>CM072995.1:288330634-290730634 GCA_037038555.1 Rhynchonycteris naso | reverse complement strand
ATAATAGTTCATATGAACTGAGGGCCAGATGATGATAGTTAATATGTACTGAACACTCACTATATGCCAGGCACTTTCCATGGATTAACATTTTACCCTGGTGAAAGCCCAGTGAGGTAGGTACTGTCAAAGTTTTGCAGATAATTGGCATAGAGGTCACACATCTCTGAGGAGTGGATTTGAGCAGTCTGACCACCATGTGCTGCTTATGTCTTAAATCCCAGAGTTAGAAATTTGAATATCTAATGAGCAATGGAGACCTTTGAAGGTCTTTTAAAAAAGACAATACTATAAAAAGTTGTTTAAAGTATAAGCTATCAAGTCAAATTTTAAGGAAATTATGATTGAACATATCTAAAGAGCAACAAAAACGGGCTGGAGTGAGAAGAATATATGGATATCTGCATACACATTTCCAGGCATTAACAGTGAACACAAGGTATCTTTGATTTGCTCCCATACTACTATGGGTCAGTATTTTTCTACCTGGCAAATGAAAGATAGGAAAGGGAGGTGATGATTTCAAAGGCAACTTTTTCTGCTCAATGTATTACTGTAGAATTGAAAATTTTTATTTACATACAGAGATATAAATTAGGAAAGCTGGTAGCTGAGCAGATCTCTAATTTATGAAAATGTCAAGCAAAGGAAAATATGGCAAATCTAACCTCATGAGGCCATCAAGAGCAGCTACTCAAAGGCCAAAGGTCATGAGCCTATTTGGAGGTGGTGTGATCATTGAATAGGCATGGACCAACTAAGAGACCTGAAGAAAACTGAAGTCAATAGACTAGCTCATGTCATCACGAGTAGTACACCCATATGTGCTGAAGTAAAAATTTAGTCTAAACTATTCTTCACTGCCCATGAGAAGAGGTGTGATGTCGGCACTTGAGTAATGTGCCACCATCTCATTCTGTGTGCAGTAATCACAAGCTGGTGTGAGCAGAGGTGACATTTGCAAAGCATCTTAAAGTATTACTTCAGTGTAACCCTGTGTGGCTCACTGGAGACCAGTGGCAACAGAAGACCAATGGAGTCAGGTGTGTGATATGAAAACAGGTTGTTCCAGAAGACCTCAAAATGACTGCCTGTGGCAGAAGCACAAAACAAACAGGACCTCAGTGGTGCATTCAGTGTTGACGGGTTCTAGTCCCCTCACAATTCACTCCTCCAAAGAAGGTCAGTTCTCATTGTCTCAGCCTCTCCATTCAGGAGTAGACTGAATCATGTCATAAAGAAGATAAATGAATTTGTAGAGTGAGAGTAAAACAAATACCAGAGAATGAGCCAGCCCATATAGGCGAAGCTATTACTGTATTCAGTCGATGTATAGAACACCTACTAGGTATAAGGTGTTCTATATCAACAGTACAACATCCCTGCCTTCATAGAGCTTACTATCTCAGGGAGATGCCAACCTGAAAAGTCTTAGTTATTTAACTATGGTTGTGATCATCCTCCCCCCATAACATGTTGGGGAGCCATGAGAATGTGTAAGGAGACCTAGCCTAGTCGGGGGAGTAATGAGGTTTCTCTGAGGAGACATATAAATCAAGACCTAAAGGATAGGGAAGAGACTGGTTGGGTGCTGAGGCAGGACACTTGTCATGCCGGGCACACGGAACAGCATGTCCCCAAAATCTTAAGATGAAAAGAAGCTGCTATCAGCCCTGAAGAAACTACAAACAAAAATCACAGGCTGGTGTGGTGGGAGCGCACTGAGAGGAGCATGAGGTGGACAGGGCTAGCTAGCTCCTCAGTCCTCCTGAGGCTTCACATGGAATCCTCACAGCAATGGCAAATCATTGAAGTTGTAGTGACCATAGAGGTACATATATCCTTTTGAATTAGTGTGTTGGGTTTCTTCAGATAAATATCCAGAAGTGGAATTACTGGGTCATAAGGCAGTTAGTTCCATTTTCAACTTTTTGAGGAATCTCCATACTGCTTTCCACAGCAGCTGCACAAATTTGCATTCCCACCAACAGTGCAGGAGGGTTCCCTTTTCTCCGCGTCCTCACCCAGCACTTGTGTTTTGATCTATTGATGATAGCCATTATGACAGGCGTGAGGTGATACCTCATTGTGGTTTTAATTTGCATTCTCTCATGATTAGTGATGTTCAGAATCTTGTCACCTGTCTATTGGCCATATGTATTCCTCTTTGGGAAAGTATCTATTCAGGTCTTCTGCCCATTTTTTCATTGTTTTTGTTGTTGTTGGTTTTGTTGTATGAATTCTTTATAAATTTTGAGTAGTAATCCCTTATCAAATGTACATTGGCAAATATGTTCTCCCATTCAGTAGATTGGCTTTTCATTTTGTTGAGGTTTCCTTTGCTACGCAAAAACTTTTTAATTTGATGTTGTCCCATTTGTTTATTTTTTCTTTTGTTTCCCTTGCCTGATTGCAGCATTATTTACAATAACTAAGATATGGAAGCAATCCAAGTGCCCTCGTCAATAGACGAGTAGATCAAAAGTTGTGGTACATATATACATTGGAATACTATTTGGTCATAAAAAAGATTGAGATCTTACCATTTGCAACAATATGGATGGACCTAGAGGGTGTTATGCTAAGTGAAATAAGTCAGACAAAGGCAAATACCATATGATTTCACTTATATGTAGAATCTAAAGAACCAAATAAATGAATAAACAAAACAGAAACAGACTCATAGATGCAGAGAACAAACTGATGTTTGCCAGAGAGGAAGGGATTGGCGGGGGGTGGGGGGGCTGAATGAGAAAGGTGAAGGGGTTAAGAAGTACAAATTGGCATGCACAAACTAGTCAGATGGGTACTTAAATTAGCGGGAAATCATTTCCACCATGCTGTACACCTGAAACAAATATAAAATAATATTGAAGATAAAGTGTCACTGATAAATGAAATGAAAAAAAGAAAGTCATTGAAGTTTTACGTAAGAGGATGATATGATCACACTAGTGTGCCTAGGAGTTTGTTCTAACTGCTGTGTAACATTGAACTATTGGGTGGGTGATTGTGGGGGGAGGGGACCAGTTGGGAAATGACAGTGGTAGTCCCCAGAAGATGTGATGGTGGCTAGCACTAGGATTGTGGCTGTGTAGGGAGCAGAAAAAAAGCAACAGGCTGGATATTTGAGTAGGTTTCGGAGAGAAGAAGAGAGTGAATAAAATAGTCGAGCAGGAGGCGGTTTGGAGCGGGGGAAATATCCTTGATAAAATTGTGTTGGCTAAGTGCAGATCAAAATGAAAGGTTGCTGCCTGGCCCAAAGAGAGGCTGCTGCTTTGTTAATCCTGTGTTGTCATGAAGGGCAATGAATTTAGATGGTGAAATTAGTGGACAACATTTGAGTATGTCTGATCTTTAACTCTCACATGACACCCAGAAAACTCCACAAGTAAGAAGACCAGTCCATGCCTGGCCTGTGCTGGCACAGTGAATAAAGCGTCGATCTAGAATGTTGAGGTTACTGGTTTAAAACCCCAGGCTTGCCCGGTCAAGGTATATACCCACCTCTCCCCCTACTGTTTTTTTCTCTCTCTCATCTTTCTAAAATCAATAAATAAAATCTTAAGACAATTTTATTTTAAATAAGAAGACCAGTCCACAACTCCTTTAAAATTTAGGACAAAACAAGAAATCAAAACTAACAGACAACAATCCCAAATGCGCAACCTGGATTTAAAAGATTTGTCACTTTACTATTTTTAAATGCAGGTCAAATCTCATTAGAATCTCTTTGTACACAGGTAAAATAAAAGCCCTTAGTCCTACCCAAAGATTCATTTAAAATAATGTAACTACAACAACAGAATGTTGGCAATTCTATTATTTCATCCCTAACAGGAACCGACCTCATTTTTCCAATTGGTTCTGTGTATTTTTAAATTGACCAGACTGTCATGTGTGTTCGATTAGCACTTCACACCTTGTTTACAACGTGGGGGGTAAGGGGGACTGTTGTTGGCATCTGTCCAGCTGTTCCTAATGAGCTGCCAGGCTGGGAAACTTCCCTTGATGGGACAACAGGGCTGAAGGTCAGGCTGACTAAGATGTCAGAGGATCTTTTAAAAAAAGAAAGAAAAGAGAAATGCACCAAAGCCTGAGCTGGCTTCCTAGAGCTCTCTTTATTCCCCAGAGCCAGCATTCAAGAGAGAGAATGCTTGTTTATGGTGCTGCCCTTCCCCTTTGACCACAGTATGGTTCTTCCTTTGGACTAAGCTATAAATCGCAACTGGTTTCCAAGACCACTCACTTATTCAACACACACAGCTGCTGAACCTTCCCTGCACCATCCCAGGCAAGAGGAGGATTCATGGAGCAGTGGTGGGGCAAGAGCCTCCACGAGCAGTTGGGCAGGGCAGCCAGGAGTGAGGCCCACCCCATCATGCTTAGGGAGCCTGGGCTCTCAGGGTCACAGAGGCAGACAAGATAGTGTGTGAGGGTTCATCCCAATTTCAAAATCATAGAATAGAACTCTCAAGAGAAGAATGAGACCCAGACAGTTGAAGAGACTTGCTCAAAGTGACAGGAACAGAACCTTGGACTTTTGACTCCCAGTGAATTTATCCCGTAACCACCTTGGTGAAAGATTACATAGAGTCAAAATACTCTCAAAAACTTAAATTGCCTATACAGTTGACCCTAGACTAATGTGAGTTTGAACTGCGCTGGTCTATTTATACATGGATATTATTCAGTAAATATGGGCAGTGTTGTAAATGTATTTTCTCTTACGATTCTCTTAATATTTCTTCTCTAGCTTACTTTATAAGAATATAGTATATAATACATATAACATACAAAATATGTGTTAATTATTTCTGTTATTGTAAGGCTTTTTGGTCATCACTAGGCTACTGACAGATAAGTTTTTGGGAATCAAGTTTATGTAGATTTTCTACTACATACACCCTAAGCCCAGCATTGTTCAAGAGTTGACGACATTGTATATAGTTAGCAAGACTCTCACATGTTGGAAGGCACTTAGGACTAAGACCAATGGAAGGAATAGTAGCTACAGATGCCTGGTTGAGGATTATTCTGGGGCCTGTGCTTACTGAGATGCAGGGCCCATGGAATCCCCGAGGCTTCTGAAACAGTATTTCTCTCTCTCTGCCTCTCCTCTTTGTCTTCAGCATATTTAGTTTAATTTATGTAAGTTAAATGTGTGGTAATGTGCCTCGTAAGTCAGGAACTATAGTGGCCGGTAGTCGTATTGACTAATACTACCACTAATAATAATGAAATGACAAACTATTAAGTGCTGAATGTATGCCAGGCACTATTCTAAGAGGTTTATTAACTCATTTAATACCAATGATGAATAAGCAAGCATGTGCCCTGCTGTTAAAGAACTCATTGTTTAGGATCTGTTGGGAAAACGGTGATTTTAGGCTTGCTCGCTGGTGTACCAGCTGCAAGCACTTTGCTTGCTTAGTGCGTGAGCACGTGGCAGAGGCACGTGTGCACAGCCTATAGAAGGCTATGTGTGCGTGCACTTGGGGATTGTGGATTGCCTGACCACCACTGTGAGGGGCCATTTATTGCTGTTTCTTTGCCTAACAAGAGGTTTTCCCTGCCTGTTCGTTCATCCGCCCATTGTGAGAATCTAGTAAATGGTAATGGCTCAATGTTTTTCTTCCCGCAGTATTTCTACCTTCTGCCCAAATCCAGTGTGGACCTGCCTGGCCTCGGCCACTGGCATTACAGGATTCCAGAGAGTTTGCTGTAATTGGACAGGGGTAGTGAAGCTCAAGCATCATGGTGTTCTCAGAGCTCTCTGTATAACCTGTATGTGCAGCTAAGATTGAGAACCACTGAGCCAGGTTAAAGGAACATGACTGTAAACTTGCAGTGACAGGTGAGTGTGCCCTGTTTGTTAAGGGAGACCACAGGTGGGACACCTGACCCAGATACAAAGGGTCAGGAAGAGATTCCCAGAGTAAGTGAAATGTGAGAAAGGGTCACTGTGGGTTTATCACTGACCATGGTGTGTTCAAGAGGAGTTTGGGTTCCCATCACAGTTCTCTGACTCACAGCTAACCAACTGGCTCTGTCCCAGGTGGAACCTTTTAGTTAAAGACTGAGCTAATCATAGTCAAATTAGCACTCCTGAGAGTCCAGCTTCTCCACATGAAGCCAGGCACTGGTTTTCACACCCAACAGGAGGTGACTGTTCTCTGCCTGGCTCAAGGTTCAGCAGTGATGCCTCTGTCCCCAGGGAATTGGGAGAAGAGAGCTGGCTTGTTTGAAGAACCTCCCATTATTACATAACTCTCCATAATCCAGCATAAACTCTAGGGTGAGTGTTGGGGTCTTGATCACATAATTGCTGAGTATAATTGTAGCTGCACAATAATAGATCAAATGGATTTTATGTGCTAGTTTGGAGCTTGAGAACTATTCCTAAAATTGCCTTTGGTGGGTAAATTCATTGTGGTTCCAAATAAGCAACTGACAAAGAGTTCTTAGAATATAATCGAGCTATAGAAATTGATTCTGTATAGTAACCATTATAATCTAAGATATTAATCAGAGCTGATAAAAAAAAGTGGGTATGCAATATAAAATATATTTATTTTAAAATCCATATTTGGCCTGACTACATCAGTGTGTCTGTCATATACGAAATTGTTTAACACATGCGACAAAATAAGAAGAGAATGCTGGATTAAAATTTTACTTGAAAACATTTGGGAAACTGGCTAAAACTTTTAAACTTTTCAGGCTTTCAGGAAACTGACTAAAACTTTTCAACTTTTCAGGCTTTCTCCGATTGATATCTTTCAAATACTTTGAAAGCAAACTGTACACCAATGCCAATGGGGGAGACCTGTGGTGTCACTGGGCATGGCCTTCCATGCTGGAGGTCAGAGGTGGTGGACGTGCGGACCTTCTCTGAGCTGCAGCACTGCAGGGGAACTCACAGCCCTGCAACCACAGAGAAAGGTGATAGAAAATCCCATTTGATTTTGTTAGGTCCCCCTTCTTGGAGCTTAGCCTAAGAAAAGAATCAAAGATTTCTGCAAAGATTTAGCAAAATAAGAACAAAATTATGGGAATAATTTAGATTTCAAAAAATGGGAGATTGGTTAAATTAATTGTTAGATCTGTAACATGAAATACTATGCAACTATTAAGAATGATGTTGAAGAAACTTACTGACATGGAAAGATGTTTATAGTATTGTATTCTCTGATGAAAAGGAAGGTTACAAAATTATGTTTCTAGAGACTAACTTCATTATTAACACAGAACAGCCACTCAATAAGTTCTATCTATCTATCTATCTACCTACCTATCATCTATCTATCTATCTATCTATCTATCTATCTATCTATCTATCTATCTATCATCTATCTATTTTTAGCAAGAGACAGACAAGACAGACAAGGACAGACAGAAAGAGAGATGAGAATCATCAACTCATAGTTGAAGTACCTTAGTTGTTCATTGATTGCGTTCTGATATACGCCTTGACTGGAGGGCTCCTGCTGAGCCAGTGACCCCTTGCTCAAACCAGCAACCTTGGGCTTCATGCCAGCAACCTTTGGGTTCAAGCCAGTGACCATAATATCATGTTGATGATCCCACACTTAAGCTGGCGACTTCAGGGTTTCAAACCTGGGTCCTCAGCATCCCAGGTTGATGCTCTATCCACTGCACCACTGTCTGGTAAGGCTCAATAAATATTATTGCATAGCCAAAGAATATTATACATATATCTCTAATTTGGTTGAAATAATAAAACAGGTAAGCCCTGGCCAGTTAGCTCAGTGGTAGAGCATCCACCCAGCATGTTGATGTCCCAGGTTCGATATCTGGTCAGTGCACACAAGAGAAATGCCCATCTGTTTCTCCATCCTTCCCCCTCTCATCTCTCTCTCTTTTTTTTCTCCTCTCCTCCCCCACCCCTCCTGCAGCCTGGCTTGAATGGAACAAGTTGGCCCCATGGCTTCCACCTCAGGTGCTAAAAAATGGCTCCAGTTGCAATGGAGCAAGGGCCCCAGATGAACAGAGCATCACCCCCCAGTGGGCTTGCTGGGTGGATCCCAGTAGAAATGCATGTGGGAGTCTGTCTCTGCCTCCCTTCCTTCACTAAAAGAAAAAAAGAAAGAAAAAAATAGGTAAATACATTTTTTTAAAGAAAACTGTTATCCATTATAGTGATTAAGACATGATCTCTAAGTGGCAGGATTATGTGATTTTTATTTCTTTTTATTTATCTCTATCTGGTCATTTTTCTACAGTGAACATATAGTACTTTTTTTTTTTTTTACAGGGACAGAGAGTCAGAGAGAGGAATAGATAGGGACAGACAGACAGGAACAGAGAGAGATGAGAAGCATCAAACATCAGTTTTTTTGTTGCGACACCTTAGTTGTTCATTGATTGCTTTCTCATATGTGCCTTGACCGCGGGCCTTCAGCAGACCGAGCAACCCCTTGCTCAAGCCAGCGACCTTGGGTCCAAGCTGGCGAGCTTTTGCTCAAGCTAGATGGACCCGTGCTCAAGCTGGCAACCTCAGGGTCTCGAACCTGGGTCCTCTTCATCCCAGTCCGACGCTCTATCCACTGTGCCACCGCCTGGTCATGCAACATATAGTACTTTTGTTAAGTTAAAAAATAAAAATACGAAAGCTTTGGACTTGTAATTCATAAGTCTCCACAGTCCAGAGGCCTTTGAGTAGGTGGTCGTCCTTCCAGAGAGTCCTCTTTCTGGAGGCTGTGCACGGATGCTCCAGTCTGAAACTTTGTTCATCACTTGCTTTAAGTAAGTACAGTCATTACATGTGATTTATATCTCATAAAACTTTTTTTAAAATGTTACCTTTGGATTTTTTAGGGTAACAAATCCTTTCTGATACTGTAATGATGGACTCCTGACACTATGCAACTATCAAAACCTATAGGACTAATTTTACAACATGAAGAGTTATCCCTAATGTATGCAAATTTTTAAAAATCACTTAAGAGGTAAGAGGATCCCAGGATCGAATATAGCATGTGACAAAGGAATCTAAACGTATTAACAAGTCTATGAAACAATCTCTGAAGGGCTGGGTAAAAGTTTCCAACCTAAGAAACATTGGAAATGAATGGAGCCTGTAAGACTAAGGGAAAAAGGAACTGTACATAAGCCCTGTACCTGTAGTCTGTTTAAATTATTTCCCACAGGAGTATGGGTTAACAATTCTGATACCACTATAAATGCATACTGGAATAGGCCTCGCCAGTTAAATCATTTGGGTAGACTGTAGTCTCAAAGCACCAAGGTTGTGGGTTCTATCCCCAGTCAGGGCACATATGGGAAGCAACTGACAAATGCACAACTAAGTAGAACAGCAAAGGAATGTTTCTCGCTCTCTTTCTTTTAAAGACTTTATTTATTCATTTTAGAGAGAAAAGAGAGAGAGAGAAAGAGGGAGGAGCAGAAAGCATCAACTCCCATATGTGCCTTGACCAGGTAAGCCCAGGGTTTTGAACCAGCAACCTTAGTGTTCCAGGTCGACACTTTATTCACTGCACCACCATAGATCAGACACTCTCTCTCTTTCTCTCTCTCCCTCTCTTCCTCTCTCTGTCTTTCTAAAGTCGATCATTTAATTTTTTTTAAATAAAATGCATACTGGAATAGAACAATGAAATAAATGGATGTTGGATGGGAAGAGCTGAGTTGCACACCGTTGGAGTGAGGGATTGCAGATAAACAAGGGGGAGAGACTGCAATGATCCATGTGATAATAAATTAAAATTGGAGACATCAGTATGAACTCATGTTTGGTTTAATGTAGACACAACTGATTGCATATTAAAATGTTTATAGATATGTATATACAGATGGGTTAGTACACACACATATATTTCCTTGCTCTGTCATCTGAGAAGGCCTAAAAGCAACAGCAACAAATTTTCTTATTCCCTACCATCCCATACCTTTCTTACACAAACAGTAGCATATTAGGCATATTATGCTGAATTTTATTTTTTTTATTAATACATCCTACATATTTTCTTTCTTATTTTTTTCTAAGTGAAAGGAGGGGAGGCAGTGAGACACACTCCTGCATGAGCCCCCTCTGGGATCCACCCAGCAACCCTCATCTGGAGCTGATGCTCAAATCAACCAAGCTCCTGTTAGCACCAAAGGCTGACAACCAAGCTATCCTCAGCACCTGGGATGTCGCTCAAATCAAGCCACTGGCTGCAGCAGGGGAAGAGAGAGAGAAAAGGGAGAGGGGGAAGGAAAGAAGCAGATAGTCGCTTCTTCTCATGCGCTGACCAGTAATCTAACCCAGGACATCCATACAGCAGGCTGATGCTCTATCTATCCACTGGACCAACTCACCAGAGCCCATGTTTTCTATATCAATACATAAAATTCACAATTATTTTATAGCTGCACTGTATTGTGTTGTGTGTATATATAATATATTGTATTTCCCCACATATAAGATGCACCGTTTTCCAAAAAATTTGGGGTGTAAAACCTGGGTGTCTTATACAGTGGTTGTGGAATTTTTTTACTTGCATTTCCCACTTTTTTGTGCTTGATGAGGAGTTGTATGAATTTTATGATAAATAAAACTTGAGTTCACCTGACCAGGCAGTGGCACAGTGACTAGAGCGTCAGACTGGGACGTGGAGGATCCAGGTTTGAGACCCCAAGGTCACCAGCTTGAGTGTGGGCTCATCTGGTTTGAGCAAAGCTCACCAGCTTGAGCCCAAGGTCGCTGGCTTGAGCAATGGGTCACTTGGTCTGCTGTAGCCCCACGATCAAGGCACATATGAGAAAGCAATCAATGAACAACAAAAAATTGATGCTTCTCATCTCTCTCCCTTCCTGTCTGTCCCTGTCTGTCCCTCTCTCTGACTCTCTCTCTGTCTCTGTCAAAACAAACAAAAAAACTTGAGTTCAATAACTTTATGTAATACATTTTTTTCAAGTTTTGGGCCCCAAAATTAAGGTATGTCTTATACATGGGAGCATTTTATACATGGGGAAATACAGTAGTTTATGTAACAGCTCCCTATCAGTGCACATGTACTATTTCTACTCTTTTGCCATTCCAAATACAGTAATGCAGGAGTAAAACTACGGGGACATGCATTATTCTGTACATGAGCAAGTCTATCTGCAGATAGCGTCCTAGAAGTGAGAATGCTGAATTAAAGGGCACATGCATTTGTAATTTGATGAATACAAATTACAAATTTTAGAGCACAGAGATTGTCTATTTTTATGGAGCAGCCAGTTTTCCCACAACCTTACCAACAGAGTGTAATGCCTATTTTTGGTATTTTGTCTGTTTGATTGATAAGAAATTATATCTCTGTAGTTATATTTCTGCATGTCATTTATTGAGTCAAGCTGAGCGTCTTTTTTATATTTACAGCTTATTTGTATTTCTTTTACTCTAAATTGTTCATTTGGTTGTTTCCCTATTTTACTGCTGAGTTGTTGGATTTTTTTCCTCATGAATACAAAGGAGTTCTTCACGGGAGATTAGCCCTCTGTCTGTGATACAAATTATAGAAAAGTTTCACAGTTTGTCAACAGTCTCTTTATATATATAATTTTTATAATTTTTATTTCTCAGTTACATTTGATATGCAATAGTGTATTAGTTTCAGGTGTACAATCCAGTGATGAGACATTTATATAACCTATGAAGTGATTACTCCGATAAATCTAGTACCCATCTGACACCATAGTTATTACAGGATTACTGACTGTATTCCCTATGCTGTATTTTATAGCCCTATGACTATTCTGTAACTACCAATTTGTACTTCTTAATCCTGTCACCATTTTCACCCCTCCCCCAACCCCCTTCCATCCGGCAACCATCAAAACGTTCTCTGTATCTATGAGTATTTCTTTCTGCTTGTCCATTTATTTTGTTTTATAGATTCCACATATAAGTTAAATCATATGGTATTTGTCTTTCTCTCTCTGGCTTATTTCACTTACATAATACCTTCTAGGTCCATCTATGTTGTTGCAGGTAATCAGATTTCTTTTTTTTTTTCTTTTTTTATGACTGTGTCATATCCATTGTATGTATGAACCATTTCTTCTTTAACCATTCATTTATTGATGGACAATTAGGTTGTTTCCATATTTTGGCTATTGTAAATAATGCTGCAATAAACATATGGATGTGTATGTCTTATTGATTTAGTATTTTTGTGTTTTTCATACATACCCAGAAGTGGAATTGCTAGGTTCTTTATTGTTTCTTGTTATAGCCTTTGTTTTAAAGTCTATTTTGTCAGATATAAGTATTGCTACCCTAGCTTTTTAAATTTCTATTATCGTGAAATATCTTTTTCCATCTCTTTAATTTCAGGCTGTGTGTGTCTTTCAACCTGAAGTGAGCCCCCTATGGACAGCATGTGTAAAGGTCTTGTTTTGTTAACCACTCAGCAGCTACCATATTTCCCCATGTATAAGACGCACCTTTTTTGGAAAAATTTGGGGTCTAAAAACTGGGTGCATCTTATACAGTGGTTTGTAGATTTTTACTTGTATTTCTCACTTTTTGCACTTGTTTTTATGCTCATTGTTGAAAACTATGATGAGTTGTATGAATTATATGATAAATAAAACTTGAGTTCAATAATTTTATGTAATACATTTTTTTTTTCAAATTTCGGGCACCAAAATTAAGTTGCATCTTATACATGGGAGCGTCTTATACATGGGGAAATATGGCATATGTCTTTTGATTGAAGTATTTAATCCCTTTGCTTTTAAAGGAATTGTTGTTAGGTATATATTTATTGCATTTTATTTTATATAGCTTTTATCTTTTTTTCTTCTTCTTAAATAAGACCTTTTAACATTTCTTGTAATGCTGGTTTGGCAGTGATAAACTCCTTTAGCTTTTTCTTGTCTGGGAAGCTCTTTACCTGTCTTTTGATTCTAAATGATAGTTTTGCTGGGTAATCTACCATGGTATTAGGTTCTTGCTTTTCATCATTTTGAATATTTCATGCCAATCACTTCCAGCCTGCAAAATTTCTGTTGAACAATCAACTGACAATTTTATGGGAGCTGCCTTGTAGGTAACTAACTGCTTTTCTTTTGCTGCTTTTAAGATCCTGTCTTTGACTTTAATCTTTGGCATTTTAATTATGATGTGTCTTGGTGTAGAACTCTTTGAGTTCATCTTGTTTAAGACTCTTTATGCTTCCTGGACTTGTATGTCTTTCTTTACCAGGTTAGGAAATTTTCTGTCATTATTTTTTCAAATAGGTTTTTAATTCCTTGCTCTCAGTCTTCTTCTGGCACCCTCTTGATGCAAATGTTGGTACTCTTGAAGTTGTCCCAGAGGCTCCTAAAACTATCCTCATTTTCTTGGTTTCTATTTTCTTTTCACTATTCTGATTGACTATTTTTTGATTCCTTATCTTCTAAATCATTTTATCCTCTGCTTCATCTACTCTGCTGTTGATTCCCTTTAATATGTTCTTTTTTTTAAAATTTATTTTTCCAAAGTGAGAAGCAAGGAGGCAGAGAGAGAGACTTCTGCACATGCCTGACCGGGATCCATATGGCATGCCCACCAGGCGATGATGCTCTGCCCATCTGGGGCATTGCTCCATTGCAGCTGGAGCCATTCTAGTGCCTGAGGCAGAGGCCATGGAGCCGTCCTCAGTGCCCAAGCCAACTTTGCTTCAATGGAGCCTTGGCTGCCGGAGGGGAAAAAAGAGATAGAGAGGAAGGAGAGGGGGAAGGGTAGAGAAGCAAATGGGCGCTTCTCCTGTGTGCACTGGCTGGGAATCAAACCCAGGACTTCCACACACCGGGCCGGCACTCTACCACTGAGCCATCTGGGTATATTCTTCATTGGAGTTATTGTATTCTTCATTTCTGACTGGTTCCTTTTTATGTTTTATATCTCTATTTTTATGTTTCCTATCTCTTTGTTAAAGTACTAAGTTCACCTATTCTTTCTCTAAGTTCAATATACATCTTTATGAAGTGTTTTGAACTCTGCATCTGATAGATTGCTTGTCTCCATTTTATTTAGTTGTTCTGGAGTTTTATTCTATTCTTTCATTTGGGACATGCTCCTTTTTCTCATTTTGGCTTCTACCCTGTGTTTGTTGGTATGTATTAGGTAGAGCTGCTATGTCTCCTATTCTTGGTAGAGTGGCCTTATGTAGTAGGTATTCTGTAGGGTTAATTATGTAGGCTCCCTGGTCACCTGAGGCTCCAGGTGCAGCCTCTCCTCCTTCCCCCATGTCAGCTAGTGCACCCTCCTGTTATAGTTGAGCCTGATTGTTGTTGGTACATCAACGGGTGCCATTTACCCCAGTCCAATGGGCTGCAAGGACTGGCCACAGCACAGTGTAGGAGCTGCTGTACAGAGGCCAACTCCACAGAGCAGGACTGGCTTCAGTGGGATCTGGACTCAATAAGTTCACTCCTTGAGTGTGTGGTTCATGGAGGTGGTTGGGTGGTGCTCAGGCAAGGTCTGAAGCTGGATACTGGGTGCACTGGCTCTGGGACATCTGGGGGGCTCGGGGTCAAGATAGCACCCCACCTGTGCCCTCTGTGGGGCCACCCCACAGGAGCTCCCCATCTGTGCCCTTTCTGGGGCCACCTCACAGGAGCTCCCCACCTGTGCCCTTCCTGGGGCCACCTGGCATGAGCTAGAGAGAGTTCTGCAGTTGGCTGCTACTTTTTATAGACTTGGATATGCCCAGCAGAGACCAGGCTATAAACCAAGTTCAGCTGTTTCTCGTACTGGGTCTGAGGCCACTTAGCAAGAGGTGTGGGTGGGCATGCTGAAGCTAGACACTGCTTGGCTGCAGTTTGCAAACCTTTGAGAGAGTTTTGGAAAGTCTGAAGCATGAGCCAACGCAGGCTGTTTGTATAGAAAACCACTGAAAACAGCTTGTGTAGGTCTACAAGTTGGATAGGGCAGGGTCTCACTGGGGCAGAGTAAACTGTTTGCTAGATTGATGGAGATTCAGATATGGTGCCCACCTGCTGGTTCTGTTGCCAGGAGAGCTCAGCAAAAGAAAAATGACCTCTGTCTGAAAGATACCTGCCCATCTACTTCTCACCTGAAAGCCAAACCATTCAGTTTCTCCCAGAGCCGTCCCAGCTCTGGAGTTCATAGCAAGTAAGTACAAGTAAGTCCATATGTTGGCCCTTTAAAAGAAATACCTGGAACTCCAGCAGCCCTCCATCTCACACAGCCCCAATCCCCGCTGGTTTTCATTGCCAGACATTATGGGGACTTCTATTCCTGGCATTGGAACCCTGAGCGAGTGTGTCAAATGTAGGGCTGGGACTCCTCGCACTTTAGGGGGGACCTTGGCAACCAAGATAGCCCTTCCTCTTTTTTTTTTTTAATAGGGACAGAGAGAGAGTCAGAGAGAGGGATAGATAGGGACAGACAGACAGGAACAGAGAGAGGTGAGAAGCATCAATCATTAGTTTTTCATTGCCGTTGCAACACCATAGTTATTCATTGATTGCTTTCTCACATGTGCCCTGACCGCGGGCCTTCAGCTTTTGCTCAAGCCAGATGGGCCTGCGCTCAAGCTGGCGAGCTCGGGGCCTCAAACCTGGGTCTTCTGCATCCCAGTCCGACGCTTTATCCACTGCGCCACCGCCTGCTCAGGCCCTCCCTATTTTTTTTTTTTTAAAGATGAAATGGGTTTTTTTTGGTTTGTTTTTTTTTTTAATTTATTTATTTATTCATTATAGAGAGGAGAGAGAGAGAGAAAGGGGGGAGGAGCAGAAAGCATCAACTCCCATACGTGCCTTGACCAGACCAGTGCAGGGTTTTGAACCGGTGACCTCAGCATTCCAGGTCGACGCTTTATCCACTGCGCCACCACAGGTCAGGTTCAGGCCCTCCCTATTTTTAAAAACCACATGTGGGTGTGGGACCAGCCAGTTCCAGGTCTCTGCCCCTCTTACCAGTTTCAATGTGGCTTCTTCTTTATATCTTTATAAGACTTCTGTTCAGGTAGATTTCAGGCAGTTCTGAATGATGGTTGTTCTATAGTTTAGTTGTAATTTTGATGTGGTTGTGGAAGAACATGAGTACCTCATTTACCTACTCCACCTTCTCAACCAGAAGCCTGTCAATAGTCCTTTGATTTTGCTTAAAATAATATGTTGACATGTGAATATATTTTCTTATAGTTGTATCTGCCAATCATTTTAACCTTTTCTTAGGAGAAAATATCTCAACCTGCTCTGGACCTCTAGACCTGTAAAAGTATCATGTGGTGGGAAGTCCCTGTTCTTTCGTGGGATTTATCTACTCTTCTCAGATGCAGGTGTCTTACTAAGGCATCTAAGTCATCTGCCATTTCCTGTTCACCAGGTCCTGTCATTTGTGAAACTATAAATCACTATAAGAGTGACTCAGGTCAGGCCTCTATTCACCAAACATAGAGATTTTTTTGTCTGTTTTGTTTGTTATTATTATATAGATCAGGCAGGACCTGCATAGGCTACCCTATAATTTGACCATAGGGAACTCATAATTATCAGCCACTGTTGGGTCTTGTAGGTCAGACTGTCCTAAAAAGGACCCTGACCCTGCTGCCTATTTTGTCATGACACCCACTTTACATCTGTTCATTAATGGTTTCTACCAAGCCTCTGCCACCCCCAGATAATAGTTTTTTTCCTACAAAAACCAGGGTACTCATTTCAATTAGCTTTTTTTTTTTTTTTCCTGACAGCTATTATAGCAATATTCAAGGATGCTTGCGTTCCCCTCTCAGATATGTCTTTAGGTCTTGATGTTTTCTCAAGACACTTGCTGAACAGAGTGTCTGCTCGCTGTTCAAGGAACACAGCCAGGAGATGAGCAAGCAGTTCACCATTAAAAATTTACTCCAACATTCCTGTCTCCCGAAGTCTTTGAATTATTTCTTTCACATTATACCAAGGAATTTCTAGCATCGCAACTTCAATTAGCATGGGTAAGCTAGGGCGGATCCCAAAGGCAGGCCTGTGTTTGTGCATTGGTGAGAATACCAATGCAGACTTAGCTAAAACTTCTCTCACTTGGATGTACAATTGCTTCAAAATATACACAGATGATTAAGAATAGCTGCTGGTGTGAGTAGACAAACATCTCAGTATTTTCATTGTTAATCACAGAGTGTACTCTAAATCTGTTGCTTCTCAAAGCCCTCACAGAGTAATAAATTCAGCAAGCTGGGCAGTAGCATTTAGAAACATGGCTGGCTGTCTTTCACATCACTTTAGGCTGAAAGAAGGATAACTCATGTCATCAATCAGGGGTCCACCTATTTCCATAAAAGAAATTTCTTAGTCAGCTGCAGATAATCTGGTTTACTGCCTGCAACATGATCAGGACTTCTTGAAGCTTTGTTATAGCCAGTCTGGGCCATATTTTGCCAGAGTGGGCCTCAGTGGGCCAGCTTTTAATACAAAAATGGAGCATACAGTTGGAATTACTCCTAGCTGTTTGATCTAGCCCAGTGATTTCAGTAATTACCTCTAGTAATTTAGCCCACGTTGATCATTTCAGTCTAATTTAAAATTTTTATTTTTACTACTTTATCTAGCACTATCCATTTACCACTTAGGTATTGCATCTTTCTCTCTCTTTTTTTCTTCCCTAAAATAAATTAGCAAAGTAATTTCCCCCGAGTTTGACTTTGTAATCGGCCACTCAGGGCATGCTGAGCTCTGATTCTTGTTATGGTTTGACAAACAGAGGGGGGAGGACAAGTGAAGAGCTGGCTCACTCTTACAACCAGGCTAAGTTGTTGTAGGGTCTTCAACTAAGGCAAGATGGGTCCATGATAAGAGAAGTACGGCAACTTCCGCTAGCGGGGGAGGCTCAATACGGTGGAGATTTCAGGCATGATCTATTTCAATTCATTGGACAATATTCTTTTGCAGACAAAATTCATTATTTTTTAAACTGGGTGAACTTTGAGTTCAACTAATATCATTTGGAAATCAATGAGATTCAACATGACATTTGGCCTTAGCTACCTTTGTCCAATAGCTGCAAGAGACAAGTTTCCCTTTAAATACCATCCTAGAAAGTCTTTTGTTTCCAGCTGGTCCTTAGCTGCTGTTTAGGACTCTGAGCCAGACCCTCTTCTTTCTCAGCAGTCACTAGCTACTCCTATGGCTCTTCAATCCCTTGTGGCTTTCATATTGCTCTGTGTCACTCGCTGCTTTTTTCCTCAAATTCTTTCCTTTAATGAGCACTTCAGATGTTTTACTGGTTAACAGTATTGCCATTGTGTGGCATGGGCTTCCAGAGTTCTCTCCTTTAATACTGGATAGATTTTTATTGCTGTCATCACAGAGTCCAAATGATAAATCTCAGGTTCTGATTATTTCTTGAGAAGTTGTTGCATGCTGTTGCTCCTGTCATTGGTTTCTGTGTGAATCAAGGTTCTTGTTATGCACAACAGAAACAAACTCAAGTTATTTTAAGCAGAAAACAGGTTTACTTATACATACATTGAGTAGATCATAGACTCTACATAAGCCAGAGAATCAGATTCAGAAGTCATGGATGAATTGAAAACCATGCCCAAGCTCATGCTACAGAGAGAGTCCCTTGGGCACACTCACTGCCATTTGTACCACTGACATCAGTCTTGGACAAGAACACCAAATGTCTGTCCCTGCTTCCTCCAGAAAGTGGCTTTGGGAGCCAGCGTGGTGGCCACCTATACCATAATAGTCAGTGTGGTCTCTAGTTTTTTGTATTACTAGCTTCCAATTTAAAGTCCTGAAGAGGTAACATCTGCATCTAATGAAGAAGACCTTGGTCTCATGCCTCCACACTATGCAAAGTCAAGTGGGAAAGCAAACGTCCAACATTTTCAGCTTCTGAAATGGAGATGAGGTTTCTGCAAATATGGGAAATGGTTTGGCTGCTGGGAAACCAAAGGAGTGACAATGTCAGTTTACCCTGTAAGATTAATTGACATTTACAAAAAGAAGAAATTTCTCTTGCAAACTCCTCTACATAAAAAAAAAAAGAAAAAGGTTTTTAAGCTCCTCATTTTATTTACTGGCCTAGATTATAGTTTTGTTCATCTTTCTTGTTTAGACTGAATAGGACAATAAAGCATAGGAAAATTTAAAAATCAAACTTATATTTTGTTTTATCTTCATACTTTACTGATATAATGAACTTACTCCATTTTCAAATATTAACTCATATAGATTAATTTCATTTTTTATTTCTTATATGTTTAAATATTTGAAAAACACGCAGCCATAAAATAATATGATAGAAGCAAACTCTCTAAAGAAAGTTTCATTCCTGATATTTGTTGGTACAATATCCTAAGCCTTCCTGAGTTTGTTTTGTTTTAAGTAGAACTGATGATGGTTCCATCTCCACACAGGAAATTGGATTCCGTGAGTGGCAGCTGCAGCCACACAATGAGTCCTTAAGTGGCAGTCCATTTCTAACACTGGCCCCTAGACGTCACACTAATCCTGGCAATATGAGAGAGAGAGAGAGAAAGAGAAAGAGAGAGATATCAAAGCCCATTTGGAGAAAGGAAATAATTCTAAACTGCTCCTTTGATGTCACATTAGGCCATTAATATACATCACATCTGTTTAATTTAAAACTTCTGCCTAGTGCTGGTCTGACTTGATTGCACACCTTTTGAGACCTAGCATTAAGTTACTACGTACTTGGACAGGAAACATGATTTGTGTTGTTGTTAATAATGAACTTTAGAACCAAGTCCTTAGTCATGAGTTCTTGTACTCTCCCCTGGCCTGACTGCATACTCCTCATAAATAATGTCTTCACTGCATAAAGGGACCATAAATCTATCCAAAGGTGAGTCCCTTCACTCTTCTCTGCTCTCTTCCTGGACTCTGCCTTTTGATTCCCTAGACCAGTGGTAGTCAACCTGGTCCCTACCACCCACTAGTGGGCGTTCCAACTTTCATGGTGGGTGGTAGAGCAACCAAAGTATAAGTCAAAATATAGATTTAACTATATTATAAAGATTTATTCTGCCAAACTTAGCGAAAATGTGACATTAAGTACTTGGTAGGTAATTATTATTATTAGCTTTAACTTGCTGTAACTCTGCTTTATAAATTTTATAAAGTCAAGTTACTTCCTTACTTTATAAATCACCATTACTGTGGAACCGGTGGGCGGTTAGAAAATTTTACTACTAACAGAGATACAAAAGTGGGCGGTAGGTATAAAAAGATTGACTACCCCTGCCCTACAGAATAATGAGAAAGCTGTTAAGTGTCTCTCTTTTCTCTCTCAGCAGACTGGTCAGGTCTCATGTTGGGCGGGGGCAGTTGTCCGGTTTTGTTAGGTTTTTAACTGTATCTTTGAAATATATCTGTCATTCAGACCATCATCTCTTCATATTCCAAGTATTTTAGAGAATGGTTCTATTTTTTGATTATAGAAAGTTTCTCTTTCTATATCAAAAGAGATTTTTGTCCAGCTTTGTGCAAAAATTGGAGGATTTGAAATAATGGAAAGAAAAATTAAAACACAGAGCTTGAAAATTTAAATAAAATGGCATCATGAACTATATTCACTTCTAGCCACCTTGGAAACTGCAGCAAGGCACACCATCCTGTCAGATCTTTTGTCTGTAGGAAAGCAAATAAAGTAGCTGGACAGTCAGAGAAGGAAAGTGAGAGGCATAAGTCAGAGGGAATCGCTTTATATACAGATCTTAGTCAAAATTAGAGATGCCCAATGGGAGAAAGTGGTGTGGATGTTTAGGAACTGGCACTCTCAGGAAAGGGACACCTGGCAGTGGATAACCAGCATGGTCTGAAACCGTGAGCCTCACCTATAATACTTAGGTATTTGTAGACAATTTTTTAAAAAGAAAGAAGAGAGAGTTCAAAACAATTTGGCCTCTTCTTTTAATCCTCATATACAGTCTAAGAAAGAAGGCATCCTTTAAAAGGTAGTATAACAAGCTCCTTTTGTTGTTAGCATGTGTAGTAGAGAGAGGAGGAAAGGGAGGGTGTGAAGGAGAGAAGGACAGTGGGAAAGAGAGAGAGAGTGAGAGAGAGAAGAACAAAATGACCAAGACCAAAACACAACCAAGGTCAAGGTTAGCTAGCTTTCCTCAAAGTTATTTAGTTGAACTCTGACTGATAGCAACATACTAGGCTAGAGAATCTTCAAGTTCTCCCCCCACAAATTTTTTTTTTTTTACACGGACAGAGAGAGAGTCAGAGAGAGGGATAGATTAGGACAGACAGACAGGAATGAAGAGAGATGAGAAGCATCAATCATCAGTTTTTCATTGCGACACCTTAGTTGTTCATTGATTGCTTTCTCATATGTGCCTTGATCGCGGGGCGACAGCAGACCGAGTAACCCTTGCTGGAGCCAGCGGCCTTGGGTCCAAGCTGGTGAGCTTTTGCTCAAGCCAGATGGGCCCGTGGTCAAGCTGGCGACCTCGGGGTCTCGAACCTGGGTCCTCCGCATCCCAGTCCAACGCTCTATCCCCTGTGCCATCACCTGGTCAGGCTCCCAAACAATCTTAAAGAAAAGAAAAAGGAGCCCAGACCCTGGCCAGTGAGCCCAGTTGATTAGAGCATCCTCCGGTATGCCATGGTTGCAGATTCAATCCCCGGTCTGGGCACATACAAGAATCAACCAATGAATGCATGAATAAGTGGGACAACAAAAGACACCTCTCTCTCTTCCACTCTCTCTAAAATCAATAAAAATTTTAAGAGGAAGAAAGGAAGGAAAAAAGGAAGAAAGAAAGAAAGGGAAAGAATAGTGAGCACATATCTTCAGTCTGTTGGAGACCTGATGCTGCCACTGCAAATAAATTTGTTTAGACACTTCCTGCTTTATTCTACAATTTTGCACATATGTTGTGTTCTATTCATGATGTGGTTTTCTTAGAAAGAAAATATTATAGGCTAAAGACCACTGAGCAAAATCAGTGCTTGCAGAAATCTCGTGTCCCACTTAGTTGATGGTTTTGCAAAGCCCATAGCCTACTGCAATGGGAACTTCCAACAGGGCTGCACTATCTGTTTGAGAAACAGATGAGCAGCAATTAGTTCAATTCCAAATGTATCTGAAAATATTGTGACTTTCAGCTACATGTATTCAACCATTTAGCCAAATATTTTAATAACCTGTAGAAACCCCGGGAATATAATTTTAAACTTTGGCCTGCTCTGTTCTTATTTGAACAAACCAAGCTTTGCATGACTCCTTTCTGGCAAGAGATACTTTGTTCAATCCGAGGCATTGCTCACTCTAAATATTTGATCCAAATCTGGAGTTAGTGTTAAATGACACCATGTGTTTCCTCTGGTTAAGTAAGGGCAATGAATTGTGTTCCTATCTGTTTCAGAAAAACTGAGATATTTTAGCCTGCTCATGTTGAAAAAACATTAATTGTGAATTTAGGAGATTTGGAGGGCACTGTGAATCCTAAGGCTGCATATGCATGCCTACTATCTTGCCTCCAGAATGCTGGGGTATGTGACATGCTCCAATAAGAAGACAGGTCTGCTTTTCTTATGGCCTAAAATATGTCAAAAAAGCCTGACTGATGAGGACACAGTGGATAGAGTATCGACCTGGGACACTGAGATCCCAGGTTTGAAACCTTGAGGTTGTCAGCTTGAGCATGGGCTCATCCAGCTTGAGCATGGGTCACTGTCTTGAGTACGGATCACCAGCTTGAGCGCAGGATCCTCAAGATGATCCCAAGTCTGTTGGCTTGAGCCTAAAGGTCACTGACTCACTTTGAGGACCCAGGTCAAGACACATGAGGAGCAATCTATGAACAACTAAAGTGACGTAAGTATGAATTCATGCTATTCATCTCCTTCCCTTCCTACCTCTCTCAGAAACAAAACAAAACAAAACATCAAAAATGTTTTGAGAAATAACAGAAAACATTGTTAAATAAACATAAAACCTCCCAGGAAAAGGAAACACTTATTTAAATAATTTAAATTAAAACTTAGAAATTATCTGTAACTGAAAGAATCTCTTAGATGAAGTGAAGCATGAATTCCTTCCTTTGAAAAGTGAAAAAGCATCCTCAAACCTCTAGGATCATGCAAACTATATTACCCAACATTCGTACTGCCCAATATTCATTCTGCAGAAAATACGTGCAAAAGGGAAAGTTGATAAAAAGTCATAATTGAATGTAACTTAGTAATTCCAGAACACCCAGAGTGACACACACACACACACACACACACACACACACACACGGGGGAGGAAAGGATAATAGATGTAAAATTGCAGTAATTTGTGGTTATTTGCCTGAAAATCTAGCTGAGTAGCTTCAAGGTATAAAAGATCAAATTATGAAAGTGTTACCTGTGTGTTTCCAAGGCCTATACCTTCTCTTCTAATCTCTTTTCCACAGTCCACTGTAGGTTAAAGAGGAGCCTGGGAAACTTGCCTGTCTGACTATTAAAGGAACTCACTCATTCCACAGTCATGCCCTGAGTGCCAGGGACTGTGCTGACACAGCGACAAGAGAATTTTTCTGACCCAAGATGTTTGCAGTCCAGTAGAGGAGGCAGACCTATGAACAGGTAAGTTTACAATGTGAGTCCTCTGTTCCAGGTAGAAATGTACAGGGTATTTTGAAGCACAGAGAAGGACACCAAACCTAATAGTAGGTGCCCAAGAAGGCAAACTAGAGCAGATACCGAACCAAGGACTTGAGTTCCAAAATGTTCTGGTGAGATCTCAAGTTGTGATCAGAAAAGAGTATGTGTGGCTTTAGCCACTCTCACACAGTAGGCTTGCTGCACACAGGGTGGGCTCTGCCTGACCCGGACAAGGTCAGTTTCAACTGATGGGAAGGAGCAAAGAGGGGTAGGGCATGGAGAGCAGCTTCCAGTTCAGGGAGAGGAAACAGTCTCCAAGGAAGCATCAGATTCCTGAAACGTGTCCAGTCCTTGTGGAAAAGATGTATTTCAGGCTGCGATTCAAGTAAACTTCTGAGGAGCTTCAAAAGCTCGGACTTGGCAATTCAATTCAAAAGGCTCTTCCAAGCTCTTCCTATTTGACTGCAACTTCTAAGGCAAAGTCATTGTTTACAGCCTGGCAGAGCTGGAAGAACGTAGAGAAAAACAACTTGTCGTGAGGGTTGGGACTTATAACCACCCCCAGACTTCAGAGGCAAATGTGAGGAGCTTCCAGTTCAGAGTCCTGGCTTCTGAGGCCTGTCTGTGCTCTGCTGAGGGGAAACTGGGGGTCTCAGATTTGTGGGTAACTCCCTTTTGGTTAACGCTTCTCCCACATTCTCATTGCCACGCCCCTCAGACACCTGAAACTGAAGTGTCATTGTTTCCTACCGCTTTTCCACTGGGACATAGGTCCTGCAGACCCCTTGGCCTCACTGCTCCTTCCACAAGGGTGGGGCGAGGGGTGGACCCCCCACCTCCACCAAGTGGGTGGGGTACATTGTGGTGGGTGGGGCATGCATACCAACTCCTCCAGCACCTGAGGAAGGATTCTGCTTCAGTGTCCCTGGGCTCCAGCCTTCCCATTAAACCCTGCAGGTGGCAGCGCCACCCGCTTTGCAAGAGAGCACTGTACCCATTCCGTGGACCCCGTACTTCTACCCGATGTGTACCTTGCTACAGTGACTGAACTCTCTAGACTTAATTTTCTCATCCACAAAATGGGGTTAATGACCCTTACGTTTTAGAGATGTCTGGGGATGAAAGAAAGATGTACCTAAATTATCTACCTGTTTAACATTGGTAGCTGCTCATTATAGTTACTTTCCAAATTTTGAATTTTTAATCTGATTCAATTCATAGCTACCCAAGCTCTATGGTTTCTAGGCACTGGGGACATAATATAAAATAACCCTCAAGAAAGAAGCTTATTGTCAAAAAAAGAAAGAAAGGAGGAGGAGGAGGAAGACGAAGAAGAAGAAAAAGAAGCTTATTGTCTGGTGGAGATGAGCACTGGGGAGTACTCTAGTGGCAGAATTGCTGGGTCTCCTCCAGAAGCACCAGAGAGAGACCTCTTGGCCAGTTTCATGGGGTCAGGGGAGCCTTCCCACAGAAAAACAAAATCAGGTGCCGGTCAGGCAGAGGGGCAGTGGAGGGAGAAGAGGGTGCAGAGATCAGAGGTGGGTTGAGAGCTGACTGGGAAGCTGGAAGTAGTGCAGACAGCCTGGAAGGGTAAAGCTGGAGGGTCAGATTATGAAAGCACTTCTAAACAATAAAATTTTAGTGACTGAATTTTTACCTTGAAGCAAAAGGAAATCATTGAAGAATCTTAAGCAAGAGCGTTATGTGATCTGATTTGAACTTTAGATAGATCCCTCTAAGTCAGTGGTTCTTAACCTGGGTTCTATCGAACCTTAGGGGTTCGATGAGTCAGTCTCAGGGGTTTGGAGAAGCCTCTGCCGCGGATGCCAGAATAAAATAATACCGTAATTTGTTGTGAGTTCATGCACTTTGTTGGTTTTGTTCTTTGAGCAAGGTGATGTTCATGCACGGCTCATTTTGTGCACCAGTAAAAAAACATATACCTATGTCTTGAATTTGGAAAAAAAAAATCATATTTTAATTATCACTAAAGAAGGGTTCAGTGAATGCACATATGAAACTGGTGGATTTGGTACCTCAAAAAAGGTTAAGAACCACTGCTCTAAGTAGAGAGAGCATAGAAACAGGTACAATTTAACATTTAAGTTCCTTACCATTAGTAGCTTCGTTTGAAAGTCAAAAGAAGAATTCCTCTGTTGCTGCAGCAAAATGGCACCAGGTGTTAGACTGGTGGGGTCTTATCAGACCCTTGATTTAGCAACCTTGGTATTTGAGTTCTGGCTGGAAAGAATTCAGAGGCAAGACTTAAACTATTAAAGAAAGTTTATTTAGAAAGTCACAGAGGTAGAAGAAATGGCTTTAGGAAACAAGTGACAGAAGCAAAAGGGGCCCTTGGAGTTTTGGAGAGAGATGGGAAAAGGTAATGGGCAGGCATAGGAGAGGAAGGAAGAGGAAAGGAAAGGTCCAAGTGTGCTCCCCAGAGGGAGAGCGCCCTGAGTCCACCATCTTAAGGGGTTTAAATGTTGAGATTTTAGGGGTGATCTGAGGGGAATATCTCAATAGAATATTGTAAGGCCAGTAGCCGCGGCCATCATCACAGCTGCTTGTTTCGTGCAGGTTCCCATTAAATTCAGACAGACGGTAATGAAACAATGGAGCCAAGAAATGGTGGGCCATTTTCCTTTATTCTAGATTCGTACCGACCAACAAGTAAAAACAAACACTTGGGGCACCAAAACCCACTCACATGTTCTCCTGTTCCACAACCAGGAGAATCTTTCCATTATTTTTCTCGAATCAAAGGCTCCCACCTTTGTTCCCCTTCAGCTCCCCGCCATCTTGCTCCCTGACTCCTCTGCAGCCACGTGGCCTCTCTTTCTACAACAACATGGTCTTCTCTCAAAATGGCCTCCTAGCTCCTCCTTTTAAAACTTTTTGGTGTGAAAGTTCCTTCTCCAGCACACATTAGCATAACCAAGTCCCTTCCCAAGCATGAAGGTAATCAGCAGCCCCATGTGGGCAGCACCATTTTTAACACTAAAAGTGAAAAAAAATAACACAAATTTTACAAACTTATTTGCCCAACATTCCACCATTTTAGCTCACTTTGCAATCCACAATTCACACCACAGGCATTCCTGCACAAGGAATTAGGCATATCACAAACAAATCACAGTAATAGCAAAATCATACAATTTTAACAATTATAAAGATGCACTTCACCAGGGCTGCCCCCCCCCCCAATCAGGGTCTCTCTTTGTGCCCAAAGCACAAAATGTCCTCAGAGCTTCTCTCCAACAGGATGAAAAGCTTCTTGGTGCAGGGGGCTACTATCAGTCCTGCCACCCCGCCTCCATCAGAGTTTTCCACATTGTCCAAAAGCCGTAAGTCCACCCAATAAGGGAGCCACTGCCCACTCTGGTCGTAGTCCAGGAATCAGTCTATGCACATGGGGCCTCAGGCCTCCTTGCCCCCATCTCTGCTTTCCTGGCAGGTCTTACACTGTTCCAAGGAGAAGCACATGGCAATGGCGGCCAGTTTCTCCATCTCTGTTCTAGAGAGCATGCAACCATCCACCTTTTGTCCCCAAATCTCAGCAAACCTACCAGGGGCTTAGTAGGCACTCCCTGCCACTCTGGCAGCTGCTCAACGATGCGCACCCAGCTCCTGGGCCATCCTCTCACCGCTGGTGTTTACTTTATAAAATCTGCAGACTGCAGCTTCAGCCCGATTCTCCTCATCCTCCAAAGAGGAGCTGGAAGTGCCGGCTCTCGCTGCCAAGCTTGAGCCCTAGCCCGCTGCTGCCTGCCACCCCACAGGCCTTGCAGCCCCAACCCTGACCTCCCACCACCACTGGCTGTCAGCAATTTCCAGGGCAATCTACACCGCACACACCTGTAATTTTTTCTCCAGCGGTTAATCCATTTCCAGGTGAAACTCTCCAACCTGGTCAGCCTCTTTTTATGGCACTTGCTGCAGCTTCAGGGTCAGCATCTCTTTCTCCTGTGTCTGCTCCAGCTCCTTCCACTGCTCAGTTTACAGGCCTTGGGCAGCCTCTTCCACAGAGCTCTCGGTTTCCTCATGCATTGCTATAAAAGTCAGCCAGCCTACGATCCCCAAAAGGACTGCCATGGGGAACCATAACAGCAGCCAGTCCTCTACCCCACCGCTCAAGGGTGGTGGTGGCTCCATACGGATCTGATCTGAATCCTGCTACAGACTATGCCAAATGTTAGGCCAGTAGCCATGGCCATCGCCACAGCCGCTTGGCTCATGGAGGTTCCCATTTAATTCAGACAGATGGAAATGAAACAATGAAGCCAAGAAATGGTGGGCCATTTTCCTTTATTCTAGATTTGTACCAACCAACAAGTAAAAACAAATACATGAGGCACCAAAACCCATGCACATGTTCTTCTGTTCCACAACCAGGAGAATCTTTCTGGTTTTCTTTTCTCGAATCAAAGGCTCCCACCTTTGTTCCCCTTCAGCTCCTCGCCATCTTGCTCCCTGCCTCCTCTGCAGCCACGTGGCCTCTCTCCCTACAACAATGTGGTCTTCTCCCAAAATGGCCTCCTAGCTCCTCCTTTTAAAACTTTTTGATGTGAAAGTTCCTTCTCCAGCACACATTAGCATAACCAAGTCCCTTCCCAAGCATGAAGGTAATCAGCAACTCATATGGGCAGCACCATTTTTAACACTAAAAGTGAACAAAACCAAATAACACAAATTTTACAAACTTATTTGCCCAACAAATATTCATTAGCTCCTAGAGCAGTGGTTCTTAACCTTTTTTGAGGTACCGAACCCACCAGTTTCATATGCGCATTCACCGAACCCTTCTTTAGTGATAAATAAAATATGATTTTTTTTTCCAAATTCAAGACATAGGTATATGTTTTTTTTACTGATGCACAAAATGAGCCGTGCATGAACATCACCTTGCTCAAAGAACAAAACCCACAAAGTGCATGAACTCACAACAAATTATGGTATTACTTTATTCTGGCCTCCGTGGCAGAGGCTTCTTCGAACCCCTGAGACCGACTCATCGAACCCCTAGAGTTCAATAGAACCCAGGTTAAGAACCACTGTCCTAGAGGTATCCTTTCAGGGTCTCCATTGATTGGTCAGCACCAGGGTAGAAGGTCAATAAAGCTGGTCCTGAGGTCACCCAAGGAAGTTCACGTTTTGCTGTTTTTCTGGTCCAGGAACCGAAACACAACTGAGGCCTAGATGTATTTGATGTGGGTCAGAATCTAATTGTTCTGGGGGCTTAAAGCTTAAGGTCTATTCTCTAGCCCCCTTGTTTGTTCCCCTCCTGAAGGGATCTAACCTGCAGGACCAGTGATATGCTAGGAGAGTATAAAGCCAGTAGCCACATCCACCATCACAGCGACCTGGCTCGTGCAGGTTCGCATTTGATTTGGACAGACGGTAATGAAACAATTGAGCCAAGAACTGGTGGGCCATTATGTTTATCTTAGCTTGCACCTGGTGGGCAAGAAATACACACACTGGGAAAATACTTCCCTTTCCATTCAGGGCTCCCAAAGCCACTTACTTATCTGAGTTTCCTAGAATCAAAGGTTTCTAGATTACCAGCCTTATTCACCTCTGTTCCCCATCTCCTTCTCTCTGTACAAACTCTGCACAAACTGGCTTCTCCTTCAACACTCCACCATCTTGGCTGCTTCTCCTATCCTTCTCCACATGGCCTTTCTCTGCTCTCCTCTCTAATGCTAATCTCAGGATACGAGAGAGAGCAAGCTCCCAGTCTGCCCCATTTTATCATGTCGAAATCAAAACATTTAATCCAATCTACAAACAAGAAAGTATCTGATACAAAGTCACTTATTTGAAGCATAATGGGATTCCTCATGAGAGTGCACCACCCCCTATTATGCAACAGTCAAGTGTGTGGGGAAAAGCTTAGTCTTAAAACTAAGCCTTAGGCTATAAGGACCCTGCCTGCATACAGTCTGTCCCCCACAACCAATGCAAACTATAAGTGAACAAACATATATATCATATTTACAAACTTATTTGACCAACAGGGAGGAAAAGTCGACCTGGTTGTCGAGGTCTTGTTTTCCCAGTTTAGTGGTTGGTAGGCACTTGTTGGGCAGATAAAATATATTTTGCTCACTTTGTTAAAGGTGGCGCTGCCCACGTATAAGTCCGTTGATATTAATGTGTGCTGGGGGACAGGCTGTGGGCAGGCCGGTTGTTATAGCCTAAGGCTTAGTGGTTTGTTTTTTTTTTTTACTTTTTTTAAAATTTATTTTTATTTATTCATTTTAGAGGGGAGACACAGAGTGAGAGAGAGAGAGAGAGAGAGAGAGAGAGAGAGAGAGAGAGAGAAAGGGGGGAGGAGCTAGAAGGATCAACTCCCATATGTGCCTTGACCAGGCCAGTGCAGGGTTTTGAACTGGCGACCTCAGTGTTCCCAGGTCAACGCTTTATCCACTGCGCCACCATAGGTCAGGCTAAGGCTTAGTTTTAAGAGTAAGCTTTTCCCCACACCCTTGACAGATTGGATGATGTAAGGTGGTGCACTCTCATGAGGAATCCTCCCATTATGCCTCAGATAAATGACTTTGTATCAGAGATTTCCTTGTTTATAGATTGGATTAAAGGTTTGGATTTCTACACTATAAAGTGGGACAGACCAGGAACTTGCTCTCTCTTGGTTACTGAGATTAGCATTAGAGAGGAGAGCAGAGAAAGGCCAGGTGGAGAAGGCCAGGAGAAGCAGCCAATATGGTGGAGTGCTGAGGAAGAAACCAGTTTGTGCAGAGTTTGTGTAGAGAGAAGGAGATGGGGAACAGTGGTGAATAAGTCTGGTGAGCTAGAAACCTTTGATTCTAGGAAACTCGGATAAGTCAGTAGCTTTGTCGCACTGAATGAGTGGGTTTTGGAGTCCAGTGTGTGTTTTTACTTGCCCGGTGGGTGCAAGCTAGGATTAAAGCTGATGGCTCACCAGTTTTTAGCTCTGTTGTTTCATTACCGACTGTCCAAATCAAATGCAAACCTGCACTGGCCAGGCGGCTGTGATGGTGGACTTGGCCACTGGCTTTACAGCACTCTAGGCTTTTAATTCTGGTGACCTTCTGTACCTGGCCCATTGTCCTTACTTTGCTTACATCTGTTTAACTACTTACCACACTTCTAGAGCATAAAAAACTATTTAGAATTTTCCAAGTCAGGCCATGTAATCATGAGTGCTCAGAAAAGACTAGTTCTTTCTCTACAAGCGAGATTGAGTTGGGTTTTAATATTCACTCTATGAACCAGCCTTGGTTCCATGGCCAACTATATTGCTCAGATGGGACAAAAATTAAAAATTTTATACCTACCTTACTCAACTGCCTCCTGCCTTGCTGCTGAGATCAAGAAGCCAGAAGGCATGCTGAAAAAGTGTTATCAGAGTTGCATAAGACCAGCCCCTCCCTAAAGATGTTCTGGAGACAAAGCCAAGTAAGGTGGGGCTGGGCAGGGCTGGGACTTCAGGCTCAGGCTTGCAGGCTGGTTTGGGGATTAGAAGTGCTAAACAAGTTAGTGGGGTTTCCTTTTGTTTCCTGTTAGGTGATATGTGTGTTGGTTTTGTTTTTATTTCAATGATTTGCCTCAGAACATTGCTTTTGAAACAGCAGTTTGCAGGGCTAGCTAATAACTGTGCTGTATAGTCCTTGTTCAAATCCAGTTAACAGTGATTTAATCTCAGATCGCTCAATACAGGCTTCAGGTTCTCTCCACTTAGCTCTAGACTTGCATTGGGAGGATGACTGAGTGGGTTTGGGGACTAGTTATTTGCTTTCTGAGAGATCTTCCAGGTGCAGGAGTTGTAAGAGAATGTTTTGTCAAAAACAACTTTTTTGCCTGACCAGGTGGTGGCACAGTGGATAGAGCGTCGAACTGGGATGCTGAAGGACCCAGGTTCGAGACCCCGAGGTCATCAGCTTGAGCGCGGGTTTATCTGGTTTGAGCAAAAGCTCACCAGCTTGGACCCAAAGTTGCTGGCTTGAGCAAGGGTTTACGGGGTCTGCTGAGGGCCCACGGTCAGCACATATGAGAAAGCAATCAATGAACAACTAAGGTGTCAAAACGAAAAACTGATGATTGATGCTTCTCATCTCTCTCCGTTCCTGTCTTTCTGTCCCTATCTATCCCTCTCTCTGACTCTCTCTCTCTGTCTCTGTTAAAACACACACACACACACACACACACACACACACACACACACACACACCACAAAAATAAAACTTTTTCCCCTGGGGTGATTATATGGTATACAATGCAGATCTGAAATTTAGCTCTGAGCTGCTCCTAATTTGTTCCATGATCTAGGATTATTACTTCTTCCATTTTCTGAGGCTTGTTTATAAAGAGAGAAAATTTGACTAACTGCTGGAAGTTTCCTTTCAGCTCTGGGAGGGTCTGGCCATCAGAGAAGTCAATAACATCACTGCATGAAAAGGCAAAGCATGAAACTAGCATCTAAAGAATGCTTCTCCAACACTCCTCTGAGATGACATCTTGGCTTGTCAACATCTTTTTGTCTTTGCAAATTGATTTCTAAGTGAAACTGCAAATCTTGTCAAATATAGAGGATTACATAAAGTTGAAGAAAGTATCATTGACGATAAACAAGGATTGAGACAGGTCAGAGTCCCTAAAACTGAAGGACAAATTAACAAAGATAGTGACAAGGCAAGTACTTCAAATGATAATTATTTAACTACAGGTATTGATTGACTTATGACCTATGCAACTTATGACCATTCGACTTTACGACCATAATCGCTAGCTACGACTGCTCTGCGTCTGGCTGTGCAAGCGTTGCCCAGCTGGGCGTACGACAGTGTGGACCAGCTTCCAGCAGCACTACCATCTCTGCGTGCACCTGTATTTTGCAATTTTATATGTTTTGCAAATATTAAACCAGTTGTACTGGTAATGCAGTGTTTTACTTAAACCTGATGAATATAAAAATAAGAAACAAAATGGTATAGAGATGATACAAATGGCATAAAATGAACAAAGAAAATTATGATATATAACAATAATAAAAGAAAATTATGATAAAATATGACTTAAAAATTTTCATAACATCATTTCATAGTACTGTACATATAACCTACTCAACTTACGACCAAATCGTGTCATGACCGGTCTGTTGGAACCAATCGTGGTCGTAAGTCAAGTAGTAGCTGTAGTATCAGTGTAAGAAACTGCCAAACCTGTAAGAATTCTTTTTCTTTTGTATTCTTCTGAAGTGAGAAGTGGGGAGACAGAGACAGACTGCCACATGTGCCGACTGAGATCCACCCTACATGCCCACCAGGGGGCTATGCTCTGCCCATCTGGGCCCTTGCTTTGTTGCAACTGGAACCATTCTAGCGCCTGAGGCAGGGGCCACAGAGCCATACTCAGCACCTGGGCCAACTTTGCTCCAGTGGAGCCTTGGCTGCTGGAGGGGAAGAGAGAGACAGAAAGGAGGGAAGCAGGTGGGTGCTTTTCTTGTGTGCCCTGGTGGGGAATCAAACCCAGGCCTTTCACATGCAGGGCCAAAGCGGAGTCAACCGGCCAGGGCAAACCTGTAAGAATTTTATGAATTTATTTGAGCCAAACTGACGACAACAATTGTTGGGAAGCTAGATCTGGATGAAGAAAATGCTCCAGAGAATGGAAGTTTTGCACATTATTTTATACATTAGAATCAACGGAGGAGGCATAAAGGGGTTAGAGGTAATCCACTGGTGATAGATTAGGAAGAAAGCAAAGCAGGGCAATATCTGGGATTGGATAAAAAGTAAAACAAATAGACATAGCCTGACAAGGCAGTAGTGTAGTGGATAGAGCGTCGGCCTGGGACGCTAAGGATCCAGATTCGAAACCCCGAGGTTGCCTGCTTGTGCGTGGGCTCATCCACCTTGAGTGCAGGGTTACCAGCTTGAGGATCGTAGATGTGAGTGACCTCATGGTAACTGGCTTGAAGCCCAAAGGTCACTGGTTTGAGTAAGGGATCAGTGGTTCAGTTGGAGTCCCCAGTCAAGGCACATATGAAAAAGCAATCAAGGAACAACTAAGGTGCCACAACTATGAGTTGATGCTTCTCATCTTTCTTCCTTTTTTTCTGTCTGTCTCTCAAAACAAAACAAAACAAAAACCAAATAGACCAGTGGTTCTTAACCTGGGTTCTATCGAACCCTAGAGGTTCGATGAGTCGGTCTCAGGAGTTCGGAGAAGCCTCTGCCGCGGAGGCCAGAATAAAGTAATACCGTAATTTGTTGTGAGTTCATGCACTTTGTTGGTTTTGTTCTTTGAGCAAGGTGATGTTTGTGCACGGCTCATATTTTGCACCAGTAAAAAAAAAACAACATATACCTATGTCTTGAATTTGGAAAAAAAAAATCATATTTTATTTATCACTAAAGAAGGGTTCGGTGAATGCGCATATGAAACTGGTGGGTTCGGTACCTCAAAAAAGGTTAAGAACCACTGAAATAGACACATACTTCTTTCCCATTGGTGGATATAGGATAGTCAACAGTTAAAAATTAACAGGGTAACAATAACAATGAGGGGTTTGTGGTCTCTACTCTGATGGAAGATTGTGCCCTGAGGAGCCTGGGAAAAGGAAATTACCCTGACATTCCTATGTTATTGTAGATGCAAAAAGACAAAATAGACAGGCTCAGTTAAGGTAAAGATTGACCTTTGCCTAAAACATGACTCAGTTTTTGTTAGGAAATTTTAATCTCACACCATCCTATGTGGTTGCTTTAGGTTTTTCAGTTCGTAAGAACCACCATGTAGGCCTCCTCTGAGTTTGTCAAGTTTAGAATGTGGCCCCTTTTTTGTTCACACTAGCCAAAGATTTAATAGCTACCTTTGGGAAAAATTGGTGAAACCCATTCACCTTTTTATAAACATGAGCCTCTGTGATTGTGCTGCAAGAGCCAACTGTGATGATAAAAGATATCAGAAAAGGATGCTAATAAAATAGTAAGTTTTTGATTTTGGAATTATAAACTAAGATAAATATAGTTATTTTTAGCCTGACCTGTGGTGGCTCAGTAGATAAAGCGTCAACCTGGAATGCTGAGCTCGCCAGTTTGAAACCCTGGGTTTGCCTGGTTAAGACACATGGGAGATGATGCTTCCTGCTTCTCCCTCTTCTCTCTTTCTCTCTCTCTTTTAGCCCTCTCTAAAATAAATAAACAAAACTCTAGAAATATATATATAATTATTTTTATAATTTTATTGTTTTTCAAAATAAAATATTTATTTGAATTATATATAAATAGACATGTATGTATTATATAATGACTATCAATCATGGACATGATAATTATATATATAAATATATATAACAATTTTATATATTCACCATATAAACTTACTCTCTCTCTCTCCATATATATATATATATATATATTTACTATATACATGTGTGGTAAGCAATTAGACAGACATGAGCAGAGCAAGAACTATAGGCCAGGCACAGAAGCAGAAGGTCACTAGGGTAGAAAGCTGCAGGTGCCTAGCAACGAGCAAAACTGGGAAAACAAGGATCTCACCCCCAGGGTGACCTTTCCTCCACTAGCATACTGCTGGTCATGTAGTCCAAACCCTTCCCTGACCTTTCTTGCCCTGGAATGTTGCTAGTCATAAGGGTTAGACCTCCTCAGCAGGGGAGTGAACAAGGGGGCTAAAGACTAGCCTTAAGCATTAAGCCCCCAGGACAATGAGGTTCAGACCTGCATCAAACACATCCAGGCCTCAGTTGTGTTTCAGCTCCTGGCCCAGAAAAGCAGCAAAACCAGACAAGTGATGCCACCCACAGCTGACCTCAGGGCCTGCTGTAATGACTCATGACCCCATGCCCTAGTACTGACCAATCAGTGGAGACCACAATCCTAAAAGAACACACCTGAGAGCTGATGAGTATTCTATTGAGATCCTCCTCTGGACCTTCCCTAAGATCTTCATCCTTAAAATCCCTTAGGACAAAAGACCCAGCACAATCTTCCTTTTAGGAGCACACCGTTGCCTTTCCCCTACACCCCACCACTCGCCCCTTGTGCGGTTTCCTTGCCTCATTCTTTCTCCTAAGTTCTAAGGGACCCCATGAGACTTGGTACCAGGGGCAATTCACCTTGGGCTAAATCCCTGAACCTGTCTCCAAGGACCCCTTTTCTTTGCCCACTCAGTCCCTTCTGAGTGTATGCTGGCACAACCAATAAGTTCTTGCTTTACTTGCTGTACTTTGTCTCTTGATTGAATTCTTTCCTTCAAGAAGGCAAGAATTGTGGTCTTGTCGTTTTTCTGGTAATATATGTGCATATATGACAATTTTATATATTCACTATATATATAAAACTACAGTGTGTCCATAAAGTCATGGTGCACTTTTGTCCTGTGACTGGTCAAAAGTGCACCATGACTTTACGGACATACTGTGTATATATATATATATATATATAACAATTTTATATACTCACTTCTGCTTAGTGCCACAGATAGTGGTTATTATCACAGCTAAAGTCACGTATCCCTCCAACCACCAAAATCTATATAAGATTAATCTTAAGTAAAAGATTTTAATGGTAACTATGTGAGGGGATATTTACATTAATTACTTGATTGTGATCATTTTATAATGTATACTTATGTCAAAAGTATATATATAAATATACACTTTATTTGTCAATTATACCTCAATAAAGCAAAAGAAAATTTTTTTAAAATTTTTGGTCTCTGCTTTCTTTAGAGAGAGACTGCATAGCTCTCCCTGGTCTAGCCAGCTATAACTGAGCTCTTTGTTTTGCTGGCTTCTTCTTTTCAACATGGTACCAAGGGTAAAAATAGTAATATTCTTTTTGCTCAAAGACATTATGACTTAGTTGGAGGTAACTCACCTACACACAAAAAAACTATCCTACCTGGGTATGCCATAGAGAAGTGCTAACAGAGAGGCACATCGTACTTGGAAGTTGTGAGAAAGCTTTATAGAATGGGCCTTGAAGGAAGTTTAAGTGGTGTTGCTCATACCTAGTAATATAAACATCATAGTAATGATCACAGGCTAGATTTTTTCTCATTTGTGTTGTGTTAGTCTGCTCAGTTTGCCATAACAAAATGCCATAGAATAGGTGGCTTTAACCAAAGAAATTAATTTTCTCATAGTTCTGGAGGCTGATAGTCTGAGGTCAGGGTGCCAGTATGGTTTCTTGTGAAAGCTCTGTTCCTGGCTTCAGATGGCTGCCTTTTTGACATGCCCTCATGTGGTACAGAGAGGGAAAGAGCTAGCCCTCTGGAGTTTCTTCTTATAAGGATACTAATCTTATCAGCAAGGACCCTATTCTTAGGAACCACTAGATCCACTTGTGATCATGTTATATCCTTGCTTGAAGTACTTCAGCAGTTCCTTAATCCACAAAGGATACAACGTAAACATCTATATTCCTATTTCACTGAGCAAAAAGAAGCAATCAGAAGGGAATTTTCACATTCTCCCATTTCAACTACTCACATGGCTGCATTTGTGCCATAGGCTCTGCCTTTCCTTGTGCTTGTATGCATGAATTGCTCACACTCCTAAGGCCAACATTTTCACTTGTACTACATCCTTCTAGGACATCACTCTATCTATCTTCCCTCTTTCTTTTTTTTATTTAAGTAAAAAGAATGTTTATTTCATTGATTCTTAGAAAGACTGGAGGGGGGAGAGAGGGTGAGAGAAAGGGGGTCAAGGACATTGATCTGTTCCTGCATGTGTCCTGACTAGGGATTGAACCAGCAATCTCTGTGCTTTGGGACGATGCTCTAACCAACTGAGCTCTCTGGCCAGGGTCCCCTTTCTTTTCTACCTCATCAATTTCACCCCCTTTATAGGACAATTCTTATCACAAACAAACATAATATTTCTGGCATATTAAAATACTTTCTGTTTACCCTTGTCTCCCCTGGTTACATGCCCCATTTCTCCTTAAAGAAAATTTAGTTAAAGAGTTGTCTATGCTTGCACTGGCAGGATAGCTCAGTTGGTTAGAGCGTCATCCCGATGCACAGAGATTGCCAGTTTGATTCCCAGGAAGGCACATGCAGGAATATGAACAGATCGATGTTCCTGTCGCTGCTCTTTTGCTCTCTCCAGCTTCCTGTCTCGCTCTTGCTTATTAATTTTTTCAAACAAATAAAAATTTTTTATAAAGAGTTGTCTATGCTTGTCACTGAGTCTGCTTTTTCCATTATTCCTTGAATACATTCTGATCATGATTTTGACCTCAAAACTGCTTTTGTCAAGGCTACCAATAACCTTCACATTGCTGAATCTAGCAGACAGTTCCCAGTCCTCATCTTAGTTCATTTATAAGTATAGTTTGACTCAGTGAATCAGATTCAACTCCTTGAAAGACTTTCTCTACTTTGTTTCCAAAAACTGCAAGGCTTCTAATTTCCCTGCCTCATTGGCTTCTCTTTCGCAATGTCCCTGGTTTCCTTCTTATATCCCAAAGATTCAGTCTTTAGTCCTCTTGTCTCATGACTACTCAATCTCTTGTTGATAACATTCAGTCTCATCTACCAGTATGTTTTCGTCTTCTACCTTCCTATCTCTAGCCCAGAATCTGCTCTTTAACTACATACAGACTTGTATATCTAGCTTTTCGCCAAAACCACCATCCTCTCCCCCCTACATCTCAGTAAATAACGATGCCATCCTTCTAGATGCTTAAACCAAAAACTCCTTTTATATCCTTCCTTTCATATCAAGCTGTCATATTCCTCAAATCTTTGACGCATATGGGGATAAGTAATAAATGAAGTTCAAATGTCATCTCATTGAGTCCTTTGAATCGCCACCTCCTTAACCTGATTTACTCTCCATAATGTGCATCTCCATTTAACATGGAGCGTTCCCTAATTGATGCCCTTTTCTTATGGCTGAGGACTTCATATCTTGGTTAGGAGTGAAGGAAGGACAGTTTTATGGGCTTGTACTAGGTCTTCCCGACTAAGGTAGTTTTACCCATTGGGCCAAGGACCCGATGTGGGTTTTGCCAAGTGTGTCTACGTTGGGGTATTGGGAAATGGACACTGTAATAGATCTGCAGAGACAGTGGACCCGCTGTGAGTTGAACTTCATTTATTACTTATCCCCATATGCCTTAGTCGACAAGGGGATCCACGCTATCTGAGTATCTATTTCAAATCAGACCCAGTGTCTAATGGTTCTTGAAATAGGTGGTTATTCCCTTCCCTGATGTGCAGTCACTTGAGTCCATAGCCACTGGTCTCTTGGGCTGGGGGAATCTTTACCATCTATATGTACCATGGTATTTCTGGACCCTTCCTCTTGGGCATCTGCTCTTTCTTTCAGTTAGCGGGTTTCAAGTTAAAAACTGGTTCAGGTTTAGAAACTTGGCATAAAATTGTGACTTTTTATTGAGCTGTCTTCAGTCTCCTGTTTATCCATTTTTGATTTTTTAAAAATATATAATTTCTTTTCATTATTGGTAGCTACCCATCTTTTTTTTTTTTGCCTCTAAGGAGGCTGTGTTATGTTAACCATCTCTATAACTCTCTGTGGGTCACATTTCCCTGGCTGCCCTTCCAATTTTGCATTTATATAATAACTGCATCCCCCTGCCTTTTAATAGTTAAGCTCTTCTACCTGGCCTCTAATGTTGGGGGATGGTCCTAACATTCCCATGGCTGTTAGTGACCCTATTCTATGACATCTTCTACCACAAGGAGAAGAGCCACCTCTGATTATTCCAATGATGCTGGAGCCTCTATCACCAATGCATTCCTTACTTTTGAAAGTGGTATGTCCTTTGGCTCATGAATGGAACATAGTGCTCTGATGGGTTTTTGGCCTTACACAGTATGTCCTCACCAGTACGCCCATTTCTCTGTGCCTTTTAATATTCACTTTTTGGCATGTCTACCTCATTTAATGTAGCCTTCACTTTTTCCATGTGTCTAGGACCTATCCTATTAGCATATCTGTAACACTTCCTAAGGTCTTTTCCATGGTACTATATTCTATATTTTGATCCAAGTTGATAAACTAAACTATTTTTATTCCACTATATGTTCCAGTCTCCTTAATTTAATCTCAGTACAGTGTCCTGGCTCCTGTAAGTACATGCTGGCTAGGACCTACAGCTTTCTTGTGACTATGCCTTTTATACCCTGTCAGTGTGATCCTATCTGTGTTATGTTGTGACTCCATCTAGTTATTATACTTGAAACCAGAACTAGCTAGGTGCAGATCTTGGGGAGGAGGAAGGGAGAGAGGGTTGTCTTCAGGGAGAGACCTTTGCACTGTCCTTAAGAAAGTAAGAAGTGCTAGCTCCTCGTAGGATGGGTGGGCATCCTCTGCATACTTGAATTTGAGGAACCTGGGTATTTAAGATTTGGGGGTTATCAACTCAGATGATCCCATCCTGTATGAGGGATCTATCCTTTTCCAACCAGGACTTTTGTCTTGGTACAGCGGGGTGGCTTCTTTTTGAGCTCAATTTCTTTTACAATTGAGTCCTGAGTTTGGTCCTTGCCTTTCTCTGCTTTCCCACCACAGGACATGAGATCCTCTCTGCGTGCTACAAAGATGGCCCCCTAGTCCTCACACTAAGCTTTTAGTCACCCCTGGCCTTTTGTTTTCTTTTTCTAAAACATCAGTCCTGCTTGACAAGAGATGCCCATAAGTTACTGTTTCCCCGCATATTTCTCAAACACCTGATATGGCACAGCTACTGCTAAGGCATATCATCGACAAAAACACCACTCCATTTCCTCACTGGTGCCAATTTTAATAATTGCACTGCAGCCTGTGCTGGGGCTATCTGTGCTCCATCACCCACCCGTGACAGCGTCCTCCTTTCCAGCTGGGTGGTGGGTGGTCCAACTCTAAAACCCAATTCTAGGTTGTCGGTACTTCTGGTGCCAATTGTTGTGCGTTGGGTTCTCATGATGCAGACTCTGAGCTTGAGATCAATATGCAGTAGGTTTGGGCCCTGGCCAGTTGGCTCAGTGGTAGAGTACTGGCCAGGTGTGTGGAGGTCCGGGATTCAATTCCCGAACAGGGCACACAGGAGAAGCGCCCCTCTGCTTCTCCACCCCTATCCCCTCTCTATCTTTTTCTCTTTCCCTAAGGCAGCCATGGCTCCAATGGTTCCAGCAATGCTAAATGGCTCCATGGCCTTGTCTCAGGTACTAAACATATGGCTATATTGCCGAGCAATAGAGCAGCATCCCAGACAAGCAGAGCATCACCCCTTAGGGGGCTTGCCAGGTGGATCCCTGTCCAGTTGCATGCAGGAGTCTGTCTCTGCTTCCCTGCTTCTCACTTAGTAAAAGAATGTATATATATCTAGTAGATTTGTTAGTGTAGGCAGTCTGTTAGGTATTAACAAAAGAGAAGGAAACTAATGGAACCGGACACATCTGATTAAGCCTGATTTACTTTTCAGTCACTCAGGGGAGTAACCAGCATCGTTTTGCCAAATAGAGCAAAACATCCTGCCTAGTCAATGAAGCAGGGAAGATAGCTTTATAGCCATGGTGGTGGGGGTGGAGATGGTGAGGATGGAAGGATAGGAAGAAGGTTTGGGAAGGGAGAGAAGTTGCACAGAAATGCAGTCTGAATGAAGGCCTCCATCAGACCTCTGGGCAGCTCTGAAGTTGGAATGAATTCTGAATTGTCCCAAGTTGTAGTGCTGGGGTCACTTTGATCAGCCAGGCAGTGTGGGCTCCTTTGGGAACGGGGCATGGCCTTCTGTACTCAGGCCTGGCCCCTCAGGGCTTTCTGCCAACAGCCCTCCGGCAGCCAGGGGAATAAATCCTTCACTCCTGCGTAGAGAACTAGGTGACACACCATAGCATCCACATGTGGTATTTATGTTTGCTTTCCTAAGGTGTTGTCCAATGGCTCAAGCACAATAAGTACTCAAAAAAATATTTTCCTTTCTTTCTTTTTAAATATTTTATTTATTGATTTCACAGATGGAGTTTGGACAAGAAGTAGTTGCTTCACTCTAGGGGTTCACTGGCTACTTGTAGTATGTGCCTTGAGTGGGAAAGCCCAGGGTTTCAAATCAGCAACCTGAGGGCTTCAGGTTAGAAGTCTATTCACTGTGCCACCACAAGCCAGGCAAAAAAAAAAAAAAAAAAAATATATATATATATATATATATATATATATATATATTCATAAAACATTGCCCTGAACTGAGTTCTGCTGTTCTTTGGTGTTTGTCTCTCTTTAAATATGGCCTCTCTGAATTAATACCCTAATACTGCCAACTCTGTCTCTTAAAGGTGATGAAGCCTCGCTCCAGCAGATGGTTTCCAACCACAGATCATTTCCCCCAACCAGCCCCACTGTAAGGCAGCTTCTCCCTCCTGGACTTGGTTCGTTTGCTGCCTCCTCCAGTAGGGACTGCCGTGGGATCATCACGGCACACATGTTGGAATTTGCTTGGTGCCCTGACCGAAGGCCCAAGACCGACGGGCTACCTTGACTTCCAATGTCTCAGGACCTGCTCCTGCCACTTAGCACGGCTTTCTCTCCAGGTGTAGATTTTAGCCCTTTGGTTGAAACTCAATTCGTGCTTAGCTTCCAACTGCTGCTTCTGGATGTTGTCTTTCTAACAGTTCCTGACTCTCAGCTCGGTAGCTCATGAGCAAAACTAACCAGTCCCACATGCTGTCTAGCTCCTGCTTGCCTTCAAAGATAAGCTTTGACAATAGAGGGTTGAAAGATGGAGGAGAAACTCTGGATCCTAGAAATCATCTCCTGGACCTAGCCATCATTCTTTCCATCCAGAATACATGCCCATTTCTTTTCCAGCATTCCTGGAGGATGGATAAATGTCTAGGAACTGCTTTCTTTGCAGTCTGTAAAACCTACTAACTATAAATTACTGTACAATTAAGCCAAGATCTATCTCCCAGAGAACACTGAAGAGTTTAACTATAAACAGTATATAATTATAGTTCTTTCTTCTGATTTGTTATCACTGAACAAAACAAATAGATTTAAAAATTTTTAACCTAAAAGCAATAGAAGGTATTTCCTTCAAGCTGTAACCTCTGTTTTTCTCTGGTTTTCATTTTCCATATCATCATCCATTTGTTTTCACTGAACAAATGCTGTGATTTCCTGTCATCATATACTTTTCATCATTGACTGGAAATGGATAGCTTCTAGACTTACTGGCAGACAAATAAAGCATAGTGGAAGTTGATATGTTTCTACTAACTAGAAGATTGGTAGTAATCACTTAATAGAAGTAGAGCAGTGCAAATTTTATTTGATGCAGCAAACGAGTAATTAATCGCTCCAGATACGCAACATTGCTTGTTTGTTTAGCCTTACTCTGAAGTTAACTAAGACTGGGACTTCAGTTGCCTCAAGCCCTGGTTCCCCATCCACATCTTTCAGAACAGCCAGTTCCAAACTACATATGGGCTATATTCCAAAAATATGTTTGAAAATCAGTTTAGGACTCAGACTATTTTCCCATGGAAAAAATGTCATAAGTGAAAGTTGAGTCAATGGGCTGGCCCCCAGAAATCTATTAAACACACGAGAGAGCTGAAACTGAGTTGGTAGTAGTCCCATTCTAAATGCCCCCCCCTCCTTTTCTGCCTATACCTCTAATCCCATCTGTTCTTCACACAGCAACAGGCAGGGATCTTTCTCAATTATAAATCTCATCATACAACTCAGTGCTTAAAACTTCCTCAATCCCAGACCCCATATCAAGTGAAGTCTAAACTCTATCCCCTACATATTCCTCTAACCTTAATGTTTTTCTCCATTCTAATTGCTAAAATCTTGTTCTTGGCTGTGACCTATTCTTACCCAGACCCTGAGAATGGTTTCTCAATGGTGCTCCTTACATTGGTCCCATCACTTCTCTGATTATCTGTTATGCTGTTGTTAAACTCAGGAGCATGTCATGGACCTTTCAGTATTGACACAACCCACTTTAAAATCCTCATCGGCTTCCATACCCAATCACACGCTTCTGCACATGCTATTTTCTTTACTTGGAGTTCCTGAGAAATTCTTGGTCAAAGCCAAGTGTCAACTCTTCTGGGAAGTCTTCCCCCGACAACCAGAATGAGAAAGTCATTCATTTCCCAGTGCTCCCATCACACTTTTATTGCCTACCCTGCATGATGGATAGTTGATGAGAGTAAGGTTGAAAATTCCCACCTCTGCTCTCCAGAAGCTAACCCTGGGCAGAAAGGGGAATTGATCATTACAAAACAGTCACCTTATATAAACGTGTTAGGGTGCTGTTCATTAGTGGACAAAAAGTAACTAACTTTCTGTTGACTGGAGGTCTGGAAGTAATTAAAGAAGAGGTGATATTTGAGTTGAAACCTGAAGGATTTCTAAAACTTCATGAAATGTTCCAAGGCAGTATGGGTACAGAGATTAGTGTTTGTAAAGGCATAAAAGTGTAAGAAGAGTTAGAATGTTTGAAGAATTGCCAACTGTTTCATAAGGTTCCAGGGCAAGGTATGTGTGGGGGCTCAAAGATAATGAATACTTTTTCTCCCACCTTCTAAGTTCTTCTAGTTGAGCCAATAATCAAATTAACAGAGCCATATTAATAGGAGAAAGTTAAATGTTTAATATAAATGCATGCGAAATTCATGTAAGCATGAGAATTCTAAAGATAGTGAATCAACACTGGATATATATATATATATATATATATATATATATACACACACATATATATATATATATATATATATATATATATATATATATATATATATGTATATAATGACACTTTTGGATAAAGGAGAAGGAGTCTATTAGATTTCAAAAGTGAGAATGGATGACTTATAGGTAGTTGAGAAAGAAGAATCATACTGGCATGAAAATCTTTGCTGGGTGACTCAGAAACAATGGAACAATTCAAATTAATATCAGGCAGCATCCTAAGAGCTCTTGCCTAACTTAGGTTTCTCTATCTGAATCTCTTGGGCAGGAGAAGAGGGAGGGTCAAATAATCTTTTGGAGTCTTGTTTTGTTTTTGTTTTCCAAATGAGAGGAGGGGAGATAGACTCCTGCATGTGCCCCCATTGACATCCACCCAGCAACCCCCATCTGGGGCCAATGCTCTGTTTATGTGGGGCCATACTTGCAACTGAGCTATTTTTAGCACCTAAGGTGGCAGCTCCATGAAGCCATCCCTAACATCCGGGCTGATGCACTTGAACCAATTGAGCCATGGCTGAAGGAGGGGAAGAAAAAAAGAGCAAGAGAAGGGTGGGGAGAGAAATAGATGGTTGCTTCTCCTGTGTGCCCTGACTGGGAATCAAACCCAGGACATCCACATGCTGGGCTGATGCTCTACCACTGAGCCAACTACCCAGGGCATGTTCTGTTTCTTCATAAACAACTGAAAATCAATATCTTCAGCGTGGCAAAACTTTAGTTCCTTTCACATGCAAGACAGAGCAATGAAAACCAAGCAAAGTCAGATCATAAAAGGCCTTAGCAGCCCAAGCAGGAAGTTTCTATTTTATCCTGTACAAATGTCTATTTCAGTTAAAGATACTGGGTTGTTCATCTTGTATCACCTCTAGCTTCTATACTATATGGGGCACATATAGGTTTTATATTTATATTTCATTAGTTTTTGTTATCTCTTAGTGATAAAATCTGGGAAAATAGAGGCAAAACTAAAAGTTTAATAAAATTTGCAAACAAACTTCTTATTTCTTACATATGCTTCTATTACTTTAATACTAAAACAAATCAAGATACACAAGAAAGTGAGCTATTAGTTTTTCCCTTTCATTGTATATATTTTGGTATAGTTTAAACATTTAGAAAATCAGGTTCATGTGCTTTTCTAATTTAAAAAAGAGTTTATATTTTGTTAATTTAAAAAAGCAAATGGAAGCCTAAATATTGAAGGTTGAAAAATGAATCCCTCATTAACTTGCATTCCCTTTGAGATTTATTGCACAGTAAATTAGTTAATTGCAAACCTTCCAGCAATGTTTTACTCCATTATAGATTACTTTGGAAAAACAAATTTGAGTTTTCCCTCTTGAACAATGAGTGGTTTATTTTAAAGTAGGTGAAAGGTAATGTGAAGGGAAAAAAACCCAGCTTCACAGATGTATGGTTTAAAGTTTGCCAAGTACTTAGTGAAGGGTTACACTAACTTCAAACGGTTGGAAAGTATAATGTAATGTGAGAACACGAAGGTCTTGTTTCTTTTTCAGCTCTTACTCTCCCTCAGTTCTCTGCAAACCATCAACATAAAGAGCACTGAGTTTCAGAATCACATCCCCTTAGTGGCAAGCAGATGGACATAGGAAGAGAGAAATGCAGTGCAATACATGTTCTCCATTATATCTGCAATCAGGTTACACTGTCCTTGGATAGGAATTTTATATTCCCTGCTTGAGTCAGAGAGTTTGCCTGTGTTCTCAATTATTATGTTTCTCTTTTGAGAAATGATCCAGAGTCAGTGACAGTATACAGAGCTACCATTTCTTGGTAGGTTGAATACTCATTGGTTTATTTTATGTATCTTATAAAAAGAAATAGTGGTGATATCAAAGTTGATATTCCATGTGAATTGTCAATTGCTATCCAACCACCTCAAGTCTTTCCCTTTAGGTCATCAGCTTAGAATCTCAGCAGGGAAAGGTGCTTGGGTTTGAAATCTCTCCTATGAACATCCCAGTAAGACATTTTTTTTTCTAAGATAGGTCTCAGTGTGTTGGTGTGAAAGGTAGCAGAATATGCCACCTCAAGATATGCTTCTTTGGCATAAGAATTATTTTGAGCTGATTATTTTGAGAAACAACAGATAAGGGGAAGCTCTGAAAACAGTAGGAAGCTCTAGCTGTTCGGCTCAGTGGTAGAGTGTTGGCCCAGTGTGTGGATATCCCAGGTTTGGTTCCCAGTCAGGGAACACAGGAGAAGTGACCATCTGCTTCTCTACCCCTCCCCTTCCATCTTCTCTTTTTCTTTCTCTCTCCTCCCCTCCTGCAGCTATGGCTTGATTGGTTTCAGAGAGTTGGCCCTGGGCACTGAGGATGGCTCCCTAGAGCCTCTTCCTCAGACACTAAAATTAGCTTTGTTGCTGAGCAACAGCCCCAGATGACAGAGCACTCCTGGGTAGGGGTTTGCTGGGTGGATCCCAGTTGGAGCACATGTGGAAGTCTGTCTGTCTGTCTCCCCTCCTCTCACTAAAAAAAGAAAACAATAGGAGCTACCTTTTAGTAAGGACCATTTACATTTATTTATAAAGAAAATCATTTGTAAGGGTGTCTCCCTCTCTGTACCAGAAAAAGATGGTGACTAAATCAGAAGAGGGTCTTATCAATGAGGAAGGCCCCAACTTAAATCTTATAATAAACTTTACCCTTTCCCTGGGCACTTCCCCATAACTGGGCTCCCTCTCCCACACCATTTTTACTTTTGTCTCAGCCAAAGATTGCATTTAAGCTGGTGGCTTAGTCCATCTTAGAGAGTTACATATTTTCCCCTAGGTCTCTCCTGTGTGTACATGACATATACACATTGATAAACTTCTGTGTGATTTTCTCTTAATCTGTTATTTTTTTCCCTATAAGAGGTTTCAGTCAAGAACTCAGTAGGGTAGATGGAAAATTATTTTTTCTCTTTTGCAGGTATTTCTAAAATGCAATCCAAAGGACAATCACTGTCTTTATTTTGACTCTTCTTGGAGGATACTATTTGCCCCAGTCTGCTCTAGATCTGCATAGAGTTTAGCCTTGGCTGAGTCTCGGGGACCATGCATGATTACAAGCAAGCTGTTTTCACCTAGTAACAAGATCTTGTCTTTCCTCATGGGTTAAGGTGACTTCCTATGGGATGTGATTTCAGGAATGAAAGTTTACCTGAAGTTTCTGGAAGAAATGTTTTTAACTTGCTGGATTCTTGAGGACTGGCATGCCAGATATCAAGCTTCATTCCTTCTGTTAAAATGCAAGTACATTCAACAGAATAGTTAAAACTGTTTGCTGTTATAAGTCATTTACATTATAGTAAGAGTAAGACTCTTATTTATCCTGAGCACTGGTTTTAATAAAAAGTGGAAGAGAATCTGACCAGGCAATGGTGCAATGAATTGAGTGTTAGCCTGGGATGCTGAAGACCCAGGTCCAAAACCCCGAGGTCACTGGCTTGAGTGCCAGCTCATCCAGCTTGAGCACAGGCTCACCAGCTAGATAGAGTACAAGGTCGCTGGCTTGAGTGTGGGATCATAGACATGACCCCATGGTAGCTGGCTTGAACCCAAGGTCACTGACATGAGCAAGGGGTCACCGGCTTAGCTGGAGCCCACTGGTCAAGGCACATATGAGGAAGCAATTAATGAATAACTAAGGTGCCACAATAAAGAATTGATACTTCTCATCTCTCTCCCTTTCTGTCTGTCTGTCCCCATCTGTCCCTCTCTGTCTCTCTCTCTCTCTTTCACTAAAATTTTTTTAAATAATAATTGAAAGAGAAAGAAGCATGAAGGTATTGGGGTCTTGGAGAGGGAAAGAGAAAAGACTTGTTTAAAAACAATAATAATAGTAAGTAGAGATACCACATATAGAGAAAAAAGTCTGGTTGAACATGTTGAAAATAAGTTTTACTACAATTTTGCCTAAGGCTAGGCTGAATGCAAATATTTCCCTTTTAACAGAAGGGATAATACATTCATTCAACAAGCATTTATTAAGTGCCTTTTAGAGAAGAAATGATAATTAGATTTTAAGAAATTATACAGAAAAAATAAAAATCAATACTAAAAAAAAATGCCAAGTTTTTTCCAGTGGTTTTATTTTTAATGTAGAATTATAAGTGCAGACTTAAACTTCATTTCTATCAAGAAGTAATTGTAGCCTGACCAGCAGGTGGCAGAGTGGATAGAGTATTGGCCAGGGATGCCAAGGACCCAGGTTTGAAACCCTGAGGTTGTCGGTTTGTGCACAGGCTCATCCGGCTTGAGCGCAGGATCACCAGCTTGAGTATAGGATCATAAACATGACCCCATGGTCAATGGCTTGAAGCCCAAGGTCATTGGCTTTAGCGAGGGATCAATGGATTGGCTAGAACCCCGCTCCCAGTCAAGGCACATATGAAAAAGCAATGAATGAACAATGAAGGTGCGCAGCTATGAGTTGATGCCTCTCATCTCTCTCCCTTCCTTCCTGTCTGTCTATCTCTGTCTCTCTTTCTCTCTCTTGTTAAAAAAATAAAAATAAAGAAGTAATTATAAAGGAATTATGTCTAAAATGCGGTTTTTCTTCTGAACAATTTTCTGCCTCAAATATATTTTGGGAATATAATTTGCAACCACCTTAGAGAGGATCCTCGGGTTACAACATAGTTCCAATTCCTACAACAGTGATGTAACCCGAATTTTGGTATAAGTCAAAACACACCCTAGCCTAAGTCACTTACCTATCCTAACACAGTTGTAAAATCATAATCCAGAACATAAAAACACAACTAAGGAAAAGGATATAAATAAACTGTACCTTATACTATATTGCAGTATCAGAAAAAATGACAAAAAATGAATGTAAAAATAGTTCCTTACCTTTATTCCTGTGGTTGACTTGCACACTGGAAGGTGGAAGAGAGTGACCTATTGGGAGGAGGAAGCTAGAGAGACAGAAGAACCTGCAGAAGGTGCTGGAGATACTGGGTCAGGTTAATCAGGATTGCTTAAGGGACATGCTGGAGACACTGGAGATGATTCTACCTGTACTACAGGTGTTTCATCTCGAGAAGCAGTGGATGTAGAGGGTATAGGATTGGTTGCAGGCCTCTCTACCTTCTGAAAGAATTGTTTCAGGCTAGTCTGGAAGGTTGATGGCTTCTCTTTCAAAACCTGCCTGTAGCATTGCAAGGCATCTATAACAGCTCTATAGACCTTACTGAATCTGTCATCGCTGGGGTCCTCAGCCTGAAATTTTGCTAATCCATCCTGTACCAAAGAAAACCTTATTCCAAACCCTTGGTAGTAAATGTCTTGGGTTCTGGTTTTTCTATCTTTTCCTCTTCAATCAACTGCTTCTCCAGCTGAATGAGGTTCAGCAAACAGCTCCTCTCCATGTGATGCCAGCAGCTCTGAGACATCCATTGTGATGGCTTTCCTCTTCTTCAAAGCCCTGCCGTCTGAAGGCTAACTTTCATTTAGAAGCTATGATAAGAGCCAAAAAAATCGCCAAACAAAGCAACACAAATGCTAAATGGCATAGGTAAGTGTACTAGGAGACTCCAACTCCCTCACTTACATGCTGCATTCCTGCGCATTCTTCCACGCACAACCAAACTAGTTCGCCCACTTAGTTCCTAAGTACAATGCTAATGACGTAAGCCAAAACACTCACATCTCAATTTTTAAAAGCTTCTCTCAGAGTGAACGTAGTAAACTCAAAATGTCATATGTCGACATTGTAACCCAAGGACCCCCTATAAAGCCAGTGGCCAAGGCCACCATCACAGCCGCCTGGCCAGTGCCGGTTCACATTAGATTTGGATAGACGGTAATGAAAAAATGGAGCCAAGAACTGGTGAGTCATCATCTCTAATCCTAGCTTGCACCTGGCGGGCAAGTAAAAACACACACTGGGCTCCAAAACCCACTCATTCAGTGTTCACAAAGCTACTAACTTATCAGAGTTTCCTAGAATCAAAGGTTTCTAGCTCACCAGACTTATTCACCTCTGTTTCCTATCTCTTTCTCCAGCACAAACTCTGCACAGACTGGCTACTCCCTCAGCACTCCACCATATTGGCTGCTTCTCCTGGCCTCCTCCACCTGGCCTTTCTCTGCTCTCCTCTCTAATGCTAATCTCAGAAACCAAGAGAGAGCAAGCTCCCAGTCTGCCCCACTTTATAGTGTAGAAATCCAAACCTTTAATCCAATCTACAAATAAGGAAGTCTCTGATACAAAGTCACTTATCTGAGTCATAATGAGAGGATTCCTCATGAGAGTGCACCACCCCACATCATTCAATCAGTCAAGGGTATGGGGAAAAGCTTACTCTTAAAACTAAGCCTTAGGCCAGCGGTCCCCAAACCACGGCCTGAGGGCCGCATACAGCCCCCTGAGGCCATTTATCCGGCCCTACCGCACTTCCAAAAGGGGCATCTCTTTCATTGGTGGTCAGTGAGAGGAGCACAGGGTGGATCCACACCCATAGTTCCCATTGAAATACTGGTCAGTTTGTTGATTTAAATTCACTTGTTCTTTATTTTAAATATTGTATTTGTTCCTGTTTTGTTTTTTTACTTTAAAATAAGATATGTGCAGTGTGCATAGGGATTTGTTCATAGTTTTTTTTTATAGTCTGGCCTTCCAATGGTATGAGGGACAGTGAACTGGCCCCCTCTGTAAAATGTTTGGGGACCCCTGCCTTAGGCTATAACAACCTGGTCTGCCCACAGCCTGTCTCCCAACACACATTAATATCAATGGACTTGCATGTGGGCAGCGCCATCTTTAATAAAGTAAGCATCATATATTTTATCTTCCCAACAATTCACCCCTATGCTCAATTTACTACCCACAATCTACACCACTGGCATCCCTGTACAAGGAAATTAGGTACATTACACAAATTACAAATACATGACAAATCATACAATTTCAACAATTACAAAGATACACTTCATCAGTCTCTGAGCACTTTGCCAAAAGTGCAAAATGTCTTCGACCTTCTCTCTTGCCATTTGAAAGGCTTCCCAAGGTAGGGGGATGGCCTCCATTAAAGCTGCCCCCACCCCTATCAGGATATTTCACATTGTCCAAAATTCATGAGTCCATCCAACAAAGGAGCCAGTGCTCACTCGGTCGTAGTCCAGGAAATCAGTCCAGACACATGGGGTGTTAGCCTCCCCCTTATTTCTGCCGTCATGGCAGGTCTCACACTGTCCTAAAGAGAAGCATGTGGCAATGGCAGTCAGCATTTCCATCTCTGCTCTGGGGAGCATGATGGCATCCACACATATATCCCAAAATTGCAGACCTACCAGGAGTATAGCAGGTACTTCCAGCTGGGCTCTCATCTTCTGGAGACTGTGGATTGCAACTCCAGCCTGATTCTCCTCATCCTCTGAAGAGGAACTAAAAACACCAGCTCCTGCTGCTGGGCTTGAGCCCCAGGCCACTGCTGCCTTCTGCTCAACAGGCCTTGCAGCTCCAGCCCCGGCCTCACCCTTGGCCTCATGCCACTACTGGCTCTCCACAATATCCAGGGCAATCTGCAACTCACGAACCTATGATTTCTTCTCCAGTGTCTGCTCCATTTCCAGGCGAATCTCGCAAACCTGGTTGGCTTCCTGCAGCTCCAGGGTCAGCATCTCTTTCTCCCACATTTCCTCCAGCTCCTTCCACTGCTCAGTTTGCAGGTCCCAGGCAGCCTCTGCCATAGAGCTCTTGGTTTCCTCATGCATGGCTGTAAAAGTCAGCCAGCCTACAGTCCCCAAAAGGACAGCCATGGGGAGCCATAAAAGCAGCCAATCCTCTACTCCACCACTCAAAGGTGATGGTGGCTCCATACTTATCTGTATCAAATCCTGCCAACTACGCCAAATGTAAAGCCGTAATGAAACAGACGGTAATGAAACAATGGAGCCAAGAACTGGTGGGCCATCATCTTTAATCTTAGCTTGCACCCAGCGGGCAAGTAAAAACACACATTAGGCTCCAAAACCCACTCATTCAGTGCTCACAAAGCTACTGACTTATCTAAGTTTCCTAGAATCAAAGGTTTCTAGCTCACCAGACTTATTCACCTCTGTTCCCTATCCTTCTCCAGCACAAAATCTGCACAAACTGGCTTCTCCCTCAGTACTCCACCATATTGGCTGCTTCTCCTGGCCTCCTCCACCTGGCCTTTCTCTGCTCTCCTCTCTAATGCTCATCTCAGTAACCGAGAGAGAGCAAGCTCCTGGTCTGCCCCACTTTATAGTGCAGAAATCCCAACCTTTAATCCAATCTACAAACAAGAAAGTCTCTGATACAGTTATTTATATGAGTCATAATGAGAGGATTCCTCATGAGAGTGTACCACCCCACATCATCCAATCAGTCAAGGGTGTGGGGAAAAGCTTACTCTTAAAACTAAGCCTTAGGGTATAATGACCCAACCTGCCCACAGCCTGTCTTCCAACACACATTAATATCAACGGACTTGGCCTGACCTGTGGTGGCGCAGTGGATAAAGCGTCGACCTGGGAACACTGAGGTCGCCACTTCAAAACCCTGCACTGGTCTGGTCAAGGCACATATGGGAGTTGATGCTTCCAGCTCCTCCCCCTTTTCTCTCTTTCTCTCTCTCTCTCTCTCACTCTGTGTCTCCTCTCTAAAATGAATAAAATAAAAATAAAATAAATTAAAAAAAAATCAACGGACTTGCACGTGAGCAGCGCCATCTTTAACAAAGTGAGCATAATACATTTTATCTGCCCAACACCCCTGTATTTTATTTATTTATATTTTTGTCCAAGCACCAGCACTGTGACTTTAAGCACTATATAACCAGCATGCATTTTTTAAAAAGTACCAATTAAGAAAAACATAAGGTCTTGGCTGGCTTGCTCTCAGTGGGTAGAGCATTGACCTGGTGTGTGGGTATCTCGAGTTTATTTTCTGGTCAGGACACACGTGAGAAGCAACCATCTGCATTAGTCCCAGATGGGGGTTGCCAGGTGGATCCAGTCAGGGCACATGCAGAAGTCTGTCTCTCTATCTCCCCTTCTCACTTTAAAAAAGAAAGAAAGAAAAATAAATAGGATTGCCATGGCTAGATAGCTTAGTTGGTTAGAGTGTTGTCTCAACACGCAGAGGCTTTGGATTTGACCCCTGGTCAGGGCACAGGGAGGAAGAGTTGATGTTTCTGTCTCTCTCTCAGCAACTATGAGTTGATGCTTCTCACACACTCTCCTCCCTTTCTCTGTCTCAAAAACAAACAAAAAACAATAAAAAGAATAACTTTTTATGACATGTAAAATTTCATTTAAATTATATTTCAGTTTCCATAAACAAAGTTTTATTAGAACAAAGCCAATCCCATCCATTTACATTTGTCTATGGCTGTTTTCAAGACAATAGCAGAATCAAATAGTTGCAACAGATCCTTTGGCCCACAGAGCCTAAAATATTTACCATTTGGTCCTTTATAGAAAAAGTTTGTAGAGTATTAGTTCTCAAGTGTGTCCTATGAAATAATCTCATCAAGTGCTCTGCATTAAAAAGGCTTCCACGGTCAAATATGGCAGTGTGCATACCACAACTCACTTTCAGGTAATCACTGTCTACTTGATGTATTAAAGGATCTGAGAAGAGCTACCATAAGTAAGTCCTGTTTATCTTTTTGTAGCCAGTTTCTAAAGCTTATTTGAATTTAGAACACTCTCTCCTCACTCCTTTCCCTTTTACATTATACCTATAAGCATCCACTGGACTAAGAGAGATTTTTTTTTTTTTTTTTTTTTTTACAGGGACAGAGACAGAGTCAGAGAGAGGGATATATAGGGACAGACAGACAGGAATGGAGAGAGGTGAGAAGCATCAATCATTAATTTTTCATTGCCATTGCAACACCTTAGTTGTTCATTGATTGCTTTCTCACATGTGCCTTGACCGCAGGCCTTCAGCAGACCGAGCAACCCCTTGCTGGAGCCAGCGACCCTGGGTCCAAGCTGGCGAGCTTTTGCTCAAGCTTATGGGCCCGCGCTCAAGCTGGCGACCTCCGGGTCTCGAACCTGGGTCTTCTGCATCCCAGTCTGATGCTCCATCCACTGCGCCAACGCCTGGCCAAGCTAAGAGACATTCTTGCGTAGAAGTTTTGAGTTGGGACCTCCTTACAGGTGGGAGGCATTTTCAAACAAGGTTATAGCCAGTCCATTGATTGACATGGTCCCATAGCAATTATATTTCTAAGGAATATTTGGGATCCCTTTGTCCAATTATCTCATTTTACAGACAGGGAAATGGAGATTGATCGTGGTTCTGGAGATTGCTCTTTCTTCTGTCTGGAAAGCTATACCCTTCGTCATTAATATGTCTTTAGGGGACCAAAATTTTGCCGCCCTAATGATCCCTTTCAGAGGTATTGATTTCAAGCTATCAGTTAAGAAATAAAACTCAGGCCTGACCTGGTGATGCATTGGATAAAATCAATGAACTGGAATGCTGAAGTTGTAGGTTAAAAACCCCAAGCTTGCCAGGTGTAAAGCCAGTATCCATGGCCACCATCACAGCCACCTTGCCAGTTCAGGTTCACATTTGATTCGGACAGTCGGTAATGAAACAATGGAGCCAAAAGCTGGTGGGCCATTGTTGGGCAGATAAAATATATTATGCTCACTTTGTTAAAGATGGTGCTACCCATGTGCAAGTTTTAAGAGTAAGCTTTTTCCCACACCCTTTACTGATTGGATGATGTAGGGTGGTGCACTCTCATGAGGAATCCTCTCAGTATGTCTCAGATAAGTGACTTTGTATCAGAGACTTCCTTGTTTGTAGATTGGATTAAGGATTTGGATTTCTACACTATAAAGTGGGGCAGGCCAGGAGCTTGCTCTTTCTCATTTCCTGAGGTTAGTATTAGAAAGGAGAGCAGATTAAGGCCACGTGGAGGAGAGGAGGCAGCCAAGATGGCGGAATGCTGAGGAAGAAACCAGTTTGTGCAGAGTTTGTGTAGAGAGGAAATGGGGAACAGAGGTGAATAAGTCTGGTGAGCTAGAAACCTTTTGATTCTAGGAAACTCGGATAAGTCAGTAGCTTTGTGAGCACTGAATGAATGGGTTTTGGAGCCCAGTGTGTGTTTTTGCTTGCCCGCCGGGTGCAAGCTAGAATTAAAGCTAATGGCTCACCAGTTCTTGGCTTTGTTGTTTCATTACCGACTGTCCGAATCTAATGCGAACCTACATGGGCCAGGCAGCCCTTTCGGTGGCCTTGGCAACTACTGGCTTTACAGCCATCATCTTTAATTTTAGCTTGTACCCGGCGGGCAAGTAAAAACACACACTAGGCTCCCAAACCCACTCATTCAGTGTTCACAAAGCTACTGACTTATCTGAGTTTCCTAGAATCAAAGGTTTCTAGCTCACCAGACTTATTCACCTCTGTTCCCTATCTCTTTCTCCAGCACAAACTGGCTACTCCCTCGGCACTCCACCATATTGGCTGCTTCTCCTGACCTCCTCCACCTGGCCTTTCTATGCTCTCCTCTCTAATGCTAATCTCAGGAATCAAGAGAGAGCAAGCTCCCGGTCTGCCCCACTTTATAGTATAGAAATTCAAACCTTTAATCCAATCTACAAACAAGGAAGTCTCTGATACAGAGTCACTTATCTGAGGCATAATGGGAGGATTTCTCATGAGAGTGCACCACCCCACATCATCCAATCAGTCAAGGGTGTGGGGAAAAGCTTACTCTTAAAACTCAGTCTTGGGCTATAACAACTCTGCCTGCTTACAGCCTGTCCCCCATACTCATTAATATAATCATGCCCATTCCAAGGAAGAAGGGCAACCAATGTCATCACCTGGGTGATGGGCTTCCACGTGGGCAGCGCCATCTTTAACAAAGTGAGCATAATATATTTTTTTCTGCCCAATACTAGGTCAAGGCAGTTAAGAGAAGCAACTACTAAGATTTGATGCTTCCTGCTTCTCCCCCACCCCCTTTCTCTTTCTCTCTCCTCTCTTTCTAATAAATCAATAAATAAAACCTTTAAAAAAATAAATTGGTGATTGTATGATATGTGAATTATATCTCAATAAAGTTGTTTTTTAAAAAATGAAATAACACTCAGAAATAAGTTTTGACACTCCCTCCCCCTTTTCTGGCCTTTGAGATTCAGACAGAAACTTGCTTCAGGAGGCAGATCTTAGGATTCTCTCTAGCTGAACTGAGTATGGTTAATAAGAGGGCTTCAGGCAGGGGCCTGTTGGTTGGATGCCAAATCCCATTGTTCCTGAGTTGCCCAGCAGGGGTTTCCCACCCTCCTTGTTCCACTCTTCCTCAACTTTCTGTAAACTGCCCACTCTCGTTTCTGAAATGTCAGACCCCCCGTGCTCTGCTTTTTCCTGTATTCCCAATGTTGCTTCACTGTCTTCAAAATTTTTATGGCTTTATCATGTCTATGTGAATTCTTCATGCCCATGTATTAAAATTTTATTTTATCCTGTTAATCTGTCTCTGTTAATTTGGTTATTAGTCCAAACTAGAATTTAGAAGGCGGGAGGAAAAGGATGAATATTGGTTGAGCCGCCATTGTCTTAACCTTTGCCTCCTCCAGGTGTTGACTCAGACGTGACCTTCCCACTTGCGGCTTCCCTGACCACCCTAACAGAAACTAAACCCCTTATCCTAGCATTCCATCAACAACTTGACTGTGTTATTTTGTTTAACAGTACTTAACACTACCTAATACACTCTACATAGACATCTGTTTTTAAAAATCAGATGTCACCTCTCACTAGCATATGAACTCCCTTGGATTTTTGTCTGTTTTATTGTATCTCAGGGCCTAGCATAGCATATGACTCATATATATTGTCATATATGTGACTCATATATATTATCGTATGTGTGACTCATACATTTTGTCATCTATATGACTCATATATATATATTGTCCTATATATGACTCAGTTTGTATTGTTCTATGTTTCAGTGGCAGCACCAGGTCTTGTTCTCAGACCTCCTGCATTCTCCATTGGGAAAGCAAGAGAGGTGATAGAATGAATGTAAGCTTTCTGCATCATGTATGCTTAAATTCAAGTCCTAGTTCTGGCACTTAGTTTGGACTAGGTTTCACATAGATACCGGTGATATAAACAAAGCAAGGTTGTTTTTATTATTCTCCTGTAATAAAGAGGTTCACGGTTGATATGGAAACTCTGTAGTCATCGGGGACCCAAGCTATTTCCATCATTCTGCTCCACTCCCCTTAGAGCACTGTTTCCACTCCCAGGTTCTCCGGCTGCCAGAGCTCTAGTCCTGACACCCATGATGCTGGCAGGAGGAACAATTCCGTTTCCTCTAAAGCAGGGGTCCCCAAACTTTTTACAGAGGGGGCCAGTTCACTGTCCCTCAGACCGTTGGAGAGCCGGACTATAAAAAAAACTATGAACAAATCCCTATGCACACTGCACATATCTTATTTTAAAGTAAAAAAACAAAATGGGAACAAATACAATATTTAAAATAAAGAACAAGTGAATTTAAATCAACAAACTGACCAGTATTTCAATGGGAACTATGGGTGCGGATGCACCCTGTACTCCTCTCACTGACCACCAATGAAAGAGGTGCCCCTTCTGGAAGTGCGGAGGGGACTGGATGTAAAGCCAGTATTCACGGCCACCAACAGGGCCACCTGGCCAGTGCAGGTTTGCATTTGATTCGAACAGATGGTAATGAAACAATGGAGCCAAGAACTGGTGAGCCATCAGCTTTAATTCTAGCTTGCACCCGGCAGGCAAGCAAAAACACACATTGGGCTCCCAAACCCACTCATTCAGTGCTCACAAAGCTACTGACTTATCCGAGTTTCTTAGCATCAAAAGGTTTCTAGCTAACCAGACTTATTCACCTCTGATCCTCATCTCCTTCTCTCTGCACAAACTCTGCACAAACTAGCTTCTTCCTCAGTACTCTGCCATCTTGGCTGCTTCTTCTCTCCTCCACGTGGCCTTAATCTGTTCTCCTTTCTAATGCTAACCTCAGGAACTGAGAGAGAGCAAGCTCTCGGTCTGTCCCACTTTATAGGGTAAAAATCCAAACCTTTAATCCAATCTACAAACAAGGAAGTCTCTGATACAAAGTCACTTATCTGAGACATACTGGGAGGATTCCTCATGAGAGTGCACCACCCCACATCATCCAATCAGTCAAGGGTGTGGGGAAAAGCTTACTCTTAAAACTTGCAGGTGGGCAGCATCATCTTTAACAAAGTGAGCATAATATATTTTATCTGCCCAACACTGGATAAATAGCCTCGCGGAGCCTCAAGGGGCCTCAGGGGGCTGCATGTGGCCTGCAGGCCCTAGTTTGGGGACCCTTGCTCTAAGGAGTCTTCTCTGTGACTTCTGCTTCTCCTTCACGGACCATCGTGGGCTGGGAAATGTGGTGTTTAGGATGAACATATTACTAACCCAAATACTGTACAACTTTAGGGTTGGTAAAGAAAAAGGAGAGAATGGATTTGGGGTAGGAAACCAGTAGTCCCTGGCATAGTAGCTGGGTGACTTTGGGTAAATTACTTAATGATATCTACCTTGTAGACTATATTAGTTTCCTAGGGCTGACATAACAAAGTATCACAAACCGATGTCTCATAAGGACACAGATTTGTTCTCTGGAAGTTCAGGAGGCCAGAAGGCTGACATCAAAGTGTCAGAGGGGTGATTCCTCACTAGGGGCAGGAGGGTGATACTGTCCCATGCCTGTCTCCTAGCCTCCAGGGGTCGCTGGTGACAGGAAGAAAAAGTTTTTCTCAAGCCTTGTGGGGTTTCTGTCTGGATCTGAAAATTGAACTGGCAAAGATGGAGTAATAGGAGGAAAGCATACACTTTGATTTCACACAAGTTTTATGTGATATGGGAGCCTTCCTAAGGAAACGAAGACATGGAGCAATGGTTAGACTTGTACATTTTTATGTCAGGTTTATTGAAGAGTGGAAGGGGCAGCAAGGCGAAGAGGGTGAGGGTGTGGTGAACTGGGGGAAGCTTAGCAGGCCTGTTTGTTTGGATTCTTGGTGTCCCTTTGTCTTCGGAGATAAGGAGACTCCTTTCCTCTTAGCTTAGGGAGGGCAGCTCTCACCAGAGTTTTATGACCTGCTTCAGGACAGAAGGGTGGAGTTGGTAGAAGGTCAGGGTTATCTTCCTGTTTCTACTGTTTCTCAAAGGCCTTCAGCTTAAGATCTCTACCGTGCCCGTGGCCATATTTTGGAGAATTGTGTCCTGAACCTGGTCCCAGGTAATCCTTGGCCTTCCTTGGCTTGTGGGCCCATTGATGCAATCTCTTGTTCACCTTCTCTGTGTCTCTGTGTGTCTTGCTCTTTGTTGAGTAAAGACACTGTCCCAGGAGTACACCCTGCCCCCATCCCCAATCCAGGATGATTTCATCTTGATCCTTACCTTAATTACATAGGCAATGACCCTACTCCCATACAAGGTCACATTCTGAGATTCCAGGAGGACAGGACTTTTTTGGAGAATACTCTTCAGCACACTACAGAGAGTTATTGTGATAATCAAAGATAATAGACATAAAGTGCTGACGTGGGCTGTCATCCTAAGAAAACAGACCTTTTTACTGAGAAGCAGTACAAAACTACACACACATCACAAAACTTTTCTTGGAAGTGATAGTATGAAAAGGGAATACCTTTTCTGCCTTTTTATTGTTGTTGTTATGCTTGTTTACAGTTGTTTTCATGCACATATCACAGGCATTTAGTTCTATAACTGCATTAATCCTTAGGATTAAACCTGAGGAAAATTAGCTGGACTTAAGAAATATTATTCATCTATACTGTGTGAAGGAATTTAGGAAAATTAGTGGAAGTTCTCGTGGCAGGCAGGTGCCTTTTGGGTTGGACGCTCTCTGCTCAGAATTTATTTGCCCTTTCTAGGAACTGCCAGCAGGGGGCGGTGCCACAGGCCTGCCCAGAGGCCAGAGGGGATTGGTCTAAGGATGAACCTAACCCTGACTCCTCAGATCTCCTTTTGAAGAAGGGGATTGTTGAAGCTGCATCCTGTTGGTGCTTCCTGCTTTTTCCAAAGGCAAACTCAGATACTTCCAACTCTTTAGTGCTTTGGGGTTTGTCATTTTCTGCAACCCCAGGAACCTTACCTGATAAAATACTGAAGTCCAAGGATCCTGAACTCAACCTACAATAGACAGAGTACAAAGGACAGATTATGTCTAATTTTATGTTTTCTATTTAAATAAACATACCTATGTAATTTTTCTGGTCTTAAAATCATGGATTAATAACACAAATCTTGTTTTAAAGCAATCTTCTTTTTATGGATAAACATCAGCACGTTAAAATGTGCCCGGAGGAACAACCCCTCCTAAGAGTGTCAGTGCACCTTTATGTATCCAGCCTTTGGTTTTTCTGAACTCTGGGAAGGTGGAGCTAAAAAAGCTAGGGCAGATGCTGACAAAACTGGCATGGTTTCAGGGATTTCTGCTCAGATCTTCATGATCCTTTCCCCAACTCTTACTTGGCTTCAAAATCCGTGGCCCAGAACATAAAAAATACAAAATAGAATGGAAGCTGAAGTGACCACATTTTACAGTAAAAATCTATACTGAAGTGATGATTTGACATTTTCTCTATTTGGAGCCAAGGAATTAAAGGAGGAACACCACACAGGTATTTTCTTTTTTAGCATGTGTGCTTGAAAATACTTGTCACTGCATTTTGACTTATTCATATCACTTCACATAATGATATTTTTTGGTAGTATTTTTTAGTAAAATACAAATAAAGATAACCTTTTGTTTTGGCAACATATATCCTTCTGGTATCTCAGCAAGTGAAGGGAGGGAAGATGTCAAGGCTCTGGGAAAATTCTGGCACGCATGGAGAGAAGTGAAGAACAGGTTTCTCTTTAGCCCACCAGCATCCTAGACAATGCATTTCTCAGGTTTACATGGGATAGTCAGGGCTACCTGGTCTACCTAACAGTATTTCCTTTCCAGTAAAATTTTTATATTTTTAAAATGTTCTTTAGATTCTGAGACTAAAGGTGCCAATCATTTAGTCTCTTCCAACCTTTTAAAACTTTGTGCCTTACTATTTCAGCTTTAATGGATACTGTTATAGATTATAATATATCATCTACAGATTGCTCAAATTAGTATTTAATTATAATCATGTATAACATACTTTCTTTTATTATTCATTTTAAAGAGAAGAGAGGGAGAAAGAGATAAAGGGGTGGGGAGCAGGAAACATCAACTCCCATATGAGCAGTGACCATGCAAGCCCTGGGTTGGGAACTAGCGACTTCAGCATTCCAGGTTGAAACGTTTCCCACTGTGCCACCACAGGGCAGGCTCTTCTGCTTATTTTTAAATCAGTTTGTTTTTTTACTGTTGAGTTGTTTAAATTATTTTGGAGTTAACCTTGTATCAGATATATGATTGTAAATATTTTCCCCCACTCAGTAGGTTGCCATTTGTGTATGTGTGTGTGTGTGTGTGTGTGTGTGTGTGTATTTTTCTGAAGTGAGAAGCAGGGGGAAGCAGACATACTCCGGCATGTCCACCAGGGGCGATGCTCTGGGGCATTGCTACATTGCAACTGAAGTCATTCACATGGAGCCATCCTCAGCACCAGGGCCAACTTTGCTCCAATGGAGCCTTGGCTGCGAGAGGGGAAGAGAGAGACAGATAGAAAGGAGAGGGGGAAGGGTGGAGAAGCAGAAGGGTGCTTCTCCTGTGTGCCCTGGCCAAAAGTGGAACTTGGGATTTCCACACGTTGGGTGGACACTTTACTGCTAAGCCAACTGGCCAGGGTCTCAGTAGGTTGCCTTTTAATATTGTTGATGGTTTCCTTTGCTGGGAAGCTTTTTATTTTGATGTCCCACTCATTTATTTTTGCTTTTGTTACTTTTGCTTTTGGTGTCAGATTAAAATAAATCACTGCCAAACCAACATCGAGGAGATTACCATCTTTGTTTGGGTCTTATATTGAAATCTTTGATCCATTTGGAGTTAATTCTTGTGTATGGTGTGAGATAGTGGTCCGTTTTCATTCTTTTACATGTGCCTGTGCTATTTTTACTTGTGGTATTTTTCCAACACCATTTATTATTATTATTATTATTATTATTAGTGGCAGAGAGAGTCAGAGAGAGGGACAGACAGACAGGAAGGGAGAGAGATGAGAAACATCAATTCTTCATTGAGACACCTTAGTTGTTCATTGATTGCTTTCTCATATGTGCCTTGATCAGAGGCTACAGCAGACGGAGCAACCCCTTGCTGGAGCCAGCGACCTTGGGCTCAAGCTGGTGAGCCTTGCTCAAACCCAATGAGCCCATGCTCAAGCTGGCGACTTTGGGGTCTCGAACCTGGATCCTCTGTGTCCCAGTCCGATGCTCTATCCACTGTGCTACCGCCTGGTCATGCCAACACCATTTATTGAAGAGACTGTCTTTGTCCCACTGTATATTTTTGGCTCCTTTGTCATAAATTAATTGAAACATATGTTGGACTATTCCTGGATTCTCTTTCTTTCTTTTTTTTTAAATAGTACAGAGAGGTATTTTATTTTTTCACATTAACCATGCCATGAATTGATAGGGAGTGGGTTCCAGCAGCTCAGGATCCTTTCCATGGGTTCTCACAAAGTGCGTCTCTGGGCGGAGTAGGCTGGCGATTCAGTTGAAGTCAGGCACCTTTTTCTCTTTGAATTCCTTCTTTTTCTGACCCTTTTCCTTCACATGGTTCAAGAAGCTATCTCAGTTCTTAGATTGCTTAATATACCCAATGCGTACATTAATTCTTTTGGCAAAAATCTTGTACTTGTTTGCTTAAAACAGTGCCCACTGCACGGTGGGTGACATTGTAGAGTTCTCTAGTTTTGCCATGGGAACATTTGTAGAGCATTTCTTTTTGAACAGTGCCCATTTCCTTGATGTCTACAATATCACCTTTCCTGTAGATTTGCATGTATGTGGCCAAAGGAACAACTCCATGTTTTCTAAAAGGCCTAGAGAACATAATGTGGGTGCTTCTCCTCTTGCCCTTTGTGTTGGTCATTTTGGCAAATTACCAGAAGATGGTGATTTTTCCTAAAAGGCTGGACTCTCTATTCTTTTTTTCTTTTTTATTAGCTAGAGAGACAGAGACAGAGAGAAAGAGAGAGGCAGAAAAAGGACAGAGAGGGACAGACAGATAGGAAGGGAGAGAGATGAGAAGCATCAATTCTTTGTTGTGGCACCTTAGTTGTTAATTAATTGCTTTCTCATATGTACCTTGTCCTGGAAGCTCTACAGAGCAAGTGACCCCTTGCTCAAGCCAGCAACCTTGGGTTCAAGCCAGCGACCTTGGGCTTTAAGCCAGTGACCTTTGGGCTCAAGCCAGCGACTATGGGGTTATGTCCATGGTTCTATGCTCAAGCCAGTGACCCTGCGCTCAAGTCGGTGACCTAGGGGTTTTAAACCTGGGTCCTCTATGTTTCAGTCTAATGCTGTATCCACTGTGCCACCATCTGGTCAGGCTGGACTATCCTGTTCCCTTTGTGTGCTTGTTTGTATGCCAATACCATACTGTTTTTATTACTATAGCTTTGTAATATAATTTGAACTCAGGGAGCATGATACCTCCAGCTTTGTTTTTCATTCTCAAGATTGCTTGGAAATGTTTGTTAAGCACATACTGAGGCTTTCTGGGGGAAATGTGGCAGCTTCCAAGTAGGTTCAAGAATGGCTTGAAAGGGAGGGGAAAGAAAACCAACTCTTCTGTCACTGTGATCAGGAGATGAGCTGGGGCTGACATGGTTTGAACTTTCCTTCAGTACCAAAGGAAAACGTACTTTTCCACCTGTTTGCCTAGATGTGAGACAGAAGGAAAACCTGATAGCTCAGTTGTTTAGAGCATTGTCCCAAAGCACAGAGGTTGCCGATTCGATTCCCAATCAGGGCACATACACAGACAGCTTGATGTTCCTCTCTCTCTCTCTCAAAAAAAGAAAGAAAGAAAGCTGCCAGCAGTCATACATCCAAAATGGAGTCAGACTACTATAAAAATAAAAACTTTCAAGATCTCATGTTCATTGATAAGAGAAATGTTTACTTTGCAGTTTACTATACTTTACCCATGATGTTCAATAATATAAGAAAACCATTTCAGTACATTAAAGATTTAGTATAGATGATCTTAGAAAATTTAAGAATTGAGGAAAAGGGAAGTACTTGCCATAGTATAAATGCCATACAAAAGGATCTTGAAGCTGGCTCATTCAGAAGTTCCTTTATTAAATATATATCTATATTTTCTCTATTAAAAGGAAAATTTTCTTTAAATAAAGTGAGCTAGTAGCTTAGTGCGTTATATTTATATTTGGCTTCCAAGTTTGAGACATTTGAACTAAATAAGTTGCTGAAGACTACACTACCGCTGTGGGGCTTGGGGTTTGTCTGGCCCCCATGAGTATGAAGCCTCATCAGGGCTTAGATTTACAGTCTCTCTTGTTCATTGCTGTTAAAATGTTCTTGTCGCATAATAGACACATTATGAATAGTGAATGGATAAATGACGGATGAATGGTAAGTTTAGATGAGTTGCCACTAGGTGGCAATGTTTACCTGGATCTGTGTTGCATATCTTCACGGCATCAAAACTGCCGCTGCAGGATCAATCACATCAACCACACTTGCCAGAACCTCCTAGAACTAGACACCCCACCACCACCCCACGTCATGGCTGTCCCTTCATTGACACCAACCTCCTAAATGCATGCTACGGGTTAATAGAGAATGACAAAATATTTTTCTTCATAAGTAATCACAGATATCATCTGTTCTAACTCCAAAATTGTTCAGTACAATGGGGGCTGCCAAACCCTGAACCCCACAGGCGTAGCGTAGACCTCAGAAATTAATTTAGTTCAGATGTCTGAAACTTGGGAGCCAAAAATAAAAATAGCACATTGAGCTACTGGTTTATTAAAAGAAAAAAAACCCCATCTACCTGACCAGTGGTGGTACAGTGAATAGAGCGTCAACCTGGGTTGCTGAGGTCTCAGGTTTAAAACCCAGAGGTTGTGGGCTTGAGCGTGGGCTCATCTGGTTTGCGCGCAGGTTCACCAGCTTGAGCACGGAGTCACTGGCTTGAGCGTGGGATCATAGACATGACCCCATGGTTGCTGGCTTGAAGTCCAAGGTCTCTGGCTTGGGGCAGGGAGTCACTGGTTTGGCTGGAGCCCCTGGTCAAGGCACATATGAGAAGCAATCAGTGAATAACTAAAGGGATGCAAGTACAAGTTGATGCTTCTCATCTCTCTTCCTTACTCTTTCTCTCAAAATGAAAGGAAGGAAGGAAGGAAGGAAGGAAGGAAGGAAGGAAGGAAGGAAGGAAGGAAGGAAGGAAGGAAAAGGAAGGAAGGAAGGAAGGAAAAGGAAGGAAGGAAGGAAGGGAGGGAGGAAAAGAGAAAGAGACCACCAGAATTTCCTGTAGCAGAGACTTAACACTACCACCACCAGTTATCCCATTTCCTGTTCTGTTCCAGCTGACCCAGAAACTTAAGTTCTATAGTCATCTTTACTTTTTTACTTCTGGAGAAATTTTCTGCAAATCAACCAGCTCTGGCATTTTGGTCCTCAAGCCTAGATCAGGACCAAATGTTTCTACATTTGGCCTCAGGCCCAGATGATTTGGCATTTTCCCCGTGGCCTCCATGGAACCCAAGGGTTTTTATTTGATCTAATTTTGGCATTTAACCAGAATAGCTCTGCTGTATCTAGTTCTGTGTTAGTCACATTCCCATGCATTTTAACAATTATTAAAAATGCACCTTTTTATGTGGAAGTAGAGCAAGATCAATCTAGCCATCAATCACTCATTTGTTAAACATTTACTGAATAATTGTAAAGCCAGTACCCGCGGCCACCATCACAGCCGCCTGGCCCATGCAGGTTCCCATTAGATTCGGACAGTTGGTAATGAAACAATGGAGCCAAAAATTGGTGGGTCATCATCTTTAATCCTAGCTTGCACCTGATGGGTAAGTAAAAACACACACTGGGCTCCAAAACCCACTCATTCAATGCTCACAAAGCTACTGACTTATCCGAGTTTCCTAGAATCAAAGCCTTCTAGCTCACCAGACTTATTCACCTCTGTTCCCCATCTCCTTCTGTCTGCACAAATTCTGCACAAACTGGCCTCTCTCTCAGCACTCCGCCATCTTGCCTGCTGCTCCTCTCCTCACCCACGTGGCCTTAATCTGCTCTCCTCTCTAATGCTAACCTCAGGAACTGAGAGAGAACAAGCACCTGGTCTGCCCCCCTTTATAGTGTAGAAATCCAAACCTTTAATCCAATCTACAAACAAGGAAGTCTCTGATACAAAGTCACTTATCAGAGGCATAATAGGAGGATTCCCCATGAGAGCACACCACCCCACATCATCCAATCAGTCAAGGGTGTGGAAAAAAGCTTACTCCTAAAACTTGCAGGTGGGCAGCGCCATCTTTAACAAAGTAAGCATAATATATTTTATCTGCCCAACAATAATACTACATAGAACCAGGCTCTATATCTGTCTATAAAAATATGTAGGGCATTTCTACTCTGAAAAATTAGTGCAATCAGATAAATGATAATAAAATACATGAAATGCATTATTGTATAATGAAAATAAATAGCAGGTCTTTGGTCAAACAGAAATGAAAAATTATTCTGGAAAACAGATCACTGCAGCACTAACTAAGCCTTTGTCCACAAAATAGCAATGTTGATACCTCCCTCCCGGGCTAGTGTGCAAATAGTGTGATTTAGCACAGTTCCCGGCCCACAGTAAGTTCAATAAATACTAGTTCCCTTTCACTTTTCTTTAAAAAGGTAAAAACAAAATCTGTAGCAACACAGAGGAAGGATCAGGAACTGTAAGAGTTTCTGGAAACTCTGCAAAGAAAGTGACAGTGGAGTTGGGACTGGAAGGATGGATGGGAATTTGGAGGCACAGAAGGAGGAGAAAGTTCCAGAGAGAGGGAATAGCAAATAGAGAGAGAGGCATGTCTCCTGACCTCTCCTATCATCTGGGAAGCAGATGCTGAGGCCAAGTTAGGAGTGCAAGAAGCTTATTGGAAAGTGATGTCTATGAAAGGACTGGAGAAGCAGTCTGGGCAGGAGAGCCTCAGACCACATTGCAGATCTGTCTGTGGCCACCCAGAAGGTGGCGCTGGAACAGGACTGTCTGTTAGAGGAGTTCTGCATTTGGCAGAAATATCCAGAAATATTCATCCTCTCCATGGAAGAGCATGACCTCTGCTAAACTGTCACAGAGCCTGAAGGCAATCACAGCTGGAGGATGTCAGCCAACCCCACTCTTAGCAGCCAGCAAGATTTCTCCTGAAGTGATTTTTCCTGAGGGGCACACCTCCATGGCTGTCAAAAGAGGTGTTTTGTTCTACTCCCGTCTAAGATTTACAGAGTGCCACTATACCCAGACACTGTGCCAAACACTTATCCTGTTATTCTCAGCAGCTCTGTGAGACCAGTAATATTCCACTCTACAGATGAGTAAAGGGGGTTTCAGCCCCCTTCTTCTCAAACTGCCTGCTTACAGCGATGCCAGCGGCTGTCCTCTGAATCGGCAGGATTGACTTCAGGGCATGGATTTAGGGTGAGATTACAGATGCAGAGGCACACACTGAGAATAAACAGGAACTGGCAGGTGCTAGTTAAAACAATAGTGACTGTGGTCATTTGATAGCCTCGGAAGGGAAAGTTGAAAGGTGACATGTGGTGAAAATGGAATCAGGTAATTCTTCTATTTGAAATTTTCTGTGGCTTCCCAGTGGTGTCATAATAAAGTGCAGGCACCTTTACCATGCCCCCCAAGGCCCTGTCTGAAGCTCTTGCCCTGTCTTTTTCAACAAGGGGTGATGTTGCCCCCCTGGGGACAACTGGCAATGTCCGGAGTTTTTACAACTGGAGTGAGGAGAGAATGTGACTGGTATCTAGTGGGTAGGGGTCAGGGATGCTGCTACACATCCTAAAATGTACAGCCTGGCAACAAGAAATTATTCAGCCCAATGAACTCAGCTTGAGAAACCCTCCAGCCTCTGCTACTGCCACTGGCCTCTCACTCCCAGCACTCCTTCCACACTTGCTCAGATGTGCTGAGGCTTTTCACACTGCAGGCCAGCACACGCTGTCCCTTCTCCTTGGAAGCTTGTCTTCTAACTCTGCCTAACTCAGTCCTCCTTCAGGTCTCAGCTCAAGTGCAACTTTTGTTAGCACATTGACTGGGGCCCCAAGAATGTCCCTCTCAGTCTCTCCTGTCATTTTTTCTGTCCACAACACTCACCCCAGTGTGCTAATCCAGATTTATTTAAATGATTTATTTATTGTTCCTCTTTCTCCCCATACTATAAACGCCATATGCCATGTTCCCATCAACTAGCAAAGTGCTTAGTGTTTGTTTGTACTTGCTCAAAATGTACTTGTTGAATGAATGAGTGATGTTATCCAGAAAATGCCTTGATTTGGGAGATGCTAAATCTCGGAGGTAGTTAGTTACAGGGTTAATAAACGGCAGTTTAGTCACAGAGTGGTGTTTGTCATTTATTTTATTATGGATTGTCTCAAAGTTTTAGTCATCAAAGTCTTCTTTTTGCTTTTTGGAGATTTGCATATAATATTTGCTAATGTAGAGTATCTCATTATAAAAATAAGTTATAAATGAAATAAAAATAAAGTATAAACATCCATTTGTTCCTGACCTTTCTTGTCCCCGCCCACCTCCATCTAGTGCTCAGTGGTTCACTCACCCCTGGCTGGCCTCCACACACAGTCTTCCTGTCCCTCCAAGCACTGGGCTCATTCGCCTCCAGGGCTTTCCACCTGCTGTCCCTCGGCCCAGCCCTATTCCAGTGGTGGAATTCAGCCAGTTTATATCGGTTCGGTAGAACCGGTACCTATTTTTTTGTTGAGTTCAGTGAACCAGTTGTTAAAATGGTATTGTAATAAGGGTTCTCTCTAAGGTGGGCACCTGGGCAGCGCCCACCTTAAAAAAAAGAAGCAATTTTTTTTTTTTTTACAGGGACAGAGAGAGAGTCAGAGAGAGGGATAGATAGGGACAGACAGACAGGAACGGAGAGAGGTGAGAAGCATCAATCATTAGTTTTTCATTGCCGTCGCAACACCTTAGTTGTTCACTGATTGCTTTCTCACATGTGCCTTGACCGCGGGCCTTCAGCAGACCGAGCCACCCTTTGCTGGAGCCAGCGACCTAGGGTCCAAGCTGACGAGCTTTTGCTCAAGCCAGATGGGCCTGCGCTCAAGCTGGCAAGCTTGGGGTCTCGAACCTGGGTCTTCAGCATCCCAGTCCGATGCTCTATCCACTGCACCACCGCCTGGTCAGGCTGGAAATACCTTAAATAACAGTTTTATTGTTTTTTGTCAGATAATTTTTAACAGTTTTTCATGAATATTTTAAAACTATTTCTTATAACAATCTAGTTTTGTAAACCTCTTATTGTTCTTATTTAAGATTAAATGCATGAAATAATAAATTACCTTTTGGTATATCATTTTTTTATACTTAAAACAGTCATTAGGGAGTGGGGGCAAGATGGCGATGGAGTAAGCGGACATAGCAACTTCCAACTCCCAGAACCAAAGTGGATTATAACTTGATTTTAAGAACCATCATCTGAATAAACCAACACTGAACTGGACTGAGAGGACTATTCAACCAGGGAACACTGAAGAAGCAACATTGAGACTGGTAGAAAAAGTGAAAATGTAGTAAGGACTGCCCAGCTTTCTGGAATGAAAGGCAGCCCGGAGAGACCCGTGTGCCAGGAAGGGAAGCCAGCAGAAGGGTAGGGACCTGGGTCCCGGGAACAAAGCCCCAGGATACAGCCCCAGAGCCTAGAAGAGGCATTTGGATAGTATTTAGCTGGGAAACAGGTTAGGATACTGTTTGTGAGAAAGAGATAGTTGTCTCAGACCCAGGATTGTTCTTAAAGGGATGGCGCAGAAAACCTCTCTCACAGCCATTCACCCGGGACTCCGGGAGACAGGGAAAGAGGACAGGACTGGAGCAGCGGGAAGAGAGTGCAGTCTGGAAGGCACAGGGAGAAAAGCATTGAGGGACAGCCACCCTAAACCCTGGGCTGAGTCACTCCACAAATCTGAAACAATATTTCCCCTGGAACCAGCAAGGGGAAGCAGGACACCAGCCAAACAGGCTCTCCTGTGGCAATTAGAGCACAGTTGTTTAGAAGGAAGAAGCTTTCAGGACTATAGTATGGAGTGTTAGGGTCTGAGCTGCAGCGCCCCCACCCACACTGCTGAGGGCTGGCTGGAGGGCGGGTGGCCGTGGGACATGGAAGCATGGTTCTGTCGGTGGGGGCAGAGGCTGAGACAGCTAGCGTGAGCTCGGTCTAGCCCAGCCAGGGCAAAGAGGACACGTGAAAGTGGTCCAGCATCTGCGGGCCCGCATGCAACCCCACCTGTGGGGGAAAAGCGGGAGCCCGAAACAGGCAGAAATCCGCCGCTGGGCAGGGGCGAACAGGTGCGCAGCCGCACCCAGCCTCCGAGGCTTGAAGCCCTGCCCCAACCAACTTTGCCCGCAGAGGTGGGGCAGAAGCCTGGTGCACAGTTGAGCGCATAGCAGCAGCACATTCCAGCTGAGGAGCTGAGGTTGGCGGGGGCGGGGCAGAAGCCAGGGCTAGCAGCTGAGTGTGCACCAGAAGCCTCTCCGGGCTGGAGGAACAGGCTGACAGGGACCCACAGCTAAGCTAAAGTGCTCACCCTTGCTCTTGGTGCCCAGGCTTGTGGCCCGAGTGTGGTGCACGGTCCCACCCGTGGGAGAAGGGCGAAGGCTGAGACTGGCTGAGGCTTATAGAGCCTGGCACGAGAACATAGCCCCTCCTGCAGAGGCAAGGTAGAGATATCAGCCACCAAGGCCAGCGCTGGCAATACCCACACCCAACCGCCCTAGGCAGCGGCAGAGGCGGTGGTGGGCCTACAGACAGACCACACCTAGGGAACACGGAGGCAACACCCGTTGGACCCCAGTAGCCAAACCCTTCTTACACACAGACAAAATGGGCAGGCAGAGAAATGCAACCCAAATGAATCAAGAGAAATCCCCAGAGAAGGACCTGAATGAATCAGATATAACCAAACTACCTGATGCAGAGTTTAAAATAATGATAGTTAGGATGTTCAAAGAGCTTAGAGCAACAATGGATAGTCATTAAGAACAACTAAATAAAGAGATAGCAAGTATAAAAAAGGAAATTGAAATAATAAAAAAGAATCAGACAGGAATGACAAATACAGTATCAGGACTAAAGACCACAATGGAAGGAATTAAAAGCAGGATGGATGAAGCTGAGGATCAAATCAGTCAGTTAGATGGCTTCACAAGTAAATTTTACCAAAAATTCAAAGAAGAACTAACACCTATTCTCCTCAAGCTATTTCAAAAAATTCAAGAGGAAGGAAGACTTCCAAACTCCTTTTATGAGGCGAGCATAATTCTGATCCCGAAACCAGGCAAAGACAACACAAAGAAAGAAAATTATAGGCCAATACCCCTGATGAACTTAGACGCTAAAATTCTCAACAAAATATTAGCCAACAGGATCCAGCAATATATGAAAAAAATCATACACCATGATCAAGTGGGATTTATTTTGGGGATGGAAAGCCTGGTTCAATATTCGCAAATCAATCAATGTGATTCATCACATAAACAAAAGGAAGGACAAAAATCACATGCTAATTTCAATACATGCAGAAAAAGCATTTGATAAAATCCAGCACCCATTCATGATCAAAACTCTCAGTAAAGTGGGAATACAGTGAACATTCCTTAACATGATAAAGGCCATCTATGACAAACCCACAGCAAACATCATACTAAATGGGCAAAAATTAAAAGCAATCCCCTTAAGATCAGGAACCAGGCAGAGTGTCCCCTTTCACCACTCTTATTCAACATAGTTCTGGAAGTCCTAGCTACAGCAATCAGACAAGAAGAAATAAAAGGCATCCAAATTGGAAAAGAAGAAGTAAAACTGTCACTATTTGCAGATGATATGATATTGTATATTGAAAACCCTAAAGTTTCAGTCAAAAAACTACTGGACCTGATAAATGAATTCAGCAAGTGGTAGGATATAAAATTAATACTCAGAAATCAGAGGCATTTTTATATACCAACAATGAACTGTCAGCAAAAGAAATTAAGGAAACAATCCCCTTCACTACTGCAACCAAAAAAATAAAGTACATAGGAGTAAATTTAACCAAGGAGGTTAAGGACTTGTACTAGGAAAATTATAAAACATTGATAAAAGAAATAAAAGAAGATACAAACAATTGGAAGCATATACCGTGCTCATGGCTAGGAAGAATAAACATCATTAAAATGTCTATATTATCCAAAGCAATTTATAAATTCAATGCAATACCTATTAAAACACCAATGACATACTTCAAAGATATAGAACACATATTCCAAAAATTTATATGGAACCTAAAAAGAACAAGAATAGCCTCAGCAATCTTAAAAAGAAAAAATAAAGCAGGAGGTATCACTCTTCCAGATATCAAGGTATACCACAAGGCCATTGTACTCAAGACAGCCTGGTACTGGCATAAGAACAGGCACATAGATCAAAGGAACAGAACAGAGAACCCAGAAATAAACCCACACCTTTATGGACAACTGATATTTGACAAAGGAGGAAAGAGCATACAATGGAGTAAAGACAGCCTCTTTAACAAATGGTGTTGGGAAAATTGGGCATCTACCTGCAAAAAAAATGAAACTAGACCATCAACTTACATCATTCACAAAAACAAACTCAAAATGGATAAAAGACTTAAATGTAAACCGTGAAACCTTAAGCATCTTAGAAGAAAACATAGGCAGTAAGCTCTCCGACATCTGTCACAGCAATATATTTGCCGATTTATCTCCACGGGCAAATGAAATAAAAGGCAAGATAAACAAATGGGACTATATCAAACTAAAAAGTTTTTGCACAGCTAAAGACAATAAGAACAGAATAAAAAGACAAACCACTCAATGGGAGAACATATTTGACAGCACGTCTGATAAGGGGTTAATAACCAAAATTTATAAAGAACTTATAAAACTCAACACCAGGATGACAAACAATCCAATCAAAAAGTGGGCAAAAAAATGAATAGAAAGTTCTCCAAAGAGGACATACAGATGGCCAATAAGCATATGAAAAAATGCTCAACATCACTAATCATTAGAGAAATGCAAATTAAAACCACAATGAGATATCACCTCACACCAGTCAGAATGGCGCTCATCAGCAAAACAACACAGAATAAGTGCTGGCGAGGATGTGGATAAAAGGGACCCTCCTGCACTGCTGGTGGGAATGCAGACTGGTGCAGCCACTGTGGAAAACAGTATGGAGATTCCTCAAAAAAGTAAAAATCGAACTGCCTTTTGACCCAGCTATCCCACTTATAGGAATATACCCTAAGAACACCATAGCACTGTTCGAAAAGCAGAAATGCGCCCCCATGGGTGCAGCATTGTTCACAATAGCGAAGATCTGGAAACAGCCCAAGTGTCTGTCAGAGGACAAGTGGATTAAAAAGCAATGGTACATATATACTATGGAATACTACTCAGCCATAAGAAATGATTACATCGGATCATTTACAACAAAATGGATGGACCTTGATAACATTATATGGAGTGAAATAAGTAAAACAGAAAAAACTGAGAACTGCATGATTTCATACATAGGTAGGACATAAAAATGAGACTATGAAACATGGACAAGTGTGTGGTGGTTACGGGGTGGGGGGAGGGAGGAGAGGGAGGGTTACTGGGGGAGGGGAGGGGCACAGGGAAAACCAGATAGAAGGTGACAGAGGACAATTTAACTTTGAGTGATGGGTATGCAACATAATTGAATGATAAGATAACCTGGAGATGTTTTCTTTGAACATATGTACCCTGATTTATTAATGTCACCCCATTAAAATTAATTTTAAAAAAACAGTCATTAGGGCAGAGAACTAGTTGTTAAATTATTTGAATCCCACCATTGCCCCACCCTCCAGACCTCCCAATGTGGCCCACTCTCTTCAGGTCTAGCTCAAGTATCAGATATCCTCACAGGGGCTTCCCTGGCTATTTCTCTAGAATGATCACCAGCCTGCTCTTTTTTCCTTCAGAGCGTAGCAACTACTTGTTTATCTCTACCTTGTCTGCCTCCCTGACTACAGTGTAAGTGCACCAAGGTCAGGACTTTGCCTGTCCTGCTCGTGGCTGCATCCCTAGTCTCTGAAGTCTCCTTTGTAAATATTGTTGAATGGACAGGTGAAGCTATGAGTTCTGGGAGGCTGAGAAAGGTACTTAATACCAGTAATAAAAGTGAGCAACCACTGCATAGCAACAACTGCCCTTTTTATAAAACCTGCCTTCCCCAAAGGAAGGTTGCAGACTGCACAAGTCCCTCCTGTAGATGTAGCCACCATGTTCTCTGCAGTGAAGAGCATGTTTTGAGCCAACCTCAGAGGAACCTCTCATATGTCCGGTGATAAATTTCACCGCCTCCTTCTTGCGTCAAGAGGAGTGCGAAAGGTTACCTGAGTCTCTGGTGAGGAGGAATATCCCAGGAACAGAAAGGAAATAGCAAGAGGTGGTTAAAAGTTATACTCAAATCCACTCCTGGTCATGGACTTCCTATAGACTTAGATCTGGTTCTCAGGACCAACAAAAATCTTTACAATATTTTTAATGTCTTAAGCAACTAAAATAAATTTAGGAAGACTTCGCATAGAAAGGAAATATCAGATTAATTATGTCCAGTCTTCTGAACCACATGAAAAACAAAGACTTCATAATGATGACCACACCTCAAGTACTAAAATAGCTCGGTTGCTGAGCAACAAAGCAAACCCCAGATGGGCAGAGCATCACCCCATAGAGGGTTTGCAGGGTAGATCCTGGCCAGGGCACTAATGGGAGTCTGTTTCTCTGCCTCTCAACCTCCCACTTAATAAAATACAAAACAAAAAACAAAAGTCATTAACCACAAAGACAATTACTGTTCAAGTAGCTATTAAAAATCTGAGACATTGGAAAAGTTACCATTAAAAAAAAAAATCTAAGCCCCTGGCCTGTTGGATCTATGGTAGAGCGTTGGCCCGGCATGTGGAAGTCCCAGGTTCAATTCCCGGCCAGGGCACACAGGAGAAGTGTCCATCCACTTCTCCACGCTTCCCCTCTCCTTTCTCTCTATCTATCTCTTCCCCTCCCGCAGCCAAGGCTCCATTGGAACAAAGTTGGCCCAGGTGCTGAGAATGGCTCCATGGCCTCAGCCTCAGGCACTAGAATGGCTCCAATTGCAGTGGACCAATGCCCCAGAAGGGAGCATCGCCCCCTGGGGGGCATGACAGGTGGATCACGATCTGGAGAGCATGCAGGAGTCTGTCTGACTCCACCCTGCTTCTCACTTCGGAAAAATACAAAAAAACAAAAAACCAAACCTAAAATTTTTCTGAAATATATTGACCTTTTATAAAAACTAAAGTACATTCATGTTTTTATGTTTATGATGAAATTATTCTCAGAATTGACTTTAAAACATTTTAGTCTCTTCTTTGAATTTCATAGTCTTGGAGATATGTTAGCAAAAGGAAGAAAAGTAAAAATATCACGAAACTATAAATTATGTTTCTGGTTTTTTATTTAAAAAAATCCCCAGCTGGCCCTGGCCGGTTGGCTTAGTGGTGGAGCGTTGGCCTGGTGTGTGGAGGTCCTGGGTTCGATTCCTAGCCAGAGCACACAGGAGAAGAGCCCATCTGCTTCTCCATTCTTCCCCCTCTCCTTCCTCTCTGTCTCTCTCTTCTCCTCCTATAGCTGAGGCTCCATTGGCCTGGGCACTGAGGATGGCTCCATGGCCTCTGCCTCAGATGTTAGAATGGCTATGGTTATAAAGAAGCAATGCCCCAGAGGGAACGAACATCTCCCCTTAGTGGGTATGCTGGGTGGATCCCAGTCGGGCGCATGTGGGAGTCTGTCAGACTGACTCCCCACTTCTAACTTCGGAAAAATACAAAAAAATAAAGTCCTCAGCCAAGAAACTTTGTTATTAATATTCAATCTAGAAAAGTAATATATAAAAGGAATACATACAACAAAATTAGCTTTTAGTCTCTCAAATATAAACTAACCTTAGGTGTACTCTTGGACTCAGTGACAATTCTTATAATTTGTACTAAGGTAAAATATCAGACAAATAAAAAAAATGAATGACTAAGATGTTTATCTCACCATTGTTTAAAATACTATATAATGGCTATATTATGGCATCATTACATAGTGAAACACTGTATGATCAAAAAAATGATGTTGTAGATCCGTTTTTATTGTCATAGAAAGCTATCCTGCAGTATTATTAAGTTAAAATTGCAGGTTACAAAATAATGATCTAATATTAAGAATTTAATTATAGGAAAAGTAGGAACGATATTCATCAAAATGATGACTGTCTCCAGATGGCTGTTATCATTGTTTCCTGGTTGTGTGATCTTGAGAAATAAATTTAACTCCTCTGTTCCTCTCAACTTCATCAGTGGCAAATGGAGGCAATGATGCTTGATAGTAACATATGTAAAGCATTTAGAACTGTGTTGGGCACATAATAACTACTCAACAAATACTAGCTTTCCTAATAACTAACCTAACCTAGTTGTCCATATTTTCTGATTTTAGGAGTTTGTATGTATTAATGTCATAATCAGAGAAGATAATAAATACATAAACACCTTAAAAATGGTTCACTTAGGGGAAGAGAGACTTGGTTTTGTTCCCATCTATAAAAATAATAAGTCAATTCCTATTTACCTAGAAAGTTAAATGATCAGATTTTTTAACTTCCTTCTTTCCTTCCTTTCTTTTTTTTTTTTTTTTTTTTTAGCAAGAGAGAGAAAGGGACAAAGACAGAAAGACAGGAAGGGAGAGAGATGAGAAGCATCAATTCATAGTTGTGGCACTTCAGTTGTTCATTTATTGCTTTCTCATATGTGCCATGTCCAGTGGCCTCTTGCTCAAGCCAGCGACCATCAGGTAAGGTCTATGGTCCCATGCTCAAGCCTGTTACCCTGTGATCAAGCTGGTGAGCATACGCTCAAGCTAGGGACCTCAGGGTTTCAAACTTGGGTCCTCAGCATCCTAGGGTGACACTCTATCCTCTGCACCACTACCTGGTCAGATAAATGACCAGACTTTTTTTCTTTTCTTTTTAAAATTTTTATTAATTTTTAATTTATTGTGTTTACATGAATTCAAGTGTGCCACTGAATATAACTCCCTCACCCCCACCCCTGTGTTCCCTTGTATATCTCCATTGTCCCCTCCCCAACTCCCTCCCCCTTTGTGCTAGGATTTGCTGTCCTGTTATCTATATCTCTGTATTATGTATATATAATTTCACTAATCTCTTTACCTTCTCTGATCCCATCCCCTCATTCCCCTTTCCTCTGACAGCTGTCCCTCTGGTCCCTGTGACCCCACCTCTGCCTTTATTTTATTCCTCAGTTCACTTTGTTCATTAGATTCCGTTGTAATGAAACAGCAAGAAACAGACCTCTTGTGACACAATCAACTAGCCAAATTAGGAAATTAAGGAGTCTTTAATGCCAGTGCGCAGACCACACAGAGGTCAAAGCCTTTCATATCAATGCAGCCTTGACTGCAGTTTGGAATTAGCTTTTAAAGGCAGAATTACATTCTGATTGAGGAATGGGGAGAGATAAAGCATAGCAGTAAAACAGAGCAGTGAAACAAGCTTTCTTACAATGTTTATCTATTGGGTTAATTGAGGGAGAAACATTCTGAGAAACATTTTCAGAAAAAGTAAGTTCCGCTAAAAGTCTCTGTTTTAGAGAAAATAAGTTTTGCAAAAAATTATTCATGTTAAGAGCCTTCCTTTTCCACACTTCATATTTCACATATAAGTGAGATCATATGATACTTGTCTTTCTCTTCCTGGCTTATTTCACTTAGCATAATAAACTCCAGGTCCATTCATGCTGTCACAAAAGGTAAGATTTTCTTCTTTATCACAGCCACGTAGTGTTCCATTGTGTATATGTACCACTGCTTTTTAATCCACTTGTCCACTGACAGACACTTGGGCTGTTTCCAGATCTTGGCTATAGTAAACAATGCTTCAATAAGCATGGGGGTGCATCTCTTCTTTTGAATCAGTAATTTGGTATTCCTAAATGTGGGATAGCTGGGTCAAAAGGCAGCTCTATTTTTAATTTTTTGAGGAAACCCGATACAGTTCTCCACAGTGGCTGCACCAGTCTGCATTCCCACCAGCAGTGCAGGAGGGTTCCCTTTTCTCTGCACCCTCGCCAGCACTTATTGTGTGTTGTTTTATTTATGAGCGAAATTCTGACAGGTGTGAGGTGATATCTCATTGTGATTTTAATTTGCATTTCTCTGACATTTAGTGATGTTGAACATTTTTTCATATGCCTATTGGTCATCTGTATGTCCTCTTTGGAGAAGTGTCTATTCAGTTTCTTTGCCCATTTTTTTAGTTAGATTGTTTACCTTCCTGGTGTTGAGCTTTACAAGTTCTTTATAAATTTTGGTTATAAACCCCTTATGAGACGTATTGGCAAATATGTTCTCCCATCGTGTGGTTGTCTTTTTATTTTGTTAATAGTGTCTTTTGCTGTGCAAAAGTTTTTAGTTTGATATAGTCCCATTTGTTCATCCTGTCCTTTATTTGACTTGCCTATGGAGATAAATTGGCAAAAATATTGCTATGAGAAATATCAAAGAGTTTACTGCCTATGTTTTCTTCTAAGATGTTTATGGTTTCATGACTTACATTTAAGTATTTTATCCATTTTAAGATTATTTTTGTGAATGATGTAAGTTGATGGTCTAGTTTCATTTTTTTGCATGTACCTGTCCAATATTCCCAACACCATTTATTAAAGAGGCTGTCTTTACTTCATTGTATGCTTTTATCTCCTTTGTCAATTATCAATTGACCATAAAGGCATGGGTTTATTTCTGGTTTCTCTGTTCTGTTCCTCTGATCTATATTTCTGTTCTTATGCCAGTACCAAACTGTTCTGAGTATGATGGCCTTGTAGTATAACTTGATATCAGGAAGTATGATACCTCCCCCTTTATTCTTCATTTTCAAGAATGCTGAGGCTATTCATGTTCTTTTTTGGTTCCATATAAATTTTTGGAATATTTGTTCTATATCTTTGAAGTATGTCATTGGTATTTTAATAGGAATTGCATTGAATTTATAGATTGCTTTGGGTAATATAGACATTTTAATGATGTTTATTCTTCCTATCCATGGACATGGTATGTGCTTCCACTTGTTTGGATCTTCCTTGATTTCTTTTATCAATGTTTTATAATTTTCTGAGTACAAATCTTTTACCTCCTTGGTTAAATCTACTCCGAGGTACTTTTTCTTTTTTTTCAATAGTGAAGGGGATTGTTTCCTTAATTTCTCTTTCAGATAGTTTATGGTTGGCGTATAAAAATGCCACTGATTTCTGGATATTAATTTTATATCCTGCCACCTTGCTGAATTTATTGATCAGGTCCAGTAGTTTTTTGACTGTGACTTTAGGGTTTTATATGTACAGTATCATGTCATCAGCAAATAATGATAGTCTTATTTCTTCTTTTCCAATTTGAATGCCTTTTATTTCTTCTTCTTGTCTGATTGTTGTGGCTAAAACTTCCAGAACTATGTTGAATGAGTGGTGAAAGGGGGTACCCCTGCCTTGTGCCAGATCTCAAGGGGATTGCTTTTAATTTTTTCCCATTGAGTATGATGTTGGCTGTGGGTTTGTCATAGGTGGCCTTTATTATGTTGAGGTATGTTCCTTGTATTCCTTCTTTGCTGAGAGTATTGATCATAAAGTGGTGCTGGATTTTATCAAATGCTTTTTCTGCATCTATTGATATTATCATATGATTTTTATCCCTTTTTTTATGTGATGAATCACATTTACTGATTTGAAAATATTGTACTAGCCTTGTCTCCCCAGAATAAATCCCAATAGATCATGATATATGCTTTTTTCATGTATTGCTGGATTCAGTTTGCTAATATCTTGTGGGGAATTTTAGCATCTAAGTTCATCAGGGATATAGGCCTATAGTTTTCTTTCTTTTTTTAATTAATTTTAATTTGTTGTATTTACATAGATTCTAGTATCCCCCAGAATGCATCCCTGTAGTTTTCTTTCTTTGTATGTCTTTACTTGGGTTTCTTTCTTTCTTTCTTTAATTATTTTTTTTTTACAGGGACAGAAAGAGGGATAGATAGGGACAGACAGACAGGAATGCAGAGAGATGAGAAGCATCAGTCATCAGTTTTTCGTTGCGACACCTTAGTTGTTTGTTGATTGCCTTCTCATATGTGCCTTGACTGTGGGCCTTCAGCAGACCGAACAACCCCTTGCTGGAGCCAGCGACCTTGGGTCCAAGTTGGTGAGCTTTTGCTCAAACCACATGAGCCCACGCTCGAGCTGGTGATGTCGGGGTCTTGAACCTGGGTCCTCCACATCCCAGTCCAACGCTCTATCCACTGCTCCACCACCTGGTCAGGCTTTACCTGGTTTTGAAATGAGTATTATGCTTGCCTCATAAAAAGAGCTTGGAAATCTTCACGTCTCTTAATTTTTTTGAAATATCCTGAGAAAGATAGGTGTTAGTTCTTCTTTGAATATTTGGTAAAATTCACCTGTGAAGCCATCTGGTCCAGGACTTTGGTTTGCTGAAAGTTTTTTGATAACTATTTCAATTTCATTTGTTGTAATCTGTCTGTTTACATATTCTGATTCTTCCAGATTGAGTTTTGGAAGTTTCTAGGAATTTATGCATTTCACTTAGGTTGTCCAATTTTTTGGCATACAGATCTTCATAGTGTTTTCTTACAGTCCTTCGTATTTCTGTAGTGTCAGTTGTTACTTCTCCACTTTCATTTCTAATTTTTTTTATTTGAGTCCTTTCCCTTTTTTTCTTGATGAGTCTGGTTAAAGGTTCATCAATCTTGTTTACCTTTTCAAAGAACCAGCTCTCGGTTTCATTGATCTTCTATATTGTTTTTTTAGCCTCTATGTTATTTATTTCTACCTGATCTTTATTATTTCCTTCCTTCTACTTCCTCTGGCCTTATTTGTTGTTCTTTTTCTAGTTCTTTTAGATGAAAGGTTAAGTTGTTTATTTGAGCTTTTTTTAGCTTTTTAAGGTATGCCTGTAATGCTATGAACTTCCCTCTCAAGACTGCTTTTGCTGTGTCCCATAAATTTTGAATTGTTGTATGTTCATTTTAATTTGTTTCAAAAATTTTTGATTTCTTTCTTCATCTCATTGTTAACCCATTCATTATTTAATAACATGCTATTTAGCCTCCAAGTGTTTGAATGTTTTTTAGTTTTTCTACTGTAGTTAATTTCTAGCTTCATGCTATTGTGATAAGAGAAGATGCTTGATATGATTTCAATTTTCTTAAATTTATTGAGTCTCACTTTATGTCCTAACATGTGGTCTATCCTAGAGAATGTACCATGAGCACTTGAAAAAAATGTGTATTTTGTTGCTTTGGGGTGAAAGGTTCTGAAGGTATCTATTAAATCAATTTGATCTAGTGCAGTGGTTCTTAACCTGGGTTCTATCGGACCCTAGGGGTTCGATGAGTCAGTCTCAGGGGTTTGGAGAAGCCTCTGCCGCGGAGGCCAGAATAAAGTAATTCCATAATTTGTTGTGAGTTCATGCACTTTGTTGGTTTTGTTATTTGAGCAAGGTGATGTTCATGCATGGCTCATTTTGTGCACCAGTAAAAAAACATATACCTATGTCTTGAATTTGGAAAACAAAATCCTATTTTATTTATCACTAAAGAAGGGTTTGGTGAATGCGCATATGAAACTGGTGGATTCAGTACCTCAAAAAAGGTTAAGAACCACTGATCTAGTATGTCATTTAAGGCCACTGTTTCTTTGTTAATTTTCTATCTGGAGAATCTATCTATCAATGTTAGTGGGGTATTAAAATCCCCTACTATTATAGTATTGCTATTGATCTTGCCCTTTATGTCCTTCAAAATCTGTTTTATATTTTTAAGTGCTCCTATATTAGGCACATAAATATTTTCAATGGTTATAGCCTCCTGTTGGAATTCTCCCTTTATCATTATGTAGTGACCTTCTTTATCCTTTACTATATAGCCTTTGTTTTTAAGTCTGTTTTGTCTATATAAGTATTGCAACCCCACCTTTTTGTTTCATTTCCATTTGCGTAAAATACTTTTTTTCCATCCTTTCATTTCCAGTCTATGTGTATCTTTTGTTCTGATGTGGGTCTCCTGTAGATAGCATATGTATGGGTCCTGTTTTCTTATCCATGTAACTACCCTTTGTCTTTTGATTGGAGAATTTAATCCAATTACATTTAAGGTTATTATTGACATGTACTTATTTGTTGCCATTTTATTCTGTAAATCTACATTTCTTTTTTTTCTTGATTTCTTTCTTTCCTTTGCTCTTTTTACAGCAGGCCCCTTAACATTTCTTGCCATACTGGTTTGGTTGTAATGAATTCCTTGAGTTTTTTCTTTTGTCCTGAAAGCTTTATATTTTTCCTTGAATTTTAAATGATAGCCTTACTGGATAAAGTAGTCTTGGTTGTAGGTTCTTGTTTTGCATCACTTTGAATATTTCTTGCCAATCTCTTCTGGCCTCAACTGTTTCTGTTGAGACGTCTGATGTTATCTTTTGGGGGGCTCCTCTGTAGGTAATTAATTGCTTCTTTTTTTTTTTGCAGCTTTTAGTATTCTTTCTTTGTCTCTTAACTTTGGCATTTTAATTATCATGTGTCTTGGTGTAGGCCTCCTTGGGTTCCTCTTTAATGGGACTCAGTGTTTCTTGAACTTGTGTGACTTTTTCCTTCATTAATTTAGGAAAATATACAGCTGTGATTTCTTCAAACAAGTTCTCTATCCATTTTTTGTTTTGTTATTCTTCAGGAACCCCTATTATGTGGATGTTGTTTCTCTTCATGTTGTCACCGAGGTATCTTAGAGTTTCCTCAGTCTCTTTGAGCCTTTTTTTGTTTTGCTGCACTAATTCTGTGCTTATATTTGTCTTTTCTAGATCTCTGATTTGATTCTGTGCTTCATCCAGCCTGCTGTTGATTTCTTCTAGTGCTGCCTTCATTTCTGATATTGTTTTTGTCATTTCTGACTGGTTCTTTTTTATAATTTTAATATCCTTTTGATGCTTCCTATTTCTTTATTTAGTTGCTCACTATGTCCATCCATTGCTGCTCTAAGATCCTTGAGCATCTTAAAAATCATTGTTTTAAACTCTGCATCTGGTATTTTGGTTATTTCCATCTCATTCAGTTCTTTTTCTGGGGATTTCTCTTGTTGATTCATTTGGGTCACATTTCTCTGTCTGTATTTTTTGAAGTTTATTTATGAGGAAGATGGGTTTGGTGGTACTGACCTCCAGACCACCTGTTTCCCTTGTTCTAGGAATGCTTCTTGAGCGTACTATTTTCCCTCCTGTTGTCTGTGAGTATTGAATACAGTTAGAACTTTTGTGGGTACTGTTATTCCTTTAGGCTGGCTAGCTCTATGGGTCAACCTTGATTGTGTGTATTATACACTGTGCAATGTCCATCTTGTTGGGCGTATTTATTCTCCACACTGTCTGGTGCCTGCTGGACTCCTCCTTAGGGCATGCTGTTTGTATAGTTGAGTCTAGGGTTGTTGTTGTCTGCCCCCCACTACCAGTTGTGTTGGTTCTAGATATTCTTGGGTTGGCATTAGATATTGTTTGTAAACCACTGTGGGCTACTTGTCTACAGCTACTGCTCTTTTCTCTCTTTGTGTCTTTGTTTTCTGTTCCTGGGTAGTGTGGGAGGGGCCAACCTGTGTATAAGAATCAGCTTCCTCCTGCTTAGAGATTACAGCAGCTCTGTAAAAGCCTCAATCTCCATAAGATTTGCCTCCACTTTTCAGCTGCTTGACCTCCTCTTGCAGCTGCCTGGTCTTCCCACAGAGTCTTCTGTATAAAAACTGTAGTGTGGGTCCAGACTGACCTCACCCAACCAACCCCTTTTCAGTTTGCAAGCTCGTTGGGTTAGAGAAGCTGAGGTTGGGACTACAATGTTAGTGGGACCCCCCTATTTCATGGGTCTCTTGGTTAGTAGCTCAGTATGGGGAATGTGGCCCCTATTCCAGAGCCTAATTCCTCAGCCACTGATGGATACTCAAATTTTATTTCTCCTCAACAAGTTGAGCAGCAGGCTCAGGTCAAAGTTGGGTTGACAGTCCCCTCTGCAAAAGTTCTTACAGCTAGTGAAACCCTGGTCTCAGGGAGGAGGACTGAGAGAGTCCTCTCTTGGGGCTAGCTATGCTTTCACAGAAAGTGGCTAAGCACCTCGACCAGATCCAACACTAGGCACACAGGGACCCACACTTTAAATATCCATGCTCCAAGCCTCTTTCCCTTCCCTGTGGAATCTAGCCTGGCAGGGCAGGATATCCAGCATCTTGGCAAGTTGACTGTGAATCTCCACAATGTCCAATGCACATGAGCTGCTGTTCTGGTGCTGACCACAGAGAGTAAAATTCACCTCAGTTGGGCCCGTTGTGAGGAGCCCTTCCTTTGGATACCACTGTAGGAAGGGTTGTTAGGTTCTGAACTGATGCTCCCAATAGGTGGTCACTGGATGTACCAGCTCTGGGCCTCTCTAGAAGGAACCTGGCACAGACCAGTGAGAGACACTGCCTGTGACTGGTCCTCAGCAAACTTCTTGGAGCTACAAGCAATCCAGAGTTTGTGGCTGCCTCTGCTCGGCCCAGGTACACATAGAAAAACAGTGGTACCTTGAGATACACATTTAATTCATTCTGTAACCAAGCTCGTAAGTCAGTCAACTCGTATATCAAACTGCCGATACTGGGTCCGTGCACCAACACGCCAACTAACGGCAGCTTCCTAAATCACTACTTGTATCTCGGAATTTTGCTTGGATCTTGAACAAAAATATGGACTGAGTTGCAGCTTGTATCTTGAAAAAAGTCTTATGCTGGTTTGTTTGTATCTCAAGGTACTACTGTACCAAGTTGCACACCTAGGCTGGCTTTTACTGGGCCTGGCGGAAGGTTCCCTGAGTTACGCCTCCTGCAGCCTGTGTCTGCTTACTGGCTACTTGTTGAGCTCAGCCACTGAGAAAAGCTCTGCTAGAGTCTGGAGCCTGTGGCAATTCAGGGATTAGGAAGGTTAGTGGTTGTGGCTCCACCCCTGGCCCCAGGTGTCAGTCTGTCCAGACTTTTACCACAGAACTCAGTAGGGTGTGGGCCCAGGAGTCTAGTGGGTGTGACCTCTGAGACCTAGAGGTGTGGTCTTCCCCCACTCTGTACAATTTCCACTGAGTCTCCTGAGAGATGGAACTATCAGTCTTAAATCCTGGGGTGTGGGGGCCAGGGGAAACTCCGGCCTCAACACCCAAAAACTGAGTCACTGATGCGCCCTTGCCTCCTAGCTTCTTAGCATGAACCTGTCACCATGACTGGAGCAGGAGATACTCCCGAGAATGGAGCAGTTGCTTTTCCCCAGGCTGATGCCGCTCAGAGGGGATTGCTCAACCCAAGAAAGATGCCGACTGCGGTACTGGAGAATGACTCAGCACAGGGGTTCCAGTGGCCTCGCCAACAGTGTCTCTCCATGTGCCTCCAACTTTACACTCTCCTCCTGCAGCTACAGTCCTCTCAGCTCTCCCCTCCCAGAGCCCCGGGTAAGTGGCTGTGAATAAGATTTTCTGTGCGGGCCCTTTAAGATGGAGCCTACCTCCGAGAGTTCTGTCTCTTCCTCGCGGACAGAAAACTGGCTGTTTTCACAGCTAAATGCTGTGTGGGATCCTGTTCTAGGCTCTGGGGCTCCAGGTTGGGGCTCCAGGCCTGGGGCTGAGGACCCACACCTCTCATGTCAGCCCACCCACATTGAGAGTCCCTCTGGACTTTCAGCCACCCCTCACTCCTGGGAGCAGGCAGCCCTTTCCACGTCTCCTCCCATCCTACCAGCCTCAGTGTGGCTTCTTCTGTGATTCTTCGTTATAGACTACTCTTTGTTTAGTCCAAAGTTGGTTTTACAAGATGATTGTTTTTAAATTAAGTTGTAATCCAATTTGGTCTTGGGAGGTGTGTAAAGCCAGTAGCCGCGGTCAGGAACACAGCCGCCTGGTCAGTGCAGGTTCGCATTAGATTCGAACAGTCGGTAATGAAACAATGGAGCCCCAAACTGGTGAGCCATCAGCTTTAATCCTAGCTTGCACCCGGTGGGCAATTAAAAACACACACTGGACTCCAAAACCCCCTCATTCAGTGCTGACAAAGCTACTGACTTATCCAAGTTTCCTGTATGATGAACATCTAAGAACACTCCAGAAAGAAGGAATTCCCTGGAGAGACTGCCGCATTGCCTCTGGCCTGGATGCGCAGATCATCAACCTCAGAGTTTGGCATTGTAAGGCCATGAGCCGCCATTGTGGCCATTCACATGCAGGTTCCCATTGGATTCGCGCTGACGGTGAAGAAATGGCAGAGTCGGAGGATGGTAGGCCATTCTGTTTATTGGTGTCTCACCAATACAGGCAAGCCACAAGAGAAGACAAGGGAGAAGCAGAAAACCAGCTTTTCCCATGGAGGTCAAGGGATCAGGGAGGCCCCTGCAATGGCGATAGCAGGAACCGAGAGAGAGCTCAAGCTACTGGTCTCTCCCACTTTATACCGTAGAATCAAAACCTTTAATCCAATTATACAAACAAGGAAATCTCTGTATAATGGGATTCCTCAGGAGAGTGCACCACCCTACATTATCCAATCAGTCAAGGGTGTGGGGATAAGCTTACTCTTAAAGCCAAGCCTTAGGTCATAACAACCTGGCCTGCTTACATTACAGCCTTTCCCCCGCACCCATTCCAAGCATAAGGGCAAATAATATCACCTGGGAGACGGGCTTCCATGTGGGCAGCGCAATCTTTAACAAAGTGAACATATTATATTTTATCTGCCCAACAGTGCAGATTAAATGAGTAAAACATATATACTACACCCGGTGGTATGATGGCATATGGTAAGTATACTAACTGGCAAATAAGAAGGAAAATAAATAAACCTCAGAGGAAAGTATTGGCTGGAGATATAAATTACTGGGTGGTCAACTCATAAATGTCTTCAGATCATGAGAGTAGAGGTGATGAGAAGGGCCCCGAGGCACTCCAATGTTAACATTTTGAATGATGTGGAGAGGCTGGCAAAGCAGACACACAGTTGTAGATTCCTGCGACCTCCATTTCTGTTCACTGGAGTAGAAACTCTTCCTCAGGAAAAATGATTATTATATTTGAAGGTCACTGTAAAGCCAGTAGTCAAGGCCACTATAACAGCCGCCTGGCAAATGCAGGTTCGCATTAGATTCGAACAGTCGGTAATGAAACACAGGAGCCAAAAACTGGTGAGCCATCAGCTTTAATTCTAGCTTGCACCCGGTGGGCAAGCAAAAACATACACTGGGCTCCAAAACCCACACATTCAGTGCTCACAAAGTTACTGACTTATCCGAGTTTCCTAGAATCAAAGGTTTCTAGCTCACCAGACTTATTCACCTGTTTCCCATCTCCTCCTGCACAAACTCTTAACAAACTGGCTTCTTCCTCAGCACTCTGCCATCTTGGCTACTTCTCTTCCACATGGCCTTAATCTGCTCTCCTCTCCAATACCTCAGGAACCAAGAACCAAGAGAGAGAGATCTAGCTACCGGTCCGCCCACTTTACAGCATAGATAATCCAAACCTTTAATCCAATTATACATTCAAGAAAGTCTCTGATACAAAGCCACCCATCTGAGGCATAATGGGATTCCTCCCTACATTACCACCCTACATCATCCAATCAGTCAAGGGTGTGGAGAAGAGTTTACTCTTAAAACAAAGCCTTAAGCTATAACAACCCGGCCTGCTTACATTACAACTTTTCCCCCACAGCCATCACAAGCATAAGGGCAAATAATATCACCTGGGTGATGGGCTTCCATGTGGGCAGCACCATCTTTAACAAAGTGAGCATATTATATTTTATCTGCCGAACAGTCACTGTTCTGCATGGTACAGGGGAAACTGAGCACTTGTTAATCCTGATAAGAGCAGATTTCTTGCAATAACTTGAGGTGCAATCAGATGGGTGCCACAGAGAAGCTGCTGGTACTGTGCCAGGCAGGAGTAGCAGCAATCAGCAGGGCCAGAGGCCACAAGGCAGCGCCAGCACAAGGCCAGCTGCTGAGGAGAGCTTTGTTGGCCACTGGAAGAAGGAAGATCCACCCAGGCTGCTACTCAGGGAAGGGATTTGCAAGGGTCCAGAGTTCTGGTAATTAGAGTAGCTAGTGAGTGTTGTTATTATGATGTACTGTCCTGGTACTCTATGTACTCCTCAGTCCCGCCCTTCCCCACCTACACTGGTGTGGCCAGGTTAACACAGTTTACACTATAAAATGCATTCCTGCAATTCTATGCTTGAGCTATTTCATGCTTTGGTTCATGCTTTGGTGAGGTCAGTTTAAAATATTTTCTTTTTAATTTATTCATTTTAGAGAGAGAGAAAGAGAGAGTAAGGAGAGGTAGGAGCAGGAAGCATCAACTCCCATATGTGCCTTGACCAGGTAAGCTGGGGGTTTTGAACCAGCGACATCAGCATTCCAGGTCAATGTTTTATCCACTGTGTCACCACAGGTCAGGCCTTGGTGAGGTCAATTTAAACTACAAATATCACTTGTTGAGATCTTGAATTACTTTTTTTTTTTTTTAATTTTTATTTTATTCATTTTAGAGAGGAGACACAGAGTGAGAGAGAGAAAGAGAGAGAAAGGGGGGAGGAGCTGGAAGCATGAACTCCCATATGTGCCTTGACCGAACCAGTGCAGGGTTTTGAACTGGCGACCTCAGTGTTCCCAGGTCGACGCTTTATCCACTGCGCCACCACAGGTCAGGCTTGAATTACTTTTTTATTTTTCTTTCTTACTGAATTTATTGGGGTGACACTGGTTACCAAGTTATACAGGTTTCAGGTGTACAATTCTACAACACATCTGTACACTGTATTGTGTGTTTACCACCCCAAGTTGAGTCTCCCGTCCTCTCCCCCTTCTTCCCCCCCACTCCTCAGCAATCAACAAACTGTTGTTGGTATCCATGAATTTTCTTTTTTTTCTTTTTTGCTCAATCCCTCCATCCCCCAGCACCCTTCCCCCACAGCTGTCAGCATGCTCTCTATCTGTAAGCCTGTCTTTATTTTACTTGTTAGTTCATTAGATAACACATGAGTGAAATCATATGGTGTTTGTCTTTCTCTTACTGGTTTATTTCACTTAGCATAATAATATCCAGGTCCATCCATGCTGTTGCAAAGGGTAAGATTTCCTTCTTCTTATGGCTAAGTAATATTCCATTGTGTAAATGTACCACAGCTTTTTTATCATTAGGAATCTAATGAACAAAATGAACACTCAGACTGCCTCCCAATCTTGGCTATTGTAAATAACGCTGTAATGAACATAGGGGTGCATATATTCTTTCAAATTAGTGTTTCAGGTGAGGTCTTGAATTCTAAACTATTATCTATTTTACCAACTATCAATTCTAGAATTCTGCCACTTGTAAAAATGATAAGCAGTATCTTCATCTGATTCTTTTTTTATTGATTGAGAGAGAAGGAGGGGGAGAAGGAAGCGAGCGAGAGAGAAAAGCATCAACTTGTTCCACTTAATTGTTCCATTTAGTTGTGTACTCATTAATTACTTTTTGCACATGCCCTAACTGGAATCGAACCTGCCACCTTGGTGTAACGGGACAACATTTTATCCACTGAGCAAACTGGCCAGGGCTAATCTATTCTTTTTATTACAATTATTTTTTACAAATACAGTCTACATTTAATAATCCAATGCATTATTAATTACATTCACTAAAATATTGCAAAGGACAAATCTGAGATCAGATCCTGACGCAGCCTCTCATTAGACACATCAAAATCTGCAGGGAGAAAAGAATCTGTTTGACAAGTACTAAATTGCATTGAACACCAGATAGAAATCAGTTCTCCTTATTCTATCATCCAGTCAGTTGCCACAACAATTCATGAGTCATGAGAGTCGTTGCCAAGGGCTTTGATGAAATTCAAACATTTGCAGGGTTACCACCAGTCTCATAAGCTTATCAAAACAGGAAATGGGTGTGGCAGGTCCAAATTGTTCCTTACCATAGCAAACTATCTCATAATGATCACTTCTTTATTTTCTAAAAGCTTACACACTACCCTTCAACTAATTCATAACATAATCTTATTTAAAATGGTTATTAAATTGATTTACTCTAAACTGCAGAAATCCCTTTCTTTACTTTTTTTGAAAATTGGGATGTTATTTCCAGTTCTTCCACTATTTGTGTGATTTTCAAAAGTAATTATGCTAATGGCGAAATAATATTTTCTGCAAGTTATTTAAAAAGTAAGTTGTCCAAAATGAGAAATAAGAATTTTTTTTAGAGTTGCTACTTGGCTTTTCACAGCCCCCTCATTCACTTTGTTCTGTTTCCTTCTTATTAACATGCATTCTGACAGGTGTGAAGTAATAGCTCATCGTGGTTTTATTTATTTATTTATTTACAGAGACAGAGAGAAAGTCAGAGAGAGGGATAGATAGGGACAGACAGACAGGAATGGAGAGAGATGAGAAACATCAATCATCAGTTTTTCGTTTTGACACCTTAGTTGTTCAGTGATTGCTTTCTCATATGTGCCTTAACTGAATTTGGCCTTCAGCAGACCAAATAACCCCTTGCTCGAGCCAGTGACCTTGGACTCAAGCTAGTGAGCTTTTTGCTCAAACCAGATGAGCCCGCACTCAAGATGGCGACCTTGGGGTCTCAAACCTGGGTCTTCTGCATCCCAGTCTGATGCTCTATACACTGCGGCACTGCCTGGTCAGGCTCATAGTGGTTTTAATTAGCATTTTCTTGATGATTAGTGATGTTGAGCATCTTTCCATATGCCTATTGGCCAGATGTATATCCTCTTTGGAGAATTGTCTATTCATATCCTCTGCCCATTTCTTAATTGGATTGGGTTTTTAAAATTTTTATTTATTTATTTATTATGTTGAGTTGTATAAGTTACTTATATATTTTGTATATTAACCTCTTATTAGATGTATCATTGGCAAATATCTTCTTCCATTTAGTAGGTACAACCCCATTCTTTTATAAGACTACATTTCACTTTACCTGTTGAATCATATAAGATGTTATTGTGATGTAGTGTGCATTGTGGGCATGTATCTTTTCTAGCACTACACATAAACACATTACCAACCTAGTTGATGTCAACAAACTCATTTAAAGTATTTTTCCTAAGCACTGATGTAATATTTGTAATGTGATTATATTAATGTTTATTAAGGTTGAACAGTGATACTTATGAAATTGTAATTGGTAATTAAGTAGAAATACTAATGATTTTGATTATAACATAATTGTTCTAATTTAAATATAAAGTATGAACAAAGTTTTCAGTTTAAAACTAGGGTATACTTAATGTAGAATCAAATGGATATAAAAAGCTAGCCCTATAAGCAAAACAGTAAAAGAAATAATAATAGAAAGAACAGAAGAGAAAAAGAAAAAAATTGAAGAAGATATGTCTCAAAATCACAATGAATAACAATTGCAAAAGCAAAACAAAAGAGATGCTTGCTTGATGTTAAGATAATAAGGTAGGCAGTATAAAGACATTTTCAACAAATCCATAGTGATTTTGATGATTCCTCTTAACAATCAAAAAAGACTTAAAAAGAGTAGATTAAATTAATAACCTCAAATCAGAAATAATTACCCAACAAAATTATTAGAAATTATGTACAAGAGGATCTGAGCTTGTAATTCCTGCTAGCTATGAAATAGTTTAGATTACTGCACCAAAAATAAATTTTTTTTTTTTGAGAGAGAGAGAGAGAAAGAGAGACAGGGGCGAGAGGTGAGAAGCAACAACTTATAGTTGCATCACTTTAGTAGTTCATTGCACTTTAGTTGATTGCTTCTCATATGTACCTTGGGGAACTCAAGGCAAGCCAGTGACTCCTTGCTCAAGCCAGTGACCCCTTGCTCAAGCCATTGACCTTGGGCTCAAGCCAGAAACCTTGGGTTTCAAGCCAGCAACCTTTGGGCTCAAGCCATTGACCCTGTGCTCAAGTTGGCAACCCCAAGCTCAAGCTGGTGAGCCTATATTCAAGCCGGTGACCTCAGGGTTTTGAACCTGGGTCTTCAGTGTCCCAGGTTAATGCTCATGGTGGCATAAAAATAGAAATTATTTCAATTATGAAAATGTTACAAAAATATTAAGAAAATAATCACATTTTACAAAAAAAGTATATCTTTACTAAAGTTACAAAATAATTACCCATAGAATACAAGACCTTTTTAGGAATACCAAAGGTCTCCCTGGTCTGTGGTGGCAGAGTGGGTAGAGCGTTGATTTGGAATGCTGAGGTTACCAGTTTGAAATCCTGGGCTTGCCTGGTCAAGGCACAAACCACAAGCAAACAAGGAACAACTAAAGTGAAGCAAGTGAGTTGATACTTCTCACTGCCCACCCTGGCCCCCATAAAATTAATGAATAAAATCTTTTTTTAAAATGAATATCAAAGGTCAATTGATTCAAAATTTGAAAGATTGCAAGTATTTTTCTTTAGCTTTAGATGAGTCATGTGTAAGTAATACTTTGGGTGTGTTTTATCTCAAAGGGCTTCCAAATTTATGAAGAAGTGTTAACTCAGAGTAAAACGTCAAACTTGTGGCATAGATATATTTGAAATTTTAATGACTGCCAAAGAACAATTTCAGCTAAAAGTTTTTAAAAAGCTTGTTTCTATCAGTTGTTAGGTCAAAAATCTGGATTTAATAGGAATTTTAAAACAAAAGACTGATGTTTTCCCCGTTGCTTTATTTCACATGACACACATTGGAAAATTGCGCTAAGTTTTCTGAGTCAGACTCATGGAAAGTGATGGATACCATTATTAATATTGTTCAATATATACATGCCAATGCTCTGAATCAGCGTGTTTATGGAATGGTTGAAAGAAGTAGAAGACACTGAATTTAATGACCTTGTATTATCTAGCAATGCTCACTGGTTGAGTTGTACAAGAATTTTTGCAAAACTTGACTTTGTTGTTATTAACTTCAAGATTTTCTTGAAATAAGAATGTTTGCTAATTTTTCAGTAATCGAAGACAAAACCTGGTAACATGACTTGTGTTTTCTCAGTCAAATTGCACTATATGTAGACAAGCAAAACTTAAAGCTCCAAGAAACAGAAAGTTTATTTGTAACCTTGCTCTATAGGTATGAGAATTAATGTTATTAAAATTTTTCATAAAACAAGTTAATAATTTTACACATTTTTCTAACATTAATATGCAGAACATCTTATGATCAATGGTTCTATGTAAATTGGCTCAAAAAAACCTAAAAAATGAAAGAACACTTGTTTCTAATGATAAATTTAGAGTTCCTTTGCTTGCTCCCAGGTTTATTGAGATGTAATTGACATATAACATTGTGTAAGTTAAAAGTGGGCAATGTGATGGTTGCACAGTGATTACCTCAATAAGGTCAATTAACACCTCCATCACTTCAAGTAATTACTTTTTTTTTGCTGGGAAAAGGGGGTATTGAGAACATTTAAGACCTACTCTTTTAGCTACTTTCAAGTACATGATACAGTATTTTTAACTATAGTCACTGACTGTATATTAGGTCCTCAGAACTTAATTATCTTATAACTGGAAGTTTGTATTCTTTGACCAACACAGAGTTGCTTTTCAATTTATGTAATACCCCATTGAATTTTAAGTTAATACTGAATTGTTGTTAATGAATTTATTAAATTTTGGCAGACATGGCTTTGAATTGATATACATTATTAAAAATTGATTTTTAGGGGGGGAAGAAGAGGAAGATAGATTTGTTGTTCCACTTATTTATGCATTTATTAGTTGATTCTTGTGCGTGCCCAGATCAGGGCTTGAACTGGTAACCCTAATGCATCAGGACAGCACTGTAACCAATTGAGCTATCTGGCCAGGGAAATATGCTTTTTTTTAAGGATGCCAAACATTAGTTTGTTTGACCACATGGTATCTGCATAAGAAAAGATATTACTGAAAACTGTAAAACATTACACAGTTTTCAATAATAATTAACTGTATACTTAAGATAGGTAGACATATTATTTCAAACCTAAAAACTAGTTCCAGAAAAGTACACAAAACATTTAACATGATGAGCTTTTAAATATAGCTTATATTAATAGTTTCATGTTGTTAAAAGTGCTTCAAAGGTACTGCTGGAAAGTTGATCTTTATAATGGTGCTGGTGGTAACAGATTATAAACTGAAAAACTATTTCTATGGAATTAAAATGCTAACATTGAGATATTCAAACTTGAGTCAGTTTTAAATTCTCACTCAGATTAAGTTGATATAATATTATAATCTTAAAAAATCTGTTTTATAACCAACAAAGTCTAATGAATTTAAGTTACGTATGTTGAATGATCAAGTCTGAGTAGACCTGAGTGGTGAAGCCTACAACCCATTTGGGGGCTATGCAGCAGAAGCCTTCTCAGTAACATGATCTTTTGAGCATAGTACACAAGAAAACAAAGAATTGGCATTCAGTTTTTCCAGAGATACACTGCAGTTTCCTGATGTCTGACAATATAAACCAAGTATCCCCTGTAATCTCTCCTAATTGTTGGTTCAGGTCTATAGAACTTACTTCCAAGAACCAGTATAGGCATATTAGAAATGGTTTCATCAGTCATTAGTGAATCAAGGTGTTTTGATTCTAACAGCCTTTCGTGATCTGCACAATCCACCAGAAATACAATGCCACTGATAGCAAGAAGACAGTTTGTCTACACTCCTTGAGCTTGAATATGTTCACCTCCCATCAAAAGCTGTAAAGGTTATGCTGGCAATGGCAAATTCTCTGAAGTAGGATGTAATGTTGGAACAGGTCTAAGTGTGTCACTTTTTCGCATGTGCAGCAATGTTAAGTAAGTTTGGAACAATTGGATTCATGAATCTAATTCTTCAACTTTGATTTTTTAAAAATCTAATGCAGATAAAGTACTATTTTAATGTAAATTAATTTAGCATCTGAATGGAGATGTGCTATGAGCATAAAATCCGCATGAATATTGAAAATGTGGTACAAAAACAAAATATTTTTATATTGATTATATTTTGAAATGTTAATATTCTGGATATATTGAGTTAAATAAAATATATGACAATTTCACTGCTTTTTACTTTTTAAATAATATGGATACTAGAAAATTTTAAATTACATGTATGGCTCACGTTATATTTCCACTGTAGAGTATGAGTCTAAGGGCCTTGACACGAGTGGCTAGAACTCACCCCTTCATCCATACTGGGTTAGTGTAGCTACTTCCAAGGACCAGAGACAGAGCAGAAAATTTTAAACCTTCCCAGTTCTATTGGATTGTCAGCTCAAAACTGAGGTGCAGTATTGCGCTAGTAGTACATGTTTAACTATTGGCTCTCTAGGGTAAAAAGCTCTTTTTTGTAATATTATCCGATTTCCATGGTGTAAATACTCCTATCATGGACCATTTCAAGTCACCCACTTGACATCACTGGGAGTTGGGAAGAAATACTGATCACTGGTCCTCACCAGCAGGTAGCAGAGGGCTTCAGTACACCACTAGTTGGGACTACTCTTCTTCACTGTTTCTGCAGGATCTTGCACAAATATGAACAAAAAGTAAGTCCACTTTAAGTATCTGTTCAGTGAATGAATGCTTCTGCTACCTACAAATCTGTACTTTCAGTTTTTTTTCCTGATCCTTTAACCTTTCGGAAATGGACATTTCTAAAGTTGAAGGTTGATGGATGACTACAACAAGCATCCGCTTCCTTGCCATGATAATGAATGTGTTGTGCTGCCCAGATCCCCCTTTGGCTTTGAGTCATTCATGACCCCAGCTGTTGGATTACTGTCTGCTGATGGAGCTCAGCTAAGACTTCCAGGGAAGCTGTGATGAGTTGAAAGGAGCTGCCTGCCTCATGGTTTCCCAGGAAGCATCCTATGTCTAATGTCTGGTTGATGTGGGAGTACAGGGCTGGCCCTTTCAATTACAGACATTTTTGAAGTGCCATCCTAGTTCCAGAGTTTCGTGGGAGACCTGCACAGAGCTCTGTGGCAACTGCATCACCATTCCGTTTATACCTCTGATCAATCTTGCTTCTTTCACTTCTTCATGGACATTGTCTCTCAAAACACTGACCCATGACCTACCTACACACAATCTCCATCACAGGGTCTGTTTGCCAGAAAATAAAATCTACAATAGTTATTTAAAAAAAAAGAACCAAAGACCACATTCCTTCTTTCTATCAAGGTCTGTGTTACCTTTTGCTTCATTAACCAGTTCCTCCGTGTTGGTTGCAGAGAGGGTCAGATCTTACTGCCTCTGTGTTATAAGAGAGAAATTTATCAGCAAGGTAAGTGAAGAAGTTATCTTTGAGAATTACTAAGGATTTTCATTATGGATGCATTTAACACAGTGGTTCATAACCTGGGTTCTATCAAACCCTAGGGGTTCGATGACTCAGTCTCAGGGGTTCGGAGAAGCCTCTGCCACGGAGGCCAGAATAAAATAATACCGTAATTTGTTGTGAGTTCATGCACTTTGTTGGTTTTGTTCTTTGAGCAAGGTGATGTTCATGCACGGCTCATTTTGTGCACAAGTAAAAAAACATATACCTATGTCTTGAATTTGGAAAAAAAATCATATTTTATTTATCACTAAAGAAGGGTTCGGTGAATGCGCATATGAAACTGGTGGGTTCGGTACCTCAAAAAAGGTTAAGAACCACTGATTTAACAGCATGGGATGAAACTCTCATAACTAACATGTCTTACTACTTTTTTGGTTTACTACTTGGAATGCTGTTATTTTTTATTACATCCTTAGAGTAAATACTTAGCCACATTCAAAATTTTTTCACACATCGGAAGAACAACAATAATTTCCCAAAGTTGAAGCACTCCTAACCACAGAAAATAGTTGAGGGCTATTTTAATCACAGTTTCTGAGTCAATATGCTGTACTTTTATTATTTCATTTTATTTTACTTGTTTTTGCATGTGAGTGAGAGGCAGTAACAGAAAGGAAGAGAGAGAGATGAGAAGCATCAATGCAGTACTTTAGTTGTTTGTTGTTTGCTTCTCATACGTGCCTTGACCAGGGGGCTACAGCCGAGCCAGTGGCCCCTTGCTCAAACCAGTGATCTTGGGCTCCAAGCTAGCAACATTTGGGCTCAAGCCAGTAACCATCAGATCATGTCAGGACCATGTTGAAGATGGCATAATCAAACCAATGACCCTACACTCAAGCTGGTGAGCCTGAGTTCACGTTGGATGAGTCTGTGTTCAAACCACCACCTTGGAGTTTCAAACCTGGGACCACAACATCCCAAGTCAACACTCTATCCACTGAATTCTCACTGGTCAGGCAATATGCAGTACTTTTAATTTGAAGAAACAGATGCTTTACATTTAAGAGAAAATGCCTCTCAATCTCTCCAAAAAGTGGATTTATTGAATTTCCTCTTTCCAAATTCTTGTTTGTTTATACTTGAGTTCTCAAGTATAAAATAGAATAAAATAGGGTAACATAAAGTCAGGTCATTCTATTCAATTATTGCATAAAATTATGTGGGCTATTCTGGAAAAGTCCAGTGAATGAGTCAGAAGTATTTATTTTTTTAAACAATGTCTTTTGACACAGATTTTTTTTTTTTTAGTGAAAGAGAGACAAACAGGAAGGAAGAAGGATGAGGATCAACATAGTTGCATTACTTTAGTTGTTCATTGATTGTTTCTCATATGTGCCTTGACAGGGGTGGGGGTGGGTGGTCCACCCAAGCCAGTGATCCTTGCTCAAGCCAGCAATTTTGGGCTTCATGCCAGAGATCCTTGGGTTCTTGCCAGTTACCATGGGATCACGTGTATGATCCCATGCTCAAGACGGCAACCTTGTTTGTGCTCAAGCTGCACTCAAATCAGAAACCTCAAGGTTTCGAACCTGGATCCTCATCATCCCAGGTCAGCACTCTATCCACTGCGCCACCAGTCAGGTCCTTTTGGCACAGACTAGATTAAATAGTTATTTTCCTAATTTTATCTGCAGACTAAACTAAAAGAAAATTATATGAAATGAAATAGTAAGAATTGGTTTTATTTTCTATTTTCTGATTTTTATTAATTCACAAAGTAAATTAATATTACCTTCTATTTTTTTTTATTTATTCATTTTAGAGAAAGGAGACAGAGAGAAGTGGGGGAGGAGCAGAAAGCATCAACTCCCATATGTGCCTTAACCAGGCAAGCTCGGGGTTTCGAACCACCAACCTCAGTGTTTCAGGCTGACGCTTTTACTCACTGCGCCACCACAGGTCAGGCAATATTACCTTCTAAACACTTAAAAATCACTCTTTAAAATATATTTGCCAAGACATTCAGAAGAATATTTTCTTATTTATTATAGTTTTTTCCATAGTACCTGATATGAGAATACAATTGAGTAAAAAATATATAAAAATGTTCTCCATAAACTAATTTTATCAGCATCAAATTTGGCATTTATTCTCATTTCAAATAATAGAGAAATCAAAGTTCCTACTGGTAGTTATAAATGACTTTTCAAAGTGTCTAAGAAATAATTTGTTCTTGAATATTCATTGGTGATTCCTTCCTGTTTGCTTGTGGCATAATGAAGCTGTTGCCATCTTAAATTACTAAGTCTGAGGCCTGGTGTCTTTCGACATTTCTGAGAAAATCTCAGCCTCTTTGTATCGGATTTTCCCCTTTATTATCTTCTCTGGATCTTGAACTAGGCAAATATAAGACCTCTCCTCCATGTTCAACATTTTCATTTTTTAAATTCTTCATCCCTCTTGGCCGCAGTCTAGGTAGTTTCTGCAGGTTGTCTATCAAGGTCATAAATTATTTTATCATTAGTAGTTTAATTATTTCATTAAGATTTTCATTTCAATGATTATTTTTCAGTTCCTAAATATTCTATATTGGATTTTTACAAATCTGTCTGGTCATTTTAAATAATCTCTTGCTCCTTACCCATGTTTTCAATTCCCTCTTTTATTTCTGTAAACATATTAGAGGTACTTCTATTTATATTTGATAATTCTGTCTTGTGATTTTTGTTTGCAAACTCATACTTATTGAGGCTCCATCAGTAGGTTTTGGAGACCTAGTGTGAGGATGCCATCTTCCAGGGAGAATTTGAATTTACTTGTGTCAGGGAACTTATTATTTTTTATAGCTGTATAATATTACATGGTATAAACATACAATATATTCAATTACTTTGCCACTGACAGAAACATTGGGGGTAGAAAAGTATTGTGCATTTTCTCTATTACATGGATTACACTTTGAGTTCATTTTTCTCAGTTCTAGAGCTGAATTGCTGTGAAACATTGATACAACTTAACATGCTCCTCATGACTAATGGTAGAAGCAAGAACTAACTTGGCCCAAGGAGCATCATTACTAAAACAACTGTGCTAATTAGCCATTCTGAGATTATAAAGACCTGCCATATCTTTATATAAGTTGGTACCAACCTCTCATACTAAGAACTAAACTACTGACTCTATGTGTCAGACCCTTTCAAAGTACCTCACAAGTATCAATACATTTACTTCTCACAAAACTCTTAAAAGGTGTGTACTATTATTACCCCCCATTTTACAGCTGCAGTATAGACTGATGTGCAATGGTTAACTTGCTTGAGGCACTGTTGTATTAGCCTCTCTAGAAGCAGAAAGTAGCACTGGGATTCAGAAACACATGATCTGTTGAGTGTATTGACTTTCAGGAAAGTCTGTAGCCAGAGGCCAGCAATGTTCAGCAGGCAGAATGAGCTGAGAGGAAGGAGTCCAGCCTCAGCCCAATCCACAGGAGGAAGGGCAGGGTGTCACAAGTGTCATGAGTTAGTAGCTCTGAACCATCTGAGATTTGAATGTACAGGGAGCTAAAGAGGATCTGGGCTGGGCACTAACGGTATCTGGTGTGGTCACACAGCTGGGAAGGGGACAGTGGGGTTCCAAGCCTGATCACCTGGCTCCAGAGTTGCCCTGCTATGTTGCAGGCCTGCTGCAGACTCTCACGGCTGCCTTTGAACATCAAGCACCATCCACCAGAAAGCTGCTGACTTCCCCAACCAAGCACTGTCTCCAATTTTCCAAGGAGATTAGACTTTTTGTCTGGAGAAAAAATTTATACCGATTTAATTCAGAGGTTGCGAGACCAATTCAACAAGAACTCTGTTTCCATTGCTCCCAATTTGGAGAGGCCTATTCAATGCACATTTTGCACTTTCCCAGGGCCAGCACTAGAGTATACAACCCTAGGAAAGAGTGCCTCCTTAGATGTGTGCCCTACATGCCTGTCTTGTCTTGCCCCAGTGCCTCTGGGAGAGGGGCTATGATCCCACACCCACTTTTCAAACGACAGGGAGTCTGATTGGCACAAAGTATCCTGGTATTATTCTGTTTCTCTTCCTAGACCCTGTCAGTGGGGAATGAGAGAGGCTGGCATCTGGAATTAATCACTTCAGCACTGAAAGCTTCTGGTTTTAGGAAAGTATTCAAACCACCACAGGCATGGTGTTTGCAATGGAAGGCTAGAAAGCTTTGAGAATGGGGAAACAAGTCATCACCAGAGTCCTATATACAAACAGCTTTTTGCAGATCTCTTTCTCCTGTAACCTCTTCCAGTTCTTTTGCTGTGAACAAGCTTTCCCAAGCCTGAAAGGGCTATTTCCTAGCCAGCATAGGGGACTGTCCCAATACTTTCACTCTCCAAGGCATTGTGTGTTCAGCTTTATGCACTGCACCACCACAGGTCAGTTGATGAGAAGTATACTTAAGCTGTATACACTTCAGACTATACAAATTATCTAAATTATCTTATCTAAATTAGCTATTTTCAACTTTTTTCTCATGGCACACATGAACTAATTAATTACTAAAGGAGAAGATGTCAGTGACCCTGACTAAATGCAAACTGTTTCATCTCATGGCACACATAAATTAATTAACTAGTAAGGGAGAAGAGGCCAATGTTCCCTCTTTTCTTTTAGTAATTAGTTTATATGTACCATAAAAAAGATGGTTGAAAATTACTGATCTAAATTACATGTTTTTAAAGGTATCTAAATTACATGTTATTATAGTACTGCCAGGACAAAAATTTAAAAATTAAACCACTATTTATAAAGACAAACTTCATAATTGAAAATGGGTCTGTCTATATTAAAAATATTTATTTGTAAATTTCTTCATTGGCACTTGTTCAAGGCTGATCGAGCTGTATTGTACTTGCAAGATATAAAGTTGTCAATGACTGGGAAATTCCCAGCATTTACTCTCCTATTTACTTTGGAATCAGAACAGTATGTTCCCTTTTCTTAGATTTTACTTTTACTTTCATTTCTAGATTCCTGGGCAGAACCTTTATGTATTTTCTTAATTAAAATGTTAAAAACTTACAGTGCAATAGCATTAGGCTGGAATTGCCATTGTTACCACATTATTATTATGTGGAATTCCTTCTATAGAAAGAATTTTTTAGCATGATTACCCTCAAAGAAAAAAACACTTTGAAGTTGATTATTTAATAATAGGATATGGAGAATATACCAAGTTATCAGAATTCCACAACAGGAATGGAGTGAAAACCCTCTCACACACTTATACCTTGCTTACAAATTGACAGTAGAAGAAAACTGGAGAACTAGAGATAGTAAAAGATCCTATGTGCCTACTTTGTTACAGTTTCCTTCCTTATTCCTATCTCTAAAAGAGTATTTGGAGAGAAAATATATTTAGGTAAACTGAATGCTGGAAGGCAGAGGGGAGTTTTTATATAACATATTAGGGACATTCAAAGGGTTAGAGGGGGTGCCGGACCAGACAGCAGCACAGTGGATAAAGCGTTGGCCTGGGATGCTAAGGACCCAGGTTCAAAACCCCAAGGTCACTGGCTTGAATGCAGGCTTATCTGGCTTGAGCATGGGCTACCCAGCTTGAGTGCAGGGTCCATGGCTTGAAGCCCAAGGTCGTTGGCTTGAGCAAGGGGTCACCTGCTCTGCTGTAGCCCCCCAGTAAAAACACATAGGAGAAAGCAATCAATGGACAACTAAGGTGCCTCAACGAAGAAATGATGCTTCTCATCTCTCTCACTTCTTGTCTGTCCCTCCCCCAACTTGTGCACGCACGCACACACATGCTAAAAAAAAGAAGGGGTAGAGGGAAAATACACTATTAATAACTTGGGTGCAGTTTTAGGATAAAGTAGGCCCAAGTGGATAGATTGATGCCATTTTTGTGAGTCAACAATGATTTATTGAGCACCTACTATTTGTAGGTGCCCTGCTAGTAGTACTAGCATAATGCTGTGAACAAAATATATGCAGTATAGTCCTCATTCATATGAAACTTAGCATTGTTACAGGTAAACAATTACTTCTAAAGAAATAAGTTAAAAGTTGTGTAAAATGTTGCAAATGAGACATATTGATCCACTCCAGGCCCTGATAGTTCTGATCACAACAATCATTAATTGGAAGAACTTGGGAATCCTAGTCAGTTCAGGATTTCTTAGGTCATGTTATTTGAACAAAGTTTCTATCGCTTGTTCTTTCTCTTCATCTTTGGGAACCCCTATGATGCGGATGTTATTTCTCTTTATGTTGTCACAGAGCTCACTTAGAGTTTCCTTAGATTTTTTGAGTCTCTTTTCTTTTTTCTGCTCTGTTTATGTGCCTTTGTTTATTTTGTCCTCTAACTCGCTGATTCGATCCTCAGCTTCATCCATCCTGCTTTTAATTCCTTCCATTGTGGTCTTCAGTTCTGATACTGTATTTGTCATTTCTGTCTGATTCTTTTTTATTATTTCAATTTCCTTTATTATATTTGTTATCTCTTTATTTAGGTGTTCGTAATGACTATCCATTGTTGCTCTAATCTCTTTGAACTTCCTAACTATCATTATTTTAAACTCTGCATCTGGTAATTTGGTTATATCTGGTTCATTTAGGTCCTTCTCTGGGGATTTCTGATTCATTTGGTTTGCATTTCTCTGCCTGCCCATTTTGTCTGTGTATAAGAAGGGTTTAGCCACTGGAGTCCAATGGGTGTTGCCTCTGTGTTCCTTAGGTGTGGTCTGTCTGCAGGCCCATCACCCCCACTGCTGCTGCCTAGGGCGGTTGGGTATGGGCGTTGCCAGCACCGACCCACTGCAGCTGTTGCTGTGATTTCTGCCTCTCCTCCGCGGGAGGGGCTGTGTTCTGGTGCCCGGCTCTACAAGCCTCGCCCCCACAGGTGGGGTTGTGCACTGCACTCAATCCACAAGCCTCAGCACCAAGGGTAGGGGTGAGCACCTTTGCTCAGCTGCGGACCCAGCCTGTTCCCTGGCTTCCGCCCAGCCCCCGTGGTCAGAGCCTGCTCAGAGCCTGCTTGCTGCAGTTACTCAGGTCGGATGGGGCTGCTGGCGTGCACTCAGCTGTGAGCCTCCGCCTGTCCCGGGCTTTAGCCCCGCCCCCGCGGTCAGGGCTGGCTTACGCAGGGTTGCAAACCTGGGAGGCCAGGTGATGCTGCACACCCAAGGGGGCCCTGCTCAGCAGCAGATCTCTGCCCGTTCCTGGCCTCCCGCTTTTCCCCCCACAGGAGGGGCTGCAGGCGGGCTCGCAGCTGCCAGACAGCTTTCGCGAATCCCCTCCACCCCTGCTGGGCTAGACCGAGCTCACACCTGCTGGGCCTCTGCCCCTGCAGACAGAACCACGTTTCAGCGTCCCGCCACCACCGTCCCTCCAGCAAGCCCTCAGCAGTGTGGGTAGGGGCACTGCAGCTCAGACCCTAACACTCCATACTGAAGTCCTGGAAGCTCCCTCTGTCTAAGCAGCTATGCTCTAAGTGCTGCGGAGAGCTTGTTTGGCTGGTGTCCTGTCTCCCTTTGCTGGAATTGCTAGTTCCAGGGGAAATATTCATTTTCGATTAGGGATAGGTCACATTATTTAAAATGGGATAAGCGTTCCCTTGAGCAAACTTACCAACTCTACAAAGATTTAGTGATGTATAAGTGGGAACTCAAATAGGTTTAAGGGAGTTAGGATGTTATATCTTTTTTTCTTTCTTTTTTTAGGTGAGAGGAGGGGGATAGTGTACTGGCATGCCAGCACATGCTGGGGAGGACCCCTGACCCAATTTAGCTTATAGCAACAGCTAAAGTAGAAAATTCTCACGAGCCTCAGCAAATCTAATCTTGCTAGCAAAGGCAGGATGCGTTCCTTGCGCGTCAGCCTGCAGATATTGCAGGAAGGCAGTTTATTATCTCAGAACAGTGTGTGCTTTTGCAAAGATATTGTACAAACGTGCTGAAAATATTGCAACCTTGTAGGTTTCACCTATAAATACCCCTCTCCCCCTGAGCTCATCGCTGTCCCTTGCGAGAGGCGTGGCGGGCAGACCACTGGCCAGTGTATAAAACCCAAATTAATTGCATCATTTTGGGGCTCCGGTTCCGGTTTGTTGCGGTTGCACCACAACAGATAGTGAGGCAGACTCCCACATACACCCCAACTGGGATCCACCTGGCAACCCATGGTTGGATGCTCCAGTGCCAACCTATTTTTAGCACCTAAAGTTGATGCACTCCAAACCAGCTATCTTCAGCACCTAGGGCCATGCTGGAACCAATTAAGCCACTGGCTTCGGAAGAGGAAGAGGGAGAGGGAGAGAAGGAGAAGCATTAGGGGAGAGGAAGGGGGGGGCGGGGAAGCAGATGGTCTATCTCCTGTGTGTCCTGACAAGGGCCCACGCTCTATCCACTGAGCCACTGGGCAGGGCCAGGATGCTATATTTGTACACATAATTTTTCATAAAACCGATCTGCCTGAAAACAAGAGTTATGATTGCCAGTTCTCTTCTGTCTTCTCACTAACCTTTTCACAATGGTTATCTCTTTAAAAAATACTGGCTCACATCTCTCCCATTTTGACCCTGGGTGTAACATTTTCCTGGACAATTAGAGATATTCATTGTTAGTATTCAGAAAATAAATGACTCTACTATCTGGGTATAGAATTGCCAGATAAAATATAGGACACCCAGTTTAAATTTGAATTTAAGATAATTAATGAATAATGCATTCAATGAATAGCATATTGTGATTTTTTATTTATTTTAAATTTAACTAGGTATCCTGTATTTTAATTTGCCAACTCTGGCAACCCAACCTAGCCAGCAAAAGTCTGTAGTTTCCAAGTCACTGATTTAAACAAATTGAGTCTACTTATAACTAATTACATTTTTGGATTTAAGATCAGTAAATGACTTTGGGCTATAAAACAAATGTTTAAAAAAATGTGAAAAAATTGATGTAATAACATTTCTTCTGGGCCTTTCTCCTTACTTATGTGGAAAAGATTTTTTAAAACTTATAATATTTAGAAATGAGAAAAAGGATTAGAATTTTTAATCTGCAGTAAATCCTGTCATATTCTAGTAATAGATAATATTCATAAACACACCCTTGAATAAATTGTTAAAATATAACCTGAAACCCCATTAAGATTGCATTTGTGATAGAATTTTACTTATCTTTAGTAATTACCCACATTTTTAATATATTTATATTGTTTTGACCAATTGTGTAATAAGTACCACATAATATAAACGATAATGCAATCAAGGAGAAATTGTTCTTTAACACTAAGAGGCTTAGATCACAGGGAAAAAGTTAAATTGTTTCAGAAAAATGTGCCAGAGTGATCATAAAGATGCCTATTTTGAATATATATTAAAATTCTGTAGGGGAAGTAGAATGTTTAAATACAAAAGGCAGTAATATAAAATTTCCAGTTATTAAAGATGAGCTGATATTTATTGAACAGATGATGGTGGGTATCAAATGGCTATGGTTATTTGTAGTTCACTGAATATATTTGAAAGAGAACTGGATCAATTTTATCATTTTTTATCAATTTTATCTATTATCACAGATATTCTAAAATATCTATGCCTACATTTTGTAGTTTCTTTGCAATTACAACTTTTATGTTTTACTGTCAAGTTAAAAATGTGCAGGGTAATATAGTTTGTCAAAATGTTTGATCAAAAAAGTGTGTAAGACCACAAAATGTTTTCAATAATCTCAAAGGTGAGTTGAAAATGGCTTATAAAGTTTTGAACTAAGTAGGCTCAAAGGTGGATTGAAATCTCTATGTGATAATCTTTTTGATAAAATTCCAACTGAAACTCTAATTGGAGCTTATCCCAGCTGTTACTTTCGCACAAACTGCCCATAGAGAAAGTTGCTTAAATTTACTTCTTAAACAGGGAATGTTGAGGAAAATATGGTAGTGAAGTGAGACTTAAACTTCAAGTTTCCACGAGAATATCCCTGGAAGGACAAAAGGTGGAATTTTTTTTTTCTATAGCCAACTGTACCCCAGTTATAAAAACCACCACCACCACCACCACCACCACCACCACCACCACCACCACACCAACTAAAAAGTTTCAATAAACTGAAAAGGAGAATCATGTGCTTTTATTGCATGCATCTGCATTTCCATTCATGCTTTACTTTCTCAATTAGAAGAAGTACAAATTATCATAAAGGCTTCACAAAGTTTCGTGGTTTTTTTTTTTAAAAAAAAAGGTATGGGAGCTGGACCTTTTCCAGTCAGGCTGACCAACGATCATCTTCTCTGCATAACTTACCAATATTTCCTCTGACCCACGAACAATGAAGCAAAGGTTAATCTTTCAGTAAATGCCCCGCGGATACGCCTAGGTTAAGAAACAGCCGCGCTTTGAAGGGTCACGGAAATCCCCGAGTGAGTGATTAAGGGGAAGTGTCTGTGATTACCACTGGAGTTCCCCTAAGAACTAAGAGGAAAGCACCAACCACTGGGAGGAGTCAGGGCACGGGGCGGGGCGGGGAGCGTAGGCGGGGAGGAGATGGCGAGTTGAACATTAAAAGGCAGCGTGAGACGCCTGCGCGCGGAGCTGCCGGGCTGACGGGTGTCCTCGCGAGACTGGGAAGGTAGGTCTGGCAGCCCGCGCCAGCCTCGGGGCAGCAGGTGAGCGACGCGGAGTGCTAGGAGGGTGGGAGTGCTAGGAGGGTGGGAGTGCGCGTGGGCGTGCATCCCTCTTCCCCAGGCCCCTTCCGGGCTGGAGACTCTCGGGGTGCTCGGTGTGGCGGCGCGGGGCCTGCGGCTGAGTACGAGGGACGTCGGGCTGGCACGGTCAGGAAGCACCACTGCAGAGGCCCCCTCGCCGAGGGCTCTGAGGCAAACCGGGAACAAGCAAGAGTGGGTTCCTTGGGATCCTGGGCGTTTCCCCTTTGTGGTCTACTGGTCCGGAAACGCTGGGCACGGCCCGCAGGCTTCCAGGGCGCGTGAGGTGCTGTGGGCGCTGCTTTGTCCTCCTGCACACTCATTGTCCGCTTTCCTGCCCAGTGCTCGGTTTCTACTTTACGTGTGTGTGTGTGTGTGTGTATGTGAGAGAGAGAGAGTGTGTGTGTGTGTGTGTATGTGAGAGAGAGAGAGAGAGAGAGTGTGTGTGTGTGTGTGTGTGTGTGAGAGAGAGAGAGAGAGAGAAGGAGAGGGAGAGGGAGAGGGGGGTAGACAGGAAATGAGAGAGATGAGCATCAGTTCCTAGTTGCAGCACCTTGGTTGTTCATTGATTGCTGTGTCATATTCTATTTTCCTTTTGGGGTGAGCCAGTGGAATGGGGAAGCGTTGATACCTGGTTTAATTTGCTTGCCAAGAGGTATCACCGGGTCTTTGAGTATGCCAAATACACTTCAGAACAAAGCCTAAAGCAGATCTGTCTGTTGTAAGAACTCACGCAAAAGATTTCACGGAATAAATGGAGGAATGTTCTTAAGTGGTGGCAGAAAGACAGCTGAGTTTTGATACTTTTCCTGGTGATCAGCATGTAAATTCTGTAGTGCTATTAATTTAATTAGGAAATGGCTGGAGGCATATGCCTGATGCTAAAGTAACTACCGATAATACTGAGTTTGCTATTATTTGTTGCAGACATTGGGTCTTGCTAATACTTGGTATATGCTGACACCCCCTCCAAAGACTTTACGTGTGTTCTCACAATCTTAAAAAGCAGTTACCTTAATTAGCTCTATTGACAAAGAGGAAATGGGCCCAGGGAGATTTAATGCCCAAGGTTCCACACCCTGGTGGGGAAAGACTGAATGGCACTGGAAACTCAAGATGTCTGACTGCAAAGCCTGGTATTGAACTGTCACTGTACAGATTTTGTGGGCATTAATATAAAATTGATGCCCTTAATACCATGCAAATGAGGGAGGGTATTGTAGTCATGGGAGGCTCAGTCAAGTTTAACATTCACTTCAACAAAAAGTCTTAGTTTCTGCATTATGTGCCTGGCTAGTGGATATTGTGGTTGCCAGGCCTGAACAAAGATGAAACATAGTTCTGATCTGAAGGAACTCAGTTTAGGGCTGTGATGGTGAACCTATGACACGCCTGTCAGCACTGACACGCGTAGCCATTTTTGATGACACATGACACGCAGCCGCATACCAGAGAAATATGGGGCCGCATGCCGAGAAGGACGTTTTATCCTCTACTCTTGCATGGCCAGGTGCAGTAGCCAAGGATAAAACATTTGCTGTAGTGTAGACACTGTGCCAGAGGTCTTTAGGTCAAAACAACAGAACTCCATCACAGAGCGTCTATCTAGTTCTGGGACTTTCGGTTAGGCCGTTTCTCTCGAAGTGACACACCATCCAAGTTATGCTTGTATTTTGGTGAATTTTGACACACCAAGCTCAAAAGATTGCCCATCACTGGTCTGGGGGAAGCAGGAAATAAAGGTAAACTTACCTTCCAGGGTGGGAGACATGGATATGCTAAGTGCCCAAGAGGGCAGAGACACCCAACAGCCCCTGTTGCAGATGTAAAAAGAAAAGGGGTGGGGGATGAGCCAATCTGAGAAAGAACCAGAAGGAAGGAAAGAGGAATTCCGATAGAGCGGCATCAGAAATCCAAGGGAGTGGAGTATTCCCAAGAGGAAGTGGGGCCAGTGTTAGGACACAAAAATTTCCATTGATTTTGCAAAGAAGCTATTGGTTTTATTAATATTGAGATTAGTTCAAAGTAGTGCCAACTAAAGCCATTTGTAGTGGGAGACCATAGACACATTTAGTTCACTTGGTTGTGAAGAGAAGGTGAGATACAGGATAGTTGCTAGAGCAAAAAGGAGTTCAACAGGATAGTTACTAGAGCAAAAAGGGATTCAAAGATAATTTCTTGGTTTTTATTTGAAACCTGGGACAGACTTAAGCATGTCTGTTTTATATATATTAACATGTATAGTATATATATATCATATGCTTAATGATATACATGTATATAATATACTATGTGTAAAGATTTATTTATTGCTATTATTATTTGTTTTGTACTTTTATGAAGTGAGAAGCAGAGAGACAGACTCCTGCATGTGCCTGACTGGGATCCACCCGGTATGCCCACTAGGGGGCGGTGCTCTGCCCATCTGGAGCTTTGCTCCATTACAACTGAAGCCATTCTCAGTGCCCCTGCCAACCTCTGCTCTGCTGTAGCCTTGGCTTTGAGGGGGGAAGAGAGAGATAGAGAGAAAGGAGAGGGGGAAGGGTGGGGAAGCAGATGGGCACTTCTCCTGTGTGCCCTGTCCGGAAATCAAACGAGGGACTTCCGTACGCTGGGCCGACACTCTACCACTGAGCCAGCTGACCAGGGCTGCATGTCAGTTATATTGAAGGGAACGGGCCAGTAGAGAGTGGAAGTTGAACAGATGAGGGGGATAAGGGTGAAAGCCAGATTTCTGAGGCAGTGGGAAAGAATGAGGCCTGTAAAGGGGCAAGCTTTATGGGGGGTGAGGGGGGGAGGAGTTTGTGAGCAAAAAGTCCTGGGTTTGAGAATGTCAGAGCATTACTGCTCAGTGATATCTGTTTTCTTTGAGAAATAAAAGGCAAAGCCAACTACTGGAAGTGAGATGGGGCGTAGTGGAGAAGTTTGAGGCAGGTAGTGAAGGTTTAGAAGAGTTGTGCAGGGCAGTGGGATAGAGGGCTGATGAGGGATGAGTAGAACTGTTAGGAGTGCAAACCTGCCCACGTTGGTGCCTGAAGCCCTGCTGGTCCCAGTCCTCAAGGATGCGGATCTTCCCCAGCAGCACTTGGAAGTCTAAGTATTGAAAATGGCTAAGACCAAGTTGGAACTGATCCAAGACCAGCATCTTGGCATATTTTTTATACTTGTTATATAATTATTGCCTACATTTGCACAAACATGCCTGTTTCCATACTAACACTTTATAGGGTGAGACCTGTGTACGGACTTTGCAGTCTCAAATGCAGTGTGGCCAGGCAGGGGATATAAATGAAAACTGAGGGTGTCTCTTTTAGACAAAAATATATACTTCATTTGCATCTAACATGTAGGAATATTCTTCCCATCCACAAAGAAATACTGGTACTCTCCTTTTTCTCTAAACACATGTTCTTCTTTGTCTACCTTTCATTTTTGTTACTTTTGATATTCAGGCATTAGAAATTTTACATTCTTCATAATTCTGTAAGAAAATCAGTAGCGCCTGCTCAGTGACAAATAGCAACTGGCAGTCAATCTCTGTGTCAGGGAATCAAACCACAGAGCCAAACTGGGGAGCCTGTGTCTTCTCCACAAGGTACAGTCACTGCTCAGAGTTGGCTGGTTGTTGCCACGCAGGAATATAGGCCCCATGTGGCCAAATCTGACTTTTCAAGAGAAGCTAGAATCTAGAATGTTACAGGAAATCTCTTACTTTCTAAAAATGTTGGTCATTAAAATATTTTAAAATTTGTGGTTAAGAAAAAATATTTCTGTTGGTCAAAATTGTACTTATTTGGAAAACAGGTGAAATTCAAATAAAGCATGCAAATTAACAGCATTGTTTCAATGTTACTTTCGTGGTTCCTTTAATTGTTCTATGGTTATGTAAGATGTTAACTCTGGGGAAGTTGAGTACATGGTCGGTATGTGGGAACTGTTATTTTTATAAGGTTTCACTAAGTATAAATTAATTTTAAAATTAAAAGTTATAAAAATTAGCAAAATACTGAAGTTCTATTCTGTGCAAGCCAAACATACTGGCTCCCAGTTGAGCTCTCTGGGTTTTGTGTGAGATTTCTTGGCCTCTGCCCTGCCTACTGAAGCACCTTGTATGCAGTGGACATTCGGTAAATACTAGTGCTCTATTTTGGAGACAATGTTTTTAAAAATTTACTTTGTTACTTCTTGAATTATTTGACTTTTAAAACAGTCCTTTTTTTTTTTAACAGGTTTTACAAAGGAGGCAAACTGTTCTACTTCTAGATTTTTTCCATTTTTCTCTGTAAATCAAAACAGCTCAAAATGGAGGCCTAAAACCCTTAGAGGGACTTAGGCTGATCTCCGGGAGGTAGTTTTGTGCATGAATTAGCAAATTAAGTAGTTAACCAGAGTTTGTGGCATCCAAAGAATTTTATAATTTTAAAAATATGATCTAGTTATATAAGATATAATTATAGAGTAATACTGAGTTTGATTTTGAATTTGACTATAAGTGATTGTACTTGGGACATGTTGTTGAAGCTCTTCAAAACTGGCTGGGCAATCTCCCACTGACTGCTATGTAGAATAGATCATCATACCTGTGTTTGTGAAAGATTTAGAAATGAGTGATAGTTATCTAGAACAAAGAGTTAATACTCAACACTCTGCTAAATTAGAGAAATATACAAATGAGGCCTTTGACATACTAAAAGACTTCTACATTGACAAAAATGTCAAGAACAAAACTTTGATAAGTACAACAAATTTAGAGAAAGTAGGAAAGATAAACTTGATGATTGATGAAGAAATTGTCTAACCATTGATAAAACTATTAGTATTTTAACACTATAAAGTATAGTTTGTTCTAATGGGCTATCATCTCCGAGAACGATAAAAACAAAGGCTAGATGGTTATATTTTGGTAAAAGAACAAACTTATTCGAAAGAAAATTTACACAGAGACAATAATAAACAACAAGAAAGTTTTTATAACAATATGTAAAATTTTTGATTAGTGAAAGTAACTGAAATTAGACACAATAGCTCACTTTTGAGATGAGTTTCTTTTGCCACCTGGAAATAAAGTTTTATAAAGTGTGCAGTAGAACATTTCAGCATCAAATATATATATAAAGAAAAAAAATCTCAACATCTGTAGGACCAGGAAGCCATGTTTGCAAATCACTGCTAGAAAAACCATGATGACTTGCTTATTGGTCATTGCTGACATTATTTATGCAGACATACTTAATAGCTAGTAATAACTGAGATATTCTGAATTTTTAGAGGATCTCAGCTGTTCAAAAGAAGTGGACTGTAAAACAAAGTACATTTATTATTATTTCTTTGTCTTGATAAATTCCAGTTCAAGGTATGCTATCTGTGACATAATTTCTGACCAAAGTTATATTTGTACCATTTAGTTATCCGATATCTTAGCCTATAGACTCAGCATTCTTTTGACTGTTTTAAAAATAAATATATCAGAGTAGAAGAGTTAGTACTGGCTTTCAACAGCATGAATCCGAGTTTAAAAGATGTGTTGAGCAAATACATTAATTGCTGATAATTCATTTAACGTAAAATGTCTTAATTTGCTAAGATTTAATGGTATAAATCTTACAAAGCAAATGGGTTCCTGACTTTCTTTGGGAAATTATTATTATTTAATAGTTCTTAAAATCAGTCAATTCTGTTACTATAATCTCTATCAGGAAAAATATTTAGATTGCTTTCTTTGTTCTCCCTAGTAAAATGATTGTAGGACGAAAAATTACTTAATTTGAGCAAGATTGGAATATACTGTGTTTCATTGAATCTAAGATGTCATCAGTTATAAGGTATAACATTATTTTATGTATCTTTTAGAAATAAAAAATGCTGCTAATTAAACTATGATATGGCATTAACTATATGATACCTCTCGATAATAGAGATATTAAAATGTGTCTTAGAATCAGCGAAACATGGTAATACATTCTTGTCCTCTTATGCTTTTCTTCCTAGTTACTAAATTTCACAATTAAGGCAAAAGAAACATAGTTTGAGTATTATTTTCTGTAGAATATTTAAAGAGCATAACTTTCTGCCATGAAAATAAGCTAGCTGTGTTGAGTCAGACATTTTATCTTGGGGCTGTCTGAATGTCACTGAAGCATTCTGTTGGAGAAGGTGACCTACCTGTGGAAATGCCTGACACTAAATGGAATCTTGATGACTTAGAGCATTCGACACTTTTATGAAGTGTTTTAATTTTCATCCCAAGGTACTGTGTGTAAGCATCATGTTTACATTTGTATGATTATACAAAGGTGCTGTTATGCATAATTGTCCCATAAGCTGTATCAGTGTAGGATTTTAATCTCTGTGTTTAAATTCTGAAGGCATAGGAGAAAAAAGAATTTAAGAGTTCTCCTTTGAAGTGTTCAGCCTAATACTAAAACTAACAAAAACCAAAAACCATGCACAAAACTACCTCCCCAGAGAAAGGCTAGTCCCTTTTCCTCCTCATCCATTTCTTTATGAACATAGCAGATAAGAGCAAATTCTTATCAGATTCGACGAAAAGCACCAACATGTTTCACTTGAAATACGACTTTTCATGTGAACTATACCGAATGTCTACATATTCAGCTTTCCCCGTCGGCGTTCCTGTGTCAGAAAGGAGTCTTGCTCGTGCCGGTTTTTATTACACTGGTGTGAATGACAAGGTCAAATGCTTCTGCTGTGGCCTGATGCTGGATAACTGGAAACACGGAGACAATCCTATTGAAAAGCATAAACAGTTGTATCCTAGCTGTAGCTTTGTTCAGAAATTAAATTCAGGTAACATTTTGGGAGCTACCTCTCAGCTTAATTTTCCTTCTTCAGTAACAAATCCCACACATTTATTGCTTCCGAGTTCAGAAAACAGTGGCTATTTTAGTGGCTCTTATTCAAGCTTTCCTTCAAGTCCTGTCAACTTCGAACCAAATCAAGATATGTATGCCTTCAGGAGAATTCCCAACCGTTGTCTAATGAAGACTGAAAACAACAGATTACTTACTTTTCAGATGTGGCCTTTGTCTTTTCTGTCACCAACAGTTTTGGCAAAAGCTGGTTTTTATTACATAGGACCTGGAGACAGAGTGGCTTGCTTTGCCTGTGGTGGGAAATTGAGCAATTGGGAACCAGATGACGATCCTATATCGGAACACCTGAGACATTTCCCTACATGTCCGTTTTTAGAAAGTAGGCCTCAAGACACTTCAAGATACAGTGTTTCTAATCTGAGCATGCAGACACAGGCAGCCCGCTTTAAAACATTCAGTAACTGGCCCTCTAGGGTTCCAGTTCATCCAATGCAGCTTGCAAGTGCTGGTTTTTATTACATGGGTAAGAAACTTCTATCTGATGATAATAATAAAACATTTTATACATTTTAGTGGGCAAATTCTATATATTCATAAGTTTTGGTCCAAAATTAATTTTAGGTTACAATGATGATGTCAAATGCTTTTGCTGTGATGGCGGACTGAGGTGTTGGGAGTCGGGAGATGACCCATGGGTGGAACATGCCAAGTGGTTTCCAAGGTAATTGTTTTGAAATTCTCTGAATATGTGTGATTATCGTGTCACAGGTTATGTGTGTTTACATTACAATCAGCTGTTACTTTATTCTTTGTTTCAGAAATATATTTGTGAATACATTTAGGATGGATTATTTAGAAAAATAACTACTTAAAAGGTTTTGATGGAAATTAAAGACAGAATAAAAAAATTCTAGGTTTAGAATTTTTTTGTGTAATTAATATATACTTGAAAATAATACATGCTCATAAAACCAGCATCACATGTAGACAGGTATAGAGACAGAAAAGTTAAAATGTCCAGAATTTAAAACCTAAAGATTAAGTACAGTTACTATTTTAGTAAACATCCCTCTAGAATCTCTATAGGCATATGTACATATATGGATACATGTATATAATTTTTACTGCGTGAATTAGATATTTTATATATTGTTTTGAAGCTTTTATTTTTCACTCAGCATGTCTTAGACATATTTCCATTCATTCAATATTCAATAATATTATTTGATTGTCTTTTAACAGGCATTGCTCTAGGTGCTTGAAATATTCAGTGGGACAAAACTAAGACTTCTGGTTTAATATGCTGATTTTATAGCAGGAGAGGGGAGATAATATAAACTTAAAAAATAAGTTATGTAGCATATTGGAAGATAGTGCTATGGATAAAAAGAAGAGAGCAGAGAAAGGGAGATCAGAAGTAACAGGTAGGTTGCAGTATTAAATAGGGTAATCAGGTCTGGCCAGGCAGTGGCGTAGTGGATTGAGCGTCAAACTGGGATGCGGAGGTCCAGGTTCGAAACCCCGAGGTCGCCGGCTTGAGTGTGAGATCATAGACATGACCCATGGTCCCTGACTTGAGCCCAAAGGTCACTGACTTGAAGTCCAAGGTCGCTGACTTGAAGTCCAAGGTCGCTATCTTGAGCCCAAGGTCACTGACTTGAGCAAGGGGTCACTCACTCTGCTGTGTAGCACCCCTTTCAAGGCACATATGAGAAGGCAATCAATGAACAACTAAGGAGCCGCAATGAAGAATTGAGGCTTCTTATCTCTCTCCCTCCTGTCTGTCTCTATCTTTCTCTCTCTCTGTTTTCTCACATAAACAAATAAGTATATAAATAGGGTAATCAGGGTAAATACTGACCCATCTCATCTGTTTGGATCATTGCATAGCATTTTATTGTCATGTCTTACACTTGATTATTCTATACTTGTTTACACTCTTTTTTTTTTGTCTCAATCAGGTGGCCTAGAATTTATACTTTTCATGGTCAAAACTTTTACTATTTTTAAGGCTGATTACTAAACTTGGTATCCTAACTTCTTTTCATTGCATACATTTTTTAAAATATAATACTGTATCTTTTACAGCATCTTTGTGCTCCCCAAATATTTCAGATTCCAAAAATTATGAAGTTTACAAAGTACATAGGTGTTTTAAAAAGTGCAGCTAATTTTCCATTGTAGTAATTTTGTGAATATATAAAAAGAAGGGTAAATTTGCTTTGGTAGTATCACGAATTCATTTTGTACTAAAATGTAACGATGAATAGGTATCACCTAGGAATGTCAAACTTGTGAACATCTGACTTTATTAGAAAATGTGTTCTCTTCCTCTTTTCTCTGTCTCTCTTTGTATACGTCTGTCTTTTAAACATATAAAGTTTATGAACAGTACCATTTATGAGAGAACTTTTTACCTGTCTCCTTGGCTCTGTTCTTAATGTTCAGAGTGTTTTTAGGAATCTTAGAGTAGCTGAAGAGAGCAGCCAGCAGCTCTGACAGCCTTCCTCGTCTGCACTAGACTGAGAGCTCGTGGCAGATGACCCGTGATAACCTTTCTCTTGCCTACATCATGCTGCTCTTACCACTTCCTATATGCTAAATGAATAGTCAAGTGGTTATATGTATGTTTGTACTAATTTAAAATATTTAGCGGTCTAGAAATGGCCATATTAAAATAACTCCCCAAACTTAATTTGTTTACATTTTAGGTGTGAGTACTTGATACGAATTAAAGGACAAGAGTTCATCAATTCAGTTCAAGCCAGTTACCCTCATCTACTTGAACAGGTAGGAACATTTTTTTTAAAGCATTGGTTAACAACAGATAAATTATTTTGTAATAATTACAGAGCAGTATTTTACTGCAAAGGCAAGAGTTGCTTTAAAAATATTTTTTTATTTATTTAATATTTTACAATACCAAGCATGATCTTAGTACTGTTCTTAGGATAAAAACAGATCCAGAATTAGAAACCTGATGAAAAATAATACTGGAGTCATATTTCTAAGTATTTTTTCTGATAAAGTTGCAATAAAATTATTTGAGGACAAAATTGGACAGGGTAGAATTATAATGGTTTAATATATTAATTTTTCTTAAAAAAAATTGAGAAAGAGAATTGTATTGCTCTTTCTAATATTGCTGGAAAAGCAGATAAGAACTTATATAGTTGAGGATCAAATACTTTTTCTAGCTATTGTCTGTACTAAATGGAACTGATACAGGATCCAACTTATCCCAAAAGATGACACAGGAAATGTAAGATCTTTGGAATGAAAGGCCAACAGTGATTGTGTCATAGATCACTGAAAAGTTCTAGCCCTTCTCCTGCCTTAATGAAAATAGAATTTATTTGTTAATACACACATACACAAAGAAACTCTATTAGTTATGGCTTAGGAAATTACTGTTGAATGTAAGTAAAATAGTGTTTGACATAAAAAATTATTTTGCCAATAGCAAGTCAGTTTGCATTAAGTAGAATAAAGTGGGTCTCTTGATTCATTGTTTTTTCAATGGACAGGATAAGATTTATGTTTTAATTTTTTACCTTTTTTTTCCTTTAGCTTTTATCTACTTCAGACAATCAAGAAGATGAAAATGCAGAGTCAGCAAGTAAGTGTAGTGATAATTGCCACATTTAAATAGAACCACTTGGTACTGCTAAGATTGAAATTTGATAATAGTTGTAACATACATGTCTGTATGATTTATAATTTAGAGTGCATTTTCAAATGTATTAAGTAGCTATTTCTGAAACTTTAGGGCATCATAATTGCTTAAGGAACTTCAAAAAAATATTACAGATTTCTAGTTTCCACTTCAAGCCTACTGAGTTGAATCATAGTGTCTAAGGGTGGGGTTGAGCATGTGTCATGTCATTTTAACAAACTATGCACATCCAGCCGAACCCTATTCTCAGACTAGTGTGGGAACAGATGCATTATGACATTAGATTGCTCACATATTCTTAACATGAAATGGAGAGAGTGGGGATACTATTATCCCCATTTTCAATGGGGAACCTGAAGCTCCAAGAGGTTAAGTAATCTGTTCATCACCTTAAACCTAAAAGGTGATAGAGCCAACATTTGAACAAGCTTTTGTACTCTTTTATCTAGTGTTCAATTCAATAAATACTTATCGCGTATCTGCTATTCGGAGGATAGAATAGGGAACAGGATAAACACAACTCCTGTTCTCATGAGCCAGCAGGCAGAGGGATACAGACAGATACACAGATAGGAGGAGGATGTGGTGGGAAAGTTTAAGTGCGCTATGAGTGCGTGAGGGACAATTAACCTGGAGGAGCAGTAAAGGCTTCAGATTAGAAGCACAGAATCAAAGGGAAGAGTAGAAGTTAACCAAGTGACAAAAGGAGGAAAAGGACAGCACACGAAAGACAAGTATCACAAGAGTACAGGCACATTTGAAGAACTGAACAAAATTCTGTATGTCCAGAAGTAGGATTTGCAAACAGATAAATGAATGAATCAGCTCAGCAGTAAGAGTAGTCAGCACTGCAGGCAGAATTTCTGACTTCTGGGCTGGAGTGTATAGTGCAAATGAATGAGTGGCGAGAAGTGAGGATGAAGTGAACAGGGTACAGATAAGGTGTGAGGTATTACAAGCCACAACTGCATGTTTTCCTAAGAACCATGAAATCAGATTTGTGTTCTTTAAATAGTCACACTGGTTGCAGTGTTGAGAATGAACTAGATGGGAGCAATACTGAAAGATACCATTATAGTAATAATGGTGAGTGATGACAACAGCCTCTTTTGAAAGTATGTGAAACACATTTGGTTTAGAAAGCTCATTTGTTTATTCATCATGGGAAAAAAAGAACCTCTGTTCTGCTGGAGGTGATCCCCGACACTGATTTCCTTTTCCCATTCATAGTTATGCAAGATGCATATTTTGTATCTGAATACAATTATTTCAAATTCTTACTCTAGTGACAACATGTATATCATTATTTTAAATTCAACAAAGTTAATAAAAAAAGTGACTGTATTTTGGGGGAGTTTTATGCTTTTGATATTACAATAACTTTCAATTTTAAAAATATACAGATTATCCCAATATGTGTTAAATTCTTTATTTTGTTAGTTATTCATTATGGACCTGGAGAAAATCGTTCAGAAGATGCAGTCATGATGAATACACCTGTGGTTAAAGCTGCCTTGGAAATGGGCTTCAGTAGAAGGCTGGTAAAGCAGACAGTTCAGAGTAGAATCCTAACAAGTGGAGAGAATTATAAAGTCATCAGTGATCTTGTATTAGATTTACTTAATGCTGAGGATGAAATAAGGGAAGAGGAGAAAGAAAGAGCAACCGAGGAAGAAGAATCAGGTACACATATTTGTTAGTACAAACTTTATTTCCATAAGAATTTGATGTTACTATATATGTTACTGAAAATAGTCAAGTCAATCAGATTTTTCTTATGTTCAGTATTCTGAATTTGAATTCTGAAAATTTTTTTCACATTGAAATATATTTGTGAATTGCTTAATAAATTGGAAAAAATATATATTGAATGAAAGCATTTTCATTCCTGCTTTTTCTTAATTTATATTTTTACTCTGGGTAGTTGACTGTATGTAATTATTCATGGCATATTTTTGACCCCTGGTTACTCACTCCCATTTGCTGGAAATTGGGGTGGGATCAAGGGCAATTATTAATTTTAATATTAGCATAATGGTATGTGTTAGGCTGTGACTGTAAATTAATGTACAAATTATGATTAAGTCTCTTACCCCTCCACATAAGAGCTGAGTTTTCATTCCTAGTGTCCCTGTAGTAATATTTAGGGGAGTCCTCGGATACTGTTTCACATTCTCTCAAGACAGTTCACCCATCTCTTCCATAACAAATTTGTCTGCTAATCTATTGCCTTTATACAGAAACTCTCTTCCTCAGAGCATGTCCAGCCTCATCTGGTTGCTCTGATTGCTCTCATTACTCTGGCCTCAACAAAGAGAAATGACCTCTTCTTTGCCACTCTTTCCCAGGCATGGACCAGATCTGAGACTCCTTTTACACAGCTAAAAGTAGTCTGCAACTTTTAACAAGCTCTTACTGGAGATTTGAGGGTAATAGAGGGGCATAGTGGCACAAATGAGATTGACAACTGTATGTGACCTCTCTTGGTGCCCCTAGGTCTGTAATGGCGAACCAATGACACGCGTGTCAGCACTGACACATGTAGCCATTTTTGATGACACGCAGCCGCATGTGGCCGCATACCAGAGAAGTATGGGGCCGCATGCTGAGAAGGACGTTTCATCCTCGGCTTCTTCACGGCCAGGTGCAGTAACCGAGGATAAAACATCTGCTGTAGTGTAGACACTCTGTGCTGGAGGTCTGTAGGCCAAAACAACAGAACTCCGGCACAGAGCGTCTAGTTCTGGGACTTCTGGTTAGGCCGTTTTTCTTGAAGTGACACACCACGCGAGTTATGCTCAGTTTTTTGGCAAATTTTGACACACCAAGCTCAAAAGATTGCCCATCACTGCCCCATGCCCATTCTCGTGAGTCTGTCTTCCGGGCTTCTGCTTTCTCTCTGCGTGTCTCTGCCAGTTTAAACAAATGATAAGGAAAATCCCAAGCATGTTTGCCCTTACCAAAACCCAGGTACAAACAGATAACAAAATTTCAGTTTCAAATAGGAAGCATTTTACCAATAGATACAAATAAAATCTAGATAAAAAAGGAGAATACAGTGATCTTAAAGGACAGGAATGTGTCACTGAGAAGATTTAGTTTTCGAAATGCTGTCTTTCCCCTATTACTACAGAATATTTAATGGCAGTATCATGTCTAATTTGGGAAAATAAAATTTCATCTTAAAATGGGGTTTTAAAGGAATTTTATGGGTAAATGATAATTTGAGGGAAAACGTTCTATTTTAATTTTTTGATTTTAGTTCTTCCCAGTTTGACTACATTGAATTGAAATTTCAATTTTATTTGGTTAAAGGTTTAGCAGTATTTCCAAATGCTTTTGAGTACCGATTATAATGCCAGTTGCCTTGGTTTGACTTTTGCTAGTTGCATATCCTCTAGTAATTTCCTTGCCACACTGTGCTTCTGTTTTCTCATCTGTTAAATTAGGATACTAGTATCGGACTCAGAGGGCTGTTGTGAAGATGAAATGTGTACATACACATAACAGTCTTTACCACAACGCTCAGTAAATGTTAGTCCTTATTATAAGTAGCATAATTATTAGGCACAGGGAATCGGTACTCCCAAACATAGCAATCAACTTCAATGCTTGATTATGAATTAACGTTTCTTTGTTGTTGTTCTTTTTTGTTTCTTTCAGTGAGAGAGGTAGAGACAGACACGCAGGGAGGTAGGGAGAGAGATGAGAAGCATCAACTAGTAGTGGTTTCACTTTAGTTCATTGATTGCTTCTCTCCTTATTTTTAAAAAAAATTTAGTTATTCATTTTAGAGAGGAGAAAGAAAAACAGAGAAGGGGGAGGAGCAGGAAGCATCAAACTCCCATAGGTGCTTGCCCAGCCAAACCGAGGGTTCTCAACCGGCGACTTTAGCATTCCATGATTGCCTCTTATACATGCCTTGACTGGCGGGCTCCATCTGAGCCAGTGACCCCTCAAGCCAGCAACCTTGGGTTGCAAGCCAGGGACCATGGGTTCAAGTTTATTCCATGTTCAAGCCAGGCAACTGCACTCAAACTGATGAAGGAACATCAGCTCAAGCCGATGCGCTCAAGCTGGCAACTTTGAACCTAGGGTTTCAAACGTCGGACCTCAGTGTCGTAGGCTGACAATTGACCCACTGCACAACCACCTGGTCAGGCCAATTATGACTGTTTTCATTTAGCTATATATGTAGGTGGGGTAGGAAGTTTGTGAGCAGAGATTGAACGTTTTTATTTGCTTTCTTTTTTATAAAGATGATCTATCATATATCCGGAAGAACAGAATGGCACTTTTTCAACATTTGACTTGTGTGGTTCCAATCCTGGATAGTTTACTGATTGCCAGAGTGATTAATGAACAAGAATATGATACTATTAAACAGAAAACACAGTCATCTTTGCAAGCAAGAGAACTGATTGATACTATTATCGTAAAAGGAAATTTTGCAGCCACTATATTCAGAAACTCTCTACAAGAAATTGACCCCACATTATACAAGCGTTTATTTGGTGAGTGCTGTTAAATTACCTCTGAGAACTTTCTAAGTCAATTGAAAACATGCTTTTATTAGTCATTTGTGATTTTATTGAAGAAAATTCAGTCTAATTTATAAACTATTGCACAAAAAAACTAAACTTTTGTTGCCTTGACATTATGACAGATACAGTATTTGGCCAGAGTCTCAAATGTTAGTTTAAGCATATATATTTTGTGACTAAATATTAACATTAATTGCCACAGTAATGCTTTTTTCTTTCTCTCTCCCATAGTGCAACAAGACATAAAATATATTCCCACAGAAAATGTTTCAGGTAAAATAGTATTAATGATTTAAACTAGTAGAAAACATTGTTTTTATTTTCTTTGCTTTTCATTGGGGGAGAAGCAGCAAATTCCCTTTTATTAAAAGTTTGTTTCTCTTCTTAGATTTACCAATGGAAGAACAACTGAGGAGACTGCAAGAAGAGAGAACATGTAAAGTGTGTATGGACAAAGAAGTGTCCATAGTGTTTATTCCTTGTGGTCATCTAGTAGTATGCAAAGAATGTGCCCCTTCTCTTAGAAAATGTCCTATTTGTAGAGGTACAATTAAGGGTACAGTTCGTACATTTCTTTCATGAAAACAGTCCACACTTAACATTTTTATTGATTAATTTTAGAGAGAGAGAAAGACAGGAATATCTATTTATTCCTTTTTGTGCCTTGACTGGGATTGAACCGGCAACCTCTGTGCTTGGGCCGACACAAACCAACTGAGCTATCCGGCCTGGACAAGGAAAACAATCCACAACTTGAGAACGAATGAATTGAATGTATTGTGATTTTAACTTACACTGATTTTATTTACTTCCTTCATTTGTAAAATTTATTTACAACTCAAAGTTTTGTTTTACACAAATACATTTATAAATATATAGCTAAAAACATTTATAAATATATAGCTAAATATATTCATATAGCAAAAGAATAATAGATTTTTGTTCTTGTGAGCAAAAACTACAATAGCACTACAATACTAAATCAAAATTTCAGCACTACTGAAATAAGTGAAGTGAAATATAAGACTTTTAAATTAAGCTTTAAGAATTTTAAGTATTTTAGAATTGTATTAAGGACCAAGGACACAGATCTTCTGCCTTTTTTGAACAGTGTCATGTGTATATATATATATACACACACACAATAGAAGGTCTTGATATTTGTTGAATTACTTTTTATGGACACTGTTTTAGTAAAGAATTCTGTAAGGAACATTTAATAAAGCAATCAGAATTACTCTTCTTAATATTTTTATTTCTGTGATATCAAATAATTTCATCACTCTGAGGCTCCTTCCTTACTAACTTAAGACCTTTTCAGTATTAAATTACAGGTTTTCGACCTTTTTGCACTTGAAGACTGGTGAAAATAGGAGAATTGTTTAATAAATGTAATTCACACATTCATTCATTAAACAGTTACTTAACATGCACATGTGTTTAAACATTGTACTTTTTTAGAGATTAGTGGTGAAACAAACATGATTCTTACTTTTATAGAATAAACTTTATGTAGATTCCCAAAAGACACTCAAAAAACTTGCAAATATTCAAACACTGAAACACATCTAAAACTAAACTCACTGTCTTTACATCTTGTCATTTCTCACCTGGAATATTGCAGTAACCTCCTACCTTGTAACCCTGCTTCAAGTCTCTGCCCCTCAACTATGTCGTCACTGATACGAGAGTAACACACGAAAACAAAATCTGATTGTTCTACACCACTCCAATAACATACATACGGCTCACAAAAATTAGGGGATATTTTATTGCTTCATATTCATTTTGAAATATCCCCTAAACTTTGTGAGCAGTATAGTTTCCATTGTCAGACACAATTCCCCTAGTCAAGGACCTTACAATTTAGCTCCTCTGACTGCTTGAATCTCCTCTCTCCCTCTCTGCCTCATTATATAATCCAGCTTTCTCAAGCTCTTGGGTTTTTTTGTGTGTGTGTGTGTGTCTTTTTTTGTTTATTTTTACAGAGAGAGGGACAGACATACAGGAAGGGAGAGATAAGCATCGATTCTTCATTGCGGCATCTTAGTTGTTCATTGATTGCTTTCTCACATGTGCTTTGATGGGGAGGATGGGTGCTGCAGCAGAGTGAGTGACCCCTTGCTCAAGCCAGCGACCATGGGTTCATATTTGTGACTCCATGCTCAAGCCAGCAATCCCACAGCTTAAGCTGATGAGCTCGTGCTCAAGCCGGTCACCTTAGAGTTTTGCACCTGGGTCCTCCGTGTCCCAGTCTGACGCGTATTTGTTGTGCCACTGCCTGGTCAAGCTAGGCTTTGATTCTTTACAGTCTTTTTCCTTTGTCTGGAATGCCCTTACCATCTTCTTCACTTAACAATATCAACCTTTAAGGTTGCTCAAGACAATTATAATCAGTATAAATCTTAGGTGTTAATCTAACAGAATATGTATAGGACTTGTATGCTATAAACTACACAAAACTGATAAATCAATGAACAATTATAAGTGCCATAACTACGAATTGGTGTTTTTCATCTGTTGTCTGCGTCTCCCTAGTTCGCAGAAAAAAAACCAGACTATTAAATGAATAGATAAGTTGTGGACCAGAATACTCAAGAGGTCAACTCTTCCAAAGCAATACAGTTAATGAAATTCCTAACAAAAGCTCAGCAGTATGGCTTACATATATAAACAAGAATATTCTGAAATTTATATGGAAAAGAAATTCAAAGTTTTGATTTGTTCAGACATGAAATCACACTACTGGTAAAGTTCTCATAATATTTATATATTTACATAAACTCAGTAACTACCTGACATGTTTTCTTAATATATTGGACCCTCAATCTTGAAACACCTATGTTAAAGCTGTCGAATTATATACTAACAATGAAACTTGGAAAAAGAACTAAAAAAAAAAAATCCCTTTTACAGTTGCAACAACAAAAACAACCCCTAGAAATAGATATAACAAAGAATGTAAAAGGACCTATATACTGAAAACTACAAAGCATTATTAAAGGAAATTGAAAAAGACAATGAAATGGAAAAATATTCCTTGTTCATGGATAAAAAGAATAAATATAGTTAAGTGGCTATATTTATTACTCAAAGCAATATACAAATTAAATGTAATTCCAATCAAAATTCCAATGTCATTTTTTAAAGAAATGGAACAAAAAATCAGGTTTATATGGAACCATAAGAAAACCTGAATAACCAAAGTAATTCTAAGGGAAAAAAAAGCTAGAGGCATTACAATATCTTCAAATTATACTACAGAACCATGATAATCAAAATAGCATGGTACGGGCAGAAAAACAGGCCAATAGAACAGAATAAAGAGCCCAGAAATAAAACCACATATATATGGTCAAATCATCTTTGATAAAGGAGGCAAAAACACAATGGAGAAAAGAAAGCCTCTTCAATAAATGGTGCTGGGAAAATTGGAAAGCCACATGCAAAAGAATGAAACTCGACTACAGTTTGTCTCCTTGCACAAAAATTAATTCAAAATGGATCAAAGACCTAAATGTAAGATGTGGAACTATAAATTATATAGAAGAAAACATAGGTACTAAACTTATGGACCTTGGCAGTATAGAACATTTTATGAATTTGACTCAAAAGCAAGGGAAGTAAAGGCAAAGATAAATAAATGGGACTACATCAAACTAAGAAGCTTCTGCACAGCAAAAGAAACTGACAACAAAACACAGCCAACTAAATGGGAGATGATATTTTTCAAACAACAGCTCAGATAAGGGTCTAATATCCAAAATATATAAAGAACTCAAAAAATTCAGTAACAAACAAGCAAACAACCCAATAAAAAAATGGGAAGAGGTCATGAACAGACATTTCTCCCAAGAAGAAATACAAATGGCCAATAGATATATAAAAAAATGCTCATCTTCACTAGCTATTAGAGAAATGCAAATCCAAAGTACGAGATACCACCTCATTCCTGTTAGATTAGCTATTATCAACAAGACAGGTAACAACAAGTGTTGGAGAGGCTGCAAAGAAAAAGGAATCCTCATTCACAGTTGGTGGGAATGTAAATTAGTACAACCGTTATGGAAGAATGTATAGTGGTTCCTCAAAAAATCAAGAATAGAACTACCATATGACCCAGTAATCCCTCTACTGGGCATATACCCCAAAAACTCGAAACATGGCTACATAAAGACACATGCAGCCCCATGTTCATTGCAGCATTGTTCACAGTGGCCAAGACATGGAAACAACTGAAATGCCCTTCCATAGAGAATTGGATAAAGAAGATGTGGTACATATATACAATGGAATACTACTCAGCCATAAGAAATGATGACATGCCATTTACGACAACATAGATGGACCTTGATAACATTATACTAGTGAAAAAAGTAAATCAGAAAAAGTTAAGAACTGTATGATTCCATACATAGGTGGGACACAAAATTGAGACTCATGGACATAGATAAAAGTGCAGTGGTTACCAGGGGGAGGGGAAGGAGGAGAGGGAAGGTGGTTGGGGGAAGGGAGAGGGGTTTAAAGAGAAAATATAGGGTGACGGAGGATGATTTGACTTTGGATGATGGGTATAAAGCATGATCAACTGTCCAATTGATGTGGAAATGTTTTCTCTAAATCTATGTGCTCTGGTTTACCAATGTTACCCTGTTAAATTTAATTGTCTTAAAAAAATGCTGTCGAATTAATGAGGTTCCTTTGCACTAACAATTTTGTCACAAAGTAAGTGTCATGCTTCATATGCTACAATTTCTAATACATAATCTGATGGATGGTTTGAAGATCCTAATAAAGGCAAAATTGTCTTTAATTGTAATAAAATTAAAATGATTTTTAAATAGTTTCAACATACTATTAGAAAGAAATAGAGAATGAAAATCTACATACCATAGTTTTGTCACCAGATAGAAAATAACTTTAAATTTATTGAGTTAATGATTTGGTAACTTTTTTGGTTATTAAAATACCCATTAAGTACTATTATCTCTAGTTCAATAAAAATACCAGTCCAATAAAGTATTTTAAACATGCTTTACCTACCAAGAATAATTTTATTTTTCCTAAAATTATGTTTTAATCATCATAATAATAAATAGATGAGAAAACATAATAAGCATTATAATTATATTTTTATATTTTCCTGAAGTGAGAAGTGGAGAGGCTCCCACACGTGCCCAAACAGGATCCACACAGCAAGCCCACTAGGGGGCATCGTTGCTCTGCCCCATCTGGGGTGTTGCTCCATTGTGGCCGGAGCCATTCTAGCACCTTAGGCGGAGGCCATGGAGCCATCCTCAGTGCCCTGGCCAAGTTTGCTTCATTGGAGCCTTGGCTGTGGGAGGGGAAGAGAGAGAGAAAGGAGAGGGGAAAGGGTGGAGAAGCAGATGGGTGCTTCTCCTGTGTGCCCTGAATGGGAATGTAACCTGGGACATCACACGCTGGTACGACGCTCTAAAACTGAGCCAACTGGCTGGGGCCAACATCATAATTTTAATAATGTTTAAACTTACTGTTTATTATATTTCATGTTAATGTTATTTTATTTGCAGTTATTTTTAAATACTATAGTTACAATACTCATTTAATGTATCTATCACAAAAAATATGTAGCATAAAGAAAGACACAAACACATACACACTGCAGCATTCTAAGAAAAGTAAGTGATTTGAAATCATGAAAGCAAAACTCACCTTCAAGATCATATATGAACAAGCCAAGAACCCATTGGATGGATGCAAGGAGTAAAAAAATAGTGACTATAATCATCAACTAAATTAGGTGTGCACCTGAAAAAGAAATTATGGTAAACATATGTCTACTTTCTTAATTATATAATCATGCTATACATTTGTCAGTCATCTTAGACTCACAGAAATACCAGTTTCTACTAGTGGGTGAAGCTGTATTTCACTTTAATTGATTTCCTTAGTTATCTGGTATGTTATGTTTTATGTGGTTAGAAACATTATCTAAGGAGGGATGTTCTAAGACTTCAACAAACTGCCAAAGGTTGCCCATGGCAAAAACAAAAGGTTAAAAAGTGCTACTAAAGAAGAAATTCAAACCGAAGCTTTATAAAATGGTGGTTGCAATTCCAGAGCACTCACAAGTCTGGGTAAGACCCTATTTTCTAACAATGGGAACCACAGAGCTACTATGTTTAAGAAGCCACTGGACTTTGAACATCGAAGTGTCACTCTCCAATGTATCACCAGTCAAGAGCCTGTCCCTTCCTGTCTATAGACAGTCATTGTTCTTATTCTGGCCTTGATCACTGATCATTTGAATTAATTTAAAAATATAATATAATAATCCTCTTGCTTTCTAACTTATCTCCACTTACTTCTACTCCAATGCTATAAAAAGCATCTTCCACAATCACTTTCATAACTTTCAAATACTATTTGCTTTACCTAGGAAGACCGTTCATTACCAGCCACTTTGTAAATTTCTATTCAGTTTTCAAAATTCAGATCACATTTCACCTCTCCTTAACAACTACCACATACAACAAAGTTATTTATTCCTTCTTCTGTGCTTTCTCTCTAACTAGTGCATACTGCTGTTACACTCATGACTCTATTAATAGTTTATTTATATGACTAGGTCTCTCATTAGACTGTGAACTTCAAAGAATAGAGACTCCATCATCTTTGCACCCCTAGGACTACAGAAGATAATGTACTCGGCCCTGGTGGGTTGGCTAGTGGTAGAGCATCGACCCGGTGTGTGGAAGTCCTGGGTACTATTCCTGATCAGGGCACACAGGAAAATCAACCATTTGCTTTTCTTCCTTTGCCCCTCCCCACGCCCCTCTTCCCTTCCTGCAGCCATAGCTTGATTGATTCAAGAGCATCCGCCAGGTGCTGAGGATTGCTCTGTGGAGCCTACACTTCAAGGGCTAAAATAGCTCAGTTGCCATCATGGCCCCAGATGGGCAGAGCATCCACACAAAGGGGGTTTGCCAGGTGGATCCCGGTAGAAGTGCATGTGAGAATCTGTCTCTTTATCTCCCCTCCTCTCACTTAATATGCTTCTGTAATGAGTAAAAAATCCAAGGGTTCTTTGAGACTATGTAAATATTCTGCTCTCCAGCAAGCTTTCACCCAATGATTTTAATGTCTATTGATAATTCTGTTGAAATGGTTGCAAAATGGTAATTTTCCCAATTTCATTTCTTGTATGAGTGGAAGTTTGCCTACCATTGTCAAGAAGAATTGTCATCCCCAACTGTGATGTTTAAAATTTTGAGATTAAGTTTGTACTTATAGATTCTTTTTAAAAATTCATTGTTATAATCCATTTTTATCACTACATTCATGATGCTCAAATTATGAATGTCCCACATTTAGTAGGTTGAGGTACATTCAAGCTGACTCTTATTTCCTTTATTTTCCAGAAATAATTACCATTTATTATTAATTATATATATATATATATATATATATATATATATATATATATATATATATATATTAGTCTTTTTTCTAGGATTATATGTTTGTTTTTAAATTTTTCAACTACAGTTTATACTCTATTATTTTGTATTAGTTGCAGGTGTACAGCACAGTGGTAGTGAGTGTTCCCCCTGATAGTTCCAGTACCCAGTTGGAACCATACATACTTATCCCAATATAGTGACTATATTTCCTGTGCTGTACTTTTCATCCCCGTGTCCTATTTCCTTCTGTCATGTCCTCATCATTCCATGAAAATCTTGCCTTTTAGCACAAGATCTTTCAAGGGCATTTAATACTTTTCCTCTTTCTGCCCTGGAGTTAGCCATTTCTCCAAAGAGTTGGATTCCATTTGGTGGAGAATGGCATTTAGAAACCGAGATCTGGAGGTACATAATATAGTATTTCAAAGTTTTAAAAGAACACTGTACCTGTTTCCTTGAGGCACCATATGGAAGGGTGGTGTGATCTGTAATCCTAACATTACCTGAGTGACCTTGGCAATTACTTTCATTTCTTGAAGTTTTATTCTTCATCTAAAAAGAAATTGGAGTTCGTAAGTACATATTTGTCTATTTTTTTATTGAATTTATTACAGGTGCTACTGGTTAACAAAATTACACAGCTTTCAGGTGCACACGTCTACCATACATTTTCCATCCACTGTAATGTGTGTTCACCACCCCCTTCCAAGTCAAATCTCTGTTAAGTACGTGTTTCTTAACCTTTTCCAAGGCAGCAACACATTTGGGAATCTGATAAAAGCTATAGTCCCAACTTTCCAGACAAGCTCAAATAAGAAAAATTTGCACACTTTTTTAGGGATTGGGGCCTAAGGCTCTGAAGCCCAGTTGAGGTTACAAATCCCTGCATTAAGTGACCTCTAGGGTGTCTTCAACATTAATACTCTGTTAATCTACCAGCCACCCTGCTGCTGTCAGAATAACTTTTCAGAGACGTCAAAATGTGCAGGGGTCTATATAGAAACAAAATGAGAAAAGAATACAAAGAAAGGAGCCAGTGAGCAATGCATTGCTCAGACACAGTTCTTTGTCCCCATCAAATTTAGGACACACTGTAGTCCTAGTGAGAGGTTTCCACGAGAAGGTCCTGGGGGACGCTGAGAGAGAATGCCAGCACTTGGGGAGGAGACCACAGGCCAGCTGGGTCACTGCACCCTAGCTCCACCCACCAGGGCTCACTCTTGGCCTCCAGCTGGAAGGCCAAGGAACTGGTCAGGCCTAGGAACACCCCTGCCCTTAACAACAAAATTACTAAAAAGTGAATGGTTTCCAGATGATAGTAAAAAGATAAAAAATCATTTACCTGTCAGGACTGCTGGGGCCAACTATAAATATGGCTCCAGGAGACCAAAGCAATGCATCTCTACTTCTAGAAAGAAGAGAAAGGGCTTCCAAACACAATCATGTAATAAGTTCATGCTTAAAAACTCTTACCTTTTGTAACAGCATGGGCGGACCTAAAGGCTATTATGTAAGTGAAATAAGTCAGAGAAAGACAAAAACTAATTTCGATTAGATGAGGAATCTAATTACTGAAATAAACAAATGAACAAAACAAACATACTCCTAGATATAGAGAAGAGACTGACAGCTGTTAGAAGGAAGGGGGTTGGGCTGATGAAAACGGTGAAGGATTAAACAGGACAAATTGGTAGATACAGAGTAGTCACAGAGATGCAGATTACAGCACAGGGAAGGTGGTCAGTATTAGCAAGATCAATATGTATGCGGCCAGGTGGGTGCTTAACCCAGTGGGGAGACCCCTCTGTGAAGTACATGATTTTATAACCACTATGTGGTCATCTGAAACTAATAAAGAATAATATTGACTGTAAACTGTAACTGAAAAATCACATATATATATATTCACAGAAGGTGTCACATATCTGTCACATTTAAAGATGCAGGATTGTACATAACCCAATTCTACACTCAATGATGTAATTGTGAATTCTCTTGCTTAGCACCAAGAGGGTGACACTTTTATTAATAAATAGAATTTCTTTTTTAAAATCAAGCCATTTAAAAGCTATAGCAAAGTAATACTAAGTGAATTCTATATAACATTAGTTTTCACAGTCCCATGGAGTTATATAAAACTCCTGGTAAATGGGCTATCTATACAGAATAAAAATTTCCACAAAAAATAACTTACAAGCAGAGGTATAAGTGTAGATACCACATGTAAAAAAAATTATTTTTAAAACCCACACAATGAATACACCGCATGCATATGCTCACACTCCCCTCCCCCACAGAGAAATACCTGCACTGAGTTCAGAGCAGCCCAAACACCGAAGCTCCCTTACAGCCCCAGTGATTGTTCTCAACTGTAGCTGAAATCCTTCTTAAAATGGGCACTGCCCTCCTCACTTGGATTTAAGAATCCTGAAAGAGCAAAATACATTCCTAGAAGAGAGTTATAATGTCACTTTCCTGTTCAGATCCTCTCCTAGAGAGATGCTTAGTTGTACTTGGGTGACCTGCACACTCCTTCTATTCTCACTCCACATCCAGGGCCTTCAGCAGCTCAGTCTCTGATGCTACCATGAAATGAAGCCAAATAGAACATTGGTTTCCTGAGATCAACATTGGGATGCAATATGAAACCTAGTATTGTCAGTATTCCATATGTATTTATACAACTGTAATACAGGACAGTTTCTCACGAGAACAAAATAATTGTACAACACAGAAGGTTCTGACCTCATGGAGAAGACATGAACATAGCAGTTCCCTGTGCTCTCTGCTCCCCTCTCTCCAGTGGTCTCACAGGGACAGGGACCCCCTTCAGCCCAACACCAAATTAGAGCAGCTATTCCACACCCACCCAACCCAGTCCCCCTCTAGGCCAAGGGCTGTGTCCCTTCATGAAGTGCTAAGAGATCATTTTGAACAGAAACACGGAGTAGCAGATACAGCTCTAACTAAATCCTTTCAACAAAACTCCAAGCACAGGAGGATGAGAGAATCAAAGTGGATAGAAGCAAAGAAATGTACAAAATGTTACCCACACAGGTGAACTACCCCTTGCCTTCTGTGATATTTCAGTACTCTTGTGTTCATTTAATAATTGTGTATTTAAGATTCTTTTAACATTTCAATATAAGGTGACTATTATTGCAATCATGGAAATGGGTAGATGGAGCATCCTCAGCGACTTGGCTACTTGATAACTCAAATACTCTTTTTCTTCAGCAGACTATAAAATAAAAACTACAATCAGAGAAAAAAATAATCCTCATAAAAAGCAACTTAAATTTATTTGCCAAACACCAAATGTTTATCTGTAGAAAAGTTTATAACAGCATCTACAGCTCAACTCATATTTATTTCTGCTCTCTCTTCTGTACACAGAGCAATCTCTTCTAAACAGCATTACCTCCTTGCATCTCTGTAAAACACCTGAATAAGGTAAAGCTTGAGGGACATCAACTCAAATGCAACTGGTCCCTGCTTTGGGGACTTCTGCAAAACATCTGCTGCTATCAAAGGTTGAAGATTTTCATTATGGTGTTATGGTCAAGCGTGAAAATCAATAAGGCTCTGAATGAAGAGGGGAACTTGCAATGTCCGTTTCATACCCCAGACTGTCCGTCCACATATTCTAGCAAATGGTCTTCTGTTTTCATGGATAAAGAATTTATTTTCTTTTTGTTTTGCTTTGTTTTGTTTTCCCATATTTCATGAAGGGATTCTACTGCTTGGCTGCCTGAGGACCCCACTTGTTCTTTCATTTGCTTTATTGAGTCTTGATACTGTTTTCTGTCATGTCTCCTCAGACTTCGATTCTTTCTTTCTTTCTTTCTTTCTTTCTTTCTTTCTTTCTTTCTTTCTTTCTTTCTTTCTTTCTTTCTTTCTTTCTTTCTTTCCTTCTTTCCTTCCTTCCTTCCTTCCTTCCTTCCTTCCTTCCTTCCTTCCTTCCTTCCTTCCTTCCTTCTTTCTTTCTTATTTATTTATTTATTTTTTCCAAGGACAGAGAGAGAGAGTCAGAGGGAGGGATAGATACGGACAGACAGACAGGAACGGAGAGAGGTGAGAAGCATCAATCACTAGTTTCTCGTTGCTCTTGCGACACCATAGTTGTTCATTGATTGCTTTCTCACATGTGCCTTGACCACGGGCCTTCAGCAGACCGAGCAACCCCTTGCTGGAGCCAGCGACCTTGGGTCCAAGCTGACGAGCTTTTGCTCAAGCCACATGTGCCCGCGCTCAAGCTGGCGAGCTCGGGGTCTCGAACCTGGGTCTTCCGCATCCCAGTCCGACGCTCTATCCACTGCGCCACCGCCTGGTCAGGCCGACTTCGATTCTTTACCTTTAAAAGATCAGACATTTCAGAATGATTATTATATAGCTCTTGCTGCTTGGTCGTCTGTGCTTTACCCACTGGTCACCAAAAGAACCATCAGGAAATAACTGCTGACTGTGGTGGAATTTGGTTTGACTCCATTTCCACAGTGGGTTTATCTGAGGTGTTACCAGCTGAAGAAAGTTCATTGTCACAGTCTGGGAAATCTCCAAATTATCCAGAAAGCCAGTCCATTAATGGTCTGAGAAAAGAAATAGCCATTATAAAGTTGTCAGGAGCTAAACCAAGTTTAAATTGGGGGTTATTTCATTTCTGTGACAAGGTGATTTCTCTATGAAGAATCACGCAATGTTCTGAATCTCTCCTCAGGTTCTCAGGTTAAAGCTGTGTCTTGGAATTCCAGGAATGATGCACTAATGAGCAAGCTGGTCATTGATTTGACGTTCAGTGCAACTATGGTTACAAAAATAATATTTGCTATCAAAACCAGGGCCTTAAAAGCCCAATCTGGCAGTACAACCCTGAGCAGCTCCTTCTTATTTACTTTTTCACTGTGGACGGCCCAGTGTGATTTGGCTAGGACCCTCGAACTGGTAGTACAGTTTCAAGTGTCTCATCAAGAATAATTGCACCATATTAATATTGTCAGTTTCTATTCCTTCCAGTCATCTAAAACTCTCTCCACCTCTTCACTCTGAGGCAACAGAATTGGACACAACTGAAGACAGCTTGAGCAAAGCCCCTTCTCCTACACCGAGGTCATCCTTGGGTGTTCTGTTCTGCAAGTAGAAATCCAAGTAAAACCAATGAATGAGTTTAATCTGCAAACACAATGAAATAGCTCTCTGTGCTGGAAATGTACTAAATAAATGGGCCCCAGAGGTCGTCCAAGATGCTGCCTGGGACCGAGGGTAAAACTTTGGCCACTGGAGAACAACAGAGGCTTGTCTTACCTGCTTCCTCCCAAGCACAACAAGTTTGTATCAACTCTTCTCTATGTCTGCTAAAATTGTTTCCTCTGCTTCCGAGCATGAATCACCTCCTTGAAAATTAGCTGACAGCTGGAATGAAGAAAACAATCCTACATGACCAGAGCCCACCATGTGGGTGATCCCAGGGCAAAACCTGACTTCACAGGGCCTGTCCAGCAGGGCGGGCCCAGCCCTTCTGACTCCCAGCCCAGCAGGGGCCCAGGCTACTCAGGGTTGCTCCACGTGACCCAATACTGCAGACAGACATAGGGGTCAGGAGCCAGGGAGGCGCTAAGAGAGTGGACATGAAGGGCTGGAAGATATATTATAGACACTGATGGTCCCTGAACTTCAAGTGCCTGAGTGAGAACCAGGCCTTCAGAATGATGATGAAGAGATGAGGGCCTCAGGATGAGTTTTTTTAAAAAAAAAGAGCTCAAGAATGGGAAAGAGAGAATATGAAAAACTAGATTCAACTGCATTATAAATTCCTTCTCCCTGGGGAATCACAGCACCTTGTCCAAGACTGAGCAAACAGCTGATGCTTAAGAAATGCTTAGTGATGATTGATTCCTTACTTTTCCAAGTGAGCAGGTGTATTTTCATCCTCCTTGATTTTGATCCCAATGAGCGGAAGCAGATTTTAGGTCATAGAATTCTTAAGAAGAGGAGAGGGCCATCAATTTGGGCAAGCAGAACCCAAACACGTCGCAACATCCTTGCATTGCCACAGCAGGTGGGTCTATTCCTGAGAAAACAAGACAGCCCCACCCCCTGCAGTTTCTGCCCCAGCAAGGGCTGAGCCAGGTCAGGCCTTACTATGCTCTCCTGCAGGTACTGGTCCCAGATCCCGGCTGTCAGTCTGGGTCCAGCATCACAAAGCAAGTCCGGAGACACAATCACATGACTGACCAGGGCTGACAGGTGGGTCCTCAGTAAACAAGTGTCTGCAGTAGGCAGGCTTTGCTGTGGGAGAGGGAAGTGGTCGTCATCCACACTCAGCCTCCTTGCTTGTCTCATGGAGTCTCCAGAGTGCCGTCCACTTCTAAGTGAACCCTCATGACCCAACAAGTTCCCATCATCCTCCATTTACAGGTGAGGAAGGCTAGGCTCGGAAGGGAGAAGTCACTTTCTGACCTGACTGCTTAATAGGTCTGTCACCTTGGGGAGGACCTATCACATTTTCAACCTTGCTCAGGGTGACACTACCTCCTACTGGAATCTAAGGTATTTAATTAACAAACTGGAGGGAGAGAAGGGGAGGGCAGGATGGGGCTTGTGAGTCTCCGGCTCTCTGGGCCTGTGGGTGCCTCTGACTCACGTCAAGAGAGAGAGTCTGGGAGAGGTGGACCACTCTTGTTCAAATTGCCACTGGATGAGAAGGCCCTGGCAAGTCAGTCACCAGGGAGATGCTCCCGCTTCTTTCAAAGATGGCTCTGTACCTTTAAAGAAATGCCCACCAATCTGCCACCCTTCACCTCCTGCCTTGGGCATATGAAGGGCACAGTGCCTGGCACACAGAGGCAGTAGAAAATGCTGGTTCATGTGTGTTTTGACTGTGTTGCTGTTGCTTACCTCTAGCTGTCCCCTCTTATGTCATCATTATTGTCCACAGAACACCTGGACCGGTGTCTGCCGACTTGCCCTTGAGAACAAGATGACGATAATGATGACAACGATGATATAAAGGCTAAGCCTTATACAGATCATCTATGTGCCAAGGGGCTGTTCCTGGAGCTTACATATCTTATTTGATTCTCACCACAACTCTATGAAGCAGATGCTCTTATTATCCCCATCTTATAGAAGAAGAAACTGAGGCACTGGTGTGTCCCTGGAACAGGTCACACTGCTAGGAAGTGTGGAGTTGGAATTTGACCCCAACTTTGTAGCTCCGGAATCTGGGCTCCCAGCCAGCATCAGGAATGAGCCACAGCAGGAATGAGCCACAGCAGGAATGAGCCACAGCACGAGGTGACATCATTCAGACCCATCTCAGCCCCTCCCCTTCCTCTAGGAAGCTCTTCCATTCAGTTCCATAAATACCCAGAACCTGCTCCATTTCAGGCCCTGCACTGGGGACTGGGGGTGGGTGGGAACAGAACAGGCGCACCCTGATCTTGGGGAGCTCACGCTCTCCCTGCCTGCATCTCCAGGGACCCAGTGATGTGACCTGCACTGCTATTTCCCAGGCCATGCGGGATATATTAAAACTTCTCTAGAATCTTGTAAATACACAAGTTTTAGCTCTCTATCCAGGCTAAAAGGCTGGGGAAAGAAAACCTGCTAAGAATCCGCCCTATTGCTTATTAGCTGTGTCACCTTAGGTGAGTAACTTTGCCCCTCTGTGCCTTAGTTTCCTCATCTGTTAAAATGAAATAATCAGAGTAAATATATGGTGAGTTTAATTTTTTAGTTCCTAGGAGGGAACTGACAGTTATTGAGCTCCTGTAACCTGCAAAGCTACCTGCTAGGTCCTTATACATGTTTCCCATCCAGTCTTAAAAAAAAAAAAACCCTCTTAGCTGGGTGCTGGGAAAGCAATAATGATTAAACCTACCCCCTGTTACCAATAAAATCCATTGTTCACTGCTCTCTCTTAGGAATAAAAACAAAGTTTATACCCAATCTGTAGAGGAGGAAATTGAGGCTCCGAGAAGTTAATGTAATGCCACCCAAACTAGACATCTAGGACATAAAGGAGCACAGGTCCAGACTCCAGGGCCAGGCTCCTTCCCTGATATCGCAGTATGCAGTAGGCACTCAGTGAACGCTCCCTAGAGACCACAATGGCAAATGACGCCAAAACACATCCATGGAAGGCTCTGGGGAGGATCTGGTTCTTCGTACTGTCACAGAGGAGCGTCAGGGGAGCCCTGCAGGTGGAGGAACAGAGAGACACTCAGAACAGATGCACACATAGCCTGGGAAACACTGTTCAGTTGTGCCCAGGTGTGGCAAGCATGTCTCTGCCCCCAGTCCCCCACCCTGCAGACATCATCAATGGATCCCTTTGCTATGGAACCCACAACACTCCCTGCTGCATCCTGCAGGTGGAGGCTGGACAGCATTTGGGCATCCATTTGTCCTCTGCCTCCATCTTCAATGGGACTAAGACTCAAGTGACCTCATGGCAGAGTTGGCCAATAAACATCACTGGCGAGCTGATGCATCTACCCCAGGTCTGGAGGGTGGTGTCCCACCTGGTTTGCGCCCACCAATTGCCTAGGGCCACCACTGGAACAGGCCAGCTTGCAGGACTGCTGTCCAGGCAGAACCCATGGAGGTAGGGGACATGCTGCATGCTGCCCAAGGGGTAAGGGACAAATTGAGACACAAAACAAAAAGCACCTGTGAAGTGGATGGCCTGAGGTGACAAACACTGAAATGACCAGAAGAACTCGTTTCTAGGGCCCTGAACTTTCCCCTGTCCACCCGCACACAGTCGCCTGAACTGTGTGTGATTAGGGGAACAGAGTGCTGCTGTTTATACAGCGCCCCCTATGTGCTGCGGCCATGCTGGGCAGAGGAGAGCCTTCTCATCCTTACGGACCCTGTAAGGACTGCATTTCTCTTCCCATTCTGCAGAAGAGAAAGCTGAGGCTCAGAGTGATGACACATCTTAGTCACCCAAGTCCCTGACACCACACTTGGCAGAGATGGTCTTTTAGACTGCGGACGCCCCGCTCTTTCCACTAATAGCTACCACTCACTGAGAACCCGTACTACCATAGTCCACTTTGACAGGTGAGGACATAAGGCACGGAGTACTTAAGCAGCCTGCCCAAGCCCACCCAGCCGAGACTCCAACCCAGGAGATGAGACTCCGAGATCCTGGTCTGCTCTCTCAGCTGTTTCCCCTCAGCTGTCCTCTCCCCGCACTGTCCTTGTCCTGGAGCAGCGGTTCTCACCTGGGGCAATGGTGGTACCCCAAGGATGTTTGATGATGTCTGGAGATATTTTCATTATTACAACTTGGGAATTAGCTAATGCTGTTAGCATCTAGTGGGTAGAGACACCAGGGATATGCTGTGTCATAAGATATATGAGACACCCCTTCCCCCCCAAAAAAACCACAATTATTTAGCCCCCATGTCTACAGCGCCAAGGGTAAGAAACGCTGCACTCGGACATCGCTGTCCAGTAGGAATACAATATGAGCCACATGTTTAATTTAAAAATCCTCTTCTAGCCACACTAAAACAGTAAAAGGGAACAGGTAATCTCAACAATATATTCTCTTTAACCCAATCTATCCATAATGTTACCATTTTAACAGATTCAATATGAAATTACTGATACTTTAGTTTTGGGCACCTAGTCTCACTATTCAGTGTGTACTGCACATGACTGCTCATCTCAAGGTGGACTGGCCTCACTTCAGCGCTCGGCAGCCTCCTCTGGGTTGTACCTGCCACACCTGACACATAGAGAGGGTCCCAGACATAGCAGTCTGCCAATACTCTTCTCTGTCTGTGAACTTGTCCTCAGTGCTTTAGAACTTGTCTTTGCCTCCTCTGCACAATGGGCAGTCCAAGAACCAGGAGGTGGAGACAGTGGTAAGCAGACACTGAAAGAAAGTTTAGAACCATCTGAGGCCATATGACCCCCACCCCACAGTGTGAAACTCTGCTCTCTTGTTATTTAAGGCAGGCACCACAGACTTCTCTGTAAAGGGTCAGATAGTGTTTGTCTTTGTGGGCCACACAACTGCTGTCACAACTGGTCCTGCTCCACGCTGCTGTTGAGGCCTGGAAGCAGCCACAGACAGTATGGAAATGAATGGGTATGGCCGTGTCCCAGTAAAACCTTCCTATAGAAACAGGCACTGGGCCAATTTGGCCCACAGGAAGAGGTTTGCTGACGTCTGACTGACGCCCTTCTCTAGGAAAGACTTCATACGTCTCACAGACGGAAAGCTCTAGCGTAAAGATTGTTTTTGTTAGCTCTGTATGGGTCTGGCCCCCACAAAAACTAACCGAGGACGAGCTCACCATTTCCAGGTAGGCTGATCCTGACGCTGAGGATGAAGAGGGTGAAACCAGAATGTCCTTCCTCCTCAAACAACTTGCATGAAGTGGAAGTGGGGGTCAGACCACTGGGGTTCAAATCCCAGGCATGCCAAAGATCACCTGTGAAAGCCTGGACTAGTTTCTTAACCTTTCTGTACCTTCAGTTTCTCCCTCTAAAAACTGGGGACGGTGATGACAAGGGTACCTGTCTGTGACAGCTGGGGGGAGGACTAAATGAATTGGGACGCAGAGAGCAGAGAAGTGGGTTTGACACTCAGCAGCACTCTGTACACTGTTACCTACTATTGCTCACTGAGCATCTGTCACATGTCACATTCACATCTTCCTGAGTTCTCAGAATACGACCCTGGCTGGGGGACAGGTGCTGTTACCCCCATTCTGCAGACAAGGGAATGAGGCCCGGAGAGGACAAGTCACTCAGCCACACTGCAGGGAATAATCAAGTGTAGTGGTTGAACTTTTCTCTAAAGCAGCGGTTCTCAGTCAGGACAATTTTTCCTCCAGGGGACATTTGGCAATGTCTGAGGACATTTTTGGTTTCCACAAACTGTGGGGTAGGGGCAGATTTGCTATTTGGCATCTAGTAGGTGAAGACCAGAAATACTGCTTAATATCTTACAATGTCCAGCACAGCCCCCATCACAATGAATTGTTGCATCTGAGGAGCCCTGTCTGAATAAACTGACTCAGCTGGGGTTTCCTCAAAGGCAGACAGGATTCAAGTGCATGTAGCTCATCTGGGAGGTGTCCCAGGAAGCACAGGTATGGGAGAGGTGAAGTGGGATGGGAAGGGGAGGCAGGGAATAAAGGGTTAGTTACCACACAGGGTCCCACTGTGCGCAACTGTGGCTTGATGTCCTGGGGGCTCTTGGGGACTTCGATCACACATTTCAGAGTTTTCTCAATGGAGGCTGAGAGAGCTGGGCTCCTGTACACAACCTCTGCCAGTCACTGCTGAGGGCTGCTCCAGGCAGACTCTTTTCCTGACACTTCTTTATGACCTACCCATGGTCAGAGGACGCAGGTGGCTGGAGAAACCCCTCAGGCAAAGAGACCCTGGGTCTGGGAGCTGGCAGTGGGTGGCGTGCACAGAGGGATGTGGGTGGCATCTGTCCCACTGGCACATGGAGAATAGAGAGGTTATGTAATGTACCCAGGGTCACACAGCTGATAACTCGCAAGTTCTGGATCTAAACCCAGGTCTATCTCACTAAATAAATTTACTGTTTTTTGCCTTGATGGAAAACAGATTCCTTGCTCTCCAAAGCAGGATGGCCCTCTGCTGTGAATATACCTTCTTAGTGCTTTAAATGGGAACTCTAGTTATTAATCCCAGGCTGGCTGAGCACTGACTTTGGAGTGACAAAGATCTGGTTTTGAGTCCAGGAGCTTACAAATGTGTGTCTTCGTGCCAAGCTGCTTTCTCACCTCTAAACTGGGAGTCACAGTGTCAGCCCCTGTCACTGGGTTGTTGTGACGATTAAATAAAACATATATAAATATTTAGAACCATGCTTGGCGTATCATAAGCTTTCAGTAAGTATCAGCAACTAACATCATGGGTTTGATGTTGAGCCCTTAACGTATGTCATTTGACCTCAAAATAACCCCATGAGTAGGTGCTGCTATGATCCCCATTGTACAAAAGGCAATACTGAGGCTCAGACAGATAAAGTTAAATGCTTGAGGTTGCATGGCTAATAAGTGTGCGGAAGGCAGTCAGGAGATCCAGTAGGAGCAGCTCAGCCATGCACCCTCCCCCCATCCCTAGCTTATTGATGGCAGTGCAGGTAGACAGTCTCCTCCATGAGGATGGTCATGGTGTGGTCCCAGCAGATGCTAGAAGGGGAAGGAAGGTTAGACCTGCAGGATGCCTGCCCACCTTATTGTGGGGAAGGGCCAGGGGGTCAGCAAACCACACTCAAGGCCTCTTCCACCCTTCTCACCAGGACCCGCCTATCCCCAACATCTGTCATAGTCTTCCCAGACACTATCACTCCTTCATTGTTACCAGCACCCCAATTTTATAATTCCTCATTCTTTGGTACTGGCACCCCAATCTTATAAACTCCCCATGCTCCCAGTCTGAGGCTGATCCTACCCACCCTGTACCCCAGGACACCAAGAATGGCAACCTGACCTGAGACAGGTCAATAAGCATATTCCACTGTTTCTGCCGCAGTGATTGATCGAGGGATGGCCCTATAAAGCAAGCAGAACCAATGAAATTCAACTATGGGAAATATGTTAGAATTACTGGGGAAAATGCTCCCTTCTGCTAGGAGAGTAGTGAGGATGTTAGAAGTCTGGAGATGTGGGGGCCATGGCAAGTAGAAGCCAGGCTGACTCGGGAGTCCTGAGTCAGGGAAGCGGAGCCAGCAATGATGAAAGTGTTCAGGTTTTCCTCATTCCAGTCCCTGGACCCAGGCATGTCTGAAGCTACTGTCTCAGCATTTTTCAGTTCATGTGCACAAATGCTTATCAGCTTGAGTTTAGTTTTCTATCATTGGTTGTGAATCTTGATAACTCTGACCCAACTTCAGGCAATCGTGTGTCCATGTGTAGGACTCAGAATAGCCACTCAACAGCCTTGACTTCACAAGTCCCCACTGTGTGACCTAAAGGTTCTGTGAGCCTCAGTTTCTTTCTCTGAAAACAGGGATGCATCCTGTCCAGCCCCTGTTTTGACAAAAGGGGAAAATGAGGCCCAAAGAAAGGGAGTAATGATGTATTCCTGGTCATCCAGAGAGGTGAGGGCTGATAAAAACTTGGTCGCATAACATACATTTATCCATTTACTTAATTGTTGTCGCCTTCATTATAACGAAATACAATGTAAGCTCTGAGAAGGTAAAGATTTTCCTCTCCTTTTGTGCATCTGCTAGCTCTCTCGTATCTAGCTCAGTCCTGAGCATTTGAAAGGTGCTCAGTCAGTATTTAATAAACAGACGCAGGTACCCTGACCTGCCTGCTTTGTCTCACAAAGCTGATCTGAGTCCCTGTGCTACAATGTGTGGCAGATGCTAGGGAGAAGAGAGGAGCAAAAGAGAGTCCTTGCCTTCATGGAACTGAGGTCTGCAGGGTGGGACAGTCAGTGTACAAAGGAGGAAGATTTAGTGCGTGACTATGATTTTGTAAATGCCACAAAGAAGATGTAGGGTTCTTTGTGCTCTGAACTCAACTGAAAGGTCAGGGAAAGCCTGACCCCAAGGTTTAAAATAAATAAGATGAGGTATGGTTCCGGGCCAGGAGCACCCCTTTGAGCCTGTACTGTGGCTGGAGGTAAATGATGTGGCCCAGTCCAGGACTGACCACACCTGCCATCGACCCTCTCTGAGGGGAGGTGGTGACCTCTGCACAGGAAGTGACCAGCTTAGAAAACAGTATTCATCACACCAAGTCCCTAGGTTATTTACTCACAATGAAACTTAACATTAAACAGAACACGATAATAGTGTTCTTGTGTTCCTTGAAGAGTCCTCATTTTAGTCATATGAATACTTGCAGATTAATCCTATGACGTCTGCATGCTGCTGCAAGATAAAGATTGGGGTGAAGGGGTGGGTGGATGGCTTTAGGGCTGTGTGATGGCTACTCAAGTCCTTTCTATTTTTATGTTGGAAATCCTCATAATCAAACAAGCAAGACAACGTAAGAGGAAAATAAAGTCAGATGCTGACTTTGCACAGTACTGTGGTTTGTCCCCCCCGCCCCCAGCTGCCCAGACTCCTCAAGTTGAATGAACTGGGTGCTCACCCCTTTTCACAGTGGCTTCCCTTCGCTCTTCCTAAAACTGCACCTAACTGTGCTGGAACACAGGGCACTGCAGCAAGGACCCCAGTCCCGTTTCTTGGAGCGTGACTCTAATCTCTGCTGGGTCTTATAAATCCAGGACATCAGAAGAGACAGCCCTGGACCAGATGTGCACCACTGACACTTTCTGCCTCCCTTTTTAAACTGAGTGACGGGAAAGTTGGTGGTAGATGGTAGAATATTCTTCATTGTGGGCTTATAAAATCTGTTATTTCTGGGTCTTGTTTGGCCAGGGCTCTGCCTGACTCTCATACTCTTAACATTTTTCCCATTGTTTTACAATTCTCCCCAACTCATTGAGTTACCCATGAGGCCACTGCCTCAGGGTACTGGGCTAAGCATCTGTAACAACCAGATGCAGCATCAGGTAGGGTTGGGGCACAAGAAACAGGACACATACTTGACTGTGCCAAGGGGAGGGGAGGGACCTGGTGCCCTTCCTCTTCTCATAATACAGATCTCCCTAACCTGTTCTATAGTTGGCTGCACGCAGCTTCAAGGTCGTGATGTCAGCCGACAGGTCCAGGGGTAGGTACCCCGGCACAGCCTCCATGCCACCCCTCTGCAGAGAGAGAAAGACTCAGGTCTGGTTGTAGTACCAGAGTCAACAATGAACATGGTGTATGGCCCACCAACTCAAGGACACATAACCAGAACCAAGAGGTTGGGTCATTCCCTACAAGGTCATGGCCATTTGGAAGACCCAGAACCTTCTTAGAAGTGGCCATGCAAAGCAAAGCCATTTGCAGTCAACCACCCAGGATGGGTTTTATATATCCAGCTGTGAACTGCCCACCTCCAACACTTTCACACTCATGCTTCCCTGCTGAAGCCCAGGGTGTCTTGTTGCAGGAATGGAGCCTGGGGTTCTTTAGAATCAAGAAGGAGCTATTTCCCTCTCAATATCACACTTTCCAAAGCAGAAGACATTTATCTATCAACAGGTTAGTCAGTCTATTGAAGGGAAATACAGCAGCTGAGCTCTATGTCCCATCTCTGGGTCATTACCCAGAATCCCTCCCCAATACCTGCATTGTACTCCTCACCCGGCAGCCTGACCCTCTGTCTTCCCAACCTGCCCTCAGAGTTTCTCACCTGCCCCATTGTATCCAAGTGGAGAGGGGTGTCTCCAGGTCTCACCTGTAGAAGTGAGGGCTTCTCAACCAAGTTCACCTCAACAACATTACAGACTGACAACTAACGGTTACTGAGCATCGAGCGTGGCTCAGGGTCACACACATCATCTCATTTAAACACCCGAGCCTTCAACTACATCAGGGAGCTCTGTTGCAGTCTTTCATCTATTCCTAGTTGTACATTTGTTCTTCCTATTTTAATGGACCTGAAATGAGGATGCATCATATAATCAGTAGGATCTCACTGGTATGATACAATTGTCATTGCCTGATCTCAATCAAACTCTGGTACAGCTGTTCATACTGTCAAATCAGTTAAGTTTTGTGCATGGTGGTTACTGCACATGTGCAGTGCAGGCGCTGTTTAAAATGTTTTCATCCTTGCCTGGATAGGTTAGCTGGTTGGTGAGATCGATCCTCAGTGAATACATATACAAGAATCAACCAATGAATGCATAAATAAGTGGAATAACAAATTTATCTCTCTACCACATCCTTTATTCTCTCTCTCTAAAATAAATCCTGCCTGACCACGTGGTGGTGCAGTGGATAGAGCATTGGACTAGGATGCAGAGGACCCAGGTTCGAAACCCTGAGATTGCCAGTTTGAGGATGAGCTCATCTGGTTTGAGCAAGGCTCACCAACTGAGCCCAAGGTTGCTGGCTTGAGCAAAGGGTCACTTGGTATACTGTAGCCTTCTGGTCAAAGCACATATGAGAAAGCGATCAATGAACAGTTAATGAGCTGCAACAAAGAATTGATGCTTCTCATCTCTCTCCTTTCCTGTCTGTTTGTCCCTATCTTTCCCTCTCTGTGTCTCATTCACCAATAAATAAATAAATAAATTCTAATGTTAAACAAATTAAATGTTGTCAAAAAGAATACATTGGGAATTGAAAAGTTACTCTGCATGCAGGATGACTTGGAACAGAGCAGTGGAGCCCTAATGTGATATTCACCATTGCCGGGATGCTCACAAATCCAGATCTTTGTGCAAACCAACAACTAAGTTTAGTGCTTGAAAGAAATGCTGCAATTTCATGCTCTGGATAAGAGGTCACCGAAATTTTTCTTTAAAGGGCCAGATAGGGAATATTTTTGGCTTTTCAAGCAATACAGGGTCAGATGCAACCACTTAGCACTACCATTATAACGTGAAAGCAGCCATACACAACCTGTAAACCAGTGAGTATGGCTGTGTTCCAATAACACATTATTTATGAAAACAGGTAGAGGGCTGAATTAGGCCCATGGGCTATACTTTATTGATCCTTTCTCTTGATAGAATAGAAAATTATATTTGGTGGAGAAATAAGGGCATTGATGATCCTAAGTCAACCATAATACACAAAATTGGACCCTAAAGTGTAATTAGTTTTAGGACTATGATAACTAATGTATTTCAATTATATATTCTAATGTGTATACTTGAGAGTATATTATTTATAAAAAAAACCCTATATCCAAGCAAATCTCAGAGCTCTTTCAAAAACTATAAAATAAAATATTTAAGTAGTGAGAAAACATTGTATATAATTTAATAGTTTTAAATTTCTTGATGGTTTAAAGATGGTGTAACTTAAATTGGCAGTTTCTTAGGTCTTAAGAAATGGGGTGTCGTACCCAGTATGATGTGGATACTGAGACTCAGATGGAGCAGTGGTTGCGTGGGATCTCCCAGTGATCGTAACTGTGCCCACAGAGCTGGAGTGGCCGACCTCTCTCCCTCTGCTTCCTCTCAGCTGAGTTCAAACTCTGTGCTGATCCTAATGTTTCCAAGGAGGGGACAAAAAAGGAGATATCCCATGAGGGTAGAGGTTCCATATGCTTTGCTCACTACTCAGCTCTGGGGCCTGGTCCAGTGCAGGGGTGCAGAAGGTGACTGGTAAGTGGCACAGGCTCTAACACTTCACAGCCTGAACTCAAATAAAAACTTTGTCTGTTACTCCATCTGCCTGGGCCTCAGTGTTTCCATCTATGGTAATAGCACCTGCCCCAAATGCTGTTGTGAGATTGAAATGAGTAGATGCAATTAAAATTACTTAGCATAGTGCTTGACAATTAGGAATTGCGTAATAAATATTAACTATGAAGATTGTTTATCTTGCTGTCCTAAGCATCTAGTATTTAGCAAGTTCCATATAAACGCTTGCTGACTAACAACAAGAGAGAATGAATGGCCTGACCTGTGGTGGCACAGTGGATAAAGCATCAACCTGGGAACACTGAGGTCGCCAGTTCAAAAAAAACCCTGCACTGGTCCGGTCAAGGCACATATGGGAGTTGATGCTTCCAGCTCCTCCCCCCTTTCTCTCTTTCTCTCTGTCTCTCACTCTGTGTTTCCTCTCTAAAATGAATAAAATAAAAAAAATAAAAAATAAAAAAGAGAGAATGAATGAATAGGTGAACATTGATGAGTGAACAGGCCGATGGGCAGATGGACTTAAAAGTGAATGGTAAGTGGATGGATGGGTGGGTAAATGGATATCCATACAGGGAGATAGATGAAGAAATAGTGGGAAATACAGAACAGAGTAACTGGCTGGCTGGAGATATTGGTGTGTGGATGGACGCATGGATGGATTCCATAGAAGAAAACACTGGCATCTGGATGAACAGATGGATAGCAGACATATTGGCAGATGAACGAATAGATGGAGGAGTAGGAGGATGGATGCATTGATGAGTGAGCACCTGGAGCCAAAGAAAACTTCTCTATAACATGGAGCAGGACCCCCAGTGTAATTCTGAGCCCAACATGAACTCTCACCTACTGAAGGAGAATGTTGTTCATGACAGACTGCAGGGTAGCCCAGGAACTCTGGTGCAGGGACTCCACATGGTTGTGGGCAGAGAGCGATGGGTGGTCATCAAATGTTGCTACTGGAATGACCCTCTGTACCTGGCAGTGTGAGAGGAAGTAGAAGATGAGGCCTGGAGTGACCTTTAAGGCCTCATTTCATTCCTGGCCCGACACCAAATGAGTAGCTCAGCTTAATTCCCCACAGGGTGCCATTGCCCACCCCATTCACACAGACAGCTGGACACTTATTTTATTATTCATTTATTTATTTATTTTACAGGGACAGAGAGAGAGAGTCAGAGAGAGGGATAGATAGGGACAGACAGACAGGAACGGAGAGAGGTGAGAAGCATCAATCATTAGTTTTTCATTGCCGTCGCAACACCTTAGTTGTTCATTGATTGCTTTCTCACATGTGCCTTGACCGCGGGCCTTCAGCAGACTGAGCAACCCCTTGCTGGGGCTGGCGATCTTGGGTCCAAGCTGACGAGCTTTTGCTCAAGCCAGATGGGCCCGTGCTCAATCTGGCGTGCTCGGGGTCTTGAACCTGGGTCTTTCGCATCCCAATCCAACGCTCCATCCACTGCGCCACCGCCTGATCAGGCGACAGCTGAACACTTATGAACTAGTTCTGTCATGGGTGTGAACTGTGAATATGGTGCCTCTGGACAAGCTCAATGTGGTGGGATTGGCCCAGGAGTGACCCACCATCTTCATCTTGTATTTCAGGACACAGGGTCCACTGCAGAGCACATGGGGTTGGCACTACTCAGTCCCAGAGTGTCCACTCTCCTGTCTACCACCAGATGGGCCAGCCACTTCCCTGTCCCTCCCATCCAGGCAGCTAGAATGTCCCAGGGTCCTCTTAAGGAGGGGCCAGCACGAGACCCTGGAAGCAAGAGACAGGGAACAGGTAATTTTGTATGGGAGAATGGTGAGGGATAAGAGACGTCCTTAGGGGCTACCTCGTGAGCCAGGAATAGACATTCTGATGAAGGTCAGGGCACTGGGCCATTTACCCAACAAAGACTCAAGGATGAGACCATCCACAGGGTCCAGAAGAGCATTGTTTTACTAGCAAGAGGGAAGGACATGCATGTTTGGATTGTGACAGAGATGGATTAAGGTCGGTTGAGGCCCCAGATACAGAAGAAAATATTGAGCCCCTTAAAAAAAGAGAGAGACAGGGTAAATAAAAATATATGTTAACCATATTTTAAAATAAATAAAAATATTATGTACTATTAATGTTAAAATGGCACATATAAAACCAAACTTGGTGTCATTAAAAAAATGTGTAAAGTTGGGGTTTTTTGGAGCCCTTCAGAAATCAGGGCCCAAGGAGTGCACCCACTGTTAAATCCGCCTCTGGATTGTGACCAACATGGAGAGAGAGAGAGAGAGAGAGAGAGAGAGAGAGAGAGAGAGAGAGAGAGATGGAGGGAGGGAGGAAGGGTAGGAGCAGGAAGCATCAACTCCCATATATGCTTTGACCAGGCAAGCCCGAGGTTTCATACTGGCGACCTAAGCATTCAAGGTCGATGCTTTATCCACTGCGCCACCACAGGCCAGGCCACTATTGTCTGGTTGTTAAGAGCAAACAGAATGGGTTCAAGACCCCTCTGGTCACCTGGTTCCCTATGTAAGCCTCAGTAGCCCCTTCTGTAAACCAAGGGTAATGATATATCTGTAGAGCTGCTGGCAGGACTTTGGAGAGAGACAACAGACATAAGGCGCTTAGTTTCCCATGGCGCTGGGCATGTAACTGCTTAATATGTGGCTCTAATAAAAGCCTTAATGAGGCAACAGGAATAATAATTAGAAGACTGCTGAGCTCTGACTATCTGCTTGTACTGCATCTTCCCTTCCAGACAGGAAGTTATGAAGAGGCACAGACGGTATCTACACTTCTAATGTTATTGAGGCAACAAAATGCTTTTTAGTTGTGGTTGTCCCAAAAGGCTTATTAACAGGCCTTTCTGTCCACAAAACGAAAAGTGGACAGTGCTGGTCTAATGCATTCAACACTGCCCCCTGGCGTCTGACTCTTCAAAATAACATGTGAAGCCATCAATACTACAATGTTTGTGTTGAATGGTTTTGTTTTAGTTTGAATTGTTGATTAGTGGTTTCTAAGTCTTTGCAAATGTCCTACAGTCTGGAGAGAAACAAGTTTCAGAGTTGGAAAGGACCTGACTTATCGAGGACTCTCAGGACCAGAGAGTGCCAGTGACTTGCTGCAGGCTACCTAGCAGGTGGATACAGGCATGGGCTATACCCAGCTGGCATAGCTCTGCCCATCCTTCAGCTGAGGGTGAAAGACAAGGGACCCAGAGTCAGATAGACGAATGGGAGACTATGCTCAACCACTCCCTCCATTGTTGTATGCTTCTGAGTCAGTGACCACTGTCTCTGAGCGTCAGTACATAGTGGCAGACTCATCTACCCAGGCTAGTAGGAGGATTAAATGATGACCTGTTAGAACAGCACATTACCTGGTGTCAGACCTGTTAGATTCTGACACCAGGAAGTTCTCACTAAATGGCTGCAAAATCATTGTAACTTTATTTTGGTGTTGGATCCAAAGATGCTACTTTGAGACATTTTTCACTCCATTATTTTATTTTCATCCAAAAATCAGAGGTTCCGTGACCATAAACCTTGTAAATGCTGCCTTATAAAAACAGCAGGGAGAGTTGGGAGCAAGAATTAACTGTAAATGGTATCTGAGGGAGTCTCTTTGCATTGGTTTTGAACAGTTCTCCATCCCGAATGTGTTGTTTCTACAAAACAATACCTGTTTTAACATCCCATAGAACTGTATAGCCACAGAAATGGAATATACATAAAGACTGGTGGAATCCAAATACAGTTTGGTGACTTCCTGTTGTGATGTGTACTCTGGTTGTAAGGAACGTCATCACTGAGGGGAGGCAAGGACTCTCTATTAATGTTACAACTTCTGTGTGGATCCAAAATTAAAAAATTAAGTAAAGCTACAGCATGCTGGCATTGCTGCTCAAATAACTACTAATTCTTTTGACTGACTTAGTCGGGAAACACAAAGTCAGACACCAAAGTCAACGCTGTATTTCCCCATGTATAAGACGCACCTTAATTTGGGGCCCAAAATTTGAAGAAAATGTATTAGATAAAGTTATTGAACTCAAGTTTTATTCATCATAAAATTCCTACAACTCCTCATCACTGTCAAAACTCCCATCCATTATCTTGTCCTCATCTGTGTCTGAGGACGAATCACTGTCTTCAACAATGAGCGCAAAAGCAAGTGCAAAAAAGCGGGAGACACAAGTTAAAAATCTACAACCACTGTATAAGATACACCCAATTTTTAGACCCCAAATTTTTCAGAAAAAGGTGCATTTAATACTCGCGGAAATACGGTAACTGCAGGTAGAGAATAGAGACACCTGGAAATTTATAAGAAGGTAAAGAGCTTAACTGCAACCTGAGCCAGGATTTCTTTCTGGTCTTCCTGTCTCAAGGCCTTTGCACTTGCCATTCCCTCTGCTGGGAACACTCTTCCCCATCCCTTCCCTAGCTAACACAGGCACACCCTTCAAGTGGAAACTTAACTGTCAACCTTCCAAAACACTTTCCTGGACCACCAGGAGATCAAACACCACCCCCCTGTCTTGGAACACTCATCTCATATTACAACAATTTCTGTTTGACTGTTTACTTTTTTCTGCTACAATGTGAGATTCACAAGGGGAAGGACATTGTTTTGTATTTTCACTATATTTTCATAGCAAACAAGCAAAGAATAAAAAATAATAATACCCACTGGGTGTAAAGATGCGGTTAAAGGGCACCTTCGTATATCAAAAGGTGGGGAGAGTCTGAGATATTTCCTTCTCTCTCTGGAAAAAAGTGCTGGTCATTGGGAGTCTCAGATTACAGATCCTTCAGGGGATCCCACTGCTCTTGGCATAACATGACAGGTAAGAGCAGTGCATTCCCAACATCTAGGTTAGTGCCTGCACATAGTGGATGATCATTAAGTACTTATTGGATGAGTAAGCGAATACATGGATGAATGCTTGCTAAGAGGACTCCAACTATAAAACCTGTACAGCAGATAATTCTGAGCTAGGGGAAAAAAATGTAAAAAGACTCCCTGTGCATTTCCAAAATTCTGTGTACTCACTAATCCTTCTCATCTCTTCTCTGGAGTGGCAGCAATCCCTATTTCATTTACAAAATGAAAAAATAAGGAACAGAGGACCTAAGCGATTTCCCTATGGCCTCATGGTTAGCGAGTAGACTGTGGGTAACTCGCTGGAGAAGGAAGATCATCAAGATCTCAACATCCATATACCCCACGCCAAATGTGAGGGCTCTGCATTGCTAATAAACACCAAAATCTTCCCAAGGTTCTAAGCTAGGCTAGTTCAGATTCAAATATCCAGATGACCAGTATTTAAAAACTTTAAAATCAATTGTATATCAAGGGGAAAAGAGAAAGTGGCTTTGTGCTGAAGGGTGCATTCCTAAGGCACCTGTCAGCGGGTGGAAGCACAGGGCACCCAGGTAGCTAGTCTTTCTTACCTGCTGTAATGCACAATATTTCCAGGACCTTCTCAAACAAGTCCCTGCAGATTTAAAGGGGTTTAATGGCAAGTGGGGTCAGGTAGGGCAGCTTAGGGGGTTCCACATATTCTTCGGGAGGCCTTGATCTGGTTTCATGTTAGAGAACAGTAGTAAAGAAGAAAAGAGTATCAAAGAGGGAAATCCAACAGATGAACAAATGTCAACTTTTCTACAAAATGAAGAAATGTCAAAAGAGTTGAAAAAATATAATGCCCAAAAAGTATGAAGATGTGGTAGCTCAATTTCATAAACTGTGGATGGGTAAGCCAGAATCTCATACTGATACCTCTCTCTCTGTGTCTCTCTTTCTCTCTCTCTCTCTCTCTGCTAAAAAGAAGTAGTGGCCAGAAAGAGTCTTATATTATAGATCTTTCTGTGGCCCCTGACTGCCCGTAAGAAGCAAGATCATCATGATGAGCAGGACACTCAGTGACTGTTTTCCTGTTCACCTCTCCATTCTCCCCTTCCTGCTGTCCTTTCTGACCCTGTGATTTAGCCAGACAGAGATGATCATCAGATCCCTGAGGCGGCCAGGCTTTCACCTGAGGACTTCCCATGCGCCCCTGCTTCTTTCCGCTTTCCCTCCCCACCACAATCCTGGGCGGCCCCTCCTCACTCTGTAGGTCTCAGCGAAGACATCCCCTCCTGAAGGAAGCCCTCTCACACCAGCCAGAGCTGGGAGAGAAGCCCCTGCTCTGTGCCCCCTCAGACTCTGCAGCACAACTTCCTGCTCACTTTCCAGTCTTTTCTTCCATGCTGTGACCTTGAGGACATGGATTAAGCAATTCCATTATGTTTTAAAATATAATACTTCCTAAGAATCTACCATAAAGCAAAAATAGTTCTTGTTGTCTGTATCTCCAGGGCCTAGCACAGTGTCTGGCCTATTGGAGGGGCTCAGTATATATGTTCATATGAGTGATGGCATGAACGAGTGAGTTGCTCTTATCGACCATCCGGCATGGGCATCTCCAACCTTCCATTAACAAGTCCCTCCCAATATTATGGAATGCCCATGGAAACCCATCCATTTAAGAAGTTATCAGCAACACCTGGGACTTTCTCAGGTGGACTTGAAGGCACCTGAAAGCCTGGTGTCAGAGGAGTCATATGACATATGGGGGGTGGCAATGCCAACTCCAGAGCCTGCCCATCATGTATTCTGGCCAGCAGCCCTGAGCAGGCAGGGCCTGAAGGTCAAGGAAAGGGTCATTTCTCATCCAGTGAGGTGGAATGATCACCCACAGTGGAAATGGTGAACACATGGCATGCATGTCTCTCTCCCTTCCCTTCCCCATAACAGACATGACTAATCAATCCCTGCACTCTTTCCCAAGAGGCTGAATCACAGCTTTGGATTCTTTCACAGGGTCCTCTGGGCAGCCACTAGGTCCAATGGAATTAAAATGTATTTTCCATCTCTGACTAGGCTCCAGTTTGGGGGTTTGGCTGTGCAGGTAGAACTTTGGAAGTGACTCTGTTGGGAAGTGCTTCAGTACAAACACCCAGACCTTGAGCTTCCCCCAACACGTACAATCTGCCACCAAGATGAGCTAGTGAAGACACCTCTCCCATTGAGTGGTCGCTTCAATGTGAGTTTCAATGGGAGGCCTATGCAAACCAAAAATATACTGGTTCTATTAAAATTTGCTTTTGCATTTAAAACAGGGCTTGGTCAAAGGAGGCACTTGCTCATTTAACTCTTGTTTCTTGGGTATTTACCAGATATTAGGCTTTCCGAGATGCTGGAGACATATGAGGAATCACACAGATACCATCGACTGTCCTTGTGGAGTTCAGTTCAAAAAGGAGAGACAGACAACAATCAAGTAAATAGTAAGCAAGTAAATAAACAAATAAGTATAAATAGGGGTAACAATTGGGAAGAAAATAAACAAGGTGATACAAAAATGAAATGGGTGAGGGTGGAAATTTACCCTTAGCTAAAGGAAGGCCTGAATGACTACAAGGAACCAGCCATGAGACATGAGGGATGTGAATAGTTTACAGAATACAGCATGAGCTAAAGTCCTGCGGTGGAAAAGGGTCTGGCAGGTTGAGGAGCAGAAGGGGCAGTGACAAGATGGCTGGGAGGCTGGAGCTCTCACAGAGCCCAGGCGGTGCATGGACCGTCCGGGAAACCACCCCAGCCATGCCGCATGCTCTGCACTCACGCGTTCTGCATCAGCTGCTCCAGGTCCTGGACCAGCGGCTCAGCTTCTCCGCAGCTGGGAAGCTCTTGCTCAGCTTCGTGAAGACAGCTGCCATCTTGTTCCTGTGCAGAAAGCCAGCTTCCCACTGTGACAGACCGTGCAAGATCAAGGCCAACACAGTTGCTGCAGGGACATGATGGTCAGCAGGTCCTGCCCTGCCCGTGCTCCCAGCACCCAGCTCAGCTAGAGTTTCGGTGTCACAGGCATCGAGAAAGCAGGGGACCCCGAAATCACAGACTTGTGCTAACATCACAGGGCAAAGCACACACGCCCCTCCACCTTCCACCGCCCCCTCAGAATGGAGAAAGAGAGCCCAGTGGTTACCGCACACTCACAGCTCAAGGTCAGACCATCTCTCTTCACATCCTCTCCCAGCCCCTACCCACCTGTGTGATCTGGGCAATGACTTCCCTTCCTGAGCCTGTTTCCTCATCTGTAAAACGGGGACAGTGTGAACATTAACCTCATAGGATGAGGTGGGGAAATGCATGGGAAGAATTTAGCACGAGCTGCGTACATGCTGAGTACTTTACCACGTCCCCTGCTCCTTCCTGGAAGGGGGAAGGAGTCTGGGCCACAGACTGCTGAGCTTTATCTGCGTTAAAGAATCACGTCATTGTCATCACTATTGTGACTTCAGGAACAGCTGACATTATGAATCTCATTGAACCCCACTCCAATGAGGGAAAATCATTCATTTTTCAAACATGGAAACTGAGGTTTGAGAGGTGGGACTGAATTGCCAGAGACCTCAGCACATAAATGATGGAGCCAGGATTCAACAAGGTCTGAGTCCAAGGTATGCGCACAACACTTGTGACTACACAAAGGACCTTTGAAAGGGGGATTCACTTGTCATCTTCCCATTCTTATGCTTGTTCTGGACACTCTACTCAGTTCTGGGTGTAGTCTGGTTCTGCTACTAACTTGCTGTGTAAATTCAGAAAAACTATTCTCTGAGCCTCAATGTTCCTTTATGAATAAAAAGCCTTGTGCCGGCCATTCTGATGGCCATTCTTATTTATGATCTTTTCAAGAGCTCACTATTAAGTATGCTCTTTCCTTCTGTCTTACACAGCAGACTGGGAGCTCACTCTGGAACGCAGCAGGGGCAGAGTCAGTGTTTATTGAAAACAGTAGTTACATAATGAGTTACTCCTTATTGTGCACCACTGTTAAGCTTCACCTTACCTAGTGCAGTGACAAAACCCTGAAAGTAACTGTTCTACTCATTGTCTTGTGAGAGACTAAAATAAATGACCTCCCTGACTCCATCTTGCTCAAGTCTGCTTTGATCCCACAGCGTTTGGTGTAACAGCTTCCGGCATATAGACGTGCTAATCATTAGACAGATGCCGCTTGTGGCTTGAGTTTTACCAAAGCTGCCTCTTACCAGTAAGTGCCTCTCCTGAGCAGCTAAGGGAAGTAATTATTGTTTGTCAAAGACCTGCAGGGGCCTCGTGACCACACTCACATCAACAAGGGTCAACAGACTAAGCACAGTCTTCCTCTGGCCCCTGCTGGTGCCCAGATGTCCATGGACCTCCATCACCTCCTGTCCCTCCCATTTCCCCTTCCCTTGACATAGTAGAAGCTGAGCTCTGTGCTCTCTCAAGAGGGACTTGAGGAGCCACTAGTTTCCCATCTTCTTGGTTGGCACATTCTTGATCAATAAACCTTTCTTAACGCAAATTCTGATGTTTCAAGTTTTGGCTTTTCTAAGACTGGGACCAGAAACAGTCTGAAGCCTGTTGAAAAATCTCTTCGTGCACACCAGAAACCTTTTACTTGCCCTTGAAGAACACATCATTGACACCAAAGGGCCATATCACAGGACACAACACTTCAGAAGATAACAGAATACAGTCACAGCAGCAAACAACCACAACTAATGCAAAACCTTGTTCCGTGGGCAATACTTTGCAAATGGTTACCAGTGATACCGTCTCACCAATGCTATTTGACCTTCCCCTATTTTGAGATAGTTTGTTTGTTTGTTTCCTTTTCTTTTTCCAAAAAATGCCAGGCTGCACCTGCCCTCCTCGTGCCCTGTGCCCCCCGCCAGGCGCCGCAGGTATCGTGCTTCCCCAGCCCAGGAGCGACTTCAGCCTAGTAGGGCGACTTCCCACAGTCCCTCTGGAGCTCCGAAGCTTGGTGAGAGCTCCACAGGGCGGCCACCACTGGTTATTGTTTTCAGGACTTCCAGTGGTGCTTTGTAGCCTGGGAAAAAAATTCCGAGAGAAAATACCTGGTCAGAAAAGTGCCCCCTTCGAGCTGAGGAGACTGGGAAAGGGCCACAGCACACAGAGCAAGCAAGCGTGATCTCATGACCTGCCCACTGCAGCGTTCCCCACTTCACACCCGGACACGTGGGGCCCAGGGCTTGGCAGCCCACCCAAAAGTCACACACATTTTAATTACCTGACGTTGTCAAAACATAAGGCATGTGCAGGCACAGGGATCACCTCATGGAATCCTCAGAACAGCTTCAAAGTAAAAAAAGTTCATTGGAACCATTAAAAAATTCTATATTTTATGAGTCAAATATGGTCTTGAAGTTCTTAGATAGTTCACCCAAGATCACATTAGTAGTAAGTCAAATTTTGACATGAAGAGCCCTGTTTGAAAATGGAGCCAATCAGTTCAGACTCCAAAGCCCTCTTGCTTTTCCCTGGTGAAAAAGGTCAGAGAAGAATCTCCTCCCTGGGGTGAGAAGGCATCCATTATCTGGGAGAGGTTCCTTTCCCCAACAATAGGACATGGCAATACATTCATTTATGAGAGAACTTGATCACCCAATTAGTTTCTACTTTCCCAAACCTCCTCTCAGGCCAGGCTGGTGGGAAGCCTCCAATTGGTTTGTCTGAACCCCACCCATGGCTGTTGTTACCAGGGCATCAAAAGCCAGAGATACATCCACTCTGGTGACCTCACTGCTCTTGCTGGCCTGGGCCTGGAAGGACAGGGAGCGCGGGACCCTGGTTCTCTCCGTGCTGGGCCACGGGGATGCTGTAGGCCAGGCTCTGCTACAGGGACCCAGTTTCTCCTCCATGATGCTGATGATGGCCCCACAGAGCTCTGCCTGGACTTGGAAGCTGGAGAAGCAAGTCAGAAACCGGACCAAATCAAGGCTGAATCTGCAGTCCAGCACTGACCCCTCCCCAGAGGGACTGCCATGGGGAGGACAGTGCTGAGCTTCACATTCCCTGATCTGAGGTCTTGAAGTGCGGGTGAAGCCAGGAACATCCTGTTAGGTTGGTTCCACAGGCCCTTAAAGGAACCCTAGGTCTCCCTCAAATACGGAGGCTTTTGCTGTGGGTATTACAGCTTTTCAGTAACTAAAAACAATTAAGCACATGGTACACAGTTGAAAGGACATCAATGAGATAGAAATCTCCACTGCACCCCAGACCCTGAACTTTCTCCAGAGGCGACCACAGTGAGCAGCCTCTTACACATCATTCCACAGATGGGATGCTCCTACCTATGCTTTGTGGCCTGGTGGCCAAGAAACACATGTGGCTATTTACATTTAATTAACATAATTACTTAAGTTAATGTGAAATGTCTTTCATTCTACCAAAATGAGAAAGACCTAGACTTATGGTCAAGACATGTTTGATTTAGCATAATATGTAAAAATTTGCATTTCAAGTTAGTATTTTTCAAGGAGGAACCATGCTATGAATGGGTCCTGAATTGCTTTAACTTTTTCTTTTCTCTTCTCTATTTTTTTTTAAAGAGAGAGAGAGGCAGGGAACAAGAGACAGACACACAGCCTGACCAGGCAGAGGCACAGTGGTTCGAGCGTTGGACTGGGACACGGAAGACCCAGGTTCGAAACCCCAAGGTCACCAGGTTGAGCATGGGCTCATCTGGATCAAGCAAGGCTCACAGCTTGAGCCCACAGTCGGTAGCTTGAGCAAGAGGTCACTCAGTCTGCTGTTGTACCCCGGTCAAGGCACATATGAGAAAGCAATCAATGAACAACTAATGTGCTGCAACTATGAGTTGATACTTCTTATCTCTCTCTCTTCCTGTCTATCTGTTCATATCTGTTCCTCTCTCTGTGTCTGTCACACGCACAAAAAGACAGACACAGGAACATGGATGTGTTGGGGCATGTGCCCAGACTGGGAATCCGATTGGCAACCTCTGTGCTTCGTGCTGATGCTCCAACCAACCAAGCAATCCAGCCAAGGCTTAACTTTTTATTTACTGATTGATTTTTAGAGAGACAGAGAGAAGAAGGGACTGAGAGGGAAGGAGAAAGGGAAGCATTCATTTCTTATTCCACTCAGTCGAGCATTCTTTGGTTGCTTCTTGTGTGTGCCCTGACCTTGGGCAGAACCCACCACCTTGTCGTTTCTGGACTACGTTACAATTGACTGAGTTAACGAGCCAGGGCTATTGGGAGCTGAACTTCATGGTCAGCCTCTAAAAGTCCATTTAATCCTTTCAGTACTCTCTGCTCTTATATAATTGCTAGGTAATTTCTAATATAACTATATATTCTAGTGCTACTTAAGAAAACAATATAAATTATCTTTATGACTTTGGGGTAAAGTAGTTTTTCTTGAACAAAAACCAAAAGCATAAATCATGTTGAGAATTATTACACACATTCCACCTGCCTCTATGGCACTCAGAGAGCTGGATCTCCAGCAGTAGCAGTAATAGCAGTAGTATTAGTGGCAGCAGTAGCAGCAACAGTAGTATTAGTGATCACAGTAGTATGATGTTAGTGGCAGTAGTAGTAGTGAACTAAAAATGCAATGTAATTATGTAAAAAACTTAACTTCATGGTTAAAACACTTTTTAAAAGGAAGGCTTTGTTGAGCATACGCTAGCCGGAAGAGGACCAGGTTCTGGGGCGTTAAGTCCGTACTGGCAACAGCATCCTTAGATGGAAAGTACAAGCATGTCCCCAGTCCTGGCACTGATGAGCGTGCTTACACGTGATGTCTTGGGGAAGGCAGGTGTATGCTGCTCTGACAGCACTCACATTGGCTTCAGATAAGGGGGATAAAGAAGGCAAAGCTGAAAGTTCTGTGATATGAGTATGGTCTGTAAGAAGAAACATTTACTACTTTCCAGTGGTCAGAGGCAACAGTCCTGACAGTTGTGTGTGCCTGCAGGTGGACTCAGCTCCCAAGGCATTCAGGAATGTGTGTCCTCTCTTGTTAACTGGCCCACAGATACTGTCTGGTTCGTGATTCCTGTCTCTCTCACTCTTTGGGCACTGTCATTTAAAACATCTCTGAATTCCCTCTTGCCATTAAGTTAATTATTGTCATTCCTCAGATCTATAGGATGAATGATTGCTTAAACACAATTTTCTACACTTTTCATCACTCATTTCTTATAACAAATCCAGGATAAAGAGTGAGAGACTGAGGTACAGAGAGATGAAATGATCCCTCCCTAAGGTCATACACTTGTAAAGCAGCAGAGCTGAGATTCAAGTCCCCAGGGCCCCCACACGTTCACACTCACCACCTTCAGCACCCTAATATCTTGCTCTCCCACCCGCTTATCCAACAAGCACTGGTCCCTTCAGAGCCTGGTTGTTCTGCCAGGCACCCAGCATTCCCCCCACAGGCCCACTGAGGCTGCAGGCTCTGTTCCAGGAGGGCATCTCCGCTGTCTGCTGGGGTCTCTCGCAGCTCCTGCAGGGTTCTTTTCCTGAAGGACCAGGCTGCCCCCTAGAGTCCATCTGCTCTGTTTCTTACCAGCCCTGCTAAGGCTCACCCCACCCTGGCCGCCATCCGCCCAGGAGCCAGTCCTCCTGCCAGGTCCTCCCCGCTTAGGCAGTGTTTGGAAGCTGATCCTGAGTTGGCAGAGCTGACTTTCTTTTTCTGTTTAATGCTGCCAAAAATGGCTGGGAGATGGGGATGAGCACCCCCTTGCTTCTCCTCACAGGTTCTCAGTCTGAGGATTCCCCCGTACCCTGGAGCAGGTCTCTCCCATGCTCCACTTCTTGTGGCCCAGAGAGAAGACCCCACCCTTTCTTGGAATAGGATCATTTTTGTTCCTAGGGTCAGGAGGTGCTGACTGATGACTGGGTGTATGTGTCTGTGTGTGTGTGTTGGGGGGGAGGAGTGGGGACTTGGGCTGAGCCTGAGGAGTCCTGGGACCTGGAAATGGACAGAACATCATGTATGTGTTTCTAAGATCAAAGGCAAACACACCTTGAATTGTTTTCTTCTTATATCCAGGTGAATTTCTCCCTCATCTACAATGATCCACAAGAAAGAGAAAGTCATTAAAATTTTTCACAGGTGGTGTTTTTGAAAATCTAATTTTGAACACCAAAGGAAAGTTTGGGGGAGAGAATGACCTTAGAAGAGCTCAGTAAAAGTGAGTTTTGGAGCCTAAAGTGGTGACACTATGACATCAGTAAGCAAGTAGAGAATTTAAACTCAGAATGAGCAATTATTTCTGGAGAGGACCTTACATTTGTACACATGGGTGGTGACATACACAAGTGTATTAACAGTCATTTAAAATACAAATCTCACATAAATATTGTGAAGCCACTAATACCCATCGACAGGATGCACTTTTAAAATTCCTCAATGCCCATGATTACATGACTGGCTTGTCAAGAATGTCAACTCGAAATTTTATGTCACAAAGGAGTAAAAAACACAATGGAGATACCACCATGCCAAAGAATGAAACTTGGCTATAGTTTGTCTTCATGCACAAAATTTAATTCAAAACAAGTCAAAGACCTCAATAAAATATCCAAAACACTAAATCACATAGAAGAAAACATAGATACTAAACTTATGGACCTGGCCATACAGAACACTTAATGAATTAGACCCCAAAGGCAATGGAAGTAAAGGGGAAAAAATAAATTAATGGAACTACAGCAAAAGAAAAAGTTTCTCTACAGAAAAAGAAAGCAATAACAAAACAAAAATAGAGCCAACTAAATGGGAGATGGTATTCACAAACAACAGCTGTGACAAGGGGTTAATATCTAAAATATATAAAGAACTCACGAAGCTCAACAACAGACAAGCAAACAATCCACTTATAAAATGAGGAGAACCCTGAACTTCTCTCATGAAGATATACAAACAACACATAGGTATATTTAAAAATGCTCATCATTGCTAGCTATTAAATAAATGCATGCCCTGACCAGATAGCTTGGTTGGTGGGAACACCGGCCCAAAGCGCAGAGGTGGCTGGTTCAATCACTGATCAGGGAACAAACAGAAACAGATCAATGCCCGTGTCTCACTCTCTCTCTCTCTCTTCCTCTTTCACTAAAATCAATAAATAAGTAAAAATAAAATTAAAATAAATAAATAAGTGATATAAAAACTGCAATGAGATATCACCTCATAGTTGTTAGAATGGCTATTATCAACAAGACAGGTAATGACAAGTTTTGGAGAGGCCGTGGAGAAAAAGGAACCTTCATTCACTGCTGGTGGGAATGTAGTCTGGTACAGCCACCATAAAAGACAGTATGCTGGTTCCTCAAAAAATTAAAAATAAAGGTCCATATGACTCAGCAATTTCTCTACTGGATATCTATCCAAAAAACTCAAAAACATTTGCACACAAGGACAAATGCACCTCCACATTCTTCACAGCATTATTCATGATGGCCAACACATGGAGACAACCAAAGGGTCTCTTGATGGAAAACTGAATAAAAAAGATGTGGTACAGCCTGACCAAGTGGTGGTGTAGTGGAAACAGCATTGACCTGGGATGCTGAGGATTCCAGGTTCAAAATCCCAAGGTTGCCAGCATGAACATGGGCTCACTGGCTTGACTGAGCACAGGGTCACTGGCTTGAGCTCAATGGTCACTGGCTTGAAGTCCAAATTCTCTGGCTTAAGCAAAGGGTCACTGGCTCAGCTGGCGCCCCGGGTCAAGCACATATGAAAAAACAATCAATAACAACTAAAGTGCCACAATAATGAGCTGATGCTTCTCATCTCTCCTCCTTCATGTCTGTCTGTCTGTTTCTCTCTCACTTAAAACAACAACAACAACAACAACAACAACAAAAAGAGAAGATATGGGCTGACCTGGCAATGCCACAGTGGATAGAGTGTCGAACTGGGATGCAGAGGACCCAGGTTTGAAACCCCAAGGTCACCGGCTTGAGCATGGGTTCACCAGCTTGAGTGCGGGTCACTGGCTTGAGCCCAGAGGTCACTGACTTGAAGCCCAAGGTTGCTGGCTTTATTTAGCCCAAGGTCACTGGCTTGGGCAAAGGATCACTCACGCTGCTAGAGCCCCTGGTCAAGGCACATAGGAGATAGCAATCAATGAACAACTAAGGAGCCACAACAAAGTATTGATGCTTCCCATCTCCCTTCCTGTCTGTCTGTTCCTATCTGTTGCTCTGTCAGTCTCTCTCTGTCTCTGTCACTAAATAAATAAATAAATAAATAAATAAATAAATAAATAAATAAGATGTGGTACATATATAGAATGGAGTATTATTCAGGCATGAGAAATGATGATATATTGCCAGTTATGACAACATAGACAGACCTTGCAACATTCTTTTAAAGAAAATAAGTAAATCAGAAAACCTAAGAACTATATGATTTTACACATGGGTGGGATATAAAACTGAAACTCAGTGACACTAACAAAAGTGAAGTAGGTACCTGAGGGAGGGGGTTCAGGTGAGTAGAATAAACAGGGACAAATATACAATGATGGAAAATGATTTGACTTAGGTGATGGGCACACAACACAATCAACACTTCAGATGCTATAGAAATGTTTACCTGAAACCTAGGTGTTCTTATGGACTAACAACCTCAGTATATTTTATTTCTAAGTACACACACACACACACAAACACACACACACACACACACAAACACACACACACACACACACACACACACACACACACACAAAAGGCCTATCTTTCATTGTAAAAATCTGTAGAGTTACATCTTTGGAAATCAGAATTTCACTGAAGTTGGAGATGCCTAAGAAGAGTCTGAATTTCAAAAAAAGTTTTTGAATGTAAAATTTAAAAAGTAGAGTTCTTATCTATTACTCATATAACATAGAAATATATAGCTGTATTGAAAGAAATGAATACTGTAAGTGTATATATAATTTCTGTGAAGTATATTAAGCAAGACATCCCAACAAATTTCCATTTTCTCACAAGGAAATATTATTAGCCCATGGGAAAAACTGACTTAGATTTTGGCTCACTTTGCATTGACGTATTTGTATATTTTACAGATCAGGACAGCTGATACATATTTAGTATGTCGCAGCCACATTTTGACCATTTTCCTTTCTCTTCTGCTAGGTGGTGCTCTACACCCACGCAAAACAACCACTGATTCTAATTTGCAGGGTCCTAGTTTGGGAGAAAAAGTTTGTGGTCAGTTGTCACTTTCCTAAAGGCAAATGGGAACCAGAGTGTTTGAGAGGGAGTCGTTGACATTCAGGTGACGGTACTGAGTCTCAGGGGGATGATGTGACCTTTCTAGAGTCACACAGCACAGAAGTGGAGGCTGTAAAGTGGAGGTTTTCTGGGTTCCAATTGCCAGAAAGTTGACGACCACACTGGCCAGCTGCCCAGGCAGTTGCTGATGACTGGGCTCCTGCTGTGTGACGGGCACAGACTGTGGCTGGGAAAACACAGAGGGGAATAAAACACACTCATTCTGTGGGCGGTGTGTAATGGGGTCTTTCCACTGGGAATCTTCAAGACAGGACCTATATGTCCCCAGGGTCTAGAACAGAACGTGGCTCATGCGGGTGGGGGTGAGGTGGGGGGAAGGGCTAAGTTAACGTTGGCAGAGTAAACAAAAGAGCTGCATCAGATCATGTAGTCAGAATAAGCACTCAGTCTGTGACCCTTTTTTATTGCAGAAAAGGGTCAGAGGGTGGAGGACCAGGGATGTCCTTCCTGTGACTCCTTCTTGTCTCATCAAGGCATCCATAAAGGACTCCCAGGTTGGCCCATCCCCAAACCCCCTCTCTCTCTTCCATGTTGTCTCTCTATGGAATGGGGACAGTTTAAAGTCATCTTTTCCAGGATGCTTGCTTCTTCACTTGCTCCGTTGTTTCCTCACCTATGCGGGTCTTGTACACTCTGGAAACTCAGTGAATATTTTCTGTGGGCCCTTCCCCAGAAATGCATATTTATGCTATTAGTATACTTACAATTTTAGGGGCTTCCTGGGTCTCAAAGTAAGAAAAACAGCTGTAGAAGACACTTAAAGACCAAAAGTATCTTCAAACAGAGTCAGCCCTCAAAACATGAAATATATTTTTTCATGGGATGGTTCACACATCCCCCGTGAGCCAGCAACATTTTCTCCCTCCTGGCACCTGTTTTAGAGTCTTATAATGCTGGGGGAAACCTGCAAAAATCCTGAACCACCATTAACATGTAGCCATATCCCTTAAGACTGTTTTCTAATGTTCATCACGAAGATGGGCTCAACACAGCTGCTATAAGTAAAAGACTACAAGTTCCAAGCCGGTTTGTGGAACTGTGGATGGATATAAAGTGTGGTGACCATGCGGGATAAGCTGACAGCTGGCTTCCTGGGCCAACCTGGGTTCTGTGGGAGGAGGGCACCAGGCAATGGTGCACAGTGACACACCCAGTGTCTCCACAGGGCATGCTCTCTGCAGGGAGCTGTACATTGTTTTGTTTGGTTTTTTTTGGTCATTATTATTAAACCCTTTCTAAGAAATGTATTCTTTTATTCACAGAAAGTTTCAAAACTACATACATCTGTGGTCCTCCATGCCGACTGTTAGATACCCAGAGGAGGTTGCCAAGAGACGAAGGCATCTGAGGAACATTTGGAGTACCCCCCCGCCCCCGCCCAGTGAAGTGGGAATCTCAAGGAGCCTGTGTCCTCTCGCAACCCATGGGGGGTCTCCACCCCATGCTCAGACATCATGTATCTCTGCAGAGCTCCGAACAGCCAGCCATGACACCTCCATCAGGCCGAATAAGGTCAAGGGCATGGCCCAGCTCTCCCAGTGGGCCACTGAGCTCAGGCCCTCATCTTATCAGCTTTCTTCTCAGTAACAGTCCCTGCTTCCGGAGGCAGGGCCATAGCAGAGCGGGCCTCACTCCTTACTACATGGTTAGGGAGAGAGACTGAGCCAAAGATAGGCCTGTAGCATTGGGCAAGATTCTCTAAGCTTCCCCTTCCTTTTCCATGAAGAGGGAGGTAAAGACTGTGTATCATTTATCGATGGCTATGTAAACAACCACCTCGAAGTACTAGTGGTTTAGAACAATGAACGTTATTTAGCTCACCACTCTGCAGGATTCCTTGGCTGTGTGTTTATTCTACATCTGTGGTCAGCTGGGAGGTCATTTCATGGCTGGATGAACGAAGTGTCCTTACTTGTGGCTGCTGGCTGAGGTGATGAGGGGCTACTGGATCAAATGACTCCCACCATCCAGCAGGACAACAGCAGCCTCAGAACAAAGTGTCAAAGGTCAGAAAGGGGGGACCTGTTGTTACTCCAACTTGTGAGGGCACCCAGTTCAACAAAGGCTGCTTGTTTCTTTTTTCTTATTTTTTTATTAAGTGAGAGGCAGGGAGGCAGACAGACAGGCTCCTGCATGTGCCCCGACTGGGACCCACTAAGCAAGCACCTGCTGCTCTGTAGACAAAAACGGCTGGTCAGATGAGTGCATGGGTGCCCAGCGTTGACACTGTAGGTAAGGAGCGCCCATGAGTCCCCTGGATTGTGCTGCCCAGGGCTGGCCGGACTTGCCTGGGGCTGCAGCTGCCTGTCTTCCACCCTGCACTGAGCTGGCAAGTCAGCCCGCTCTGAGCTGCTGCCCATGGGTGGCCCCCAGGACGGTCTATGCTGCGGTTCTGGCTCCAGAATTCACTGGCAGTTTCAATGTCAAAGTGGTGCTCTGGAGAATCTGAGCAGGCAGGCTGGTGGTCCCTGCCACCAAGGCTGTGCTGCTACTGGAGGGCGCCTGAAGAGCCTGGGCCGACTGGAATAAGCTCCCACTAGGGCCAGAGAGGGCCATGGAGATGAGAGACCAGGGCGGTGGGCTGGTGTCCATGGGGATGACCCCAGTGTTTGAGAGGGCTTGGGGGCCAAGCCTGCAGATGTGCCAGTAGACTGCCTGACACTGACTGCAGGGAGGCTTGGCAGGCCGGTGGCAGATGGACACTAGAAACAGCCACAGGTGCAGGAGCTTGGGTGGAGACAGGATTGTCTACCTCCATGGGGATGGGGGCTCCATTCTGGAGGTGCTGGGAGCAGCCAGGTCGGCAGAACCAGCACCTCTGGCAGCTGAGATGAATGCCTTGGATTGCAATTGGAAAGGGCCTCCTCCCCACCCCATTCAGTGGGGACCATGCTGAGAGGATGCTCCAGCAGCTGCAGAAGGCCTGGCAGCAGCTGCAGGAGGGGGCCCTACAGCAGTTGGGCTTTTGTTCTCTGTGCCCGTGCCGGGTGCGGAGGAAGGAGCATGGGCGGATGGCTGTAGGGACCCCGCAGACTGGGCAGCCCTGCCGTCCTCTGCAGCACCGCTGCCCGAGACAGCCTCCGATCTCATGTCCCAAAGCAGCAGTGATGTACTAGTACCTGGCCTGCTTGTCGGCGTTGAGGTCTTTGTCTGTGACCCAGAAACCCAGTTCCGGAGGTGGTGGCAGATGCAGGGGCTCCCCTCGCCTGCGTGGCAGCAGAGGAACCTTGCGTTTCCGGGGCCAGGAGCTGTCAGTTGCAGTGAGGGTGAGCAGTTCCTCCGGATCGTTTCTGCCCGCAGGTGGCCTCTTGGTCTTTTCCAGGCTGGCTTGTCCTCTGGGAAATCACACAAGCTGAGGAGGGAGCCTGAGGGCTCCCCTGGCTCACAGTCTCTGAGGACCTCTGGGGTAGGCTAGCACAGCCAATGGTGGGATCCCTCCTCCCCGCACTGGCGGGAACCCTCAGGGGAGCTGTAGGAGCTGGTGATAGGGTTTCTCTGATGGCAGAACAACACAGAGACACCTGGAACTTTCTGTGGCATAAGTCTGCTGGGCTACACAAGTTTGGGATTGTGTGCAGGGGCCCAGGCCTGGGCACCAAAGACGAGAGGCCACCCGGGACCCCCAAGGGGCTAAGTACCCATTGTCCTTCCCCAGATCCCTCAGGGCCCCTTCCCTGGTTGGCCTGCCTCTCAGGGACTGTGGGGTCTTGTTCCTGCTCTCTGCACAGGCCCTCAAGACCACCTGCTCTGTGCAGGACTCTTGCTCATTTCCGGGTGTTGTGAGCAGAATGGGGGTGACTACCCGCTCCTGTGCCACACAGACAGTGTCCTTGGTCCTTATAGAAACTGAGCTGCAGGACCGTGACTTGACAGGAGCCATCATCTCCTTCTTCTGGTGGTCGCCACGCCTGCACCTTGAGGTCAGCATCCGCAGCAACAGGTACAGGGTTTGCGGCCACCTCCAACATGGCCTCAGAGGCACTGTGATACAGTGATGAGGCCAACTTCATCCATACTGGCACCAAGTCCTGCGACCGGGCGGCGGCACACGGACAGCAAGGAGCCGCAGCGGGTGGACGACTAGCAGTTCTGTATAATTTGGCAGTGGTACCCAGGTACCTGAGGAGGGGACGGGGGCAGAGTATGCCCAAATAACTGCCCATTGGGCGCTTCAGTGATGTCCGTCCTTAAACAGAGAAACAATTTGCAGCGAGCTCCTTCAACTTTCAGCCGTGCTGAGAGCCAAGAGAGCACCGTTGGGTCCGTTGCTAGGATACAGTTGGAACACACCACTGCGGGTCAGCGGTGGGGGTGCGATGAAGGGGCGCGTGCAGGCAAAGGTTCTAGGCACGGGCTGTGCACAGACAATGTGATGGGGTCCAGGGCCAGTTATTCTGCAGCTCAGCCCCAGAGCCTCTGGTGTTCCTGATCTGCTCAGGGTTGGCTGTGATGGCTTGAGGGCCATTAGTACACTGACAGGAAGAAGCTCCTACTTTCCTGGTTGAACCTGTAGCACTAGTGGCGGTATCAGGGCAGCCCTAACTAAAGGTAGGGATGGGACTTTCTGTCAAACTGAGGGGCAACTCTGTGGAGCAGGGGTCCTTGTCCAGCCACTCACACACATATATGTGTATGTATGTACATACATACGTATATCCAAATCCAGCACCCAGATCTTGGCTTCTAACTAACATACTTTATAAAAATAGCTTCTTGAAAAAATGGCTGACGCCCTGGCTGGAATAAGGCAAATACTAGATTAGTCTGGGAAACTATTTTTGTGTCAGAATGCAAAGTAGTTTTCAAAAATGCTGGGAACATGTCAATATATCACAGGCCAACTTCTAGTGGCCTACAGTGGTCAAATAAGGGACAGTTTAGCAATGAAATAAATAGTTATTGTGATGGATTATAAGCTACTGGGTAAACATGAAACCATAAGTCCATACTGATATTGAAGATTAAATTTATATTTTGATGGGGTATGGAATTTTTCCATAGTTTCAAAATGCTCACTCATTACAAAGGCAACACTACATGCAGATATCACTTTAAATGAATGAAATAAATGAATGAAATAAAAATTTTATTTTCTTTTGACCTATGTGTATTATTTTTTTAAATGGCTGCTAAATTGTTAGGGTCTAAATACTTATTAAGTGGTTTGAACCGAACTACTAAGTAAAACTTTTGACCTTAGCTGCCATGAACTGAGATAGTTTGAAAACCTCTGCGCTAAGCTAGGAATTGCTTTTGGTTCTTAAGCACACCCTCAAACTTAAGACGGCCTACATGCCCCAAACAGGGTTCATTCAGTAAGTTTTAGACAGTCACTTGAAGTATACGCTATATTCTTAAAAAGTGATGATATAAAAGAGAGTTTTAAAACTATTAAGTGGGGAAATAAACTAAAATGCTCAAAAAACTTAGGGGATAAGGGAATGTGCAAATACTCCAGTACTTTCAGCCTTTTGTATAGTGCATTTTCACCAATGAAATAAAAATTGGCTTTACATCTCATTTGTAAAATCAAACAACATTCTTTGACTTGTCGTTTGCTTTTCTGATGTTCTTGTTAAATAAAAAAAAATCAAGTGCTTTTTTTAATCGCTTCCTATTTATTTTGAAATATCTCCTAATTTTTGTGAGCAATATAGATACAGCAAGCTGCTGTGATGGTAATAACATAAAAATATACATGACTAAAAAAGAAGTCTGAATGAAAAATTTTAATGAATCTACTGAATACAATGTGGTTTCCTGGGTTGGATCCTGGAGCAGAAAAAAAGATATGGAAGTGGAAGCTAGGTGGAATTAAATAAAGTCTATAGTTTAGTTACTAGTAATAAGGTATCAGTGTGAATTTCTTAGTTGTGACAAGTGCACTAAGATCAGCTAACATAAATCAGAGGCATCTGAGCACTGTACTATCTTTCCAACCTTTTTGTACATCTACAATTTTTCTAAAATATAAAGCTTATTTAAAAAAAATAATGATGATTCCAGGGGAATAATATTTCACTGATGTTTCTTTTCCCCCAAACCTTCTTTAGTTTAAACTGGGGTGGGGGGAGTTGGAGAAGGGTGCAGGAGGATAAATAGTGATGAACAAAATCATGACTTGGGGGTGGTGAACACAGTAGGGTATACAAATATGTATTGTAGAATTGTGCACCCGAATCATGTATAATTATGTTAATCAGTAAAATAGCTATAGAAGGAAATTGCCTCAACATAATAAAGGCCATATATTACATACCCTCAGCTAATATTATACAATGGTGAAAAATGAAATCTTGTCATCTAAGATCAAAAACAAGTCAAATATTTCTACTCTCACCACTATTATTCAACATAATACTGAACATCCTAGCCAAAGCTATCAGGCAACAGAAAGAAATAAAAGGCATTCAAATTGGAAGTGTAGTATAAGTGTCACTTTTTACAGATGGCATGATTCTGTAGGTAGGCAACCAGGGAGATGCCACCAAAAAACTATGAGAAACAACAAACAAGTACAGTTCATTGTGCAGGATACAAATTCATTGTGCAAAAATCTGCTGCATTTTTTACATACTAACAATTTTAGAAAAAGAAATGAGAAAAACAGTTTCTTTTGCAATTGCAATAAAAAGAATAAAATGCCTAGAAATAAACTTCACAAAAGATGTGAAGGACCTATATACTGAAAACTATAAAACAATATTAAAAGAGATTGAAAAGACACAATGAAATGGAAAGATATTACATGTTCATGGATTAGAACACTCAACCCAGCTAAAATGCCCATATTACCCAAACAATACAGTCAGTCCCCAGGTTATGAACAAGATCGGTTCCGTAGGTTTTTTTTTTCTATTTTTTCTAAAGTTTATTTTATTGATTTCTGAGAGAGAGGAAGGGAGAGAGAGAGAGAGAGAGAAATAGGAACATTAGTCTGCTCCTGTATGTGCCCTGACAAGGGGTGGAACCAACAACCTCTGCCCTTTGGGACAATGCTTAAACAACTGAGCTATCTTCCCAGGGGTGTAGGTTTGTTCTTAAGTTAAATTTGTATGTAAGTTGAAACAGGTACAATTATCTGTTAAATGCAACTTTCACAGATCTTCTTGATGCATAGAAATAATTAAACCTTTTCAAACCTATAGAACCTATTTCATTCATAACCTGGGACTGCCTGTATATAGATTTAATGGAATCCCCATCAAAGTCTCAATGGCACTTTTAAAAGATATAGAACAAAAAGTCATCAGATTTGTATGGACCCACAAAAGGACTAAAAAAAAAAAAGCTGGATGTATTCGCACTATTGGAGTTCAAATTTTATTACAAAGCAACAATAATCAAAACAGCATGTATCTGAAGAAAAACAGACACAGACCAATGAAACAGAATTGAGAATCCAGAAATAACACGACATGCATATAAGCAAATAATTTCAACAAAAGAGCAAAAAACATACAATGAAGAACACCTCTTCAATAAATGGTCCTGGGAAAACTAGAGAGCCACATGCAAAAGAATGAAACTAGACTGCTATTTGACCCTATGTACATAAATTAACTCAAAATGTTAAAAGACTTAAGTAGAAGGAGGACCTGAAATAATAAATTACATGAAAGAAAACATAGGTACTAAACTTATGAACCTTGGCCTCAGAGAAGAGTTTAGGAATTGGACCCCAAAAGGCAAGGGAAGTAAAGGCAAAAATAAATGGAGGGGATTATATCAAATTAAAAACCTCTGCACAGCAAAATAAACTGCCACCAAAACAAAAGACCAACTAACCTAATGGGAGAAGATATTTGAAAACAACTCTGACAAGGGTTTACTATCCAAAATATATAAAGAACTTATACAAGTCAATGCAAAAAAAGCAATCTAACATAAAATGGGCAGAGGACCTGAATAGACAATTACCCCAAGAAGACATACAAATAAATGGCCAACAGATACATGAAAAGATGCTCAACCTTACTAGCTATTAGGAAAATGCATATCAAAACCACAATGAGATAGCACCGCACACATGTTAAAATGGCTATTATCAACAAGACAGGTAATAACAAGTGTTGGAGAGACTGTGGAGAAAAAGTACCCCTCGTTCACTGCTGGTGAGAATGCAAACTGGAACAGCTGCTAAGGAAAACAATATGGAGGTTCCACAGAAAAGTAAGACTAGAGTAACCATGTGACACAGAAACCCCTGGGCCTGCAAGGTAGGTCTTACTGAGGAGCTCTCAAAAAGTTTTTGTTGAGTTGAAACAGTGCCAGGCCCTCTAGAAAAGAGACTGAGTTGTGAGTGTGGAAGAGTGGGTCATTTTCCCCCATGAGCCTGAGCAGCACCTCCATTCCTGTGCAAAACCTTCTCTTCACAGGGCCAAATCCTGATCTTTTTTCAGTCTGCCTAATTCTGCTGGTCTCATCTTGAGAACTACCTGACCCTGCCCAACCACAAAGACCTGTGGATCCCAGGCAGGTAACAGCTGGCCTCGGTGTATCCTTAGGCTTGTACCAAGTGGTTTTAGACCCAGCGCTAGCACGAAGTTTAAATCTATATTAACCTGGTAAAGACTCCTTCCTTGCCTCAGCTTGCTGACTCATGAGAATCTGTCTCATGCCACTCCTATACCTGCCTGACCGAGACTAACAGGTAGACAGAAGTGGAAGCAGTTCTTGGGGTACCTTGGGCCTTTTTCTGAACTGTTCCAGGCACGGAGATAGTGGAAGCTAACCTTACTAAACACCATGGCTCTTCCAGTGTGCTGCTCCAAGTCTAGCAAAAGCTGCCACAACTGAAAATTGCTTTGAAGCTCCAGACAGGCAAACTTGGACGTCCACCTGAACCAGAGCCCAGAACCAGTACATATGATGAAAGGTGTCAGAATACATCAGAGAATGATCTAATAAACTCAACAAGTGGAACACACAAAGGGAGATTCCAGCAGGATCCAGAACCTTCTAGGGCAGGGGTCGGGAACCTATGGCTCATGAGCCAGATGTGGCTCTTTTGATGGCTGTATCTGGCTCGCAGACAAATCTTTAATAAAAATAAAAATGACATTAAAATATAAAACATTCTCATGTATTACAATCCATCCATTTCCTACTGCTCATGTTCATGGTTGCAGGTGGCTGGAGCCACTGGACAACACCAAATTTTTATTGGATAATGCGTAAGGTACATGGGTTGTTGTGAGGTCAGGAAGTAAACTTCCCTTCTTTTAATCAAGTAGTCAGCTAGCTAATTGTAGAAACCCTTTTGATGAAGAAGATGGCTAAAAGAAAAAAGATGAGGAGTATCGTACTTTTCAGCAGGAATGGACAGAGGAATTCACCTTTGTGAAGAGAGCAGGGTCTGCAGTGTGTCTAATATGCAATGATAAAATTGCATTGATGAAACGGTCAAATATAAAGCAGCACTTCGACACACGCCATACTACATTTGCATCGAAATATCCAGCGGGGGACAGCAGGAAGAAAGCATGTCAAGAGCTACTGTGCATAGTGCAAGCTAGTCAGCAGCAACTCCTTGTTTGTACCGAACAAGGTGACTGGAATTCAGCTAGCTTTGCTGGTGCTTTAGCAATTGTGAGAAATGGAAAACCATTCACAGATGGGGAGTATGCCAAAACATTCATGCTTTTTGACGACTTTTTGGATAAAGACAAGATAATCAAATGAATAAAAGACATGCTTCTGTCAACAAGAACTGTTCACGATTGTACCGTCATGATGGCAAATCAAATGGAGGCAAAACAAGTGAAGGACATAAATGCAGCACCATTCTTTTCTCTCGCTTTGAACGAGTCAACTGATGTAAGCCATTTATCCCAGTTCAATGTGATTGCAAGGTATGCTGTCAGTGACACACTACGTGAGGAAAGTCTTGCTGTTTTGCCTATGAAAGAGGCAACAAGAGGGGAGGATTTATTCAAGTCTTTCACTGAGTTCGCTAAAGAAAAATATCTATCGATGGATAAACTTATTTCGGTGTGTGCTCCGTGCATGGTAGGGAAAAACAGAGGATTCATAGCACTTCTTCTTGAACATGAAAAGAAACCCATCCTAAGTTTTCACTGCATCCTACATTAGGAGGTGCTTTGTGCTCAGATGTGTGGCGAGCAGCTTGGTGAGGTGATGTCGCTAGTCATTCGGGTGATCCACTTTATTGTTGCCTGAGCTTTATGATCACCAGTTTAAAACACTGCTGGATGAAGTTGGGAATAATTATCCTGGTCTGCTTCTGCACAGCAATGTGCATTGGTTTTCAAGAGGGAAGGTGCTCAGCCGTTTCATGACTTGTCTGAGCGAAATCCGGACTTTTTTTCAAATGAAAAATGTCGAGCATCCTGAGTTAGCTAACACTGAGTAGTTACTGAAGTTCTATTATCTCGTGGACATGACTGAACATCTGAACCAGCTGAATGTGAAAATGCAAGGTGTTGGAAATACAGTCTTATCCCTTCAAAAAGCAGATTTTGCATTTGAAAACAAGCTGGAACCCTTCATTGCCAACACTGAAACAGGTCGTTTACTACAGTTTGAAAAACTGGGAGAGTTCAAAGATGCATACACAGCAAGTGACCCTGCTCAACATCTTGATCTCCAGCAGCTAGCGGACTTCACATCTCATCTCCTGCAGTCATTCAAAGCGCGCTTTGGAGAATTTCGTGAGCGCACTCGTATTTTTAACTTCATCACTCATCCACATGAGTGTGCAGTGGACAGTGCCGACCTGAGTTACATCTCCGGTGTCTCTGTCAGAGATTTTCAGCTACAAGATGCTGACCTTAAGGCCTCAGACATGTGGATGAATAAGTTCAAGTCACTGAATGAAGAGACTGAGTTGCGAGGGTGGAGAAATGGCAGCAGGAAAGACTTGCGTGACAGCAAGCAGAGTTGGTGAGCAAACACAAGTCGGAAGAAATGAAAAAACTTCAACCTGCGGACCAGCTGATTGTCAAAATTTAGAACGTGCTTCCCATCACATACCACACACTGCAGCGTGTGAGTATTGCTGTACTGACAATGTTTGGCTCAATGTACTGACAATGTTTGGCTCACATATGCATGTGAGCAGTCTTTCTCACATCTAAAGAATGTTAAGACCAACTTACAATCACGTTTAACGGATGGAAGTCTCAACACCTGCATGGAGCTTAACCTCACCACATATCAACCAGACTACAAAGCCATCAGCAAAACCATGCAGCACCAGAAGTCACATTAATGGTAAGAAGTACTTTATTTATCATTGGTTTGCTAACAATGTTATTAACATAACAACGTTATTAAAAAGAATTCAGAGACTTATTGTACTTTAAAAGTGTTGGTCTTACATAAAATGCACACATTTACTTGTCTTTAGTGTTAAACATATTGTACGGCTCTCAATGAATTACATTTTAAAATATGTGGCGTTCATGGCTCTCTCAACCAAAAAGGTTCCTGACCCCTGTTTTAGGGGTAAACTCTGTTTTGTGAAGTAGCCCCTAAGAGTAGCTAGTACAATGTGTTAGGGTAATTCCTCATAGTCAGCCAACATGAGGTTCAACCCACCCACAGGCAAGACAACTGCAATCAACACTCAACTACAACAGGAGGATTCAACTAACCTACACAAGGGGCATTTCTACCCCACCTAGCTAAGGTGATAGGAATATGGTGTCACTGAGACCCCAAAACACTTACTACATAAGTCCACCCTATCAAAATGGGGAGATATAGCAGATCTACCTAATACAAAAAAATAAATACAGCCTTGGCTGAACAGCTTAGCTAGTTAAGAGAGTTGTCTGGAGCACAAAGGTTGCTTGTTCAATCCCTGGTCAGGGCACATACAGGAAAAGATTGATGTCCCTGTTACTCTCTCTCTCCCTTCCTCTCTCAAAATCAATCAGTAATATTTTTTAATTTCAATTTTTTTTTTTTTTTTTTAGAGAGAGAAAGGAGGGCTAGAAACAGGAAATGTCAACTCGCAGCTGTTGCTTCTTGTATGTGCCTGGACTGGGCAAGCCCAGGGCTTTGAACCTGTAACCTCAGCATTCCAGGTCAGTGATCTATCCACTGTGCCACCATAGGTCAAGAAATAAATAAAAATTAAAAACAAATAAAAACAAATACGAAAGGTGAGCATTAAAGTGTCCATATCACCTAAAGCAATCCATAAATTCAGTGCAATTCTTATCAAAATAACAAAGCATTTTCCAGAGAACTAGGATAAATAATTAAAAATTTTATATGGAACCACAATAGATCCTGAATAGCCGCAGCAATCTTGAGAAAGAACAAAGCTAGAGGTATCATGCTACTTGATGTCAAACTATCTTACTAGGCATAGTAATCAAAACAGCATGGTACTGGCATAACAAACAGACTCATAGATCAATGGAACAGAATAGAGAGCCCAGAAAAAACCAACACCTAAATGGTTAATTAATATTTGACAAAGAAGGCAAAAGCATACAATGGGGTAAAGACAGTCTATTGGTAAAGGGTGTTGGGAAAACTAGACAGATACATGTAAAAAATTGAAACCAGACCACCTTCTTACAATAATATAATAAAATCAAAATAAGTGAAAGACTTAACGGTAAGACCATAAACTATACAACTGCTAAAAGAAAAAGGCAGTACAATGTTGGACATTTCTTTTAGCAATATTTTTTCTGACATATCTCTTCAGGCAAAAGAAACAAACAAAAATAATAAACAAAATCAAAAAATAACCGACGTAAATCAAACTTAAAAGTATTTTCACAGCAAGGAAAACTATCAGCAAAACAAAAAGACAACCTACTGAATGGGAGATCATTTTCACCAATGATACATCTGATAAGGCTTGACTGTGCACCCCCATGTTCATACCAGATATGGAATCAATACAAGTGTCCATTAATAGACAAGTGGACAAAACCATTGTGGTACATATATACAATGGGACATTACCCAGCCATTCCAAAAAGAATGTTATCTTACCACTGTGACAGTATAAATAGACTTACAGGACATTATGCTAAGTGAAATTAGCCAGACAGAGAAAGACAAATAACAAATAATATCAATTCTATGTGAAATCTAAAGAATAATACTTGGTCCTCTTCACAGAGAAAGAAACCCCAGTTACATCTGAATCAATATATTTTTAGAATTAACTTAAAGAAATACAGTTCAATCTTGCTTAGTTTGACCATACCTAAGATGTCTTCTCTCAAAACCTCTTCCCCAAGAACTTTGGGCAACTTCAACAGATCCACAACTTGCATAAACCTTTCAATTATTTTCCTATCTATTTCTAGAAAAATGATTTTACTCTAGGACAAAATTCTTCTTTTCTATAACAAAAACAAATGTTCATTTCTTTTTCTTTTAATTGATTTTAATTTATTATGTTTACATAGATTCTAGTGTTGCCCCAAATGCATACCCCCTCCCCCGTATTCCCCTCAACATCTCCCTTGCCCCCCTTCCCAATAGCGCCCTCCCCCATTCCCTTCAGGTTAATCCCATCCTGTCATCCCTTTTCCTCTGTCCTCTTTTCCTCTGGTCCCTTTGATCTCTCCTCTGTCTCTATTCCGTTTCTCAGTTCACATCGTTCATTGGATTCCTCAAATGAGTGAGGTCATATGATATTTTTCTTTCTCTGCCTGGCTTATTTCACTAAACGTAATAGATTCTAGGTCCATCCATGTTGTCGCAAAAGGTAAGATTTTCTTCTTTTTCATGGTCCCATAGTATTCCATTGTGTATATGTACCACTGCTTTTTTTTTTTTTTTTTTTTTTTTTTTTTTTTTTAATTTATTTTTATTTTATTCATTTTAGAGAGGAGACACAGAGTGAGAGAGAGAGAGAAAGAGAGAAAGAGGGGAGGAGCTGGAAGCATCAACTCCCATATGTGCCTTGACCAGACCAGTGCAGGGTTTTGAACTGGCGACCTCAGTGTTCCCAGGTCAACGCTTTATCCACTGCGCCACCACAGGTCAGGCTGTACCACTGCTTTTTAATCCACTTGTCCACTGATTGACACTTGGGCTGTTTCCAGATCTTCACTATTGTGAACAATGCTGCAATAAACATGAAAGTGCATTTCTCCTTTTCAAACAGTGCTATGGTGTTATTGGGGTATATTCCTAAAATTGGGATAGCTGGGTCAAAAGGCAGTTAGATTTTTAATTTTTTGAGGAATCTCCATACTGTTTTCCACAGTGGCTGCACCAGTCTGCATTCCCACCAGCAGTGCAGGAAGGTTCCCTTTTCTCCACATCCTCGCCAGCCCTTGTTCAGTGTTGTTTTGTTAATAAGCGCCATTCTGACAGGTGTGAGGTGGTATCTCATTGGGGTTTTAATTTGCATTTCTCTATTGAATAGTGATGTTGACCATTTTTTCATATGCCTATTGGACATCTTTATGTCCTCTTTTGAGAAATGTCTATTCATTTCTTTTGCCCATTTTTTTTCATTTCTTTTGCCCATTTTTTTTTTGCTTTTTTTTTTTTTATTAACTTTAATGTGGTGACACCAATAAATCAGGGTACATATGTACAATGAAAACATCTCCAGATTATCTTATCATTCAATTGTGTTGCATACCCACCACCCAAAGTCAAATTGTCCTCTGTCACCTTCTATCTGGTTTTCCCTGTGCCCGTCCCCTCCTCCCTATCTCACCCTTCCCTCCCTCCCCCCACCCCGTAACCACCACACTCTTGTCCATGTCTCATAGTCTCACTTTTATGTCCCACCTATGTATGAATTCATGCTGTTCTCAGTTTTTTTTTCTCATTTACTTATTTCACTCCGTATAATGTTATCAAGGTACAACCATTTTGTTGTAAATGATCCGATGTCATCGTTTCTTATGGCTGAGTAGTATTCCATAGTATATATGTACCATAGATTTTTAATCCACTCGTCTGCTGAAGCACACTTGGGCTGTTTCCAGATCTTCGCTATTGTGAACAATGCTGCCTCAAACATGGGGGAGCATTTCTTCTTTTCGAACAGTGTTATGGTGTTCTTAGGGTATATTCCTAAAAGTGGGGTAGCCGGGTCAAAAGGCAGTTCGATTTTTAATTTTTTGAGGAATCTCCAAACTGTTTTCCACAGTGGCTGCACCAGTCTGCATTCCCACCAGCAGTGCAGAAGGGTTCCCTTTTCTCCGCATCCTCGCCAGCACTTATTCTGTGTTGTTTTGCTGATGAGTGCCATTCTGACTGGTGTGAGGTGATACCTCATTGTGGTTTTAATTTGCATTTCTCTAATAATTAGTGATGTTGAGCATTTTTTCATATGTCTTTCGGCCATCTGTATGTCTTCTTTGGAGAAATTTCTATTCATTTCTTTTGCTGATTTTTTGATTGGATTGTTTGTCTTCCTGGTGTTGAGTTTTATAAGTTCTTTATAAATTTTGGTTATTAACCCCTTATCCGACGTGCTGTCAAATATGTTCCCCATTGTGTGGTTTGTCTTTTTATTCTATTCTTATTGTCTTTAGCTGTGCAAAAACTTTTTAGTTTTATATAGTCCCATTTGTTTATCTTGCCTTTTACTTCATTTGCCTGTGGAGATAAATCGGCAAATATATTGCTGCTACAGATGTCGGAAAGCTTGCTGCCTATGTTTTCTTCTAAGATGCTTATAGTTTCATGGCTTATGTTTAAGTCTTTTATCCATTTTGAATTTGTTTTTGTGAATGGTGTAAGTTGATGGTCTAGTTTCATTTTTTTGCAGGTAGATGTCCAATTTTCCCAGCACCATTTGTTAAAGAGGCTGTCTTTACTCCATTGTATGTTCTTTCCTCCTTTGTCAAATATCAGTTGTCCATAAAGCTGTGGGTTTATTTCTGGGTTCACTGTTCTGTTCCATTGATCAATGTGTCTGTTCTTATGCCAGTACCAAGCTGTCTTGAGTATAATGGCCTTGTAGTAGACCTTGATATCCGGAAGAGTGATATCTCCTGCTTGATTTTTTCTTTTTAGGTTGCTGAGGCTATTCGTGTTCTTTTTTGGTTCCATATAAATTTTTGGAATATGTTTTCTATATCTTTGAAGTATGTCATTGGTATTTTAATTGGTATTGCATTGAATTTATAAATTGCTTTGGGTAGTATAGACATTTTAATGATGTTTATTCTTCCTAGCCATGAGCACTGTATATGCTTCCACTTGTATGTATCTTCCTTGATTTCTTTTATCAATGTTTTATAATTTTCTGAGTACAAGTCCTTAACCTCCTTGGTTAAATTTTCTCCTAGGTATTTTATTTTTTTGGCTGCAATAGTGAAGGGGATTGATTCCTTAATTTCTTTTGCTGACAGTTCATTGTTTGTATACAGAAATGCCTCTGATTTCTGCGTATTAATTTTATATCCTGCCACCTTGCTGAATTCATTTATAAGGTCCAGTAGTTTTTTGACTGAGACTTTAAGATTTTCTATATACAATATCATATCATCTGCAAATACTGACAGTTTTACTTCTTCTTTTCCAATTTGGATGCCTTTTATTTCTTCTTCTTGTCTGATTGCTATAGCTAGGACTTCCAGAACTATGTTGAATAAGAGTGGTGAAAGTGGGCAACCCTGCCTGTTTCCTGATCTTAAGGGGATTGCTTTTAATTTTTGCCCATTTAGTATGATCTTAGCTGTGGGTTTGTCGTAGATGGCCTTCATCATATTAAAGAATGTTCCTTGTATTCCCACTTTACTGAGAGTTTTGAGCATGAAATGTTGCTGGATTTTATCAAATACCTTTTCTGCATCTATTGAAATTATCATGTGATTTTTGTCCTTCCTTTTGTTTATGTGATGTATCACATTGATTGATTTGCGAATATTGAACCAGCCTTGCCTCTCCAGAATTAATCCCACTTGATCATGGTGTATGATTTTTTTCATATATTGCTGGATCCGGTTGGCTAATATTTTGTTGAAAATTTTAACTTCTAAATTCATCAGGGATATAGGCCTATAATTTTTTTTCTTTGTGTTGTCTTTGCCCCGTTTTGGGATCAGAATTATGCTCGCCTCATAAAAGGAGTTTGGAAGTCTTCCTTCCTCTTGAATTTTTTGAAATAGCTTGAGGAGGATAGGAGTTAGTTCTTCTTTGAATTTTTGATAGAATTCACTTGTGAAGCCATCAGGCCCAGGACTTTTCATTTTAGGGAGTTTTTTGATAACTGTTTTGATCACATTTGTTGTAATTGGTCTGTTTAGGTGTTCTGATTCTTCCAGATTGATTTTTGGAAGTTTATATGATTCAAGAAATTTGTCCATTTCATCTAGATTATCTAATTTTTTGGCATAGAGTTCTTCACAGTATTTTCTTACAATGCTTTGTATTTCTGTTATATCAGTTGTTATTTCTCCACTGTCCTTTTTAATTTTATTTATTTGAGACCTCTCTCTTTTTTTCTTGGTGAATCTAGTTAAAGGTTCATCAATCTTGTTTACCTTTTCAAAGAACCAGCTTCTGGTTTCATTGATCCTCTGTATTGTTTCCTTAGCCTCTATGTCATTTATTTCTGCTCTGATCTTTATTATTTCCTTCCTTCTACTTGTCCTGGGTTTTATTTGTTGTTGTTTTTCTAATTCTTTTAGCTGCAGGGTCAGGTTGCTTATTTGAGCTTTTTGTAGCTTTTTATGATATGCCTGTAGTGCAATGAACTTCCCTCTCAGTACTGCTTTTGCTGTGTTCCATAAATTTTGAGTTGATGTATGCTCATTATCATTTATTTCTAGAAACTTTTTTATTTCTTCTTTGATCTCATTGTTAATCCATTCATTATTTAATATCATGCAATTTAGTTTCCAAGTGTTTGAGTATTTTTCAGTTTTTCTTTTGTGGTTAATTTCTAGTTTCATGGCATTGTGATCTGAGAAAATGTTTGATATGATTTCAATCTTCTTTAATTTACTGAGACCATTTTTGTGTCCTAACATGTGGTCTATCCTAGAAAACGTACCATGAGCGCTTGAGAAGAATGTATATTCTACTGCTTTAGGATGTAAAGTTCTTAAGATATCTATTAAATCAAGTTGATCTAGTGTATCCTTTAAGTCTGCTGTTTCTTTATTGATTTTCTTTCTTGAGGATCTATCCAGTGTTGTTAGTGGGGTATTAAAATCCCCTACTATGATAGTATTGCTGTTAATCTCGCCCTTTATGTTCATCAAAGTCTGCTTTATGTATGTTGGGGCTCCTATATCTGGTGCATAGATATTTATAATAGTTATATCTTCCTGTTGAATTGTTCCCTTTATCATTATGTAGTATCCTTCTTTATTACTACAGCCTTTGTTTTAAAGTCCATTTTGTCAGCTATAAGTACTGCTACCCCGGCTTTTTTTTCATTTCCATTTGCATGAAATATTTTTTTCCATCCTTTTACCTTCAGTCTATGTGCATCTTTTGTTTTAAGGTGTGTCTCTTGTAGACAGCATATGTATGGGTCCTGTTTCTTTATCCATGCAGCTACCCTATGTCTTTTGATTGAATCATTTAATCCATTTACATTTAAGGTTATTATTGATATGTAGTTGTTAATTGCCATTTTATTCTTTAAAGCTGTATTCTTCTTTTGCTCTATTCTTTCCTCCCTTTGAACTGTTCACAACAGGTCCCTTAGTATCTCTTGCAGAATTGGTTTGGTTTTAGTGAATTCCTTGAGGCTTTCTTTGTTGGAAAGCTCTTTATTTCTCCTTCAATTTTAAACGTTAGCCTTGCTGGATAGAGTAGTCTTGGTTGTAGGTTCTTGTTCTGCAGTACTTTGATTATATCTTGCCCTTCCCTTCTGGCCTCAAGTGTTTCTGTTGAGAAGTTCAATGTCATCCTTATGGGGGCTCCTTTGTAGGTGAGAGTCTTTTTTTCTCTAGCAGCTTTTAAGATTTTTTCTTTATCCATTAGCTTTGGTATTTTAACTATGATGTGTCTTGGTGTAGATTTTTTTGGGTTTCTCTTTAATGTTCTGTGTGCTTCTTGAATGTGTGGAATGTTTCCCAGCCTTAATTTAGGGAAGTTTTCTGCTATGATTTGATTGAACACAGTTTCCATTTCCTGTCCTCTTTCCTCTTCTTCAGGCACCCCTATGATGCGAATGTTGTTTCTCTTCATGTTGTCACAGAGCTCCCTTAGAGTTTCCTCACATTTTTTGAATCTCTTTTCCTTTTTTTTCTCTGCTTCTGTAAATTTGTTTATTGTGTCCTCTAACTCGCTGATTCGATCCTCAGCGTGATTCATCCTGCTTTTAATTCCTTCCATTGTGGTCTTCAGTTCTGATACTGTATTTGTCATTTCTGTCTGATTCTTTTTTATTATTTCAATTTCGTTTTTTATACTTGTTATCTCTTTATTTAAGTGTTCATAATGACTATCCATTGTTGCTCTAATTTCTTTGAACATCCTAACTATCAATATTCTAAATTCTGCTTCTGGTAGTTTGGTTATATCTGGTTCATTCAGGTCCTTCTCTGGGGATTTCTCTTGGTTCATTTGGTTTGCATTCCTCTGCCTGCCCATTTTATCTGAGTATAAGCAAGTTGTGGCCACTGAAGTCCAGTATGTGTTGCCTTTGTGTTTTCTAGGTGTGGTCTGTCTGTAGGCTTGCCACCCCCTCTGCCGCTGCCTAGGGCGGCTGGGTGTGGGCGTTGTCAGCACGGTTCACTGCAGCTATTGCTGTGATTTCTGCCTCTCCTTTGCAGGAGGGGCTGTCACTCAAGTCACTAGCCTTAGCACTCAAGGCAGAGGTGAGCACCTTTGCTCAGCTGCGGACCAAGCCCGTTTCCCGAAGCTTACGCCCAGGCCCCGCAGTCAGAGTCTGCTGGCCACAGTTTTGTGGGTTGGGCGGGGCTTTTGACGTTCTCTCAGCTGTGAGCCTTTGCACGTCCAGAATTTAGCCTCACCCTCGAGGCCGGTGCTCTCCTGCGCAGGGTTGCAAACCGCGGTTTATTGGGCCGGGCGTGTTTGTTGGTGTGAGCTCAGCTGCTAGCTTCCGATCAATCCGGACTCTACCATGCACCCACGTTTGGCGCCAGCTCGCGCACTAGGATGGCCAACCGCAGGGATTTCTCTTGCCGGGCGGGGCTAGTAGCGTGAGCTCCGCCGTGAAAGCCAGCTCGTGTGCACGTAGGATTTCAAACCACCGCGGTTTCTCCGTCAGTGCGGTGTTGGCAGCGTGAGCTCAGCCGCGAGCCCTTCACCGGTCCCTGGTCCTAACCCCGTCCCTGTGGTCAGGGCCGGCTTGCACAGGGTCGCAGAGCCAATCTCTGCCCGTATTTTTCCCCACAAGTGGGGTCACAGGCGGGCCCGCAGCTGCCGGACCGTTTTCGCGCGTCCCCTCCGCCCCTGCTGGGCTAGACCGAGCTCACATTGGCTGTGCCTCCACCCATGCCAACAGGACCGCATTTTAGCATCCTGCCACCAACATCCCTTCAGCAACCCTCAGAGAGATGGCAGTGTCTTAAGTCTCCACACTGTAGGCTTGGGAGCTCCCTCTCTCTAAGCAGCTCTGCCCCAATTGCCGCAGGAGAGCTTGTTTGGCTAGTGTCCTGTCTCCCTTTGCTGGTATTGCTAGTTCCAGGGGAAATATTCGTTTTCGCTTAGGGAAATGACTTAGCCCAGGGGTCAGGATGGCTGTCCCTCAGAGTGTCCTCGTGCCTTCAGTCCACTCTCTGTTTTTGCTGCTCTGTTCCTCTCCTCTGTCCCCGTTCCTCAGAGCCCCGGGTGCGTGGTTGTGAGAGAGGGTTTCTGCGCTGTCCCTTTGAAAAGATTCTTGGGTCTGAGAAAACTATCTCTTTTTCACAAACAGTATCCTCACTTGCTTCACAGCTCAATACTGTCCATATGCCTCTTCTAGGCTCTGGGACTGCAAGCTGGGGCTTCGGTCCTGGGACCCAGGTCCCTCCATCTCCGCCAAACTCTCCTCCCGCCACGCGGGCCTCTCCGGGCTGCCATTTGCTCCAGGGAGCGGGCAGCCCTCTTCACGTTTTCGCTATTCCTACCAGTCTCAATGTGGCTTCTGCAGTGTTCCTTGGTTGAAGAGTCCACTTAGTTTAGTTCAAAGTTGGATTATCCAGATGATGGTTCTTAAAATTGAGTTATAATCCACTTTGGTTCTGGGAGTTGGAAGTTGGTACGTCCACCTACTCCATCGCCATCTTCCGTCTCCTCTTTTGCCCATTTTTTGATTGGATTGTTTATCTTTGGTGTTGAATTTTACAAGTTCTTTATAAATTTTGGTTATTAACCCCTTATCAGATGTATTGTCCAATATGTTCTCCCATTGTGTAGTTTGTCTTTTTATTCTGTTCTTTTTGTCTATAGCTGTGCAAAAGCTTTTTAGTTTGATATAGTCCCATTTGTTCATCCTGTCTTTTATTTCCCTTGCCCGTGGAGACAAATCAGCAAATATATTGCTGCTACAGATGTCAGAGAGTTACTGCCTATGTTTTCTTCTAAGATGCTTATGGTTTCACGGCTTACATTTAAGTCTTTTTCCATTTGAGTTTATTTTTGTGAATCATGTAAGTTGGTGGTCTAGTTTCATTTTTTTGCAGGTAACTGTCCAATTTTTCAACACCATTTGTTGAAGAGGCTGTCTTTACTCCATTGTATGCTCTTACCTCCTTTGTCAAATATCAGTTGTCCATAAAGGTATGGGTTTATTTCTGTATGCTCTGTTCTGTTTTATTGATCTATATGCCTGTTCTTATGTCAGTACCAAGCTATTTTGAGCACAATGGCCTTGTAGTATAACTTGATATCAGGAAGTGTGATACCTCCCACTTTATTTTTTATTTTCAAGATTGTTGAGGCTATTTCTGTTCTTTTTGGTTCCATATAAAGTTTGAAATATGTGTTCTATATCTTTGAAGTATGTCATTGGTATTTTAATAGGTATTGCATTGAATTTATAAATTGCTTTGAGTAATATAGACATTTTAATGATGTTTATTCTTCCTAACCATGAGCACGGTATATGCTTCCACTTGTTTATATCTTCCTTGATTTCTTTTATCAGTGTTTTATAATTTTTTGAGTACAAGTTTTTAATCTCCTTGGTTAAATTTACTCTTAGGTACTTTATTTTTTTGTTGCAATAGTGATGGGGATTGTTTCCTTAATTTCTCTTTCTGACAGTACATTGTTGGTGTATAAAAATGTCTTTGATTTCTGAGTATTAATTTTATATCCTGCCACCTTGCTCAATTCATTTATCAGGTCCAGTAGTTTTTTGACTGAGACTTTAGGGTTTTCAATATACAATATCATATCATCTGCAAATGATGATAGTTTTATTTCTTCTTTTCCAATTTGGATGCCTTTTATTTCTTCTTCTTGTCTGATTGCTGTGGCTAGAACTTCCAGGACTATGTTGAATAAGAGTGGTGAAAGGGGGCACCCCTGCCTGGTTCCTGATCTTAAGGGGATTGCTTTTAATTTTTGCCCACTAAGTATGATGTTGGCTGTGGGTTTGTCATAGATGGCCTTTATCATGTTGAGGTATGTTCCCTATATTCCCACTTTGTTGCGAGTTTTGATCATGACTGGGTGCTAAATTTTATCAAATGCTTTTTCTGCATCTATTGAAATTATCATGTGGTTTTTCTCCTTTCTTTTGTTTATGTGATGAATCACATTGATTGATTTGCAAATATTGTACCAGCCTTGCCTCCCCAGAATAAATCCCACTTGATCATGGTGTATGATTTTTTTCATATATTGCTGGATTCGGTTGGCTAATATTTTGTTGAGGATTTTAGCATCTAGATTCATCAGGGATATTGGCCTATAGTTATCTTTCTTTGTGTTGTCTTTGCCTGGTTTTGGAATCAGAATTATGCTTGCCTCATAAAAGGAACTTGAACTCTTCCTTCCTCTTGAATTTTTTGAAATAGCTTGAGAAGGATAGGAGTTAGTTCTTCTTTGAATATTTGGTAGAATTCACTTGTGAAGCCATCAGGCCCCAGGCTTTTGTTTGTTGGTAGATTTTTGATAACTGTTTCAATCTCTTTTGTTGTAATTGGTCTGGTTAGGGTTTCTGATTCTTCCAGATTGATTTTTAAAATATTATATGTTTCAAAAAATTTGTTCATTTCATCTAGGTTGTCTGATTTTTTGGCATACAGTTCAGTTCTTCATAGTATTTTCTTATGATCCTTTGTATTTCTGTTGTGTCAGTTGTTATTTCTCCACTTTCATTTCTGATTTTATGTATTTGAGTTCTCTCTCTTTTTTTCTTGATGATTCTGGTTAAAAGTTTATTGATCTTGTTTACCCTTTCAAAGAACCAGCTCCTTGTTTCATTGTTCCTCTGTGTTGTTTCTTTAACCTCTATGTCATTTATTCCGCTCTGATCTTTATTATTTTCTTCCTTCTACTACATCTGGGCTTTACTTGCTGTTCTTTTTCTAGTTCTTTTAGATGAAGAGTTAAGTTGTTAAAGTTTTTTCTAGCTTTTAAGGTATGCCTGTAATGCTATGAATTTTCCTTTCAGTACTGCTTTTGCTATGTCCCATCAATTTTGTGTTGTTGTATGCTCATTATCATTTGTTTCTAGGAATTTTTTTATTTCTTCGTTGATCTCATTGTTAACCCATTCGTTATTTAATGACATGCTATTTAGTTTCCAAGTTTGAGTATTTTTCAGTTTTTCTGTTGTAGTTGATTTCTAGTTTCATGCTATTGTGATCAGAGAAAATGCTTGATATGATTTAAATTTTCTTAAATTTGTTGAGAACACTTTTGTGCCCTAACATGTGGTTTATCCTAGAGAATGTACCATGAGCACTTGAAAAGAATGTATATTCTGCTGCTTTAGGGTGAAAGGTTCTGAAGATATCTATCAAATCCAGTTGATCTAGTGCAGATGTTTTCAAACTTTTTATAAAAATGGCCCACTTTTGCAGTGCTGGTCTACCTGGCCTCTACCGCCCACTAGTGGGCATTCCAGCTTTCATGGTGGGCCAATCACGGTGCAGTTTGGTTGCTCCACTACTGCCCATCATGAAAGCTGGTACGCCTACTAGTGGGAGGTATGGACCAGGTTAACCACACTGCAACAGTGGGCCGTTTTTATAAAAAGTTTGAAGACATCTGATCTAGTGTGTTCATTAAGTCTGCTGTTTCTTTGTCAATTTTCTTTCTTGAGGATCTATCTAGTGTTGTTAGTGGGGTATTGAAATCCCCTACTATTATAGTATTATAGTATTGCTGTTGATCTTGCCCTTTATATCCATCAAAGTCTGCTTTATATATTTAGGTGCTCCTATGTTAGGTGCGTAGATATTTATAATGGTTATATCTTCCTTTTGGATTGCTCCTTTTATCATTATGTAGTGAACTTCGTTATCTCTTACTATAGCCTTTGTTTTAAAGTCCATTTTGTCAGATATAAGTATTTCTACCCCAGCTTTTTTTTCATTTCCATTTGCATGAAATATTTTTTTCCATCCTTTTTCCTTCAGTCTATGTGCATCTTTTGTTTTCAGGTGTGTCTCTTGTAGACAGCATATGTATGGGTACTATTTTCTTATCCACGCAGCTACCCTATGTCTTTTGATAGGATCATTTAGTCCATTTACATTTAAGGTTATTATTGATATGCAGTTGTTTATTGCCATTTTATTCTTTAAAGCTGTATTCCTTTTTTGCTATATTCTTTTTCCCCTTTGATCTGTTTACAACAAACCTCTTAGCATTTCTTGCAGCATTGGTTTAGTTGTAGTAAATTCCTTGAGTTTTTTTGTTTGTTTGTTTGGGAAGCTTTTTATTTCTCCTTCAATTTTAAACAATAGCCTTGCTGGATAAAGTAGTCTTGTAGGCTCTTGTTCTGCATTACTTTGAATATTTATTGACATTCCCTTCTGTCCTCAAGTGTTTCTGTTGAGAAGTTGGATGTCATCCATATGGGGCTCCTTTGTAGGTGATATCCTTTTTTTCTTTAGCAGCTTTTAATATTTTCTCTTTATCACTTAACTTTGGTACTTTAATTATGATGTGTCTTGGCAGGTGGCACTGGAGGCTGAGCCTGAGCACAAATAGCTATTGTCCACCTCCCTCCCCCACTCCAACCACCCAGAGGTAGAGAAGTTTGGGCGGGGAGAGACCTCAGAAGCCATTCAAAATATGCAATTTTAACACTCAGTTTGCTTTCCTAAGGAGTTCTCAAAGTACTAGGTAACAAGGGCTTCTCATTGTTCTGGGAAGTATATTATTTCCTTTGTTCTAACTGAGCGTTCAAATAGACAAGCTCTGGGGTTACAAAGTAGACTCATATTGATCAACAAAGCTTAAGATTGCCTCATGTGATTTTTGTCAGAGCTCTAGCCAATTACACTTCTCTGGACTGTAATATTTGTTGTACAAGTGAGCAGCCAACGTCCCCACTGCTGCCACCTTGAGGTGGCTGATTAACATAGAAATTTTAGAGCTCGGGTTACCCATTTTGTTGTTCTCCTTATGGGCAACATCCCCAACCTTCCTCACCCTTAGCACAAGTTCCCACAAACCTTAAAACAAAAAAAGCCTTATGAACAAGGCTGATTCCCAACCTTTAGAAACCTTCCCAGGTATTTCCTTCATCTTCACAGAGTTTCTCAACAAGGGCACTAATGGCATTTGAGTGTGAGGTCCTCACTGTGTAGGACATTTAGCATCACTGTATCACAAGACTATCCCCACTCCAACCATCACCAAGTATTCAAACATGGTACTTACTGCCTAATTTATGAACCACTACATGAACTATTATAGTTTCCTCCCCGTAGTACCACATCCCAATTTCTCCTTCAGGCCTCTCTAGTGGACTGCTCTCTCTCCACTAGGCCTGAGGGTAGAGGGAGGTGAGAAAATAAAGCATAATAAAAAGGTGAAAAAACTGTACAATTATGGAAAGAGTGATATGTATAAATAGATTAAACAAAGTACAGTGAAGAGATCCATGCACGTATTTTTACACTTTGTCTTAGCCAAAAGGCTGAAAAGCAATAATGCACATTTTTAAAAAATTTAATATTTAGAACCTGAATACAAAAATTAGAGCTGGTAAATAAATTATATTATGGATAACTAATGTAATACTCTAGTGTCATTAAGGAAAATGTTTATAACATTTATGTAGCCACATGGGGAAATTTAGTTCAGATATAATATTGAATAGACACATTTTTTTGTTTGTTGAGGACCCTGGTTAGACACCCCAAGGTTGCCAGCTTGAGCATGGGTTCATCTGGCTTCAGCATTGAATCTTAGACATAACACCATGGTCACTGGCTTGAAGCCCAATGTTGCTGGCTTGAGCAAGGGGTCACTGGCTCAGCTATAGGTCCCCCTGGGTCAAGGCATATAAGAAAAAGCAATAAATGAACAACTAAAAGTGCTGCAACTACAAGCTGATGTTTCTCATCTCTCTCCCTTCGTGTCTGTCCCTCTCTCTCTCTAAAAAAACAACACAAACAAACAAAAGACAAAAACTTTCTCCAAGGCCCTCACCAGTTGGCTCAGTGGTAGAGCGTTGGCCTGGTGTGTGGAAGTCCCGGGTTCGATTCCCAGCCAGGGCACACAGGACAAGTGCCTATCTGCTTCTCTACCCTTCTTCCTCTCCTTTCTCTCTATTTCTCTCTTCCTCTCCTGCAGCTAAGGCTCCATTGGAGCAAAACTTGGCCCAGGCACTGAAGATGGCTCCATGGCCTCTGCCTCAGGTGCTGGAATGGCTCTGGTTGCAATGGAGCAATGCCCCAGATTGGCAGAGCATCACCCTCCTGGTGGGCGCAAGTGGGAGTCTGTCTGTCTGACTCCCTGCTTCTCACTTCGGAAAAATACAAACAAACAAACAAACAAAACACACACACACACAAACTTTCTCTATCAATTCATTCTAGCTAAATGAGCCTGTGATAAAAGGTGGCATAAATCGATAGGAATGCAGCATTTCAAATTTCCAATATACCGGTACTTGCATTGCTGTCAGGACAGCCTGGCCTCCTACGGGGGTCACAAGATGCTGGAGAATTCTCTTTGCTTCCATCTTTCTTTGCTTTCCCTTTCTTCATACTTTGCTAGAGTCGAGGTACAATCAAAGAGAAAAGAGATATATAGCAGAGTAGATTTTTTTTTGTTTCTTTCAAACGTAGAAATGAAATTCTTATGGTCATTTGAAAGAAATTGATTAAATGTGAATGAAAGACACACGATACTCATCAGGAATCTGCACACAGTTACCATGTAAGGATCAAACTTAAGTTATTTGGGGAAGGTAGAAGAGGGTATAAGGGGATAAGTGGTGATGGAAGGAGACAATTTGGGGTGGTGAATGCACAATAAAATATACAGATGATATATTATAGACTTGTACAACCTATATACTTTATTAAACAGTGGCACCCCAATAAACCAGCAAAAACAAACAATAAACTTACAGTATCTTTCTAAACTCTTTAAAGCTGGTAATTTTGGAAAATAAAAAGATAATTTTATAACACACTTTCTGGGAGCATATTCTAAATAGTTCATTTATCCATTGAACAAATATTTACTAAGCTCATAAAATGTGAAAGCATGATGCTAAAAGCTAGGGATACAATGATGCAGGACTGGGGTCCTCAAACTTTTTACACAGGGGGCCAGTTCACTGTCCCTCAGACCATTGGAGGGCCAGACTATAAAAAAAAAACTATGAACAAATCCCTATGCACACTGTACATATCTTATTTTAAAGTAAAAAAACAAAATGGGAACAAATACAATATTTAAAATAAAGAACAAGTAAATTTAAATCAACAAACTGACCAATGGGAACTATGGGTGCGGATGCATCCTGTGCTCCTCTCACTGATCACCAATGAAAGAGGTGCCCCTTCTGGAAGTGTGGTGGGGGCCGGATAAATGGCCTCAGGGGGCCACATGCAGCCGGGGGACCTGCGGTTGTTTGGGGACCCCTGGGGAGCTCCTTGCTCTCATAGAGCTTTACAATCGAATTAAACAAAAACACAAATATTACAAACTGTGACAGGTACCATAAAATAAAAGGATAGGCCACAGCAATGTTGGGGATGGTACTCTGTGTAGATTGCTAATTTCACTTTTCTTATTGTGTAGTAATTAGTTTACATGTCTGTACTTCTCACTAGATTTTAAGTTTCTTGACAACAGGGGCCATATCTTATACCTATTAGCATGCCCACCACTAATTTTCTAAAAAATAAATATTAAGGAGGAAATCACTGAACTAAATGTAAACAAGCACAGAGACCTACACATGCTGTTATTCTTACAGTCTTACCTTGATTTTCAGAAGGAATCCATTGTGACGCCACTTATACTCTTAAGTTTTGAGGTTCTTTCACTCTTACTCTGAAATGCTTTGTGTACATGAGAATAATATATCACATTGTCAAACTGGAGGAGAATGGATTAAGAAAAATAAGGTTTTTGAGAAGGAAGAGTAGGTAAAATAAAGATAGCAAATGACTTCCAAAACCTCAGTGATGGAATTCTTAGAATCCATACATCAAGTAAAAAAATAAGGAATTACCTGACCAGGCAGTGGCACAGTAGATAGGGTGTCAGCCTGGGATGCAGAGAACCCAGGTTCGAAACCCTGAGGTTGCCAGCTTGAACACGGGCTCATCTGGCTTGAGCATGAACTCACCAGCTTGAGTACAGGGTCGCTGGTTTGAGCGTGGGATTATAGACATGACCCCATGGTCATTGGCTTGATCAAGAAGTCCCTCGCTCTGCTATAACCCCTCAGTCAAGGCATGTATGAGAAAGCAATCAATGAACAACTAAGGTGCCGCAACAAAGAGTTGATTCTTCTCATCTCTCTCCCTTCCTGTCTGTCCCTCTCTTTGACTCTCTCTCTGTTTCTGTCAATAATAATAATAATTACAAAATTAAAAAAATAATGAATTAACCAGAAAAGAAGTCTACTGAAGATACCAGAATATTAGTCAAATAAAATGTAGGTCACCAGAGAGAGAGAGTCTATAGTTCTTTAAGTTAAAAGAAATAAAGTATTATTTAAGACTGGCAAAAGAAGACAGTTTTATTATTATTATTATTATTATTATTAAAATTCTAAAGAAAAAAGGTTATATTACCTCTTCTTTTCTTTCATAGCCTGAGCAGTTATCCTAAAAATAAAAAACATTAAAAAGGAAAATATTAAAGTTTAATAAAAGTGTTGCTATTAAACCCAGATACCTGGAACCACAGAACAGAGTGAGGCTTTGGGAGCCACCTGAAAGCTCTGTCATGGAACAGAATTTAGAAAACCCTCTCATCCCAAAAGGAACTCCATGCTTTTCACTCTTGTTTCATCAACTGTAAATGTTTTATAGCAAGAAATCGTTTCAAAACTTATGAATTGAAACCAGTAAAAGTATTCAACTTGTTTATGATCAGTTAAAAATTTTGTAGTTACACATTTTGTCAATACCCATGAAAAAAAACTTAAGAAATTTATTTAAAATAAAATATCATGAAAAATAAAAAATTCCAGTTTTTTAAATATAATAAATAGCTCCGTATACCTAATCTGGCACCTCTTCTAAACTTGTTCAGAGTATACTTTCAGCATAATTAGCATCTCAGTAGAGGGGGCATTCCTACATATACTTCAATTACTTTCCAACACTTCCTCAATTTTGGCAACAATCTGTTCTGCACATGCCCCTTCCTTCTACAGAGTGACCTGGTCCTTGTCTTGCTCTACATCAAGTTTAGTCAGTTCACTTTCAGCCAAGGTCAGCCCCATGCTCTGTTTCTGCCTAAAGGGAACAGGTGGAACTTCCTGAGGTAGCCTAGAGAAAAACTCTTTCCCTCATTAGAGCTTCCATAATTTTGAGTTTCTAGAAACAGGCAAAATGTCAGTTTTTATTTTAGAACACCACATCACCTAAGACACCAGAAGAAAAATTTCTAGAGGCAATCGTTCAACAGAACACGTATCCTGAAAGAAGATACTGAGCACAATATACTGAGCTCCAATGCTGAAATAATATGGAATGAGAGCCATGAACCCTCTACCACTCCAATACTTAATTATGTTTCAATAACAATGATCAAGATCATGTGCTAAGCCAAGGATTTAATGTGTAACCTTTCCTACCTAAAAAAAAAAAAATTAATTCAGAAAAATCATAGCAGCATATATCTATTTTTAAGTCTACCAAAAATCTTCCAAGTGACTTAAGCTATGGTGTGTTTTGACTTACACCAAAATTCAGGTTATGTCACTGTCAATGGAACAGAAGTGTGTTGTAACCCAAGGACCCCCTGTATTTGAAAAAGTCACTGCTAAAAATTATGAGATCTCGCCTGACCTGTGGTGGCGCAGTGGGTAAAGCGTTGGACCTGGGAACACTGAGGTCGCCAGTTCAAAACCCTGCACTGGTCTGGTCAAGGCACATATGGTAGTTGATGCTTCCAGATCCTCCCCCCTTTCTCTCTTTCTCTCTCTCTCTCTCACTCTGTGTATCCTCTCTAAAATGAATAAAATAAAAAAATAATAAAATGGAAAATTATGAGATCTGTAATATTCATTTGAAAAACAGGAAAATAGATTTCAAAGCTTTCTCAAAATGAAGTTGCCATGCTGTATGTAGCTCAAATCAACATTCCTGAAAGTATTTTTAGCACAAATGCAAAAAAGTAAATGAATGTTTATTTTTGTATGTAGGTATTTATATGAAATAAATATCACCAATCGCTTAAAAATAATTAGCAAGATAGTCAAGATTCTCACAAACAAACAATAAAATTAAATTCTATGGGAAAAAAATAACAGGAGAGATAACATAAACTAAAGAGAATTAAATTTTAAGTAGGTTGGTCAGGAAAGGTCTCAGTAAGGAGGTAACTATATTCAGCAATATGTGTACGCAACCTTGTAAAGGAATACAAAGAAAATGGAGAGCTGAAGAAAGAAGTGGAGCCAAAATGTCTCTTTGTGTGTTTATTTGCTTTAAAATAGGAGAGTTAACAATGTTTGTATGCTAATGTAAATGATTCAACAAAACACAAAATACCTGATGATGCAGAATAGAAAGGAGATACTGCTAACACAGCAGTATAAATATAAACACAATAAGTATAAACACAACACACATGGTATGATGGAGGTAGGGGGATCTGTAGAAGATCTCTTCTGTATACTACTTTAAATTTCTCAAATAAACAGCCAGATCATCAGCTGAAAATAGGATAGGAGAGGTAGTGATGGAAGTTTTAGAAGTTAGAAAGGATGAAACAGTTATCTCAGAGAATTGCAAATATGAAAGAAATAGGGGCATGCAGTATGATTATCTAAGAAGCATTAAGAGCTAACTCTTACTTACCCTATTGCAAGGCTAATAATAAAGTTCTTAGTTTAAAAGCCTATTAATATTTCTATTGGTAAAAAAGCACTATGATTATTTACAATCATTTATGTGAGATCTTTTCCACCACGTTTTAAAGAAACTTGTACCTAAAAAATACAAAGAGGCCAACCAGAGTTCAATTATGCAAGTATTATCCTTTAGATCCTAACATATATATGTTTATTATTTGTTTTTTTCCTCCCTCATTCTAATCATACACATGTATAAACACAAATAAATATATATACTTATAAATAACCTACTCTGACAATTCATATGCCTACAACTAATTTAGAAATGATAAAAAAGCAGTCATAAATAATCAATAATTGATATATAATACAGATGTCACAAAGCACAATAAGGTCCAAAAACACAAGAGAGAAAACTGGAAGTAGGAGGCTAATAATTCAGGGTACCAGAACAAAGAGTTTAGCATTAACTTGATTCACTACAGATTAATCCAAAAGAATTGATGAAACGCAAGGAAGACACAAGTCTCCTTGGCATTGGTCTGTTTATAAAGGTCTGAATAAAGATAAGAGCTATAGTAAAGAAGAAAATGGAAAAAATAAAGTGAGAACTCAAAAAACGTAATCTGTTAGATTTGCATAGACCAGGGGTCCCCAAACTTTTTACATAGGGGGCCAGTTCACTGTCCCTCAGACTGTTGGAGGACCAGACTATAAAAAGTTATGAACAAATCCCTATGCACACTGCACATATCTTATTTTAAAGTAAAAAAACAAAATGGGAACAAATACAATATTTAAAATAAAGAACAAGTAAATTTAAATCAACAAACTGAACAGTATTTCAATGGGAACTATGGGTGCAGATGCATCCTGTGCTCCTCTCACTGACCACCAATGAAAGAGGTGCCCCTTCTGAAAGTGCGGCAGGGGCTGGATAAATGGTCTCAGGGGGCCGCATGCGGCCCGCAGGGCCATAGTTTGGGGACCCTTGGCATAGAGTATGAAAATTTGGAACAGATAATAATGCATTTAGATACTACCATAAATAATGTATTTAGATACCATCATATAAAAAGTGTTTAAAAATAAATTAATAACATTTTAAGTATATTTCATGTCTATCCTTATATGTTTAGAAAACTAAAGGAAGTTTGTCCACTTATCTTGAAGATGTATAAATCAATGTAAGAACTCTGAACTGACTAAATTGTAAAATACATTACCAAAGGTGCAAGGTCAAACTGTGAAACTACCTGGTGTAAAAAAAACAGCCAAGTGGGTTGGGCATAATTTTAGCAGTTCAATGCTCTGGAAACAGCTGCACTGCCCATTGATCTAGGAAAGAAATAACTAAACATCAATAACTCCAACACAAATGCAAAATGTAATTAATGTAAGCTCAACTAAATATAACTATTAAAAATTTACTTTGATCTACCCTAAAAAATTCAAGATTTAAAATTTTTCACTAGAATTTATTAGCAAGATAGGTTATGGAATTTCTTCCTCTGAAATGAATAATTTCCTGGGGATGGGCTGGAAGAAAGACCATCTTGGGAGAATGCAAGTTTAGAAGATAATTATCAAGGAGCTGAGATATCTACAAATCAGTATGCAAAACAACTGTCTAACAACACTTCTAAAAATGTAATGGAAGGTTTTTTGCCTAATAATGAAATAGCTGTTTTCCTTTTCTGTTGGGCTAATTGTAGAAATAGCGGTAGGAAATGGAGTTGTATGATTTTAAGTAAGACATCACCTAGAATACTTGTATATTCCCTAATTAATACTGAAAACATAAAGAGTAAACAATAGTAGTTAAAGTTAAAGTAACCAGAATTATAATTTTCATACTTTTCCAAATTTACATCAAGGAAGACTAAAGTTAATCTAAACAAACAATACCAATTCTACACATCTTTCAGAAAATACAAGAGGAGCTAACACTGTTAATTCATTCTAAGAAGCCAGCATTTCCCAACTATCAAAACCAAACAAAGAAATTATAAAAAACAGTAAAACAAAACCCATACACCAATATCTCCCATAAACATTGACACAAAAATTCTCAGCAAAATAATTACAAACTGAATCTAGCCGTATGTAAAAAGAAAAATACATTACGACCAACAAGGGAATGTGAAGCTGGCTCAACAGATTAATATCCTTGGAATGTGAAGCTGGCTCAACAGACTAATATCAATCTGTGTAATTTGCCACATTGAGATTAATGTAATCATATCATTGATTCAATAAAATTCAATATTTGTTCATGATGAAACAACCTCTTAGCTAAGTAGGAATAGGAGAAAACTTCTTTAATCAGTAATAAAAAGTATCTACAAAAAACTACTGTTAACTTTATTATACTTTATGATAAAGGACTAATCTTTCTTCCTAAGATCAGTAATAAAGCACTATCTCACCACTCTAATTCAACCCCATACTGGAATTCCTAATCAGTGCAATAAAGGTAATATCAAGAAAGAAAAGATAAGTATATTGGAAACAAAAAAATAAAAATTGTCTCTGTTCATAAACAACATGGCTGTCTCTGTAGAAAATCCCAAAAAGTTATTTCAAAAAGCTCCAAGAAGTACCAACAGCAAAAATCAAGCCAATTATATTCCTATATACCATCAATAAACAACTGGAATTTGGGAAAAACAAACAAACAAAGAAACCTTTACAATAGCACTACCCTTTTCCAAAATGAAGTACTTAGGTATAATCGATTACTTTTTATCAGTTTTAAAAGTGAAGTCATTTGTAGCAATTAAAGCTAAAATAAGAAACTAATTAATATAATTAATGAATCAATCTTCATCCCAAGATTTAGCTTTAAATCTTTAAAAAAATAATGTCTCCAGAAAGTGTTCATTTTTATAACAATCAAACATCTCAGAAAATTTATGGTGTTTTAGAAAAAATATCACCTGTTCATGTTCAGTACCAAAATCATCATCTTCTGCTCCAATAATATGAGGCCCAATAATTTGGGGTTGAGGGACTCCCAGTAAGTGATTGAATGTCCTGGTAATATTCAGAGAAAAGAAAAAGAATTATCTCATCATCAAATTCAAAGAAAGAATAAAGCAAAACTGTAGGGCCAGTATTCGCGGTCACCATCACAGCAGCCTGGCCCATGCAGGTTCGCATTAGATTTGGACAGTCGGTAATGAAACAATGGAGCCAAGAACTGGTGAGCCATCAGCTTTAATTTTAGCTTGCATCCGGCGGGCAAGTAAAAACACACAATGGGCTCCAGAACCCACTCATTCAGTGCTCACAAAGCTACTGACTTATCCGAGTTTCCTAGCATCGAAGCTTCCTAGCTCACCAGACTTATTCACCTCTGTTTCCCATCTCCTTCTCTCTCACAAACTCTGCACAAACTGGCTTCTTCCTCAGCACTCCGCCATCTTGGCTGCTTCTCCTGGCCTCCATGTGGCCTTACTCTGCTCTCCTCTCAAATGCTAACCTCAGGAACCAAGATAGAGCAAGAGCAAGCTCCCAGCCTGCCCCACTTTATAGTGTAGAATCAAAACCTTTAATCCAATTATACAAACAAGAAAGTCGCTGATACAAAGTCACTTATCTGAGGCATAATGGGAGAATTCATCATGAGAGTGCACCACCCCACATAATTTAATCAGTCAAGGGTGTGGGGAAAAGCTTACTCTTAGAACTTGCACGTGGGCAGCGCCATCTTTAACAAAGTGAGCATAATACATTTTATCTGCTCAACAGAAACCATCAAAAAGACATGAGTGGGATTTCTTTTTACTTATTTTATGTATTTTATTTCCAAAACAGTAGTTCTCAAAATTTCAAGGCCATGAACTGTTGGGATCACGGGGGCGTTAAGAATTCATGTCTAGGACCGCATGACCCAGAGAAGGAACAGGGAAGATAAAAAGCATAGACCATAGGAGTTAGGCACAGTTAACCGCACCCCCGTCATGTTATGTTTAGCTAAGATAGCAAAACCGTTATAGAAGGTTTAAGCAATAATTGCATGAACTGTTTTTAAAAATTGTCCACTGACCGCTTGTTACTACGCCATGTGACTATGTGTAATTTTCTGCCCACCTATAGCTAACTGCCAAGTTTGCTTCTGGATCTGATGCTTGCTTGCTCAGCTATATAAGCCATAGTCTGTAAGCGCTCGGTGTAACTCCGTGGACAGCCTTTTTGAGTACTGTAGGAGCTCACCCCTGCGCAGGTTTGCATTTTGGCCATAAAAATTCTTTGAACTCCTGAAAGTCTCTGATATTTGTTTTGCACCCGGCGAATGCAACAGAACCACAGTAGTAAAGAAAATTACAACAGTCTAGATTATTTTCTTGGGGTGGAAAAATATTTCCCCTGGGAATAATAAACATTCTTTGCTCACTACATCCTTGATTATCTGAATTCAAACACTCTGTATACTTCACTTATTATTTCATACATATCTATTGTTACAGAAATAAATAAAATTAGCTTATATAAACTGTTAAAAATTTAAGAAGTTAGAGTTTAAAAGTAAGTGAAAACAACAGCACAAAGGAAAAATGAGAGTAGAAAGCTAACACAGCAGAAGTTAATAACAAATATGGCTATTAATATTACATGTTGAAAGCTGTCACTAAACCTTATTTTTTCATTTTTAATTACTTTTTTCCTTTTTTTCTTTTACTAATTATATTTAATGGGGTGACAATGGTCCATAGGAACACATAGGTTACAGGTGTACATTTCCATTACATGTGATGTTTTGTGCCTATCACCGAAAGTCAAAACACCTTTCATCACTTTATATTTGGCCCCCTTTAACTCACACTACTGCCTTTCCCTCTGGTAACCACCTCACTTTTGCCTATGTCTGTGAGTCTCAATTTTATATCTCACATATGAGTAAAATCATATAGTTCTTAACTTTTTCTGACTTAGTTCCCTTAGCATAATATTCTCAAGGTCCATCCATGTTGTTGCAAATTGTAGTATTTCATCATTTCTTATGGCTGAGCAGTATTCCATTATATATAGATGTACCACATCTTTTCCTTCTTTTTTTAAAATTTTTGTGAAAGGAGGGGAGACAGAGACAGACTCCCTCATGCACCCCAACCAGGATCCACCCAGCAAGCCCCTTAGGGGGCATTGCTCTGCCTACTGCTCCATTGCACCCAGAGCCATTTTTTAGCACTCATGGTGGAGGCCATGGAGCCATCCTCAGTGCCTGGGGCCAAATTGCTCCAATTGAGCCATGGCTTCAGGAAGGGAAGAGAGAGAGAAAGAGAGAGAGAACCATCCTCAGGGCTGACACTTGAAACAATTGAGCCACTGGCTGCAAGAGGTGAAAAGGGAGAGAAGAGGAACAATGAGGGGGAGAGAAGCAGATGGTCACTTTGCTTGTGTGTCCTGACTGGGAATCAAACCCAGGAATCCATACACTGGGCTGATGCTCTATCCACTGAGCAAACCTGCCAGGGCCTTTTGTAGATTTCTTTACTTCCTTTTGTAGTTGAAATCTAATTTCAGAGCATTATATCCAAGAACATGTTTGGTATAACTTACATCTTCTTGAATTTATTGAGTTTAGTTTTGTGACACAACATATGGTCTGTCCTTGAGTATGTTCAATATGTATGGGAGAAGAATGTACAATCTGATATTCTGGGATAAAAAATTCTGTAAATCTCAAATATGTTCATTTGGTCTAATGTATCATTTAAAGCCAATATTCCTTAATTGATTCTTAAACAGCGTTATTCACTTAGCAAAATGTGCTTGTTAGAGTAAAGATCTAAGATAATACATAATGCCAAGCATAGTAGATGGTGGTATAAAAAAAGAGAATCTAAAATGAACAGAAATACTCTCCTAGGCAGAAAATATTATGTTAGTAGACAAGAACTTGAAAAAAATACCTCTTTAACATGGGATCGCATACTTGGAGAAAATAAAGACGTTGATACAATAGGATACTATGAAAAAAAGCATTTAGAGACCAAAAAGCTTTAATATAACTACTACATATAATAAAATAATTATTGTACTATTTATCAATTGTTGTGTGATAAAGTATACAAAACTTAATGGTTCAACATGGAAAATACTTATTATCTTACATATTTTGGTTGGTGAGGAACTTGAGTAGCTTGATCATTCTGGCCCAGGGTTTTTCATAACACTGCAGTCAAAATGTCAGCCATTTATTTGAAAGCTTAGCTGGGGACAAGAGACCAGCTTCCATGCTCACACAGGTGCTTGTGGCAGAAAGGTCTTGTTTTCTTGCTGAAAGCCTCAGTTTCTTCCCACACGTGCTTCCCATAACATGGAAACTGGCTTTCCCCAGAGTGACCCCCCAAAAAAGAGCAAGAAAGAAGCCCCAATGTCTTTTATGACTTTAGTTTCTAAGGGTGCGCACTGTCTCTTCAGCAAGTTAGAAGCAAGTCACTAAATCTAGTCCACACTCAAGGATAGAAGAATTAGGCTCCCCCTCCAAAGAGAGGAATATCAAAGAATTTGTAGACATTTTCAAACTTCTATAACTGCCAATGTTTAAAGGAAAAAATAGTCTCTAAAGATAAAGTCAAGGAAATATATCAGAACATGTATCATAAACATTAATAGATAGAAATTAAAGAGACAAGAATTATGTAGAGAACAACTACAATGGTCTTGTTCACAAGATATCAGTAGAGAAAATGAAAAAGAGGCCTTTAGAGAAATGACAGAAGAAAGCTTCCCAGAGTTGAAAACTAATGCATATTTCCAGGCAGAAGGAGCTCACTTGGAACCAACTGCAATGAATAGTAATAAAAATAAAAGATCCATGTCTAAAATGTTTTTGGAATTTTTAGTGTACCAAAAATTTAAAAAAGAATTCTAAAAGCTTGTAAGAGAAAGAAAATGGGAATTATGCTGAAAGACATTTCTCATTATAACACAAAGAACAATGCCTTCAACTTGATGAAAGAAAATGGTATTGAATTAGAATTCTGTATTCATTAAGACTATTCATAAAGTATGAAGAAAGATATAATGACATTTTCAGATATAGCAGGATGAAGAGTTTAACTGAAATGTACCTTTTACTTGAAAATTATTTGAAGATACCACTTCAGGAAAGTGAGAAAAATGTTAAGAAAGAGAATGTCATGAGACCCAAGAGAAAGTGGAAACAACCCAGGTGGGTGGTGAAGAGGGGCAATTCTAGGATAATTGTGTTGCAGGCCAAGAAACAGCTGTTCCACGCTGGAACACAGGAACATAAAAGATAAGCAAGAGGAGGATTAAGCATACTACTGTTCGATGTAGCAGATGGAAAAATATGAGACTTTATAAAATTATATTACTTTGATAGTAATAATAGAAAAGCATTTGGGAAAACAGAGTTGTTCAGAAAGTTAAGACATGATTTTAAATATGAAGCAAAATGAAAAGTGGCATAATCTTAAAGTATTGATGAAGAATAAGACTTGAACATAGTAAATATTTTATTTCAAGTGGCTCATGAATTGCATCATTGGACCAGTAGAAAAGAAAATATAATTCTAATTAGTATACCTCTTAACCTGGCAGGAATAATATGCATATTGTATATGACAGCATGTACATATTGTCATAATAATGTAAGCACTTGGTTTATTTTTAAACTTTTAGAATCAGCCTATTATGCAAAGCAGAGAAAAGTTAGTGGCTGCAGATCAGAATGGAAATGTAAAAATTCCTCTTAATTATACAAATAAAATTATAGTTGAAAGAAATGAAGGTAGGAGGAAAGAAATATAATTAGAAAGAAGGATATGTACACTAAACACCTAATCTGACATAAAAGAGGTTTCAGATACTAACATCTTGATGAAACAAAAATGTAATTATTTTGTAAACTTAAAGTAATAACCAGTACCCAACTAGTATTAATATAATTATCAAACATTGGGAAGAAATGAGGGAGAGTCTAGGTAGAGAGCATAAATGAGCAATATCTTTAGAGAAGGAAGAAATAGATACTACCTAAAGATAATAAAGAAAAAGAAGTATGAAGTTATTTGTTGTTGGATCACCATAATAATCTGAAATTCGAATGAAAAAGATTGGGGGTAGAAAAGAAAAAGGGGAGAGAATGTTTTTTTCTCATATGCTCTTCCAAGTTGTTGCCATGTCTTATGTTGACTTTTTTTTTTTTTTTTTTTTTTTTTAATATATATATTTTATTTTTATTAATTCTAATGGGGTGACATCAATAAATCAGGGTACATATGTACAATGAAAACATCTCCAGGTTATCTTATCATTCAATTGTGTTGCATACCCATCACCAAAAGTCAAATTGTCCTCTGTCACCTTCAATCTGGTTTTCCCTGCGTCCCTCCCCTCCTCCCTATCCCACTCTTCCCTCCCTCCCCCCATCCCATAACCACCACTCTCTTGTCCATGTCCATACCCTCACTTTCATGTCCCACCTATATATGTAATCGTGCTGTTCTCAGTTTTTCTTTTTTTCTGATTTACTTATTTCACTCCGTATAATGTTATCAAGGTACATCCATTTTGTTATAAATGATCCGATGTCATCGTTTCTTATGGCTGAGTAGTATTCCATAGTATATATGTACCAAAGCATTTTAATCCACTCGTCTTCTGACGGACACTTGGGCTGTTTCCAGATCTTCCCTATTGTGAACAATGCTGCCACGAACATGGGGGCGCATTTCTTCTTTTCGAACAGTGCTATGGTGTTCTTAGGGTATATTCCTAAAAGTGGGATAGCTGGGTCAAAAGGCAGTTCGATTTTTAATTTTCTGAGGAATCTCCAAACTGTTTTCCACAGTGGCTGCACCAGTCTGCATTCCCACCAGCAGTGCAGAAGGGTTCCCTTTTCTCCACATCCTCGCCAGCACTTATTCTGTGTTGTTTTGCTGATAAGTGCCATTCTGACTGGTGTGAGGTGATATCTCATTGTGGTTTTAATTTGCATTTCTCTAATGATTAGTGATGTTGAGCATTTTTTCATATGCCTATTGGCCATCTGTATGTCCTCTTTGGAAAAATTTCTATTCATTTCTTTTGCCCATTTTTTGATTGGGTTGTTTGTCTTCCTGGTGTTGAGTTTTATAAGTTCTTTATAAATTTTAGTTATTAACCCCTTATCAGATGTGCTGTCGAATATGTTCTCCCATTGTGTGGTTTGTCTTTTTATTCTGTTCCTATTGTCTTTAGCTGTGCAAAAACTTTTTAGTTTGATATAGTCCCATTTGTTTATCTTGCCTTTTATTTCAGTTGCCCATGAAGATAAATCGGCAAATATACCGCTGCTACAGATGTCAGAGAGCTTGCTGCCTATGTTTTCTTCTAAGATGCTTATGGTTTCACGGCTTACATTTAAGTCTTTTATCCATTTTGAGTTTGCTTTTGTGAATGGTGTAAGTTGATGGTCTAGTTTCATTTTTTTGCAGGTAGATGTCCAATTTTCCCAACACCATTTGTTAAAGAGGCTGTCTTTACTCCATTGTATGTTCTTTCCTCCTTTGTCAAATATCAGTTGTCCATAAAGCTGTGGGTTTATTTCTGGGTCCTCTGTTCTGTTCCATTGATCTATGTGCCTGTTCTTATGCCAGTACCAGGCTGTCTTGAGTATAATGGCCTTATAGTAAACCTTGATATCAGGAAGAGTGATACCTCCTGCTTTATTTTTTCTTTTTAAGATTGCTGAGGCTATTCGTGTTCTTTTTTGGTTCCATATAAATTTTTGGAATATGTGTTCTATATCTTTGAAGTATGTCATTGGTATTTTAATTGGTATTGCATTGAATTTATAAATTGCTTTGGGTAATATAGACATTTTAATGATGTTTATTCTTCCTAGCCATGAGCACGGTATGTGCTTCCACTTGTTTGTATCTTCCTTGATTTCTTTTATCAATGTTCTATAATTTTCCGAGTACAAGTCCTTAACCTCCTTGGTTAAATTTACTCCTAGGTACTTTATTTTTTTGGCTGCAATAGTGAAGGGGATTGTTTCCTTAATTTCTTTTGCTGATATTTCATTGTTGGTATATAGAAATGCCTCTGATTTCTGAGTATTAATTTTATATCCTGCCACCTTGCTGAAATCATTTATAAGGTCCAGTAGTTTTTTGACTGAGACTTTAGGGTTTTCAATATACAATATCATATCATCTGCAAATAATGACAGTTTTACTTCTTCTTTTCCAATTTGTATGCCTTTTATTTCTTCTTCTTGTCTGATTGCTGTAGCTAGGACTTCTAGAACTATGTTGAATAAGAGTGGTGAAAGTGGGCAACCCTGCCTGGTTCCTGACCTTAAGGGGATTGCTTTTAATCTTTGTCCATTTAGTATGATGTTTGCTGTCGGTTTATCGTAGATTGCCTTTATCATGTTAAGGAATGTTCCCTGTATTCCCACTTTACTGAGAGTTTTGAGCATGAATGGGTGCTGGATTTTATCAAATGCCTTTTCTGCATCTATTGAAATTATCATGTGATTTTTGTCCTTCCTTTTGTTTATGTGATGAATCACATTGATTGATTTGCGAATATTGAACCAGCCTTGCCTCTCCAGAATAAATCCCACTTGATCGTGGTGTATGATTTTTTTCATATATTGCTGGATCCGGTTGGCTAATATTTTGTTGAGAATTTTAGCATCTAAATTCATCAGGGATATAGGCCTATAATTTTCTTTCTTTGTGTTGTCTTTGCCCGGTTTTGGGATCAGAATTATGCTCGCCTCATAAAAGGAGTTTGGAAGTCTTCCTTCCTCTTGAATTTTTTGAAATAGCTTGAGGAGAATAGGAGTTAGTTCTTCTTTGAATTTTTGATAGAATTCACTTGTGAAGCCATCAGGCCCAGGACTTTTCTTTTTTGGGAGTTTTTTGATAACTGTTTCGATCTCATTTGCTGTAATTGGTCTGTTTAGGTGTTCTGATTCTTCCAGATTGATTTTTGGAAGTTTATATGATTCAAGAAATTTGTCCATTTCACCAAGATTGTCTAATTTTTTGGCATATAGTTCTTCATAGTATTTTCTTACAATGCTTTGTATTTCTGTTGTGTCAGTTGTTATTTCTCCACTGTCCTTTCTAATTTTATTTATTTGAGTCCTCTCTCTTTTTTTCTTGGTGAGTCTAGTTAAAGGTTCATCGATCTTGTTTACCTTTTCAAAGAACCAGCTTCTTGTTTCATTGATCCTCTGTATTGTTTCCTTAGCCTCTATGTCATTTATTTCTGCTCTGACCTTTATTATTTCCTTCCTTCTACTTGTCTTGGGTTTTATTTGTTGTTGTTTTTCTAGTTCTTTTAGATGCAGGGTCAGGTTGCTTATTTGAGCTTTTTCTAGCTTCTTATGATATGCCTGTAGTGCAATAAACTTCCCTCTCAGAACTGCTTTTGCTGTGTCCCATAAATTTTGAGTTGATGTATGCTCATTATCATTTGTTTCTAGAAACTTTTTTATTTCTTCTTTGATCTCATTGTTAATCCATTCATTATTTAATAACATGCTATTTAGTTTCCAAGTGTTTGAGTATTTTTCAGGTTTTCTTTTGTGGTTAATTTCTAGTTTCATGGCATTGTGATCAGAGAAAATGCTTGATATGATTTCAATCTTCTTAAATTTATTGAGACCATTTTTGTGTCCTAACATGTGGTCTATCCTAGAAAACGTACCATGAGCGCTTGAGAAGAATGTATATTCTATTGCTTTAGGGTGAAAAGTTCTGAAGATATCTATTAAATCAAGTTGATCTAGTGTCTCCTTTAAGTCTGCTGTTTCTTTATTAATTTTCTTTCTTGAGGATCTATCCAGTGTTGTTAGAGGGGTATTGAAATCTCCTACTATGATAGTATTGCTGTTAATCTCACCCTTTATATCCATCAAAGTCTGCTTTATGTATGTCGGGGCTCCTATATTTGGTGCATAGATATTTACAATAGTTATATCTTCCTGTTGAATTGTTCCCTTTATCATTATGTAGTGTCCTCCTTTATCTCTTACTACAGTCTTTGTTTTAAAGTCCATTTTGTCTGATATAAGTATTGCTACCCCTGCTTTTTTTTCATTTCCATTTGCATGAAATATTTTTTTCCATCCTTTTACCTTCAGTCTATGAGCATCTTTTGTTTTAAGGTGTGTCTCTTGTAGACAGCATATGTATGGGTCCTGTTTCTTTATCCATGCAGCTACCCTATGTCTTTTGATTGGATCATTTAATCCATTTACATTTAAGGTTATTATTGATATGTAGTTGTTTATTGCCATTTTATTCTTTAAAGCTGTATTCTTCTTTTGCTCTATTCATTCCTCCCTTTAAACTGTTCACAAGAGGCCCCTTAGTATCTCTTGCAGAATTGGTTTGGTTTTTATGAATTCCTTCAGGCTTTCTTTTTCTGGGAAGCTCTTTATTTCTCCTTCAATTTTAAATGTTAGCCTTGCTGGATAAAGTAGTCTTGGTTGTAGGTTCTTGTTCTGCATTACTTTGATTATTTCTTGCCATTCCCTTCTGGCCTCAAGTGTTTCTGTTGAGAAGTCCGATGTCATCCTTATCGGGGATCCTTTGTAGGTGATAGTCTTTTTTTCTCTAGCAGCTTTTAAAATTTTTTCTTTATCCATTAGCTTTGGTAATTTAACTATGATGTGTCTTGGTGTAGATCTTTTTGGGTTTCTCCTTAATGGAGTTCTGTGTGCTTCTTGAATGTGTGGAGTGTTTCCCAGCCTTAATTTAGGAAAGTTTTCTGCTATGATTTGATTGAACAAAGTTTCCATTTCCTGTCCTCTCTCCTCTTCTTCAGGCACCCCTATGATGCGAATGTTGTTTCTCTTCATGTTGTCACAAAGCTCCCTTAGAGTTTCCTCACATTTTTTGAGTCTCTTTTCCTTTTTCTTCTCTGCTTCTGTGCCTTTGTTTATTGTGTCCTCTAACTCGCTTATTCGATCCTCAGCATCATCCATCCTGCTTTTAATTCCTTCCATTGTGGTCTTCAGTTCTGATACTGTATTTGTCATTTCTGTCTGATTCTTTTTTATTATTTCAATTTCATTTTTTATACTTGTTATCTCTTTATTTAGATGTTCATAATGACTATCCATTGTTGCTCTAATTTCTTTGAACATCCTAACTATCATTATTCTAAATTCTGCTTCTGGTAATTTGGTTATATCTGGTTCATTCAGGTCCTTCTCTGGGGATTTCTCTTGATTCATTTGGTTTGCATTCCTCTGCCTGCCCATTTTTTCTGTGTATAAGCAAGTTGTGGCCACTGGAGTCCAGTATGTGTTGCCTTTGTGTTCTCTAGGTGTGGTCTATCTGCAGGCCCCCCACCCCCTCTGCCGGTGCCTAGGGTGGTTGGGTATGAGCGTTGCCAGCGCCGGCCCACTGTGGCTTTTGCTATGATTTCTGCCTCTCCTCCGTGGGAGGGGTTGTGACTGAAGCCACAAGATTAGCACCAAGGGTAGAGGCGAGCACCTTTCCTCAGCTGCGGACCCAGCCTATTTCCGGACTTCCGCCCAGAACCAGCAGTCGGAGCCTGCTCGCTACAGTTCCGCGGGTTAGGCGGGGCTTTTGACGTGCTCTCAGCTGTAAGCTTTTGCCCGTCCGGAGCTTTAGCCCCGCCCTCGAGGCCAGGGCCCTTTGCGCAGGGTCGGAAACCAAGGTTTATTGGGGCGGGCGTGTTTGCTGGCTTCCGCTGAGCTGCGTACTTCCGCTCGTCCCGGGCTCTACCCCGCCCCCGCGTTCGGAGTCCGCTCGTTCACGTATGAATGCTATCCGGAGTTTCTCCGGCCGGATGGGGATAGTAGTGTGGGCTTAGCTGCGAGCCTCCGCCTGTCTCGGGGTCCACCCCGTTCCTGCGCTCGGAGCCCGCTCGCGCACGTATACTGGCCAACAGCGGTTTCTCCGCCCCGGGGGTGGGGGGGGGGTGCGGGACTGGTAGCGTCAGCTCTGCCGCGAGCCCCTGCCCGTCCCTGGTCCTAGCCCGGTCCCCGCCGTCAGGGCCGGCTTGCGCAGGGCCTGCCCGTTCCTGGCCTCCCGCTTTGTCCCCGTAAGTGGGATTAAAGGCGGGCCCGCAGCTTCCGGACCGCTTTCGCGGTCCCCTCTGACCCTCTGGGCTAGACCGATCTCCCACCGGCTTGGCCTCCGCCCACGCCGACAGAACCGCCTTTCAGCGTCCTGCCGCCCCAAAACCTTAAGCAGCCCTCAGCAGAGTAGGAAGGGACCTAATACTCCACACTGTAGGCCTGGGAGCTCCCTCACTTGTTTCACAGCTCAATACTGTCCAAACGCTCTTCTAGGCTCTAGGACTGGAGGCTGGGGCTTGGTTCCTGGGACCCAGGTCCCTCCCTCTCCACCAAACTCTCCTCCCGTCCCGCGGGTCTCTCCAGGCTGCCGTTTGCTCCGGGGAGCTGGGCAGCCCTCTTCGCGTTTTCGCTATTCCTACCAGTCTCAATGTGGCTTCTGCAGTGTTCCTTGGTTGAAGAGTCCACTTAGTTTTGTTCAAAGTTGGTTTATCCAGGTGGTGGTTCTTAAAATTGAGTTGTAATCCACTTTGGTTCTGGGAGTTGGAAGTTCGTACGTCCGCCTACTCCGTCGCCATCTTGCTCCTCTTTATGTTGACTTTTAAGAGGTGCTTAAAAATAATTTTACTGTTTCTTTTTTAGTGTATTTAAAAATTTTATGTACTAGAACTTTGTTTCCAGCTAACAGATAGTTGTTTAAACACAAATATGACTATGGATTAGGTTGAAACTCTTTTGTGACTAACATTTTGTTTTGTAATCATCATCTTAATTATTAACATAAATCGAATGTCTGACATTTCTCTTTTTAATATCAAAGCAAGTTGAAAAAATACCAGCATCTGGCTATTCCTAAAATGGCACACATGATTCTTCTAACACCATCTTTGAGTTTCTGCCTCCTCCATTAGATCAGGTGTAAGAGGAAGAATGGAAAGTAGAAAGGCAATTCAGGTCAGTTAAGTTTAAGTTTAGAACATTGTTTAAAGTATTTTGATTGTATAGTATCCTTATATTTTGCAGAATTTTTCCCACTTGTTGTTTGAGAAGGAACTAGAACTTATATTGGTAATAAATATCACATAGGTACTGAATGTTTTCCAGTTTATTTGATAATAATCTTATAATATCCAAAAGAATTATTCATCGGCCACTGTAGTTTAACCTAGTTTTTAATATCTTTGGAATAAATTTTTTGAGTACCATGTTGTTTTTATGTTGACTTTTTATTTTCTATTGTTTTAGGATGACAGAACATGGGACACAAAAGCCTTTCTGAAAGTAAGTAATCCTAAAGTAGTTTTTAATAGAGGCATATTTTAAGAAACACAATTTCCCCCCTAACATTTTATTTTAAAGGAAAAGAGACTCAGGACTTCTGGTCAAGATGGCGAGGTAGGTAAATGCTGTGCTTACCTCCTCCCATGAGCACATCAAATTACAATTAAATTATAGAATAACTGTCATTGAGAATCACCTGAAGACAAGCTGAACTAAGAAATCCTATAACTAATAATATAAAGAGACTTTGCATAGGCATGGGGGGCCACAATGCTATGTGTAGAGGGTATTATATTGAGTGGGACACTTGAAACCAGTCTATTCAGTAAATTGAAAATAAAAAAAGAGAAGAAGCCACATTGAGACTGATAGGAGGAGTAGAGACTTCAAACAGGCAGGTCCCACACCCACAGTGTGGTGACTAAGGACCAGAAGAGACAGCTTAGTGCAGGTTTTCCCTGAGGGCTAAGGGGTCCCAGCACCACGCTGGGATTCCCAACCTGGGACTTCTGTGTCCAGAAGATGAGTTCCCATAACATCTGGCTATGAAAATCAGCAGGAATTGTATGATTCACAAAAGAAGTAAAACATAGTGACAAAAATTTAAATGTGCAAGAGTGAGTAAAAATTGTAGTGATATTAGAATCTGTTAGAATTTAAGCCACCATCAGCTTAACAGACAGCTATAAGCATAGTTTGGTATATGTGAAGCACATAGTAACCACCTACCAAAAATCTATATGAGATAGACACTAAATAAAAAAATCCAAATATAACACTGTAGAACAAGTCATCTACATATAAAAAAAGAGAGCAAGAGAATAAGAAAGGAACAGAACTATAAAAACAATCAGAAAACCATTAATAAAATGGCAATAACTGCATACCTAGCAATAATAACTTTGACTATAAATGTACTAAATGTCCCAATTAAAATACATGGTGTGGCTAAATGGATAAAGAAAGAAGACTGGTACATATAATGCCTACAGACACTCATCAGATCTAAAGACACACAGAATGAAAGTAAAGGGATGGAAAAAGGCATTTTCTGCAAATGGAAATGAAGAGAAGAAAAGCTGGTATACCAATACTTAGAGAAAATAGAATTTAAAATAAGGGCTGTAACAAGAGACAAAGAAGGTATTTTATACAGGTATTGATAGACTTATGACCTATGCAACTTACTACGACCATTCGACTTTATGAGCACGATTGCTAGCCACGACTGCTCCACCTCTGGCAGTGCAAGCGTTGCCCAGTTGGGCATAAGACAGTGCGGACCGACCAGCCTCCAGCAGCACTACCATCTCTGTGTGCACCGTTTCAACTGTACAGCAATTTGTGTTTTGGATATTTTTCATCAAACACCTCCCAAGATGTCTACCAAGAGGAAATTGTCTTTGTCTATAGCCTACTCAACTTACGACTGAATCGTGTTATGACCAATCTGTCGGAACCATTCGTGGTCATAAATCAAGCACTAGTTGTAATGATAAAGAGATCAATCCAACAAGAAGGTACAAGTCTTGTAAGCATCTATACACCCAATGTAGTAGTATCTAAATATTATAACACAGTGATGGATCTAAACAGAGAGGTTGATAATAAGGCAATAATAGTAGGGGAACTTAACATTCCCTTGACACAATGGATATATAATCTAGACAGCAAAATCAACAAAGAAAATAGTGGCCTTAAGTGACCTGTTAGATCAGATGTACATAAATTAATATCACTGGGGTTAAATTTTTTATTTTTCAGTTGCATGAGGTTTTAGAACTTTTTCCATATATTTCTGCATTGCTGATTTCAAATCTGAAATTCGTTTTTGGGTGTATGCTCTAGTTTTTATGCAATTTTAATTTCTTTTTGTTACAGTTAATGGCATGCATTGGTTTTTAAATTGGAGTTAAAGGGCAATGACTCTTGGATTGAACATAACCACAAGGCAATTAATGCTTTACAAACATCACTTTTACATAATTGTAGTTGTTTTTAAATGTAAAAAATTATTATCTGATAAAAACACCCTCTTATTTTGTTTTAAGATTGAATCATGGCTTCTTCCAGTAGGCGTAAATGTAAGAATAGTCCTGACACCTTCTGTTATATATGTGGCTGTTACACACTTCAACATCAAAGGCACAATATTTCATCATATGTGACACGTGCATATATTGCCTATTTTCAAGTTCCCCTTGGCAATCAAGACAAAAATTGGGCTCCTCATATTGTGTGTCATAATTGTGAGGAAATGCTTCATGACTGGACAAAAGGAAAATGCAAAGGAATACCTTTTGGTATTCCCGTGGTTTGGCGTGAACCTAAGGACCACAGCAGTGACGATTATTTCTGTCTGATCCATACAAAGGGCATCGGCAAGGAAAAACGACATATGATCACATATCCTAATATTCCTTCAGCAATACAACCAATCCCACACTCTGAGACACTCCCAGTTCCAGTTTTCAATGGTTTTATTTCTTTACATTTTGGAGCCAATAGAGAGGGAGAAGGTGAAGAAAGCTGCAAATCAATGTCGTCAGATCTTAAATTATGTCAATCAGGCTGTCAAGGAGGCAAAAAACAAGCAGGTAAGAAAGGAAAAACAAGATGCAGGATGACATAGGATTAAATTAGTGTTACCTGGAATCTGTGAAATAATAATTGCCAAATGAGATGATCATGTGGTTTTTGTACTTTATTCCATTAATGCGGTGAATTCCATTGAGTGATTTTCATACATTGAAGAAGCCTTGCATTACTGAGAATAAATCCCATTTGGTCATGGTATATAAACCTTTTTATACCTTGTTGGATTCAGTGACTAGTATTTTGTTGAGAATTTTTGCCTTTGTAGTCATAAAGGATATTGGTCTGTAGTTTGGTTTCTTTGTGATGCTTTGTCTTGCATTAAGATTAGGGTACTAAGAAGTCCTCATCTAAGAACAGGCTTCAGAGTGACTTGGGGGAGTATTTCCTCCTATTCTATTTTTTTGAAAAGTTTGTGAAGAATTGTTAATAATTCTTGTTTAAGGGTTTGGTAGAATTCACCAGGGAAGCCATTGGGACCAGGGTTTTTCTTTGTTCTTACTCATCTTTATACAGTCACTAGCTAGCAAAAGCCTGGCTGGGTTTGGGGCACCTGGCAAAAAATATTGGGTAATATAGAAAAGAGGACATTTCCCCTCCCCCCATTAAAGTATTGGTGTGTTTGCAGACAGGTCTTGTGAGCACCCATTAGTAATAGTTCCCTAACTATTACTAATCTTTACTGAGCATTTACTGTTTACTCAGCCCACTATACATGTATTGTATCATTTAGTTTTCAAAATAATCATACAAAAAAGGACCTATTATTATCCCACTTCACGAATGAAGACAGGTACAGAGAGATAAGTGACATGCACAAAGTTCTGTGCCTAATAATAAATGATAGAGGCAGCATTTGAACCCAATAACTTCACCCCAGGGTATGTGCTCCTAACTTGTATGCCAAATGGTTTCTTCAATTCCTCCTAATTTTGCCAAAGTCCATCTTGAATTCACCACCTCTGTGAGGCCTTCCATGATTTTAATCAGGCAAAAATCTGTCTATCCTTCCTTCTACTCCAGCTCTTTCTCTGTTTAACATAACACTAGTATGTATGTTCCACTAATGATAATTACATTTGTACCTCCTAGACTAAATTTGGAGGCAGTGATTGCCTGGGAGACTGTATGATAGAGTAGTTAAGAGGTGGTGCTTATTAATAAGTTAGAGCAGGGGTTGGTAAACCAGACAACAATAATTTTCAGCTTTGTAGTCCATATCTTCTCTGTTTCAGCTACTCAACTCAGCAGAAGCAATCACGGACAATATGCAAACAAATAAGCATGGCTAGGTTCTAATAAAATTTGATTTACAAAAACAAATGGTAGGCTGGAATTGCCCCTTTGGCTGTAGTAATAGTTTGAAAACCCAGGTTAAAGTAGAATTCTGGAAAATAGTCCAGGATGTATTGTTGAAAATAAAAAGCAAGTTTAGAAAAATAGTTCATAGTGTAACCCATGTAGACAAAAAAAAATTAAAACATGTATTTCATCATGTCATATACAATCTGTTATATATTATATGTTATATACAGCTTTGCAGGAATATTCACTAATATATTTGCAGTGCTACTTCTTCTGAGTGAGTGGCATTCATCACTGGATATGGAAGATGTTCCTCGTTATACCAATGACCTTCTGATTTCCTTGGTTGATTTAGGTTTTCAATAAGCAAAGGTTACTTAAATAAATAAAAAAAAATAATTAAATGAAATGGTGCCAGTATCCCCAGATCTTGGCTTTCATTTTTCATAAATAAAAAAAAATAAATATTTTTCATAAATAAAAAAAAATAATTAAATGAAATGGTGTCAGTATCCCCAGATCTTGGCTTAATGAAACAAGGCACAGGTTCTAGATCCCGAGAGATGTGGGGATGAGTTCCCACCCAGCCACCCTGGCTGGGGACCTGTGAGCAGTGCAGCACCCCTCTGAGCCTCCATTGCCCCACCTACAAAATGGGGTAATACTTGCCTCATGGGCTTGTTGTGAGGATTAAGTGAGATGATGCTAGTAAAGGGCTCGGGATAGAGCCTGGTGTACAGTAAGTGCTTAATGAAAGTGCTCTGTTAGTAACATTACGATTATTAAAATAGTCAGTGTGGGTTGACGGGGTCCCAGGGGGGCATGCTGCCGCTGCAGAGCCTGCAGTTCTAGCCTGGCTCCCTGCAGCCTGCGCTCTGCCTGCACCCTGCGCTCTGCTATCCCCATTCCATCCCTACAGTCCCAGCCCCACTCCCACTCCAGCCACTTGCACATGGCTTTGAGCAGCTGCTTCAGGTTGGCGAGCGAAAAGGACCAGTGGTTGCAGTGGAACCTCTGCATGTTTTTGCCCATGCAATGCAGGTTCACCAGCTGCCAGCCCGCAGGAGGGGAAGAAAAGAACATACTGCTCAGCTCCTCACAGTGGCTGTCTAATTTTACAGATTCTGCCTTGTAAAGCCAGTAGTTGTGGTCACAATCACAGCCGCTTGGCCTGTGCTGGTTCATATTAGATTCAGACAGATGGTAATGAAACAACAGAGCCAAGAACTGGTGAGCCATTTACCTTCAATCCTAGCTTGCACCCAGCAGGCAAATAAAAACACACACTGGGCTTCAATACCCACTCATTCAGTGCTCACAAAGCTTCTGACTTATCCGAGTTTCCTAGCATCAAAGGTTTCTAGCTCACCAGACTTATTCACCTCTGTTCCCCATGTCCTTCTCTCTGCATAAACTCTGCACAAACTGGCTTCTCCTTCAGCACTCTGCCATCTTGGCTGCTTCTCCTCTCCTCCACATGGCCTTAATCTGCTCTCCTCTCTAATGTTCATCTCAGGAAACAAGAGAGAGCAAGCTCCCAGTCAGCCCACTTTATAATGTAGAAATCCAAACCTTTAATCCAATCTACAAATAAGAAAGTCTCTGATACAAAGCCAGTTATCTGAGGCATAATGGGAGGATTCCTCATGGGAGTGCACCACCCTACATCATGCAATCAGTCAAGGGTGTGGGGAAAAGCTTACTCTTAAAACTAAGCCTTAGGCTATAACGACCTGGCCTGCCCACAGCCTGTCCCCCAACACATATTAATACCAACGGACTTACATGTGGGCAGTGCCATCTTTAACAAAGTGAGCATAATATATTTTATCTGCCCAACAGCCCAGAATGTTGAGGTCGCCAGTGTGAAACCCCAGCCTTGCCCGGTCAAGGCATATATGAGGAGCAACTATGACTTGATGCTTCCTTTCTTCTCTCTCTCCTCTCTCTAAAAAAAAAAAAAAAAAAAAAATCAAGAAAATATTTTTTTAAAATTCAAAGAATATTCACCATATAAAGTGAGAGGTTTTCTTAGAAACTACAACAACAAAAACCAAATTAACACCCGACTGCTCCAGGTAGAAAATGCTCTTCTCGGGGATGACAGGAGTAGGTCAGGAGTAGGCTCTGTTGTTTTATTACTGTCTGTCCGAATCAAATATGAACCTGCATGGGCCAGGCGGCTGTGATGGTGGCCGTGGCTACTGGCTTTACAATTTGTAAGAGAGAGTTATAACTATAGCTGAAAAAAAAGTCCCTCTCTGCTGTAAACTGGGTAAGAAGAATGTTAGAACTGAACTGAAGTTCAGTTCTGGCAATCTGCTGGACTTCATACCTTGATCCAACAATCATGATGCAATGGTTCAATGCTATAGCAAGAAAAAAAATCTAAAGGCCAAACATTAACCCAAAAAGGCAAAATAAAACAAACAAACCAACCAAACCTGGCTTTTGCTTTGATAGAAGCTGCCAAAAATTACCTCCTGGACTTCGTGGCTTTGTGTGCCCCCGCCCCCACATAAGGAGCCTAAGGAGAGACCTTCCTGCACTAAGGAGGGTCTCCAACAGTCACATGCAAAGTAAGGGAAAGCTGGAACACATAGGTCCTAGCGTCTCAAGGACAACTGCCCAGCTTGAACATTGGGGTCAAATTGAGTTTAAAAGCTATCTCCACAGATAATTAACAGCCTCTTGGGCAGATAAAATATAATATGTTCACTTTGTTAAAGATGGAGCTGCCCACATGGAAGCCATCACCCAGGTGATATTATTTGCCCTTATGCTTGGGATGGGTGTGGGGGAAAGACTATAATGTAGGCAGGCCAGGTCGTTGCGGCCTAAGGCTTGGTTTAAATAGTAAGATTTTCCCCACACCTTTGACTGATTGGATGATGTAGGGTGGCGCACTCTCCTGGGGAATCCCATTGTGTCTGGGATGGGTGACTTTGTATCAGAGACTTCCTTGTCTGTAGATTGGATTAAGGTTTTGATTCTATACTATAAAGTGGGGCAGGCCGGGAGCTTGCACTCTTGGTTCCTGAGGTTAGTATCACAGAGGAGAGCAGAGTAAGGCCACGTGGAAGAGGCCAGGAGAAGCAGCCAAGATGGCAGAGTGCTGAGAGAGAAGCGAGTTTGTGCAGGAGGAGATGGGGAACAGAGGTTAATAAGTCTGGTGAGCTAGAAACCTTTGATTCTAGGAAACTCAGATAAGTCAGTAGCTTTGTGAGCACTGAATATGTGGGTTTTGGAGCCCATGTGTGTTTTTGCTTGCCTGCCGGGTGCAAGCTAGAATTAAAGCTGATGGCTCATCAGTTCTTGGCTCCGGAGTTTCATTACGATCTCTTTGAATCCAATGTGAACCTCCATGAGTCAGGTGACTGTGATGCTGGCCCTGACTACTGGCTTTACACAGCCTCAGATCACATTTATAATTTAATGTTGGGATAATCTCAATTTCCTGTACCCAGGCAGTTCAAAGCAACAGAAATTTGAACGTGACCCAGACTGGATATGCCACATGAGTGCAAGGAAGAAGCTAAAGAAAATCCTCTTCCTCCAAGGCCTCAGATAATGTAACAGATAAATTCCAAGAATGCTTCAGAAGAGAGTCAGGAAACTGACAAAGAAAACTGGTGGGAGGGGTAATTAATGATGTAGCAAACTAAGACAAAGAAAGCAGGCACTAAAAAATAAAGTATTTAAGAAAGTCAGAATTTTTGTAGTAGAAAAATATACAGTTGACTAAATGATGTATATATTATGGTATTTTCTTTTTTTTTTTTTTTAAAGGGACAGAGAGAGAGTCAGAGAGAGGAATAGATAGGGACAGACAGGAACAGAGAGAGGTGAGAAGTATCAATCATTAGTTTTTCGTTGCTGTCGCAACACCTTAGTTGTTCGTTGATTGCTTTCTCACATGTGCCTTGACCGCAGGCCTTCAGCAGACCGAGCAATCCCTTGCTGGAGCCAGCGACCTTGGGTCCAAGCTGATGAGCTTTTGCTCAAGCCAGATGGGCCCGCGCTCAAGCTGAGGAGCTCGGGGTCTCGAACCTAGGTCTTCCGCATTCCAGTCCGATGCTCTATCCACTGCGCCAACGCCTGGTCAGGCCATATTATGGTATTTCTATAATGTAAACTATTGATTAGTCATTTAATTAATAAAGTATAATACAATAAATATAATATTTAACTATATTGAATGATTGGGGGAGGGGAAGTTTTCACTTATGTGGTGAGGACATGGGGGTGGAGAAGAAAGAGGATTAAATCCTCTTCTTCTGTAGTTGGTAATCAATAGATAATGTTTGAAACTGCATTAAGAGTGAACTTTAAAAAACCCCACAAAACAAACAAACCAAGTGTAAGCTATTTTCCGCCGAGGAAGAAAGAAGGACGTAGCCACCAAGTGTGGAAAAGCAAAAGTTTTATTTAGGGCACTCCCGGGAGAGGTTCACTGGTCCACAAGACAGGGGCCAGGGAAGTCGCACAACTTCTCCCACCCACCGGGGTGGGGAGCGGGGGAGGGAGTAATTTATAGCATTGGTAGGGTGGTGGGGGATGGCGGAATTTCACTGGCTGACAGACAGTTGTTTTTTTTCAAAATGCTCCTAGGCTGTTTCTTTTGGCGGTCTTGGGTGGTTCCTCATGTGATCTTCCCCCATTGCCAACCGACTTCACATTCTGATCTTTTATGTTAGATAGGGGCACCACTATTTGGCTACTTCCTGCTGGTTAGGGGCCTCGTGGGGAAGGGCGGTCGGAAGGTGGTAGCGAATTCCCTGTGGGAGGGACAGGAGTAACAGGAGGATCTGCAGGGCCCAACTTTTTAGTGAGCTAGAGATGGGTGGGGCCCAGTGGTTCCAATTGCCAGTGGTCCTGTACAGGGGCAAGCTGAGGCAGGAAACATGGTACCAAGCCCTAGGAGTTTGGCTGTGGTAGGAGTAGTCAATATTACTGTATGGGTTCTGTTCATCAGGGATGTAGGGAGCCAGGTTGGAGTTCCATGAACTTTGTCTCCTGGCTGAAGGGGGACCACTGGGTATGCTTCATCTGGACCCCCTATGGGAAGAAGAATCCGGTCCATGTGTTCCCTGAGAAGATGGCAGAGTAAGGATAGAAAGGGGAGGTATGTGGCAAGAGGAGGGGATTGACAGGTAAGTTGTGATTGATTAGGAATGATCTACTGTAAACCAGCTCAAAGGGGCTGAGTCCAGTGGGGTTTCGTGGGGTTGCTTTGATTCTGGTGAGTGCCAAGGGGAGGAGGTTCGGCTAGGAAAGTCTTGTGGACAAGGCCTGCCCGGAGGTGGTGATGACAGAGACGCACGAGACTTGACTCCGGGGACAAGGTTCAGTGATGCAAATCCACTTTATTCAGGAAGTAAACTAGCTTATATGCATGGGCTCAGCCAATAGGATGTTATATTAGGGCAAATGGCCAAAAAAGGTCAGGAGGCTGCCTGGCTGGCACTGAGTCATTTTTGTATAGCAGGTGAGCTTCCTTCCTGGGTGTTCCCAGGAGGGATTTAAACTGCTGAAGTGTTCTCACAGCGTAGCATCAGCCACAGCTGCCAGGTAAATGCTCTGCGCTCTACCAACAGAGCCTGGTCTCAATGGAGAGTTTAGTTAGTTGACTCTTCAGATTGTGCCCTTTCCATCTTACCTGACGATTGAGGGTGATATGGTATGTGGAGCTTCCAGGTGATGTTGAGAGAGATGGTGACCTGCTGGACTATTAGGGCAGTGAAGACCAGGCCATTGTCTGACTGGATGGTAGTAGGCAGTACGAATTGTGGGATGATACGTTCAATGGAATGGAAGCAATGGTGTCTGCCATTTCTTGAGAGGTGGGAAAGGCTTCTATCTACCCTGAAAAGCTATCAACAAAAGTTAGGAGATAGCAAAGTTTTTGTGAAGGGGCATGTGAGTGAAGTCAATTTGCCAATCTTGGCCCGGTAAGTGCCCCCCCCAGCTGATGAGTAGGGAAGTAGGGGCGAAGACCCCCTTGCTTAGAGGTTTTGGAACAGATAGTGCATGCTGCTTGTACTTTTTCAATAGTCTGCTGAAGGCCTGGGAAGAAAAGGAGCGGTTTCAAGAACCATAGAGAGCTTTTGGCCTTATGTGTAAGGAACAGTGGATATCAGAAAGGAGAGTTTCAGCCTGTTCTTTGGTAAGGCAATTCTATCTCCGAGAAATATCCATCCCTGGTTGCACACATCTCCACCTTTTCTGAGGAGGGCCTGTTCTTCCTCAGGAGTGTAGGAAGGTTTCAAGGAGGTGGAGAGAAACATGAGAGGAGTGGGAGAGGTCCCCGTGGTGAGGTTGTGAGCCGCCGTGTCAGCCCGAGCATTTCCCAAAGCCACCGGGCCCTGAGAGATTTGATGGCCCCTACAATGTACCACAGCCACCTCAGCAGGAAGCTGTAATGCCTGCACAAGTTTAGAAATGAGGGTAGCATTGATTATGGGGGAACCCTTGGTAGTAAGGAAGCCCCTTCCAGAGGGCAGAGTGGCTGTGGGGGATAAGAAAAGCATATTTAGAGTCAGTATATATGGTTACGCATTTTCCCTGGGCCAGAGTGAGTGCCCGCATGAGGACAATTAGCTCTGCTTTCTGGGAGGTGGTGCCCTCTGGCAGCTGTTGAGCTTCTAGAGTGGAGGAGGTGGTGACCACTGCATAGGCCGCCCGTCGTTGTCCGTCGGGTCCCTGTACAGAGCTCCCATCTACAAAGAATATTAGATCTGGATATTTTAAAGGAGAACCTGATAATCCATCTCGGGGGGTCTGTTGAGGAATTCTATTAGCTCTGTACAAGAGTGGGTGGGCTCCGAAGTGTCGTTGGAGCTGGCAGTAGAGTGGCTGGGTTGAGTCGGGGAGAGGGCAAAAGAGTGACTGAAGGGTTTTCGATGAACAGGAGGTGAAATTCTTGTAGGCAGGAAGGACTTAACAGAGAAATAGATTTGTGCAAAAAGAGGTCGGTGAGCCTGTGGGAGGAGAAGACAGTGATAGGTTGGGAAAGGGTGAGTTTAGTAGCCCCCTTGGTGAGTTCAGCTGCTGTGCCCAGTGCCCAGAAGCAGGGCTGCCAGGCTTTGATGGTGGTGTCTAATTGTTTAGAGAGGTTTTCCTCCGGGCAGTATGTGGGCCCCACAGGTTGAGTCAGTACTCCAATTGCATTACTGTGCTCTTCATCAGTGAAAAGGTGGAAGGGGCATCTGGGATAAAGTAAAGCGAGAGGGGGAGAGGGGATGAGGGTGTCTCGAAGGGTAGAGAAAGCTCTTTTAATAGTGTTGGGCGATGTGAGAGGTCCCATGGGAGTCTCTTTTGCAGCCTCGTAACGGGGTTTGGCTAAGAGAGCAAAATTGGGAATCCAGTGTCAAAAGAAGCCTATTAGACCAAGGAAAGAAAATATTTGATCTGCGGTGGTGGGTGGCTGGAGACTGGGGAGGGTCTGAGTTTGATCTAGAGTGAGACCTTGGGTGGTGGGGCTTAAGGCAATGCCCAGATAGACTATGAACTGAGGGTGAAGTTTAGCCTTAGTAGGGGAGACACGATACCCCTTCACGGTGAGGAAGTTAAGAAGGGTGGCGGTATGTTTCCTTGAAGTGGACAGGGAGGGCCTGCAGAGGAATATATCATCTACATATTGGAAAAGGGTACTTGTCTCGAGATCGCATGCAGCTAGATCCTGAGCTAGCACCTGCCCAAACAGGTGTGGGCTGTCCCTAAACCCCCAGGGTAGGACAGTTCATGTAAGTTGTTGGGCTGCGTTAGTGTCCGGGTCCGTCTAGGTGGAGGCAAACAGAAAGTAACAGTCAAGGTGTAGAGGAATGGTAAAGAAGGTATCCTTGAGGTCTAGGACCATGAAGTGAGCAGTATCTGAGGGAATGTGTGACAGTAAAGTGTATGAATTAGGGACTACCGGATGAAGGGGAACAACTGCCTCATTAATTAGGCGTAAGTCTTGTACGAGGCGGTAAGCCCCTGAGGATTTTCAAACAGGAAGGATAGGGGTATTGCAGGGAGAATCCGTGGTTCAAGAGGCGGGTAATTATGGGTTTAAGGCCTTGTCAATGATTCGCCGAAATGGGGAATTGGGGTCTAGATGAGAATTGGGAAGGATTCTTCAAGCAGATGTGTACAGGTGGGTGATGGGTTGCTACCACTGAGGTCGAGGCGTCCCAAATTTGGGGGGTGACAACATCTGGTGGAATAGGGGATGTGATCGGGTTAGGATGATCTGTAGTAGTGAGAGAGCCTTCAGCCAGGAGTGGTAGGAGTAGGTGGAAAGATGTTGTCAGTTGGATAGTGGCTCTGAGACTTTGTAGAATTTCCCAACCCAGGTGGGGTACAGGGCATGAGGGCACAACTAAGAAGGAGTGAGAAAAAGGAATTCTGTCCAAACTGCATGTCATGGGTGGTATGCAAAGGGGAAAAGAAGGGGTCCCATCCAATCCTATAACCGAGACCTGTGAGGAAACTAAAGGTCCAGAAAGTGATGGCAAAACAGAGAAGGTAGCGCCAGTGTCCACAAGAAATGAGATGAACTTACCCACTGCCTGCAGCATTACCCTGGGCTCAGCGCGGGTGATGGGAGTCTTCGAGTCCGGGCTGCATCAGTCGTCCATGAGACTGAGAAGTTCGAGTAGTGGGCCCTCTTGGCTGGCTTGGCCTCCCATTTGGGTGGCTTGTCCTTTGCGTGGGGACACCAAGAAAAGAGCCTGTTACCAGAAGGGGGCAATCGCTCCGTCAGTGACCGGGTGCTTGCAGTTAGGGCAGGGTTTAGTGGGTGGCCTCGGGCAGGGGCACTGCTGGGCCCAGTGACCCTCCTTGCCACATTTAGGAAGCTCCTGGTGGGGTTATTCTTTGGGCTCGGACTCGGGTCGAGCATCTCCTATACCTTGCCCCTGTTGATCTGCTGGCCTCAGGGCTGCCACAAGAGCCTGGGTTTGGAGCGTTACCTTTTGCTGCATGCGGGCCTGGCGAGCAGCCTTGACCTGTTCCTCCTGACCATTAAAAAGTTTAAATGCCATGTTCATCTTATCTCAGAGAGGGGTTTGGCAATCCTCTTCCGCCTCTTTAAGTTTCTTCTGAGTATCCATGGCTGATTGGGAAATAAAGCGAGTAGCTAATACAGTGGCCCCAGCATCGGAGGCAGGGTCTAGACGGGTAGGGAGGACCATAGCATCAGTGAGGTGGTTCAAAAAGAGGGTCAGGTTTTCCTCAGGTCCTTGAGTAATTTCCCTTAATTTATCATAGCTAACTACCTTTTGGGCTGCGCTCTGCATGCCAGCTATGAGGCATTCAATCATTTGGTCTCGTCACCTCCTACCTGTTTGTCCCATCCAGTAATCCCAGTTGGGGTTCATGTCGGGGACCGCCTGTACCCCAACTGGCATTTGATCATTTGCGAAGTGAACCTGATCAGCATGAGTCCGTGCTGCCGTCCGGACTCGGTCCCATTTGTCAAGGGTAAGGGTAGAAGCCATGATAACGTAGAGATCATGCCAAGTGAGGTCATATGCCTGAGTGAGATATTGGAATTCCTTGGTATAGATGGTAGGATTAGAAGAGTAGGAGCCAAAACGCTTTTCGATTCCAGACAGATCAGAGAGGGGAAAAGGAACATGAACTAGAACAACTCCTTCCGCTCTGGCCACCTCGTGGAGAGGGCAGAGAAGGTTGTCTCCCTCTTGTGGCTTGGAGCGAGATCTGGTGTGAGCACTGACAGAAGAGGAGAGAGAGAGACTGGTATCTGCAGGCAAATGAGAAACAGGATCCAGCGAAGGGAGAGGAGGACCCTGATAGGGCGGAAGGGGTCATGCAGGAGGGGGAGAGAGTTCCTCAAGGGGGTTGGCGAAGGAGGAAAGATCCGGAGCGGAGGGTTTAGCTGAGGTTTCTCTGGCTAAAAGGACCTGTGCCGCAGAGCAGGCAGTACAGAGATTAGGATGGGAGCGCAAACACCAGAAGCCCTGAATGTAAGGGATCTCCGACCATTTCCCAGTTCTTTGGCAATAGTTTCGTAAATCGCTGAGGGTGTTAAAGTCTAAAGTCCCTTCAGGAAGCCACCTGGTCTGGTTATCCAGTGGTTATCGTGGCCAGGCAACAGTGAAAAAGATCAGTTTTTTCTTCTTTAAGGAGGGATCTATGTTTGAGAGGTTCCAGATAAGGCAGCTGTAAAGCCAGTAGTCGCGGCCACCATCACAGCCGCCTGGCCAATGCAGGTGCGCTTTGGATTCGGACAGTCGGTAATGAAACAATGGAGCCAAGAACTGGTGAGCCATCAGCTTTAATTCTAGCTTGCACCCGGCAGACAAGCAAAACACACACTGGGCTCCAAACCCACACATTCAGTGCTCACAAAGCTACTGACTTATCTGAGTTTCCTAGAATCAAAGGTTTCTAGCTCACCAGACTTATTCACCTCTGTTTCCCATCTCTTCCTCCACAAATTCTGCTCAAACTGCCTTCTTCCTCAGCACTCTGCCATCTTGGCTGCTTCCTCTCCTCCATGTGGCCTTAATCTGCTCTCCTCTCTAATACCTCAGGAACCAAGTGAGAGATCAAGCTACTGGTCTCTCCCACTTTATAATGTAGAATCAAAACCTTTAATCCAATTATACAAATAAGGAAGTCTCCAATACAAAGCCACCCATCCGAGGCACAATGGGATTCCTCAAGAGAGTGCACCACCCTACATCATCCAATCAGTCAAGGGTGTGGGGAAAAGCTTACTCTTAAAACTAAGTCTTAGGCTATAATGACCCGGTCTGCCCACATTACAGCCTTTCCCTAAACACACATTAATATCAACGAACTTCCATGTGGGCAGCGCCATCTTTAACAAAGTGAGCATAATATATTTTATCTGCCCAACAGCACCCTAGGGGTGTTTTTGAGCCAGGTTTAGATTCCTGTGCCCCATGGCCACCCTCAGCCTTGAGGTGATCAGAGATGAGAATTGGCATCCCGCAACTCAATCTCTGGCCACTGGACAGTCAGGCAGAGTGACAGTGTCCGGGACATCTCCACGGGCACACATGCACTCGGAAAGGGTAGGAGGTCCCTGTCACAGCTGCGATTACAGACAGGGAGTCTTGGAGTGGGAAAAAACTGAGGGGAGGCCAGAGGCGGGGGACTTACTGCACCACGTGCTGAAGTGGGTGGGAGGTCGGAGGTCCCTGGTCTTCCTCTGAAGGGAAGGGGAGAGGAGCAGCCCTTGCAGGCTCAAGCTGCTCCTGGGTTTCGGCACCAAATGTAAGGTATTTTCCACCGAGGAAGAAAGAAAGATGTAGCCACCAAGTGTGGACAAGCAAAAGCTTTATTTAGAGCACTCCCAGGCGAGGTTCACTGGTCCTCAAGACAGGAGGCAGGGAAGTTGTGCAGCTTCTCCCGCCTGGGGGTAATTTATAGCATTGGTAGGGTGGTGATGGGTGGCAAAATTTTATTGGCTGACGGACAGTTGTTCTTTTTAAAAATGCTCCTGGGCTGTCTCTTTTGGTGGACATGGGTGTGGCTGTTTCTTTTGGTGGGCATGGGTGTGGGTGGTTCCTCATGTGACCTTCCCCCATTGCCAACCGACCTCACACCAAGAAGTAGCAATACAAGCATGTTGTTTACAGATATGGGGTAAAATCAGATAATTTGGCAGAATAAGTAACTACTATAGCCTCTGGGGAGGGCTATCTGGGGCATGTGGGAAAAACAACTTCTGGGGTTTGCATCCAGCCTGTCTGTTTGGCTCTTTCAACTACTGGCATATCTTTGAGAGAATAAAAAGTTTTTAAGGAAAATGGACCCACAGTGCTTGGAAGACCTCCCTTGAAGTTCACCTTCTCTGGCTTGGACATTTTGCTTTCTTTTTTTTTTTAAAGTGAAAGTTGGGGAGGCAGAGAGATAGACTCCTGCATGCGCCCTGACCAGGATCCATCTAGCAAGCCCCCTATGGGGAGGTGCTCTGACCTTCTGGGGTTGTTGCTCTATTGCTGGGCAACTGAGCTTTATTTTTGGGCCTGAGGCAAGGCCATGGTGCCATCTTCAGCATCTAGGGCCAACTTGCTCAAATCAAGTCCATGGCTGCAGGAGGGTGAGAGAGAGAGAGAAAGAGAGAGAGAAAAGGAGGGGGGGGAGGAATGGTGAAGCAGATGGTCACTTCTCTTGTGTGTCCTGGCTAGGAATCCAACCTGGGACTTCCACACACTGGGCTGATGCTTTACCACTGAGCCAACCAGCCAGGGCCAGACTTTTTGCTTTCAAGAGAAGAAACTCAAAGGCCCTGGCCCATTAGCTCAGTCAGTTAAGAGTGTGGTCCTGATACAAGGTTGTGGGTGAATACCTGGTCAGGGCACACAGGGCAAGCAACCAAAAAATGAACAACTGAGTGGAATAACAAATGCTTCCCTTTCTTGGTCTGTTTAATATTTAATTTATAATTAATTGATTCATTTTATATGTTTTAATGTTAACTTCTTTTTCAGATATAGACAAATCCTAAATAAGTCCTAATAATATAACTAAGTCATCAAATTGATGAAAATAAATGTTAGAATTATTTATATTCTGTATGTCACTTATGATTTTAATTCTGCCTGTTCAGTTTCCAAAGGCGGAATTCATTCCAAGACATGGGAATACTGCACATTGACTCTGACCGAGGAGGCTAGAGGAGCAGCTGTAGTCCTGGCACACTTAGCATTCTGGAAAACACATCAGAAGTTGCCCAGCATCTTAAGTTAATTGCAAATAAAAGCAAAGTTAATTCTAGTATATTTTACTTAAGCATTTATTTCATAAATAATTCCCTAAAATGAAAGTTTTGGTTTATAGTTAAAATTTTAAAAAGTGAATTGCTATTTTGATTAAGGTACTTCTTAGTTTTGCTTCAAAATCTTTTGAACCTTATACAATTTTTATTATAATGTTTATTGACATATTAAGTACTCTATTAGTCACATTTATAATGAATGTGTCTATACATAACAATGTTCAAGCACCAATTCTTTCTCTTCTATACATAGGATATACCTTTACTAAATAAAAGCAACTTTCAAACCACTGCTACTAACATCAAAGAAGATGTACATAACTTTTTGAATAAGGGATCTAAAAAAAATACTAGTCATGGAATTTACACTATTCACTGAAACTAGACATAAATATCCTAACACAGGTACCTGTTTTTATATGCCGAGTACACAGGAAGAAAGAAAAGCACACCAGGGAAGTTAGAAGTTAAGACATGACAGAGTGGTAACCTACCACTGACAGCAGACAGTAAGATTCAAAAACCACTTATGATAATAAATATGAACCAATGGACTCCATCCTAGATACCAGCTTACCTAATTATGCTAATGAATGTTTACTACCTACAATACATACAGCTGATTTTTTTAATGTTTAGTTGTTAGACAATCTAAGGTTTGATAGTAAATAATCACTTTTTTTTTAGAGAGAGAGAGAGAGACAGACACAGGAAGGGAGAGAAATGAGAAGTATCAATTCTTCATTGCAGCACATTACTTGTTCAGTGATTGCTTTCTTATATGTGCCTTGACTGAGGGGCGAGGGATGCCTCCAACTGAGCCAGTGACCCCTTCCTCAAGCCAGCCCCCTTAGGCTCAAGCCAGCGACTATGGGGTGACGTCTGTGACTGCACTCTCAAGCCAGTGACCCTGTGCTCAAGCTGGTGAGCCCACACTCAAGCCAGTGACCCTGGGGTTTCAAACCTGGGTCCTCTGTGTACCAGGCCGATGCTCTAGCCACTGTGCCACTGCCATGTCATGTAGCCACCACTTCATAACAAACAAGATATTATTACACAGTATGAAAAGGGAACATATGGCATAACTCTTAAAAATTACCTTTGGATCAAAAGATCCTTACTTATTTATTTATTTCTTCTTTTCCCAAGTGAGAGGAGGGATAGAGAGACAAATTCCTGCACGCGCCCCCACTGGGATGCACCCAGCAACTCCCCAATCTGAGGCCGATGCTCTGCCCATCTGGGGCCATGCTTGCAATGGAGCTATTCTTTAGTGCCTTTGGTGGAGGCTCCATGCCGCCATTCTCAGCGCCGTGACTTGAACCTATCCATCCAGCCATGGCTGCGGGAGGGGAATAAAGAGAATAAGAGAAAGAAGAGGAGGAGAGGGGTGGAGAAGCAGATGGCTGCTGCTCCTGTGTGCCCTGACAGGGAATCGAACCCAGGACATCCACACACCGGACCAACACTCTACCACGGACCCAACCAGCCAGGTTTAGACTGTCTTTCAAATGGACTTTTTGTTCTTCATAACATTTATCACAATTTTGATTTGTACACTTGTTTAATGTCATATTCTATCATCAAAATTTCCATAAAAGAGAACCATTTGTTTTGTTCACCACTGTATGTTTAGCTCCTAGCACAGAGCCTGGTATAGAATTGTCCCCAACTGAATAAATGACTTTCTGTGAGTGGGCATAGAATGTGAGAGATTTCTTCTTCCTTAATTACCACTGTTGGCAAATTATTAAGGCATAATCATTGATAGAAAATCATGAGCCAAATTTAGATATCAAAATAAATTTTTAGAGGAAAGGTCAACCCAATTCAAAAAGATTTATGCCCTGGCTGGATAGCTCAGTTCATTGGAGCATCATCTGGAAGAGCAGAGGTTGCTGGTTAGATCCTCAGTCAGATCATGTTCCTGTCTCAAGCCCTTCCACTCTCTCCATTCTGCTCTTGCTAAAATCAATAAATAAAAATTTTAAAAAGATTTATGCTGGTGGTGGGACTTGGTACTGTTTTTGGAATGTGAAGGAAGATATTTCAATTTAGGAAAGGACATTTTAGAAAAGCAAAATTTGGGCATTAGAATCTTAACCATAAACTGACATCTACTAAATTGCATGTACCAGATGTCTATATACATTATCTCAATTTAGACCCATTGCAATTTTAAAAAACCAGTACAGCACAGGGATTAAAAGTGTAGACTTTGGGTTCAGATCACATCTGAGTAATCTTAGGCAAATTATTTAACATCTCTGGACCTCTGTGTGCATCTGTGCAGAGTGAGGATAATATAGCAACATCTCACAGGACTGTGGTGAGGATTTAAAGAACTGATACATATAGGGTGCTCAGAACATTCAAATATTAAGTAAATACTGTTCTTGCTTTTTTAAGATGAAGAAAACTGAGGCTTAGACTGGTTAAGTATATTGCCTATAATCTCAGCTATTAAGTGAAGGAATTGGGAGGAGCACCCACATTAACTATCAGCATAAATTGAAAGAGACCTTAGTACTAAATTCTTTAGCTTGGCAATCATTCTATTACCAGGATCTCTGAATCACCTCTAAAAGGAACCTCTCAAAAAGTGCTCAGTCAGTGTTACTAATCTCAGTAATAGGAGTGACTACAACAGAACTTAAATCATGTCTAAAAATAGTGATTCATCTATTTTGTCAGGCCAAATTCTAATTCAAATTAGCTTAAGCATATTATGTCATATTGTACTATGATATGGTACAATACCATATCCTATTGTAACAATTTCCAAATATATGTAGACTGCAAAATAAATGCACATTGCTAAATTTCTTGGTAGAGCTTTTTCGATATTATTTACCAATCAACAGGTATTAAAAGTTTCAAATTATAATGTGGGTATTCTCAAAATATTTTAAGAAGTTTTCTTGCTTAAAAATATCAGAAACCATAGGTCCAAAAATAGATCTGTGTTGTTTAATATGGTAGTCTTTAACCAGGCTACTGAGCACTTAAGATGTGGTTTGGTCTACGTAGAGATGTATGGTAAGTGTAAAATACACAGTAAATTTTAAGACCTGGCACAGAAGATTATAAAATATCTTAATACACATTAAAATTATATTTTAGATATGTTGAGTTATAAATATAGTAAAATTTAACTTGTTTCTTTTTACTATATATGGTTATTGGAAAATATAAAATTACTTCTATACATCACATTACATTTCTATGGCACAGCATTGGTCAAGAAAAATATGATTGCTCTTAATTTTATCACTTCAAGACATTAGAGATTCATCAGAATCTCTAGGAAGCTATTCTGCTCTCATCCCAGGCTCCTTCATTCTCCCTGTGTTTGATTTTAGATAGCATTAATCACATTATATGAAATTAATTTCTTGGTCTCTTTCCCTAGTCTGTAAGTTTCTGGACAGGACTACAATGTGTCCGTAAAGTCATGGTGCACTTTTGACTTGTGACCGGCCAAAAATGCACCATGACTTTATAGACACACTGTATTTTTATTCTCCCTGTCCTTAGGATTTATGCACATGATATATTTCTTAAATGAAAGAGTTAAGTATTTTCTCAAGGCGATATAAGAAACAGCAGCAGAGATGAAAGCAAAACCTGTTTCATATTAATGATGATAGAATATGACATTAAACAGGTGTATAGAATATGACATTAAACGTATGTATATGGGGACCATCTTGAACCCATTTATATATATCTTTATCATCCTAACTTTAACTTATTAATTTTTGATGTTAGACCTGCTAAGATTCTAATTTACATCAAATGATTAAAGTTTACTAATTAAGCTTTTAAATAATATTTCTGAAATTTAAAAATATTTGACTCTTGATACAGACCTTTAAAGCTGTCATGAACATTCAGATTTTATAGCTCTAGAAATCTTTCTGCACTTATCCTGGTCACGTCCTCATATGTAAAATAAATTAAACCAAGTGAGCTTTCAGATATCCCAATGAAAAGGTTTTATAAAGTAAAATAATCTAAAATCTTAAGACAAATATACAATATGAAGTGACATTCTTTCAACAGATGGAAAAGTAATGCCTGTAAGTAACTAAAAGTTTGGAAAGGAAGCTGTGATACGACCATAATTTGCAAGTTTTTTATGTGTTGGGTTCTGTGTAATATTTTTAATAAAATACTTCAAAAAAAGTATATATTTTAGTTGTGGCAAAATCTAGTGACAAAATATTGTAATCCTGAAACAATATTAAATTCAATGCATTATATTTATGTTTCTTTAAAATTGCTATTTTGAGGTATGTGGAAATTAAGAAACAATTTCAGAATCCTGCTGTATATATTAGACATTGCTTGATGGATACAAAGACTAAAATAATCATACAATTTGTAAACTTGCCACAGTAGTTACCAATATACTTATTGGTAATTTTAAAAATGCATAAGTTACAGTAACCTCATTCATTCATTTTCTAACTACAAAAGTCAAATTATTTCTGGGTGAGACAGGATTATTGAAAAACATTCAAATGGAAAAGTAGTATTGATATAACAATGTCCTCACCAGATCTATTGGGATACTGGTACTAATTCATAGTTTAATGTGTCAATTACATTTCCCTATAAATTTCCTATATTTTCTTCATTCTCTTTATAAATCTGTCACATATAAATATATAACTTTGCAACATAAAACTTATAAAGCATTATGTTAGAATAAACACTAATAAACCTACCACTTTAAAGGAAAAATAAATTCAAAAAAGTAAACATTTCATCTGTGTACTGAGGGGTACCAGAATATGCCACCTCAAGATATGCATCTTTGACATATGGATAATTTTGAGCTGAAGGTCACTGAGAACCAGGCCGAAAAGCTCTTAAAACAGGAACAAGTTTTTCTTTCCTAAAGGAAATTTACATTTATAAAGTATTTTTTCTGGTTACCTTCCTAAGGCCTAAAGCCTCTTTTCTTTGGCAGGCATTTAACCTAAGTTCTAACCACCTCTTTAGGTTACTCCTTACTGAGGGTCCTCATCTGTACATGTGTGATGGACCTGTTAAGAAACCTCTGTTTGCTTTTCTCTGCTAATCCAGCTTTGGCCAGTTTAATTTTCAGCACCCCAGCTGGAGAAACTAAGATGGGAAGAGGTAAGAGACTTTTCCTTCCCTACAGTATATACTGATGTAGGAGAGGAAAAAAGTCATTTTCTCTCTACCCTCTGAGGTATTGGCTCTGACCCCTGCAATAAGAGACAGATTAACAAGAAAAAAAAACCCAGAAGTTGAACATGTATACCTCATGTATACATGGGAGATAACCAGAGAAAAATGAGTAACTGCCTGATGTGAGCTAAGCTATAGACGTAAATACATTCTTCAGCTAAAGATGAAAGGACGGTGTGGGGAGGTTACCAGGAAAAGCATGGTAAACAAGGGTAAATAGGTTAATGAGAATGCCCCCACCATTGATATCTGGCCAAATAAACTCCACCTTTGATGTATAAACCTTTGGCCTATCTTCAGCAAGAATGCCCCTGCACTTGATGTTTCTCTATTAAGTAATTTTACATCCACTGATCCCCTCATTCAGCTGGTTGGCTATAAATCCTCAGCTGCCTGCTGTATTCAGAGCTGAGCCTGATTTGTTTCCCATATGGCAATGCTCTTAGACCAATAGCCCTGAATAATCTTTCTTACCTATTTCTTGTTGACATCTTAACAAGTGTCAAAATATTTTTGTTCTTTAATAATACCACATAATCAATCCTAACATTCTTTTATACTTATTACAGCCCTGGCCAGATAGCTCGGTTGGTTAGAGCATCGTCTCAGAGTGCAGAGGTTCCCAGTTTAATACTCAGTCTGAGCACTCTCTCTCTAAAATCAATAAATATATATAAAAAAAGAAAAAATATATTACATATGCAATTGATGCATGTGAAAAGATTTTCAATGTCATTCATAATAGAGCAAAGAAATTAAAACTATACTAAATAGGGGCTCCTGCTCAAGAAGGTGGCATAGGGAAAAGCAGTACTCGCATCCTGCCACAACCATGTCAAAATTATGACTAAACTACAGAACAACCATTATTCAGAACCACCTGAAACCTAGCTAAACAGAATTCCTACAACTAAGGGTACAAAGAAGTTACACTGAGACTGGTAGGAGTGGCAGAAACACAGGCTGGTCCCACACCCACATGTGACAGATAAAAAACAGGAGGCTATCTCGGCTGCAGAGGTCCCCTTGAGGAGCCAGGGGTCCCAGCCCCACATCAGGCCTCCCAGTCCAGGTTCCAGTGATAGAAAGAGAATCCTCAATTTTCTACTGTAAAAACTAGTGGGAATCGTGGCTGAATGAGATGGAGGGCTGCTGAAGTCCCAGGTGGTCTTCTTAAAGGATTTGCACATGGACTTACAATTTTCCCCACATAGAGTTAGTAGCGGCCACTGTTTCTCTGTTTATTTTCTAAGACCTCTTTCCCACTAAGCCAGGAGGTGGGTACCATATCTGACTCTCCATTAATCTCTCACTATTTGCCCTATTCTGGTGATTCCCTGAGACCTTGCCCCACTCAACTTGAAGACCCACAAAAACTGTGACTTTTCCATATAAATGGTCTGTCGTGGCTTGTGATTCAGACTTTCTTAAAAATCTCTCAAATAAGTGGCATTCATCCTCAGTGTGCGCCATACCTCTTGCTAAGTGGCCCCAGACTTGGCACTAGCAGGAGCTGGTCTTGGTTCGCATCTTGGCCTCTCTGGGCACCTCCAAGCCCAGTCCAAGTAGCAGCCATCTGCAGATCACTTTGTACCTCATGCCAGGTGGCCCTAGGCAGAACGTAGGTGGTGGATAACCTTGGCCTGCACCTCCCGAGAGCCCCCAGAGGCAGTGCACCTGGTGGACAGCTTCAGATCAGTTGAACCAACACCCAACCACCTGTACAAATGACACACTCAAGGGGCTGACTTTGTGGGCACCAGAGCCCTGCTGAAGTAAGTAAGGAAAATGAGGAGAAAAGGAAACATGTCCTAACTGGAAGAACAGAGCACGACTCCAGAAAAAAAACTAAACAAAATAGAGATAAGCACTCTACTAGCTACAGAGTTCAAAGCACTGGTTATAGGGATGCTCACTGAACTTAGAGGAAAAGTAGATCAACTTAGAACTTGAACAAAGAGGCAACATGAAGACAGAAAACAAAAAAGAACCAGTCAGAAATGAAAAATTCATTACCCGAAATGAATAATACATTACAGGAAATCAACAGTGGAGTAGATGAAGCAGAGGATCAAATCAGAGATTTGGAAGAAAAAGCAAGCAGAAAACTCCCAATAAGAATAGCAACAATAACAGAATCCAAAAAATATGAGGATAGCATAAGGATCCTCTCGGACAACTTTAAGTGTACCAATATTCGCATCATGAGGATGCCAGAAGAAGATAAGAGAGAACAAGAAATTGAAAACCTATGTAAAAAAAGAATGATGAATAATTCCCTAATCTGGTAAAGGAAATAGATATAAAAGTCCAGGAAGTTCAGAGAGTCCCAAACAAGATGAACCCAAAGAGGCCCACACTAAGACACAGCATAATTAAAATGCAAAAGATTAAAAACAAAGAGAGTCTTAAGCAACAGAAAAGCAGTCATTTGCCTACAAGGGATCTCCCATAAGACTGTCAGCTGATTTCTCAACAGAAGCATTTCAGGCCAAAAGGGATTGGCATGAAATATTCAATCTGATGAAAAGCAAGGATGTACAACCAAGATTACTTTACTCAGCAAAGCTATCATTTAGAATTCAAGGACAGATAAAGAGCTTCCCAGACAACAAAAAGCTAAAGGAGATCATCACCACCAAACCAGTATTACAAAAAATTTTTAAGGGTCTTCTTTAAGAAGAAGAAATATGAATAAAAGGCCAATAAATAAATATCTAGCAATAATTGAATCTAAAAAAACAAAATAAATGAACAAGCAGAACACAAACAGACTCATAGATAGAAAGAACATTTTGATGGTTGCTAGATAAAGAGGGGTTGGGAAGATGAGAGAAAAAGGTGAAGGGATTCAGAAGTACAAATTGGCAGTTACAGACTAGACACAGAGATGTAAGTACAGCATAGGGAGTATAGTCAGTAATATTGTAATAACTATGTATGGTCTTAGGTATGAAATTAATCTAGATTTATTAGGATGATCACTTAGTAAGATATATAATAACTAATCATTGGGTTATACACTTGAAACTAATATATGTTAACTATAATTAAAAAATAAAAAATTATTTAAAGTAAAAAAAGAATATTCTGATCACATTTACTACATAATCTAGTTCTTTTCATTAGTAGGGTGAAAAGAAAAAGAAAAAAAAAATCTTATACTAACTCTCACCTACAAAATCTGTCTTAAAAAAGGATTGTTAAATATGGTGAGTACATTTTCTCCCGCCTCCTTTCTAAGTCTTTATGTAAAAGTGTTTTCTTTGTTTACGCTAAAGGTAAGAACAGGCCTGACCTGTGGTGGTGCAGTGGATAAAGCATTGACCTGGAACCCTGAGGTCACTGGTTTGAAACCCTGGGCTTGTCCAGTCAAGGCACATATGGGAGTTGATGTGTTCTGTTCCTCCCCCACTTCTCTGTCTCTGTCTCTCTAAACATGAACAAATAATAATAATAATAAATGTAAGAACAGTCATTTGAAATAATTTCTACCGCCTGACCAGGTGGTGGTGCAGTGGATAGAGCATTGGACTGGGATGTGGAATGACCCAGGTCCGAGACCCCAAGGTTGCCAGCTTGAGCACAGGCTCATCTGGTTTGAGCAAAAGCTCACCAGCTTGAACCCAAGGTCACTGGCTCCAGCAAGGGGTTACTCAGTCTGCTGAAAGCCCATGGTCAAGGCACATATGGGAAAGCAATCATGAAAGCTGGAACACCTACTAGTGTGAGGTACGGACCAGGTTGACCAGCACTGCAAAAGTGGGCCGTTTTTATAAAAAGTTTGAAGACGTCTTAGAAGCTATCAGAATAATTCCCCTGTAACATCTTTTATTCTTATATATATGTCTATGTAAATATGTGAAGTAGATGTACATATACATTATTTGTACACAAAACGCAATGCTCTGCATTTAGGCTACCAATAGGTAGAAATTATTTTATTTATTTTTGACTTTTTTTTTTTTTACAGAGACAGAGAGTTTGTCAACGTGTTGACAAAAAACTTTATCCTTAAAAAGGATAAAGTTCTTTTATTTTCTCCAAATAAAAATTACATTTCCCCTGGGTTAATGTGAAAACAACAACAACAACAATGAAATACTATTTATTTAATGACTGGCAAGAATCCAAAAGGTTGATAACACACTCTCCTGGTGAAATTGTGAAGTGAAATGGAGTTTATGTACATTGCTGGCTGGATTGCAAAATGCTAAGACTCCCATGAAAAGTAAGGGATATTTGGCTGTCTCCAGCAGTTTTACTAATAAATTTGCCATTTGACCTAATAACTCAACTTTGGGGAATATATGCTAAAATAAGATTTATGGAGGTCTTCGCAGGTTGGCTCAATGGTAGAGCATTGGCCCAGCGTGTAGATGTCCCATGTATGATTCCTGGTCAGGGCACACAGGAGAAGCAACCATCTGCTTCTCCACCTCTCTCCACCCCCTTCTCTTCCCACAGCCATTGCTCAGTTGGAGCAAGATGGCTCCAGGCACTGAGGATGCTGCTAAAATAGCTTGGTTGCCAAGAAACAGAGCAACAACCCCAGATGGGCAGAGCATTGCCCTATTGGTAGATCCCAATCGGGCACATGTAGGAGTCTTTCAGCCTCCCCACTTCTCACTTAAGTTAAAAAAAAAGATTAATGTCCATTACTATTTATTACAGCACTATTTGTAACAGCAAAGGATTGGAAACCACTCAGAAGTCTATCAATCAGGAAAGTAGTTGAATACATATGGTGCTAGTTTAATAAATTATGATACATCTGCACAAAATAAGACCATATTACTTAGTTCTTTCCACGGAGCAGGTTTTAAAAACAATACAACTCAGTTAACAATTAGCACCATAAACATTCAGGGTATGGTCTTTAAATACCATTTCCCATTAAAGGAACCTGGGCACCCTGAATAAATGGTTTATTATAAGTATGGTGTAAGAAACATACAAAAACAACAGTCTGGAAAGCACTCAAAGACTATTAGGGCCATGTTAAAGGACTCAGGAATCAATGTGAATATGCTCCTATTGGCCTAAGATTTTTAAAAAAACAAAACAGAAAAACTTGAGAACCAATAATGAAAATAATGGATTACAATTCACAAAATATATTTAAATCCCCAGGTTCATGACAGCTACTCACTTTTATCTACCAGGAAGGTTATTAATAGTTTAGGTCAAGATCTAACTTTTCTAGAAAAATAACTATTCATTTAGCATTACTTATTGACTAATTAATCCTCTTCTCACTAATACCAATGTCATATATGAAATTCATATATCTAATACATGGATAAATATATATTCTATTTCTTTTTAGTGTTATATTTATAGATATTGGTACAGATTCTTTTTTATATATACTTTTTAGATTTTTAAAAATTTATTCACTTTTAGAGAGGGAAGAGAGAAGGGCGGAAGAGTAGAAAGCATCAACTCCCATATGTGCCTTGACCGGACAAGCCCAGAGTTTCAAACCCACGATCACAGTGTTCCAGGTCCACACTTCATACACTGCACCACAACAGGTTAGGGCTAGGCGGTATAGATTCTATATATCTTGTGGGGGATTCCTTATCTTGTTCCCTTTGTATGTTTGTCCATTCTTATGCTAATAAATACTGTCTTAATTACTGTGGACTTATACAACTCATTATCTGGTGGACAAGTCCCTTAAATCTTATTTTCTTCCTTAAAATTGCCTTGAACACTTTAAATATTTTTTCTACATAAATATGAAAAATATTAGGGTAGGAACCTCAGTAGAAATACATACAACTTATTCTTAAAAACCCCCAGCAACTCTACACTGAAAATATGAAAAAGATTAACTGAATAAATTTAACACCAAAATACGTTATATAAGATTAGAGTTATAAAGTAGTATTTATTATACTTAAATGTTATTATATACTTTTTTGGGGAAAATATCTAATGATTTTGTTTTTGAAATTCAAATTTTCCCCTATATTGTAATTATGGTTTTTTTGTTTTTGGTCAGGCCAAGAACTGAAAAAGAGAAATAACCTTGAATTCAGAATGAACAATTCTTGCTATATATATTTTCCCACATATATAGGGAAGGTTCTGCGACTTTCCGAGAAATAGTGACTTGAACTAAATACTGAACTACTACCAAAACTCATGTGCATATTTGGAAGTTTTTAGTCATTGGGCGCCATGACATTTCTTTTCTCTGTATCACAAACTGTCACAAATACTTTTTCCTGTTAACATTGGAATAAAAGACATCCTGCTCTATGACTGGCAGGCAGAAATGACAGGGACAGGAAATGGGAAATGGTTCAGGGTCTTGGAATTCCCGGCTGCCTAATTAAGTTATTTGCAAGTTTTTGAAATGTTTGTCCCCAGGAGTTCCCCTGAGAGAAAACATCTGATTTCATTGACAAAGAGTGTCTTCACAGAACACAAATTAAGAAATTTGCTCGCTGCAATGTAAGAAACATTTACCGCGTGCCACTGCGTTTGTGGTGCTAATGGGGGCGGGGGGTGGAGAGAAAAACGTCCGAGGCTAGCAACACCCAAATTTCTAATTTGCAATTTTCTATCCGTTAACTAATGAAAACGTCAGTAAGTGGATTCCTTTGTAGTGGTTCACGTACGATTTTACACACACACACACACACACACACACACACACACACACACACACACACGGCTATATACATTCCAGTTCAGTCACGTTAAAAAAAAATGTGGGGTAAAGCTTGGCCTGAAAAACTGTTCACACGGCCAGCGATGAAATTTTGAAATAAGAACACTATTTCGTTGTGCATATCTCCAGAGAAGAAAACCAGAAGTTTAAAAATAAAAGCTACACCGGTTACAAAATAGATATATAATTATAATCCCCAAAAGATGATGATGAAATTAAGCCTTCAAGTTAATTTGATGCAGTTCCCCTTTGCCAACACTTCCGCTTTTTCCACGTACACGGCAGGCCGTTGACTGTTTACGGTACGCGGTTGAACACAAAGGAAAATAGAACTGTTTAAAAATGGTTCCAATTGTTGACTTAATTCAAGCAAAAATGCCATCGGTTGGCTCTATCTTCAAATGTCGTCACCTACGACCAGAGGAAGCGTCTCGAGACGTTTTTAGTTGCGAGCTGCATCAAATAACTCCGAGGTGAGTCGATGAAAAGGCGGAAAGCCACCCGCGCAGCGGCGTTTCCACAGGGTTTCCTAAAATTCAAACTCTCCGGCTGACGGTTTGCCACGCCCCCTTCGGGAGAATGTTAGGGACTGAGAGATGTCAAAACCGTTCAAACCGTGAGCTTAAAAATCTAAACACGGGTTGACACACGCGGTACCGCCGCATTCGGCGGGCGCATCGGCCCACTGCCGCTGAACGCACGCTGAACCCCGCTCGCGGACCGCAGACACCCCGGCGCCCCTGCGCGGCCGTGACGCGAGCGGCCAAGCGCGCTGACGTAACCGTGCGTTCGTGCGGGCCCGGCGGGGGCGGGGGTCTTCGGGAGCGCTGCACCGGAGCTTGCCGGGGCGCTTCTTGCGTCGGGGCCGCTGCTCCGGGGTGCGTGGAGGCAGCCGGGTAGTCGCGCGGTTTCCGTGTGTGCTGCGTCCGCACGGAGGTGAGTGCAGCGTCTTCCGAGCCGCCGCGCGAGGCGGGTCGGGGCGCGCAGGACCCGTTTCCCAGAAGTGGAGACGGCGGGCCGGGCCGGGGCCTGCGGCGGGGCTCCCGGTAGCCCTCAGCTCTCTGCTCTCGCCTAAGGCTTTTGTTGGAGTAGGGAGTTCCTTATCCACGACCTGCAGTCGGAAATAATTTTTAAAAATTGACCTATTGGCCGTTTGCTCGGGCCGCCGCCCACTTTTTCGGCCCTGAAACTTTGACCGAGATGTTTCCTCTCAGCCTTGGCAGGGTTTTAAACAAGCCTCGATATTTTTAATTTGTGTAAATCAAGACAGTTCTGCGGCGGCGAGGTATCATATTTCGGATAGTTTAAACGGTGCCCCGCCACTTAAGTAATCCTTTGTGTGCGGTGAAAAATAACGCGGGGAGGTTCATGTTAAATCCCAGAGTCGCTCTTTCTTTTTCCAGTCTGTCTCCACCCCACCCCACACCCAGCTGCAGTTTGCATACAGAGGGCAAAATTCTTAGTACCCAGTGCGGTGCTTGTGGATAAAGTTTATGACTTTAAAATGTGATGTCAAGTCCTGGTGTAAGGAAAGAACTCATGCAAAGTGGTTGCATTCGGAAGGCCAGTGTTTCCTGGGCCATTGTGCTCCGTTTTGTTTTCGAAGTGTTTTCTGGTGCTATTGCTTTGGGATTGGGAGGGAATTATAGAGTTTAGGATTTATATTAGTGAGTTCCTGATGCATTGTACTCATACTGGTCAGTTTGTCTAGTCCTGGGGAGACTTGGCATTAAAAGGTAAGGGTACTAATTACTGCTCTCCTGTTGCTGGTATGGTGTAGTGTCTTTTTGGCTATGGTCTCCTTTTGCTGGAGATATACTGGGGAACAAAATTTTTGTTGCATCCACAAAAACACTTGTTCTTACCTAATTCGAGTGTGCTGATCTCAAATTTGATATTAATTTTTCTCTGTAAGGTACAGGTTTTTTTGCAATTCAAGATTTTAGACTTTCATTTTATTGTAAAATTTTCAACGTTTAGTTTAACATAATGAAGTAGAATGTCTTCTTAGGCATCATCTTTGTGAAAATATAATTATATAATGCAGTAAAATACACTAAACTAAAAGATATGATTGCATCAGAATTTGTCTACAAGTTCAAAATAGAACATATTAAAACATTTTAATAAAATTTGCACAAAACTTATTTAAATTCTGTTCAAGCAAAAATTTGCATTTGTAGCTCTTGCATTTGTGTACTTGTTGAGGACAGTCTCATTTGATGCTTAAGAAGTAGTCTGCTCATCACTAACAGACAGCTCCAAGGTTTTGGGGAAACTTATCAAGGTAACTGTGCAGGAAGTGAATCTTAACGTTCATGTTACATCCAATGTCGCAGAAAGCCAACAGCATCCTTTGAACCAGTTCAAAGTTTTTTGCTTTTTTGTTGCCAAGGAAGTTCTTTGTAACTGCCACAAAAGACTGCCATGCTGCTTTCTCCTCCTTATTCATCTTCCTGGCAAATTCTTTGTCACGTATGAGGGTTCAAACTTGAAGTCCATCGAATACACCTGCTTTTATCTTCTTGAAAGACAAGGCAGAAAAAGCAGAAATAATATGTTGAAAGCAATCACTTTCTCTATTTAAAGGCTGAACAAACTGCTTCATTAAGCCAAGATTGATGTGAAGTGGGGGAAGAATGATCCTGTCTTGATTAACTACAGGTTCATTCACAATATTTTGCATCCCTACTTCCAGGGCTTCATGTTTGGACCACTCCTTCTGTGTCTAGTGTTTCTCCTAAGCTCGGCTGTCCCACAAACACAGAAAGCAAGAATACTTCATGAAACCTCTCTGTTGTCCTAGGAGGAAATTTACCATTTTAAGATCCACACAAATGATCCATTTATGCTCCTCATACTTCAGAAAGTTGAGGACAATTTTTATGTCATCATAATCTTCTTGCAGATGAGTTGAATAACCAATTGGAACTGCTGCATAAACGTTACCATTGTCTAGAAGAACACATTTCAAACTGTTTAGATCTGTCCAGAAATAGACGCCATTCTGTTGGACAGTAAGTGGTAACACCTAGCAGACTGAGAAGACTACTGATATGACAGTAAACAAAGTGTTTGTCTTTGGAAAAAAAGTCCACAAAAATTTGTTCACGCTTCCTGAAATGGGATACTTTAGCTGACCAGTGAAGTCCATTCTTTTCTTGAAGCCTGGAGGCTAATATAATAACTCAGCTGCTTTCTTTGATAGGCCCAAATCTCTTATTAAGTCATTCAATTCGGGTTGGCTAAACTGCTGAGGGGTTAATGACTGCTTGGCATTAGAAGAAGACCCTTCATATTCTACAATCATTTCCTCATGCATCTTATCAGAATACACTTGATCACCATGTTCACTTTTTTTGTCTTTAGAAGAAATAAAACCATTGAAAACTGAAACTGGGAGTGTCTCAGAGTGTGGGATAGGTCGTATTGCTGAAGGAATATTAGGATATGCGATCAAATGCCGTTTTTTCTTGCCGATGCCCTTTGTATGGATCAGACAGAGATGACAGTCACTGCTGTGGTCCTTAGGTTCACGCCAAACCATGAGAATACCAAAAGGCATTCCTTTGTGTTTTCCTTTTGTCTAGTCATGAAGCATTTCCTCACAATTATGACACACAATATGAGGAGCCCTATTCTTGTCTTGATTGCCAAGGGGAACTTGACAATAGGCAATATATGCATGTGTCACAAATGATGAAATCTTGTGCCTTTGACGTTGAAGTGTGTAACAGCCACATATATAACAGAAGGTGTCAGGACTATTCTTACATTTACGCCTACTGGAAGAAGTTATGATTCAATCTTAAAATAAGAGGGTGTTTTTATCAGATAATAATTTTTTACATTTAAAAACAACTACAATTATATAAAAGTGATGTTTGTAAAACATTAATTACCTTGTGGTTATGTTCAATCCAAGAGTCGTTGCCCTTTAACTTCCAATTTAAAAACCAATGCATGCCATTAACTGTAACAAAAAGAAATTAAAATTGCATAAAAACTAGAGCATGCACCAAAAAACGGATTTCACATTTGGAATCAGCAATGCAGAAATACAGTGTGTCCATAAAGTCATGGTGCACTTTTGACCGGTTACATGGTCAAAAGTGCACTATGTATCTTCCTTGATTTCTTTTATCAATGTTTTATAATTTTCTGAGTACAAGTCCTTAACCTCCTTGGTTAAATTTACTCCTAGGTACTTTATTTTTTTGGCTGCAATAGTGAAGGGGATTGTTTCCTTAATTTGTTTTGCTGACAGTTCATTGTTGGTATATAGAAATGCCTCTGATTTCTGAGTATTAATTTTATATCCTGCCACCTTGCTGAATTCATTTATAAGGTTCAGTAGTTTTTTGACTGAGACTTTAGGGTTTTCAATATACAATATCATATCATCTGCAAATAGTGACAGTTTTACTTCTTCTTTTCCAATTTGGATGCCTTTTATTTCTTCTTCTTGTCTGATTGCTATAGCTAGGACTTCCAGAACTATGTTGAATAAGAGTGGTGAAAGGGGGCATCCCTGCCTGGCTATGGTACATATATACTATGGAATACTACTCAGCCATAAGAAATGATGACATCGGATCATTTATAACAAAATGGATGTACCTTGATAACATTATACGGAGTGAAATAAGTAAATCAGAAAAACTGAGAACAGCATGTTTTCATACATAGGTGGGACATAAAAGTGAGAATATGAGACATGGACAAGAGAGTGGTGGTTACGGGATAGGGGGAGGGAGGGAAGTGTGGGATAGGGAGGAGGGGAGGGACACAGGGAAAACCAGATAGAAGGTGACAGAGGACAATTTGACTATTGGTGATGGGTATGCAACACAATTGAATGATAAGATATCCTGGAGATGTTTTCATTGTACATTTGTACCCTGATTTATTGGTGTCACCCCATTAGAATTAATAATAATAAAATATATTTTTAAAAAAGTGCACTATGACTTTACAGACACACTGTATATAAAAAAGGTTCTAAAACCTCATGCAACAGAAAATGAAAAAATAATTGTTCCCCAGTGTCCTTAAACTTTTAAAAGCTGTCACCTAGAAAAGGGGAGGAGACCAAAGACAAAATATTTCCCATCTGTCTTTAAAGTTAAATGTTTTATATATATATATAATTTAGTGCTTTATTGCGTTTAAAGCTATCCAATTAGAAAGTTTTGGTGATAGATTGCTGGAATTAAGATGTATTATATAAACTGTAAATAATTTTTAGACTATTGAACAAATTGAATAGTCTGTACATGTTTTTTACTATGAAAATAGTATTTTAATATAGCTGCTTTTTTTTCCTTCCAGATTTACAGCTCTGAAGAGACTACATTTTTCCCTTCATTTTTTTTCTGCTGCCATAATAAACCCCATTATGGAAACCCAGACCCTTTATAAAGGGATATAGCTTGAATTCTGTGGAGTGTAATTTTGTGTATGAATTACATTTTTTTTAAATAAGGGTTTTTAGAAACAAAGCTAGTATGGTTAATTACTGGTACATTATGTGTAAGCTATAATTCTGTTGCTAATAGAATGTCATATTAGGCACTTGTGATAATACTATAAAGGGCAAGCTGTAGCATGATAAATTGATTTATATCTTTACAGAATGAATGATATTATGGAAACATGATCCTTTAATAAAAGACAGGTTTAATTTTTAAATGTGTAGAAAGTTTCTGCTGTGGAAATTGTATGGTTAGTTGAGTTTATGGAGAAAATACCTTTAGTTCATCAAGTATAATAAAGGGGCATTCAGATAGGAAGAAAGACAAAATAATGATGCTGTAGTAAATGGAAACATATATATAGACAGTAATTTACAAAGGTGGAAAAATTAGCAGTTTGTGAGTTTTAATCAAAATTCATTTCATTTGACATATATATAGTACAACAAACATAGAGTTAACAAAGCTTGTGGGTATTTGATGTCCCCCAAATTTGTTATCTGAAACTAATATAACCCATGTAAGTAAATGCTATGATAATAAGTTGTGTGAAATTAGCCCTTAGATAATGTGACCATATGAAGATTTTAATTCTTGTTTACTAGACTAAAACAAGATTTTTTTTGGGGGTAAATATATTAAAGTACTTATAGAGAAAGAAGCCTGCATATAGTTTTTTCATCGTGTAGCATAATCAGTAATTGGCTTGATATCCAGGCTTTGTAGCTTGTAACCAAAAGCAAATTAAAAATATAATTTAGATACTCTGTAGTTGTTTAGAATTTTGGGAATATAAACCTCCTTGAAAAGTAAAGTAGTTTTAAATATTTTCAGAGGGTGTCTTCTTTCAGGCCGTTATGTTAGTATTACACCAAATAATTAGTTCATAGCACCTGAGTTACTTAGAAGAGTTAATATAATCTCAAAGAATACTACAGAGTATCTTGATAATTTAGAAGAGATATTTATCCTACCTGAGTGTAAACTCATATGTAAATCCAGTGGATGGTATAGGTATAGGTATAATTGATTTTAAGTAGGAGCTTATCATGTGATTTCTTTTTATTGTAAAAATCTAGTGTGAAGAGATGAGAAATTTCATGTGAAAGTTGTACTCATCAAAAAAGTAAAATCACTCATGCACAAAACTACCTCCCAACGACTTGTCCCAGGTCCCTCGTATCAAAAAATTAAGAATATAATGGAAGATAGCACGGTCTTGTCAAATTGGACAGTTGGCGACAAACATGAAATGAAATACGACTTTTCATGTGAACTCTACAGAATGTCTACATATTCAGCTTTCCCCGTCGGCGTTCCTGTGTCAGAAAGGAGTCTTGCTCGTGCTGGTTTTTATTACACTGGTGTGAATGACAAGGTCAAATGCTTCTGCTGTGGCCTGATGCTGGATAACTGGAAACACGGAGACAATCCTATTGAAAAGCATAAAAAGTTGTATCCTAGCTGTAGCTTTGTTCAGAATCTAGTTTCTGTTACTAGTTTGGGATCCACTTTTAAGAATACATCTCAGATGAGAAACAGTTTTACGCCTTCATTATCTCCCACCTTAGAACAAAGTGGATCATTCAGTGGGGCTTACACCAACCTTTCACCAAACCCTCTTAATTCTAGAGCAGTTGAAGACTTCTCCCCATTGAGGACTAACCCCTACAGTTATGCAATGAGTACTGAACAAGCCAGATTTCTTACTTACCATATGTGGCCATTAACCTTTCTGTCACCATCAGAATTGGCAAAAGCTGGTTTTTATTACATAGGACCTGGAGACAGGGTAGCCTGCTTTGCTTGTGGTGGGACACTAAGTAACTGGGAACCAAAGGATGATGCTATGTCAGAACATCGCAGACATTTCCCCAACTGTCCATTTTTGGAAAATTCTCTAGAAACACTGAGGTTTAGCATTTCAAATTTGAGCATGCAGACACATTCTGCTCGACTGAGAACATTCATGTACTGGCCATCTAGTGTTCCAGTTCAACCTGAGCAGCTTGCAAGTGCTGGTTTCTATTATGTGGGTAAGAAACACAGCTCTACATTTTATATAGTTCATTTTGATTTATATATTAGAACATGTGTATTCAATTTTAGTCTTTCTTCCTTAAGGTCGCAATGATGATGTCAAATGCTTTTGTTGTGATGGTGGCTTAAGGTGTTGGGAATCTGGAGACGACCCATGGGTTGAACATGCCAAGTGGTTTCCAAGGTAATTATTCTTAAAGTTAATTCCTACGCAAAACTTCTTAAAGATGCTGCCATCCTTGCATGTTTAAGTTTACATCTCAGTATAACAAAGCTGCTCTTATGCCATTGAGGAATTATCCTTTTAAAACTCCCAATTTGAATTTTAATTAGTTTGATTGAAAATGTTGTTGAATGTCCTGTGCTGCACTTTTATAAGCCATGTATTCAAGATATAATTTAACTTGATGACTCCTTTACAATTATGACCATACATTTCATTTATATATTTATATTTACTATTTTGATTTAAAGGAGACTTTAGGATTAAATATACATAAAATAGAACAAAATGAATGTAAGTTAGAGATAGGTAAGATGGGAAATGGAAAACAAGAGAGCCATAAAAATGGCTCTATGAATAAGAAATATGAGTGCATATAAATGCAATCTGATAAGGAAGATTATAATTTTCATTTTCTTTTTAATTGAGAGGAGGGTGATATAGTGAGTCAGACTCCTGCATGCGCCGCGACAGGGATCTACCCAGCAACGCCGTCTGGGGCCGATGCTTAAATCAACTGAGCTATCCTCAGAATGTGAGGCTGGTGTGCTCAGACCAGTTGAACTATCCTTAGCCTTGGGGACAACTCTAAAACCACTGGAGCCACAGGGTGAGAGAGGAGAAGAGAGAGAGAATGGTGGTGGTGAGGGAGAGGAACTGATGGTCACTTCTCATGTGTGCCCTGACCAGGGGTCAAACCCAGGGGGTCCATAAACTGGGCCAATGCTCTGTCCTCTGAGCAAACTGGCCAGGGCCTAATTTTAACTTTTTTATTTTTCTGCACAATTTTATCTTGTGATAGGTCACATGCATCCTTTGGTTACTGTCTAGCAGTACCTCCTATTTCTAGAAAGAATGTAGAGGCAGTGTTGTTAATGGAAATAGAATTATAAGTTAATTGTTTTTGTTATTGAGTAGCCATGTGAACTTGGATGAATTGTGTGATGGCTTTGAGCCTTGCTCCTTTTCTGTAAAATGAGGGAGTTGGACTAGATTTTTTTTTTTTAGTTGTGGTAAAATATACATAACAAAATTTACTATTTTAATCCTTAAGTATATAGTTCTGTGGCACTAAGAACATTCATACTGTTTCTCAATCATTATCACCATCCATTTCCAGAACGTTTTCATTTTTTCAAACTGAAATTTCTACTGATTACATTAACTCAGCATTTTCCTGGCCCCTAGCCTCTGGCAACCACCATTCTACTTTCTGTCTCTGAATTTGTCTACCCTAGATACCTCTTATAAATGGAATCATATATTATAGATATATTTTGACCTGTGAGTGCCTTTCATAATTTGAGGAAACCCTTGAATTCCATCAGGAAATTAAAAAATCCTTTTGTCATTTTTATGTAAGATAAAAAAAATTTTAAATAATACATTTTTAAAGATGGATCAGTACATTGTTAAAAGTTGTGTTTTAAAACTTATATCACCAATATTCATAATATATCAAGATAAATTTTGACTTCCTAATGCTGAAAAGTGACATGTTTTATTTACTTTAAATAATTTATATAGGAAAAAATGTTTTATTGCCAGAGTTTTAAATAACAATTACGTTTGACTCTGGGATTGTGTACATATTATTTAAAATTTAACTCTACTGTATGAAAAGACAAAAACAGCATTCCAATTGCAGTGATTGAATTGCTGCATTTTTGTCCTTTATAAAACAAAACAAATCAAAATCTTGGTTTCTTTCTGTACCTTGTGTTTTGTTTTAAATGGTTAAATAAGGGGAAAAGCTTAGGGGTGTTTTGTGTTAACACTTCTGAAAACAGTAATTTTCCAATGTGGGTAATCTTTAATTTCAGTAAATGAAAAACCAAAATGGATAATTGTTATCACCATGTTTTAACACAGTTCATTATTTATTTATTTTTCAAATATTCGGATGCCTAAAGAATACTATTTTATATGCTTTTAGAAAAAAGACTGGAAGTTAACTAGTAAATATTGTGTGTCTACTAAGATTCATAACAATAAATAAAACACACTAAAATTGCTCTCATGGAATTTATTGGAGAAAGGGGAAATATAGGGTGGTCAGAGTTTATTATACTTCCTGTCTTTAATTGTTGTGAATATAAATTAATCAGTCCCAGAATAAAAATCATTTAAAACTATATAAAGATCTGGCCCTGGCTGGTTGGCTCAGTGGTAGAGCATCGGCCCCTCCTATGGAGGTCCCGGGTTTGATTCCCAGCCCGGGCACACAGGAGAAGCAACTATCTGCTTCTCCACCCTTCCCTCTTTCTTTTCTCTCTATCTCTCTCTACCCCTCCCACAGCCAAGGCTCCATTGGAGCAAAGTTGTCCCGGGCACTGAGGATGGCTCCATGGCCTCCACCTCAGGAGCTAGAATGGCTCCAGTTGTAATGGAGCAATGCCCCAGATGGGCAGAGCATTGCCCCCTAGTGGGCATGTTGGGTGGATCCTGGTTGGGTGCATGCAGGAGTCTGTCTGTCTGCTTCCCTGATTCTTACTTCAGAAAAATACAAAACAAACAAACAAAATAATTATATTAAGATCAAAATACAGTGATGACTAGCTATGTTATTTGGGTGGTAAACGAGAATCCTAAACATGCATATGATCTTTAATTCTACTTATTCACCAGTTGAAGGACATTCGAGTTGTTTCTAGTATGGAGCAATAATGAATGAAGCCACTCTAAACATTAATAAATGTTTGTGAACACGTTTTCACTTTTTTAGGGGGGTAGGTAAACATGCCCAAATGTTTGGTGAGTTGTATAGCAAGTTTTATTTTAACTTTATCAGAAAGTTCTAAATTGTCTTCTGAAATGGCTGTATCACTTAAAATGTTTTGTTTTTTTTTTAAATTAAGTTTCACGATTTTGTAATATACTCTGGATACAGTGCTTTATTTTATGTGATTTGCAGACTTTCAGTCTGTGACTTGTTTTTCATTTTCTTAGTGTCTTGTCAGTTTATCAGTTTTATCTTTTATGAATTATGTATGCTGTTGATACATCTAAGAAATCTGTACCTAACATAAGGACAGAAAGATTTTTTCCTGTTTTCTTCTTTGTTTTATATTTTACATTTATGTTTTATGATTTATCTTTAGTTTATTTTTATGTATAGTATGGGCATAGGTCAAGGTTTATTATTATTTGCATATGGATATCTAGTCGCCTAGCACCATATGTTGAAAAACAAAAGCAATGAGCCCTGGCCAGATAGTTTGGTTGTGTACAGCATCATCCTGAAGTGCGGAAGTTGCTGGTTCAGTCCCAAGTCAGGGTACATATAGGAGCAGATGTTCCTGTCTCTCGATCTCTACCTTCTTTTCTCTAAAATCAATAAAATAAACATTTAAAAAAGCAAGAAATAAACAAAAGGAATGAAATGGAAACATTTTATGTGAACTTCCTGGAACACCTTTGAGAAACCCAACTAGTTTGATAAGTATTTGGAAGACACTGTCACATTATGTGTTGATGAAAATATTTGATTTAATATTTTTTGGAAGGAAGGTTTGTGCTTTAAATGTAGTGGAAAAGCAGACACTGGAGAAAGATTAGCAGTTATTATATTGTGAAAGATCACATTTTAGGAGTATTGTATTATATCACAAAAGTAAATTGTCTGCAACAGCATTTTTCAAGTTTCAGCTTGTGCTCCTTTGTAGGTCTAGACCCTTTTATTGTTGTTATTTTGTTAATGGAATCAAATAGTAAATATCAGAATGCATCAACACATAGAATCTGTAGTATTTTATGAGAATTTTGTTCCTGTTTGGTATGTATGTGTACTATGCTGTGATGTAAAATGTTTATATTATGTCATCCAAAGAGTGTGAAAGCCACTTTCCTAGAATGAACAGGTTATATTTTTGATAGGAAACAGTGAAAACAATTTTCCTTTTATATTTTAGGTGTGAGTTCTTGATACGCATGAAAGGACAAGAGTTTGTTGATGAGATTCAAGCCAGATATCCTCATCTTCTTGAACAGGTAAATTTTTATAATTGACAATATTGAAATTTCCTAGGTAATAATTACAAAAAATATTATTAGACGTAGTTATGGTATATCTGTTTTTGAATTATAGTTACAGGTTTTGTATTCATATTAATAACTTCCATTTTTATTTTTTAAACTATCTTGTTTAAGGGCTTTAAAAAAAGATTGTTTTTTGTTTTTAGTTTTTTGATTTGTGGTAAGGTTGGAGGAAGATCTTGAGTGTTGCCTCCATCGTTTCCAGAAAAGAAAGTAGGAAATAAATTGGAGTCTGGAACCTCTGAAAGTGATTCAGCTGAAATATGACTTTCTAAAAGAAATGAGAAATCATTAATACTTTTTCTTTTCTGAAACTAGAGAAATATTTGAATTCTAATTTGGAAACAGCTGAAGTTTAAGGAAAGTTTTATGATGATTAAGGTAAAACAAAGCAAAAGTGAAGTATTATGTAGATAACCATTTTTTCAAAAGAGTTATGTACATTACTTAAGCGAATATTATCTTAATATTGCTTTGTGCAAGTTGTTTGAGATTTATGATTTTACCTTTCATTTTTCTCCTGTTTCATAGCTGTTGTCAACTTCAGACACTCCTGGAGATGAAAATTCTGATCCACCAAGTATGTATGAAAATAACTTTAAATATAGAATGGGAATTTTTATAAGAATGTTAGGAATACAAGTATGTAAACAAAGAATTTCTGAGGTCATAGGAAAAAAGACTGGAAGTTAATTAGTAAATATTCTATTTCTGCTAAGATTCATGACATTGTTAGAGGATTCTTAAAAGTATACTAAAGTACTGACATTCCAAGTAGGGAGACAAAACACATGTAAAAGAAAACCATAACAAATAGCTCAAATAATACCAAGAAAATTTGCAAACAGTAGCCTTGCAAGGAGGAAAAGTTGTTTGCTATATGCTGCTAGCATGTTTGAAAATATCCAGCTCACATGATTTAGGAATTGGGCTAGATGTTAGGTATTTGTCAGGTGTATAGTATTTTAGTGAAAGAATAGGAAATACATCTTCTGGTTCATACTTAATTTTAGCCACATCTGGCATTTAGTTAATTAATGTATATAATATACATGTTTTGGTGTCCACTATTGTGAAGATATAATAGTTCACTGATTTTTGCACTAATCATGTCTAGAAAGGTGTTCTGTACTTGGCACACCATTATAAAGAGGGAGACTGGCAGATTGTATCAGGACCAGAAAAAGGTGCTTAGGATGTATAAGTCCTATGAAATATGGCTCAGGAAGATTATCGAGGATTTGTCTGGTAGTATTCGACTTGGAAAAGGAAATTAATTGCTTAGGTATATGATAACCATCTCCTGTGTAACAGAGCTAGAAAAAATAAGATAGTGCTGACTATTCTTACTTTAAATTTATAACCACAGCTTTCTAGTAGGCTGCTTTGCAATCCTATTTTCGTTCCCTAACAAAATGTCTTTGCTCAACTTTTAAATGAATGTTTCTTATTTTTCCTCTTAAGTTTCTAACAGTTTTCTACCTTATTCTCAGCTCATAACCTCGTTTCACTGAGAGAATAAAAAGAATCAAAAGAGAACTCCTTCATCTTCTCAACAGCAAAATGATCAGTCTATATACTGTACCTCATATACTGTGCTTTCTGTCCTTGCCCTTGTCCATGCTCAACTCTTCATTTATTCTCTTTGCTTGAATCTTATCTCTGACTGCCAACTTTAGAACTTTGCTTTGGCAATACTCTATCCTTTCTCTCTCTATCATTGATTTTTCTGTCTCTCCTGAATCATTTATTTCAGCATACAAACATATTGTTGCCATTCCTGAGAAAACCTTTCTTTGAACTTGTATCCCCATCCAGCTGTTGTATCATTTCTCTGCTTCCCATTACAACAGAATGCCTAGAAAGGTTTCCTGTATCTGTGCTAACATCTTCACCTTTTATTCTTTAACTTGTTCTACTAACCACTGTTTCTGTCCGGGTCAAGAACCACCATCTTAACAATTCCACTTCTTGATCTTTTATCCACATTTGAAGTGATTGTGTACTTTATACCCTTTCTCCCCCTTCCCCCAGCTTTATTTAGATAGAATTGACATATAACATTGGGTAAATTTAAGATATACAACATCATGATTTGATATACATGCTACAAAATAATTACCACTTTAAGGTTAGTTAATACATCTGTCACCTCACATAATTAACTTTTTTTGTGGTGAGAATGTTTAAGGTTTACTCTCAGTAACTTTTAAGTATGTAATGCAGTATTTTAACTTGTCCATGCTGTACAGTATTATCAGATCAACAAAACTTACACATAAGGTCCACCCATGCTGTCACAAAGGGCAGGATTTCCTTTTTTATGGGGAAATAATATCTCATTGTGTATATATTGCCACATTTTTTTTATCCATTCATCTAGTGATGGACACCATGAGGTTGTTTCTATGTATTGACTATTGTGAATGATTCTGCAGTGAGCATGGAGGTGCAGATATCTCTTCAAGATAGTAATTTAGTTTCAATTAAATATACACAGAAGTGGATTATTAGATCATATGGTAGCTCTATTTTTAATTTTTTGAGGACACTTTATGCTGTCTTCTATAATGACTGCACCAATTTACAATTTATATTCCGACCAGTAGTGTGCAAGAGTTCCTTTTGTTCCACAATGTGACCAACACTTATCCCTGGTCTTTTATGATAATTGTCATTCTAACAGGTGTGAGATGATAGCTCACCGTTTTTTTAATTTGAATTTCTTAATGAGTAGTGATGTTGAGCATCATTTCATGTACTTTTTGGCCATTTATGTGTTTTTGGAAAAATGTCTCTTCAGGTTCTCTGTCCATTTTTTAACTGGGTTTTTTGTTTTTTTGCTTTTGAATTGTATGAGTTCCTTATATACTTTGGATATTAACCTCCTTTCTGGTACCTGGTTCACAGATTGGTTTTTCCATTCTGTAGATTGATTGCCTCTTCATTTTGTTGATGGTTTCCCTTGCTGTGCAGAAGGTTTTTAGTTTGATGTTGTCCCATTTGTTATTTTTGCTTTTGTTGCTTTTGCTTTTGGTTGTTTAAAAAAAATCATAGCCAAGGCCAATGTCAAGGAGCTTTTTCTCTTATCTTCTAGTTTTATGGCTTCAAGTTTAAAATTCAAGCTTTTATATATATATATTGATTTGAGAGAGAGAGGAAGGGTGAGAGAGACAAATATCGATCTGTTCCTATATGTACCCTGACCAGGGATTTAACCTACAACCTTTGCATTATCGAGATGATGCTCTAGCCAATTGAGCTATCCAGCCAGGGCTAAAGTTTAAGTTTTTAATCCACAGAGTTAATTTTGTGAATTGTATGAGATAGGATCCAGTTTCGTTCATCTGCATGTGAATATGCTTTCCCAGCAGCATTTGAAAAGACTCTTCCTCACTGAATATTCTTGGCTCCTTTGTTAAATATTAGTTTCTCTTAGGTGCATGGATTTATTTCTGGGCTCTCTATTCTGTTCCATGGGTTTGTGTGTCTCTTTTTATGCCAAGATCATATTATTTTGATTACTATAACTTTGTAATATAGTTTGAAATCAGAAAGTGTGATGCCTCCAGCTTTTTTCTTTTTTTTCTGTTTGCTTTGGCTAATTGGGTCTTTTGTGGTTCCGCACAAATTTCAGAACTTTTTTTCTATTTCTGTTTAAAAATACCATTGGAATTTTGATGGTGATTGCACTGAATCTGTAAATGCTTTATAATAGTATGGATATTTTAACAATATTAATTCTTTCATCCATGAATATAGGATATCTTAAGTATTGTTTTTACACTGAGATAATTGTTTTTTATGTCATAGTAAATGGGATTGTATTTTAATCTCTTGTTCAGATATTTCATTGTGTGTAGCAATGCACTGACCTTAATGTTGATATATATATATATCTTTTACTAAATTTACTGCAGTTTTACTAAGTTTGCTTATTTTAACAGGTTTTTGGTTGAGTCTTTAAGGTTTTCTATATATAAGATTATGTCATCAGCAGAGTCAATTTTCCTTCTTTTCTTACTTGGATACATATTATTTCTTTTCTTGTCCAGTTGTCTGACTAGGACTTCCCAGTACTATGTTGAATAAATGTGGTGAGTTTGTGCACCCCCTAGTTTTATTCCTGATCTTAGAGGAAAAGCTTTTAGCTTTTCACTATTGAGTATGGTGTTCGCTATGGGTTTGTCATATGTGGACTTTATAATGGTGATGTATGTTTTTCCTACATCCAGTTTTTTTAGAGCTTTTTATCATGAAAAGGGTTGAATTTTCTCAAGTGCTTTTTCTGAATTTATTGAGAGGGTCATATGTTCTTTTTGTTCTGTTAATGTGGTTTATCATGTTTATTGATTTGCATACATTGAACTATCCTTATATTCTATGATAAATTCCTCTTTATCATAAGTATGATTCTTTTAATGTGCTTTTGAATTGTTTGTTAGGATTTTGTTAAGAATATTTATATCTGTTTTCATCAATGGTATTGGCCTATAGTTTTCTTTAATTTAGTGACCTTGTCTGGCTTTTGTATCAGGGTTATGCCAGTCTCATATATGAGTTTGGAGTTTTCCTTCCTATTTAATTTTTTGGAGAAGTTTGAGAAGGATTGGCATTATTCTTCTTTAAAATTTTTGATACACTTCACCTTTGTATTCCTTTGTTGGGAGGTTTTTGATCACTGCTTCAATCATCATACTTGTTATTGGTCCGTTCACATTTTCTGGGTTTTTTTATGATTCAGTATTGGTAAGTTGCATTTTTAAAAAAATTTATTGAGGTGGCATTGGTTAATAAAATAATACAGGTTTCAAGTGCACAGTTCTGCAATACATCGTCTGTATATTGCTTTGTATGTTGACCACCCCAAGTCAAGTCTCTATCACCATCTATTTTCCCATGAATATCTTTTTCTATACTTTAACTTTCAGCCTGTTACCTTAAAGCTAAAGTGAGTCTCTCATAGGCAGCATATTTTTGCATCCTGGTTCTTTAATCCATTCAGACATTCTATATCTATATCAGAGAATTTAGTCCATTTGACCCTGGCCAGTGGGCTTTGTGGATAGAGCATAGCCCAGCCCTATGGATATCCTAGGTTATTCCTGATCAGGGCATAACAAGAGAAGTGACCATCTGTTCTCTCCTCTTCCCATCTCCCCTTCGAAACCTCTCTCTATCTCCATCTCTCCTTTTACTCTCTCCCTCTTCTCCGCTTCGTTGGTTTGAGCGTCGTCCCTGGGCACTGAGGATAGCTTGTTGGTCTGAGTGTCCCCCTCAGGCACCGAGGATAGTTTGGTTGATTCGAGCATCGGCCCCAGATAGAGGTTGCTAGGTGGATCCTGGTTGGGGCACATGCAGGAGTCTGTCTCATTTTCTCCCCTCCTCTCACTTAAAAAAAAAGAACTTAATTCATTTACATTAAAGTGATTATTGATGATGAGGGACTTTTTATTTATTTATTTTAAAGAGGAGAGAGAGAAGGGTGGGAGGAGCAGGAAGCATCAACTTTCATATGTTCCTTGATTAGGCAAGCCTAGTTTTTCGAATCCGCAACCTCATTGTTTTAGGTCAACACTTTATCCACTTTGTCACCACAGGCCAGGCAAGTTAGGAACTTACTAGTACAATTTTAATTGTTTTCTGATTTCTCACAGTTTCTGTTGTTCATTTCTTCTCTTGCTGTCTTCCTTTCTGATTAATTTTTCTTTGTGTTTACCATGAGGCTTACATAAAACGTGTTTTAAGTGGTTAATAACTTAACCTTCAATTCTATACAAAACTTGACACTTTTATTTTCACTGTACATTTTACATTATTGATGTTATACTTTTACATCTTTTTATATTACTAATACACTAGCAAATTATTGTGGCTGTAATTATTTTTTAACTGCTATATACTAGAGGTAGAAGTGATTTACATACCATTGTTACAGTATAGGGTATTCTGATTTTGACTATATATATATTATATATACCTTTAACAGTAAGTTATATATCTTATATGTTTTCTGCTATTACTTATTGTCCCTTCATTGTAACTTGAAGAAATCCCTTTAGCAATTGTAAGGCAACTCTAGTGTTAATGAACTACCTTAACTTTTTTGTGTCTGGAATGTCTTCATCAGAGGACTGTTTTGAAGGGTTGACAGTTTTTATCTTTAAGCTCTTTGATATATCAAGTCATTCTTTCCTGCAAGATTTCTGCAGAAAAATCTGCTGATAGCCTTAGGGAGGTCCTGTGCATGTGAGAAATTGTTTTTCTCTTCCTTCTTTAGCAACTCTTTCTTTGTCTTTGACTTTTTAACATTTTGATTATGTGCCTTGCAGTAACCTTTGGGTTGATCTTGCTTAAAGTTTTTGAGCTTACTGTTCCTGGATATCTATAACTCTCTCAAGACTTGGTAAGTTTTTAGCTAGTCATTCTTTAAAAATAAAAAGTATTTCTTGCCTGATCAGTGGTGGTGCAGTGACTAGAGCATCCACCTAGGATGCTGAGGTCCCAGGTTCAAAACCCCAAGGTCACCAGCTTGAACGCAGGCTCATCAGGCTTGAGCGAGCCTCATCTGACTTGAGCACAGGCTCACCAGCTTGAGCACGGGTTGCTGACTTGAGTGTGGGATCATTGATATGATGCCATAGTCGTTTGCTTGAGCCCAGAGGCTGCTGGCTTGAGCCCAGAGGTCACTGGCTTAAAGCCCAGGGCCACAGGCTTCAGCAAAGAGTTAATGGCTTGGCTGGAGCCGCCCCCCTTGCCTCCCCCCCCCCCCCCCCCGCCCCGGCAAGGCACATATGAGAAGCAATCAGTGAACAACTAAAGTGCCACAACTGCAGTTTGATGCTTTTTCATCTCTCTCCCTTCCTCTCTCTCTCTCTTTTTCTTTCTCTTCCCCTTAAATCTTTTTTCTTTTTTTAAAGTATTTCTTTAAGTAAGCTTTCTCTCCCTTTCTTCTTCTGGGACACCCATGATATGAATGTTAATGTGTTTAGTTTAGTACTGTCTCATAATTCACAGAGGCTTTTCTACTCTTTTCAGTCTCATTTTTTTTGTTTCTATAACTGGCTGATTTCAAGGTTTCTGATTCATTCTTTCTTCATGATCAAGTTTGTTGTTGAATATCTGCTGAATTTTTCAGTTCTGTCATTATATTTTTCAGCTCCAGAACCCCTGTTTTGTTTTTATTTTTCTATTTTTTATTAAACTTGTCATTTTGTTCATGTTTTTTTCATTCAGTTGTCTACCTTTGTTCTCTTAAATTTTATTTAGTTTATTTAATTGATTACTTTTAATTTATTGTCAGGCAACTTATAATTGATTGTCAGGTAAATCATAGATTCCAGTTCTTTGCAGTTGGTTAGTGAACCTGTTAGGTTGAAGCTGTGGGGGTGGCCAGTTCACTGGGGAATGGGAAAACCTGCTTTCAGCTTCTCTTGGCAACTGGCAGGTTGGTATAAACCCCCAACTAGGTCAAACCTGGAGAGAACTCCAGGTCTGGACTGCCTTATCTTGTATGAGATAGCTGACAGGCTAAACCCCTTCCTGAGTGGGCACTGGAAGAGCCAAACTGAAAACACAAGGCTGGTGTATTCCAAAAGGATTGTTTATTTAAAATGCTTGAGTGCAAGCGTGCCAAGACAGACCCAGATGCTGTGTCAGCCCTGGGGAGGGTTGGAGTAGGGTATTTATAGTTTAGTCAGGGGTCTTGGAAAAAGCGGCTGACATCACTGCCTCCATAGGTACAACATAAAATATTTTTTCATATGTGGATTGGAGAGGCGAAACAGTTCCTCCAAATTGTTTATCTCCCGACTCAGCTGTCTAAAGGAGGCCCGTGCTAGTTCTGAAGGTCCCAGGCCAGCCAGGCAAGCCGAGGCTTCAAGCCAGCCAGCCCCCCAAACCCCCCACTGGTTTGCACTGCCCTTGGAAAGGGGGGGCTGATCTGTTATCAGGAGACAGCACCCCTATCCTTGTTGCTAGGCTTTCACAAACACTTAATGTGATTTAAAACTCTAATTGTCAGGTCCCTTCCTAATATAAGCTTTCCCTGACATTTCTAAATTTCAAATAGAAGGCCTAGAAGCCATTAAGCTGGAGAATAGCATGCCAATTAACTACAACCTCACAGTAAAGGAGAAAAATCTGCTGTTTGAGACTGGGTAAGAAATTGGATGAAGGGAATTTTAGTTTTAAAGGGGGCTCTGGTTTTAAAAGCCACCCTGAACCCAAACCTTACAGGATCTTGAGTAGTTTCCTTTAGTGGTATGATACTTGCCTGATTTTCATGATACATGTAACATTGCTTTGTATCTGTGCATTTGGAGGAGCAAACAATTCTTCCAGTTTTTGTAGACTGGTTTTGGCAGGTAAAGACCTTCTTTTGTAAGGTCCATGGCTGATGGGATTGCTTTTGGATTGCAGTCATGCTTGGTTGAAACTGTTAAAGGCTGTTACTGAGTCTACGGTGGTATCCATGGTTGGCGGGCTTATAACCATGGACTTGGACTGGTGTGGATCCTATTTGGTTTCTTGGTGGATGGGACTGGTTACAGTACAGTGTTCAGGAGGATGTTGTTGGGACAGGGGTCTGCCTCAGGGTCCACAGTTGGGCTCCATATAGTAGGGCTGTTCCCAGATGTGCAGATGAATGTGGCTCCCTTCAGGTTCCTGGGACAGGAGGGTGGCTCCTGTCTGGTCACTGGATTTGTGCCTTGATGGACAGAACTGGCTTTGGAACATAGCTGAGAGGGGCTGGAACTGGACCCCAGAGCTGTTTCATGTTCAGCCAAGATTGAGGTCTGTAGAGCCGCTCAGGAGGGCATGGATGGACATGTCTCCTACCAGGTCTCTTGGTGGACTAAACTGCTCCCTAACTTGGATTAGAGAGGCTGGAGTTGTTTCAGGGATCTCCTGAGGAGCTAACATGAGTGTCTCCCACCAGGTCCCTTTGCCGTTGTGTACTGTGGCTGAGGGGCTGGAGCTGAGTTGGACCCTTTCCAAGATCTCCGGGTGCTCAATTGGGAATGTCTCTGGCTGGGTCCTTGTGGCAGCAGGACTATTTGTAAATTGCAGCTGGGATGGGTTAGAGTAAGGCCTTTTTAGAATGTATAGTCTGATTGATTACCTCCAGTGGTTCCTCAGCCATGGCTGGATTTGATTCATAGGCAACTTCAGTGTTCACAGCTGGGCCTCAGGTCTTTATGCCCTTTACTCAGGGCATAGGTGAGCGTGGCTTCTCTACATTCTCTTGGTGTTGGGGACAAGACCAAGTTAAATTGGATTGTAGCCAAGTCCTGAGGGGTACAAAGCTGTTTCTGGGTTTGTAGCTGGGACCATGGTCAGTGAGTCAGCTGCCTGGGTCCAGGCCTGTCTTCTCAAAACAGTTCTCAAAGCAGTCTTAAACTGCTAGAAAAATTTATAATCCTCTAGCTGGATCTCAAAGCTCCCACAAAGGCACTGTAGTTCGTGGATGGATTCCTATTGTTGACAGGGTGGAGGGCGGGGGTGTGTGTGTGTGACACAAGTGGTAGACATCTTATTTGGCAGCCTTGCTGATATCACTCTCCTTCATCCTTCTTAGGACATCATCTCTTGATTTTACAGATACCACATTCTTGGTTTTCCCCCGTTGATCAGCCTCCTTTGGTGACTGTTCCTTTTTCAAACCTCTAAAGATGGAACGCCTCTCAATGCCAGATTTATTTCTCCATTTCCTGAGCTTTAGGCTGGCTTGTCCAACTACATATTTAAATCTCTACTTCGCCGTAACATTTTCTCTGTGTCCTTCATCTGCAAATTTGTTCCTTCTCTGATCTTCTCGTCTAAGTTAATGGTACCAACTTGCTAAGATCAGAATTTGACTCAGGTATTCCTGATTCTTCTCTTTACCTTATATATTTAATTAGCAGTCCTTTCATCTTGTATATGCATTAGAAGTCATTTCATCTCTACCTTTATTTTTCTAATCTTACCACTTTTCTTCATTTCCACCCCATCAACCTAATCCAAACTGTCATCTACTATTGTGATATCCTAACAGTTCTCCCTGATTCCATTTTATCTCATTAAAGTTCATCACCAAGTTGCCAGAATCATCTTTTGAGAAAAGGAAATCAGGTTTTTATTAGTCTTCTGCTTAAAACCCTCCTAGAATATTCTGGCAAACTTAAAATATAAACTTCTCACAAGGCTTTACATTTGGGCATCATCCTTCTCTCTGACTTTCACCACCTTTCTGTTTCTTATATATATATCAAGCTTTACTTTTGTAAAACAAGGTTTTACACTTGTTTTTCTCTTTGCCTGGAAGACTTCTTTCAGATACTGCCATAGCTCACTCCTTTTTATCAAGTATTTGCTCTGGTGTTACCTCTTCAGTCAGGCTTCCTCATATATGTTTGTTTGAGCAAGGGAGCACAGTACACATGGTAGCCATTGTTTATCTATGTTTATTATAACAATTTTCCAGTAGATGACAGTAAAATGTCTTGAATAATTTATCTTTGTAATTTTCAGAGTGCAGTATTGGCTAGCATTGATCCTGTTATCAGAAAATGCTTCCCTGATTACCTTATCTAAATTGCCCTCCTGCCTTCTAATTTGTTTTAATCACCTTACACTGTTTTATTTTCTTCAGCGCATCTGTCATTGTCTGAAATCATATGGCCATTTACTTCTTTAACTATATTTGTTTATATTTTTAGACACATTTTCTGTGAACAAGCCTTCCAGTTTACTGTACTCCTCTCTTTGCTTGTTTATTCTCTCTGCTTCATCTATTCATCTCTTCAGATTCTATTTATCTTCAAGTTAGAGCTCTAATGCCACATTTTCCATGAAGTTTTTGTTGATTTCCCCCACTTTCCAGGCTGAAGTGAGATAATCTCTCACTTCTAACTTTTTGTGGCTTGTTGGTTTCTAAAAATGACTACATTGGAATCATTTGGAAAATTTTAAAAAGATACAGATTCTTAAGGCTCGTCCCTTTTCTATCATTAAATAGGTCTGGAATGTAGCCTGGGAAGCGGAAGTGGTATATTTTTAAGAGTACAGCATTACACTCACATTTAATCCTGATCAAGCTTTATTTTGTTGAAGTTAAAGATAATTGGTGCATCTAGCTTATCTCTTACTGAGATACAAGCATAAGCAGCATGAGAGTAGAATATGTTGTAGACATTTTTCTGCATATTTTTATATTTGTGGAATTTAAAATTGGTACACCGCTTTTCAAATAGTTATTCATTATGGACCTGGAGAAAGTTCTAAAGAAGATGCAGTCATGATGAATACACCTGTGGTTAAAGCGGCCTTGGAAATGGGCTTTAGGAGAAGCCTGGTAAAGCAGACAGTTCAGAGGAGAATCCTAACAAGTGGAGAGAATTACAAAACGGTTAATGACATTGTGGCAGCACTTCTTCATGCTGAAGATGAAAAGAGACAAGAAGAAAAGGAGAGGCAAATGGAAGAAATGGCATCAGGTACTCGGGAGCGCTAGTCACCTGCATTATTTCTAGGGCTCATAGGGTTGTCTTACATGTTGCAGGATGGTCAGCGTCCTCTTCTATCAATGATCTGCTGCTAGCAGCCTCCAGTCATCTCCAACCACACGGCCACCTCCACTGTGGACAGTGGAAGTTGTTATGAAAAAGCAAGATTTTAAAGTTGAATGCTGATTTTATTTCTCTCTTTATTAAATTTCCTTCAAATCGTGTTTCTAATATGGCATTTTATTTTCATATCCTTATAAATGATCCTCATACAAAAAATACAGTATAACTGATGATGAAATTCTGGGGCTTGCTGAGAAGCCCTGTCCAACCCAAAGATAGGGAACTAATGTTAGTCTTCATCCAGATTATGTTAAGTCTCAGATTCCCAAAACAAGTCCGTTGTATAATTTCTTCAAAAAATGTTTACTGAACATGAACACCTGTGCTAGTCATGGTGCTTGCTCTCAAGAAGATTGTAGGCTAGCAGTGGAGACTGGTGTGCAAAAGACAGAATTAAAGAGTTAGCGGAGGCTAAGGCTGCTCATATAGTGTAAATTGGGGTATTTGGATTAGAAGATGCATTTTTTGTTTATTTTTACAGAAAAGTGAAAGTAAGGGAAATAGACATCACTTTTCACAGCTTATTTATTAAACTTATAAATGTAAAGATGTCTTTTTTTCCTTTTTTTTAAAGGCTGAAAACAGGCAGTTAAATATTACGGTGATTGGGACACCAAAAGAAGGAACTTCTTGAAAAATACTTTAGGAATTCACGCTCATATTTTATAAATTTAGGAAATTTAACTATGGATTTTATTTGATTTGAGTTTAAAGGAAAAATTTACTTTTAAAAAGAGATTAGACTTGATTTATATACAGTTTTTAAACAGTTGGTATAAAGAGACATTTATAGAATAATATAGGTAGCTAACTATGTACCAGATATTATGCTGAATATTTTACATATATCATCTCATTTAATTCTCACAACCTTTTGAGGGAGGTACTATTATCCATACTTCACAGATAAGGAAGCCAAGGAATCTGCAGGTTAGGGCACACAGCTAGTCAGTGGCTAGGCCAGCATGGGGATCTGTGTCTGTCCTGACTACAGCTCAGACTCTTTGAACAGCGCAATACAGTACAGTAGCGCCCTTTATTCACAGGCTATACAATTCAGGACCCCAGTGTGGATGCCTGAAATCACAGATAATGCTGAACACTTTGATCAGGTTTATAAATTAGACACATAAGAGATTAACAACATTAATAATAAAACAGAACAATTATAACTATACACTAATAAAGTTATGTGAAGGGCTTTGGGGCCATTATTAAGTAAAAAATGATTACTTGAACACAAGCACTGTGAAACTGTGACAGTTGATCTGATAACCTATTGACTAACGTGTGGGTAGTGTATGTGGCATGGATACATTGGACAAAGGGATTTTTCATTTCCCAGCTGAGACAGAGTGAGAATTCATCAGACTACTCAGAATGGTGCACAATTTAAAATTTATGAATTGCTTATTTCTGGAATTTTTTATTCACTATTCTTGGACCATGGTTGACCATGGGTAGTGGAGAGTAAGACTGCAGATAAAGGAAGACGACTGTACTGCTTCATAAGCATGAAGTTGACCCTAGAAGACCTAGGTCTGCAACTGTTCTGTGACCTCAGACAGCTTCTCATTCTTTTCTGAGTCTTCCTATTTGAAAATGAGAAGCAATCATACCTACCTTGGTTTAATTGACAGGATCTTTGTATTAAATAAGACAGTTTATATGGAAGTGCTCGTGAAAGTCAAGTGACATTCATGTTTTTTAATTAGTATTTTTGTTTTCTTTGGATAATACCCAGAAGTGGAATTTGCTGGGTCAAATGCTATTATATCTTTTTAATATTTTGTAGAATCTCCATACTGTTTTTCATAGGGGCTGCACCAGTTTGCATTCCCACCAACAGTGCAAAAGGATTCCCTTTTCTCCACATCCTTGCCAACACATTTTGTTGACTTTTTAATAATAGCTAGCCATTCTGACTGGTGTGAGCTGGTATCTCATGGTGGTTTTGATCTGCATTGCCCTGATGATTAATGATGCTGAGCATCTTTTCACATGTCTGTTGGCCATCTGTATGTCTCCTTTAGGGAAATGTCTTTTCATGTTCTCTGCCCATTTTTAGCAGGTGATCACTTTAGAAGGTATAAAGATGTTGAAACACTGTGTTGTATACCTGAAACTAATATAACCAATATAAGATTATATAGCAACTATACTTAAATTTTTTAAATTTTTACAGAAGTAAAGTGATACAATGCAAGTAGAAGTATTATTCCTTGGAGAAAGTACAGAGGTGGAAAATTTTTACTGTCCTCTAAAAGTTTATGCTTGCTTTCAATCACAGGAAAAGCAGGCTTCTAATCATCTAAGTGTATTGACTTAAAAAAAGGGACACAGAGACTCGACGTACACTGTATAACATGCCTTATTAACTAAATCTTCTGGAGGTTTTTCAGATGACAGACATTAATGTGCAAACAAGTAAATTTGTCCTCCTATTTATTTAGTGCCTACATTACTTGTAGAGTCGATATGAGTATAGATGGAGCAGTTTAAAATCTAATGGATTTTTTCTTTCTTTTTTTTAAATGAAGATGATTTGTCATTAATTCGGAAGAATAGAATGGCTCTCTTTCAACAGTTGACATGTGTGCTTCCTATCCTGGATAATCTTTTAAAGGCCAATATAATTAATAAACAAGAACATGACATAATTAAACAAAAAACACAGATACCTTTACAAGCAAGAGAACTGATTGATACTATTTTAGTTAAAGGAAATGCTGCAGCCAACATCTTCAAAAACTGTCTAAAAGAAATTGACTCTGCATTATATGAGAACTTATTTGGTGAGTTTTTTGGTAACATTATTTTAGAAATCATTGGGATTACGTTCATCTTTGTATTTAACAAACAAAATAAATCCAATTAGCAAACTATAGTCTATAATTTAACATGTCCTAAAAAACTAAAAGTCTTTTATTGCCCAAGTCGTATGGCTAAATATTTTCTGATAATATATACCTAGAATCTTTGTTGTCCAATATATAGTAGGTAAAACAGATAGGTAGTAGGTTAAGCAGTGTTGTATTTGGTAGTGATGCTTTTTGTATGTTTTTTCTCAGTGGAAAAGAATATGAAGTATGTTCCAACAGAAGATGTTTCAGGTAAAACAACATTAATACAGTACTTAAAACCAACATGAATTATTACTTGTATTATTTTTTTAATGGGAGCTAAAGTAGAAATTCAGTTTCATTAAAGTTCTTTTTTGTTGTTACTACTAGGTCTGTCACTGGAAGAACAGTTGAGGAGGTTGCAAGAAGAAAGAACTTGTAAAGTGTGTATGGACAAAGAAGTTTCTATTGTATTCATTCCTTGTGGTCATCTGGTAGTATGCCAGGAATGTGCCCCTTCTCTAAGAAAATGCCCTATTTGCAGGGGTATAATTAAGGGTACTGTTCGTACATTTCTCTCATAAAATAAAAATAGGCTATAAGTTAGCCCTGTATGTAAGTCTTTAAAATATTGTTGGACATTTGAATCTGAAGTAAAAAAAACAAATTACTGGTTCTTTAATTGGTAACATTTGTGTTTCACTCTGCTTTGGTACTAGTAATGTTGTTTTAAAAAATACAGTACTTCCCCTCCTCATGGCCACAGTCAGCAGGCCAGCATGACCCTGCCACTCACATGTGCATTAGCCTCACTCCCTAGCTCACACACATGTCCCACCCAGCCACAAGCCACCTTCGTCACCTCCTGAGGGAAAGCTAGAGATGAAAGCTGGACACCTGCCCACTGTGAAAGCGAGTGGAGTGTGAATCGTGCAGAAACACCCACATTCTGGGGACACCAAAAAAGAGAAAAGACAACCAAGAATGGGAGAGCCCCAGTCTGCCTAAATGCACCATCCATTGTTATTGCTATGGGCAACAAAGATTCCGCCACTGCTACTCCCCCTGTGGCTCACCAGAGACCTTATTCCTCCATGGACAAGCATTCCTCCTGGAGAACACAGCATATCCAGCAGCCTCGCAAATGACCTGAGAAGACCCGGCACCATCCCCGTCCATTCCTGGTTTCCCAACATTTGGTATTTTCCCGACATTTGAAGAATTGCATTTTCTTCAAAACACTTTTCCATTGGGAAATCTAAGGCAAGGCAAAGCATCCTTTCTTTGCTTTACATTTCCCTACGGGAAGGTAGAAATGGACCACAAATCTTGTTTTCAGGGAGTTCTGGTTGCTGTGTGAGAATCATTGCCCTGAGGGAAATGAAGTTCACAGTTTAGCTTTCGTTCTTTTTTTTTTAATTTGTTGGGATAACATTGGTTAATAAAGGATTCTGAGGACCCAGGCTTGAAACCCCGAGATCGCTGGCTTGAACAAGGGTCATTGGCTTGGCTGGCACCCCCCCCAGTCAAGGCACATATGAGAAAGCAATCAATGAACAACTAAAGTGCCTCAACTATGAGTCAATGCTTCTCACCTCTTTCCCTTCCTGTCTGTCTATCCCTGTCTGTCTGTCTGTCTCTCTCTCTGGCTAAAAAAGAAAAGAGTGATTTGGGTAAAGCCCCTGCATTTCTTCTAAAGAATATATTTTATTTCATATTTTTAATTATATCAAAGGAAGATTTATGTTTGATGGGCTATATTAGTGTACCTATGTGTGAACATAGAAGAAGTTAGGTGTCATTGACTGAATTTGGTATTTCTGAAAGCTTTGAGTTCAAAAAAACTGGAAACCAGGAAGTCTAGTTTATCAGAATTATGGTGCCAGGTTCTCTTTGGTGTTTCTCAGTTTTGTTATAAAATAAGGATATTTCTTTTATTGGCAAATAAGCTTTTCCCTAATTTGTGAGAAACAAAATTATTTTAAGAGACTGCATCATAAAATTTTTTTCTCATGACTTAAAAATAATTTTCATATCTTTAAAGGGTTATAAGGATTAACTGGGATAATATACATAAGCATTGTCCCTGTCATGTAAGCATTTAGCTAACTTAGCTTTTAGATAAATTAGATAAAAATTGAACTAATGAGATAAATTACTAAGAAATTTTAAAATGTGATTAATGAAACTTCTTTTAGATAAGTTTTTGTCTAGTTTTGTGTATTATAATTTTAATTAAAAATTCATAGTAAAGTTCTTAAACTTAGATATTTAAAGCTATAATGGATTTTCAGAAAATAGTGTAATTGCTTTGTTGCATATGTTGGTGAAATTAGGAGGTAGGATATAGGCAATGGTAAATAGTTCCTCTTGGGGCCCAATCGTATTTGACCTTTCCCAGAGCTGAGTCAATGGCAAAATTTTGAAGCCAAGTAGAAAGGTCTAATATTAAAAACTTATTTTTCTTCTTACCTCACAACTCCTTTAGATTCCTCTAAATTGAGAAAACAGAAGAGTGAAAATTTATCCTTCAATCTTTTCTCTTGCCTTCATTTCCATTTTGATTGGGCTGATTCAGTTAAGTAAGTCCAAATGTATGCATCTTGGGTACAAGACATGATGTTAGTGGGGGAAGGTGTCTTCTTGCCATTATAGAAGGAATATAAAGAGGGAATTAAATCCTTTTAGAAGCTTTGCTTTTTCTTTTTTTCTTTCTAGCTGTTCTTTCTTTTTTCTTCCCTCCATTCCTCCTTTTCTTTCTTTTCTCTTTTTCTCTCTCTCTCGCTTTCTTTCATAATGGCTACTGTATATTGAGGATTTATCGTGTGCCAGGCACAGTGCTAGATTCTTTAAACAATTAAGATGTATTATGGGCTGAATTGTGCCCACATGAAATTCACATGTCAAAGCCCTAATCCCCAGAATGTGAATGTATTTGGAGATGAGGCCTTTAAAGAGGTAATTACAGGCCTGACCTGTGGTGGCACAGTAGATAAAGCGTCGACCTGGGAATACTGAGGTCGCCAGTTCAAAACCCTGCACTGGTCTGGTCAAGGCACATATGGGAGTTGATGCTTCCAGCTCCTCCCCCCTTTCTCTCTCTCTCTCTCTCTCTCTCTCTGTGTGTGTGTGTCTCCTCTCTAAAATGAATAAATAAATTAAAAAAAAAAGATTATATGAGCCCTAACCCAATACTATAAACCGTCCTTAAAAGAAGAGATTTGATTATATGAGCCCTAACCCAATACTATAAATCGTCCTTAAAAGAAGAGATTAGGATACAGATACAGAAGCAGCTCATGTGAAAATAAAGGAAGATAGCCTGCAAGAAGTCAAGGTGAGAAGCTTCAGAAGAAACCAAATCCTCCAACATCTTGTTCTTGGACTTCTAGCCACCAGAACTGTGAGGAAACAAATTGCTATTGTTTAAGCCACCTAGCCTGGTACTTTGTTATAGCAGCCCTAGCAAACTAATGCAAGGTGCTAGTTATTTCAGAGAATACTAGCTCTACTTTCAGTAACTGCAAAATAAAGTTTAAACATGGTTTCACTTATCTCCTTAGCTTGTGCTTTGGAGCAGTTGTCCTACTAAGCTGTGTTAATATTTTTAAAAATTGCATGGGCTGCTATCCAGCATAAGAACTATAACTTTTTTGAGTTTTGTTTGAGAGTTTATCTTACTTGGTTTTATTCAGCTACTCAGTTTTAATAATGTACAAGAACTTGTTTTTTTTACATTTAGTAAAAATATTGCATGAAGGTAAATGGAACTGTAATTAATATTTTACCCACTTGTTGAATTTTGTGTGCCTAGATTTAGGATAGGGTTTGAGCTCCTTATCCTTTTTGCCCTCCTGATAATAATGTTGTAACAGCTATTCTATATGTTGAACAAATAGATAAGTGTCAGATGTTTTGTTAGGTTTTTTTTTTTTTTTTTTTAATTTTTATTTTTTTCCAGGGACAGAGAGAGAGTCAGACAGAGGGATAGATAGGGACAGACAGACAGGAACAGAAAGAGGTGAGAAGCATCAATCATTAGTTTCTCGTTGCCCTTGCGACACCATAGTTGTTCATTGATTGCTTTCTCACATGTGCCTTGACCGTGGGCCTTCAGCAGACCGAGCAACCCCTTGCTGGAGCCAGCGACCTTGGGTCCAAGCTGACGAGCTTTTGCTCAAGCCAGATGGGCCCGCGCTCAAGCTGGCAAGCTCGGGGTCTCGAAACTGGGTCTTCCGCATCCCAGTCCGACGCTCTATCCACTGCGCCACTGCCTGGTTAGGCTTGTTAGGTTTCTTTATTGCTTTATTTAACTCTAAATCCTATGAGATTTTATCCCTCTTTTCTTTATATGGGAATTTAGGCTCTGTGGAAAAACAGATTGCTGGAGATAATAGGTGGTTTTCTGTAAATTGTATATGGTCTGGGTGGGAATAACTCCAAAATATTTACCTTTTTAGTGATTTTATTTATTGATTTTAGATGAGAAAGAGAAGGCAGTGGGGAAGAAGTGGGATGCATCAACTCATAGTTGCTTCTTGTATATACCTTGACTGGACAAGCCCAGGGTTTTGAACCAGCAACCTTAGGTGTTCTAGGTCAACACTTTATCCACTGTGCCACCACAAGTCAGGCCCTTTTCAAATTGTAATCTGTTAAACCACATTTCAGTTTTAACTTTCCTACTTATGTTTGGAAATAATGTTTCTCTGTTTCTTAACCTTCTTAATATAAATTGGAACTCTATAATTTATTATTTGATTGCCCTCTTGCTTCCACCTTGGTCGTTTCCAATATTCTGTCTGAAAAGTGCACAAGTAACTGGAACTGAATAGTTTTCTCCTACCTAAGAGACGAAGAGGCCCTTTACTTGTTGACTGCCATTCTATAAGTGAAAAGATACCTGGCTGTCTGGATAAAGATAGAGCTAATTTTTTTTTCTAGAAGTACAACATTTTAACCAGTGTCCCCTACTATATGTAAAATAAATCTATTAGTGCATAGTAGCAGTTGTTAAATATTTTGTTTTCAGAATGTTTTACAGTCCTAAAATTTTTTTGAGGACCTCAAAGAGCTTGTGGGTTCTACGTATTGATATCTATCATGTTAAAAATAAAAATTTTAAAATATTTATGAGAGTTCATTTAAAAGTAAACATTTTTTAAAAAAATAAAGCAATACACACGTTAAGGTAGCACTTCTTATGAAAAATAATTATTTAAAATATTTAGTGAGAACAATGACCTTGTTTTACATTTTGGCAAAGCTCTTTGGTCTGGTTTAGTAGGAGACAGCTGGATTCTCCTATCTGCTTCTGCCTCTAGTCCTTTATAATATGTGTATTGATTTGGTTGAAGTACATGAAGATTCAACATCTCATAGTATGTATTTGGAAAAGAAAGAATTTTTCAGATAATTGTGGATTTTTTTGATACTACACCAAAACTTGACAAGTGGTAGGCAGTTTCATAAAGGTAGCTGGAGTGTGGAATCTAAAATCATATTAATGATCTTTTAAATTTTTAAATTTAAATTAAAAATTTAAATGTATTTATATGTTTTATATTTTAAGTTAATTTTAGATTCACAGCAAAATTGAACAGAAAGTAGAGTTCCCCTATAACCTTGGTCCCCAACATGCACAGCCTCCCCCACAATCAACATCCTTCACCAGAACAGTACATTTGTTACAGTTGATGAACCCACATTGACACATCATTATCACCCAAAGCTAATAGTTTGCTCTTGGTGTTTTGACAATGTATAATAATGACATGTATCCACCATTGTAACATACAGAATAGTTATATTGCCCGAAAAATTCTCTGCTCCATCTCGTAATTCCTTTCTCGCAGCTAATCCCTGGCAACCACTGATCCTTTTACTCTTCAGTGATCTCTTTGTTTTCTGTTATACCATATTAAAATCCACTTGGTGAATCTCATACTTGGAATGTGTCTCTTACCCATACATAATCTTGTAACATCATGCTTTGGTCATTTGGAAAATATTTTTTTATTGAATTATGCAGATCTCCTAAATGTTGATACATTTCATTAGTATCAAAAAATCACATTTGTTCTTACCATTTACACTATTAGGAAGCTTTCAAGCTCATGGTGGATACGAGTTTCTAAAATTTTAATTTTTGCTGAAAAGTTTGATTTTTATCATTAGCTATAAAGTGTCAATTATTTTGTCAGACTCACTTCAAGAGAATGACTGCCTAATACTTAAGTCTATCAGTATTATTTTTCTGAGTTAATTTTTTTTTTAATTTTTAAATTACAGATATTTGATATATTACTTTCAGGCTTATAGCATAGTGGTTAGACATTTTTATAACTTGGGAGGTGATTCTTGCCATAAGTGTAGTACCCACATGGCACCATACAGAGGATTTGTCAGATTTTTTTGGTCAGTTATTTTAAATGCTATTTTATGAAAAAAGCAGCTACTTCAGTTTGCACTTCAATTACACAAAGACTTTTCCTTGAAACATACTTTTGTATGTAGTATAAACACATGTACTTCCAACTTTTTTACATAATGTTAAAATGATGTACATATTTTCATATGTAGTATAAATACATGTATTTCCATTTTTTTACATAATGTTAAAATTATGTGTACCCAAGGTTAAATTTAATAAGAATATTTTTTCTGCTTCATCAAGAATATTCCAAATAAACAATCTAACTTTAAATGGAAAGAAACTTGAAAAAGAACAACAGTAAAGCCTAAAGTGAGTAGAAGAAAGGAAATAATAAAGCTCAGAGAATGAATAAATGAAAATGAGTCTAAAATAATAGAAAAGATCAATGAAACCAAGAGCTGGTTCTTTGAAAAGATAAAAGATTGGAAAACTTTTAACTAGACTCATCAAAAGAGAGAGAGAGAAGACCCAAATAAGATCAGAAGTTAAAGAAGAGAAATAACAACTGACACTAAAGAAATACAAAAGATTGTAAGAAAATATTACGAACAAGTATACACCAACAAGTGGGACAATCTGGATGAAATGGATAAATTCCTAGAAACATAATTTTCCAAAACTGAATTAGGAAAAATGACAAAATCTGAATAGACAGATTACAACTAGTAAAATTGAAGCAGTAATTAAATCCCCAACCAAAGTCCAGGACCAGATGGCTTCACAGGTGAATTTTACCAAACATTCAGAGAAGAAATACACTTATTCTTCTCAAACTATTTCAAAAAATCCAGGAGGGAAGACTCCCAAACTCATTTTACAAGGCCAGCATTATCCTAATTCCAAAACCAGATAAAGCCAATACAATGCAAGAAAATAATAAGCCAATATCCCTGATGAACATTAGATACTGAAATCCTCAACAAAATATTAGTAAACCTGGTCCAGAAATACATTAAAAAGATCATACATCCATACATCATGATCAAATGAGATTCATCCTGAGGATGCAAGGTTGGTACAATATCCAGAAATCAATAAATGTGATACACCACATAAACAAAATGAAAGATAAAAACCACATGATCATATCAATAGGTGCAGTAAAAGCATTTGATAAAATCCCACTCAGTAATATAGGAATAGAGGGCACAGACCTCAATGTAATAAATTCCATGTATGACAAATTCACAGCCAACATCAGATTCAATGGGCAAAAACTACAAGAGTTTTCCTTAAAATCTGGAACATCAGCTTTCACCAGTCTTATTCAACATAGCACTGGAAGCCTTACCCACAGCAACCAGATAAGCCATCCAAATTGGAAAGGAAGAAATAAAACTCATTATTTGCAAACGACATGATACTGTAAAGAGTCCACAAAAAACAAGCAAAGAAACTAAAACTGATAAGTGAATTCAATAAAGTAGCAGGATAAAATTAATATTCAGAAATCAGTTGCATTTTTATATACCAATAATGAACTATCAAAAAGGGTAAGAAAATCCATTTACTTTGCATCAGAAAATAAAATATATAGGAATAAATTTAACCACAGATGGAAAAGACCTCCTGTACTAGGAAAATTAAAAGATACCAAGAAAAACTGAAGAACACACAAATAATATGAAGCATATACCATGTTCATGAATAGGAAAAAGTACTATCACTAAAATGTCCATACTAAAAGCAATCCAGAGATTCAATGCAATTCCTATCAAGATACCAATGGTGTATGTATTTCACAGAACTAGAACTGGTATTCCAAAATTTCTTTAGAACCAGATCCCAAATTGCCACAGCAACCTTGAGAAAGAAAAACAAAGTTGGAGGAATCATGTTACCTGATATCAAACTACTACAAGGCCACAGTAATTAAAACAGCATGGTACTGGCATAAAAAAATGACATAGATAAATGGAACAGAGTAAAAAGCTCAGAAGCTGAATTGCATAGCCTGTCATGGTGCAATGGATAGAGCATTGGCCTGGAATGCTGAGGTCGCCAGTTCCAAACCTTGGGCTTTCCTGGTCAAGGCACATATGACAAGCAATCAACCAATGAACAACTAAAGTATAGCAACTATGAGTTGATATTTTTCATCCCCTGTCCCTTCCTCTCCCCTCTCTGTAAAATCAATAAATAAAATATTAAAAAAATTAAGAGCCCAGTAACAAACCCACACCTTTATGACAAAGCAAGAATATACAATTTGATCAAGATATTCTATTCAATAAATGGTGCTGAGAAAATTGGACAGATACATGAAAAGAAAAAAGAGAAAAAGAAAATAGACCGTGTTCTTAACACCACATGTAAGAATAAACTTAAAATAGACTAAAGATTTAAATTTTAGGCTTGAAACCATAAAAATCCTAGAAGAAAACATAAGCATTAGATTCTCAGACCTCTCTCAGCAATATTTTTTCTGGTATATCTCCTCAGGCAAGGGAAACAAAAAAAAAAATAAATAAATGGGACTACATCAAACTAAATCTGCATAGCAAAAAAAACAACACAATGAATACAACCCACTGAATAGAACATTTTACCAATGATACATCTGATAAGGGATTAATACTCAAAACTTATAAAGAACTAATAAAACAACACAAAAAATTTCAAAAAGTAATGAGTAAACACTTCTCCTAAGACGACATATAGATGGCCAATAGACACATAAGATGCTGAACATCACTCACCAACGTTCAAGAGAAATGCAAAACTCACAATGAGAATTAAATTAACCAAATTAAAAAATAAAATTAAAATCACTTCACACCTGTCAGAATGGCTATCATCAATAAAGCAACAAATGTTGGTGAGGATGTGAAGAAAAGGGAATCCTTATGCACTGCTGGTGGGAATGCTGACTGGTGCAGCCACTTTGAAAACAGTGTAATTACCTCAAAAAAATAAGGATGGAACTACCTTGTGACCCAGCATTTCCATTTCTGGGAATATAGCTAAAGAAAACTGAAATACTAATTCAAAAGAATCTATACACCCTGCCTGCCTGGTGGTGGCACAGTGGATAGAGTGACCTGGGACACTGACAACCCAGGTTCAAAAACCCTAGGTCAATTGACCAGATGGTGGCGCAGTGGATAGAATGTTGGACTGGGATGTGAAAGACTCAGGTTCAAGACCCCGAGGTTGCTAGCTAGAGCACGGGCTTATCTGGTTTGAGCAAGGCTCACCAGCTTGGACCCAAGGTCGCTGACTCGAGCAAGGGGTTGCTTGGTCTGCTGAACGCCCGCAGTCAAGGAACATATGAGAAAGCAATCAATGAACAACTAGTGTTGCAATGAAAAACTGATGATTGATGCTTCTCATCTCTCTTTGTTCCTGTCTGTCTGTCCTATCTATCCCTCTCTCTCTCTCTTTCTTGTAAAACAACAACAACAAAAAAACTGAGGTCACTGTCTAGAATACAGGTTCACCAGCTTGAGCCCATGGTTGCTGGCTTGAACCCAATGGTCGATGGCTTGAGCAAGGGGTCACTGGCTCGGATGGAGCCCCTTGGTCAAGGCATGTATGAGGAGCAATCAATGAACAACTAAAGGATGCAACTATGAGTTGATACTTCTAATCTCTCTCCCTTTCTGCCCCTCTCTCTCTCTCTCGTTTAAAACAAACAAAAGAAAATGCATCCTATATTCATTGCAGCATTATTGGCAATAGCCAGGATTTGGAAGCAACCCAAGAGTTCATCAGTAGCTGGGTGAATAAAACAGCTATGGTACATTTACACAAAAGAATATACTCTGCCGTAAAAAAGAAGGGAATCTTACCCTTTGAGATTGCATGCCTGAACCTGAAGGACATTAAGCTAAGTGAAATAAACCAGATACAGAAGGAAAAACAAAACAAAACATGATCTCACTTATATGGAATTTAAAAGAATAAATACATAGAAGTAAGGAGTAGAACAGTGGGTACTAGGGAAGGGAATGTGAAAAAGAATGGGAAGATGTTAGTCAAAGAGCACAAAATTTCAGTTATGTAGGATGTGTAAATCTAGATATATAATGTACAGCATGACTATAGTTAATATTGTACTGAATACTCAAATTTTGCTAAGAGAACAGAATCAGGTACTCTGGTCACAAAAATAAAATGGCAACTTTTTTTAGATTAAAAATAAAATTAAAAAAATTGGGCACTTGACTTCCAGTGAATAGCAAAAGGGGGGAGGCATAGATTATGGGTTTATTCCTGGTGGCCAATTCAATTCCATTGGTTTCTATGTCTATCCTATGCCAATACCATACTGTTTTGATTACTAAGTTTTTAAATTAGAAAGTGTGATCCTTCAACTTTGTTATTATTTTTCAATTGTTTTGGCTATTTGGGGCCCATTGTGATTCCATATGAATTTGAGGATAAAACTTTGGGGATTCTGATAAGAATTGCATTGAATCTGTAAATTGCTTTGGGTAGTATTTGCTGTGTTTATAATATTAAGTCTTCCAATCCATGAGCACAGGGATTTTTTTCCATTTAGTGAGGTCGTTAATTTCAGCAGTGTTTCGTATTTTTCCGTGCAAAAGTCATTCATCTCCTTGGTTATAGTTCTTAGGTATTCTTTTGGGTGTTGTGAGAGTTTTAAAAATATAATCTTTTGGATTGTGCATTTGATGGTATATAGAAACACAACTGATTTTTGGGTTGAACTTGAACCCTGCAGCTTTGTGAATCTATTAGCTCTAGATTTTATTTGTTGGGAATTTCTATATTAGGATTATGCCATCTGAAAATAAATTATACTTCTTTCCCAGTTTGATGGTTTTTCTCTTACTTAATTTCTTTGGCTGTTAATTCAGCAAATGTTGAACAGCAGTAATGAAAGTGGGCTTCCTTGTCCTGAGCCTGATCTTAGATCTTAGCTTTGTCTTTTACTGAGTACATTAGCTTTGTGTTTTGTTGTTTTTCATAAATGCCATTTACCAGGGTGGGGAAATCATTTCTAATTGTCTGAGTGTTATGAAAGGATGTTGAATACTGTTATAGCAGGAATCAAAGGAGGACAAAGATGCCGGGGCAACTTGATGAAGTAGGATTTTTATAGCCAGCGGAGCACATGGTGCTGATAGCACAAAAGACATGAGCCCCCAAAGTTGGGTTTCTTACATCTTATATACCTTTACAGCTTTAGCTTTCAGGTAACAAATGCCTGATTTCTATGAGTTCTTTGTTTGAAGACTTACGTGACTTTCGTGTCTCCAGGAGGGGAGGGAGTAAGAGAGGAGGCTGGAGGGTCTGTCCTTGACTAGAACTCATTCTTCTTGCTGGTACTGCAAGTTTATTTCAAGGAACTGATAATAAGCAAGGACCAGAGCTATGGTTTGTTATTTTTCAAACTTTTCTTTCTGCCCTTGTTTCCTCAGTCCTAAACACTGAGGTCACTGGCTTGAGCAGAAGGTCCCAGACATTGCAGGGTCCCCTTTCCTACATTCTTCTGGTTTCTCCTCTCTGTCAAATACATTTTCAGCATCAAGATGGTCACACACACACCCCATTTGCTTTATTAATGTGATATATTACTTGATTTTTGTTATGATGAATCATTCTTGCATTCTTGGAATAAATCCCATTTGGTCAGGTGTATAATCCTTTTAATGTTACAGAGTTTGGTTTACCAACATTTTGTTGAGGAATTTTGCCTTTAATCATAAGGAATCTTGGTTTGTAGTTTTCCTGTGGTGTGTTTGTCTGGCTTTGGTATCAGGGGAATGCTAGCCATAAAGAGTGAGTTAGAAAGTGTTTCATCTCAGTTTTATTTTTCTTACCCTTTGGGTGCAGAGCATGTGGTTCCTAGAAATTTCCTGCCTGATCTCACAGGAAAAAGACAGGATGGTATTTTTTGGGAAGCCTTTTGCTAATGTGTTCTTTACTCAACTCTTTGGAGCAGCAGCAGCAGCAGCAAACACAACAGAAGAGAGAGCGAGCTTGGAGGCATGGAAAAATCCTCCACTAGAGGTGGCACTTTAATTGGTTAAGAAATGGTTTAAAATGATTGATGTTTTATAATAACAATAGGCAAGGCCTTTGAGTAGTTGGAAATGATAAGACATTTTGAGGCCGAGTCCTATCTTTTTCCTAGATGGGAAGGCCAAGGGTTAGGCTGAATGGGTGTGTGAGGGGGTGTGGTGCTGGTGCAGGAAAAGGCACAATGCTTAGTAACTTCTACTCACAGTAGAAATCTTCCAAGACTTAACCTCAGCTCTCCAACTAATCCTTTTCTTGTTTGTTAGCTATTTATATCAAGATGTCTATTAAATTGTGTTCTCCCCTTTATTACCACCCTACTAATTATTTGTAAGATCATGTAACTGCAGAGTACACATAAAAAGTTTGTATTTTATCAAATGTTTATTTTATGATGTGTATTTCTTAGTTTAATGTAGTCCTACTACTTAGATTTGATTTTGTTGCTCAAGCTTTAGGTGTCATATTCAAAAAGTCACTGCTAAGACCCATTGTCAAGGAGTTATTTTCCTGTTCTCCCCTGGAAGTTTTATGGTTTCTGGTTTTACATTTAAGTCTTCATTCCATTTAGCGTTAATTTTTGTGAATGATTTAAGTAAGATAGGACCCTAATTATTCTACATGGTAAAATAGAATTTTTCCAACATTATTTACAGAAGAGAATGTCTTCTCCATCAAGAAAACATGTCAAAATATTAGCTGATAGTATAGGCATTGGCTTATTTCTGGGCTCTTGATTTTTTTTCCATTGGTTTTTGTGTCTGTTTTTATGCTAGTGCCATACTGCTCTGATTACTATAGCTTTTATTTAAATTGATTTTTCTCTATCTCCCCCCCGACCCCCACCCTTTGGGAACCCTAGCTTTGTATTATAGCTTGAAATCAGGAAGTGGGATTCCCCCTACTTTGTTCTTCTTTCTCAGGATTCCTTTAGCTATTTGGTTGTTTTTGTGGTTCCATACAAATTTTATATTTTTTCAATTCCGTAAAATAAAAAATGCCTATGGAATCTTGACAGGGATTGCATTGAGTCTCTAGGTAGCTTTTGGTAGTATTGACATTTTAACAAAATTAATTTTTCCACTCCGTGAACTTGGAATTTGTGAATAAAAGCCAGGGATGCCGCTACACATTCTGTAATGCTCAGGAAGCCCCTCACAACAAAGAATTACCCAGCTCAAAATGTCAATGGTATCAAGGTTGGGAACACTTCTAGAATTAAGAGGTGCTGGGTTTGAATCTTAACACTGTGACCAGCTGTTTGAAACAGCCATTTGCTTAAGCTCCCTGAACCTCTCAGTTTCCTCCCTTAAAAATTGTAAAAAAAGAAAAAATCTACCTGACAATTATGGTGTGGGAAAGACTAAATGCTTTTTAACTGAAAAAGTATATATATTTTCAAAGGCAGTGCTTTATAGTAAAAAGAGTGGGTTTCAGAGTCCAAGTGGCATGAGTTCTTAAAGCAACCCTCCAAGCCCCAGTTTTCTTCATCTACTTTAAAAGGGAGGGGTAGGGAATTTCCACTCCACACATTTTTCCTCAGGATTAAATGAATTAATACATTTATTTGACTTATTTCATTAGTCTCTTGTAGTTTTCAGAGTAGAGGTCCTTCACCTCCTATGTCATTCCTGTGCATTTTGTTTTTGATAGTATTATAAATAAAACTGTTTTTTTTCTTTTTATTTATTTATTTTAGAGAGGAGACACACACACACAGAGAGAGAGAGAGAGAGAGAGAGAGAAAGAGAAAGGGGGGAGGAGCTGGAAGCATCAACTCCCATATGTGCCTTGACCAGACCAGTGCAGGGTTTTGAACTGGCGACCTCAGTGTTCCCAGGTCGACGCTTTATCCACCACTACACCACCACAGGTCAGGCAAAACTGTTTTTTTTTTCAGATTAATTTGTGTGGTATAGAAATGCTACTGATTTTGTATATTATTTTTGTATCCTGCAACTTTACTGAATTTGTTGATTACACCTAGCAGTTTTTTGGTGGAATCTTTAGGATTTTCTATGTGTAAAATCATGTCATCTGCAAATAGTGACAATTTTACTTCTTACTTTCCAGTTCTGATGACCTTTATTTCTTCTTGCCTGACTGCTCTAGCTAGGACTTTCAGTACTATGTTGATAGGAATGATGAGAGTGGGCACCCCTGTGAGGGGGAACTAAGTTAGGAACGACCTTTGTTGCCATCTTGGTGATGTCATCCTCAGCATTTTTTTTTGTATGCATAACATACTTTAATTAAAAAGTAATAGTTAGCTGAAAGCTTTATCTGAACAGATGTGTTATTTATTACATCTACTCCCATACCAGTGGGTCAAAAGCAAGACACATGTTATGCCTAAAGTTGGTGGGGGTATAAAAATTGTGTACAAATACTATAACAGGGCACTTTCTATCATAAAAAGGATTTTCTGAGGACTGCACCCTTTCCCCGTGATTACCTCATAACAAATATTTATTTTCAGAGTTAAATTATGTCATTTTAAAGAAAAATAATAGTAAAATACTTAAATACTATACTGTACATTAATTCATTTGCAATTGATTTATGCTGGGAAAGGTTGTTTATTTCAACTATAAATATACCTATTTTCAAAAATTTATCCAGTATAAGGAAGTGGCTTCAGATGAAAATTCTTTTGAGCACTGCTTCTCAAACTTTGGTGTATATCAGAATCACCTGGCAGAAATGTTAAAACAATGATTGCTCGGCTCCAGCCCAGAGAGTTTCAGTAGGAGAGGCGTGGGGGACTCAGGAATTTCCGCTCCCATCAAGTTTCCGGGTGCTGCTACTGATGATCCAGATAGCCACACCTGTGCGTGCGTCAGTTTAGCCCCAACAATCTAACTTTTTGTTTTGTTTTTTTTCTATTCTGTTAATTTATCCTGAGTTTGATGAAATGAAGCAAAATCAAACACATGCAACTCTTGGTGAACACAATTTTATTCTAAAAATAGATCTTAGTAACAATGAAATATCCAAAGCTGGTCATTAAAGTAAAAAGAAAAAAAGAGGAATTCTCTTAAAAAAATTGTTTTGGTGAAAAATACAAAATTATCACTGTAATACATGCCAACTCTCATTTATCTATATTTGAATTATTTGTGGATTATCCAAGAAAATTTAAAAATCATTGATTGAATTCTGCCTAATATATACACCTGAATTGCTTTTATCTTCAAGTACATACATTCTTAAAAGAATGCAAACAAAACTGAACATTTGCTTTAAGTAAATATAATTAGGGAAAAAACTAGGAAATGTTCTCCAAATCAAATATTTGTTTGCATCTCCTTTTTTCTCAATTTTTGCACAAAATCAAAAATCACTGACTGTATTGAAGTACTGGTACTTAAAAGTAACAAACTGTACAACTTCTGTATAGAGAAAAGACATAACTAAATTATTTCAAACCCAAAGCACAGGAAACTTTAAAGGTATATAATGACATTTTGTACTTAAAAGGTGGTTTTATATCTTCAAAGTGCTAAAGAAAGTACTCAAAATTTCAGCCCTGTCTACAAATTTCAACTGATTTGAAGTACTGGAATATCAAGAATGCAGGGCACAAAACAACTTAATGGGGGACAAAAGGCTCCCATTACTATAAAAGACCAGTTATGGGTAAGTTAGTAACATACAACTTAGCAGCCCACAGCTTTTTCCAAACTAATGTAAACACATGTGTATCACAATAGTTCCTCCACACTGCACGTGTCACGTACATCCTGTCATGTCCACATGTTGTATAATTTTTATCACCTACATTCATCACATAACTGGCCAAAATTAACAGTGAGTAGAAATGATCCTTTAATCAAAATTCTTGGTATATGCTATTCTCCATAAACCAAAAGCTGATCACAAAAGTTATATTGAATTCCTAGAAGATGTAAGTGCAAGGTTATTAGGACATCTTAGCTCATTTTTAGACTATTAGAAATTGGTATGATTTACTTTGACTAATCTAAGGTAGAAACACTATCGTAGTATGACTAAATACTTTTGTCAAAACCTGACCCTGAGTTTTGAGTGCTGAAATATAAACTATAAAACTGAAAACACTCCTAAATGTTGGCTACGCTGCTGTCCCTACAGTTCTATGCTTTTCTTCTCCATTAACAGTACATCTGAAAGTGCCTCCTCTCAGCAAGGGAGAGTGCTGGGAAGAATACTCAAATAAAGAATTCCCATCTTAAAACTTCATAAGACTTTATTCCAAAATACACTGGGTGTTTTAGTATAAAATGCTGTTTTTCCAAACTTTTGAGTAAAATCGATAGTGCAGAAAAATGCAGTTATTTGCATCTTCTAGGTTAAGTAGCTTGAGGGGCGCTCCACAGCCTTTGGCTTGATAAACAGAGCATTAACCTTCACTTCTGACTGTACAGACTACTAAAGGCCTGTTTTGGAAATCATGAGGTTTTTCTTTTTTTTTAAGTTAGGTGTCTTTATGGTGCATTAAACATTTCTATATATTGAAGCAGTTCTACAGCTCTCAAAAATACTCACTAAATATATAATAGCTAAATAAGAAATAAAAGCAATTTCCAGTGGTGACAATATTCTTACAGTAGCAAATAATCTAACTTCTTGTTTAATACTAACAACTAAGTCTTTAAAACACCATCATGTTAAACACTGCAATTTACTGACATTACAGAAAGGAAAAATAATTCTATCAACTGCAACTGAAAGTTTGAAAAAAGTTATTAGTAAAAATATAGGCTCTTGAACAGGACTAAGACCTGGTATTGTTTCTGCTTTTATTTGATTGGGGTTGGGGGACTGGGAGGAATGCATTCTGTTTCTAAACCAAGTAGTAAGCTTTAAAACATAAAAAATATTTATGCTTTCTGAAGAGACATTTAAAGTAAAATTATGCTTAAGACCGGGTTTACTCATAAAATTTCTGCTGTGTGGTATTAATTAGGCTATATCCATCTCTGAATAGTACTGAAGTTCTTTGTGTGAATAAAGACAATCAGCATCTTGAGTGCTGTGACAAGCCCCTTAATTGTATGCCCAGATGCCCTTCAGTGATAATGTCTTCCATTTGTGACCAATGCCACAAGAAAATGAGACTGAACTTGTCTTACTAATATATTTTCTGTAAGTGAATATAACATTGCATCAACTGTGTGCTCCAAATGTTCATTAAAAACCCAAAACAAACCCTTTTTTACCTTTAGTAATCATGAGGAATCTTTACATATTTATATAATATATTGTACATTATATGCATGACCTGTTTATACGATTTTCAAAAGGAGAATATTGTCTTAAACCAATCCATTGAGTTGCATCACTCTTCTTTCCACTGATCCTTAGATTTCCTTAAATGATGGCATCATGTTCATCACTGTAAAACAGCAAAACTTAAAATTACTTTGTTTTTATTTGTATCAAAAGTACTTATATATTCATATTCTAAAGTAAAGTAACAAATAATGTCGTCTCAGAATCAAAATTAATTGTGATTTCTTTATGTAAAATTTCTTAAAAGTACCTGGTACACTGTAGTGGTTAAGGATTTATATAGCAGTTCAGAGTGTCATACAAACTCAAACTTAAATCTCTGCTTAGGGCTGTGTGACTTTTCACCAGTTAGCTATTATAACCCTCTTTAAAAAGAAAGCAAGCATGTCTTGAGCATTTACTAAGTATCAGATGTTATACTACAGACTTTCCATCCATAACTCACCTAATCACCACAGTAACCCTATGCAGAGGGCACTGTCTTCATTACCCCATTTTGCAGAGGATGAGAAGGTAAGCAAGCCTGTGAACTCCTGTTTAGACCACTGTGTACTATGCCACATCATTTCTATAAGCATAGGAAGGCACCCTCCTAGTCTGTAATCAACCAGACGCAAAAAAAACCTATGTCTGCTGTAAACCCCAGGTCTTAGCTGTTTCACTGCACTGTCTCTCCATGCAACTCTAAGAAACAGAGGAGCTAAAATTTTAATCAGTATTTTAATTACTTATTATCCAATAAATGAAAACTGGAAATGCTCATTGTTACTGGGCATAGAAAGCAAGTCCTTACTTTTGAAATGCCATTTTGATAACTTCAAAGGAACTACTGGCTTTAAAATGCACTATTTGTTTTTTTACATAGCCCTAAGAAAAATACAGTGAATTACACAAAAATACCATGCTTTCTCATTCCATAAGCTATATCCTAATTTTAGAGGTGTTAAAATGTGGATAAAAACCAAAAATATGTACTTAGACTCAAATATGGTTATTTCACCATCTACTGGTTCCTGCATGAAAATAACACTTCTTTCAGTCAAACTCTGTTTCTGCCAATACAGTTCCCTCACAGTAATGGGGATGCTGGCCTTTGACTCACTCCACAGGGCATGCAGCATTAGGTGGTCATGTATACATGAGTAAAAATTAGCCCACAAGGCTAAAATTGCATACTTTGTAGTTAAGGCAGTTTAAAAGGAAAACCACACATTTTAATTTAATTGCTTCACTATTTTATAGCCTCAATTATATCAATTAATATTGAAATTATATAAAAATAAGTGGCATTTAATTTACTATTATCAAAATATGACTTCTGTTTAACTGCTTAAACTTACCAAGAAAACAGATGGTAAATATCTGTAGAAACACATACTGATTTTTAAAATTATTGCAAATTTTAATGCTCAAATCAATATTTCCTAAATGTTTCTTATGCAGAAAATCTGTGTGGGATGCATATGTTTACAACTTAAAAAGAACAAATTTTGGAAAATGACCCTCTATTCTATAGTATTTATATACATTAACATCAAAAGAATGACTTGGTACTCAAAAGAAAAATCCAAAAGGACTTTGTTGGTGTAACAAAGATGGGAGATGATAGAGATAATACCCCCCAAATTCAGAAGACCTGTAAAACTATATGAAGGATAAACATGGTTTGGTGATCAAGAGTTGTTGATAAAGCTCATCTAAAAAATATTTTCACTATAGATAAAATGATAACATATAATAACTCATTTGACATAGTAAATCATAAGGGAAAATGTGGCTGTCAGAAGAATCTTAGTTACTTTGCCTTTGTCACTGAAAGCAAAAGTCATGTTTATACCAAGGATGTTATCTTAGTGGTACTTACTAACAAACACAAGACCTGCTAGATCAATAGGCACATGAAACCTGATTGTTATTTCCTATGATTAGAACTATAAGCAAGTAAAAAAGGTTGGCTTATTTTGGGTCTCTGGTAAAAAAATGTATGACATTAATAAAATACAAACTTTTTAAGAGGTATACACATCCATTTTTGTTTGTAAATAATTATAATCAGAAGCTATACATGAACAATTTACTTTGGGCACAGAGGATGTGGGAATATAACCCATAAATCTAGGAATTACTCATCTGTGAGATGAACACTATCCCTACGAATCTGGTATTTTGTCATGGAATTTAAATAAAGAAATACAGAAATAATATTTTTAAAAGTCCCGGGCAATCAAAACTCACATGGTTCTATACCGAATGCCTCTTCTTGAATAGTACATTTTGCATCCAATGTAAAGAATAGACAAAATTCCCAGTGTTAATGCAATACCACCAACAAAGCTGCCAATTTCAAATTTTGATCCTTTATTTTCTTTAGAATTTATAGTTGCTGTGACTAAACAAAAAAACAAAATAGACATTAGTGCTTTTAAAAACATTGTGATAAAAACTTTCTGAATCTCTATATAAATGAACACTGAATTAAGGATAAAGAGGACTCAGAGTCTAGAAAGTTGCCCTCCAGTGTGTCTAGCAACTTGCCTGGCTCTATAGATTTCTTCAGTTATCTAATACATCGCTTTAATGAAAAAAACCCTAGTGCCTGCAACCCCAAGAATCTCAAGGTGTTTGATGGTGCTGGACTTGGATAGTCTACCAAAACCTCAGAGGCAGCAAGACTTGGGGGATTTTTCTTTCTTATTAATCTTAATGCCTTAATAAAATAGGTCCGGGTAACACAACCATAATCTTGCTACTGGATCCAATCTGAATAAATGTTTCTGACTGACATTTCTCCTTTTAAATAAATTAGAAATAAAAACTATTTTGGTTTTAATAATGGCAAGAGCCCCTGAGACATTAGAGTTGATTTCAAAGTATAAACTGTAGTAATAAATAAATGAGACAGAGTAAAATATATAAACATATTAAAAAAGACACCATAAAATCTGTTATTTGTTCTGATGAATGTAATGATTAGCTTTTTAAAAGACCTTCAACTCTGGATAACTTAAAAAGAGAATCTTAAGGTTTCTGAATTCACAGGCATTACATTTTTTTAAAATGCAGAAAACCGCCTGACCTGTGGTGGCGCAGTGGATAAAGCGTCGACCTGGGAATACTGAGGTCACCAGTTCAAAACCCTGCACTGGTCTGTCAAGGCACATATGGGAGTTGATGCTTCCAGCCCCTCCCCCCTTTCTCTCTTTCTCTTTCTCTCTCTCTCCCTCTCTCACTCTGTGTCTCCTCTCTAAAATAAATAAATTTTTAAAATGCAAAAAAACAAAGGGTGCTGAGCCTCTGATATAATATGTGATTATATCTAACACCACTTTAAAATATCTCTAGGGCACGAATGAATTAAAACCGAAATTCACCATAATGTTGGTTTGGAAATCATGTAGACTGAGCCTGCCAAATTCCTTCCTATAATGAGATAGTTAAATGTATGAAAAAATTCAAACCTTCAAATAAAATCCCGTTAGGATCAATTACGTAGTCATAGATAGGTCTTAATACAATCATTATTTGGTACAATGAAGTTGGAAACCCATTTTTTAAAGAAAGAGACAAGAACACTGTCAGTCAACTCTTTTCCTGATCTCTTCAACTGATTTATTCAAATAGGAAATCATTGTCTAACTTTAGGTATTTACTTTTAAAGACTGGAATGATAACCTAAATGTGGCATTTGAATTAACATTGCTCAGCATAGGAAAAATCGGTTATTTTAAATACATACTAGTTACTGGTGAAGAAACAGATGTCACCGAACTATTGTGGGTTGTGGCCATAATGGATGTTGACATCTGGGATGTGTTCTGTGAAACAGTTGTTATTTTGGGTGTAGACTTTAAGGTGGTGGAAGTCATATTTGTTGAGATCCGTGGTGTTGTCACTCGAGAAGTTGCTGTGGGTTTCAAAGTGGTGACTGTGATGTTGTTTATCATTGAAGAGCCTGGAGGTGATGGTTTTGCTGTGGATTTCGAAGTGGTGACAGTTACTAAGGAAACTGAAGTTGTAGATGGTTTCACAGTGCTGTTGGATTCATTTTTAGGGCTGACAGGCACATGTGTGGTGTTCCCTGCAAGAATATAAAAAACATTAAAACTGTAGCTATGACTCAGGGAAATTAAGATCCTACTTCACTGTGACTGTCATGGTCACACATAAAGAGGTCTAACAAATACAGCAGTATGAAAGATACTTACTTAGTCCATTAATACTTTGCACTATACAGCAATAAAATACCTCAAACTAGTAAAATACTCAACAGCAACCAAGCCTACATCTAAAGTTTTTGGGAAAATATGAAAAAAACCCCACAAAACCCAAGGGATTGAGTTCCTTCAAAACAGGGACATCTTAACCTTTTTTTTTTTTTTTTTTTTTTTTTGGGTGACAGAGACAGAGAGAGGGACAGATACAGACAGACAGGAAGGGAAAGATGAGAAGCATCAATTCTTCACTGTGGCTCATTGCTGCAGCTCCTTAGTTGTTCATTGATTGCTTTCTGACATGTGCCTTTACTGGGGGGCTACAGCAGAGCGAGTGACCCCTTGTTCAAGCCAGCAACCTTGGGCTTCAAGACAGCGACCTTTGGGCTCAAGCTAGCAACCATGGGGTCATGTTTATGATCCCGCGCTCAAGCTGGTGTGCCCACTCTCAAGCCAAATGAGTCCATGCTCAAGCTGGAGACCTCGGGGTTTCGAACCTGGGTCCTCTTCGTCCCATCCAACGTTGCCTGGTCAGGCTTAACCATTTCTGTCTGAACATCTTGCCATACTTCTTGTCACAAATATTATTTGAATGGATGAATAGATGAAAAACTTAATACCTATAAGAAGGGTTTTTAAAATTAAAAGTTTAAATCTTCCCTGCCACATCCTTCCAAGGAATGCTGAGGACAAGCAATAGCTGCATGTTTCAAATTCCTATTACATTTTCTTAACTTTGGGTCTCTATTGTGTTTATGTCATATCTTTAGAACAGAATGATCTTTACATAGTAAAACAATGAACACAATGCTGCTTTTGGATTCAGCTCCCACACAGCCCACTCCCTTCTCCCTGCCAAAGTAAGAAATCCTTCAGAGATACTATACAGAGTCACATGGGCAAAAAAGCAGGGAATGATTACAAGTTAGTTCACTAAGAAAATCCAAATGCGTTGAAGAAACAAGCAGCTGAAAATGTCTACAAATTGACAAAACAGGCAAGTAAGTTTTGTATTTAACTGTGTTTCATGATTAAATGTTAAACTTCAATGTAAGTATTCTCTCCTAAAGATCAGAGCTCACATCCAGCATTCCTTAATCCCTTCTCTGTAATTAAGTGATTGTGCTGCTCTAAAAATGATACCATGCCATCACCGAGTCTGGTGTCTTCCCTCTGCCTGTTCAGTTCCGAACCGGTCCTTCCAGGTGGTGACAGAGTTAGCACCTGCACAGATATCTGCAGAAGAGACCACCCAGGACTCGCAAAGGGTTAGGTCCTATCTATCTTTGCCAGTCATAGCCATTCAGTCTCCTCCAGCCTCTGAGAAACAGAAGCTGTAAAGGCCCTGGGGAAGCGGGGATGAGCATACGGGTGAGGGGGTCAACAGGCACAAACTTCCAGTTATAAAATAAGTAAGTCAAGGGGAGGTAGGGATGTAATATACAGATGGTGGATATAGTTAATGATACTGGATTGTATACTTGAAAGTTGCTAAGATAAGAGAATAGATCTTACACCTTGTCACCACAAGGAAAAACAAATCTATTACTATGTATGGTAATAGTTTCATTTTTAGGGCTGACAGGCACATGTGTGGTGTTCCCTGCAAGAATATAAAAAACATTAAAACTGTAGCTATGACTCAGGGAAATTAAGATCCTACTTCACTGTGACTGTCATGGTCACACATAAAGAGGTCTAACAAATACAGCAGTATGAAAGATACTTACTTAGTCCATTAATACTTTGCACTATACAGCAATAAAATACCTCAAACTAGTAAAATACTCAACAGCAACCAAGCCTACATCTAAAGTTTTTGGGAAAATATGAAAAAAACCCCACAAAACCCAAGGGATTGAGTTCCTTCAAAACAGGGACATCTTAACCTTTTTTTTTTTTTTTTTTTTTTTTTGGTGACAGAGACAGAGAGAGGGACATATACGGACAGACAGGAGGTTAACTAAATTTATAGTGGTTGATCATTTTGCAAAATACCAAATCATTATGTTGTATACCTGAACTAATGTTATATTAATTATATCTCAATAAAATTAAAAAGTAGTACAAAAAGAAAACAAGTTGTAAAGGCCAGACTAGGGTAAGTTACTGTAGTGTCACTGTGCTGTGTCCACTCTCACCTCTGCCCACGGGGAAAGCAAGGACAGTGCTACCCCTCATGTCAAAGCAGGTTGGGAAGGCTTCAAGGGAACCACCTCAAGAGTAGGCCCAGTAGCTCCTGGGCTTGAAGGGACACAGCTGAAAAGCAAGCCTAAAGGTGAGAAGGTCTGGCTGAACTGTCGCCCCTGTCAGGAGAGTTTAAAGGGCTGACTGGGGGCAGACGATTTCCACTGACAGCAAAAGTGCTGTTTCCCATGAACCAAACCAGGTCCCACGGGGTTGCTCTCGAAGACAGCCTCTGGAGAGAGCTCCGCACAGAGATCAGCAGGACAGGGAGCCGGAGGGTGAGGCCCCAGTGAGGGATCTCCCAGCAATCTGCCCAAGAGAACCACATCTGCCACCCCGAAGGCACCAATGCCAGATGAAAACATCCCAGCCTTCACCCAACTGATCCTGTGAGGGTAAAACCCAGCAGAAGTGAAGGAGAAAAAGGCAGAACAAGGAAGGAAGTCAATAATGTCAACTTTCTCACTGTAGACTTCCAACCCTGAAGTAGGCCCAGGCTGGAAGAAAAAAGAAATTCCAACTATGAATCACTGTAGAGTTTTCTTATTTTGATATTATGCTGGAAAGGAGAGGCATGCTGCTACATACAACTCAATCAATAAAGTAGATACTAAAACCTCAGCTGGTGTAAGCAGGTGGGTGGAGATGCCAGCACAGGGGCATATACAACACATAGCTGTCAATGCTTCGTGTTATGGGTTGAACTGTGTCCTCCTCAAACTTGTATGCTTAAGTCTTAACCTTAAGATATGACTTTATTTGGACATAGGATCTTTTACCAAGTAATCAAGTTAAAAAGATGTCATTAGAATGGTCCTTATAAATGGGGAAATGGGGGTCAAGTAACTGGTGTCCTTATAAATTGGGGAAATCTGGAGGTGGATACACACACAGGAAGAACACCATGTGAAGATGAAGGCAGAGACCGGGCAATGATTCCAAAAGCCATGGAACAACAAAGATGGCTAGCAAACCACCAGAACTGGGCAGGGGCATGGAACACGCTCCCACAGCCCTCAGGAGGAAAGCCACCCTTGCTGACAATGGGATCTTGGACTCTAGCCCCCAGAACTCTGAGACAACACATTTCTGTTCTTTAAGCCACCTAGCTTGTGGCCCTTTGTCATGGCAGCACTAGGAAACTAATACACTCAGGTCACAGTTTTTTCATTTCTAACAAAATGTGTCTCTCAGCAGTGCACTCACTAGTTTTGCAAAGCTGGTTCCTTTCACAGATCTTTGAAACTAATCACTGTGAGATTAATTCAGTCAGTATCTGTCAAATCACTCCCCAAACTTGTCTGAATAAAACTCAAAATCATCCATAGGTTTCAGTTAGAGAATTTCTCAATTTTAACTCCTGGTCTCAACTAACAAAATCACAGGAAAATGAATGGGCTGTGATAACAGAATCTGTGCACTACCTTCCCCAGAGCTGTGGTGTTCAGGAGGAAAAGAGAAACAAGATAAAGAAAGAATGTACACACGGATATCAGGGATGTTTTGTCACCACCATAAAAATACTCAAAGCAGTCCCATCAGCTCTCCATTTTTGTTTTGTGGTAAGAGAACTATCCACCTCTGTGCATATTTTTCCATATGATAGAATCAGAGCTCCTATTTATCGAACTCTTCTCTTTATCAAATGCTGCTGATGTTTTCCAGGCATGGTGAACACAAGCTCAAGCTCTCAATCAGCTCAGCTGGGTGACCTTAGGTACTTAACCGAGATTCACCTTCTTTCTCCATATCTATAAAAAGGGGTATCACAAATACACTGCTAACAAAAATTAAGAGATTTCAAAATGAATATGAAGCAATAAAAAAAACATTTGATTTTTTATTAAACAAGACATCAGAAAAGCAAATGACAAGTCAAAGAAAGTTTTTCAATTATGCAAATGAGATGCAAAACCAATTTTTATTTCATGGTGAAAATGCACTGTACAAAAGGATGAAAGCACTGGAGTATCTGCACATTCCTTGATCCCCTAATTTTTGTGAGCAGTGTATTTGGAACAATTAACTGAGATTATTTATGTTGAGAACTCAGAACAGTGCCTGTTACAAAGGATAAGCACAATGAATGCTTATTCTTTGTTTTAGCATTAGTTTTGTTAAATATGTCTCCCCTACAGAGTGACACTGTAAAGTTACCCACAGCAGGCTGAAGAGTAGGCATGGTCAGATCTCCTATTTCCATGATTATCATCACTGCCATGTGAATAACATCATATCAAAGAGGATGCTATGGGGGGTATTTTCAGTCTATTGATGTAAAAATCCAAAAAGAAAAAAGTGATGCCCCAGGACATTTTCTAGTTACACCCAGTGGCTACCTTATTTCAGCAAGGCCAAGGAGACTATAAAGCAGCCTGTTTTCTTTCTAGTACCAAGTAAAAACACTTATATTTTCAAAATCTGCCTTTGTATAACTCTGCTGTGCTGGAATAACTTTCTTTAGTCCTAAAACTTGTGTCCAAAAATATCTGCCATTTTCCCCTTGAACCTAAATATTTCAAACTTAAGGATGACAATTTGTTTTCAACAGGACATCAAATACACATCCAATTTAATTTTTTTTCAGTTATTTAAACATGGCATCATAGAGCTTTACAATTCCTATTATGGTTGTCAAATGTACTGAGCTATTTAAGACATGAATCAGAAATTACCGCTGCCAGTTATGTTGAGGGGTCTGTAATTCTAAGCACAGTAGTCGCATCTGGAGCAAATAACCAGTCATGTGTGTGGCTCTGGGAATATTTTTAAACACTAAGAACCTCTTCCCTATAGAAAAACTAAATATCAGTGGAATCCCTGAAATACTTGCTATTTAGAAAGCAAACAGGCCAGTGCACAATGTCAATAGATTCATTCCAAAAATTCTTCTGAACTCAAATTACCCAAGGACCAAAAATCCACAGAATTTAAAAATCTAGATTAAAAAAAGAAAAAAGGAAATCTAGTAAGAAAACTAAACTTAAAAGAAAGGCATCGTCATAAAGAACTGTCCATTTTCTAAAAATCAAATATATTTTACAAGTTACTAAGTTTATAAATTAAAAAATATTCCCCAAAGGGAAAATAACTATCTCTATGAACACCGAAAAATAACTGGCATGCTTTAAATAAGTTACAGTATATCTGTAAACTATTTATTTCCACATTTTAGTTACACTATTATTTGTTCTATATAAATCTTAATGTAAACAGAATGTCTGTTTACTCTAGGAAGAACTGAAAGAGGTATTTTCAGTCAAAGAAATTATCTGCCTTAAGGATAGTGAGAACTAACAACTGTGAGACACAGACCAGATTTGTGAAAGGAAATTCAGTCTGGTGGGTGATCCTGTTTGTTCCCAGAGCTGTATGGAATAAAGTAGCTGAGCAGAGAGGGTCAGAAAAGCAGCAGGTTTTCAAGGCCGTCAGATTTGCCAAACGACAAGGCCTGAGTTGGCTGGAACTATGTAGACAATGTCCAGGCTTTGTTACACTTTTACCATAGTTTTTTTCCATTCTATTTCATACCACAATTAACCCTGGGTAATTACAAAAAGAGCATGAATCACAGTCACAGGGTATCCCTCTGTTCCTGCTCAAAACCTTCCAAGCCTCACCTCCTGGTAATCCTCACTCTCCATGCAACAGAATTCACTCTTTCTGCTATTCTTCCCAACACACTCCAGTCAGCCTGTCTTCTTACTACTCCAAAACCAGTAATGCTCAGTCCTCCAAACACTTGTTTCATACCTACTCTATTGCAAGAACTATGCTAGGAAGCTCTGAAGACACAAAAAAAGATGTAGTCCTTACCTGAAGGAGTTCATGGATGGGCTAGTAAGAAAGGCAAGGGAACAATAACATTACAATATGGTATATCAGAGGCCATTTCCAATTGCATCTCCTTCCTAGGTATCTCCCTTTTTATTGAAGACCTATTTTTCATTTTTCTGAACTCTTAACTGTATCATTATTACCATTAAAAGTTAGTATGTCTCGTTTTATCTTTTCAATGGAATTAGCTGGTTATTAATCCCAAGAACTGCATGTTATACTTTTATTTTGCTCTACAAAGTGCCAGGCACAGTTCTGGAAAATTTGATTATTTCTAGCATGTGTTCCAGACTGTGTAAGGAATTAAAGGGAAGACCGAAAGGTATCTAAATTCTTCACCATGACAGAAAGGTTCAAGTCTCCTCCTGCCACTTCCATTTGCCCAAGCAAACCTCATTACTCACACTTTCACCCTGGCATAAAGTTCATTTCTATCTTTATATTGCTTTTTTAATATTATTTCCTCTGCCTGAAACATTTCCCAAACATTTTCAGCCTTGTGAAATTCCATTAATGCTTTAGGCCCAGTCTAGAAATTACAATAAAGTTACATGAAATGGACTATACAGGCCACTTAAAAACACAAACATTTTCAGACTGGATTAAAAACAACAACAATCCATGAACTGTTTACAAGTGATATATCTCAAACATAAGCTACAAAAAGGCTAAAAACTATTGAAAATAAAAATATATTAGTTATATGATAAAATTGCTAAGCAGAAAAAAGGTGATGAGTGGTTCTGGTTCAAGATGGTAATGTGGGACAATTCTAAACTGACCTCCTTCCATTGATACACCAAATTTAGAGCCATATATGGTAAAATTTCCTCTGGGGATAAAACCCTCAAAAACTAGCTGGACCAACATTTGCATCATAGAAGAGAGAAAGGGGTAGAAAATTTATTGGAAGAAATAATGGCTATAAACTTCCTTAACCTGAGGAAGAACAGAGATGCAGATAAAGCCCAGAGAGTTCCAAACAATATGAATCCAGAATCCACACAGACATTGTCATTATTGTGTCAAAAGTTACAGACAAGGATAGAAACTTAAAAGCAGCAAGAGAAAAACAACTTGTTACGTATAAGTCTCTCCAAAATCCTCTTTCCCCACAGTAAAACTGTAAGATTTTGCAGCAAAAACTTTGCTGGCCAGAAAGAAATGGTATATTTGAAGGGTTAAAAGAAAAATGTCCAGCCAAGAATATTCTATCTGGCAAAGCAACAGCTAAAGGAGTTCATCACCACTAGACTGGCCTTACATGAAATGTTCCGAGATTTCTTTAAACTAACTAGTAAGAGAAAAACACATGAAAGAATAAATTTCACTGGTAAAGTTAAAATTCAGAATAATGTAATGTAAAGGTGGTGGATTAATCACTTATAAAGCTAGTATGAGGGTTAAAAAAACTAGTTACAGTATAAAAATAGTAAGTAGTTGAGGATTACAAAAGTTAAATGATGTACATGTAAAATCAAAGGTGAAACATGGGGGTGAGGGAGAGCAAAAATGCATTCAAACATAACTTGTTAATCAACTTGAAATAGTTTGTTTAAACATAGGTTGTTATATGTAAATCTCATGGTAACCAAAAGCAAAAACCTACAGTAGTTAAAAGATAAAGGAATCTCAGCAAATCATTAAAGTTATCAAAACCTTACAAAAAAAGTGAACATAAAAAAGGAATAGAGGGCCTACAAAACAGCCATAAAACAATTAACAAAATGGCAGTAAATCCATACCTACCAATAATTACATTAAATGTAAATGAACTAAATTTTCCCATCAAAGAGTGGGTAAATGGGCTAAAAACAAAAAGAAAAAGAGCCATCTATAGCTTAAATACAAGAAATTCATTTCAAATGTAAGGACAAGCCCTGGACGGCTAGTTCAGCAGTAGAGTGTCGGCCCGGCATGTGGAAGAGTCCTGGGTTCGATTCCTGGCCAAGGCACACAGAAGTGCCCATCTGCTTCTCCACCCTTCCCCCTCTACTTTCTATCTCTCTCTTCTCCTCCCCGTCCCGCAGCCAAGGCTCCATTGGAGCAAAGTTGGCTCAGGCACTGAGGACAGATTCATGGCCTCCGCCTCAGGCGCTACAATGGCTCTGCTTGCAATGGAGCAATGCCCTGGATGGCCAGAGCATCACCCCGTAGTGGGCATGCCAGGTGGATCCTGGTTGGGCGCATGCAGGAGTCTGTCTCTCTGCTTTCCCGCTTCTCACTTCAGAAAAAAAAAAAGTTAGGACACACACAGACTGAAAATAAGGGGATGACAGTCCGTGTATATGGGCACCAAAAGCAAGCTAGGGTAGCTAAAATTATACCAGACAAAACAGACTTTAAAACAAAAATTATAATAAGTGGTAGAGGAGGGTATGCAGGGGATAAATGGTGATGGACAAGAACCTGACTTGACACAATACAGATGACAGATATGTGCTGTAGAATTGGGCATCTGAAACATGTATGCTAACCAGTGTCACTCCAATAAATTCAATTTAAAAAAACCTGTAGTAAGAGACAAAGATGAGCATTACACCATGATAAAGGGGTCAATCTAACAAAAGGATATTATATATATACACACACACACACACCCACCCAACATAGGAGCATCTAAATATATAAAGTATTAACAAGCCTAAAGAGAAAAATAGACAGCAATAAAATAGTAAGAGTAAGTAATACCCCACTTGCATCGATGGACAGATCATCCAGGAAGAAAAATCAATAAAAAAATCAGAACATTTCATACAAAAGTAACAAAATACACATTCTCCTCAAGTACACACAGAACATTTACTAGAATAGAGCATACATTAGGTCACAAAACAAGTCTTAATAAATTGAAGAAGATTAAAATCCTATCTAGCATTTTTTCTGTATACATGTTATGAAATTACAAATTAATTATAAGAAGAAAACTGGAAAATTTACCAATATGTGGAGATTAAACAACATGCAACTGAACAGTGTTGAAACAAATGAAAATAGAAATAACATACCAAATATTATGGGATGCAGCAAAGCAGTTCTACAAGGGAAGTTCATAACAATAAATGCCTACTTCAAGAAACAAGAAAAACTTTAATAATAACTAAGAACCAACTAAGCTCAAAGCAGGAGGAAGAAAGAAATAAAGATCAGAGCAGAAATAGACTAAAAAGAAAATAAAAAAAAGAAATCAGTGAAACCAAAAGTTGGTTCTTTGAAAAGAAAAACAAATCAAACTTTTTAGCTAAATTCACCAAGAAAAAAAGAGATTACTTAAATAAATAAAATATAAAATGTAAGAAATATTACAACCGATACCACAGAAATACAAAGGATCCTAAGAGACCACTATGAACAATTATACACAAATTGGATAACCGAAGAGAATAAGTTTCTAGAAATATAAAAGCTTGCAAGACTGATTCATGAAGAAATACAAATGTAACTGGACCAATTACTGGTAAGGAGATTGAACCAGTAATCATAAACCTACCAACAAACAAAAGTCCAGGACCAAGTAGTTTCACTGGTAAATTCCACCAAACATTCAGAGAACTAATACCAATGCTCCTCAAACTCTTTCGAAGTTGACAAGGAAGGCACTCTTCCAAATTCATTTTATGAGGCTAATATTACCTGGATACCAAAACCAGACAGGACGCCATATACACACAAAAAAAGTTACAGACCAGTATCACTGATGAACATAAACCTCAATAGAATATTAGGCAAACCAAATTCACATTAAAAGAAACATTTAGCATGATCAAATGAGACTTATTCCAAGAATGTACAGATGGTTCAATATCTATTAATCAATGTTACATACCACATTATAAAATAAAGGATAAAAATCATGCGATCATCTCAATGAATGCAGAAACAATCTGACAAATATCAACATAAATTTATAATAAAAACTCTTAACAAAGTGGTTACAGAAGGAAAATATCTCAATATAATAAAGGTCATATATATATGAAGCTACCAGTAATATACTCAGTGGTCAAAAGCTGAAAGCTTTTCCTCTAAGATCAACAATACAAACATGCCTATTACCACTATATATTTTATTTTATATTTTATTTTACTTTACTTTATACTTTATTTTATTCAGTGAGAGGAAGGGAGGCAGAGACAGACTCCTGCATGCACCCAGACTGGGATCTATCTGGCAAGCCCACTAGCGGGCAATGCTCAGCCCATCTGGGGCCATTGCTCCATTGCTCCAAGTGGAGGCCAGGGAGCCATCCTCAGTGCCCAGGGCCAACTTGCTCCAATTGAGCTATGGCTGCAAGAGAGATAGAGAGAGAGGAGTGAGAGAAGGAAGGGGGAGAAGCAGATGGGCATTTCTCCTGTGTGTCCTGACTGGGAATTGAACCCGGGACATCCACACGGTGGGCTGACGCTCTACCACTGAGCCAAGCCAACCAGCCAAGGTCCTACTGTTACCACTTCTATTCAACATACTGTAGGTCCTATCCACAGCAATTAAACAAGAAAAAAAAGATAACTGAGTTGGAAAGATGTAAAACTATTTGCAGATGACATGATTCTATATATAGACAGCCTTAAAAGATTCCATCAAAAAACTATTAGAATAAATGAATTCAGTAAAGTTGAAGGATACAAAAATCAATATACAGAAATATGTTGCCTTTCTATACACCAATAATGACTGATGAGAAATTTTTTAAACATCCCATTTATCATTGTATATATAAAAAAATACCTAGGAATAAATATGAACAAAGAGGTGAAAGACCTGTAATCTGAAAACTGTAAAACACTAAAAAAAGAAATAGAAAAGGATACAAATACATGGAAGGATATACCATGGTCATGGGTTGGAAAGATTAATATTATTAAAATGTTTTACTACCTAAAGCAATATACAGGTTAAATACAATCCCTATGAAAATGCCAATGGCATTCTTCTCAGAACTAGAACAACTAATCCTAAATTTTATATAGCATCACAAAAGACCCTGAATAGCCAAAGAAACCTTGAGAAAGAACAAAGTGGGAATTATCACACTTATTTCAAACTATACTAAAAGCTTACAATAATAAAAACGTATAGTACTGGTATAAAAACAAATATACCTTAACAGATATATAGATTGATGGAATAGAATAAAAAGCCCAGAAATAAAATAAATCCTCACTTATATGGTAAATTATTCTGTGACAAAGTAGAAAAGGACAGAGAGACAGAGACACACACACACACACCATGGGGTAAAGACAGTCTCGTCAATAAGTGGTGCTGGGAAAACTGCAAAAAAGTGAAATAGATCACTTTCTTACACAGCATAAAAAAATAAAAACAGAATAAGTTAAAGATTAAATATAAGACCTGAAACCATGAAACTCCTAGAAGAAAATACAGGCAAAATAGTCTCTGACATTGATCAGTGTTAGCAATTTCTTTCTGGATAGGTCTTCTTGGGCAAGGGCAAGAAAAGAAAAAATACACAAATGGAACTACATCAAACTAGTTAGGAGGCAGATGTTATGGTCATCCCCATTTTACAGATGAAACAGGCATGGAGAATAACTTGAGCACAAACTAGTAAGAGGAAAAGCCAAGATCTGAACCTAGGCAGTTTGGCTCAAGTCATTACTCCCCCCGCCCCCATTTTTTTCTTCTTTGTCAAGTTAAGAGGAGGGAAGATAGAGACAGACTCCCATAGGGCCCAGAGACTAGAATCTGGCCAATAACCCCCATCTGGGGCTTATCTCTCTCTGCCTATTTAGGGCCATGCTAGCAACAATCAAGCTATTTTTAGCGCCTGCTGTGGAGGCTCCATGGAGCCATCCTCAGTGGCGGGGCCAATACACTCGAACCAATCATGCCTTGGCTACAACAGGGGAAAAGGAAGAGAAAGAGCAAGAGAAAAGGAGGAGGAAGAGAAAGAAGGAGAAAGAGAAAGAGAGAAAGAGAGAGAGAGGAGAGGGGGAGGGGTGGAGAAACAGATGGTCACTTTTCCTGTGTGCCCTGACAGAGAATCAAAGACAGGACATCCACATGGCCGGGCCACACTCTAACACTGAGCCAACCAGCAGGGCCATGAGTCGCTTTTCTTAATCACTACGTTAAGTCACAAAAGTAGTGCCAACAAGCTAAAAAGTTTTGGATGGGATGAGTGAATGACTGTGTCACTGTCCTGCTGTTGACCTTCAACATGTTGCTAAGAACAAGCTAGTAATGGGTTTTAGGTAGAAAATGTAACATAAACATTATCAGAATTACTGTAAGTATTTAGTAAGCCTCAGTGGGTATGTAAAAAATACTCTTAATGTTTTCATGCTCTACAAACCTACATACAGAAAACACTACCTGTCTGTCTGCATTGTAAAACACACATTAAACAGTATCAACTTCTCATCCCCTGAAAAATCTCATTGTCCCAGCAGGGCTAAAGTGTGTGAGAAAATAGATCTGAAATACTTTGAAATAGCATTATTAGAACTATATTTACAATCTCAAAAGGCTGTGCAGGTGGTGCTGTCACTCAGTTTCAGAAGATTTATGGCTTAAACATGAAGAATGAGCATGTGCAATGTGCAGCTGCCACATAAGAATTTGGTCATTAAAAGCTCAAACCACCACAACAGAGATACTCAGTCAGCAAAAACAGGTCTGCTCAAATGTCAGCAAAAAGAAATCCCTAGAGATAACTGTACAGTTTAGTATCTACTCGTAAATAATTTTAATTCATTGTGTAAAGACATTAGAAAATATATTTAACACTGAACATTTTTTCTTGCACAATGAAAGGAAAATTCAAACTTAAAATTAATTAAAAACACTTATTTGTGCTTAAATGCTAAAAATGGTACCAGAGTCAGGAATGGGTTTGCTTCCTGCAACTTAGAGATAGGAAGAAGGTTAAGTAAAGGCCCTCAATTGCATATTATCAGACAGGGTTGTGAGCAGACCTTTTAACATAGGTAGATCATCAGACTCCTCTGAGCCTGGTGATTTTTCCAGTGGTCTGCTCACTGTTCTTGAGGAAAATCCCCCTGAATTCCAGAGCCTGCTGTATTCACTTCAAGTACTAACTTTATCACTATCTTCACTGCACTAAAATCACCTTCAATGAACAAATGTATAAACTAAATACCCCAAAAGCTGAAGCTAAAATGAGAGCTGATTAGATTCTTAAAAATTTAAATTTAAAAACTGAGCCTCATATTATTTTTACTAATACTGAAGACTTACAAAAGGTACAAAGAGCAATACAAGTATCTGTGTTCTCACCATCATCAATAAGAAATAAAACGTCACCAATTATAGAACCCCCCAAAAGACCCCTCCTTAAGTACAATTCTGTCAGAACCACTGTAAAGCCAGTAGCCATGGCCACCATCACAGCTGCCTGGCTTTTGCAGGTTCGCATTTGATCTGTACAGATGGTAGAGAAACAACAGAGCCGAGAACTGGTGGGCCATTTTCCTTCATTTCTGCTCACAACCAGCAGGAGAGAAAATACACACAGCAGGAAAACACTTCCCTTTCCATTCAGACTCCCAAAGCCACTGACTTTCTTCCGTTTTGCTAGAATCAAAGGCCTCACTCAGTCCCCTCTGCATGCCTCCATTTTGGCTCGCTCTTCCATGTGGCCTCCCTGCCCTGCTACAACATGATCTCCTCCTCTCTACAACAATGTGGTCTCTCCTCAAAATGGCCTCCTAGCTCCTCCTTTTAAAACTTTTTCCCAGGACTACCCCTTCCTCCAGCACACATTAGCATAACCAAGCCCCTTCCCAAGCAAGAAGGCAATCAGCCTTATCATGTGAGAGCATTATCACATGGGTAGCGGCCATCTTTAATAAAGTGAGCACAAATTTACAGTTTACAAACTTATCTGTCCAACAACCACCATCCTGAACTTTGCCAAAACACGTTTCTATACATTCAGCCTCTGTAGTTATAAGAGAGGTCTATCCCCTTGGGTCTTTACCCAATAACTACTGACCCAATAATCCCATTTCTAGGAATTTAGCTAAATCCTAGTTGGTAAAGGTATATATATATATATGTGTGTGTGTGTTCACTGCAGCACTGTTTAGAAGAGGAACAATATTCACCAAAGTGGACACGGTAAAAGATATTATGGTACATCCATTTTATAAAACATAACATGAACACAGAAATGAATCAGACAGAGCTATACAACCTGTGAATGTTTTAAAATATGTCCACAGATGCTTTGATATCTCTCCCTCAAAAAAAGGTGAAGCCTAATTCCACTTCCCTTGTATGTGTACCTAACTTCTGAGTCTTGCTTTGAACAAAGAATATGGTAGAAGTGATGCTATGTGACTTCGAAGTTAGGTCATAAAAAGATCTGGCTCTCTCTAGGATTGCTCACTTTTGGGGAAGCCTTCCACCACACTGAAGATACTCAAGCATCCCTATCCTATATAAGGAGAGGAAGTGAGGCCTACCAACAACCAGCCTATGAGTTGGTTCACCTCAAGAAGTGAGTCCTTCAACCCCACTCAGGCCTTCATAATTGCAGCCTCAAATCTGACCCCTGTTAAGTATCCAGCACTACTTAACCTCTCACCCACAGTTACTGAGATAATAAATATAATAAAGTTCTGGGGTTCTATGTAGCAATAACCAATAAATACTAACACAAAAAGATCAGCATTTCACAGTTCAGTCAAAAGCTCAACCTGCAGAACATTACGTACATGCTTATTTTGTATACTCATACCAGCAAACAGTGATTGTATCTAGGGAGCTATTGGAAAGGGAAAGGGGAGGTGGGAAGGGACAAGATTATTTTTTATTTTATATGCTTTTGCACTGCTTGAAGGATTAAGTACATGCATTATTAACTTCTACAATTTTTTAAAGACTATACAGATTGAAAAAATACAAAAGAATTTTAAACCAATATTTTATAAAATCTCTCACCCTTTGTAAAAGAAAAAAATAACCTCCTTAATTTTAGACACATTGCTAACACGTTCTATTATGTAGTTTCCTAGCTGACTGCTGAATAAAAACAGAAAACCAAGGGGGGAGCGGGCTATTAGAGGGAGGCATAATGCCAGTACAAAGACATGACAGTTAGTCTGTTAGAAAAAGGAGAAGCTAAAATAAGTCATCTGAATCCACTCAAGTATAGAAACAAAGACGCTTATTTATCTAGAAATCTGAGGATGTAACTGTTCACAAGACTATAATTATAAAAACAACATTTATATAGCAGTAAACAGTTTATCAATTATCCCACATACAGAATTTTATTTCATCCCATAATAAACTTGAGTCATATGGGAGTATTTTTAGTGCTATTTCACTGATTTGGAAACAAACCCAGGGAGCAAGTGGATCCGGGAACAAAGCATCCTGAATTGCATTCTAGAAGTTCAAACTTGATTACATAGATAATACCCTTTATCTGATACTGAAAAGAGAGAGCATCATGCTCATAGATACAGGTCCTCTCATGAATGAATGTCCCTTCCGTACCACCCAACTCCGCAGGACTGGAGGCCCAGAAGCAACCTTTGCAGAAACAGTCTCTATGCAAGAGAAATATATGTTCTTATCAGGGGCTTCTGGGAAACAGAAAATCTTTGTTGAAAATGTAGTAGTGGGAAAGTAGAAAATTCTAATTTGTATCAATTTCTATTTTCCAGATATTAACATACATGTCTAGTTATACATCAGTGGATCACTTGAAGTTCTGAAGAAGCAGCCAGGTATATTAGAAAGAAAGGCAGGGTCAACCAAACAGTTACAAAGTCACTTTCTACCTATACAATCTTTCTAAAACAATAACTCATTTGGTTAGTTTGTAGAATTAGGTAGCAAGGGGGAAAACCTGTATGATGCTTGGCAGCAGCATTATGTTCAACAAGTGGTCACCACCATTACTACCATCACCACCATCATTCTACAGGGGTAAACCTGCAAATAAAGATGGCCTGAGCCTTTTTTCTTTATTTTAAAAAAACTTTCCATTGATTTGAGAGACACAGAGAGAGAGCAAAAGAGGTGGGTGTAGAGAGAAAGAAAGAGAACATTAATTCGTTGTTCCACTTTAGTTCCATTTTATTTTGTTATGCACTCATTGATTCCTTTGCACATGTACCCTGAAGGGGAATCGAACCTATAACCTGGATGCACCAGGATGATGATTTCTCCACTGAGCCACCAGGCCTGGACATTTTTTCAGCACAGACCATTTATTTCCCTCACACCTTTCTTCATGCTGTATTTCCAATGATGTGTTTTTCCTCACTCCTTGTCTGAATGTCACATCCACTCAGACATAATTCATGCTATTTCCTCTAATATTTTTCCAATCGAAAGTAATCTCTCCCTCTTGAGTGCTCACATTTTTTGCACTTTTATTACTATATTAATCCTATTGGTCTTTTATTATTATTTTTATTACCTTTTCAATTAAATGCTAAGCATCCTAAGGGCAAAATCTATGTCCTGTTAACTCTCTGTAGCTCCCACAGTACCTGGCACACTCCCAAAATACATTAGGTTCAAAACAAACATTTGTTGAATGAATATACCAAAGGAACACCAGAGGCTTACAATGCAGACTCGTCACTCAACTTTGACAGGAAGATCGGCAGGATTTTTGTAGCTTTGAATCTCAGTAACTATAGTAACTTATTAGAACTCTGACTTCTCCGCTCTTCACCACTACATCTGCATCATTATTAACAGTAATAGTTAACATGTACACAGCACTTATTATGTGCCAGGCACTGTCCTAAGTACTTAACAATCACTCATTTTATCCTTACACACCCTATAAAGTAGTGCTAGAAGAAAACTAAGGCATAGTGATGTTAAGGTCATGTCATAATTCCTTTCCCTCTAACTATATAAGAGAAGGGAAAGCTGGTGAAAATGCGAATCAGTCAAAATAGGAGCCAACAATTTTTAAAAGCTGTAATGGCCAAAAGGAACTTAGTAATAAGCATTCCAACACTACACAGTTTACCTCAATCAGTCTTCACAAAACTCTCCAGGCTAGAATCAGTTGTATGCTTTATTTTCCATTCTTTCTTTATTCATACTTTAACGGATATTAACGTTTATGCTTTTTCAGCAAAAAGTGAAAGAAGTCTCTAGTATCGATTATCTATAATCAATTTCCACTGATCTACGGGAACACTTTTAGTTACCTCTAACTAGTGTAAAAGTCAAGCAGAATTGTCTCCCTGTCTGTAGGCCCTGAATCTCATAGGAACTTACTCTGCCTGAGGTCAACTGCTTTGCGACTAATTAGTAGATTGATAAAGCCTGTATAAGAAGACATTTTAAAAATAAAACACTTTCTAAATTAAAACCCTTGATTGGAAAATTACCTAGAATTAATTTCTTTACCATAATTTATCTCTACGTAATGACGTCCCTACATAAGTTTTAGCTATCTTGAGGAAGCTATAAATATTGTCTTTGACTTCATAATAGAAAAATCTAGAAAGTTTACAATGAAATAAGGTATGCAAGGATTTTGGTATGCCTTTTGTTGATGTTTAACAGTGAAAGCAAATTTACTTATTAAAATGTAAAGATTGAATAAGCCTGTGGCTTAATGTTTAAAAAAGGGTGTTTTATCCCTTATTTATTAATCAAAATCCATGACTGGCTAATACATTCTGAATTGGAAAACTTGTATTTGATTTGGTGACATTCCACCTACACTGCTCACAAAAATTAAAGGATATTTCAAAATAAATATGAAGTGATAAAAAAAGCAGCATTTGATTTTTTTTACTAAACAAAAACATTAAAAGCAAACGACAAGTCAAAAGGTTGTTTGATTATGCAAATGAGATGCAAAACCAACTTTTATTTCATTGGTGAAAATACACTATACAAAAGGCTTAAAGTACTAGAGTATCTGCACATTCCCTGATCCCCTAATTTTTGTCAGCAGATAAAGATAACTGATTTATGTGCTCAGACACAAAATTTTTATTAACCGAATAGCCAGTTAAAGTTTTGTGGTCTGGGCATGTACATCACTTATTGAATATTCTATTATAGTAGGAATGTCACTTTAAATAAAAAACTAGATATGATTAAGCTTACTGAGGAAGGCATGTCAAAAACTGAGGCAGGCCAACATCTAAGCCTTCTTTACCAAACAGGCAAGTTGAGAATACAAAGAACAAATTCTTTTTTTTTTTTTTTTTTTTTTTTTTGGTGACAGAGAGATAAGAATGGACAGGCAGGCAGGGAGAGAGATAAGCATCAATTCGTTGTTGCATATCCTTAGTTGTTCATTGATTGCTTTCTCATAGGTGCCTTGAGCAGAGGGCTACAGCAGAACAAGGTTGCTCAAGCCAGTGACCTTGGGCTTCAAGCCAGCAACCTTCGGGCTCACGCCAGAGACCCTGTGCTTAAGCCGGCGTTTTGAAACTGAGTCACAATCTGATGCTATATCCACTGTGCCACTGCTTGGTCAGGCAAAGGAAAAGTTCTTGAAGAAAATTACAGTTCTATTCCAATGAACACAGAAATGATAAGTGAAATAGTCTTATTGTTGATATGAACCAAGTTTTAGTGGTCTGGATAGAAAATCAAACCAGCCACAACATTCGCTCAAGCCAAGCCTACTCTAGAGCAACACCCTAACTCACTCCAGGTCTGTGAAGACTGAGACAGGTGAGGAAGCTGCAGAGGAAAAGTTTGAAGCTACAAGCTGGTTCATGACGTTTAAGGAAAGAAGCCATCTCTAAAACAAATGTGCAAGATGAAGCAACAAGTGCTGATGTAGAAGCTGCAGCAAGCTACCCAGAAGGTCTAGCTAATGAGGGCGGCTACATTAATAAATACACATGCAAGGTAAATGAAACAGCCTTATACTGGAAGATGCCATCTAGAACTTTCACAGCTAGAGAGGAGAAGTCAATGCTTGCATATCAGAACTAACCAATCCCTGTTAACCTAGCCAGCATCCTACATGTGTGAAGAACCTAAATGAGAACTGCATTTGTGGTTTGACAAACTCTGCCTTTGTTCTCTTTGGAGATTAATTTGGGTTGCTACCCAAATCTGCACCTCCTAGACTATAATCCTTTTGCTCAATCAATACTTTTTGTTCTTCATTACGACCCAAACCTATTCTTTGGTTAATACTTCTTATGGATGAGCAAAGAAAGTGATTTCCTTTTTTTAAGACTTTATTTATTCACTTTTAGAGAGGAGAGAGAGAGAGAGAAGGGAGAGGAGCAAGAAGCATCAATTCCCATATGAGCCTTGACCAGGCAAGCCCAGGGTTTCAAACTGAGGACCTCAGAGCTCCAGGTCAACGCTTTATCCATTGCGCCACCACAGGTCAGACAAGAAAGTGATTTCTTAAGACGGAATCTACTCCTGGTGAAGATGCAGTGAAGACTGTTGAAATGACAATAAAAGCTTAAGAATATTACATAAATTTAGCTGACTAAGCAGGTTTGAGAGGACTGATACCAATTCTGAAAGAAATTGTATGTGGGTAAAATGCTATCAAATGCTATATATAGTACAGAGATAACATTTGTGAAAGAGTCAATCAATGTTGCAAATTTCATTATCTTATTTTATAAAATTGCCAGACTTACCCCAACCTTCAGCAACCACCACCCTGATCAGTCAGTAGCTATTAACATTAAAGCAAGACTCTCCACCAGCAAATAAACACTATAATTTGCTGAAGGCTCAGATGATGGTCAGCATTTTTTAGCAATTAAGTGTTTTTAAATTAGCCTGACCAGGCGGTGGTGCAGTGGATAAAGCATCAGCCTGGGATGCTGAGGACCCAGTTTCAAAACTCCGAGGTCATCAGCTTGATCATGGGACCATAGACATGACCCCATCCATGGTCGCTGGCACGAGCCCTAAGTTGCTGGCTTGAGCAAGGGGTCACTGGCTCGGCTGGAGCCTCCGTCAAGGCATGTATGAGAAAGCAATCAATGAACCACTAAGATACCACAACTCCGAGTTGATGCTCTCCCTTCTTGTCTGTCTCTCTTGCATGCATGTGCACACACAAAAAAAATGTGGATTAGTTCTCATTTTAAGAAACTACCTATGTAGTTAAGTTTGAGCTTAAAATAACTAAAAATACTTGGTAAAAGTAATTTGAGTATTGATTAAAAAATGTTTTGCTATAGTTCCCAAAATTTCCATAAAATTATATACTATATTTATAGTCAGAAAAGAAATGCAAAAGACACAAGCAAACAAAATAAGCTAATAAATGACAACCAACTTAATTAAAAAATGAGCAAAGGACCCAAATAGCCATTTCTCAAAAGAGGACATACAAATGACCAATAAGCACATGAAAAGATATTTAACGTCGTTCTTTAATCATCAAAGAAATGCAAATCAAAACCACAATGAGATATACTTTCACATCCACTAAGATGGTTAGAATAAAAAAATTACATAATAACACACACTGGTGAGGATGTGGAGAAATCAGAATCCTCATATACTGCTTGCAGGAAAGTAAAACTGCAGCCAAGTCTGCAGCAGTTCATTAAACACCAAGTTACTATTTGAGCCAGCAATTCCACTCCTAGCTATAGCACCCAAGAAAAATAAAAACATACCTCCATGTCAATGTTCACAGCAGCATTATTTATAATAGCCAAGAGGTAGAAACAACCCAAATGTCTTTCAATGATGAGTGGATAACCAAAATGTAGTATATGCACCAATAGAACATTATTCAGCCACAGAAGGGAATGAAGCACTGATACAAGCTACAACTTGGATGAACTTTGAAAACAGTAAGTGGAAGGAGCCAGTCACAAAAGACAACACACTACATGACTCAGTTCATATGAAAGTCCTGAATAAGGAAATCTATAGAGACACAACATCGATTAGTGCTGCTTGCGGTTGAGGGTTGGGAGCCAGGTAAGGAATAAGGGATCATAGCTAAAGGACACTGGGTTATTTTCTGAAGTAATGACAATGTCCTAAAATTGACTGTGGTTGCACATATCTGTGAATATACTAAAAACTACTGAATTGTACATTTGAAAGAAGTGAATGGTATGGTATGTGAATTATATCTCAATACAGCTGTTTAAAAAAAAATAAAAACCCTAAAGCAGAATATACATTCTTTTCAAGTGTAGATGGTACATTCTCTAGGATAGACCACATATTAAGACACAAAACAAGTCTCAATAAATTTAAGAAGATTGAAATCATACCAAGCATCTTTTCTGACCACAATGGCATAAAACCAGAAATTAACTACAATAGAAAAACTGAAAAACATTCAAACATTAGAGGCTAAATAGCATGTTATTAAATAATAAATGGGTTAACAACAAGATCAAGGAAGATATAAAAAATTTTCTTGAAACAAATGAAAAGAACATATAATAATCTCAAATATATGAGACACAGGAAAAGTAGTCCTGAAAGGGAAGTTCATACCATTACATGCATACCCCAAGAAGCAAGAAAAATCTAAAATAAACAATCTAACCCTTCACCTAAAAGAACTAGAAAAAGAACAAAGTCCAGAGGAAATAGAAGGAAGAAAATAATGAAGATCAGAGCAGAAATGACATAGAGGCAAAAAGATATAAATGATCAACGAAACCAAGAGCTGGTTCTTTGAAAAGGTAAGCAAGATTGATGAACCTTTAACCAGACTCATCATGAAAAAAGAGAGAGGATCCAAATAAATAAAATTAGAAACAAAATAGAAGTAACAACTGACCTCACAGAAATAAAAGAATTGTAAGAAAATACTATGAAGATCTACAGTATATGCAAAAAAAAAAAAAAAAAAAAAAAAAAAGGACAACCTGGGCAAAATGGAAATTCCTAGAAACATACACTCTTCCAAAACTGAAACTGGAAGAATCAGAAAACCTGAGCAGACTGATGATAACAAATGAAACTGAAACAGTTATCAAAAAACTCCCAGCAATTAAAAGTCCTGTACTGGATTATTTCAAAGGTGAATTTTACCCAACATTCAAGAAAGAACCAACACCTATCTTTGTCAAACTATTCCAAAAATTTCAAGAGGAGGGAAGACATGCAAGTTCGTTTTACGAGGTAACCATTATCGTAATTCCAAAACCAGGTGAAGATACTACAAAGAAAGAAAACTACAGGCCAATATCCCTGATGAACATAGATGCTAAAATTCTCAACAAAATATTAGCAAACTGGATTCAGCAATACATTAAAAGACATGCACCCCCATGTTTATTGCAGCATTGTCTACAACAGCCAAGATCTGTAAACAGCCTAAGCGTCCGTCAGTGGACGAATGGATAAAAAAAGCTGTGGTACATATACACAACAGAATACTACATGGCTGTAAAAAAGAAGGAAACCTTACCTTTTGTGACAGCATGGATGGCCCTGGAAACTTTTATGTAAAGTGCAATAAGCCAGGCAGAAAAAGACAAATACCATATGATCTCACTTATATGTGGAATCTAATGAACACAATAAACTGAGAACAAAATAGAAACAGAGGCAGGGTCACAGGGAACAGATGAACAGCTGTCAGAGGGAAGTGGAAAGAGGAGACAGGATCAAAGAAGGTGAAAGGATTAGCCAGAATCATACATGCATAACACATACATACAGACAACAGGGTAGCAATGGAGGTGGGGCGGGGGGAGACGGCGAAACTAGGGTGAAAGAGACTTTGCATGGGGCCTGGGTGGCATGATGCAGTGTGTAGAGGTTATTTTATTGAGTGGGACACTTGAAACCATGTCAACCCTACAATCTGTATGAAAATATTCTTAAAGTAACTCATAATTAAAGGAATGTAAATCATAACGGTGAGACTTTATCAATATCTGATTGGCAAATATTAAAATGTTTGGCATTACCCAGCACTGTCAAGGCTATAGGAAACAGGCACTTATAGTACTGCTAGTGGGAGTAAACTGGCATAAAGTTCTTAGAAGAAAATTTAGCAATATATCACCAATTAAAATATATACATCATTGACACTACTAGAAAAGAGTACCAAAGGTGCCCTTGCAGAATCATACCAAGATTGACCAGGAAAGATGCTTGAAACAGAAAGACTGCAAATAACCTAAATGTTCACCAACAGGGAACTGGGTGAATGAGTTATGCTGCATCTGTACTGTGGAATACCACGTAGCCCTTCGGAAGAAGGGGGTGTAAGTGAGACTATGTAGAGAACAGTGCTTAGCATTATCCATTTATGTTAATACAAAGCATACATATTATATATGGGTTATGTTTTATTATTTTTTGGAAGGATGTATGTGAAACTGGTAACCATTCCTGGCTTGAGACACTGTATTAATGAATGGTTATTCCAACAAGTAAGATAAGAAATACAACAGCAGATTTTCAGGTGAAAATAAGGAGTCTGGCTTTTCACTGTTAATGTACATTTGGGAAAAGGACTGGTGGGGCTCAATGGACAAAAAAAGACTGGTATTATGCATGTTAAATTTTCACATACATACTATTTAAACTATTTTTTTGTCATGTACATGCATTAGTTTTATTTTATAATAAATTTTAAGCAAAACTACACAGACGAGTAAAAAACAGACGAGCAAAAAAATGAATAGCCAAAATGTTAACATCTGATACCAATAACTGGTTAACTCTAATCAGAATATCCAAGTCTCTTAAGAACTTTTTTTTAGAAATTAAATATAATGGGGTGACAATGATCAATAAGAATAAATTGGTTTTAGGTGAACATCTCCATGTCATATGAACTATTGACTGCACTGTGTGCTTATCAAAGTCTAATCATTTTCAATCACCATATATTTGTCCCCCACGTACTCCTCTCCCCACCTCCCCGTAACCACTTTAGTTTTATATATGTCCAAGAGTCTCAATTTTCTATCCCACCTATGTGTGAAGTCATACAATTCTTAAATTTTTTGGATTTACTTATTTCACTTAGTATAATGTTCTCAAGGTCCATCCATGTTGTCATAAATGGCAATATTTCATCAGTTTTATGACTGAGTAGTATTCCATTGCATATATGTACCACATCTTCTTTATCCAATCTTCTATCGAGGAAGCAACACTTTGGTTGCTTCAATTTCTTGGCCACTGTGAATAATGCTGTGATGTGTCTTTACATAGGAATGTTTTAGAGTTTTTTTGGTGGGATACCCAGTAGAGGAATTGCTGGGTCACATGGTAGTTCTATTCTTAATATTTTGAGGTACCACTATACTGTCTTCCATAATGGCTGTATCAGTTTAAATTCCCACCAGCAGTGAATGAAGGTTCCTTTTCCCCCACAGCCTCTCCAACACTTGTTATTACCTGTCTTGTTGATAATAGCCAATCTAACAGGAGTGAGGTAATTTTGACTTGCATTTCTTAATAGCTAGCATAGATGAACATCTTTTCATATATCTGTTGGTCATTTGTATGTCTTTGTGGGAGAAGTAAAGTCCTCTCCCTGTTTTTTAATTGGACTGTTAGTTTATTTGTTGCTGAGCTTTGTGAGTTCTTTATATACATATTTTGGATAGTAACCCTTTATCAGAGATATTATTTGTGAATATCATCTCCAATTTGGTTGGCAACCTTTTTTGTTTTGCTGTTGGTTTCAAGAACTTTATAAATGTAGGAAAGTTACTCATTAGAAATCTTTACGTATTGCTCAACATGATGGGGTAAGTCTGAATTTTAGTCTGAAAGAAGTCATTGGAGTCCTGAGATAGCCTGCCAGCCTTCTGTGAAAAAGGAGTATTTAGTGGAAAAAGATAAAAAAAGAAGTGCCATGTATTAAACCCAGGTGAGGGACTGAATTCTCCTACTCAAACTGGAATTCAGATTCAACAAGGACCTACTGTGCACCCAATGTGTGCACCCTTCACAGATTTTACCGAAGAAAAAAGGAACCATGTGGAAGTATTTATGTTTCACCAGCATACTATCTTTTGTTTCTCCAGTTTTTGAAAAAAATATACCATTATAAATGCTTCAAACTTTTCTTTTTCTCTTATTTCTATTGCTGTTCTGTACTTTTCAGTATTTCTGGGATTCCTGCATGTTTTCTCAGTCCACATATTTCCCACATTGCTTCTCTCTTAACCCTGGTTCCTATCTCCTCTTCCTGCCCACTCCCACAAACCCACGCCAACACTCACAATTTCCTGGGTTTTCTCAGAACTCATTCAACAGGCTGGTTACTCAGCCCCGTATTCCTAACCCTTAAAATGATTTAAAATGTTAAATGTTCTCTTTTATAGTTCACACCATAAAAAAGTACGGCGGCAGTTCTTGGTCTGACTTGGAAGCATTTCACTGGGCTCCTAATTACAAATTTAGAATAGAGGCATGCTTCAGGAAGGAAAAAAACAGGCAGTCCTGTGTTATTACACCTGCTGGCCTGGGAATGCAGAGTATGTAGGTGCACAGTGGCTTAGAATCGCTACAGCACTTTGCTTTCAGAGCTACACTCCTCATCCAATAAAGAAATAGAAAAAAACCCAGAGAAGTCAATGAAGATGTCAGAACCCACATTTCTAGCCTTCTCTTCTGGAGCCCGTTGGACCATGTTTCTGATGTTTCAAACTATAAATCTTGTATCTTAAATATTGTATGTGGTTCCTAATTTCCTATATGTAATAGCTTAACTGCAGCTTAGACCTGTAACTGCGCAACAGCCACGATGTCTTATATCTGTGCCTGAGCTCCTCAGACACAAGAGGCTCAGTCCAGTTTCAATCATTCCTCTGCCTGCAATGCTCTTTCCTCCAGTATCTCCAGGGCTGGCTCCTTCCTGTGAGTCAGGTCGCAGCTCAGATGTCCCCATCTCAGAGAGGTCGTTCCTGCGACAAATCAGAAAGAGCCCTTCCCCAGCAATTCTCTACCATATGCTTATATATATAATATAAATGTATTATATATATATATATATATATATATATATATAATGTTTATTTTTTTAATAATCACAATCCCAAACCATCTTCTTTAGTTGTTGCACCCCCAATAGTCTCTTATCTTCCCACTTGGATATAAACTTCATGAGAACAGGGACTTATCTGTCTTACTTACCGCTACATGCCTGTACCTAAAACAGTGACTATCAGAGTGGGCAGTCAAAAAAAAAATCTGTTCACTAAATAAGAGAACATAATATTGCATGATTTTCCTACTCCACATTCCTTGAAACAACATCTCATGATATAAAAATTTACCAGCAACTTTCACAGCAGTCTCAAAAACATGAGTTGAACATAATTAAGTTTTTGAGGAGCTGAAGTGGTTAAGTACAAGCAAATTCTTGATAGTAGTTAGGGAAGCTTCTTTCCTGTATCAAATCTCTAGTTAAAAACAAGTATCATACAGATGGCCAATAGGCAGATGAAAAAATGTTCAATATCACTAATCATTAGAGAAATGCAAATTAAAACCACAATGAGATATCACCTTACAACAGTCAGAATGGTGCTCATTAACAAAACAACACATAATAAGTGCTGGTGAAGATGTGGAAAAAAGGAAACCTTCTTCCTGCACTGCTGGTGGGAATGCAGACTGGTACAGCCACTGTGGAAAACAGTATGGAGATTCCTCAAAAAATTAAAAATGAAACTGCCTTTTGACCCAGCCATCCCACTTTTAGAAATATATCCCAAGAACACCACATCACTGATTCAAAAGAAGAAATGCACCTCCATGTTTATGGCAGCATTGTTTACAATAGCCAAGATCTAGAAACAACCCAAGTGTCCATCAGTGGATACATGAATTAAAAAGCTGTGCTACACACACACACACACACACACACACACACACTGGAATACTATGGGGCCATGAAAAAGGAAATCTTACCTTTCGCGACAACATGGATGGACCTGGAAACTATTCGGCTAAGTGAAATAAGCCAGGCAGAGAAAGAAAAATATCATATGACCTCACTCATTTGAGGAATCCAATGAACAATGTGAACTGAGGAATGGAATAGAGACAGAGGTGCAATCAAAGGGACCAGAGGGAAAGGGGATGAGATCAGAGAAGGGAAAGAGATTGGTGAAATTATGTATACATAACACAACATTATAGAGAGCAGAAAAGCAAATCCTGGAGGGAAAAGGGAAGGGCATTGGGGGACGGGGGGCAAAGGAAATGTTGAGGGGAACACCCGGGTAGGGAGGATGTATTAGGTGGGACACTTGAATCTATGTAAACACAGTAAATTTAAATCAATAAAAACAAAACAAATATCAATATCTCAATGTCCTTCTGTTTATCTATCTATCTCTGTCACCATCTGCATCTAAAGCAACCTGTCAGGTTAACTGGCTCCTGTGTTATAGCAGTTTACAAAATAGCAGAAAGTTTCTATCTAATATTTCTTTCATATACAAAACATTTTACCCAAAAGAAGTAGAATAAGATAGTATGAAATATGAAATTATGTACCTGATGAATTCTTTCCACTTGAAAGAACTGAAATACAGAATTATCTGAGTGAGCTGCAAATTTCCACTGCTCCCTCTGCAGAAACCTAAGGCCAATCCACATTCATCTGCTCAAATTCGCTCTGGTCCTACCATGTCTATGGAGAAAACCAACCATACACGAGTAGCCCAAGTAACTGAAGCAAAGACGGTTTACCAAGCCAAAGGCAATCATGTACATATAGAACACTGAGGGAGATCAACTGCTTTGAAACTGGCTTGGTACAAAGCACACCCAAGACAGGAGCTTCAGACTGGATGGTAGTACTCTGAACCCCTCAGATTCTTCTTTTCAGGGAAGCATCAGTGCTAAGTAAATCAGAAGGCTATATCCTGAATGATAGTGAGCTGCTGTTCTGGCTTGTGATGAGGCCTGCTGTCCATCCTGTACCACGTCACATTCCCTTGTATCCTTGCCCAAACTCTTGTTACTAAAAATCATCTAAGTATGTGTCTACCTTGCACGACAAAGAATAAATTCATCCTTTGACAAACCCTAAACTATAAACCGTCTAACTACACATGAAACATTATTTTCTCCATAATCTGAAAACATCAACAAGTTCCTGCAGAAGAGAATGTCAAAAGTAAGGCTGTCATCGAATAATGATTGGGACATTTGAAAAATAAAAGAACTGTTGCATATAATTCAGTGGTACAATTGGAAAGTAACCTTAATTCCTGTTTCTTTTACCTCAAATATTTATCTTACACTATAACAAAGAGAAAAACAAAAACAAAAACCCTCAGCTATAATAATGAATAAAACTAGGGCACATGGACCAGTCCTGTCTGCAAAATGTATATACAATGGTTCCTTGTTAAGTCAGCAATTACAAAATATGTGTTTGGTTCTATAATTCAGTTCAACCAACATGTGTGCACATTTGCTATGTACCCGACAAGTGTGAGGAGCTAGGATGAACAAATCATAGATACCACCTTCAAGGAACTTAGATGGAGACTAAAAAACATACAAAATAGAAAAGATTTATTGAACCTAATTTGGTATGCCCTAAAAAAGTGACAGGCACCTGATGTGGTCAGTAATATCTCTAAAAGTCTCCACTTTTTCCTGGAATTCACATCATACAGGAGTTTGACAAAGATGTTATCCTTTTGGGATTGATGTCAAATAAACTGGGCTAAACAAATATCACCCAATAAATTGGTAAACAGTATGTTCAAAAAGACAATGTTTCAACAATTAGAAGCATCCATGTTACTAAAAAATGATGATATTAAGCATCACATCCTATAAAAACTCAACATGAGTTACATAAGGGTTTTCAAGATTCAAAGAGGATAAGAGAAATACAACAGTTATGGGAAGTGTTACATATGGAACAATAAGAATTATTTATAATATCTGTATTATCTGGTCTCTTTAGGGGAAAAAAATTGAGGCAGTGTTTTCCTTTTTTGCTCAATAAATTTCCCTGTACTAGAAGGGGCATTTGAAATCATCCCACTAACTCCGGAGCTGTTCTCAAAGTACTGCATTGATCTTTAAAAATTGTTCACAGCTAATGTCAGCAGTGGTATATCTTGGCTGAAAAGTGTAAGGCCATACCACAGTTTCAGGATGTTCAGCAGTACAGAATTAGACTTAATAAAGGTCAACAGAAAAAGACCTAAAAATTTAATGAAATATTTTAAGAAAATACTCTCACATTTCCCAACAATGATCATTATTACACTTTGTAATCTATCTAGGCTTCCTCCAAATAAAAATTTTTCTGCAGAATTACTAAAACTAAAATAAACGTATATCCTGACTCTGTTCAGCCAGCAGCCAGGAGGAGAAAGGCCTAGATAATGAGAAGCACAGAGGTAAACTAAGAATATGAACCACGTGGAGTGCTGGGATATCCATGAGAACAAAACTCCACAAAGCTGCATAATAGTGTGAATGTACCTAATGCCACTGAATTTTATACTTAAAAATGACTATTATAGGTCCTGGCCAGTTGCTCAGTGGTAGAGTGCCGGCCCGGCATGTGGAAATCCCAGGTTCTATTCCTGGCCAGGGCACACAGAAGAGGTGCCCATCTGCCTCTCCACCCTTTCCCCTTCTCCTTTCTCTCTATCTCTCTTTCCCTCCCACAGCCAAGGCTGCATTAGAGCAAAGGTGGCCCAGGCTCTAAGGATGGCTCCATGGTCTCTGCCTCAGGTGCTAGAATGGCTCCAGTTGCAATGGAGCAACACCTCAGATAGGCAGAGCATCGTCCTCTAGTGGGCATGCCGGGTGGATCCCAGTCAGGCGCATGCAGGAGTCTGTTTCTCTGCCTCCCTGCTTCTCACTTCAGAAAAGTACAAAAAAGGAAAGAAAAGAAAAAGACTTTTAAAGCCCGATGAGGCGGTAGAGCAGTGGATAGAGCATTGGCCTGGGATGCAGAGGACCCAGGTTGCCAGCTTGAGCGCAGGCTCATTCAGCTTCAGTGTGGGGTCACAGACACAACCTCATGGTCACTAGCTTTAGCCCAAGGCTCCCTGGCTTGAGCAAGGGGCACTCATTCCGCTGGAGTCCCTTCCCCCGTCAAGGCACATATGAGAAAGCAATCAATGAATGAAGGTGCTTCAACAAGGAACTAACGCTTCTCATCTCTCACCCTTCCTACTTGTCTATCCCTCTCTCTCTGTCACTAAAAAGAAAAAAAATTATAAATATTGTGTTATATATATAAAAGCAAAATAAAGTAACAACCCCCCTTCAAACAAACTTCAAGAAGCCAGAGGGCTTGGCCCACTTTGTATCCTTAGCATCTAGAACACGTCAGCACATTAGAGACACTCAGAAAATACTTATTGAATTAACGTAATAAAATGGGCCTAGTGGTAGGATCCATGTACCTTTTTTCTAGTTTCTACCTCAGTCAACTCTGAAGAATAAGGATAATAAAAAAGATAACCTAAATATTTACAAGAAACACACTCTGGTCCTGGCTGGTAGTGTAGTGGACAGAGCATCCTCCTGGAGCACCGAGGTCACAGTTCAATCCCGGGGTTGCTGGCTCCATCTCAAGAGCACGAGTTTGAGCCACAATCAGGGCATGTATGAGAGGCAAGCAACAGGTGCACAACCAAGTGAAACAAATTAATGTTTCTCTCCTTCTCTCTCAAATCAATGAGGGGAGGGGATATGCCTTAATGGTTACCTGTGATATTCACAACATCAACCTGGTTTCTATATCTTTCCATGCTAGTGAACTCAGAACTCCAAGGAAGAAATTCATTAATACCAAACTAAAAGCACAGGGAAAATGTCTCAACAATGGTTTCAACAGAGAAGCGAGACTCAGGCAAGTGGGTGAGTGTTTTGTTTTGTTTTGTTTTTTAGGAAGAGGAGGGGAGGCTGAGGCAGACTTCCAATTGTGACCCGACTGGGATCCACCCAGCAAGTCCACTAGGGAGCGATGCTCTGCCCATCTAGGGTGTTGCTCCATTGCAACCAGAGCCATTTTTTACTGTCTAAGGCCGAGGCTATGGAGCCATCCTCAGGGCCCAATGTCAAGTCACTATAATAGAGCCATGGCTGCAGGAGGGGAGGAGAGAGAGAAAAGTGAGAGGGGGAAAGGGTGAAGACGATGGACACCTCTACTGTGTGCCCTGGCTGGGAATCAAACCTGGGACATCCACACGCTGGCCAACGCTCTACCACTGAGCAAACTGGTCAGGGCTGGGTGAGTTTTGATGGCTGAATGTAGACAGGGTCTAAAAGTCTTCCAAGGCAAATTACAATTAAGCTTGACCAGCTTAAAGTGACTTGTTTCACCAGCAAGACCAGGAGACTTACTGCGTGTTCACAGTTCATATCTAGAGGCAGAATGCAAAAACCTTCATATATAAATATGTGACTCAAAACACAGTATGAAATCATAATATGCTTTCACTGTTTAGAATTTATTCTCATCTTTGCTAGACTGAGACAGATTATTCACCTAGTATACTATCACTTATTGACTTCTACTAAAGGCAGCCCTTGAGGTAGGATTTAGGGATTGATGAATAAAATGATCATTAAAACACGTCAGTATACCAGCTTTCATGTACTCCCCCCTACATGACATTACTTTACATATTCCAGACATAAGAACAGACATTTAATAGTTAACTAAGAAGACTGGCAAGAATAGATTATTGCATATTAGTTCTAAGTTCCTCTTTTGCCATTGTTGCTATGAAACACACTGTCAGTAAATCTGGAACTGTAGTATTTGTTTTTCATGAAGAAAATATACAGCTTATGTAACAAACACATAGTACTTAATATGTGCCAGGCACTGACTAATTATATAACAGCTTAGCCAAAGTTTTTCACCCAGGAGGACATAGTGACTGATGAGAGAGAAACTGATTTCTGCTACTATAACCCTGCTCTCCTGAGTGGAGTGAACCATTATGCTAGCCCAGCCCCCTTTAAAATTTTTTTTTTTAATTTATTTATTCATTTTAGAGGAGAAAGAGAGAGAGAAAGAGAAGGGGGAGGAGCAGAAAGCATCAACTCCCATTTGCGCCCTGACTGGGCAAGCCCAGGGTTTTGAACCAGCAACCTCAGCATTCCAGGTCGATGCTTGATCCACTGAGCCACTACAGGTCAGGCGAGCCCCTCCCTTTTTGGATTTTATCTATTGATTTTAGAGATAGGGGCGAGAGAGAGAAAGGCAGGGGGAGGAAGAATCAACTCAGTTGCTTCTCATATGTGCCTTGACTAGGCAAGCCCAAGGTTTTGAACTGGCAGTCTCAGCATTCCAGGTCAGTGCTTTATCCACTACACCACCACAGGTCAGGCCTTTCTATTCATAGGTATCCCTAGTCAGTGGTCGGCAAACTCATTAGTCAACACAGCCAAATATCAACAGTACAACGACTGAAATTTCTTTTGAGAGCCAAATTTTTTAAACTTAAACTATATAGGTAGGTACATTCCTTATCAAGGTAGCGCCCACACGTGGTGTTTTGTGGAAGAGTCACACTCAAGGGGCCAAAGAGCCGCATGTGGCTCACGAGCCACGGTTTGCCGACCACTGCCCTAGGTCTTACACCACCAACACTCCTAATTTCATACAATGTAGAGAAGATAAATTCACTTCTAACTGGAAGCCTTTTCAGTATAACTCTTAATTGTTAACTTTCACTTTAAAGATTTGGAAAAGGTTTAGAAGAATTCTATATCCTAGTTAAGCAATTTTTCAATTGCTTTATTCACCCTGGGTCTTAGTACAACGGAAGATTAAATATATATACCACATGGGAAGAGAGCTAGTGTATTATTGTATACTTTTCACAAAGACAGCCAACCTCCACAGAAAACTCTCAGAGTACAAAGAAAGGTAGGCAATAAAGTTTGAAGGATCTATGTTGTTTTACTGAATGTGAAAATTCCTTCCTCTTAATGGAATTATAATCTATAAAAGGATCAGGTGTGCAGATTAAACCTGGAAGAGATCAAGGCCCGTAGACTATCCAGCTGTATCTACTGTAGGTATCAAACAAATTCCAGGGTCATGAAAAGCTCAGTACATGCCAGGTTTGCTGGGGAGCATGTAACTTGCATTTGCTTATCTGACCTCCCAACAAGTCTGACATAGGAATATTGTTTTGCAGTGACAGGAACTGAAGCTTGGAGAATGCCATCCAGCTAGTAAGTGACAGAGTCTGGATTTGGACCAGGCTGTTTAATTCCAAACCCTGTACGCATGAGTGCCAAAATGGAACTGTTGATTTTCTACTATAAACCTGCTCTCCCCCAGTCTTCCCTTCCCAGCTGGTGCACCAACAGATGTTCAAACCCCAAACCACAAGGTCATCCTTTGATTCCTCCCTCCACCATCCAATCCATTAGTAAGTGACTCCAGTTCCACCCCCTGAATAAATCTAGAATCCATCCCCTCATCTCCACTATCACATGCTATATTTGTTTGTCTGGATTCTTGCAAGAATCTCCTGTTTTTGTCTTCCGGCTATTGTCACTCTTACGTGGATTAATTTTCTGGTAACCTATTTTAAAAATTTTTTTGCTTGAGAAAGAAGACAGAATCTTTCTAGCTTTACTAACTTTTCTCCTTTTTTCAATAAACACATATGAAGTACCTGCTGTGGGTACGCACACTGTTTTTGTATCACAAGAGACAATGTCATGGACAACCCTAAGTAAAGAAGGCCAACTGATGCCTTACCTGATAGACCAAATATTTAATTGAATAATGCACTAAATGGAAAAAAAAAGCTCAATTCATGAAGTGGCATAAACTCACTAGGGATTTATTTCATATCCTAATTGGGTACCTATTATAGTGACTTTCAAAGCCTGTTTTGTGGAAGAGTCACACTCAAGGGGCCAAAGAGCCGCATGTGGCTCACGACTTTGGAAAGTCCCTTTTATTTGGAGTGTCCCGTCCCCCCAACACCTCCCCAATTCTGGGCTGTCTGAGAATAGTTTACGGCAGTGGTTCTTAACCGGGGTTCGATGAGTCCGTCTCAGGGGTTCAGAGAAGCCTCTGCCGCAGAGGCCAGAATAAAGTAATACCGTAATTTGTTGTGAGTTCATGCACTTTGTTGGTTTTGTTCTTTGAGCAAGGTGATGTTCATGCACGGCTCATTTTGTGCACCAGTAAAAAAACATATACCTATGTCTTGAATTTGGAAAAATAATCATATTTTATTTATCATTAAAGAAGGGTTCGGTGAATGCGCATATGAAACTGGTAGGCTCAGTACCTCAAAAAAGGTTAAGATCCACTGGTTTACGGCTTGCCTGAGACTTGACAGATATAATCAAAAGAGATAAAATCTCCATTTCCTGGCCACCTATTTGAACTCCTGAATACAGCATTTTGGAAGCCACCTTAAATCCTTGGACTTTTCCATTAACGAGTCAATCAAATCCCTTCTTTCCCCTAAGGTTGTTCAAAGTGGATTTCTGTCACTTGCCAGAGTCCTCAGTAATACAGCCTCTCCCTCCTCCCCTCCCTGTGTCGTTCATTGCACTACCATAATCTATCCTGTTTGCTAACAACTTGTTCATACTCCCCCCCCATTCCTCCAACTGAAAATATTTATGAAACTATGCAACAGACTGTGAAGGATATTTTAAAAGAAGAATTTCAATAATGTTTTTATCTTCTCCCACAATAGTCTGTGCGATGGCTGTACTGTGGATTTAAGCATTATCTACTTGAAAAGCCAATACCAACTAATGTGGCAAAATGGCTAACCAAGAGTTTGGATTCTGGTCTTTGAAATCAAACATGTACTGGCTGTTTTACTTAGAAGAAGTTAGGCAACTTCTAAGTCTCAGTTACATCTATAAAATGGGGATACTGTGAGGATTTGATGGGATGTAGTATGAACCTCAATTAGCATAGTGTGAGGCACCTAGGAAAAACATCTAGCAAAAATCTGTATATAGTACACACTGTATATGAAGACTAGGACAATATCTGCTTGCTTTTTTGAAAAATCCTCTATACTGCCTTCCTTTACCTTAGTTTCAAGGTGACATTATTGTCTGTAGAAATGGATTCCAGCTAATGATGGTTGAACTAGTTCATGTAAAAGGCTTTTCCATATGGTAAGGAATTCATCCCAACTTTTCCAAATATATAGATAGTGCTAACCTCTAGTGAGACATTAAATAATAAACAGAACAAGCAATAAATATTAAAATAGGGCAAAAAGTCTGTTATGAAGGCAAAAGGAAAAAAAGCAAGGACACTTAGTTTCTCTAATTAGCAGCTCACCAGAGAAACAAAAAGGTTTGCTCTCACAAATAAAAAAAAAAATTGGTATCAAATTAGCACCAAGACATACTGTTTCATTCGATTGTTCACTTTTACAGAATATGTCATAATACTGAAAATATAATGAACATGAATACTGATCCTTTTCTTAAATAATCTCAAAACTGGAGCTGCAAAGCCAGTTTCAAAATGCCCTCTTAATCAGCATAAAACGAATCTAAGCCTATATATACATCAGGTGGAGAGAATTTAAATCTATCAAAGACCCGAGTTCCTTAAAGCACCTTATCCTAGTTTACTGACCATAACCCTGACTTCTAAAATAGTTTACAAGTAAAACGTAATTTGCAAAGCAAATCCCAATTTCCTGGCTTCATCCAAATAGGACGTTTTAAAATCCCCAAAGGACCAAGCGCCTAAAGGGAAACCCCATTTCCTCAAGAAAAGTCAAAATTATTTTTTGACCTTACTGACGACGTCGTGGGCTCCCCCGCCTACCATCAGCCATGGGGATATGGCCGCACAGCCGATACGCGCCTCTGCTGCTGGTTTATGGTACACGAGGACCTGGAGGCGCCCTTTCCACGCGGGCATACGCGTTTCCCAAAAGCTCCCAACCAGTCCCATTAGCCCCAAAATCTTAACCTGAAGCGTGTGGGAACCTTGAGACTGTAAATCGTCTTTCTGTTACTACACAATTAGACGGTAAAACGCTGGGGAGACTCCCGACACGTTCCCCACCGAACGGGTAGACGTGTTTCCGCAGGAACCGGTAGACATATTTTCAGTCCACCTACTCTTGTGTACAAAAGGAAGCGTTAGATAAAGGGTAAGGCTGGAACAAGTAACTCAACTCCAGAGAAAGGCTGAAACTAACTGGAGCCCTCCGCCGCAGGCCCGTCCTGAGGCTGGAGCAACAGGTTAAGGCACTCCTCCAGGTTCGCGGTGCCGCCAGCGGGAAAGCCGCGGGGAAAGGCTGGACGATCATCAGTAGGCGGTTCTTGGACAAGTGCGAGACGGGTCGGGGCCTCAATTTCCCCCAGCGCCCTCCAGATGCCTCCAGGATGTCCCCGTGCGTTCGGCATAAGGCACAAAACTTTCCTCCCAACCAGATCCCAACTTGGAAACTACCGCTGAGTAGCGCGCCTCCTCTAGGGACGCGGCCTGGCGACCCCCGCAGCCACTTACCAGCCGAGTCTTCACCATACACCGTGACCCTCAGCAGCGCTAGCATCAACAGCGCCCCCACGATGAACATGGCCCAGCTACCTCGCGCGCCCAGTCCCATTGTTCTCGGGGCAGGACACGGCGGCCTCGTGGGTCCCCAACCGAGGTGATGGAGCCGCTAGCGAGAGCGGCTGCGCTGCACACCGAGCCTGCTCCGCGTTCCCTCGCACCGCGTACGCCTCCCCCCAACTACCTGCCCCGCAACGACCAAGCTGGGCGCGGGAGCGGGCCTGAGCGAGCGTCGCACGCCGAGCCGGGCAGTGGGACCGGGCAGGGGCCGGCGGGGCGGGGCGGGGCGGGGCCGGCGGCGCGGGGCGGGGCTTGCGACTCTCGGCGCTCCGACTCTTCCCCAGGCCTCCCCAATGATGTGCGCCTGATTGCCCAGAACGCTCGAGTAGTTAGTTTCCTGTCTCTTCCGAAATGGCAGTTTTGTTTTCTCCTGTAAAAGCGAGCAACGTTGCCTCTCCGGATGCTGAGCACGCCGGGCTTCGCTGGGCCCGGAAGGATGTAGCTTTCGGGTGGGGCGCCGGGGTGAGGGCAGCTAAGAACGAGTGGGGAAAGTTGCAGGCGAGGGCAGCGAAGCGGGGAAGAAACTCAAAGAGTTGATGGGATTCCCTCGGAGGGGTCCTGGGGCGTCAGCGCTGTCCTTTCTTGATCCAGCCGAAATTGAGCGGGGAAGGGAGTCGGCGATGATCGACAAATTAATTGCCTAAATTCATATATAAAACATCCATGATCTCTATACCCCAAATTGAACATCATTCTCTTCTTCCACGGGTTCCCTGGGTAAAGATACATTCTGTACAAAAAGGTTAGTGGAATGGGCAGGATAGAGTGGAACAGAAGAGTTAGTTGGTAGCTTCTCACAGGCAAGTATAGCCACAAGACTGAGATTGCACAATCTAACCTAGTCTCTTTTCTCCTTTGGTGTTCGCTGATCCAGTTCAGATAATATAACGTGTTTTGAATAGTTTTTGACTAAGGCCTTCTTAAGCCCCTGGAGCCAATTCTATTCACCTGTCTTGACTTGCAGTGCTTCTGACATCTGCATCCATCTTGTTTCCACTAAGAACTGTGACATCACCTATAGCAACCTGTGGCTGATGTAGGAGAAAGACTAAGACTGAATCTTGATTTGGGTGGGAAACCCTCAGCTGAGATGGAAGACAGAAGGATCCAGGGCACTTTAAATCACGGGGAATCCCCCACCTATAAAGCTCTAAATGTTGCAGGTCTTTGGCATCTGATCTAGATTTTGTGAAATAAAGGCCACATTGCATTTAAATTCTCAAAAATGTGTTATGAGAAATAGTACTTTCTGATCTCAGGTAAGTCTATCAATAGGAGATTTTTCATAGAGATTAACTTGGACAATCTGTCCAAAATTTATAGATTTCCATCAGTTGGTTCAAGCAAACCTGTAAATACTACCTTGCATCCACCATGGGCAAAAAGCAAGCACTGCACATTTAACTTTTGGTGACTCTAATTGGGAACCTGGTTTAGGAATAAATTGGTCTGTTGACTGCTTACCTCTTTGTCCAAGCATTTCACAATCCAGGCTCAACCAGTCTTTCCAGCCCTGGTTTAGCTGTCCATGCACAGCGGTGCTTTCTGATTCTTGGTATTTACATATATTGTTCTCTCCTTCCGAAATGCTGTCCTTCTCTTCCATTCTCTTCGCCAACCCACATCTAATACTTCCTTTAAGATTCAATGTATACCTGTCTGGGAACCTGGGGTGGAATGTGAGATGACTGCAGAAGTGAAATTAGGAAGTATGGAAGACAAAATGTTTACTTGACAATTTCTGCTGGGACTGACCTTGATGGAGACGCACTCAAATCTTCTCTGCTGTCCAGTTTCTGTACCTCATATATGTGTAGGTGTGTCCAGCTTTGCTTTGATAGTAATAGCACAGAACTGTGGGTTGGCCGCCATGTAGTCTGAGGAGAAGCAAAAAGGACAAAGAACCCTTTCTGCCCTCTTAGAAACTCCTGTGAGAAGTCTTGTCTCCCTGGGGGGAAATCTAGCCCCTGTTTTGTCTCAGGCTCTGCACCCATTGCTGCAGCAACATTTTACTTTGGTGACTTAAAATGTTAAAGATACCAGCATGGAAACCCTTGGCAGTCTAGCTTTCCCCTATCTTTCCATCCTTGTGACTGGACCCCTCTCTATGACCTCACCAGCTACTCAAAGTTCTGCTAATACACCAGGGCCTTCTATGTCCCCGTGTCTTTGCTCCAAGTGCCTTCTGACCTCTTCTCCTGGGCAGTTTTCATTCATCTCTCAAGAGTCCCTTTTTATATGGCCTTCTCTCCAGCCATCTGGACAGATTTTAGTGCTTTAATCCTTCTGCCCATACTCAGATCAGTTTAGTCTCCTTGCTTCTATGTTCTTTTCCTCAAATCTTTTCTTTACACAGCAGCCAGTGTGATCCTTCTACAAATGTCAGATCATGTCATTTCCCTGCTACCTTTCTGAGTCCAAATCCAGGGTCTGTGTCTTCATGGCCTGCAAGGGCCTATGTGATATGGTCCTGGGCTGCTAATCAGTGGCCATCCCAGAGCCTTTGTGCTTGCTGCTTGCTTGAATCATTTAGGTGTCTGCTCATCTCAAAAAAGTTTTTCTTGAATACACTACCTCACAACTTTCTTTGTCTTTGTAGCATCTAGTGCTATCTATCATTATGCTCATTATATGTTTATAAGATATTTATATATTGTGTGTTTATATCCCTACAAGGATGAGAACAAAAGTTTATGTCTGAAAGCGTAACTCTAGCTTTAGCTCCTATCACATATTGCTATAGGACAGTGGACATCTGTCATATTTATGGATAACCATCATCTCTTAAATAGCTTTCCTTTATTTAGAACTCAAATCCCTAGACTCCCTTGCAGTTGGGCTTAACAATGTGACTGAGGCTCTACCACAGGGGTCCCCAAACTACAGCCCACAGGCCGCATGGGACCCCCTAAGGCCATTTATCCGGTCCCCGCCACACTTCCAGAAGGGGCACCTCTTTCATTGGTGGTCAGTGAGAGGAGTACAGGATGCATCCGCACCCATAGTTTCCCATTGAAATACTGGTCAGTTTGTTGATTTAAATTTACTTGTTCTTTATTTTAAATATTGTATTTGTTCCCGTTTTGTTCTTTTACTTTAAAATAAGATATGTGCAGTGTGCATAAGGATTTGTTCATAGTTTTATTTATAGTCCAGCCCTCCAACAGTCTGAGGGACAGTGAACTGGCCCCCTGTGTAAAAAATTTGGGACCCCTGCTCTACCAGTTAGGCTCATTCATGTGAAACAAATTCAGGTATGACCAACCAGGCTCTGTAAGGCACTTCCAGTTTTGCTAAAATAAACAGCAACAGAGGTGGCTGGCATTGTTGGTAGCACCATCAGTTCCTCTGTGGTTGCAAGATGGAGTTGCTGATGCAGATAGTTTCTTCACTGGACTAGTTCTACAGTGTTCTTTTTTCTATTATTCTTGGAGGCTTAGCTTTAGTCATGATTCTTCCTTCAACAATTCTGGAAACTACCCAGTATCTTCAACATATTCCTTTTCTACTACACTAGCAAGAATCAGCTTTTCTTTCTCACAAGATCCTGACTTTATACAGCTGATTATGTCTCTCCCCCCAAGGAGGCTTCAGTTTCCATTAGGTGATTTACCAATTATTTGTTGAGTGCTTACTATATGGTGGGCAATGTCCTCACAGAGCTCCCTGTCTAGTGGCAAGACAGATACATAGATACTTACAGTAGAGTGTGGTAGATGCTCAGATGTGACCATGGTAATGCACACATTTGAGTCTGGGGCTGTGTCTTTATGTTTGTATTTAAGGGTCTAACATATTTCCCATCATATAGAATGCATTTTCTATAAATTTTGGATGGAGATAAACAGAACAGCAAAACTCTGGTATCCTACTCCCTTAATGATGTTCTTTTTTTCTTATCCATCTTGTCTTTCCAATATGTTTGTGTCTTTGACTTAAGGTCACCTGAGGGTAGGCCAGAGGTTGGAATCATGATTCATTCATTCATTCATTCATTCATTCAATCAGCTAATATCCAAAAATTTATTAAACACACAAAATGTACCAGGTATTATGCTAGTTGCTGGGAAATAGCAATGAATAATACAGATCTACCTGCTTCAATAAAATGATAGGCCCCAGTGAGTGTTTTAAAAGTGAGTTGGTTTCTGGAGAGACATGGTAGAAGCTGCTTCTGTTATGACCGTACAAAAGATATAGAGATTTCATGTTTTCCCACTGAAACATACTTATATCCTACAGTAAATTTTTATTCTTTTAAAAAGAAAGAGGTGACAGAGGAAGGCTCATCCTGCTTGATGTTCACAGCTGTGTATAAATCAGCCTGTTGATAAATCAATATTTGTATGAGAAACGAATCATAATCTGCCTGACTTTGATCCTGTGAGGTAGCTGCAAATAAGACAAGACAGTGGAAATATTTAGCAAAAGAGTATAAGTTGGCCTGTATAAGTTCCTTGTTTCTGCCAATTTCCTGTCAAGATTCATTTTAGCAGATTGACAATGTGTTATAGATTGTGATTATGTCTTCTCAATGGAAGTTGATTTATTGGGTTTCTTCCCAATCCTTCTTTCAACTTCTGCTTCCTTTCCCCTAACTGCTAGATTCCCTGTTTTGCTTGCACCTACTTCTCTCTCCTTTTAGTTTTTACTTATTGGTTTTCCCCTCAGAGTGTAATAACTGCCTAATGTTACCTTTTAGCTTAGAAATGCATTGCTCTTTCTGGTGGTCTATGTAACTACCCACAATATGGTTTTGCTATTACCCCTTTTATGCTATTAATCCCTTATAAAAAGGGATCCTGTTCTGGGAGGGGTGTGGATTTTGCCCAGCATGCCACCACAGGAAGCAGCTGCTTGCCCATGTATGTAAATTTTTTTTTATTAAAGCTCTTAAGAATTTAGATAAGGCTACATGTCAGTTCTTCAGAATCAACCCTTAATTTAGACTTTTGGGGCTTTCCCCAACAATAATCTTTTCAATTTTGTTTCCTGTTTTTTGTTTGTTTTACAGAGACAGAGAGAGAGAATCAGAGAGAGGGATATATAGGAACAGACAGGAATGGAGAGAGATGAGAAGCATCAATCATCAGTTTTCCATTTTGACACCTTAGTTGTTCATTCATTGCTTTCTCATATGTGCCTTGATTGCGGGCCTTCAGCAGATCAAGTAACCCCTTGCTCAGGGCAGCAATCTTGGACTCAAGCTGGTGAGCTTTTGCTCAAACCAGATGAGCCTGCGCTCAAGTTGGCAACCTCGGGGTCTCAAATCGGGCCCTTCTGCATCCCAGTCTGACGCTCTATCCACTGCGCCACGGCTTGGTAAGGCTGTTTCCTGTTTTAACTACCAACAATTTCTGTTGTAGACTCACAAGTTTAACTGTTGTATTATAATGTATAATTTGTCAATGGCATGGTCGTTATGACCTTTATTTATATAAAAACCAAGTATTTAGTAAAAAAGAAAGACAAGAGCAAAAGTAAAAATAAAACAAGTAATTGTGAAGGATAAACAAACAAAAATAAACAGAACAATGAAGTCCTACACAACTGGATTTTTCTCTTGAAACAAAAAGGTCAGAGAAGGAAGGGTTCTGGGTCAAGTTTTTAAGGAATAACTTCTCAAAAAGGGAGTGAGAAGCTGTGCTTGAATCTGAAGAATCTGCTTGGGAGAGAAGTGGTGACGGTGAGTTTTCCATATGAGTTTTAGGCAGTATGTTCTGCTACAAGGACAGTAAGATGGGATATGAGTTCAGAGCCTTTGGGGGTGGGCATAGGCTCCATGGGCCTTTCCATTGTTAAGTCCCAGCTTGTTTATCAGCTCCTACTTTGACTTTTTGTTTCTTTTCTGTAAGAGAAACAAAAGGATTCAGCCTACTTCCTTTCCTGTTTAAAGTCACCGCCACTGATCCCATCTTTTGCTGTTATGGTATTTCTTCAAGCCTTCATATAACTAAGTTGCAAGTGCCCAGGCCATTTTTCCTAGCTGCTCCAGAACATCTGTACTTTCTATAGAAAGAGTTTCATTGCTAATCATGACAGACAAATTGAAAAAAGATAAAATAGCTATTGTGAGGAAGTTAAAATATAATCTGAAATAAAGTTCTCGAAATGTTGTTTACTGTTGTTTCTTTTCTCTCTTTTTATTTTTTTTCTTTTGAGAGAAAGTAAAGGTGGGAGAGAGAGAGAGAGAGGAGCATCAACTCATTGTTCCATTTAGTTGTGCCATTGATTGTTTCTCATATGTGCCTTGACCAAGGCTGGAACTGGCAGCCCTGGGTTTGAGCTGGTGACCTCAGCACTTTTGGAGGACACTCTATTCAATGTACCACCCGCCAGGGCTTATTATTCAGTATTTCTTATCTTCTATCTAAGAAATGAAGAGGTAGGGCTTACCATTTATTCATTCAATAACATTTTTGAGCAATTGAAAATGCACACATACACATAAAATAATTAGAAATGTTTTTTGTGTCCTGACCAGGAGGTGGCGCAGTGGATAGAATGTTGGCCTGGGATGCTGAGGACCCAGGTTGGAAACCTCAAAGTTGCCAGCTTGAACGTGGGCTCACCAGCTTGAGAGTGTGGTCGCTGGCTTGAACGTGGACTCATAGACATGACCTCCATGGTTGCTGGCTTGAGCCCAAAGGTCATTGGCTTGTGCAAGGGGTCACTTGCACTGCTGGAACGCCCCAGTCAAGATACATCTGAGAAAGTAATCAGACCCTGGCTTGTTGGCTTAGTGGTAGAGCATCAACCCAGCGTGTGGATGTCCTGGGTTTGATTCCCGGTCAGGGCATATAGGACAAGCTACCATCTGCCTCCCCCCCCCCCCCCCGGCACCTTTTCCCTTCTGCAGCCATGGCTTAAATGGTTTGAGCGAGTTGGCCCTGGGTGCTAAAATGGTTTGGTCGCTGAGCAATGGAGCAGTGGCTCCAGATGGGCAGAGACTCAGCCCCTAGTGGCCTTGGCAGGTGGAATCTGGTCTGGGCACATGTGAGAGTCTGTCTCTGCCTCCCCACCTCTCACTTAAAAAAAAAACAATCAATGAACAATTAAGATGCACAATAAAGAATTAATGCTTTGGCCTGACCAGGCGGTGACGCAATGGATAGAGCGTCGGACTGGGATGCAGAAGACCCAGATTCAAGACCCCGAGGTCACCAGCTTGAGCACAGGCCCATCTGGCTTAAGCAAAAGCTCCTCAGCTTGGACCCAAGGTCGCTGGCTCCATCAAGGGGTTGCTCGGTCTGCTGAAGGCCCACGGTCAAGGCACATGTGAGAAAGCAATCAATGAATAACTATGGTGTCGCAACAGCAACGAAAAACTAATGACTGATGCTTCTCACCTCTCTCTCCGTTCCTGTCTGTCTGTCCCTATCTATCCCTCTCTCTGACTCTCTCTGTCCCTGTAAAAACAAACAAACAAAAAAAAAATAAAGAAAAAAAAATTAATGCTTTGGACCGACCTTCCTTTGTTCCTCCCTTCCTTCCTTCCTTCCTTCCTTCCTTCCTTCCTTCCTTCCTTCCTTCCTTCCTTCCTTCCTTCCATCTCTCTCTTTTGCTAAAAAAAATAATAAAGTGTTTTGTGGAGAAAAGAGCAATATAATGGAGAAAAACTGAGGGGTTACTTTAGCATAACTAGTTAGGAAAGTCCTTTCGAAAAAGGTAACAATTAGACTGAGTCCTTAAAAGGAGCCATGTAGCTTGACCAATGATGATGCAGTGAATAGACTGTCGAACTGGAATGCTGAGGTCCCTGGTTCAAAACTGCAACGTCACTGACTTGAGTGTGGGCTCCTCAGCTTGAGCGTGGGGTCCCTGGCTTGAGCATGGAATGATTAACATGATCTCAAAGTTGCTACCTTGAGCCCAAGGTTGCTGGCTTGAGCAGGGGGTCACTGGCTCAGCTTGAGTCTCCTCCTCAAGTCATGTATGCTAAGCAATCAGTGAATTTCTAAAGTGAGGCAACTGTGAGTTGATGTTTCTCACTCTCACCTCCCTCTCTCGGTCTTAAAAATAAATAAAAAAAAAAAAATAAGGAGCCATGTAAAAACGAGGGAAAAGTACATTTCAACCAAGCTTGGTGTGTTGGAGGAACAGAAAGAAAACCAACATGGCTGAGGCTTAGTGAATAAGGGCTGTGAACTACAAAATGAAGTTTAGGGCTTTTCAGGTGAGGAGTTTGGATTTTAATTTAAGTATGATTGAAAGCCATTCAGAAGTTGGTGAGTGACATGTTATGATTTGTATACAATATTTTTTAAAAGTTTACATTAGTGGCTATAGAGAAGAACAAGAATAGGAACAAGGAGTACAGTTAATAGGCTGTTGTGAGGTGGCTTGAACTAAGGTGGAAGTAGTAAAATGGAAGACGTGAATGGATTTGGGATGTGCATTAAATGTATAGCCAGTTGGATGTGGTGGCTGAAGGAAAGGGAAATGAAGGCTGACTCCTAGATCTGTGCCTTGAGTAGCTGGGTGAGGGGTAGCTCCACGTCCCATCTCCTGGGGTACTCACACGTGTTCTGAATCCTGTCCCACTTTCCTCTGTCATTTCTGAGACTCCTCCAGCAGCTTCTACCAAGAGAGAGCCAAGGTGGAACAAAAACTTTCAATAATCATCTGTAGGAATCTACGTGGGCCAGGAGGGTTCACTAAGCGGGACTGGGTGTTACCTAAGTCTGCTGTCACCAGCAGTAGTTCACTTTGGGTAATTAAATGGACTGAGGGAGGAGAGGAAATAAATGTAATTAAAAATATGAAACAGATTTTGGAGGATGACCCTAGTGTAGGGACATAAAACAGAAAGACTCCAACAAAAGTTCTCTTTGTACCAATATAGAAGAAAGAAAAAACATAATTTTAATATTGGGTAAGCATTGTCAGTGATAACATGCATGCAAGATAACACAAAACATGACAAAGTCTAGAGAGGTTTTCACCCAAATTTATACAAGAAGGTAGAAGACATAAATGAAAAGATCTCTATAAGAGACAAGAGGATATATCTTGTGATTGTCTTATTAAAACCATGAGAGATATCTGAGCTAAATCTAGAGTTAAATGTTTACAGTTTCATGGGTCAGAATACCCATGATTTTGAGAAATCAAAAAGTCAGACCATTTATATCAGGCCTATTATGTCCTCAAGGTGACACCCTAAAGAGGAGAGACTGGAGAGGCAGTGGTTTCCTTCCTGAAAGAACATTTCGTTCTTTCATCTTAAAACTTGCCACATATTTTTTCCTGAAAGACCTTCCATGTAGCCCAACCACAAAAAAATTTCATCATGTAAAAAGAACAAAAGAAAGAACCATGCATTAAAACATTTGTGATTTCTCCCACCTTCTATCCTTCCTTCCTTCGCCCTTCAGTCTTAATTCCTGTATCTCCTTCCAAGAGAGGTGCTAAGTGTGTCATTTATCAATGAAAATGATGCGGAATCAGAGACTGAGGAGAGAGGGAGTGAGCTGAAGAAATAAGAATGAATGCCAAAATGATGTGAAGGGCTGTAATTTATTTGCTAGAAGAAAAAAGGACTACAAAAGCAAAAGCAAGAGAAGCGGACAAAAAGCAAAACTGAGAACCATAAAGAACAAAGTTTAGGGAGAATCTTTGGTGATGATTTTGATACCGGGGCTTTGAGTCAGCTGTGGACCTGAGACATATTGAAGTGAAAAGAATGGGGTATTTTAAGAAGTGATGTACTAAACTGAATTTCCTTTCATATTCTTCAAGTTATGAAAATAAAGATGTGAATGACTTTTATTTTTATTGATTTTAATTTATTGTGTTTACATAGATTCAAGTGTCCCATTGAATATATCTCCTTCTCCCCACACTCCTGTGTTCCCTTTGATCCCCCTTGAGCCCCCTCCCCCCATCACCCTCTCCCCTTCCCTTCAGGATTTGCTGTCCTGCTCTCTTTGTCTCTGTCTTATGTATACATAATTTCACCAGTCCCTTTCCCGTCTCTGATTTCATCCTCTCTTCCCCTTTCCCTCTGTTCCCTTTGACACTGCCTCTGCCTCTATTTGGTTCTTTAGTTCACATTGTTCATTAGATTCCTCATATTAGTGAGGTCATATAATATTTTTCTTTCTCTGCCTGGCTTATTTCATTTAGCATAATAGTCTCCAGGTCCATCCATGTTGCCACAAAAGGTAATATTTCCCTTTTTCACGGCCGCATAGTATTCCATTGAGTATATGTACCACTGCTTTTTAATTCACTCATCCACTGATGGGCACTTGGGCTGTTTTCAGATCTTGTTTATTGTAAACAATGTTGCAATAAACATGTGGGTGCATGTCTTCCTTTGAATCAGTGATTTGGTATTCTTAGGATATATTCCTAAAAGTGGGATAACTGGGTCAAACGGCAGATCCATTTTTAATTTTTTGATGAAACTCCATACTGTTTCACAGTATGAAACTCCACAGTGGCTGCACCAGTCTGCATTCCCACCAGCAGTGCAGGAAGGTTCCCTTTTCTCCACATCCTCGCCAACACTTATTATGTGTTGTTTTGTTAATGAGCGCCATTCTAACAGGTGTGAGGTGGTATCTTATTGTGATTTTAATTTGCATTTCTCTGATGATTAGTAATGTTGAACATTTTTTTATATGCCTATTGGCCATCTGTATGTCCTCTTTGGAGAAGTGTCTATTCATTTCTTTTGCCCATTTTTTGGATTGGATTGTTTATCTTCCTGGTGTTGAGTTTTACAAGTTCTTTATAAATTTTGGTTATTAACCCCTTATCAGATATATTGTCGAATATGTTCTCCCATTGTGTGGTTTGTCCTTTTATTTTGTTCATAGTGTCTTTAGCTGTGCAAAAGCTTTTTAGTTTGATATAGTCACATTAGTTCATCCTGTTCTTTATTTCACCTGCCTTTGGAGATAAATCAGCAAATATATTGCTGTGAGAGATGTTGGAGAGCTTACTGCCTATGATTTCTTCCAAGATATTTATGGTTTCATGACTTACATTAAGTCTTTTATCCATTTTGAGTTTATTTTTGTGAATGGTGCAAGTTGGGAGTCTAGTTTCATTTTTTTGTATGTGCCTGTCCAATTTTCCCAACACCATTTAGTAGAGACTGTCTTTACTCCATTATATGCTTTTGTCTCCTTTGTCAAATATCAATTGGCCATAAAGGCATGGGTTTATTTCTGGGTTCTCTGTTCTGTTTCATTGATCTATGTGCCTCTTCTTATGCCAGTACCAGGCTGTCTTGAGAACAATGGCCTTGTAGTAAACCTTGATATCTGGAAGAGTAAATACCTCCTGCTTTATTTTTTCTTTTTAAGATTGCTGAGGCTATTCGTGTTCTTTTTGGATTCCGTATAAATTTTTGGAATATTTGTTCTATATCTTTGAAGTGTGCCATTGGTATTTTAATAGGAATTGCATTGAATTTATAGATTGCTTTGGGCAGTATAGACATTTTAATGATGTTTATTCTTTCTATCCATGAACACGGTATATGCTTCCACTTGTTTGTATCTTCCTTGATTTCTTTGATCATTGTTTTATAATTTTTCGAGTACAGGTCTTTAACCTCCTTGGTTAAATTTACTGCTAGGTACTTAATTTTTTTGTTGTTGTTGCAATAGTGAAGGGGATTGTTTTCTTAATTTATTTTTCAGACTATTTGTTGTTGGTGTATAAAAATGCCACTGATTTCTGAATATTGATTTTTATATCCTGTCACCTTGCTGAATTCATTTATCAGGTTCAGTAGTTTTTTGACTGAGACTTTAGGGTTTTCTATGTACAGTATCTAGTCATCGGCAAATAATGAGAGTTTTACTTCTTCTTTTCCAATTTGGATGCCTTCTATTTTTTCTTCTTGTCTGATAGTTGTGGCTAGGACTTCCAGAACCATATTGAATAAGAGCAGTAAAAGGGGTCACCCTTGCCTTGTTCCTGATCTTAAGGGGATTACTTTTAATTTTTGCCCATTGAGTATGATGTTGGCTGTGGGTTTGTCATAGATGGTCTTTATTATGTTGAGGTATGATCGCTGTATTCCTACTTTGCTGAGAGTTTTGATCGTAAATTGATGCTGGATATTATCAAATGCTTTTTCTGTATCTATTGATATTATCATGTGATTTTTATCCTTTGTTTTGTTTATGTGATGAATCATATTTATTGATTTGCGAATATTGTATTAAATTTATAGATTGCTTTGAGCAGTACAGACATTTTAATGATGTTTATTCTTCCTACCTATGAACACAGTATATGTTTCCACTTGTTTGTATCTTCCTTGATTTCTTTGATCATTGTTTTATAATTTTTGCATGTACCTGTTCCCCTAGAATAAATCCCTTGCCTCCGTAGAATAAATCCCACTTGATCATGATGTATGATGTATTTTTTAAATGTATTGCTGGATCTGGATTGCTAGTATTTTGTTGAGAATTTTAGCATCTAAATTCATCAGGGATATTGGCCTATAGATTTCTTTCTTTGTAGTGTCTTTATCTGGTTTAGGAATGAGAATTATGCTCACTTCATAAAAGAAGCTTGGAAGTCTTCCCTCCTCTTGAATGTTTTGAAATAGTTTGTGAAGGATAGGAGTTAATTCTGCTTTAAATATTTGGTAAAATTCGCCTATGAAGCTGTCTGGCCAGGACTTTTGTTTGTTTGGAGTTTTTTGATAACTGTTTCAATCTCAGTTGTTGCAATTGGTCTGTTTAGGTGTTCTGATTCTTCCAGACTGATTTTTGAAAGTTTATATATTTCAAGGAATTTGTCCATTTTACCTAGGTTGTCTAATTTTTTCGCATATAGTTCTTCATAGTATTTTCTTACAATCCTTTGTATTTCTGCTGTGTCAGTTGTTACTTTTCCACTCCCATTTCTAATTTTATTTATTTGACTCTTCTCTCTTTTTTTCTTGGTAAATCTGGTTAAAAGTTCATCAGTCTTGTTTACCATTTCAAAGAACCAGCTGTTCATTTCATTGATCTTCTGTATTGTTTTTTTAGCCTCTATGTCATTTATTTCCGCTCTGATCTTTATTATTTCCTTCCTTCTACTTCTTCTGGGCTTTACTTGCTGTTCTTTTTCTAGTTGTTTTAGATGCCAGGTTAAGTTGTTTATTTGAGCATTTTCTTGCTTCTTAAGGTATACCTGTGATGCTATGGACTTCCCTCTCAGGACTGCTTTTGCTGTGCCCCATGAATTTTGAGTTGTTTTATGTTTATTTTCATTTTTTTCAAGGAAATTTTTTATTTATTCCTTGATCTTCTTGTTAACCACTTATTACTTAATAACATACTATTTAGTCTCTAAGTGTTTTCATGTTTTTCAGTTTTTTGATTGTAGTTGATTTCTAGTTTCATGCTGTTGTGATCAGAGAAGATGCCTAGTATGATTTCAATCTTCTTAAATTTATTGAGACTCATTTGGTGTCCTAACGTGTGGTCTGTCCTAGAGAATGTACCATGAGCACTTGAACAGAATATATATTCTGCTGCTTTAGGGTGAAAAGTTCTGAAGATATTTATTAAACCCAGTTGATCTAATGTGTCATTTAAGGCTGCTGTTTCTGTGTTAATTTTCTTTCTTGAGGATCTATCCATTGATGTTAGTGGGGTATTAAAATCCCTTGTTATTATAGTATTCCTGTTGATCTCGTCCTTTATGTCAATCAAAATCTGCTTTATATATTTAGGTGCTCCTATATTAGGTGCATAGATATTTGCAATGATTAGATCTTCCTGTTGGATTGCTCCCTTTATCATTATGTAGTGACCTTCTTTATCACTCACTATAACCTTTGTGTTAAAGTCTATTTTGTCAGATATAAGTATTGCTACCCCAGCTTCTTTTTCCTTCCCGTTTGCGTGAAATACTTTTTTCCATTCCTTCACTCTCAGTCTATGTGTATCTTTTGTTTTGAGGTGGGTCTCTTTTCTACAGCATATGTACTGGTCCTGTTTTCTTATCCATTCAGCTACCCTATGTCTTTTGATGGGAGCATTTAATCCATTTATATTTAAGGTTATTATTGATATGTAGTTGTTTATTGCCATTTTATTCTTTAAATCTACAATCCGCTTTTTCTAGATGTTTTTTCCCTTTGCTCTGTTACAGCCGGCCCCTTAACATTTCTTGCAGCAATGGTTTAGTTGTAATGAATTCCTTTATTATTATTTTTTTGTCTAGGAAGCTTTTTATTTCTCCTTCAATTTTAAATGATAGCTTTGCTGGATAAAGAAGTCTTGAATGTAGGCTCATATTTTGCATTACTTTGGATATTTCTTGCCATTCTCTCCTGGATTCTAATGTTTCTGTTGAAAAGTCAGTCATCAATTTTATGGGGGCTACTCTGTAGGTAATTGACTGCTTTTCTCTTGCAGCTTTTAGTATCTTTCTTTATCTCTTAATTTTGTCTTTTTTAAGTATGATGTGTCTTGGTGTAGGCCTCTTTGGGTTCCTCTTTAATGGGACTCTCTGTGCTTCTTGAACTTGTGTGACTTTTTTCTTCATCAGTTTAGGGAAGTTTTCAGCTATGATTTCTTCAACCAGATTCTCTATCCCTTAATCTTTCTCTTCTCCTTCAGGAACCCCTATGATGCGGATGTTGTTTCTCTTCATGTTGTCACAGAGTTCTCTTAGAGTTTCCTCACACTTTTTTTAAAAATTTCTTTTATTAACTTTAATGGGGTGATACCAATAAATCGGGGTACATATGTACAATGAAAACATCTCCAGATTATCTTATCATTCAATTGTGCTGCATACCCATTACCCAAAGTCAAATTGTCCTCTGTCACCTTCTATCTGGTTTTCCCTGTACCCTTCCCCTTCTCCCTATTCCACCCTCCCTACCCTCCCCCCATCCCGTAACCACCACACTCTTGTCCATGTCTCATAGTCTCACTTTTATGTCCCACCTATGTATGAAATCATGCTGTTCTCAGATTTTTTTTTTCTGATTCACTTATTTCACTCCGTATAATGTTATCAAGGTACATCCATTTTGTTGTAAATGATCCGATGTCATCATTTCTTATGGCTGAATAGTGTTCCATAGTATATATGTACCAAAGCTTTTTAATCCACTCGTCTTCTGACGGACACATGGGCTGTTTCCAGATCTTCGCTATTGTGAACAATGCTGCCACGAACATGGGGGCACATTTCTTCTTTTCGAACAGTGTTATGGTGTTCTTAGGGTATATTCCTAAAAGTGGGATAGCCGGGTCAAAAGGCAGTTCGACTTCTAATTTTTTGAGGAATCTCCAAACTGTTTTCCACAGTGTCTGCACCAGTCTGCATTCCCACCAGCAGTGCAGAAGGGTTCCCTTTTCTCCGCATCCTCGCCAGCACTTGTTCTGTGTTGTTTTGCTGATGAGTGCCACTCTGACTGGTGTGAGGTGATATCTCATTGTGGTTTTGATTTGCATTTCTCTAATGATTAGTGATGTTGAGCATTTTTTCATATGTCTTTTGGCCATCTGTATGTCTTCTTTGGAGAACTTTCTATTCATTTCTTTTGCCCATTTTTTGATTGGATTGTTTGTCTTCCTGATGTTGAGTTTTATAAGTTCTTTATAAATTTTGGTTATTAACCCCTTATCAGACGTGCTGTCGAATATGTTCTCCCATTGTGTGGTTTGTCTTTTTATTCTGTTCTTATTGTCTTTAGCTGTGCAAAAACTTTTTAGTTTGATATAGTCCCATTTGTTTATCTTGCCTTTTATTTCATTTGCCCGTGGAGATAAATCGGCAAATATATTGCTGCTACAGATGTCGGAAAGCTTGCTGCCTATGTTTTCTTCCAAGATGCTTATAGTTTCACGGCTTATGTTTAAGTCTTTTATCCATTTTGAATTTGTTTTTGTGCATGGTGTAAGTTGATGGTCTAGTTTCATTTTTTTGCAGGTAGATGTCCAATTTTCCCAGCACCATTTGTTAAAGAGGTTGTCTTTACTCCATTGTATGTTCTTTCCTCCTTTGTCAAATATCAGTTGTCCATAAAGGTGTGGCTTTATTTCTGGGTTCTCTGTTCTGTTCCATTGATCAATGTGCCGGTTCTTATGCCAGTACCAGGCTGTCTTGAGTATAATGGCCTTGTAGTAAACCTTGATATCAGGAAGAGTGATACCTCCTGCTTTATTTTTTCTTTTTAAGATTGCTGAGGCTATTCGTGTTCTTTTTTGGTTCCATATAAATTTTTGGAATATGTTTTCTATATCTTTGAAGTATGTCATTGGTATTTTAATTGGTATAGCATTGAATTTATAAATTGCTTTGGGTAATATAGACATTTTAATGATGTTTATTCTTCCTAGCCATGAGCACGGTATATGCTTCCACTTATTGGTATCTTCCTTGATTTCTTTTATCAATGTTTTATAATTTTCTGAGTACAAGTCCTTAACCTCCTTGGTTAAATTTACTCCTAGGTATTTTATTTTTTTGGCTGCAATAGTGAAGGGGATTGTTTCCTTAATTTCTTTTGCTGACAGTTCATTGTTTGTATATAGAAATGCCTCTTATTTCTGAGTATTAATTTTGTATCCTGCCACCTTGCTGAATTCATTTATAAGGTCCAGTAGTTTTTTAACTGAGACTTTAGGGTTTTCTATATACAATATCATATCATCTGCAAATAGTGAGAGTTTTACTTCTTCTTTTCCAATTTGGATGCCTTTTATTTCTTCTTGTTGTCTGATTGCTGTAGCTAGGACTTCCAGAACTATGTTGAATAAAAGTGGTGAAAGTGGGCAACCCTGCCTGGTTCCTGATCTTAAGGGGATTGCTTTTAATTTTTGTCCATTTAGTATGATGTTTGCTGTGGGTTTGTCGTAGATGGCCTTTATCATGTTAAGGAATGTTCCTTGTATTCCCACATTACTGAGAGTTTTGAGCATGAATGGGTGCTGGATTTTATCAAATGCCTTTTCTGCATCTATTGAACTTATCATGTGATTTTTGTCCTTCCTTTTGTTTATGTGATGAATCACATTGATTGATTTGCGAATATTGAACCAGCCTTGCCTCTCCAGAATATATCCCACTAGATCGTGGTGTATGATTTTTTTCATATATTGCTGAATCCGGTTGGCTAATATTTTGTTGAGAATTTTAGCGTCTAAATTCATCAGGGATATAGGCCTATAATTTTCTTTCTTTGTGTTGTCTTTGCCCGGTTTTGGGATCAGAATTATGCTCGCCTCATAAAAGGAGTTGGAAGTCTTCCTTCCACTTGAATTTTTTGAAATAGCTTGAGGAGGATAGGAGTTAGTTCTTCTTTGAATTTTTGATAGAATTCACTTGTGAAGCCATCAGGTCCAGGACTTTTCCTTTTTGGGAGTTTTTTGATAACTGTTACGATTTCATCTGTTGTAATTGGTCTGTTTAGGTGCTCTGATTCTTCCAGATTAATTTTTTTTTTAATTTTTTTTTATTTTATTCATTTTAGAGAGGAGACACAGAGTGAGAGAGAGGAGACAGAGAGAAAGAGAGAAAGTGGGGAGGAGCTGGAAGCATCAACTCCCATATGTGCCTTGACCAGACCAGCGCAGGGTTTTGAACTGGCGACCTCAGTGTTCCCAGGTCGACGCTTTATCCACTGCGCCACCAGAAGTCAGGCCAGATTGATTTTTGAAAGTTTATATGATTCAAGATATTTGTCCATTTCATCTAGATTGTCTAATTTTTTGGCATAGAGTTCTTCATATTATTTTCTTACAATGCTGTGTATCTCTGTTGTATCAGTTGTAATTTCTCCACTGTCCTTTCTAATTTTATCTATTTGAGACCTATCTCTTTTTTTCTTGGTGAGTCTAGTTAAGGGTTTATCAATCTTGTTTACCTTTTCAAAGAAACAGCTTCTGGTTTCATTGATCCTCTGTATTGTTTCCTTAGCCTCTATGTCATTTATTTCTGCTCTGATCTTTATTATTTCCTTCCTTCTACTTGTCTTGGGTTTTATTTGTTGTTGTTTTTCAAGTTCTTTTAGCTGCAGGGTTAGGTTGCTTATATGAGCTTTTTCTAGCTTCTTATGATATGCCTGTAGTGCAATGAACTTCCCTCTCAGAACTGCTTTTGCTGTGTCCCATAGATTTTGAGTTGACGTATGCTCATTATCGTTTGTTTCTAGAAACTTTTTTATTTCTTCTTTGATTTTAATGTTAATCCATTCATTATTTAATATCATGCTATTTAGTTTCCAAGTGTTTGAGTATTTTTCGGTTTTTCTTTTGTGGTTAATTTCTAGTTTCATGGCATTGTGATCAGAGAAAATGCTTGATATGATTTCAATCTTCTTAAATGTATTGAGGCCATTTTTGTGTCCTAACATGTGGTCTATCCTAGAAAACGTACCATGAGTGCTTGAGAAGAATGTATATTCTACTGCTTTAGAGTGAAAAGTTCTTAAGATATCTATTAAATCAAGTTGATCTAGTGTATCCTTTAAGTCTGCTGTTTCTTTATTGATTTTCTTTCTTGTGGATCTATCCAGTGTTGTTAGTGGGGTATTGAAATCCCCTACTATGATAGTATTACTGTTAATCTCGCCCTTTATATCCATCAAAGTCTGCTTTATGACTGTCGGGGCTCCTATATTTGGTGCGTAGATATTTATAATAGTTATATCTTCCTGTTGAATTGTTCCCTTTATCATTATGTAGTGTCCTCCTTTATCTCTTACTACAGCCTTGGTTTTAAAGTCCATTTTGTCAGATATAAGTACTGCTACCCCTGCTTTTTTTTCATTTCCATGAAATATTTTTTTCCACCCTTTTACCTTCAGTTTATGTGCATCTTTTGTTTTAAGGTGTGTCTCTTGTAGACAGCATATGTATGGGTCCTGTTTCTTTATCCACGCAGCTACCCTATGTCTTTTGATTGGATCATTTAATCCATTTACATTTAAGGTTATTATTGATATGTAATTGTTTATTGCCATTATATTTCTTAAATCTGTATTTTTTTTTTCTTTTTGCTATATTCTTTCCTTCCTTTGAACTGTTCACACTAGGCCCCTTAGAATCTCTTGCAGGATTGGTTTGGTTTTAATGAATTCCTTGAGGTTTTCTTTGTCTGGAAAGCTCTTTATTTCTCCTTCAATTTTAAATGTTAGCCTTGCTGGATAGAGTAGTCTTGGTTGTAGGTTCTTGTTCTGCATTACTTTGATTATATCTTGCCATTCCCTTCTGGCCTCAAGTGTTTCTGTTGAGAAGTCCGATGTGATCCTAATGGGGGCTTCTTTGTAGGTGATAGTCTTTTTTTCTTTAGCAGCTTTTAAGATTTTTTCTTTATCTATTTGTTTTGGTATTTTAACTATGATGTGTCTTGGTGTAGATCTTTTTGGGTTTCTCTTTAATGGAGTTTTGTGTGCTTCTTGAACATGTGGAATGTTTCCCAGCCTTAATTTAGGGAAGTTTTCTGCTATGATTTGATTGAACACAGTTTCCATTTCCTGTCCTCTTTCCTCTTCTTCAGGCACCCCTATGATGCGAATGTTGTTTCTCTTCATGTTGTCACAGAGCTCCCTTAGAGTTTCCTCACATTTTTTGAATCTCTTTTCCTTTTTTTTCTCTGCTTCTGTAAATTTGTTTATTGTGTCCTCTAACTCGCTGATTCGATCCTCAGCGTGATTCATCCTGCTTTTAATTCCTTCCATTGTGGTCTTCAGTTCTGATACTGTATTTGTCATTTCTGTCTGATTCTTTTTTATTATTTCAATTTCGTTTTTTATACTTGTTATCTCTTTATTTAAGTGTTCATAATGACTATCCATTGTTGCTCTAATTTCTTTGAACATCCTAACTATCAATATTCTAAATTCTGCTTCTGGTAGTTTGGTTATATCTGGTTCATTCAGGTCCTTCTCTGGGGATTTCTCTTGGTTCATTTGGTTTGCATTCCTCTGCCTGCCCATTTTATCTGAGTATAAGCAAGTTGTGGCCACTGAAGTCCAGTATGTGTTGCCTTTGTGTTTTCTAGGTGTGGTCTGTCTGTAGGCTTGCCACCCCCTCTGCCGCTGCCTAGGGCGGCTGGGTGTGGGCGTTGTCAGCACGGTTCACTGCAGCTATTGCTGTGATTTCTGCCTCTCCTTTGCAGGAGGGGCTGTCACTCAAGTCACTAGCCTTAGCACTCAAGGCAGAGGTGAGCACCTTTGCTCAGCTGCGGACCAAGCCCGTTTCCCGAAGCTTACGCCCAGCCCCCTCAGTCAGAGCCTGCTTGCCACCATTTCACGGGTTGGGTGGGGCTTTTGATGTGCTCTCAGCTGTGAGCCTTTGCCCGTCCAGAATTTAGCCCCACCCTCGAGGCCAGGGCCCTCCTGCGCAGGCGATTATTGGGCTGGGCGTGTTTGCTGGCATGAGCTCAGCTGCTAGCTTCCGGTCATTCCGGATCCTACGCCGCCCCCACACTTGGAGCCAGCTCGGGCACGTAAGGTGGTAATTCCTAGTTTCTTTGGCAGGGCGGGGCGAGCAGCATGAGCTCAGTGGCGAACTTCCACTGTTCTCAGTGTCTCCCTTGCCCCCTCCTTAGGAGCCCGCTCGCGCACACAGATGGCACACTGCGGTTTCTCCGTCTGGGCGGGGTTGGCAGCGTGAGCTCAGCTGTGAGCCCCTCGCCCGTCCCTGGTCTTAGCCCCATCCCCGCGGTCAGCGCCGGCTTGCACAGGGTCGCAGAGCTGATCTCTGCCCGTATTTCTCCCCACAAGTGGGGTCACAGGCGGGCCCGCAGCTAAAGGACTGCTTTTGCGAGTCCCCTTCGCCCCTGCTGGGCTAGACCAAGCTCACACCGGTTGTGCCTCCGCCCACACCGACAGGACCGCGTTTTAGCATCCTGCCGCAACTATAGCCTTCAGCAACCCTCAGGCGGCTAGAAGTGCCCTAAGTCTCCACACTGTAGGCCTGGAAGCTCCCTCCCTCTAAGCAGCTCTGCTCTAATTGCTGCAGGAGAGCTTGTTTGGCTAGTGTCCTGTCTCCCTTTGCTGGTATTGCTTGTTCCAGGGGAAATATTCGTTTTCGATTAGGGAAGTGACTTAGCCCATGGGTCGGGGTGGCTGTCCCTCAGAGTGTCTCCGTGCCTTCATTTCACTCTTTGTTCCCGCTGCTCTGTTCCTCTCCTCTGTCCCAGTTCCCCGAACCCTGGGTGCGTGGTTGTGAGAGAGGCTTTCTGAGCTGTCCCTTTAAAAAGATTTTTGGGTCTGAGAAAACTCTCTCTTTTTCACAAATAGTATCCTCACTTGCTTCACAGCTCAATACTGTCCAAACGCCTCTTCTAGGCTCTGGGACTGCAGGCTGGGGCTTGGTTCCTGGGACCCAGGTCCCTCCCTCTCCGCCAAACTCTCCTCCCGCCACGCGGGTCTCTCCGGGCTGCCGTTTGCTCCGGGGAGCTGGGCAGCCCTCTTCATGTTTTCGCTATTCCTACCAGTCTCAATGTGGCTTCTGCAGTGTTCCTTGGTTGAAGAGTTCACTTAGTTTAGTTCAAAGTTGGTTTATCCAGATGATGGTTCTTAAAATTGAGTTATAATCCACTTTGGTTCTGGGAGTTGGAAGTTGGTACTTCCGCCTACTCCATCGCCATCTTCCCTCCCAAGCCTCCTCACACTTTTTGATCTTCTTTTCTTTTTTTTGCTCTGCTTCCATGCTTCCATGCTTTCATTTTTCTTTTCCTCTAAATAGCCAATTCAATCCTCTGCTTTCTCCAGCCTGCTATTAATTCCTTCTAGTGTAGTCTTCATTTCTGATATTATATTTGTCATTTCTGACTGATTCATTTTTTAATTTCCATGTCCTTTTTGATGCTCGCTATCTCTTTATTTAGGTGCTCATTATGTCCACCCATCGTTGCTCTAAGATCTTTGAGTATCCTAAGAATCATTATTTTAAACAATGCATCTGGTAATTTGGTTATTTTTTATCTCATTCAGTTCTTTTTCTGGAGATTTCTCTTGTTGATTCATTTGGATTGCATTTTTCTGTCTTCTCATCTTTTCTTTGTATATACTCTTCTTTTGGGTGTGCTGTTTGAATAGTTAGTCAAATCTAGGGTTTATGTTGTCTGCTTCCAGCTATCAGTTGTGTTGGTTCTAGATCTTCTTGGATTGGCTTCATATGTTGTTTGTAATCTTTGTGGGCCACTTGTCATCAGCAACTGCTCTTTTTGCTGTTCGTGTGGGTGGTTTTCGTGCCTGGGTAGTGTGGGAGGAGCCAACCTGTCTATAAGGATCAGCTTCCTCCTGCTTAGAGCTGTCAGCAGCTCTGTACAAGTTGCAAGCTCTGAAAGATTTGCCTCCGCTTTTCAGCTGTTCCACCTCCTCTTGCAGCTGCCTCGTCTTTCCAGAGGCCTCTCTTGAAAGACTGTAGTGTGGGTTCGACTGGCCTTACCTAATCTACCCCTGTACAGATTGAAAACTTGTTGGGTTAGGGCTACTGAGGTTGGGAATACAACATTAGTAATACCCCCTACTTCGGGGTCTTTTGGGCAATAGCTCAGTACAGGGAATGTGGCCCCTACTTTAGGGCCTAATTCCTCAGCCTCTGCTGGATATTTGAATTTTATTTCTCCCCAATAAGGTGAGCTGCAGGAAAGTCTGAATTCCTCTGAGTTTCTTTTTCTGCTGCCCCTAACTGCTGGCTACTCACTAGGCCCAGCAGGAAACTCCGGGGGTTAAAGTAGGGTAGTGGGCATGGCTTGCTTTTTAGTCACAGTTGTCACTCTAACCAGATTTTTTTTTTTACATATCTCAGTAGGGTGTTGCTATAGGAGTGCAGTAGGTGTGGCCTCTGAGTTCCAGATGTGTGGCCTGCCCACTGGCTCACCAGGGTTGGGGTGTGTTCTCAGTAGTAGAGGGGGCAGGTGTAACTCCAGTTTCACTAGAAACCTGAGTCACTGACCCGCCCCCTTCTATACCTTTTGGAAGAACCCTTTCCCCTGGTTGGATATGGAGAGATTTCTGGGGGTGGGGCAGCTGCCTTTCCCCAGGACAAAAGGATTGCTCCTCCCATGTAAATGTCAAATTTAGCCCTGGAGAATGACTCAGTGCAGGTGTTCTAATCACGGTCACCATGTCTGTCCCTGTGCCTCCAACTTTACACTTTCCTCATGCAACTCCAGTCCTCTCAGCTCTCCTGCCTCCGGAGTCCCAGGCAAGTGGCCATGAGTGAGATTTGCTGTGCGGGCCCTTTAAGACTGGATTTACCTCTCTGAAGCTGACTCCCTTCCCCCTTGCAGACAGAAACCCTGTTCTTTTCACTACTCAGTGCTGTCTGGTTGCCTCTTCCAGTCACTGGGGCTCCAGGCTGGGGCTCAGGGCCTAGGGCTGAGGGCCTCCACCTCTCAGGATACCTCTCCCCATGGTGAGAGTCCCTCTGGGCACCCCATCACCCCTCACTCCTGGGAGTGGGGCAACCCCCACCATATCTCCACACTTCCTCCCAGACTTGATGTGGCTTCTTCTGTGATCCTTGGTTCTAGAGTCCTCTTTGTTTCATCCAAAGTTGGTTTTTCACAATGGTTGTTCTTAAATTAAGTTGTAATCCAATTTGGTCCTGGGATGTGGCTGTTGTAACATCTGCGTACTCAGTGGCCATCTTGGAATCTGGCTGCGAATGACTTTTAAATTACCTTTGATTACCAAATTAATTTTTTAGACTGTGAAGACCTGCTTAGACAACCAACCCTGCAGTGCCTGAGTTGGGTTACGTCTTATGGAAAGTCAGAGGAGTGTTGACCCTGAAGATGATATGAAATCAGTAAAAATCATCCAAAAGTTCTTTACGGAGTGCCTATTATATTTGTAGCAATCTATGAGGCATGGAGAAAGAAAGCAAATAATTTAACATGTGGCCAAGCCTTTGAAGCTTTTATATAAGCAAATATTTCCATGCTACAGTAAAGTAATAAATAACATACCACATGGTCCCTGGCGGGTTGGCTTAGTGGTAGAGCATTGGCCAAATGTGTGGATATCCTGGGGTTCGATATGTGGTCAGGGCACATTGAAGAAATGCCCATCTGCTTCTCCACTCTTTTCTCTCTCTTTTTTATCTCTCTTCTCCCCCCTTGCAGAGCATCCATGGCCTCCACCTCAGGTGCTAAAATATGGCTTTGGTTGGAACTAACCAAGGGCCCCAGATGGGCAGAGCATTGCCCCCTAGTGGACTTGTCAGGTGGATCCCAGTCCAAGTGCATGTTGGAGTCTGTCTTCCCTCTCCCTAAACTTAAAAAAAAAAATAGCGTACCACCAAAAGATATGTGGAAAGACCATGTGGGCTGTGAGTTGGTAGGAAAAAGCACTAACTTACGTTAGGGGCTTTGCTAGAACTTAATATCTACCAGTATTTTCCTTACACTATTTTTTTTTCTTAACACTATTTTTTAAGCTTGGCCTGTCCCCAAATTGTAATAATTTTCTTAAGCTTTAAGATTATTATAATTCCAACCAGGTATACCAAACAAAAACACAATTCTTAGGAGAAAAATACCTAGGAAAAATATACTGAAAGGTTAGTGGTTAGTTTTTTAGTCTATAGTTCTGTAGGTGATCTAATTTCCTTTATCCTTTCCACCTTTCTGAAGTTTCCATTTTTTCTAAAATTAATATTTATTGTCTTTCAAGATTTTTTTCAGATTTTATTTATTTTAGAGAGAGGAGAGAAAGAAGAGAAAGGGAGAGGCACAGGAAGCATCAACTTTCATATGTGCCTTGGCCAGGCAAGCCCAGGTTTTCAAACCAGCAACTTCTGCATTCCAGGTCGATACTTTATCCACTGTGCCACCACAAGTTAGGCTCAAAAATTTTTTGAAAACCCTAATTTTAAAATTGTTAGTGTAACAATAATTAAATAAATATCTATGACTATTCCACAATTAAGTACTAGGCTAAACACAAAAAAACTTAATATTCCCTTAGAGCTTAGACCTGAGAAAGAAAAAAATAAATAAAACATAATTCTCTTTATGATGGAGAACAAACTCCAGAACTTCCTAAAATTCTTTCTTCCAAATATATTGTGATCTATTTCCAATAGCCTTGTCCTTGTGTAAACATAGCTGCCATTTGCCTCAGCATCTGAATTAAATCTCAGTGGAGTTAACCCTGGAAGAAAGGCTGTTTTGAGAGTCAAGATCCCAGCTAATATCAGCTGTGCAGTTGAGTGGGTATATGGTCAAGCTGTGTAACCAGTTTTACCCTTGATCTCTTCATCTTAAAAAAATAAGGGATTTACATGCATGACTTATGGGTATGTAAAATGGTGCAGCTGTTATAGAAAACATGTTGGCAATTCCTCAAAAAATTAAATATAGGATTATCATACTACCCAGAAATTCTACTTCTAGGTATAAGATAAAAAAAAAAAAAAGAATACAATTTGGCTAAAACATATATTTATACTAATGTTCGTAGCAGCATTATTCACGACATTTAAAGGTAAAAACAACCCAAATGTTCATCAATAGGAGAATGAATAAACAAAATATGGTATATACATATAAAAAGCTCTTCACTTATTTCCATCATGGGGCAGATATTCTGCACACCAACAAGCAATGATTTGACACCAGCTGGGCGTTCTGCACAATTTAATTCACTCCTGACACTATGTACCTGGAGCATCAGGTTCCATAGTTCGGTCCCGCAAGACAGCTGTAAAGCCAGTAATCGTGGCCACAATCACAGCCGCCAGGCCCGTGCAGGTTCCCATTAGATTCGGACAGTCGGTAATGAAACACAGGAGCCAAAAACTGGTGAGCCATCAGCTTTAATTCTAGCTTGCACCCGGCAGGCAAGCAAAAACACACACTGGGCTCTAAAACCCATATATTCAGTGCTCACAAAGCTACTGACTTATCCGAGTTTCCTAGAATCAAAGGTTTCTAGCTCACCAGACTTATTCACCTCTGTTCCCCATCTCCTCCAGCACAAACTGGCTTCTCCCTCAGCTTTCTGCCATCTTTAACAAAGTGAGCATATTATATTTTCTCTGCCCAACAATCCACCCCTAAGCTCACTTTACTACCCACAATCTACACCACTGGCATTCCTGTACAAGGAAATTAGGCACATTACACAAATTACAGCAATAGCACAAATCATACAGTTTCAACAATTACAAAGGTACACACATTTCACCAGTCTTTGAGCACTTTGCCAAAAGCGCAAAATGTCCTCAGCCTTCTTTCTAGCCATGGGAAAAGCTTCCCGGGGCAGGAGGGCCTCCAGCAAAGCCACCCCACCCCCATCAGGGTATTTCACATTGTCCAAAATCCGTAAGTCCATTCAACAAAGGAGCCAGTGCTCACTTGGTCATAGTCCAGGAAATCAGTCCACACACATGGGGCTTTAGTCTCCCCCTCATCTCTGCCATCCTAGCAGCTCTTACACTGTCCCAAAAAGGAGCATGTGGCCATGGCAGTCAGGATTTCCATCTCTGCTCTGGGGAGCATGATGGCATCCACCCCTATGTCCCCAAATCGCAGACCTACCAGGAGCATAGCTACTCCTTGCTGCTGGGTTTTCACCTTCTGGAGACTGCGGATTGCAACTCCAGCTTGATTCTCCTCATCCTCCAAAGAGGAACTGAAAACACCAGCTCCTGCTGCTGGGCTTGATCTCCGGGCCACCGCTGCCTTCTGCTCAGCAGGCCTTGCAGCTCCGGCCCCGGCCTCAGCTCCGGCCCCAGCCTCAGACCCGGCCTCATGCCGCTGCTGGCTCTCCACAACATCCAGGGCAATCTCCAACTCACGAACCTGTGATTCCTTCTCCAGCATCTGCTCCATTTCTAGGTGAATCTTGCAAACCTGGTCAGCCTCCTCCTCAAGCGCTTCCTTCAGCTCCAGGGTCAGCATCTGTTTCTCCCACGTTTCCTCCAGCTCCTTCCGCTGCTCAGCCTGCAGGTCCTGGACAGCCTCTTCCATAGAGCTCTCGGTTTCCTCACGCATGACTGTAAAAGTCAGCCAGCCTACAGTCCCTCAAAAAACAGCTATGGGAAACCATAACAGCAGCCAGTCCTCTACTCCACCGCTCAAAGTTGGTGGTGGCTCCATGCCGATCTGTATCAAATCCTGCCACAGACTACGCCAAATGTAAAGCCAGTAGTCGGGGTCACCATCACAGCAGCCTGACCCGTGCAGGTTCGCATTAGATTTGAACAGTCGGTAATGAAACAATGGAGCCAAAAACTGAGCCATCAGCTTTAATTCTAGCTTGCACCTGGCGGGCAAGCAAAAACACACACTGGGCTCCAAAACCCACACATTCAGTGCTCACAAAGCTACTGACTTATCCAAGTTTCCTAAAATCAAAGGTTTCTAGCTCACAAGACATATTCACCTCTGTTTCCTATCTCCTTCTCTCTACACAAACTCTGCACAAACTGGCTTCTTCCTCAGCACTCTGCCATCTTGGCTGCTTCTCTCCTCCACGTGGCCTTAATCAGCTCTCCTCTCTATGGTAATCCCAGGAACCAAGAGAGAGCAAGCTCCTGGCCTGCCCCACTTTATAGTGTAGAATCACAGCCTTTAATTCAATTATACAAACAAGGAAGTCTCTGATACAAAGTCACCCATCTGAGGCATAATGGGATTCCTCAGGAGTGTATCACCTCATATCATCCAATCAGTCAAGGGTATGGGGGAAAGCCCACTCTTAAAACCAAGCCTTAGGCCATAACGACCCGGCCTGCTTATGTTACAGCCTTTCCCCCACACCCATCCCAAGCATAAGGGCAAATAATATCACCTGGGTGATGGGCTTCCATGTGGGCAGCGCCATCTTTAACAAAGTGAGCATAATATATTTTATCTGCTCAACAAGGACCAATTGCAGCAGACAATAGGGTAGTTAGCCATGGTGAATAATTAAACATTCTCTGAAACCAATTCTCCGATTGTTCAGAATTTTTTCTTTTCTATGTTTGTTTTAACTAAAGATAGATATTTTAAATTACATTAGAATTATTAGCATAGAAACAACAAGTTTCTCCTAATGCTGCACTTAACCCACTTTGTTGAAGAAAAAGTAAGTCTAAGCCTCTTCTATTTTGTAAAACCATTTCAGCTAAGGAATCTACTTGGGCTTCTAACTTGGAGATAGATTGCTCTAAATTTTTTAAGTCATCATTGATTAGACTACTTAATTGCCCTATTGGTATTTCTTCTTTCACTAAGGCCATAAGTCCCAATTGCAGCTGTTCCTGCCAATTCTAATTCTACTAGTAAGGGGACAAGAATGGACTCATTTCCAATGAGACAACAAGCTAGGTGGTTGCATTAATAGCCTTCCTTCATTTCCTTCAAATAAATAAACTTGCGGCATAACATACATTAGAATACACAATAGAGGCTTATTCTGTTCTCTAAACCTGTTTTTGTTAGCACACCTAGTGAGCCCATCTGTGCAGGCCCACCAAGTATTGTTGGGGGCTGTATAGTATTTAGCTTCTTCTTTCTTCATAGTCTGATTATTTATAACCAGTGTTCTATTGCATAGATTTTTATAAGGGAAACTGTGAATTGGATAGCTTTGGCTTTGTGTGAATTGGATAGCTTTGGCTTTGTAAACAGATTCCTCGTCCTTGTATATCTCCTAAAGTTAACCTAGGTTGTTCCCAGCTACATTTATTTTCTTAATTACTAGAAGTAATATTACGTATGATTCCAAGCCCAACATAATAAGGTGATTTAGATTCTATACATAATTAACAGTCTGCTTTTAAATCAGGGTTCATACTATTTACAACTTTATGTAATGCATCAAGAATACTAAAGGGAGATTCATGAGTTAAAGTAGATATGGGTGGGTACCTTACGCGATGCTAAATCTCTAAGTGTGGTGGAGGGAGTAACAAAGGATGACTGTGTAACAAGAGGAAAAACAGGGATTGGCAGTGTTAAGTCTGCTAAGGGATCTATGGGTTTCTTAAGTGGGGTGTATGTATACCTTTGATTGGTTATAAGTGTTCCTGGATTCTTAGCCCACACAAAGAGTCATATTCCCTATGTTTTTCCTACCGCCCATCCAGCATTTTTAGGGTTTACATTGGTAATATTTATAGGATTACATTTGCCAGTATTTTGGCAGCTGCTTGTGGGTGCTACTCTGGATAGAAGAATATGACTATCCCTATTCTTCTTGTCATTGTTTATAGTGGAAATCGTTTCACAATCCTAGTAAAGGCAGAAATATTTTTCAGCATTTAAACATGTTGTATATTACCAGTTCCTGAGCAAATATAGATTCCAAGTCTCCTTAGTCCTATTTCCTGTCTTACATAGCTGCATCTAAAGGGCCTTTTTCCTTTTACTATTTTATTTACTTTAAATGCTCTTTTAAAATGATATTATATGAGTTCCCCTTGTACCTTGTTTCAAAATCGCTTTGAAAAATATCACAGAGGTCAAGCATGACTTGGGCATTACCTCTTGTCCAAATATATTCTTTGATAGTATTTCCTGTAGTTCCATTTCTTAACTGAAATTTATATGGTTGTGGTAGCTTATGGGGGTTACCTCCTATACTATAGGGAATTACATGCAAAAAGCAAAGTAAAACAATTAGACACTAATTAATCTTAATTTTAAAGGGTCTTTGGTAGCTGTGAAGGTCCATCCTGAGTCGGCATCCTGAGTCGGCCTTTTTGATCCATGAGTGATGAATTCATGCTGGGATGCTGTCAACCTTTACTGCAGTTGGAGTAATCAGGATGATGTAGTAGGGTCCCTTCCAGGCCAGAGTCAGTCCTTTTCTGATAAACTATTTGATGAGGACGTGATCACTGGGCTGGAACGGGTGAGCAAACTCAGAGCTGGGCGATGGGAGAGTTTCTCGCACCTGCTTATGGAACTGCTTCTGTGTTTTCCGCAGCTCCTGTAATGACTTAATGAGTTCTTGGTTTCTTAATTCTGCTAACATTTCAGCTCTAAGCTTAGGGAGCAATGGTGGTGGTCTCCCAAATACAATTTTATAAGGTGTGAACCCAACTTTATACGGGGTATATCGTGTTTTCAAAATAGCAAAGGGAAAGAGATTGACTTAGTTTTCACTCGTCTCTGAAATGAATTTAGTCAGAACTTCTTTCAGAGTTTGGCTTATTTTTTTGACTTGTCCCGAACTCTGAGGCCTGTTAGTACAATGTAACTTCCAATTAATGTTGAGTGTCTTTCTTACTAGCTGTGAGACCTTAGACACAAACGCAGACCCTATTATCAAACCCAATATTAATGGGCAAGTCAAATCTGGGAATAATTTCATACAGCAATTTCTTAACGACTGTTACTGCGGTCTCATTTTTAGTAGGGAAAGCTTCTACTCATCCTGAAAAGGTGTCAATAAAAACTAATAGGTACTTATATTCCTGTGCCGGTGGCTTTACTTCAGTAAAATCTATTTCTCAGTGTTCACTTGGGAAAGCTCCTCTGTCCTCATTTCTTTTTATGACTTCTCTATTTTGTAAACACTGGGACACTATACTTTCTATAATAGATTCTAAGCCTGGAAATTAGTAATTTTTCTTAAATAATTTTATTAGCTTAGGTTGGCCTAGATGAGTAGCTTGATGTAGCTGGCTGATAACTTCTCTGCTTAGGGCGTCAGGTAAGAAGGGTCTTTTGTCTTGGCAACTCTAACCACCTTACTTTATTTCTAGACATTCCTCTTCTTTTAGCAAAATCCTTTTCTAGTTGGTTAATAAAAAGGTGTTTCTGGCAACAAGGGTTCCAGTAGTCACTAAAATTTCTAAAGGACCTATTGGTTTTAGGGCTAATTCTTTGGCTGCTTGATCAGTTGCCCAATTTCCTTTTGCCTCTATTGAGTCCTCTTTCAGGTGTCCTGGGCAATGAATAAGGGCTACAGTCTCTGGTAACCAAATGACTTCTAGAAAGGCTAAAATTCTTCTTTGTTTTTAATGTCCTTACCAGCAGATGTCAGAAATCCTCTCTTGTTATTGATTGCTGCATGAACATAGGCAGTAGCAAAAGTATACCCACCGTCAGTGTAAATATTGAGCTTCTTTGCTTTGGCCAACCTTAACACCTGGATGAGAGTGATAGGTTTTGCCTGCTGAGCCAAGGTTCCGTGGGGCAGGGCTTGGACCCATATGGTCTTGTTAGGAGTCACTACAGCCGCTCCAGCATGTCAAACCCCATCTAGGACAAAACTGCTGCCATCAGTGAATAGCTGTTCTTCCACACTAGGTAGGGATACATCAGTAAGGTCTGGTCTTGCAATTTGAACAAAGTCTAGCACTTCAGAGTAGTCAAGCAAGGGGATGCTTGGATCCTCGTCAGGCTTGCTTGATTAATAGCCTGCATCTGGACAAACTTAATGTGAGGCTGATCTATGAGCAGAGACTGATAGTGCATGATCCCAGCATTAGACAACCACTTTTCTGGAGTTCCTCTAAGCAAAGTCTCTACTGCATGGGGGGCTGTTAGGAATAGTTCTTGCCCCATGATCAATTTATCTGCCTCCTTCACTAGTATTGCAGTGGCTGCTATGACTCTGAGACAGTTTGGCCATCCATATGCAACAGGGTCTAGCTGCTTGGACAGGTAAGCAATAGACCGGTGCCACGGCTCTAGCGTTTGGGTCAAAACCCCTTTTGCTATTTCCTTGCTCTCATGAACAAAGAGCTGGAAAGGCTTTGTAATGTCTGGCAAAGCCAGGGCAGGAACCTCAGTGAGGGCCTTTTTGAGGTTTTCAAAAGCTTCTTGTTCCTTATCTGTCCAAATTAACTCTTAGGTTCCTGCTGTACAGGAATATAAAGGCTTGGCTATCTCTGCAAACCTAGGGATCCACAACCTGCAGTATCCAACTGCCCTGAGAAATTCTCGAACTTGTCTTTTACTAGTGGGGATCCAAAGGACTGTCTCTATATGACTGGAGGAGAGAGTATGCTTCCCGCCTTAAGGTGGTAGCCTAGATAGGTCACCTTGGAGGTGCAGAGTTCTGCCTGTTTAGCTGACACGTAGTACCCCAGAGTCTACAGTGTTTGTAAAAGACCCTCAGCTTACCTCCATTTCTGCAGCTAGAAGCAAGTCATATACATATTGCAGCAGTGTGCATACCGGATGTTCCTGGTGGAAGGTGAGCAGGTCCTAATGTAATGCCTCATCAAATAGAGTCAGTGAATTCTTGAAGCCCTGTAGTAATCTGGTCCAGGTTAGTTGTCCTGAAATGCCTGTTTCTGGGTCATTCCACTCAAAGGCAAAGATAGGCTGACTTACAGGGGCCAGGGGAATACTAAAGAAAGCATTTTTCAAATTTAAGACTATATAAGATTTCAAGTCCATTTACAACAGGCTTAAGAGAGTGTAGGAGTTAGGCACAGTTGGGTGTATTGTCTCAACCTGCTTATTTACTTCTCGTAAGTCCTGAACTAGATGATAGTCCTTGGTACCTGGCTTCTGAACAGGCAGTAAAGGGGTATTCCATTGGGATTGATAAGGAACAAGAATATCAGCTTCGAATAGTCTCTTAATATGGGGAGTTATTCCCTTTTTAGCTTCCCTTGACATAGGGAATTGTTTCACCTGTATGGGGATGGCACTTGCAGTAAGCTGAACAACTACTGGGGTTTGATGCTTTGCAAGCCCAGGAAGGTTGGTTTCCACCCCCAACTGAAGGAAATCTATGCTGTAAGTCTGTTAAATAGTAATTTGAAATTTCTTGTTTTTCTTAGTATTGACATTTAATAGATATTCCTCTGACAAAGGGCAAGTGACCATAAGCCGCACCTGGCTATCAGCCTCAGCATGGAATTCAGCAGAGTTATGACTAAAATAGATGGTAGCCTTCAGTTTTCTTTTTTACTTTTTTTTTTTTTTTTTTTTACAGAGACAGAGAGAGAGTCAGAGAGAGGAATAGATAGGGACAGACAGACAGGAATGGAGAAAGATGAGAAGCATCAATCATCAGTTTTTTGTTTTGACACTTTAGTTGTTCACTGATTGCTTTCTCATATGTGCCTTGACCACGGGCCTTCAGCAGACCGAATAACCCCTTGCTCGAGGCAGTGACCTTGGACTCAAGCTGACGAGCTTTTGCTCAAGCCAAATGAGCCTACGCTCAAGCTGGTGACCTTGGGGTCTCGGACCTGGGTCCTCCGCATCCCAGTCCGACGCTCTATCCACTGCGCCACCACCTGGTCAGGTGCCTTCAGTTTTCTTAACAAGTCTCTTCCACCTCAAGGATAAGGACTGTCTGGAATGACAAAAAAAAAAAAAAAAAAAAGAAGGGTGACAGTATTGTCTCCTAAATTGACAGTCTGCCATGAAGTCCATGGAAAAAGAATTGAATTCCCGGTAGCACCTTGTATGGGTACTTGCTGCCCTGAAAACGGTCCGAGGGGTTCAGTGAGAAGCTGGGGTGTCAATGAGGAAGTCTACCGGGTAGCCCACTACTTGTAATGTTACCTTGGGCTCCTGGGGGCCAACAGGTATGGAGCCCTGGCCCTGTCAGTCCTCCTTTAGATAAAGGATTCTTGAGGTCTTCTATGACTTTCCTTTCAGCTTTGGACAGTCTTTCCTCCAATATCCTTCCTCTTTACAATAAGTGCACTGTTTTCTGCTTAACTCAGGCTTCCCTTTCTTTTTATTATGGTGTTCTAGAACAGCTATAACTACCTTAGTCATCTTTTTAATCTGTTCCTCCTCAAGGGTGTTTCTATTGTTATAAACTTTCTGGCTACTTTTAACAATTGGAAAATTACCATCCCCAGGAAGCCTTCTAATTTTTGTAGCTTATTCCCAATATTTGGAGCTGACTGGGACACAAAAGCTAAGTTAACTTCCCTAGCATTTTTTGGCACTTCTGAGTCTAGAGGTGTATAGACCCTGAAAGCTTCTTGCAGTCTCTCTACGAAAGCTGCTGGAGTCTCCTGAGGACCCTGAACAACTTTTAACATCTTAGACAAATTCATGGGTTTCTTAGCAGCTCCCCTGATGCCAGCTAACATAAACTGGTGAAAAGTGTTCAAAGCTTCCCATCCTGCTGATGTGTTGGGGTCCCATTTAGGCCAGATAATAGGGACCACCTTCTCAAGGTGGTTTCAATTGTCCTCCTCAGAGCCGTTTCTCCCTAGCATGACAGCTTTTCTTGCCTCTGATTTGATTCTCTCTCTCCTCAGTAGTGAACAAAATGACTAAAAGCTGCTGGTAGTCATCCCAAGTGGGGCAATGTGTGTACAGCACAGATTCTAACAGTCCTGTTAGAGCCTGAGGCTTCCCCGAGAGAGGGCGATTCTGAGCCTTCCATTATACAATTGACTAGAAGAAAAAGGGATGTAAACAAGATAAGGCTTTTCCCTTTCCCTTTCTTCTGCCCCTGGGGTTTCTCTTCATAGTAAGAGGAATTCTGCTTCCTTTTTCTTTTCTTGCCTCCCAGTCTGTCTTGGAATTGGCTCAGGGCTTTTGGGCTTTCTGAGGCGAGTGGGGTCAACAGCGGAGGAAGATATAGAGAAGGGGAAATTCTGAATCTTCCTGAACAGCTTGTAAAACAGGGACCTTCTTTTCTGATTTTGGGGCTGTTGCTGGCAAAACATGATGACCATCCCTGACTGTGCAGCCTTTCAGCCAGGGAGGGGGATTCTCTACTAGTACCATCCATTGATTTATATATGGGAACTGGTCTGGGTGGCTTAGCTATTACATTCCACACAGCTCTGATATTTCTAGGATCTAACAAGTCCTGTTTTGGTCACCTTAATCCAAAGGACGGCTGTTGGGTATGTGAAATATATTATGCTCACTTTGTTAAAGATGGCACTGCCCACGTGCAAGTTTTAAGAGTAAGCTTTTCCCCACACCCTTGACTGACTGTATGATGTGGGGTTGTGCACTCTCATGAGGAATCCTCCCAGTATGCCTCAGATAAGTGGCTTTGTATCAGAGACTTCCTTATTTATAGAGTGGATTAAAGGTTTTGAATCTACGCTATAAAGTGGGGCATACCGGGAGCTTGCTCTCTCTTGGTTCCTGAGGTTAGTATTAGAGAAGAGAGCAGAGTAAGGCCACATGGAGGCCAGGAGAAGCAGCCAAGATGGCAGAGTGCTGAGGAAGAAGCCAGTTAGTGCAGAGTTTGTACAGAGAGAAGGAGATGGGGAACATAGGTGAATAAGTCTGGTGAGCTAGAAACCTTTGATTCTAGGAAACTCGGATAAGTCAGTAGCTTTAAGAGCACTGAATGAGAGGGATTTGGAGCCTAGTGTGTGTTTTTACTTGCCCGTGGGGGGCAAGCTAGAATTAAAGCTGATGGCTCACCAGTTTTTGGCTCCGTTGTTTCATTACTGACTGTTTGAATCTAATGTGAACCTGCATTGGCCAGGCGGCTGTAATGGTGGCCTTGGCCACTGGCTTTACACTGGCTCTATAAATTTGCCTAGTCTAAGTACCTCATATAAGTTAAGTCATACAATATTTGTTCTTTTACATCAGCCTATTTTACTTAATATGTTTGAAGTCTCATTCATGTCATAGCACAGAAGAGTATCAGAACTTCATTCCTGTTTATGGGTGAACAATATTCCAGTATATGCTGATATAATGTGATTTATAATAAGAAATATATATTTGGTTTTCAACCCTGTTTCTAGTACAAGAGCTTGCTTCCAAAACATTTGGAATTTTCTAAGTGACGAGATAGATAAAGTTGTCTCCTGTTATGTTAATGCAGTGACTTTTGGAAAGTGGCTAAATCAGTGGAGTATAAAGCTGGCTGCCAGGGGAACCAATCCTGTGATTGGAGGGCTGGAAATTTAGTCCCCTCCTCCTGACCTTCAGGGAGGAAAAAGGGGCCCATGATGGACAACTTAATGAATAATGCTTATGTAATTGTAGTAAGGTACCAAAAATCTGCAAAATTAATATTGATATTCTAGGAGGGAAGATCAGGTTTTCCTGTCCCATCCTTCCTTTGGTGAGGAGAGGGAGAAGAATGTAGAAGTTTCTGGCTTGCAAGAACAATGGGTCATTTAGTTTTAAAACTAAAATAAAGGTTATCTAAGAAACTTCTCTTTCAATGGGAGACAGCATTTACATACCACCCTACATTGATTGTAGTTCCTCCCCCTTCCTGGAATCCTGAGAGTAACATACTCTAGGCAAAGGAGAGAAGATGAACCCTGAAAGATTGTAAATGTCTTTGATTGTGTTGCCTTGAAAATCTTAATGTTTTTGTGTATCCGCTAAACCATTGGCTCTAAACCATTTTTGAGGTACCGAACCTACCAGTTTCATATGTACATTCACCGAACCCTTCTTTAGTGATAAATAAAATATGATTTTTCTTTCCAAATTCAAGACATAGGTATATGTTTTTTTACTGGTGCACAAAATGAGCTGTGCATGAACATCACCTTGCTCAAAGAACAAAACCAACAAAGTGCATGAACTCACAACAAATTACAGTATTACTTTATTCTGGCCTCCACGGCAAAGGCTTCTCTGAACCATTGAGACTGACTCACTGAACCCCTAGGATTCGATAGAACCCAGGTTAAGAACCACTGCGCTAAAAAAATGTAAGCTTGTGCCATGATGTCATGTTCTCCCCAGCCCGTGTGTGATCAAGGGTATATAAGCAGACCCTGAGATGTATTTGGTGCACACGATTTGGGTTTGCAAATGCCCCATGTCAGTCATATGTGGCCAGCGTATTTAATAAATCTCCTCCTTTAATAAAACCCTTCAAAACTCATCTGGACTTGGTGTCTCTATGTAAACCCACAGAAGCGAGGTACTTGTAAAGCCAGTGGCCAAGGCCACTATCAGAGATGCCTGGCCAATGCAGGTTCGCATTTGATTAGAACAGACGGTAATGAAACTATGGAGCCAAAAACTGGTGAGCCATCAGCTTTGATTCTAGCTTGCACCCGGCGGGCAAGCAAAAACACACACTGGGCTACAAAACCCACTCATTCAGTGCTCACAAAGCTACTGAATTATCTGAGTTTCCTAGAATCAAAATGGTTTCTAGCTCACCAGACTTACTCACCTCTGTTCCCCATCTCCTTCTCTCTGCACAAACTGACTTCTTCCTCAGCATTCCGCCATCTTGGCTGCTTCTCCTCTCTTCCACGTGGCCTTAATCTGCTCTCTTCTCTAATATCAGGAACAGAGAGAGAGCAAGCTCCTGGTCTCTCCCACTTTATAGTGTAGCAATCCAAACCTTTAATCCAATCTACAAACAAGGAAGTTTCTATTTACAAAGTAACTTATCGGAGACATACTGGGAGGATTCCTCATGAGAGTGCACCATCCCACATCATCCAATCAGTCAAGGGTGTGGGGAAAAACTTACTCTTAAAACTTGCATGTGGGCAGCACCATCTTTAACAAAGTGAGCATAATATATTTTATCTGCCCAACAGTACTGTACTTTTCAGTATCAGGGGTACTGTAATTTACAACATAATGGAGCTACTATGAAAAGCCAAAAGGACAGAGTTCCAAGAGCTTCCAAGTTGGTGAAAACTGGAGAGTTTTAAGAAAGAGTAGCCTGCCTAGAGAGGGAGGAAAGTGCTGTGCCCTTTCCACCTAGCTTGTTCTTTACATCTCAAATCTGGCTGTTAGTGAGTTATATTCTTTTCTAACATACCAGTAACCTAGTGAGTTTATGAGTTTCCTGAGTTTTGTGAGATGTTCAAACCTAAGGGGTGGGTCATGGGAAGGTCAGTAGCACAAGTAACAACCAGATCCATCCTCTGCTCCCTTCAGCAGTTCACAACAGTCCCTCCAGCCCTCCTGGTCCTATTCCCAGCTGAGCTCATTAATCTCTGTTATTTGTCTCTCCTGTGCATTTGAATGTGTGGCCCCTAGCATACATCAATGATCAGGTGAATTGTTTCTGAGAACCCTATATGCCTGGGTTGTCAATTTCTTCAAAGAGAAGTGTTAAAGAAATTTCTTTTTCTTTTAGTTCCTTTGTTACTTCATTCGCGAAATGAATGATTGTTCTATGCTACCACACAGGGTTGCAGACTTCTGTAACCCACACAAATATGTGTGAATAATTTTGTGAACATAGAATTCTAAAGAATATAAAGAGATTATTGATGCATGTATTTCCTAAAGTTTGATCATTTCTTCCTAGAATACTTGTTGGGCAGATAAAATATATTATCCTCACTTTGTTAAAGATGGCACTGCCCACGTGGAAGCCCATTGCCCCGGTGATTGCTTGGGATGGGCGTGATTACGTTAAAATGTGTGTGGGGGGGGATAGGCTTAGTTTTAAGACTAGCCTTTCCCACCCTTTTTGATGTAGGGTGGTGCACTCTCATGAAGAATCTTCCCATTATCCCTCTGATAAGTGACTTTGTATCAGAGACTTTCTTGTTTGTAGATTGGATTAAACGTTTTAAATCTACACTATAAAGTGGGGCAGACCAGGAGCTTTCTCTCTCTCTTGGTTCCTGAGATTAGCATTAGAGAGGACAGCAGAAAAAGGCCACGTGGAGGTCAAGAGAAGCAGCCAAGATGGTGGAGAGCTGAGGGAGAAGCCAGTTTGTGCAGAGTTTGTGCTGGAGAAGGAGATGGGAACAGAGGTGAATAAGGCTGGTGATTTAGAAACCTTCTGATTCTGGGGAACTCGATAAGTCAGTAGCTTTGTGAGCACTGAATGAGTGGGTTTTGGAGCCCAGTGTGTGTTTTTGCTTGCCCACCGAGTGCAAGCTAGAATTAAAGCTGATGGTTCACCAATTTTTGGCTCCGTTGTTTCATTACCAACTGTCCGAATCTAATGCGAACCTGCATGAGCCAGGCTGCTGTGATGGTGACCGTGGCTCCTGGCTTTACAATATTCCAGTATTTTATAACTACTTTTACATTCTTTACTTTTATTGGGTTTATGTTTTTATTTCAAAAAATGTCAAAAGTATTACATCCTTGTTGAAAGAAAATTTAAACCATATACAGAAGTACATAAAAGTAAGTCTTTCCTGTTTTACCTTCACAGGGAGAACCACACTTAGCAGTGGGTCATTTTCCTATATGGACCTTTGTTTTTGTTTGTGTTGGGCAAATGAGTTTGTAAAATTTGTATTGTTTAAGTTTTCTCACTTTTGCTGGGCAGCCACCTGTGTGCTTGCCCTCAGATCAGGGTATTTGATTGCAAATTGTGGATTTCATTCCTGCTTGAGAGGAACCATTGTTTTGCTAATGTTTGCTGCAGGAGGGGTCTTTGTGGGCCCAGCAGTTTTGTAGGGAGAGCAGAAAGGATGCAGAGCATGGAAGAAGAAGCTAGTTTTTGCAGGGGAGAAGAAGGTGTGCAGATGGGGAACCAGAGCTGAGGGGCTTTGTGCGCTCCACTGAGACTGGTGGGACCTTTGATTCTAGGAGGAACAGGAGAAGATCCTTATGGCAGTGCCATCTTTAACAAAGTGAGCATAATATATTTTATCTGCCCAACACACACATAAGTTAAATCATACAATATTTGTCTTTTTCTGTCTGACTTATTTCACTTTGCATAATGCTCTCTAGGTCCATCCAAGTTGTCGCAAAAAGTAATATTTCTTTTCTTTTTTCTTTTTATGACCAAGAGGAACTTGCTTTTTTATTTTTCTCACACTTTTCCTAGAAGTATTTATTACTAGTTAAACCATGATTCTGGATCCCAGGGTGGGATGAGATGTGGGATGCAACCCGTTCAGATTTTTCCAGACAACATGACTGTTGCCCTGCAGTCTACCCAGGCCAACCCCCAGGATATGAGACACATGGACTTGAATGTATTCCAGTACCATTCACACATGGAGACATCACCCCCTTTAGCAGTAAATGCCTTCTCACAGCAAAGGAAGGATAGTTAGTTCTGCCAACAGTTCCTGGTCTGGCTCTGGATAGGGAAGATGTTGCCAAAGCAATAGTCTGGTAGTTCTTAATTTTGGTCTTGATGGTTTCTGCCTGTTATTGACTCCTAAAATGCCCCTGAAGCACTTGCAGGTCAATGTGACCCTCTACAAAGCCCCCCCCCTTTTTTTTACCATATATTATGATCATATTTTTCTTCATAACTCTAACCCTAAACCTCAGCCCTAACTCTAATTCAAATTCTAATTCTAGGACTAACGGTATACCTAACTTCAAACCTAACTTTAATAATAATACTAATCACAAATGTACACCTAACCTCAAACATAATTCTAAACTCTGACATTAATTTCAAACTCAACTCTAACTCTAAACATAACACTGACCCTAATTCCACCCTTAACTCTAAACCTAAATTTATACCTAATCCTAAAACTGATGTTAAGTCTAATCTTAACCTTAAACCTATCCTAAACCTAAGATTACAATTTAACCTTAAACCTGACCCTAATTTTAACACAAATCTTTCTTTTTTTTTTAACACAAATCTGAAACTCAGCACTAACACTAATCTGACCCTAAAAAATAAACCCACACTAACCCTTACCATAATCCTAAATTCAACACTATGCCTAAACCTATCCCTAATGTAACATCAGTTTAATCCTAACCCTAAACCTAACCGTACTTTAACACTAATCCTAAACCAAATCTAAATGTATTTCTAAATCTAACCCTAACCCTACAACTAACTCAACCCTAATTAAAATCCTAAAACCTTACTTTAACTTCAACTTAAAACTGAACCCTAACCCTAACCTAACTTCAAATTTAGCTGTAATCCTTTTCCTAACCCTGTACCTAACTGTATAAAATCCTAACAGTAAACCAAACCCTAAACCTATACCTAACCTTAACACTAACACCCTGTACTTAACCTCAATGATAACCATAACCCTAATCCTAAACCCAATCCAAAATTTAACCTCAAATGTAACCCTAAACCAAATATAACCCTAAACCTACAACTAAACTCAACCCAGACCCTAACACTAACCCTCACTCTAACTAACCTTATACCTAAATTCACTTCTTTTATTTATATTTTTGTGACATTCAGTATTATTTTATATTAGTTTCAGGTGTATAGCATAATGGTTAGACAATTACATACTTTACAAAGTATTTACCTTGATATTTCCGATACTCATCTTACCCAAATGTAGTTATTACACTATTATTGACTGTATTCCCTATGCTGGACTTTCCATCCCTATGACTATTCTGTAATTACCAATTTGTGCTTTTAATTCCCTCACTGTTTTCCCCCAGCTTCCTAACACCCCACCCATCTGAAAACTCTCAGTCTGTTCTCTCTAGCTACGAACTGTTTCTGTTTTGTTTGTTCATTTACTTTATTCTTTAGATTCCACATATAATGAAAATCATATGATATTTATTTTTCTCTGACTTATTTCACTTAACATAATGCCTTTTAGATCCTTTCATGTTGTTATAAAAGGTAAGGTATCGTTCTTTTTTATGACCACATAAGCAACTTGCTTTTTTTACTGGCAATATTCTGTGATAATTTTTCATATCTGCACATATAGATATGCTTCATTCTTTGTGATGGTTACATAGCATCAAAATGTAGGTGTTATTTATTTAAACATCTCACTTTTGAAAGATATTTAGGTTATGTCTAATTTTTACTAATATAAATGTATGGACTGTGACCATTCTTTAGCCATGCTTCTGGCAATATGAAAAAGTAATTTTGAAGGGTAGAGTCTTAGAAGTGTGATCATTTAGTCAAGGGATATGTGTTTGAAAAAATTTTTTTTTGGCTTAACTTTATTAATCTTACAGTTGTATCTCCTTTCTCCCATACTTACAAACCCAATTTTCTTTCTTTTGTGTTTTTATTTCAATGTATTGGGAGACATCAGTTCACAAAACCATACAGATTTCAAGTATACAACACAATATAACACCATCTGCATACCGCATGGTGCACCCTTCACCTGAAGCAAAGTTTATTTCTATTCCTCTTCCCCCACACCCTTTTTCCAACCTCCACCTACCCCACCTGCCTTTTCCCTCTGGCGATTGCCACCCTGTTTTGATTAGTATTGTAAAGCATCCTTTAAAATTTAAATCCCACTGTTGTGGACACTAAACATTATCTCTTTGGCTTTTGCTAATGTGATAGGCAATTGATGATGTCTTGTTTTGTTCAGTTGGCATTTTATTTGCATTTTATTAACTAAGTCTATGTCTGCTTATTCTTCTGGGAATTATCTATTTATATCTTTAGTTGCTTACCTTTTATTTGAGCTATGTACATGAAAATATGTAATCAGAAAACATATCTGCATATCTGAAATACTAAGAAATGTTTCAAAGCTCGCTCCTGGTTTGGAGTGTGTGTGTGTGTGTGTGTGTTCTTATTCCTGTCTAGTGTGTCAGCTTCCTCTTGTTGTGGCTTATAGATAGATAGCTGAGTCAACCATCAAATAAGCAATGTTGGTTTTTGTTCAGAACAACTAGCTAGGTACAGTGGGTAATTTAAGAAAAAATAAAATAAATGGCAATGTCTGTTACTGGCCTTCAGAAGACCGTAATCTAATAGATATGAAATGTACAACAAAAACAATGAAAATCATTTGCCTTTGATCATTGCTTTGAAGTTTATATTCTTTTGATAAAGAACACATGTACATAAATTGTAACAGGGGTTAGGAGAAATAGAAATAACTTGGGAGGATGGGAGCTGGTGTGCAACAGGAGAGAATTCCAAGAAGAACAATGGAAAGGTGAAGGATGAGATGAAAAGGGTTTTTGTGAATGGAAGCAAACCACGTGAAGAAATAGGGCGAAAGGGTGAAATTCTATCTTGGGAAGAAAGTAATTTCTCTTTGGAGTACGCACAGCATTCAGAGTGCTTGGGAAGTGACCATAAGAGTGAAGATCCCCTATTAATCTTTCTTTTGGGCACCATACATACATCTGTTAACTCAATGTCAAGATTATAGCATATTCTTTTTCTTTATCAGCCACATTCTTACTACTGATTTATATTGATTTGGGGTAAACTTAAATCTTCTGATATTTTTACATAGACCCTGTTTATGACCATGGAAGGGAGATGCCACATCTGAACCATCGTGTCCCTAACCTTTACTCACAGTGACATCCATTAACTCATTAATTTCTTCATTCATCTAACTGTTAAAACATTCCAAAGACAGGTCTTGCCCACCCTATGCATTAGGAGCATGCTAGGTACAGAGGAGACAAAAATGAATGTGTCAAGTTCTCTTCCTTGTAGAATGTAAAGTTTATCACAGGCTGGTGTAAGATACTTAGCTAGCTAGAACACATGAGTATCCCCGTCTCAGAGGTGGCATGCCCATATTTGATCTTCAATCTTGTTCATGACGGCTATCCTTGCTGGGAGGGGCTACCGAGTGGGCTCCTGGTGACGGAGGCTTAGGGACTGGTGAAGTGGTCATTCACATTCTCACTCAGGGAAGAATGGGTTTTGATTTGTATTGTATTTTGCTAAGTCTGTTTACAGAACACAACTATGCTTCATCAGAAAGAGGAAGTTTATTAAACCTTAAAATATTTTTTCTTCTTAACAAGCAGTTGGCTCACATTATCCTCTGGAATATTAGAAAGGCAGGGCAGTTCTAATGATGGTGAAATTAGAATCTTACCTAGTCCAACACCTCTTACTTCTTGGAAGTTACTTGTGTGTAAATTGCTTGGTGTTGTATTATCTTGTTTTATTGCTAGCTGTAAATTGCACATGTAACTGTAATAACCTTGTCTAGGTGAAAACATTTCAACTTGCTGGGTTTCTATATATTCATAAAACAATTTGTATTTTCCCTATATCTAATAATTCAGATGGATATAGGGAAAATACAGGATTAAGGAAGGTATAGTAAATGAATACTGTTGTCAAGCATTAGAAAGTAGGGCTTCTGGCCTCATTTCTACCATTTTTAATTATGGAGTCCTAGTTACAAATGTATAGCTCCAATTTCCTCTTAGTTAAAATGGGGAACATTCATGTGACAAAGGATTCTTTAATGTCCCATTCAGCCTCCACAAGCATAAGGTGACCAACTTTTTTACAATGAAAAGGAGGACAAAAATATATTGAAGAAAACAATATCATAAATAAAAGAAACATTTTATTCATTGCAACAATAATACACTATAATGATAAATGCATAATGAAAACATTTGTAATATTTTATATTGTAATTATGCTTACATGCCTATTAAGTTTTAATAATAATTGTAAGAAAAAAGTATTCATTTAGGTACAAATACGTCACATCACATGCAATAGATCAACTCTGCTTAGGTCGAATATGGACATTTACAGATTAGTCTTTCAATATCAAAAAGGAGAACATGTAGGAGGACACTTTTCGAGGGAGGACAGAACTTACAAAAGGACTGTCTTCCCTAAAGGAGGATGATTAGTCACCTTAACAAACAACAAAAGCAATATGGAACCAAATCTATGAATTCAAGGGACACAGGTGTGTGCTACCCTAGAGACGCATGACTGCCCACTTCTCTGGTTAAATATACTCACTATGCTGCCTCACAGGCTGACTTTGAATTTAATCCTTCATCCATCTACAAGCATAAGTAAATCCCTTAGCTTCTCAGAACTTCCATTTCTTCAACTGTAATATGAAGATAATGGTAGTCCCTATGTCATAGTGATATTAGAAAGAAGAAATGAGATAATTCTGGCACGCACAGTATTCAGTGTTAATTCTCTTTTTAGATAAAATACTTAGGTCTAGTTTCCCTAAGGTTCCCATGGGCATGGCTTTCATATCATTTCTTCAGCTGATGAAGCACAAGCCTCTAGGATTATGTGAAAGAGTTACTAATTTATAAATGTTGTCACTAACAGGTGCCAGATAGAAATAATATGTAATTTTGACAATTTAATTATAATCATAATTGTAATGGTATAAACACACTATAGGACTTATTATGTTGTAAGCCATATTCTAAGATCACTGCATATGTTAAATAATTTAGTCCCTAACAAGGAGGATACTATTATTATCACCCCCATTTTATACTTGAGAAAGTTCAAGGCACATAGCTCAGTGCCAATGAATACTTGAACCCAGGAAATTTGGGTCCAGAACTACTCTGCTTTACTAATTAGTTTATAAAAATTGTATATACTCCTTTGCTTTAATCAAAGATTAGAAAGTTTTAAAAAGTCTGGGAAACCCTAAACAAATTAATCCTGAAATATGAGAAAAAATGATCAACTAGAATAAAATATTAAAATATTCTACAATAATATAGAGAAAAAACCCACTAAATAAAGGAAACATTTTTATATTGAGAATATTAAAAGTCTAGTAAATAGAATGACTAATCACTGACTTGTGTCTCTGGCAATATGGTAGCTATATATCTCGGTGGATGCAAACAGTGAAAACATAAAAATACCAGATAAGGAAATAAAAGACATTGAGAAAACAAAACTTCAATAAACTGATGAGGATTTTAGGAGTTTTCAAAGGTAAAAAAGAAAGTGAAAGCAGAAACACAAGAAGGTTGGCTATCACCATGGAGAGAGACATTGGTTAAATCAAACCCTTGTTTTCCAGTGATGGGATTCAGCACATGCCACCCTAAAATATAATATCTAGGCATACTGAATATTTTAAGCTGAAGGAGTTTGCAAAGATGGTGGAAGCAGGAACATCTCTCTGACTTTGCCCTGGCCCTTTTCCCCGCCTCTTTTCTCCTGAAGCAGGTCATGAGACCGGTGGGGTCCCTCTCTATACTTGGAGAAAAGGGGTGTCCTCATTTTCAATAGGAAAGGAGAAGAATCCAAACAAGCAGGTCCTTCCAGGTTTCCTGAAGTTTACTACGCTAACCACATACCTGTGTCCTATCATTCTCCTCCATGGATGTCTGTTCCTCACCCAACCTGGCCTAAGAGCACTCAAGTTTTCCCATTGCTTCTGGTCTTCTGTCCCTTGTGAAAGCTCTCAGGGCACAGAAAACATATTAAATACATTTGTATGCTTTGCTCCTGTTAATCTGCTTTAATCAGTTTAATTTCCAGGTCCAGCTAGGAACTTTAAGAGGGTTGAGGAAAGCTGTTTTCCTCCCCTGCGCAAGTCCTTGATCCAGGTGACTGGGTGCCAAGGTTCACCTGAGATGAAGGGTCTAACAGCAGACTTCTGTCAAATCTGGGAGACCAAAGGGTTGGGAATCATGATGTCTTCTTAGATTTCTTCCTCTCCCTTTCCTTCTGGAGGCCAGTCATTCACCATGTCTTATCTAGTCTCTATTCTAGTCATTGCTCCTGGCCTTCAATCCTCAGCCATTAACTTTTGCACAAATAATCAAGTCACTGGAATCTTTTAACAGCTTTGGTTTTCCTTCCCTCTAGCTGAATCTGTGTTTCAGCCTCTTCTCCTGTCTCTCTGCCATCTCTGTTCCCTGAACTCTGGCTATATTTTAAGACTCTTCCATGTCTCTCAGCCTTTGCTTCTGTTGTGTGTGTCTGCTGCCTCTGATGATCTTAGCACTTCTGTTATTGGAGTTCAGCTCAAATGTTACCACTTCCGTGATACCTCCCTTGACTTAATTTATTCATCTTTTATTTATTAAGCATCCTCATTCAAGGCATTGTGCTAGTGCGGAAAAATGGTAAATAAGACAGAGTTTCTAGTAGAGGTGATTGACGAACAAATTCTGGATAAATGTAGCGAGATTCTTCTCTGTATTCCCATGAAAGAGAAAGGTGAGAACTGACCATATGCCATTTATTTATTTTTTTCTTCTTTTCCAAGTGAGAGGAGGGGAGATAGAGAGACATACTCCTGCATGCATCTCCACTGAGATCCACCTGGCAAACCCCATCTGGGGCTGATGCTCTGCCCATCTGGGGCCTTGCTCACAACTGAGCTATTTTTAGTGCCTGAGGTGAAGGCTCCACAGAGCAATCCTCAGTGCCCAGGTTGATGTGCTCGAAAAAATCAAGCCATGGCTGTGGGAGGGGAAGAGAGAGAAAAAGAAAGAGATGGGAGGGAAAGGGGTGCAGAAGCAGATGGTTGCTTCTCCTGTGTGCCCTGACTGGGAATCGAACCCAGGATATCCACACACCAGGCCGACGCACTACTACTGAGCCAACCGGCCATGGCCCATGTGTCATTCATTGTACTAAAAATGTTAGAGTTATTTTATTTAACCTTCCACTTTATTCTTTCATATGTTGTTTTATTCAGTAAACATTTATTACATGCCTCCTCTGTGATGATTGGCTAAGTACTGAGGATATAACAAGAAAGATAAACATATTTCCTGCCTTTCCAAAGCTTAAAGTCTAATTATAAGTGTGGGCTGTTTTTATTCTCAGATGCTAAAGGCAAATGAAGCTGAGAGAGGCTGAGTAACTAATGGTCATACAAGTACTAAGAACTATATCCAGTCTTCAACCCTTGGTCTTTCTACCATACTAAGCTACATATTGAAGATTTGTGTTATTGAAGCCTTTTGTGTTGCAACTAACAAAAAAGAAACTCAAGCTACCTTAAACCCAAAAGGGAATTTTGTTGGTTTATGAAAACAAGCCTTAGACAGGGAAGAGAAAGTATTGGCTTCAGGGATGACTTGCCCCAGGGAATCCTGTAGTGTTGAGAGTTTTTCCCTTGGACTCTTGTTCTTGTTCTCGCTATCCCCTACATCTCTCTGCATTTAGGATTGATTTTTTTCCTCTGTCAGATATACTTTTCTCCATGTATTGGGGAATACAGCTACTGGCAATTTGTACCATGTGTTTACAACTTACCACAAAAGAAAAGAACAAACTTCCCTGCTAGCTATAGATAGAACAATTTGGGGGAAAACTGACTTAATCTACGTGGGTCATGAGAAAACCTCTGTATTTGTCATTGAGGCCAGGAGGGTGAGGTATTCTGATTGACATGTGACCTGTGTCACATGCCTACTTCTACAGCCAAGGATATTAAACTCTACTATCAAAAGAAGGGGAGATGGCACAAATGTGTCAGTGAGTATAGTAAGTCCTCAGTTAACATCATTGATAGGTTCTGTAACTTTAAGTGAAACTGTTGTCACCACGAACTGACACCAGGTATTAGACTGATGGGGTCAGACCAGACCTTGGTTCAGCAACCTCAGTAATTGAGTTCTGGTTAGGAAAGAATTTAGAGATCAGACTCAAATTATAATAGAAAGTTTATTTAGAAAGTCACAGAGGTGGAAGAAGTGAGTGATAGAAGAAATGGGCTCAGGAAACAAGTTACAGAGGTTTAAAAGGGGCCATTGGAGCTTAGGAGAAAGAAAGAGGGAAGGAAAACATGCCTGGAGGAAGAAGAGAGGGAAGGGGAGGGAAAGGTACAGGCTTGCTCTGAGGAGGGAGAGCACACTGGCTCCTCCATTTAAAAGGCTTTTACGGGTGGGGACTTTAGGAGAGGATCTCCAGGGGAGGATCTCTGTAGACTATTCATCAACCTTTCAGGTGTGTCCTTTCACGGCCTAGTGGTCTCTACTAATTGGTCAGTACCAGGGGATAATTAGTCACTGCAGCTGCTCCTGAGGTCAGCTGTGACATCACTTGTCTGTTTTTGCTGCTTTTCTGGACCTGGAATTCAAACACAACTGAGGCCTGGATGAATGTCAGAACCTCATTGTTCTGGAGCCTTAATGCTTAAGGGCTATTTTCTAGCCTCCTTGTTTGTTCTCCCCTCTAAAGGGGACTAACCCTCATGACTATGGACATGCCAGGGGAGGAAAAGCCAGGGCAGGGCCCAAATGCCCAGTGATATAAAAGGTCAGGGGATCTAAACTGAGTTACCCTGGGGAAAGGGAGGTCCTTGTTTCTTTAGGATTGCCTATTGCTAGATACCTGGGGCTTTCCACCTTGGTGACCTATCCTACCTGGCCTATTGTCCTTGCTCTGCTCCTGTCTGTCTAACTGCCTATATCAAAACAATTTATAACAAAACCCATTTACCACAGGCTAATTGATGTTAATGAGTTAAGTTTCTATAGCATCTGTACTGCTGGGGGCTGAGGCCAGGCTGGTTCACACTGGATTCATGCAGACGGTAGAGGAACTGTGTACCCAGAAAGCAGTGGCTATTCTCATTTAATAGATTCTCGCAATGGCAGATGAACAAACGGGAAGGAGAAAACCACTTCTCACAGCAGCAGGCCAACAAACAGCAAACCGGCTCCTCACTGTGGCGGGCAGGTAATCCTCAATCCTCCCTGAGTCAAACCACCCCTAGCCTTAAATAGGCTATGCACACATGGCTCTGTCACATGCTCACACACTAATCATGCAAAGTGGAAGTGAGTAAGCCTAACACAGTTGTTCTCGCAACAGCATCTCATCAACATTATAAGGAAATGATGTTGAACAGAATGATGTTATACAAGACCCTGCTGTACCTGATAAATGTTAACTGAAGAACAAATTCTAATGCGTCTAGTACAGCACCTTTGCACCAATATTTACTAATGACATTGCACTCTAAATTTCAAATGCTATATCAGCCAGATTTGTTTTTCCTAGGATGGTATAAGGAAAGAGGCTGCAGTGAGGCTTGCTCTCTTATTTTCCAGCTGCAGTCAGTTTGTATAATTAGTGATGTAAGCACATGACAGAAAGCCACTTCTGTGGGCATAGCCTATATAAGGCTGTACGTACTTTCCCCATGGGCCATTTCCCCCCTGTTTGCTTGCCTGCTGCCTGAGAAGCGGTTTTCCACTGCCTGTTTACTTACCCACCTCTACCAGAACCTAATAAAAGGGAATGGCCCAACACCTTTTAGCTCCACAGTTTTTCTATGGTCTGCCTGAATCCAGTGTGTACCTGTCTGGCCTTGACCACCCGCATAACAGATGATCTATAAAAAAGTTAATTAGGCCTGACCTGTGGTGGTGCAGTGGATAAAGCATCGACCTGGGAACCCTGAGGCCACCAGTTCAAAACCCTGCACTGGTCTGGTCAAGGCACATATGGGAGTTGACACTTCTAGCTCCTCCCCCCTTTCTCTCTCTCTCTCTCTCTCTCTCTCATTCTGTGTCTCCTCTCTAAAATGAATAAAATAAAAATAAATTAAAAAAAAAAGTAAAAAAAAAAAAAAAAGTTAATTAGAAAGCTTGTCCTGTCTGATTCTTGTCTAAATAACATTTGATATATATGTTCCTTGATGATTTTTTAAAAATCACCCACAAAAACATTGGGGCTTTGTTGTATTCTTTGTGGGGTAGATCTTGGAGTAGGGTGCTAATGTATATTTATTGTAAATTCTTTCCCAAGGATTGGGTGCATTTAAATTTGCACAATTAATAGCATATGGTTAAATGCTCAAAATACATTACTTTCCTCCCCCTTCAAGTGGAAAACAGGAGGATTGTAATGTTGAAGATATTTGAGAAAACACATAATATACTGAAAGCAAAATTTTAAGAAGATTAATGTGAGAGCAGTATTGAAAAAGTATTAGAGGTTGGGGCTCAGCAGTAGAGTGTTGACCTGGCATGTGGAAGTCCTGGGTTTAATTCCTGGTTAGGGCACACAGGAGAAGTGACCATCTGCTTCTCCCCCCCCCCCACTTCTCTCTGACTTTCTCTCTTGTCCCCTTTGGCAGCCATGGCTTGATTGATTCAAGTGTTGGCCTTGGGTGCTGAAGATGCCTCCAAGTAGCCTTCGCCTCAGGCACTAAAAATAGCTCTATTGCAAGTATGGTCCCAGATGTGCAGAGGCCCAGGTAGGGATTGCTAGGTGGATCCTGGTTGGGTTGCATGTGGGAGTCTGTCTCTGTATCTCCCCTCTTTTCACTTAAAAAAAAGTATTAGAAAAGTCCTTTAGGATAGTGCTTCTAAAACAGTGATGAACAACCAATTTCTTTCTTTCTCTTTAAAATATGTTGCAGATTGTTTTTAAAACACAATTACAAATTACTAGAAAAATAAAACTTAAACAACTGGTTACAAAATACAAGCCTGAGGTTCTATTTTTAGATTCAACAGACATAAAATTAACCTCTCAGATTGTTGTAAATGTTTCTAAATGTAACTCTCAATTTCTGTACTTTCCCCCAGCTGGATGGGAGCAAGCTTTTTATGGAAAGGCTCTGGGGGGTTATGCAATAATCTCTGTGTCAGCGCTCGCCAGTGAAGGACTACCAGGGACATCTGTTCCTGAACAAGTTGGGTTATTACTCACTGAAACTAGGAAGACTGCTCACCCTACACAACATCTTAGTAAGAACTAATTAGGAAGGACTTGTTTTAGCTTATTTGAGCTTATGTTAGGTAACTATTAAGTCATGGGGCTTTTCACTGTGGAAAACAGTATGGAGATTCCTCAAAAGATTAGAAATGAAACTGCCCTTTGACCCAGCCATCTCACTTATAGGAATATATCCCAAAGACACCATATCACCGACTGAAAAAAAGAAATGCACCCCCATGTTTATGGCAGCATTTTTCACAATAGCGAAGATCTGAAAACAGCCCAAGTGTCCATCAGTGGACGAGTGGATTAAAAAACTGTGGTACATATATACAGTGGAATACTATGGGGCTATGAAAAAGAAGGAAATATTACCTTTTTCAACAATATAGAGGGTCCTGGAAACTATTATGTTGAGTGAAATAAGCAAAGCAGAGAAAGAAAAATATTATATGACCTCACTCATTTGAGAAATCCAAGGAACAATTAGAATTGAGAAACAGAATTGAGACAGAGGAGGGATCAAAGGGACCAGAGTAAAAGAGGACAGAGGGAAAGGGGATGATAGAGAGGGATAGATAGGGACAGAAAGACAGGAACAGAGAGAGATGAGAAGCATCAATCAGTTTTTTGTATAAGAACCTATTAATATAAATGGTTTACTATAGCTCTTAACAATTTATAAATGGTTTTATTAACTTTCTCTAAAAGACAACTGAGAATCTGGTAATTTGTGAAAGATAGCTCAAATAACTGTAAATTATTGCTACAGAAATAGAAAAGTTGGCTTTCTTTTAAAAATAATTTTATCATTTCTCTGGGTTGAGTAGTTTTTGTTGGGGAGTTAGATGTTGCAAATCTAATAGAAGCTTTTTAGTTTTGCATTAGAATAAGAACTCAAATAGAATAAAATAATATAAAATAATTAAACTTGTGTTAAGGTGGGTCTACCCCTAATTGGCTACTGGACCAGGAGCAAGTATTGATCTGATAGGTAATTTATTTTCAGTTTCTTCATTTCTGAAGTGAGGAGCACAGACTGGATAATCTCTAGAGAGTTTCTGAAATCTTAAGTGTTCCTGTTGTTACACTGGGTTTTGAACTATTTTTTAAAAAAGAAAAGATGAAATACTTCTTTAACCTGGTAAAGGAAATAGACATAGAAGTATAGGAAGCTCAGAGAGTACCAAACAAGATAAACCCAACAAGGCCCACACCAAGATGCATCATCATTAAGGTGACCAACATTTTTACAGTGAAAAGGAGGACAAAAATAAATAGAAGAAAACAGTATTATAAATAAAAGAAACATTTTATTCATTGTAATAATAATATACTATAATATGATAAATGCATAATAAAAACATTTGTAATATTTTATATTGTAATTATGCTTACATGCCTATTAATTCACTGGGGAACAAAATATTTGTTGCATCTACAAAAACACTTGTTCTTACCTAATTCGAGTGTGCTGATCTCAAATTTGACATTAGGTTTTCATCTTATTGTAAAATTTTCAACATTTAGTTTGACATAATGAAGTAAAATGTCTTTGTCGGCATCATCTTTGTGAAAATATAGTAATTTATATAATGCAGTAAATACACTAAAAGATATGATTGCATCAGGATTTGTCTACAATTTTGAAATAGAACATATTAAAACACTTATTTTAATCATAAAATTTGCACAAAACTTATTTAATTTCTATTCATGCAAAAATTTGCATTTGTAGCTCTTGCGTTTGTGTACTTGTTGAGGACAATTTCGTTTGATGCTCCAGCAGTAGTCTGCTTATCACTAACAGCTCCAAGAGTTTCAGGAAACTTATTAAGGTGACTGTTCAGGAAGTGAATCTTAATGCTCATGTTACATCCAATGTCACGGGAAGCCAACAGCATCTTTTGAACCAGAAGTTCATAGTTTTCTGCTTTTTTGTTGCCAAGAAAGTTCTTTATAACTGCCACAAAAGATTGCCATGCTGCTTTTTCCTCCTTATTCACCTTCCTGGCCAATTCTTTGTCATGTATGAAGGTTCGAATTTGAGGTCCATCAAATACACTTGCTTTTAACTTCTTGAAAGACAAGGCAGAAAAAGCAGAAATAATATGTTGAAAGCATTCACTTTCTTTTTTTTTTTTTTTATAGGGACAGAGAGAGAGTCAGAGAGAGGGATAGATAGGGACAGACAAACAGGAACAGAGAGAGGTAAGAAGCATCAATCATTAGTTTTCCGTTGCCGTTGCAACACCTTAGTTGTTCATTGATTGCTTTCTCACATGTGCCTTGACCGTGGGCCTTCAGCAGACAGAGCAACCACTTGCTGGACCAGCGACCTTGGGTCCAAGCTGACGAGCTTTTTTTTGGCTCAAGCCAGATGGGCCCGCATTCAAGCTGGCGAGCTCGGGGTCTCGAACCTGGGTCTTCTGCATCCCAGTCCGACGCTCTATCCACTGTGCCACTGCCTGGTCAGCTGAAAGCATTCACTTTCTTTATCCAAAACCTGAGCAAACTACTTCATTAAGCCAAGTTTGATGTGAAGTGGGAGAAAAATGATCCTGTTTCAATTAACTAAGGTTCATTCACAATATTTTGCATCCCTACTTCCAGAGCTTCACGTTTCGACCACTCCTTCTGTATCCGGTGTTTCTCCCGAGCTCAGCTGTCCCACAAACACAGAAATCAAAGATACTTTGTGAAACCTCTCTGTTGTCCTAGCAGGAAATTGACCATTTTAAGATCCACACAAATGATCCACTTATGCTCCTCATACTTCAGAAAATCAAGGACAATTTTTATGTCATTATAATCTTCTCTCAGATGAGTTGAATAACCAATTGGAACTGCTGCATAAACATTACCATTGTGTAGAAGAACACATTTCAGACTCCATTTAGAGCTGTCAAGAAATAGCCGCCATTTTGTTGGACTGTAAGTGGTAATACCTAGCTGGCTGAGAAGACTACTATATCATGATAGTAAACAAAGTGTTTGTCTTCAGAATAAGAGTCCACTAAAATCTGTTCACGCTTCCTGAAATGGGATACTTTAGCTGACCAGTGAAGTCCATTCTTTTCTTGAAGCCTGGAGGCTAATAACTCAGTTGCTTTCTTTGATAGGCCCAGATCTTTTACTAAGTCATTCAATTCGGGTTGGCTAAACTGCTGAGGAGTGAATGACTACTTGGCATCAGAAGACCCTTCAAATTCTACAACCATTTCCTCATGCATCTTATCAAATACACTTGATCACCATGTTCACTTTCTTTGTCCTTAGAAGAAATAAAACCATTGAAAACTGGAACCGGCAGTGTCTCAGAGTGTGGGATAGGTCGTATTGCTGAAGAAATATTAGTATATGCGATCATATGCTGTTTTTTCTTGCCGATGCCCTTTGTATGGATCAGACAGAAATAATAGTCACTGTTGTGGTCCTTAAGTTAACGCCAAATCATGGGAATACCAAAAGGCATTCCTTTGCGTTTTCCTATTGTCTAGTCACGAAGCATATCCACATAATTATGACACAAAATATGAGGAGTTCAATTCTTGTCTTGATCGCCAAGGGGAACTTGAAAATAGGCAATATATGCACATGTCACATATGATGACATATTGCACCTTTGATGCTGAAGTATGTAACAGCCACATATAGAACAGAAGGTGTCAGGACTATTCTTACATTTACGCCTACTGGAAGAAGCCATGATTCAATCTTAAAACAAAATAAGAGAGTGTTTTTATCAGATAATAATTTTTTACATTTAAAAACAACTACAATTATGTAAAAGTGATGTTTGTAAAACATTAATTGCCTTGTGGTTATGTTCAATCCAAGAGTTGTTGCCCTTTAGCTCCAATTTAAAAACCAATGTATGCCATTAACTGTAACAAAAAGAAATTAAAATTGCATAAAAACTAGAGCATGCACCAAAAAACAGACCTCAGATTTGGAATCAGTGATGCAGAAATATAGAAACAGTTCTAAAACCTTATGCAACAGAAAATGAAAAAAAAATTGTTCCCCAGCGTTATTAAAAATAATTTTAAGAAAAAAGTGCTCATTTAGTAAAACTAAATATTAAACAAAACCACTAACTTGAAATGATATTTGGTTGTATTTATCATTTTCTGATTAAAAAATGTCTGTTTTATGCAGCTATTTAATCAAAATGCATTATTAATAGATATAGTCCGAGGTTAGATTTTCACTTTAAAAATTGAATTTTGGGAAAATACTTGTAAATAAAATTATGCGTATTGGGAAATTATTAAATAGGTAATGAATTAATAAAACATGAATTGTGCTTACCTGTCTATGATTGAATATTCACTGAGAAAGAAATAATCGTGAGTCTGCAATGTCGTATGTGCCATGTCATGTTTCATTAAGAAATACACAAAGTCATTTGTGCACATGGTATATCGTGTGCTCTCTCAAAGTCTCCTATGCGGAGCGCATGCATCTCATAATTGTGTCTCACCACACTGTACTGATCCTTGATGAACTGTCATGTCAGATACAAATACATCACATCACACGCAATGGATCAACTCTGCATTGATTGATTACAGACATTTACAGATTAGTCTTCCAATATCAAAAAGGAGGACATGTAGGAGGATACTTTTCGAGAGAGAATGGAACTTACGAAAAAAGGACTGTCCTCCCTAAAGGAAGATGATTGTTCACCAAAAAATGCCAATGGTTAAAGACAAAGAGAATCTTAAAAGCAGCAAGAGAAAAGCAGTTATCTACCAGGAAGTTCCAATAAGACTATCAACTGATTTTTCAACAGAAATTTTGCAGGCCAGAGTGATTGGCATGAACTATTCAAAGTGATGAAAAGCAAGAACCTATAACCAAGATTAATTTATCAGCAAAGCTATCATTTACAGTCAAAGGTCAGATAAAGAGCTTTCAGGATAAGAAAAAGATAGAGGAGTTCATTACCACCTGTAAAGCCAGTAGTCGCGGCCACCATCACAGCCGCCTAGCCCATGCAGGTTCACATTAGATTCAGACAGTCGGTAATGAAACAACAGAGCCAAGAACTGGTGGGCCATCATCTTTAATCCTAGCTTGCACCTGGCGGGCAAGTAAAAACAAACACTGGGCTCCAAAACCCACTCATTCAGTGCTCACAAAGCTACTGACTTATCCGAGTTTCCTAGCATCAAAGGTTTCTAGCTCACCAGTATTATTCACCTCTGTTCCCCATCTCCTTCTCTCTGCACAAACTGGCTTTTTCCTCAGCACTCCGCCATCTTGGCTACTTCTCCTGGCCTCCACGTGGCCTTTATCTGCTCTCCTTTCTCTGCTCTCCTCTCTAATGCTAACCTCAGGAACTGAGAGAGAGCAAGAGCCCAGTCTGTCCTACTTTATAGTGTAGAAATTCAAACCTTTAATCCAATCTATAAGCAAGGAAGTCTCTGATACAAAGCCACTTATCTGAGGCATAATGGGAGGATTCCTCATGAGAGGGCACCACCCGACATCATCCAATTAGTCAAGGGTGTGGGGAAAAGCTTACTCTTAAAACTAAACCTTAGAATATAACTACCCGACCTGCCCACAGCCTGTCCCCCAACACACATTAATATCAACGGACTTGCACGTGGGCAGCGCCATCTTTAACAAAGTGAGCATAATTTATTTTATCTTCCCAACACCACCAAACCACTATTACAAGAAATATTAAAGGATCTTTTTTTTTAAGAAGAAGAAAAGAAAAGATAAAAAATATGAATAAGAAAATAGCAGTAAGCCTGACCTGTGGTGGCGCAGTGGATCAAGCATTGACCTGGAACGCTGAGGTCACTGGTTCAAAACCCAGGACTAATGTTCCAATCAAAAGACATGATGCTCAAGTGGCTAACAAAACATAACCCTTACATATGCTGTCTACAAGAGACTCACTTCATATCAAAGACATACACACAGACCAAAAGTAAAGGGATGGAAAACAATACTTTATCAAAATGGAAATGGGAAAAAATTAAAAAGCCAGGTTATCAATATTTATACCAGACAAAATAGACTTTAAAACAAAGGCTATCACAAAAAACAAAGAAGAACCCAACAATTCTATTTCTGGGTGTTTAGCCAGAGAAACCCAACACTAAATTGGAAAAATATACTCACCCCTATGTTTAGTGCAACATTATTTACAATAACAAGATATGGACACCACCTAATTGTCCACCAAAAAATGAAGAGATAAAGAAGAAGTGGTACATATATACAATGAAATATAATTCAGTCACAAAAAAAAGAAATAAATCTTGCCATCTGCAACAGTATGAATGGACCTAGAAGATATTATACTGAGGGGAATAAATCAGACAAAGAAAGACAAATGCATATGATTTCAGTTATATGTGGAATCAAAAATTCAAAATAAACAATCAGAACAGAAAAAGACTCACGAATATAGAGAACATTTTGACAGTTGCCAGATGGGAAGGGGGTCTGGGGAAATGGGTGGAAAAAAGATGAAGGGATTAGTAGTACAAATTGGTATTTACAAAATAGTCAGGGGATATAAATTACAGTATAAGGAATATAGTTAATATTTTAATAACTATGTATGGGGTCAGATGGGTACTAGATTTATTGGGGTGATCACTTTATAAGTTATATAAATGTCCAATCACTATGTTGTACACCAGAAACCAATACAATATTGTACATCAACTGTAATTGAAAATAAAAGATTATTTAAAAAAACAAACAAACATACAGAATAGAGATGACAGTCACTTGGGATATGCAAGTACCCATAGATATCTATGCCTTTTGTGGATGGATCCCGGGATTTGATAAGGTAGACTGATTATATATATTCATTTATTCATGCAGTCTTTAGAAAACCATTGAGTACATATTATCTGCTAGAAACTCCATTAAACTGACTGGGTTACAGGAAAATATTAGACCAAGTCTTTGTCCTCAAGGAAGGTTCAATCTAGTGGAGGGAAACAGACACAATAAACTGGGTAAAGTGTCGTATGTACTGATAGACATTTGTGTTAAGGCATTGAGGCCACAAAGACTAAAATGAGGAGAAAGGATGAGAGAGGAGAGAAGAGTAGGAAAACTTAACTGAAGAGCTGAACTTAAAGTTGAGTCTTGGAGATGAGTGGCATGGCAGTGAAAGGGAAGCATGGCAGTGAAAGGGAAGTTGAGTCTTGGAGATGAGGGGCATGGCAGTGAAAGGGAAGCATGGCAGTGAAAGGAAAGTTGAGTCTTGGAGATGAGGGGCATGGCAGTGAAAGGGAAGCAAGTCCGCAGGTGCTGGTAAAACAGCAGAGTGCACTCAGAGTCTACCCAGTTAGTGCTTGTCTTGAGTATGTAGTGCAGGGCTATTGTATTATGAAGAACCCTGCTTACCATGCTAGGGGATTCTAAATGTATTTTGAGCAAGCCTGTGCTAACACTTGTGGGGTCCAGGGCGTGGACACGAGTAGTTTCTTGGCTGGTTCCCTTCTCTTCCTACCCCCTCTCTTGCAACTGAAAAGTCCTCACATGTATGTGTGAAAAACCCAGCCTGCATATCTAGGCTCTTTCCCATCTTTTTATTGTATTCACAGTGCCATACAAAGTTGGACTGCAGGCTGAATGTGGCCAGGAGCCATAGTTTGCTGACAGGGGACAGCAAAATATTGAGGCATCACTGAAGGATGCTAGAAAGAGCAGTGAGACTCACTCTGTGTTTTACAAAGATCAATCTTTGTGGAGAGTATATAGGACTTGGACAATTTAGGAGGTGGTTGTAATAATCCAGGCAAGAGATTATGGAGTCCTGAATAAAATCAGAAGTAATGGGACTGAAGAAGTTGAAGCATTAAGAACATTTTAGAAGACTTGGGGACTCTGAGTTTCTTGCTAAGGCAGCTAAGTGGTGGTGTAACCTCTGAAATTGGGACTGGGTGGCAGGGTGACATGAACTAATAGGTTCTATTTTTAGGACGTGGAACTTGAGGTCTATGTAGGGTACGCAAGGGAAGGTCCAATAGGTTATCACACATTTAAACTATTATTCAGTAGTGAGGAAAGGGATGGAGATACAGATTTGAGAATCACCAGGGACAGATGACATACAAAGAAACTGGAGAAATAAAAGTGAAGAAGAGAAACTTCTTTCATCCCACAAATGTCTCTTTTCTGAGAAAGACCACGTCAAGATGAGGAGGAAGGGAAGATATTGAAGCCTTGTCCTGGACATCTGGCCCAGCTCCTGAGGCTGACGATAGATGGTATGGCTGGTGAGCAGAAAGGTATTAGAATGTGGCAAAAATAAGTCCGAGAGTGTAACCACGGAATGGTCAGCAGAGACATCTTTTCTCCGGGGGGTGAGTTCCTCAGCTACTGGATTTGTACCTCAAGTCAGAAATCTACTGCATTGTAACAGGTTTGAATTTAAGAACAGAAGCTCAAGTGTGCAAGAAACATCACATTTCTATGTGACCTATAAATTAACCTAATTTGGGCTCTACACTGTTATTATATTGGGCTGGTGGGAAGGTGACCATGAATCATTCTAGAAGCCTGTGTCCCCATGCCAACCATTCTCCCTCACTGCACCTGCTCCAGGGCTTCTGGAGGCCTTTCCTTGTCATGAGTCACCTCTCCACTCCAGTTACTGCTGATCTGCCTATTGTCTGTGTCTGCATAATCCTGTCGGGTCTAGCATCTTCTGGCAGTTTCCCTGACACATTTAGGACACCAGAATATTTGACAAAGCTATGAAACCCAGTGCTTAAGGCTCATCTTCTTGTATTCTTAGGGTACTGTCTTGGAGCAAAGCCTGACTCCCTCCTGCTTCTAGACCCACAGTCCTCTTTCCCCTACTACCTCCAAGTCGTCTCTAGTCTGGGTGAAGGTTCTCTCCCTTGTGTTCTTTCACCATACACTTTAAGTTTGTTAAATCCATAACTTGAAAAACATGTTTCTCGTTTCTCCAGGAAAGGGAGGGCTTACTTTGCCAAAGATGAGAAAAAATAGTTGCATTTAACTTTCCAGTGCCTCAAAGGAGAGGAAGAAAAATAGGCAAGACTATGCATTCAAATAGTGTGAACATTGAGATCCTGCACCATATTGGTAGAGAAGAGATTGGCAAGTGTGAGGAAGAACCCAGTGCTCTGAAGGGCAGGATGAATGAAACAATTGGTGGGGCAGATGATGGGCATGAGGAATGACCAAAGGTGACATCTTTGGACCTAGGCTTTCCTGGTTTTCAGAAGGGGTGGGATGGGAGTGAGGCTTGGCATTGGTAGTTGTGTGGGTAGGTCACCTAATCTTCCTCCTGTGTCTCTGCTTTACTCTCAAACTAATACTGCACCCACAACACTTCTAAGACCAGATGTTTGGGGGGATGTCCTTGTGCAAACAGATCTCTGCTACAACAGCTGGGTGTCCTACCATTTAACTCAATACTGACCCTGTCCACATCTTGAGTGAGTAGTCCAGTGATGCAGGAAGAATTCAGAAGGTTTTTCACTCTGACAGCATCCGTGGTGGCATCCTACCAGGGGCTACCTGCAGCGTAACCTTGTCTTTCACTCTGCTGTCCAGACTCCCTTGGTTCTTGCTCACTTTTTAATCCTGTTTCTCTAGCCTCATTCAAAAAAAACTCTGTGAGTTCTCTGATAGCTTCTCCAATAAATTCACTTATTCACTAAGTCAAACAGTTTCTATTGTTTGCAGTCAAGAACTTGGAACTGGGAACCTTGACGAAATGATTCCCAAATTTATATAGATGTATACAAGTCTAGGAGTAATGAAGATCAAGGGTCAGCAAACTTTTCTGTAAAAGACCAGATAATATATATTTTAGGATTTTATGGCTGGCTACAACTACTCAACTCTGCTGTTGTATTGCTCAAAGCAGCTATAGACAGTATGTAAGCAAATGGGCATGCTGTGTTCCAATAAATCTTTATTTACAAAAATAGTCACAGGGCATGGTTTGGTCCATGGACTATAGTTTCCTGATTAAAACAATCATAAATAGGAAAACAAAGAGGAGATAGATTTATCTTGCTAAGTATTTAGACATTATACCCAGGCCTAGTAGGTAAAACAATGTGGTACTGGTATTAGAGCATACAAATGGACTGTGGAACAGAACAGAACCCAGAAAGAGGCATATGAATATTTAGTTTGTTGAAACATTTTGTAGGAAAAATTGGTTTACTGTATAGAAAAATTAAATTAGATCTTTACCTCAGACAAAATATAAAAGTTAGCTGCAAAATATAGAAATAAAGAGCTAAATATTTGAGTTTAAAATTGCTAGAAGAAAATATGAAATATCTTTAGGACTTTGGCATAATGAAGAATTATGATTGTTAGGCCAATATTAAACTATTTGGCATTTTCAGAGGACTCATCAGCAGAGAAAATGACTGTGTTATAATAGCAAGTTATCCTGGAGGTGAAATCTATGTGGTTAGTGTAGGTGACCACAGTATTATTCAAAGAACCAAGGACAATCTATGCCCTGGTGGCTGAACCATTGTCAGGACTGAAAAGAAAGTAAGACCAGCCTGAATAGTAATGAGTGGTTTTTGTGTTGACAACAAAGATAGGAAATCTGAAGGGGCAGAATGTAGAGTTAAAAAGCAGTATGAGGCTCCGATCGATGATTCTATAAACATTATTGCTTTTTTCTTTAATTTTAGTGAGAAGAGGGGAGGTAGAGAGACAGACTCCTGCTTGCACCCCCACCGGATTCACCTGGTAAGCCCCTTACCAGGCTATGCTCAGCCTATCTGGGGCTGTTGCTCTGTTGCTCAGCAACCAAGCTATTTTTAGCACCTGGTATAGGCCATAGAGCAGTGGTTCTTAACTTTTTTTGAGGTACCAAACCCACCAGTTTCATATGCACATTCACCAAACCCTTCCTTAGTGATAAATAAAATATGATTTTTTTTTTCCAAATTCAAGACATAAGTATATGTTTTTTTACTGGTGCACAAAATGACCTGTGCATGAACATCACCTTGCTCAAAGAACAAAACCAACAAAGTGCATGAACTCACAACAAATTATGGTATTACTTTATTCTGGCCTCCATGGCAGAGGCTTCTCTGAACCCCTGAGACCAACTCATTGAACCCCTAGGGTTCGATAGAACCCAGGTTAAGGACCACTGCCATAGAGCCATCTCCAGTGCCTAAGGCCAACTCCCTCAAACCAATCAAGTAATGAATGCAGGAGGGGAAGAGAGAGAGAGAAAAAAAAAAGAAAGAGAGAAAGGGAGGGGTGTAGAAGTAGATGGTCACTTCTCCTATGTTCCCTGACCGGGAATTGAACCTAGGACATCCACATTCCAGGCCGAAGCTGTACCACTAAGCCAACCAGCTAGGCCTCAATATTGCTTTCAGGGACAACAATAAATAGAGTTACCAAGTCCAGACACAGAGTCAGATATTCAGTAATTTTGTTTGTTTTTATTTTGTGTATATCTTTGATGTCTTATTGGCAAGATAATAAAAATAGACTTGGAACATATAAACACAGCTTCAAGTCCAAGTGCCCTCACATACATGCTGTGAGGATTTCCTCTTTAGTGAAGTGGATGAAATAATACACATCTTTCAGGACTGCTCTAATGATAGAACACAAGTGTATAGAGTGGATTGACAATGGTTACAAATTCTTTGTCATGCTCTACCATAGAGACAAAAAATTTATTTTCCCTCACTTTTTTACAAAAAGATTTTATTTATTGATTAGAGAGAGAGAAAGGGATAGAGAAGTGAGAAGCAGTTGCTTTGCGTAAGACCAAACCTGGGGCCTCAAACTGGTGACCACAGCATTCTAGGTTGGCACTCTATCCACTGTGCTATCACAGGTCAGGCTATATTCCCCTCAGTTTGAATCTGTGCTGACTGGCATTGTGTCTCTTTAATGAACGGAACTTAGAAGAAGTGATACTTTTGCTTCTTTGGAAATGGGAGGTGTGGGGATTCAACCACTGTGTAAAGAAGAGAACATTTGAGAGAGAGTGGTCCCAGCTCTGTATTCATCCATGTCAAAACCAGACATGTGAGAGAAGCCATCTTGTTCATTCCAGCCCAGCTGCCATCTGACTGAAGACTTACTATTTTATTTAAAATTTTATTTATTAATTTTACAGAAAGAGGAGAAGGGGGGTATGAGAAGTATCAACTCATAGTTGCTTCACTTTTAGTTGTTCATCGCTTGTTTGTCGTATATGCCTTGACTGAACACACCCAGGATTTTGAAGCAGTGACCTCAGTATTCCAGGGTGATACTCTATTCAATGTGCCACCACAGGCCAGGGTGACTGGAGACTTATGAGAGACCCTAAACAAAACCAGTGGAAGAACCAACTAGTCAATCCTCAGAAGTGTGTGATAAGAAATGGTTACAGTAGTTTCAAGACATTAAGTTTTGGATTTATTTGCTATGTAGCAATAGACAACCAAAGAGTGTATTAAGCAACTATCAGAGTGCTTGGAATATAGAGTATTCAAAGCAATTATGCTAGTAATTATTATCCCAGTGAGTCCGGCATATGGAGAAGTCACTCAGGAAAAAGTCAATTTTTAGTTGATGTTTTTTCCAGGCTACTAATTTATGCATCAATTAATTAATTCCTTTATTTGACAAATATAAAATGGGTGCCCACTCTATGTTACATGCTCTTCTATATACAAAACAGTTAAATTCCCTGCCTGCAACTAATTAAGATAATATTCTTTAGTCTTAGTTAGTGATATGGTGGCTATTAAGATAATCAGAATATTGGGATTTAACTAAGAAGGCCTAATTGTTTGCTATGAACTGAATGAAATGAGTTTAAAGGGAATCTTTTCTAAATTATAATTAAAATCTTTCTAAGTATTAATCCTTAACAAGCTGAATAGAAACCATTTAGTTATTTGAAATTTAAATAACTTCGATCTTACCTATCATTCTTGATTTATGCCTTCATTTTTTAGAAAATATCTAAAACAAAAATTTGAATTGAGCAAGGTAACTCTAATATTCATTCATTCAACAATTCAACAAATACTTATTAGACAACTTATATGTGCCAGTGATTGTGCTAATCATTTTTTTCTAACTCTGAACAATTCAGACATAGACTTTGACGTTTTTGTTAAGAACTCTATTTTTTATAACTATCACAGGGAAGGAGAAGTTTTTTTTAAAAAAGTATTAGCTCAATCATGTTTTCTATACCAGAATAATTCATTAGATTTACTTTGAGGTAGATTCTTCTCTGAATATGATCTAGTTACAGGTAACTGAGAAAGTATGATTAGGTATTAACTTTGAATAGAATTTCAATTCATTATTTAAGGTTGCCAAACTTTCTATATAGTTTTTTTGTGTTTATTCAGGTTTAGGTGAACTTACTTATTTGAGAGGCAAGAAAAGAAGCCTCTCAAATGCATTTGTATAATGTTGAGGTAGTTCTCAAGGTCTCTTTTAAGTAAATGATAAACCCATAGACATGCACACTGACACAAAACTGACAATCACCATTATCAGAGTCTAGAAGGGCGACTCCATGCTTACTTTGTAATCAAGGAGAATCACTGGTTCTGGGTCCTCAAGTCTATAATCCTTAGGAAAATCCTCAGCAAAAGATAACAGGTAAAAGGCTTAGTCTTTCAAGTTTAACCTACTACCCTTTGGTAATCATAAGGCAGTGTTTCTTCCTCACCAGTAAAAGTTGCAACAGCAGATCACAGGTGTCTCTTAGCTGGCAGGCAGACCAAAGTGCAATTCACCATCCCATTATATGCTTGCTAGTAACCAGAGTTATTCTTCTACACACTTAGAATGATCAGTGAATATGTTGTTGCGGCTCATGCTGCATAGCAGTTTTCTGTACTTGCAGAAATTATAAAAGTTACTCCCAAAGAAACAGTTGTGGTCACCAGGGTCATGGTCCATAGCAGCAATTTTCAACTGGTGTGCTGCAAACATTTTTAAAACATGGAACATCTGACTATTTAGTCAGGGGCACTGATCTGCTTTCCCTTTAATTGTCAAATAAAGAAAAAATGACAACAGCTAACAGCAATAGCTGTTTATCTGTGCCGTGCAATAAAAATTTGAGAATTTCTGGTTTATAGATTCATCTGTCACCTGAACAGTAAAGCACTAACTCTGAATTCCCTTCTGTTGGTTGGTGCATTGACTTTTGGGCTGTGATGGCAAAAAGGGTACACATTAGAACTTATTTTTGCTGATCCATACAGTATTTTTATTATAGCAACTATACTTTTAGTTAGAATTAATAAATTTCCTCTGGTTCAAACATAGATTATTTTTAAAGAGAAAGGGTGACCCCCCGTGGCCATTTTAAAACATGACTGAAAAATCTTGGGCACTTCTGTATCAAGGTGGATATATATCCATTCATCTTTATTCTGAGTGGGTTTGTGATTGCTCTGGCCACAAAATACAGCACAAAGAATGTTGTGTGACTTCGGAGGCTGGATGAAAAAGGCTGTCCAACTTCTGCTAACTTGTGGCTACACTTGCTCTTGGAACCCTGAGCCACCAGGTATGATGCCTGATCACGTCAAGATCTCCATGTTGGAGTGGCCACGTGTAGGCTATGTAGTAGACAGTGCCAGCTGAGCCTAGACTGCCAGCCATCTATATCAAGGTGGCAGACATGTGAGTGAAGCCATCTTGGACCCTCCAAACCAGTCATGTACTCCATGAAACAAAAGAATTATCCTATGGAGCCTTGCCTGAATTCCTGACTTACTTAATAAAATGATGGCTATTTTAAACCACTATTTAGGGTAGTTTATAATGTAGTGATATATAATAGGAACATACCTGTTAGTTCCGGTCCTCTTTTTTTTTTAAATATATTTTTTAGATTTTTTTATTTATTCATTTTTTAGAGATAGAAGACAGAGAGAAAGAGAGAAGGGGGAGGAGCAGAAAGCATCAACTCCCATATGTGCCTTGACCAGGCAAGCCTGGGGTCTCAAACCAGTGACCTCAGCATTCCAGGTCGACACTTTTACCCATTGCACCACCGCAGGTCAGGCAGTTCAGGTCCTCTTAAAAGCAGATTCCAAGACAAGATTAGACATGAAAGATTTATTTCTAAGTATCCTTTACTATACCTAAGAGGGATAAAAGGGGTAAATGTAATGTACATAGGGAGATACATCACAGTTCTAAGAATGTTTCAACTAGGCTGATGAGGGGTCTTGAGTCTGTTAGAGAGGTCTTACTTCTCGGGAATACTTAACTATCAAACTGGAGTTTTCGACTTGTGTGTTATATATGCTATTCTAGAATTTGTAGAATGTAGCTCAGAAACTTACTAAAATAATTTAGAATTTTAATATTAGAGTATTTCTTTCTCATATTGCATGATTTTTTTATTATAACACTTAAAATGTTGTATTATAACAATTTCTCGAGTGTTTGCTCTATTCCCCAGAGTCTGAGATTCTTGAAGGAGGGTTCTATGTGTTGTTCAAGCTGGCACTTCTTTACACCCTAAGTTCCTGACTCAGTGAATGTTTATAGAATAGTTGACTGAGAAAATGGTGAAATTATGTTTTCTGTGTAGTTCTCAGAATAAATTGTAATTATATGGTTTATTTACAAGGGTTCATTGTTAATGAACTATTTGAATGTTTATTACCTTTTAAAAAATATGTTGCAAATACACTTCTAAATAGTCATGATAAAGAAAATCATATCAGACCTAGGAATTTCTTTTTTGGTACTTTGCTATTTTCACCTTCTAAGCTGGTTAAAAACTTCTGTAGTTTTGTCAACTAGTACTGGCCTCTTGCCCTTCTCCGAGGGAATATGGGTGGGAAAGTTCATAACTCATAAGGCAGACATTTTACTTCCACAAAAACAAATCTCATCTTGTGAATTTCTTACCTCAAAATTTCCCTGTCTTTGTAACCTGTTTCAATGGTCTCCAGGTTTTGGGGTTTAACAGACTGGTATCATTTACAATATTGGGGCACTGACATTTACTTGGCAATGTCAGAGGACATTTGGTTGTCAGGACTGAGGATGCTCTATTGGCATCTTGTGGGGAGAGGCCAGGGACACTGCTTACCATTTAACAATGCACAGAACAACCTCTAGTAAAGAGTTATCCAGACGATCATGCCAATAGTGCTGAGGTTAAGAACGTTTACTTATGCATGACAATGTGTACATACTTAACAATGCTGTTTGTACATTCAAAAATATTTAATATCGTAAATTCTATGATATGTATATTTCAGCACAATTTCAGAAAAATAACATAGGTCATGATCATCTAGGTGCTGATATACATAACAGAGCCAATGTCTCAGATACTATCAGAGAGCCCATCTACTTAATCTGTCAGGGAGTTTTAAACAATAGACAGAAACTAATTCTGGCTAACTAAGCAAGGGACAAACTTCACTAGAAGGTAATGAGGTCAGTCACAAAATCTGGAGGAGCCATCCTCTGTGTAAACCATCTGTAGGATGGGCCCCAGGGCAATTCCAGGGATCTGTCTGGGTGCAGGTGTGAGTAGGTGGAGTCTCCAGAGCACATGCCAGCATGAATTATCCTCCCAGGTGTTCAGTGGAGTGTGTGATAGGCCAAACTGGGGTCTGTACTCCCCTGCAGGCCAGGCAGGCAGTGTTTGGCATTCTAAGTGATGTACCTGTAGTAAAGTGAAAGGATGCAGGGCTGCTAAAAACAATTGATACCCATTTCAACTGCAAAATAGATACTGCACTCTGCTACCCTAACACAAATGCAAATGGACAAACAAAAATATGCTTTAATCACTTTTACATTTGCTTATATAAACCCTATGGAAATCATTTAACCTCTCTATCTGTTTTGTCCTCTATAAGATGAGGAACTTGAATTCAATGACTTCTAATTTCCTTTTCATTCTGTTATTAGAGACTAGTACTACCTTAGGTTTTCAAAGGAGTTTGAATTCCTGTTTATATATACTTCATATGTTACTTAGATTATAGATTTGCCCCTTCATTGGAGCTGTTCCTAGATGGTTGTATTGTGTGTGTATGTGTAATTTGTATCAATAAGAAAGTAAATCCCAATTCTATACTCCTCTGTTTATAGAGAAAACCATGGATGGTGTGGGACTCGTATAGGAGGAAGAAAGGTTGACTCTCAAAACCTTTGCCTGCTGTTTCCTGCTAACGGGTTTTAGCTTTCCATAGAGGGCGATTCTTTCAGAGAAACACATTAGTGACTCTCAGTGTATGGAAAGGGAGAGCTGGACTTTGGGAAAATGAGCTTGAGGAGGATGTTGAAAGGAACAGAATCTAGAGACTTGAGGGTTAGGGAGAGATGTGGTATGACATTGGAGCCTGCAGAAGTGAGTGGCCAGTGAGAAATTTCTAATGCTGGGATAAAACCGGGATTTGAAGAATGGGGATCATATCTGGTTTTATCTTAATTCAATTCATTGCCTTGTGCAGTGTAAAATACCACCATTGATTCAAGTTTTCAAGATTGTCAGTAGGCACACAAAGCCTTGCAGGACTCGTTTAGAGGAAGTTAAGAGAAGAGGGTGAGGCTGATTTCCGGGTTGGCGTCAGGCAGAGGAACAGGAACACAGAGCAGCTGTGGCAGGAGAGACACTGTGAAATCAGGTGGGCAGGGTAGGAACATAGAGCCAGAAGTGACTATGAGAATGTAAACCCTGGGAAATTCACATGCATTTTGTGGGGAGAACTGGATTTTCCAGAATACTTCGATTGAGAACTGGGGCCAAAGGATAGGGGTGCTGAGTGTAACTTTGGACTACACTAGTGAACAGTAAAGGGTTGGAGCTCTCTTCTTACTCATCTGGTGATAGGGTGAAGTGCAGCTGAAGACCCAAAATAATGCAGTGGTATTTTTTTAAGTCTTATTCTTTGATTTCATTGAATAGCATGTCTTCCTTTGACATAAAAACAGTGCTCCTAAATATAAATCATTATACCATTAAATAAAACTTTTATTTGTTTAACATTCATTGACATCTAAGTGTAAGTTGCGTGATGAAAGACATAGATGAGTGAAACACAGCTGTGCCATTAAAAAGCTTATCCCCAGAGGGAAGGAGACATGTAAAAACCAAGCACAACAGAAGAAAAGATGAAATCAGTGCTACATGGAGTGCAGGAACAGTGCTCATTGATTCTGGCTGGGGAACAATGATATAGGATCCAATGAATACGTGTGTGTTCTCCCTGAAGTTTCTAATTCTTTCTTCAATCATGTCTCTCTCCTGTTAGAGAAAACAAAAATATTTTTGACATAGTATAAAATACATAAAAACCATCCTAAGGCTATAAAAACTTAATAAATGTCATAATTGTGTATAATTTATCCCTCACCAGCCCAATAACCTGCGCTTGGGACAAAAGTTTTGAAGAACAAGCTCCAAAGGCTAAGAAGGTGGTTTTGTGCAGATTGTAAGCGTGGAGGTCAGGAATCTCTGCCATTTCACCCATTGTATGTTCTTGGGCAAATTACTACTTAGCCTCTATTTTTTATACTACTTTTTTTTTAAATTTAGAAATTAAATTTAATAGGGTGACATTGATCAATAAGAGTACTTAGATTTCAGGTGAATATCTCTATAGCATTTGAACTGTTGGTTGTGTTGTGTGCCCATCACCCAAAGTCAAATCATTTCACGTCACTGTATATTGTCCCTCTTTACTCCCCTCCCCCTGGTAACCACTTCACTTTTATCTGTGTGCATAAGTCTCAATTTAATATCCCACCAATGTGGGAAATATATTTTCCCTTCTTACTCCCCTTACCCCACCGTCTCCCTCTAGTAGCTACTTAACTCTTTTCCATGCCCATGAGTCTCAGTTTTATATTCCATCTAAGTGTTAAATCATATATAGGGGTTGTCGGGTTACGATAAAGTGACCAGATTTTAAAATTGGTAAAGCAGGACACCATTGACTGGGAAGAGGGGGTGTTCTTGATTAAAAATTTGGTCTATATGGAGCAAAAAAAATTTTTATAGAATGCAAAAATAGTATTGTAATATATTTTTTTAAATTTCAACATAAGTATAATTTACAAATATAATACATTAAAATTATGTATAATATTATTTTATTCTTTGGCATATTTCTCATTTGAGTGAATTTTCTTTAGAAGATTGCTGTCATTGTTTTAAGATTATGAAGCCTGACCAGGTGGTAGTGCAGTGGATAGAATGTCGGACTGGGATGTGGAAGACCAAGATTCAAGACCCCGAGCTCGCCAGCTTGAGTGCGGGCCCATCTGGCTAGAGCAAAAAAAAAAAAAAAAAAAAAAAGCTCGTCAGCTTGGACCCAAGGTTGCTGGCTCCAGCAAGGGGTTGCTCGGTCTGCTGAAGGCCCGCGGTCAAGGCACATGTGAGAAAGCAATCAATGAACAACTAAGGTGTTGCGACGGCAACAGAAAACTAATGATTGATGCTTCTCACCTCTCTCCGTTCCTGTCTGTGTGTCCCTATCTATCCCTCTCTCTGACTCTCTCTCTGTCCCTGTAAAAGGTCATGAAATTTTTCACAAGAATTTGTTAAATTCTATTTCGCACATAAAATGGCTTTCAAAATCTCAACACTTAATTGTGATTTTTCTGATGTCCACACTTCATTTACTGTAGAAATAACGTGTTCAGTCGCAGCATTAGTTCCTGGTAAAGACAACGCATATTCCAAAATTTTTAGTGCATTATTGTATGGAACAGGGTTTGTTTCAAAATGATAAAATATTTCTAACCATTTGTTCTCTATTGTGATTTTTGCTGATGCCCAAGATTTCACCTTTTCCTTATCAATCTATTTTTTTTAAAATAACGATACCTCATTAAAAAGATCATTTTTGGAAATATTACTATATGGGAAATTTTGAGTGAGTCAGAGGGATCGGGTTACTCGGTCCTGAAACCGATGCCGGAGCTGCATGAGTAGGTGGGAGCAGGCAGGGCAGCGCCGCCGGTGTGCTCGCACACTCCCCACCTGGACTCTTCCTTGCAGTGGGTGCGCTCCCCGCCACAAGCTGGAGACTGAGCAGCTTGCGCCTTGCGGAGTCTGGAGCCGCACACCGCTGTCCAGGATGCGGACCTATGGGTAGTTAGGGGACTTGACAGCCCCCGCCCCAGCAGGTACATCCCGCCGGAAGTTCTTTGTTTCGGGCCGCACAGGGCAGCCAGCTCTTGCGGCAGTGCGGGCGCTTTCAGGTTGAGGTGGGGTCTCCCTGCCCAAAACCATATATTCCCTTCCCATTCTCCTGCCATTCCCTGGCTTTTTGTGCATTCTTTCCAAAAATTGAGACTTTTTAAAACACCACGGGACGTGGGACAAACTGTTAAAAATCGGGACTGTCCCGCCAAAAGGGGGACGTCTGGTCACCTTAGGTTATGACAGTCTTGACATATGACATTTTGGGTTTAAGATGCTCATTCCCATAAAAACTTTAAAAAATTGAGATGTGAGTGTTTCGGCTTAAGCCATTAGCATTGTACTTATTTTCACACTCATTTTTTATTATTTTTTCTGTTACTACAGTTCAGTGTACAGTACAGTATATTTATGTCCTTTTTCTGTGGCTTAGTTGTGTTTTTATGTTCTAGTTATGATTTTACAATTGTGTTAGGATAGGTAAGTGACTTACTTAGGCTAGGGTGTGCTTCGACTTACACCAAAATTTGGGTTATATCACTTGTAGGAACAGAACTGTGTCATAACCGAAAGACCCCTTGTAGTTCTTAGCTCTTTCTGATTTACTTATTTCACTTAGTATAATATTCTCAAGGCCCATCCATGTTGTCATAAATGGCAATATATCATCATTTCTTATGGCTGAACTACTTAGCCTCTTTTAATGTTAGATTACCAATCTATGGAATGAGGATAATAACAACTCATTGGATTGTTGGATTAAATGAGTTAATGCATATGAAGTGCTTGGTACACTGTAAATACTCAGTGCAACTGAGCTATTATTTTTATTATTCTGAGAAAAAGCACTGGATCATTTTACATGCATGAGTTTAATCATATTCTTTTGAATTTATATTTTCTGTTCATATCACTTCTTGTATTAATGAAATCCTTAAGTTTAAAACCTACATGATTAAAGCTTACTTTCATTTGTTCAGAAGTTACTTCTTTTTGACTTTTGACTAAGGGCAGGCACCTCAGTGTCTAGTACTTAAGAATTGTCTCTTTCTTTCCCTTTTTTTTTTAATGAGAAAAGGGGTAATAGAGCATCAGACTACCATCTTCACACTGACTGGGATCCACCTGGAAACCTCCTGTCTGGGACTGAAACTCAAAACAACTGAGCTGTCCTCAGCGCCTGCAGCTGACACTTGGACCAATTGAGCCACTGGCTGCAGCAGTGGAAGAGAAAGAGAAGAGGAAGAGGAAGGGAGGGAGAAGCAGATGGTCGTGTCTTATGTGTGCGCTGATGAGTATTGATTGAACCTGAGATGTCCACATGCTGAGCCGACACTCTATCCCAGTGGTTCTCAAAGTGTGCGCCAGGATGCCCTAGAAGATTTCCAGGTGCGCCCTATGGCATTCTGGAGAAATATGTGCCTGTTGGGGACCAAAAAACCAACAGGGTTTTTGGAGTTTACATTTTGGGGGGACAAAGGTGTGGGGAATTGGCTGTAAGCTGAGAGTCTGCCCCCCCTTGCCTGATTAGGTTGCAAAAGGCTGTTAAGCTGTGGTGCTGGATTGTTTACACTACCCCCCATGTTCCCTGGAAAGACTGGAGGCAACTTTCTTCTTTCCTTTGTTTGGTGTAAAGTTAAGATGATATGTATGGTGGGGGTTTTCTGCACTCAACACAATTAAGAGTAAAAAGAGAGAGATTCTTCAATATATTGACAAGGAAATGAGAGTTTGCCTTTCAAATATATGCCCAAACATTGAAGAAATCACTAGGACACATCAGGCTCATATTTCTCATAAACACAAGAATGAAAAAACTTAACACATTTGTGCCAGGACCTGCCGAATTTACTAAATCTTACTAAGAATGTATCTATATATATATAAGAAGATATTTTTTTGTTTTTGTTTTTGTTTTCTTAACCCCTCTTTTTTACGAATTCTAAAAAGTATAACTCAAAAAATGTAACATAAAAATGTTTTTAATCTCAGAATAAATTTAATTTTGTCGTATTTATTTTGTTTAATTACCATAAAAGCACGCTTGGACTTTATATTTTTTCTTTAATATTTGACTTAATTGTTATAACATATTTCTCAGAAATTTGTATATAGTGCACCTACAATTATTTGTAGGATTTTAAATGCACCCCAACTTCAAAAAGTTTGAGAACTGCTGCTCTATCTACTGAGCCCAACCGCCCAGGGCCCTCTAGTACTTAAGGATTTAATGCACCATCATGTCTTCTTCTAATTAGTCTGCCTAAGAATCTCCTTAACTTTCTTTTTAATTTTCTTAAGGTTTTAGTTATCCAAGGCCTAGAATATTTCATGAGTTTCATAGCTTTATATAAGGGGAGGTATTTTATTCTGTTTTGTTGATAATAACCTTATCAACAATTGTCAGTGTTTTGTGAGCATTTTAGACAGCAGCAGCTCTTTGAGTGAGAACTTCAGGGTACAGTTACATGGTATTTTCCAAAATGTGTACTCTGAAATGCTGTTCTGCGAGAGCTCAATAGGTGTTCAAAAAAAAAAAAAAAAGGTTATAATTTAAGAAGCATTGAGTAAAAAAAAAATTTTAGGAATTTTTAAAATATCTTCTGCACCTGAGATACAGTAGGTAGTGTTTTTCAACTTGTTTCTTCATAGTATTTATTTTATTTTTTTGGGAAATTGTCTTGTAGGACTAGCATTCTAGTAACACAATTTGGAAAATGTTGATTGGTAGTATAGGTTTAACCAACATCTTAAAGCCATTATTTTATTGGAATAACTTCCCCTAAGGATATTATGTGGAAGCACTGCCATTGCCCTTCTGATCATTCAGAGACTCTTAGGTGGATTTTTTGCAGTGTATTCTTATCATCCTGATATTTTGCTGGAAAAGTTTGATTGTATCTATGGACTTAAATATATCAGTCTGTATTCTCCTTTCCAAGTTGCTTTTTAAAATGTAATAAGCAGTGATAGGCAGACATATGTAGAAGAAAGAATATGAAATCCTGCAGCCCTGGTGTAGAATCATTGTTTAACCACTCAGCAGCCATGTGACCTCAAAGAACAATTCATTTAGCCTTTTGAATCATACTATTATTGTCTTTATCCAGAGACATGGATTTTTATCCTTGTCTTTTTATTTCTAACAAATACAAATCAGCTTATTCTTTTAAACTGAATTTGGGACTTGCTAAAACAAAGAAGTGTTGATTAGGACATAGGATATTCATGAGCATCATGACTGGAAATTATAAGCACTAATGGTAATCGATTACCCATTTCTCTACACATATCCACAAGCAGGAAAAATTAGGTCACATTTAGTCACCTAGGACAGAATCTTGGGATTAAGCAGTTTAAGAGGAAGGTGTTATGTTCCTCAGTCCATTTCCACAAGGTGACTCTCCTAAAGTGTTTGAACCGAGCAAGAAAGAACAGTGAATGGCAGTTCAAAAACAAAAACAAAAACAAAACCCCAAAACCTTATAGTGTTATTTTAATAATTTCACCAAATGATACTCCATTACTGAAAACTTAAAAATCAGTATCCTCAGAATATAAAATAGCCTGGTTAAATTTCAGGTATCTAAGGTCTCAAATTTCTCCCCTGAATAGGCTTTTAGTGGAAGTTTCTGTGTGTTTTTCCAAGTAAATACCCATTTCTCAGTCTTTCTCATTCAAGGCTAGTCTAAAGAGACAATATGAAATCCCCCTTATTTGAAATCATAAGTATTACCGTATAATCTCTGAATTCCTTCGATATCATCCTGTGAAAGTTTGAAATTCTCGGAATCTTTATCTTCATAGGTTGGATACATCACGGCGTTAGGATCAGACGAATGACCCAGACCCAAAGAATGGCCAAGTTCATGAGTGGCGGCATACAGGAAGTTAATGCCTACAAGCAGAGAGGGACATACAGCAACTACAAAAACTATATATAAAACATAATATAATATATAATCACTATAAAAGTAACTACCTCTTTATATTCTCCATAATTACTCATTGTTTTGAGGCTTTCAGATGAGAGGAGAAGGGTTTCAAAGGAGAATTGAATAGTAATGTTTTAATCTCATCACTCATTTTTTTTTAAGTAATGTTTTTCTGTTTACTTCTTATGTAATTACTCACATAGCAGTATTTTGTAGAGGAAAATGAAGGATTTGGAAATATTAAGATCTGGGTTTGAAACCCAGCTCAGCTACTTATTAGTTAGATAACTCTGGGCCCATTAATATTACTGAGTCTTATTTCCTCACTTGTTAAACAGAGATAATAATTACTACCTTATAGATTTGTCAAAATGATTAGTTTCTCAATACTAAAAAAATAAAAAGGCTAGTCATTAGTGTTAGTGACTTTGAATAGTGGCAGAAAGATAGCTGACTTAGAGAAAGCAAGACTGAAAGTCAGGATCTCCAGGAAATGCTGGTGCTTGCTTCTTATATACTAGATTGTATTACATATATGCTATTTTTGCTCTCAGACTCAGAATCAGAAAGTCTTTGCCAATAACGGGGCTGGGGTGGGTGTGGACCTGAGAGTTTGAGTGGTCAGAGCTCCAATAGTGGTGCATTAGATTGAAGGAAGCTACCTTCAGCTTACCTTGAGTGGAAAGAAAGGAGAATAAAGAAGGTATGCAAAATGAAGACATGTGAAATGGAGACAGTGTCTTCATTCTATATAGGTTAGACTTTCCCATCAAAGCATCACTACAGTGATGAATCCCCACTGCCAAACACAAGTACTGATTTCCCTTTCAGAGCCAGTTAATAACCTCTATTTTATTTTTTTTAGAATTGTCTCCAATTAAAATTATTCACACCAGAGCTTCTTTCTATTAGTTTTCTGATGCATCTATAATTTCCTGCTTTGTAAGATAATGAATAGGATGGAATGAGTGATGGTGTGGGCTTTCTGACTAACCGTAATACTCAGAATTGTACATAATTCTTAAATATCATAATCATTGTTTCTCTTTTTTAATTAAAAAACTTAAATTTTGGGAAAACATAAAGAAAGAGCTATAACTCATTGAATTATTAATATATTTAAAACACTGTGCTAAGCACTGTATAAATATTATCTTATTTAATTCAAACAACAATCCTGTGAGGTAAAAATTTTTTAAATTTCTTTTTATTTTATTCACTTTAGAGAGAAGACAGAGAGTGAGAGAGAGAGAGAGAGAAAGAGAGAAAGGGGGAGGAGCTGGAAGCATCAACTCCCATATGTGCCTTGACCAGACCAATGCAGGGTTTTGAACTGGCGACCTCAGTGTTCCCAGGTCGTCGCTTTATCCACTGTGCGAGGTAAAATTTTTTTATAGCCCCTTTTAATAGATAAAGAAACAGGCTCAGAGAAGTTGAATAACTTGCCCAAAGACACACAGAGAGCAATTAGTACAGGTACAGCAAAGTGAACCCCATGTTGCTGACTTCACAGCCTGAGCCTTCTGTATATGTAGCATTATAAGCATATACTATGCCATAGTATATAAAAGTATACATTTAAAGTACACAGTACGGTAGTTGGCAGTTACTAAGGGCTCGATAATTATTACTAATCAAAGCAAATATTAAATTAAAGTTAGTATAAGGAATTTGGGGCTTTAAAAGGGTGTGTGGTAGAAGAGAGATAGAACGCTGTACCTAGACTGCTACCATCCGTCCAGCGTTCATCCTCATCAAAGTGCGCATCTCCTCCGAGGCCTGGTCCAGGTGCAAAAGCATGAGCCAGTATGTTTCCCGGTCCATCAAATGGGTAGGAGTCTCCATGAGCTGAAAGAAAATAGGGTGATTGTCCTTAGCCACTGAGTTTATCTCCAGTCATTTTATGTAATTCTTAAGGTTAGAAAGATGAGCCCAGACCAAGCAGTTAACAAACATTGTCAGCAGGCAGCTTCAGGCACAGGGTGGTCTGGGTGTTTATTGGTCATTGGCACTTTTTCTTTCACAGAAGCCCTGCTCAGCACTGATAACCACCATTTGTTGGAAGCTTACTGGATATGGGAATTTAAATGCATTCACATCTAATTTATGGTTTCATCTAAGTTTGATCACTTTGCTTGGCCAGATGATGGCAGGATGGAGAATGAGTGTGAGAACTCTATTCCACAGGTAACTTGTGTATGTTTCAGTATAACTCTCCTTAAAAATCTAGCTTAATCTTTGTAGATATAGTAGACAGTTCCTTGGAGAACCATGCCAAAAGTGTCTTTCATGGATTTGTATGGTGTTTTTAGCTGTGATGTTGAGTTATTTGTTCTCAGATCTGTGTCAGTTTATCTAGTCTTGAAATAGAATGCCATGATCAGTGTTTTCTATAACATTTTCTTTAGTGTTATCAATATAGTGGCTGAAGTTCAATTTCAGCTAAATTTATAGCACTCCAGTATTTCAATATCAGAACAGAATGAAAAGAGCAATGGTGTCCTCTAAATTTACACCATGAAACACTAGTAATTAACAGCAGTTCATGTTCATGGGTTATATTTCCTCAAGATGTTTGGTATAAAAGTTTTCTATTATTATTCCATGAAGGGTGTTGACAGTCCACAGGGGCTATCCTGCTTCTTGGAGATCAGTTAAGGTCTATGGAAGTTGTAACTCCTTTTCTTTGTTTAATATTGATTCTAGTTAGATATATTTTAAACTGTCCCATAAATATGTGTGTGTGTGTATTATAATTAATGCTGCAAAATGGGGGTAATGCACTTTTTCTGCAAAGGGCTAGACAATGAGTAATTTTGGATTTGTGGGTTTGGTGTTCTCTGTCACAATTACTAAACTCCTCCATTGTTTCCCCAAAGCAGTCATAGACAATATGGCTGCACTGTGATAAATATCTATTGACAAAAACAAACGGTGGACTGGATTTGGCTCATGGGCCATAGTTTACCATCTTTTGCTATAAAATGTGGCTTTAGGTGTACTAGAAAAAGTGTATTAACTCTCTTTCACTATATATATATATATATATATATATATATATATATATATATATATATATATATATATGTCATTAATGATATCTATATTAAAGATTTTTTTTTTCAAGAGAGAGAGAGGCAGGCAGGAAAGGAGAAAGATGCGAAGAATCAACTTGTAGTTGTGACACTTTAGTTGTTCATTGATTGCTTCTCATAAATGTCTTAAATGAGTGGCTCCACCTGAGCCAGTGACCCCTTGCTCAAGCCAATGACCATGGGATTATGTTGATGATCCCATGCTTAATCCAGTGACCCTGCACTGGAGCCGGAGACCTCGGGGTTTCTAACTGGGTCCTCAGCATCCTAGATTGATGCTTTATCCACTGTATCACCATATGGTCAAGCTTTATATTAAAGAATTTAATGATGTACTGTATATATCATTAAATATTTTAAATTCTGAAGAGAGGAGGGCATTGATATAAACGACGAGCAGAATGGCACAGAGGATTAGCCTATAGGAATCTTCCTTACCTCCTCTTGCAAAGCCAATCATGATATCAGCAATTCCCCATCTAATTTTCTTGAAGTTCAGTGGGATCTCTTTGCTCCACATTTCCAAGGCTTTTGCCACTAATTGATTCACTTTGAGATATGATAAGTCTCGAGTATATGACATGATCCTGGGAGCAAATAAGAAAACAGTGTTTGACCTCTTAGGAAAAGGGCTTTACTATTTTTTGCCTAAACAAACCAAAGCAAAACTAACCTGTAGGTGACTACTTTGGAAGTCCATTTAGGGCTATTTGGGAATAGTGAATATTCTGCAATATCTGGTATTCCACATCTGGGCTTCTGCATAATTTTTATGATGCGGGAGTTTAACATTCCAGTTATAGGCAGGCGAAAGAACTTTTGCATCTCCTTGAGTCTGGCTTCTAAAGTGTTGGCATTCTTTGTTTTTGAGTCATATGGATAAAATCTCTTGAGATAATTCTATTGGAAAGAGAGTAATTGATCTGTGATCCTTGTTTATCGTTTTTTATCTCAGAAGTCTGCACATGAAGACTCTATACCTATGGACTCAAACAGTGGTTTTAGGACATAATCATTAGAGAGTCACCAAATAAAATAAGTGTGTATTAATGAGAAGAAAATTTAATATTGATAGTGGAGCACTGTAATTCCATTTCATGAGCAAAAGGAAAAAGCCCATTCTTTTCTCTTTCATCCCATTAACTGAGGAGAAACCCACTGTATACTTCATATAACACAGAATTGTCTGCAACAGCTAAGCAGCAAGAGTGACTAGTGTGTCCTCAAGGGGCACAACTGACACCTCCTCTGGCATCAGAGACCCCCTGGGGAGGTCTGAGTCATCCAGTCCCTTCTAAGACTCTCTGGAGATCTGGTCCCAGCTAAGGTTAAAGGGTATTAAAATTTTAGTCCTGAGAAAGGATAGCATGAAATTATTTAGTTTAATGTACATATTCTAAGTACATTAAATGTACTAAATATCTTGCCCGTGATCACATATAAAATTAGTAGCAGATAAAAAATAAAATAGTAGCAGAACTGGCCCTGAGTTTCCTAACTGCCAGTCCTGTGCTCTTTCCACTGTTAAATCTTGACTAAACCCAGCATGAGGCTGCAGGATAGAGCAGGTCTCCCTGGTGTATTCCATGTTCAACTGGTCCCTGAGAATTTCTTTTTTTTTAATTTTAATGGGGTGACACCAATAAATCAGGGTACATATGTTCAAAGAAAACATCTCCAGGTTATCTTATCATTCAATTATGTTGCACACCCATCACCCAAAGTCAAATTCTCCTCTGTCACCTTCTATCTGGTTTTCCCTGTGCCCCTCCCCTCCTCCCTATCTCACCCTCTCCTCCCTCCCCCCACCCCATAACCACCACTCTCTTGTCCATGTCTCATAGTCTCACTTTTATGTCCCACCTATGTATGAAATCATGCTGTTCTCAGTTTTTCTTTTTTTCTGATTTACTTATTTCACTCCTTATAATGTTATCAAGGTCCATCCATTAAAGGGCCCTTGTGTCCGAATATGAGGATAGTTGCTAGACTAAACAGGAGAAGATATTTTAAAATGAATGAAATAACAGCAGAAGCAGCTGCAGCCTCACAAAAACTTTATTAGGCACTTACTAGGTGACAGGGATTGTTCTAGGAGCCTTACATACTTATCCCATTTAAACCTCATCACCATCCTGTGAAGTAGGTATGGTATTGTTATCTCTATTTTACATGAAGAATCATGGCTCAGGGAAGCAAAATAACTTGCACAAGTTCCCCCCATGAGTAACTGAAGGAACCGGTATTTGAACTTGTGTTCAAAGCCTACTTCATTAGAAAAATGTATAAGGCTATATAGTTAATGATAGTATTGTTGAAATGATTTAAACATTGGCTCACTCACGCCAGTCTAATTTGGAGTAGATGAAAAGGTAACTTGTCTCAGGGATATGCACTTTATATGAGTAACCTTAGTAATACTGTGCTCTCTCTTCCTGTTACCAATGATTGCATTTCATTCAAAACAGAAACTACTAATTGTTTATCCATGACAGATAGGAATTAATCTGATTTAAAAACAACACATTCATTGCAGAGCTACAGGCTTTACAAAGACACTCTCTGGAGCAAATTTCTCTGCATCCTTGAAGTGAATTTCCCTGCCTTCTGTTAAACCTAGCTAACCTTGCTCTAGTTTATTGGTAACTCGCATACTAAGTAGCTTAGAGATTGAATATTTTTGCATATGTTCTCCTTATGGATAACTCAGTAGGTGGAACCGTATGAAATGGCTGCTTTTGAGGTGTAAAGAACAATCAAATATTAATAATTTTCAATGGTTCAAACTAGCATATTATGAAGGTTTTTAAGAGTCAAAGTTTTGGGTTTTTTAAAAAAGATTTTATTTATTCATTTTAGAGAGGAGAGAGAGAGAAAGAGAAGAGAGAAGGGGAGGGGAAGGAAAAGGAGCAGGAAGCATCAACTTCCATATCTGCCTTGACCAGGCAAGCCCAGGGTTTCGAACTGGCAATCTCAGTGTTCCAGGTCGACACTTGCTCCACTGTGTCACCACGGGCCAGGAAAAGAGTCAAAGTTAATATGAATGAAAAACCCAGCTTTTCTTATGCTTAAAGTTTATATTTAGAACAATACTTAGGAGAAAATATCCCATTATTTTACCAAATAATAATTATTTAAACATATTAGGTTTCTTATGAAGTAGTATATTGGAAAGAACATGATTTTGAACCAGAAAAACTTGTCCTTGACTCCTGTCAAAACTCATCCTCAATTCTCCACCACTAACAAGTATGTGAATCTACTTAAAATTTGATTCCTTATTTTTCCCCAGGATTGAGGTAAGGGCTAAATGAAATAATGTATATGAGGTACTTTTAATTGTTACATACATGATAGTTGGTGTTGTTACTTCATTTATTCACTAGAATACTCCTGTGAGATATAAAACACTTAATAGTATGATTATTTCTATTGGACACATGAGAAAAACTCGAAAGTCATGACTTGCCCATCATCATGCTTGAAAGTGGCAAGTGTCACTTTTACCCTTGTTTACTGATTTCAAGTCTCTCTATTATAGGTAGTCCTCATTAATAAAGGCAGCACTTTGTTCTTTATGAAAAGAATCTCAAGTTACAATAAATAATAACTTCAATTTTTTTTTTTTTTTTAGTAAGAACAATGTTTCAAGCACTGTGTTCAGTATTTCATAATACCTTGTTAGGTTGATACCGTTATAATATCTGATTTCCAAATTAGTAAACTGAAGCTCAGAGAAGTTTAATAGCCCCTATGCTAATAATATTCATCTACACAGCGAGTGGAGGTGAAACCTGAACACAGTTAGGAAAGGTTCTAAAAGCCTGCTGTTAATAGCTACTTGATTAAAACATATATTGCCTTTATAAGAGCAAAATTACCAAAATTGAAAAGCACACTTCCTAATTCTGATGGCGAGACCGTGGAGCCCCAGGTGAGGGGCCGGGGACATACCTGAGCGAACTCCCACTGTGGCTCACTCACGCCTCCTGCCTGCGGGGAAAGCGGCAGCGCCAGGCCGCCGGGCAGCAGGCACACAGCGCACAGGACGGTCAGCTGCATGGCTGCGTCCAGAGATTGTTTTCTGACTTGTGGTTGGTTTGTTTTCTCTCAGAGGCCAGAGGGATTTTTATAGCTTCTCTGCCCTGAATGTAAGAATAGGTGACTCATTTGAATGTTTTTCCTTTTTCATGCCTACAGTACTTTGAAGTGTGTGTTATTTTTCACTAATGACAACGAGGAAGTATTATATTCTTATTGGTAAGAAGGACACAATGTATTTGTGTTTGGACCCCCCTGTCCCCCATCTGCTGTATAAATTTAATCCACGAGAAAACACATTTTATTTGCCATAATCAAATTGCTACTCAGATATATCTTCTCTTTTTCTTTATTCTTTGAGAAAGTTTATTTAGAAAGTCACAGAGGTAGAAGTGAGCCATGGAAGAAATGGGCTCAGGAAACAAGTTACAGCAGAAGAAGGGCCCTTGGAACTTGGGGGCGGGGAGGAGAGAGAGGTGCCTTGAGGGGATGAAAAAGAGGAGAAGTTTGGGCTTGTGGGGGCTGGGAGAAGGAGGTGGGGAAAGGCACTGTGTACTCTATAAGCCACTGGATATATCTTCTTTTTTTTTTTTTTTTACAGGGACAAAGAGAGAGTCAGAGAGAGGGATAGATAGGGACAGACAGACAGCAACGGAGAGAGGTGAGAAGCGTCAATCATCAGTTTTTCGTTGCCCTTGCAACACCTTAGTTGTTCATTGATTGCTTTCTCACATGTGCCTTGACCCCTAGCCTTCAGCAGACCGAGCAACCCCTTGCTGGAGCCAGCAACCTTGGGTCCAAGCTGGCGAGCTTTTGCTCAAGCCAGATGGGCCCGCGTTCAAGCTGGAGAGCTCGGGGTCTCGAACCTGGGTCGTCCGCATCCCAGTCTGACGCTCTATCCACTGCGCCACCGCCTGGTCAGGCGGATATATCTTCTTAATTTAAAATTTTGGGGAGTATCATTCAGGACATTCCCACATATATTAAAAGATTATTTTTAAAGTGAGAGGTGGGGAGATAGTGAGACAGTCTCCTGCATTTACTCCTACCCAGATCCACCCAGCAACTTCATCTGGGACCGATGCTTTAATCAACCAAGCTATCCTCAGCGCCTGGGTCCAAAGCTCAGACCAACCAACCCACTGACTGCTAGAGAGAGAAGGGGAAGAGAGAGGGGAAGAGAAGCACATGTTCCCGAAGTTTGCTTCTCATGTGTGCCCTGATTGGAGATTGAACCCAGGATATTTGTATGCTGGGCCAATGCTCTATCCACAGGACAAACTGGCCAGAACCTTAGAAGATTTAAGAAATGAAAATTGCATAGAATAGTACATAAAAATACAAATAATCAAGAAATTATTAAGTGAATATTCTGTAACAGTCCCTGACGTCAAGAAATAGAACATCGCTGCCTCCTTGCGTTTGCCTATGTGAGGAATGATGGCAGGAGTGGCGGATGGAAATGCTGTGCTGTGACTGGGTCAGTGGCCACCATTCCCTCCCCTTCCGGGTACCATAGTGGAGCACTAAGAATTCCCTTATCTTTAAGTCCCCTTTTAATTTTTTTTTATTTATTCATTTTAGAGAGGAGACAGAGAGAGAGAGAGAGAAAGAGAGAGAGAGAGAGAGAGAGAGAAAGAGAAAGGGGGGATGAGCTGGAAGCATCAACTCCCATATGTGCCTTGACCAGGCCAGTGCAGGGTTTTGAACTGGTGACCTCAGTGTTCCCAGGTCGACACTTTATCCACTGTGCCACCACAGGTCAGTAAGTCCCCTTTTAATCAGATCATTTCTTTTCTTAGTGGTCAACATCACTCAGAATTTCTCTTAAATTACATGAAAAATATCAGATAACCAAAAATCTTTAAGCACTGCCTTGTCTGTTTATCTAGTATACCTCTCATGCTTCACATTCTATATAAACAGGTTTCTCCTGAGCTAAACATGCAACTTGGAAATCACTTTATACACTCTTTCTCTTCCAATCACCCTGACTCCAGCTGCTAATCAAGCACTGGTAGGGCTGGTTTATTTCTTGATACACATAATAGTTATTCTACATATAATAACTAAGGATCCATGATCTAGAGATTTTAGTCCAACTACTTCACTTTTACCAAAGGTAAAAATTGAAACCAAGATGACAGATTAATATATTTCCCCAAGGTCACGCAGCTAGTTAATAGTAGTCCCAACTCCTAGTCCAGTGCTTTTCCTAATCATAACACACTGCCTACTCATATTGTCATGGTAGTATACACTTTTAGGGAAAGAGCAACATGGCTTTTGACTATAATGCATCATGGGAAATGCAACATATATGCTAGAGCTGCAGAATTTAATTATTCAGACATTTTGAAACCATTTGATGATTGGATGCTGTGTGTTAGCAAAGGTGAAATTTCCAGATCAGTTAATTAAATTTGCTTTCTTTGCATAGTTGTTTTAATTCTGCATAGTCACAATTCAATTATACCTGAAGACCTGGTACCTTTAGTCAGTGTCTGTTATATAACAGGTGCACAGAAAGTGTTTACAGAATAAATGAATATTTATGAACTTGAATCAGCTAATTTGGAAGTTACACGAGGTTTTCCATGATCTTTGCAGTGAATTAAAGTTAGAAGACATTCCGGGATTGTATATTTTCTTTTTTTTGTTTATTTTTAGTAATTCATAGAGCATTCTGCATTAAAAATATTTTAAATGAATTTTAGTAACTATCTGAATATTCACTTTTGGATAGGGAGAAATAAATTTTCTCTTGCTTATTTATATTGTAATTAGCCAACAGACAAACAAACAAACCATAGGGATCATGTCCTAGTCTCTGCCTTCAGAAACTTATGCTCTGGGGTGATGATAGAGAGATGTAAATACCCTTAAAACAATGTGGCACATGCTTATAATATACAGCCATATCAAAGAGAGGAGACCGCTAATCCTTCCCATGGGAATTAAGGAGTGATTTACATAGGAGGTAGCATTTTAGCTGGATTTCAGAAGTTAACTAGGAGTTCCCTTGAGATAAGAAATTGTAGGAAGAGTATGTAGGATGATAAGAACATGGATAAAGAAGAGTGAGCAGTTGGTTTTGCTGGAAGGAGGCTGTGAATGTCTGGAAAAAGCAAGTTAGGGTCAAGTTGTAAAGAGTTAGCCTTATATGCTAGGGACTTTGGACTTATCCTAAAGGGTGTCAAGGATAAGTCCAAAATGCAGTGGTTTTCAACCTTTTTACACCTGGGGACTAGTGAAAATAGAAGAATTATTTCTAGGATGCTGAAGCAGAAATCATCCTAAGCATAAGCAAATCCGACTAAGAACACTAGGTCTGTAAGCTTCATACAACATCAGGCTGGTTGACTCTCCCGTGGACTCGCACACAATTTCTGGTGTATGGGTTTGTGGGCTGGCAGTTGAAATACACTGGTAAAAAAGATATACCTTTATGAGATTTGTAATGTAAAAACATCTTGGTGGCTATTCTGAAGATGGATCATGGAAGTAGAGATGACTCTGTAGACGGCTGTTAGACAGCCAGAAAGGTCAAGAAAAAGTTATTACTTACTATAATACTGGAAAACAAAATTTTTGTTGCATCCACAGAAACACTTGTTCTTACCTAATTCAAGTATGCTGATCTCAAATATGATATTAGTTTTTCTATGTAAGCTACAGAGTTTTTGCAATTCAACATTTTAGGTTTTCACCTTACTGTAAAATTATCAACATTTAGTTTAACATAATGAAGTGGAATGTCTTCTTGGGCATCATCTTGGTAAAAATATAATAATTTACATAATGCAGTAAATACACTAATACATGAAAGATATGATTGCATCAGAATTTGTCTACAATTTTGAAATAAAACATATTAAAACACTTATTTTAATCATAAAATTTGCGCAAAACTTAAATTCTATTCAGGCAAAAATTTGCATATGTAGCTCTTGTACTTGTGTACTTGTTAAAGATAATGTTGTTTGATCCTCCAGCAGTAGTCAGCTTATCACTAACAGCTCCAAGAGTTTTGGGAAACTTATCAAGGTGACTATTCAAGAAGTGAATCTTAGTGCTCATGTTACATCCAATGTCACGGAGAGCCAACAGCATCCTTTGAGCCAGAAGTTCATGGTTTTCTGCTTTTTTGTTGTCAAGGAAGTTCTTTGGAACTGCCACAAAAGACTGCCATGCTGCTTTTTCCTCCTTATCTTCCTGGCAAATTCTTTTTCATGTATGAGGGTTCAAATTTGAGGTCCATTGAATACACCTGCTTTTATCTTCTTGAAAGACAAGGCAGAAAAAGCAGAAATAATATGTTGAAAGCATTCACTTTCTCTATTCATGCCTAAACAAACTGCTTCATTAAGTCAAGTTTTATGTGAAGTGGGAGAAAATGATCCTGTCTTGATTAACTACAGGTTTATTCACAATATTTTGCATCCCTACTTCCAGAGCGTCACATTTCGGTCACTCCTTCTGTGTCCAGTGTTTCTCCAGAGCTCAGTTGCCCTACAAACACAGAAAGCAAGGATACTTCCTGAGACCCCTCTGTTGTCCTAACAGAAAATTTACCATTTTAAGATCCACACAAATGATCCAGTTATGCTCTTCATACTTCAGAAAGTCGAGGACAATTTTTAGGTCATCATAATCTTCTTGCAGATGAGTTGAATAACCAATTGGAATTTCTGCATAAACATTACCATTGTGAAGAAGAACACATTTCAGACTTCATTTAGAGTTGTCAAGAAATAACCGCTGTTCTGTTGGACTGTAAGTGGTAACACCTAGCTGGCTGAGAGGACTACTGATATCATGACAGTAAACAAAGTGTTTGTCTTCAGAAAAAAAGTCCACTAAAATTTGTTTAAGCTTCCTGAAATGGGATACTTTAGCTGACCAGTAAAGTCCATTCTTTTCTTGAAGCCTGGAGGTTAATAACTCAGCTGCTTTCTTTGATAGGTCCAAATCTCTTACTAAGTCATTCAATTTGGGTTGGCTAAAATGCGGAAGGGTTAATGACTGTTGGCATCAGAAGAAGACCCTTCAGATTCTACATCCATTTCTTCATGCATCTTATCAAAATACACTTGATCACCATGTTCACTTTCTTTGTCCTTAGAAGAAATAAAACCGTTGAAAACTAGAACTGGGAGTGTCTCAGAGTGTGGGATAGGTTGCTTTGCTGAAGGAATATTAGGATATGCGATCATATGCCATTTTTTCTTGCCGATACCCTTTGTATGGATCAGACAGGAATAACAGTCATTGCTGTGGTCCTTAGGTTCACGCCAAACCATGGGAATACCAAAAGGCATTCCTTTGCGTTTTTCTTTTGTCCAGTCATGAAGCATTTCCTCACAATTATGACACACAATATGAGGAGCCTAATTCTTGTTTTGAACACCAAGGAGAACTTGAAAATAGATAATATATGCACGTGTTACAAATGATGAAATATTGTGCCTTTGACTTTGAAGTGTATAATAACCACATATAGAACAGAAGGTGTCAGGACTATTCTTACATTTACGCCTACTGAAAGAAGCCATGATTCAATCTTAAGACAAAATAAGAGGGTGTTTTTATCAGATAATAATTTTTACATTTAAAAACAACTACAATTATGAAAAAGTGATGTTTGTAAAACATTAATTGCCTTGTGGTTATGTTCAATCCAAGAGTCATTGCCCTTTAACTCCAATTTAAAAACTAGTGCATGCCATTAAATATAACAAAAAGAAATTAAAATTGCATGAAAACTAGAACATGCACCAAAAAACACATTTCAGATTTGGAATCAGTGATGCAGAAATATATAGAAAAAGTTTTAAAACCTCATGCAACAGAAAACAAAAAATAAATTGTAATCCAGGTGAGAGAGAAAGAATGAGGCCCTAACCTGAGACTGACTAAGGGGAAGGAAAAGACAAAGGAAATTCAATATCTATATAGAAGGTACAATAGATAAAAACAAAACAAAATCTTAGGAGCTGATTGGTTGCAAGAGTGAGGAAGAGAGAATTAAAGGTGATTTAAATGTAATGGACTTAGTGCATGATAGTACAGTTATTATAGAGACAAGGCTTACAGTGGAAGAAACAAGAAGTAAAATCTCCAAGAAAACAGGACTTGGTTTGGTTAAACAATGACTTAATTTTGGATATTGAGTTTGGATATTTTCAGCTGGAAAATCAGGTCTGGATTTCATAAGAGTAATATGATTTGTAGATATAAGTCGTGAAGTACTTATTTCTAAAGAAGGAACACCATGCTTTTTTATTGTGTAAAATAAGCATAATATAAAGTTTATCACTTTAAGTATACAATTCATTTGCATTGCGTACATTCACAGTGTTTTGCAGCCATCACCAATATCTATCTCCAGAACTTTTTATCATCCCAAACAAAAACTCTGTACCCATTAAACAATGACTCCTTTCTCCTCCCCCTAGCTCCTGGTAGTCTCTATTTCATATCCTATCTCTTTGAATTTAACTATTCTAGGCATTTCATATAAGTGTATTTATCAAATAGTTGTCCTTTTGTATATGTGTAATTTCACTTAGCATAATGTTTTCAGGATTCTTCTATGTTGTAGCATGTATCAGAGCTTCATTCCTTTTTATGGCTAAATAATATTCTACTGTGTAGGATATAACACATTTTGTTTATCTATTTATCAGTCAATGGACAAAAGTTGTTTCCACTTTTTGGCTATTGTGAATAACAATGCAGTGGTTAGTGATATACAAATATCTGTTCGAATCCCTGTTTCCAACTATTTTGGGTGTATACCAATGAGTGAGATTGCTGGTTCATATGGTAACTCTAGGATTAAGTTCTTCAGGAACCACCAAACTGTTTTCTACAAAGGCTGTACCATTTTGCATTCCTACCAGCAGTGCATGAGGATTTAAATTTTTCCACATTCTTGTCAACATTTGTTATTTACTGTGTTTAAAAAAATTTTTTTGTAACCGTCCTAGTAGGTGTGAAGTGATATTTTGTTATGGTTGATTTGTATTTCTAATGACTAATGTATGATGTTGAACATCTTTTCATGTTCTTGTTTATATGTAAGTATTTTTTGGAGAAATGTCTAAGTCTTTAGCCCATATTTTTAATTGAGTTGTTTGTCTTTTTGTTGTTGAGTTGTAGTTTCTAATATATTCTGTTTTTAAAATAATATCTTTATTATTTTTAAAGATTTTATCATTTTAGAGATAGGAGAGAGAGAAGGGGGAAGGAGCAGGAAGCATCAACTCCCATATGTGCCTTGACCAGGCAAGCCCAAGGTTTGGAACTGGCTGCCTCAGCGTTCCAGATCGAAAGTTTATCCATTGTGCCACCACAGGTCAGTCCTTACATATTCTGAATGTTAATTAAACTCATCAGATATCTGATATATATTAATAAATAAATTTACCCTTCCTCTAGGTTGTCTTTTTACTTTCTTGAGAATGTCCTTTGCTACACAGAAGCTTCTAATTTTGATAGAGTCTATTTCATTTATTTTTGCTTTGGTTGTTGCTTTTGGTGTCATATTTGAGAATCCACTGCCAAATCAAATGCATAAAGAGTTATGCCCACTTGCTTTGAATTTCGCTCAGACAAACCACGAAATGGTTGAGCACCTTCCCTCTTGACAACCAATGCACATTGCTGTGCAGAAGCAGACCAGGATAATTATTTCCAACTTCATACAGCAGTGTTTTAAACTGGCGATCATTTAAAACTCGGGCAACAATAAAGTTTCCCACCCAAATGAGCAGTGACATCACCTTACCAAGCTGCTTGCCACACATCTGAGCACAAAGCACCTCCTGATGTAAGATGCAGTGAAAACTTAGGATGGGTCTCTTTTCATGTTCATGAAGAAGTGCTACGAATCCTCTGTTTTTCCCCACTGTGTACAGAGCACCATCAGCACACATCAAAATAAGTGTATCCATCGGTAGATTTTTTTCTTTAGCGAACTCAGTGAAAGACTTGAATAAATCCTCCTTTCTTGTTGTCTCTTTTATAGGCAAAACAGCAAGACTTTCCTCACGTAGTGTGTCACTGACAGCAAACCTTGTAATCACACTGAACTGGGATAAATGGCTTACATCTGTTGACTCATCCAAAGTGAGAGAAAAGAATGGTGTTGCATTTATGTCCTTCACTTATGTTGCCTCAATTTGATTTGCCATCATGATGGTACAATCGTGAACAGTTCTTGCCGACAGAGGCATGTCTTCTATTCGTTTGATTATCTTGTCTTTATTCAAAAAGTCATCAAAAAGTGCATTGGCAACATTAAGCACGAATGTTTTGGCATACTCACCATCTGTGAATGGCTTTCTGTTTCTCCCAATTGCTAAAGCACCAGCAAAGCTAGCCGAATTCCAGTCACCTTGTTGGGTCCAAACACAGAGTTGCTGCTGACTAGCTTGCACTCTGCACAGTAGCTCTTGACATACTTTCTTCCTCCTGTCCCCTGCTGGATATTTCAATGCAAATGTAGTATGGCATGTGTCAAAGTGCCGCTTTATATTTGACCGTTTCATCAATGCAATTTTATCGTTGCATATTAGACACACTGCAGAACCTGCTCTCTCCACAAAGGCAAATTCCTCTATCCATTCCTGCTGAAAAGTACAATACTCTTCATCTTTTTTTCTTTTAACCATCTTCCTCTACATCAAAAAGGTTTCTGCAATTAGCTAGCTGACTACTTGATTAAAAGGAGGGAAGTTTACTTCCTGACCTCACAATGAACCCTGTACATTACTCATTATCCAATAAAAATTTAGTGTTGTCCCAGAGGACAGCTGTGATTGGCTCCAGCCACCCGCAACCATGAACATGAGTGGTAGGAAATGAATGGATTTTAATACATGAGAATGTTTTATATTTTTAACGTTATTATTATTATTTTTATTAAAGATTTGTTTGCAAGCTAAATGCAGCCATCAAAAGAGCCACATCTGGTTCATGAGCCATAGGTTTTTGACCCCTGCTCTGGAGCATTGTAAGAGTGCGATAAGTGTGAGTTGTTGCTCTTGTCACTGTCATTGTATGCTAGGAGTTCTCCTGTGTTATAATGCCCTTTTTATTTCGCCTATAGAAACCTAGCATGGTGTTCAGATAATTAAGTATAAAAGAAAAAAAGAGGTTTAAATTGTTTTGTTCCAATAATATTATTGATAGAGAGAATGCCCATGTTTTCTGAAGAAACAAGGAAGTAAAGATTTTAAATATTACAATGTAGTGTGTCATAAAAACCAAACAAGAAAATCTACTTATGGACATCACTGACCTTTTAAACAAAAAAAAAAGCATTTGTAATACTTGTCAATATAATCTTTAAGTGTATGGTATGAACAAGAGACCATAGCCATAGAAGGAAAAGTCACAAACATTGAAATCAAGTCAATCAGATGTTAGGACAAGTCATAGGACTTTGATTTTAAATGAGTGGAAACATACACATTTAGGAAATGGGTTTATACATAAGAAAGGAAGGCAGTGAATGTAGCTGATTCTACGAGTTAGCCCTCCCACTACATGGGGGGAGAAGCTGTTGGACAAGGTGATACATGAGCTATTGCAGTGGTGTTGCCTCATTGCAGCTGACTCTTTCCTGAGGCCCATGCCTCAGTTAATGGGAGGAAAGTTGTAGAATTGTGACAGTGGAGGAGGAAGGAGGACACAGAGGGAAAGTAAGTGAGAAGAAAATGAGTGAGAGGATGATCTGAGTGACAACAGCCTCTGTCAGGACCCATTTTTCTTTAAGTTTTCTTCTTCTACCACTGAAGGGAAAAAGCAAAAACAAAATCCTTTACTCTTCCTCTTTGTTTCTCTCTTTTTTTATTTTCCCTCAAAACCTAATTTGTAAGAAACTGGACCTTGCTTAAGCATGACCATTTTCTCCCCTTGTAAGAGAAATGGTAGGAAAACTTTTAAACAGAGCTAAATATTATTTCTATCAGTGCCAATTTTTACAATTTAGAAGATAAGATAAATGTAAACAGAGAAACAGAGCAGCAAAAAGAAAAGAGGCTCAAAAAGGCTGAGGAAGGTTTCTCTCTGACAACATGAAGAGAAACAACATCTGCATTATAGGGGCTCCTGAAGCAGAAGAGAAAGAATAAGGGATAGAGAACTTGTTTGAAAAAAATCATTGCTGGAAAATTCCCTAAATTGATGAAGGAAAAAGTCATATAAGTTCAAGAAGCACAGAGAGTTCCATTAATGAGCAACCCAATAAGGTCCACACCAAGACACATCATAATTAAAATGCCAAAGTTAAGAGACAAAGAATACCAAAAACTGCATGTGGTAATCAATTAATTACTTACAAAGGAGTCCCATAAAGCTGACATCTAACTTCTCAACAGAAACACTTCAGGCCAGAAGGATTTGGCTAGAAATATTTAAAGTAATGCAAAACTACAACTTACAACTGAGACTACTCTATCTAGCAGATCTATCATTTCAAATTGAAAGAGAAATAAAGAGCTTTCATACAAAAGGCTGAAGGAATTCATTGCCACCAAACCAGTACTGCAAGAAATTTAAAGGGCCTGTTATGAAAAGAGAAAAGGAATAGATAAATAGAAAAAAAGAGGATTATAGAATTAAAGAACAAAAATAGCAATAAATAAGTACATATCAATAATAACCTTAAATGTAAATGGATTAAACACTCTAATCAAAAGACTTAGGGTAGCTGCATGAATAAGAAAACAAGACCTGGCCCTAGCTGGTTGGCTCAGTGGATAGAACGTTGGCCACACATGTGGACATCCTGGGTTCAATCCCCAGTTAGGGCACACAGGAGAAGCAACCATCTGCTTCTCTTCCCTTGCCTCTCCTTCTTCTCACTCTCTACCCTTCATGTATCCAGTGGCTCTGTTGTTTTGAGGATAGTCCCTGACTGCGGACGATAGCATTGTTGATTCTAGCATCAGCCCCAGATGAGCATTACTGGGTGTATCCCAGTTGTGGTGTATGTGGAAGTCTGTCTCACTCTTTCCTCTCCTCTCAGTTAAAAAAACAACAACCACAAGACTCATATATATACTGTCTACAAGAGACCCACCTCAGAAAAAAAGAAATATATGGACTGAAAGTGAAGGGATGAAAAAAAAAATTCCATACAAATGGTAAAAAACAAAACAAAACTCTAGGGTAGCAAAATTTATATTTGACAAAATAGCCTTTAAAAAAAGGCTACAGTAAGGAATAAAGAAGGTCACTACATAATGATAAAATGAGCAATCTAACGAGGATATAACCATAGTAAATATTTATGTACACAATATAGGAGCACCAAAATATAAAGCAGAGTTTGATGGACTTAAAGGGAGAGATAGCCTGACCAGGCGGTGGCACAGTGGATGGAATGTTGGACTGGGATGCGGAAGACTCAGGTTCGAGACCCCGAGCTCGCCAGCTTGAGCGCAAGCCCATCTGGCTTGAGCAAAAGCTCGTCAGCTTGGACCCAAGGTCGCTGGCTCCAGCAAGGGGTTGCTCAGTCTGCTGAAGGCTAGCAGTCAAGGCACATGTGAGAAAGCAATCAATGAACAACTAAGGTGTCGTAATGGCAACGAAAAACTAATGATTGATGCTTCTCACCTCTCTTCGTTCCTGTCTGTCTGTCCCTATCTATCCCTCTCTCTGACTCTCTCTCTGTTCCTGTAAAAAAAAAAAAAGGAGAGATAGACAGCAATATAATAGTAGGAAATTTTAACACCCCTCTAATATCAGTGGATATATCTTCCAGACAAAATATCAACAAGAAACATTGGTCTTAAATGACACACTAGATCTACTAGATTTAATTGACATCTTCAGAACATTTCACTCCAAAGCAGCAGAATATACATTCCTTTCAAGTGCTCATGGTACATTTTCTAGGATAGATCACATATTAGGACGCAAAACAAGTCTCAGTAAATTTAAGAAGGTTGAAATCATATCAAGCATCTTCTCTGTCCACAGTGGCATGAAACTAGAAATCAACTACAATACAAAAACTGAAAAACATTCAAACACTTGGAAGCTAAATAGATGTTATTAAATAACAAATGTGTTAACAACAAGATCAACGAAGAAATAAAAATATTCCTTGAAATAAATGAAACGAACATACAACAACCTCAAATATATGGGACAAAGTGAAAACAGTCTGGAGAGGGAAGTTCATAGCATTACAGGCATACTTTTAGAAGCAAGAGAAAGCTCAAATAAACAACTTAACCTTGCAGCTAAAAGAACTAGAAAAAGAACAACAAATAAAGCCCAGAGGAAGTAGAAGGAAGAAAATAATAAAGATCAGAGCAGAAATAAATGACATAGAGTCTAAAGAAACAATATAAAAGATCAGTGGTTCTCAAACTTTTTGAAGTTGGGGCACATTTAAAATCCTACAAATAATTGTAGGCACTCTATATACAAATTTCTGAGAAATATGTTATAATAATTAAGTCAAATATTAAAGAAAAAAATATAAAGTCCAAGCGTGATTTTATGGTAATTAAAAAAATAAATATGACAAAATTAAATTTATTCTGACATTAAAAAACATTTTTATGTTACATATTTTGAGTTATGATTTTTAGAATTTGTAAAAAGGAGGGGTTAAAAAATTTAAAAATGACAAAATATTATCTTTGTATATATATATATACATATAAAGAATGTGCGCATATATATATATATATATATATATATATATATATATATATATATACATACATTCTTAGTAAGATTTAGTAAATTTGGTAGGTTCTTGTGCAAATGTGTTAAGTTTTTTCATTCTTGTGTTTATGGGAAACATGAGCCTGATGTGTCCTAGTGATTTCTTCAATGTTTGGCATATATTTGAAAGGCAATCTCTCATTTCCTTGTCAATACATTGAAGAATTACTCTCTTTTTACTCTTAATTGTGTTGAGTGCAGAAAACCCCTATCATACATATCATCTTAACTTGACACCAAACAAAGGATAGAAGAATGTTGCCTCCAGTCTTTCTGGAGAACATGGGGGGTAGTGTAAACAGTCTAGCACCACAGCTTAACAGCCTTTTTGCAACCTAATCAGGCAAGTGAAGTGGGGGTTGGGCAGATTGTCAGCTTACAGCCTATTCCTCACACTCCTGTCCCCCAAAACTGTAACCCCCCAAACCCTGTTGGTGTTTTGGTCCCCAACAGGCACATATTTCTCTGTAATACCATAGGGCACACTTTGAGAACCACTGCAAAAGATCAATAAAACCAAGAGTTGGTTGAAGATTGACAAACCTTCAATTAGAGACATCAAGAAAATAATAGAGAGTACCCAAATAAATAAAATTAGAAATGAAAGCTTTGGTACAGATACACAAGGAACTACTATGCAGCCTTGAAAAAGAAAGATATCTTACCTTTTGCAGGAACATCAATGGACCTGGAGTTTATTATGCTAAGTAAAATAAGCCAGGCAGTGAAAGACAAATATCATATGATTTCACTTATATGTGGAATCTAATGAATGTGGTGAAATGAGGAATGGAATAGAGGCAGAGACAGGGTCATAAGGAACAGAGGGAGAGCTGTCAGAGGGAAAGAAGATGAGGGGATGTGATCAGAGAAGGTGAGGGGATTAGTAAAATCACATATAAATAACACATAGATACAGATAAGACAGCAAATCCCAAAGAAAATAGGGGTAGGGGGTCAATGGGAAAGGGTCCAAGGGGATATTGTGGAGGGTGCGTTGTTGGGGGTGAAGGTGTTATATTGAGTGAGACTCTTGAATTCATGTTAACACAATAAATTAAAAAGTTTAATAAAAAACGTCCTAGCAACCAAAAGTTTTGGATCAGATGGCTTCACATGCAAATTTTACTAAACATTCAAAGAAGAACCAACATCTATCCTTCTCAAATTATTCCAAAAAATTTAAGAGGGAAGACTTGCAAGTTCATTTTATGAGGCATGCATTATCTCAATTCTAAAACCAGATAAAGACACTATAAAGAAAGAACAGTATAGGCCAATATCCTAACATAGATGCTAAAATTCTCAACAAAATATTAGCAAGCCAGATCCCAGCAATACCTTAAAAAGATCATACATCATGATCAAGTGGAATTTTATTGCAGGGAGACAAGGCTGGTACAATATAAGCAATCAATAAATGTGATTCATCACATAAATAAAATAAAGGATAAAATCACATGATCATCTCAATAGATGCAGAAAAAACATTTAATAAAATTCAGCACCCATTTATGATTAAAACTGTCAGCAAAGTGGGAATATAGGGAACATACCTCAACATAATAAAGACCATATGTGACAGACCAACAGCCCAGATCATACTCAATAGGCATAAATTAAAACAATCCTCTTACAATCAGGAAAAGGAAGGAGTGTCCCCATTCACCACTTTTTAACATAGTACTGGAAATCTTAGCCACAGCAATCAGACAAGAAGAAATAAAAGGCATCCAAATTGGAAAAGAAGATGTAAAACTGTTATCATTTGCTGATAACATGATACAGTACATAGAAAATCCTAAAGTCTCAGCGAAAAACCTACTATACCTGATAAATGAATTTGGCAAAGTGGCAAGATATAAAATCAATATTCAGAAATCAGTTGCATTTTTTACAACAATAATGAACTCTCAGAAAGAGAAATTAAGGAAACAGTCCTCTTTACTATTGCAACAACAACAAAATAAAGTACTTAGAAATAAATTTAAACAGGGAGATAAAAGGCTTGTGCTTAGAAAATTATAAGATATTGAAAAAAGAAATCAAGGAAGATACAAACAAGTGGAAGCATACATCATGTTCATGGATAAAATGAATTAATATTTTTAAAATGTCCGTACTACCCAAAACTATCTATTGATTCAGTGCAATCCCTATTAGAATAGTACATGCAAAAAATAAAAATAAAAATGAAACTATATCACCAACTTATACCATTCACAAAAATAAACTCAAAACAAATAAAGACTTAAATATAAGTCATGGAGCCATAAAAATCTTCGAAGAAGACATAGGCAGTAGACTCAGACATTTCTAATAGCAATATATTTGTCAATATACCTCCTCAGGCAAGTGAAATAAAAGACAAAATTAACAAATGGAACTATATCAAACTAAAAACTTTTGCAGAGCAAATAACACCATTAACAAAATAAAAAGACAACCCACTCTATGGGAGAACATATACATTGATACATCTCATAACTGATTAATAATCAAAATTAAAAAGAACTTCTAAAATTCAACACGAGGAAGGTAAACAATCCAATTAAAAAATGGGCAAAGGACCTGAATAGACACTTCTCCAAAGAGGACATAGCGATGACCAATAGACATATGAAAAAATGCTCAAAGCCCCTAATTATTAGAGAAATGCAAATTAAAACCACGATAAAATATCACCTTACATCTGCCAGAATAGCTTTCGTTAACAAATCAGTAAAGAAGTGTAAGGCGAGGTTATGGAGAAAAGGGAACCCTCCTGCACTGCTGGTGGGAATGCAGACTCTGTGAAGCCACTGTGGAAAATAGTATGGCATTTCCTCAAAAAATTAAAAATAAAACTGCCTTATGACCCAGCTATTTTACTTCTAGAAATTTATCCTAAGAATCACAAAACACTAATTCAAAAATATATGCATCCCCATATTCATTGCAGCGTATATGCAGTGTATATGCAGCGTATATGCATATATGCAATAGCCAAGATCTGGAAACAGCCCAAGTATTCATCAGTGGATGAGTGGATAAAAAAAGCTATGGTACATTTATACTATGGAATGCTACATGGCTGTGAAAAAAAAGGAAATCTTACCTTTTGTGACAGCATGGATGGACCTGGAGATTATTATGTTGAGTGAAATAAGCCAGGCAGAGAGAGCCACATATGGTCTCACTTCTATGTGGAATCTGGAATCTAATGAACACAATAAACTAAGGATCAAAATAGAAAGAGGTAGGGTTACAGGGAACAAGCAGGTGGACAGCTGTCAGAGGGAGTGGGGAAAGGAGACGGAATCAAAGAAAGTGAAATGATCAGTCAAATTGTATACACCTAACACATAGGTACAGACAACAGGGTACATAGCCAGAGGAAAAGAGCAGGTAGAGGTATTGGAGGAGTGAGAAAGGGGGTGAAACAGGGGTAGAAAGAAGCTTTGTATGGGGCAAGGGGTAGGTACGATGTGGTGTGTAGAGGATGTTATGTTGAGTGGGACACTTGAAAGCATGTCAACACAATAAATTAAAAAAAAAATAGTGGTAGAACTGGAATTTAAATCTAGGCTTGCAGGCCTGTTAAGCCCATAGTTCTTTCAATATTCCATGCTACCTCTCATCCATCAATTCAGACATTTATTCACTCATTCTACAGACACATATGGAGTAGTCATAGTGGTAGGTGCCAGGGCTATAGAGACATATGACAGATTTCTAATGCTAGGTTTTTGTGTCATTGTGATATTAAGGTTACTAATAATGAATAGATAATAAAATAGTTTCACCAACTGAATTACTGGCTAGTCTGATTTTTCCTTTACCTTGACCCCAATGTGGTTATGAAAGTCTGCCTAATTGTGGTGGTGCATGAATTTCTTACTCTTTCACAGGGCGTAGCCCTGTGATAGGACTAGGGAACTCATGAAGAGTAACAGCAAGGATCTGTCCTTAATAAGTTAGCAACTTGGTTGAAATAGATACACAAAATTGGAATGCAATAAGGTTTGTGTAATGATAAAGGTATTTGCTGAGATATTGAGAAATGCAGAGGAGGACCATTTAGCACAGCCTGATGTACTGAGGGCAATGAATGCAGACTTATATCTGTAAAATCTGGTTTAATCATCTCATAAATGACTAGTCAATCCCCTTGAGGAATGGTACCTGTTGGGCAGATAAAATATATTATGCTCACTTTGTTAAAGATGGTGCTGCCCACATGGAAGCCCATCACCCAGGTGATATTAGTTGCCCTTATGCTTGGGATGGGCATAATTATATTATTGGGTGTGGGGGACAGGCTGTAAGCAGGCCGGGTCGTTATAGCCTAAGGCTTAGTTTCAAGAGTAAGCTTTCCCCCACACCCTTGACTGATTGGATGATGTGCGGTGGTGCACTCTCATGAGGAATCCTCTCATTATGCCTCAGATAAGTGACTTTGTATCAGAAACTTCTTTGTTTGTAGATTGGATTAAGGGTTTGGATTTCTACACTAATAAAGTGGACAGACCCAGAGCTTGCTCTCTCTTGGTGCATCGGATTAGTATTAGAAAGGAGAGCAGATTAAGGGCACGTGGAGGAGAGGAGAAGCAGCCAAGATGGTGGAGTGCTGAGGGAGAAGCCAATTTGAGCAGAGTTTGTGCTGGAGAAGGAGATGGGGAACAGAGGTGAATAAGTCTGTTGAGCTAGAAACCTTTGATTCTAGGAAACTCGGATAAGTCAGTAGCTTTGTGAGCACTGAATGAGTGGGTTTTGGAGCCCAGTGTGTGTTTTTACTTGCCCGCCGGGTGCAAGCTAGAATTAAAGCTGATGGCTCATCAGTTCTTGCCTCCGTTGTTTCATTACTGACTGTCCGAATCTAATGTGAACCTGCACTGGCCAGGTGGCTGTGACCCTGGCCTTGGCCACTGGATTTACAGTACCATTTCCATCATGTGTGTTTTTGTGCAGTGAACAGTTTTGTACTAGAGAATCCTAGACTCCTGGGAACTGCACTGTGACTCTATTTTGGGGGGGGGGGTTGCTTATAGTTTGAACCAGCAATAAAATGATCTTTCTTGATCAGGACCCTCTTTAAATCTAGCAGCCTTGTAAGTCACTCAATAAGCGTGTCAGAATAATACCTTCTATCACAAACATCTAAAGATTGTTGTGCTTATTTTTTATTGTATGAGGTAGAAGATGCAGTAGCTTGTCCCTCACCTGGGAGGGGATATTTTGTATGCCCCAGAGTATTGAGGCCAGTATTCAGTGAACATGACCATATGGAAGTAAAGATAGCTGGTAGTAAAAATACCACCAATTAACTAATTCATCTTACCCACTGAATTAACCCATCATCATTTTACCCTAAATTAAATGATTTTTATGCACTATGATGTAAATGTCTTCAAATATCCAAGGACACATGGGTAAGTTAAAAACAAGTAGCTGTATAATATGTTCAATATTATTCTATTTATATAAATATACATTTAAATGTAACATATATGTGTAATAGTGATTTATTTTGGGGAAAGGAAGGCAGTATGCTATGAATAAAAGAAGATTTTCACTTTTTACTTTATAATAATTAATAAAAGCTAACATTCAGTGCACGTTCAAGGCCCTGTTCTAAAGCTTTACCTGTTTGCTTTACCTGTGTTATTTCACTTACTCATCATACCCCATTAGGAAGACACTGGTAGTTGAGTATAAGCTCTTCCTACTTATAGATAGCCCAGAGTTCAAACTATCTCACCTTACAAACAGTGTAGCTGTATGACTGTCACCTTAAAACAACTTACTTAATTCTTTGTGCCTCAGTTTCGTCATCTGTAACATGAAAATAAAAGTGGAACCTACCTTAATTAATGGGGATGTTGATGATTGAGATGCAAATATAAACTTTTTAGAACAGTGGTGACACATGAAATTGCTATCATCATCATCATCAATGTGATGGCCATTGTTGTTGTTTCTATTTTACAGATGAGGAAGGTGAGGCACAAATGTTTTAATTAATTTGTTAGTATGACACCAAAACTGATGCTCTTAATTATTTAGTCAAACTGTCTTCTCAATTCTCCTGCATTATTTAATTTTTGTTATAAACATTCATTTTTTATAAATGAACATGATAAAAATGTGAATGGAAAATTAGTAATTTTTGATAAGATAAAGAAAGACTTTCTCAATATTACCTATGCAGTTTTCATTTTTATTTTTTTTTCACAAGAGAGAGGGACAGACAGAAAGGAAGAGAAATGTAAAGCATCTTGAGGCACTTTAGTTGTTCACTGATTACCTCTCATACTTAACTTGACCAAGGGGCTCCAGCTGAGCCAGTGACCCCTTGCTCAAGCCAGTGACGATGGGGTCATGTCTACAATCCCACACTCAAGCTGGTGAGCCCACACTCAAGCTGGCGACCTTGGGTTTTTGAACCTGGGTCCTCAGGGTCCCATGACAATGCTCTACCCACTGCATCACCACCTGGTCAGGTCACCTACGTGATTTTTAAAAGAGCCTTATAGTTAAAAAAAAAAAAAAAGCTTTATTGACGACCCTGGCTGGTTGGTTCAGTGGTAGAGTGTTGGCCTGGCATGTGAATGTTCCAGGTTTGATTCCCAGCCAGGGCACACAGGAGAAGCTCTCATGTGCTTCTTCACCCCTCCCCCCTTGCTTCTCTTTTTCTCTCTCTCTTCTCCTCTCCTCCTAAAGCCATGGCTTGATTAGAGCGAGATGGCCCTGGGTGCTAAGAATGGCTCTATGGCCTCTGCCCCAGACGCTAAATAATGGCTCCGGTTGCAAAGGAGCAAGGGCCCCAGATGAGCAGAGCATCACACTCTAGTGGGCTTGCCAGATGGATCCTGGTAGGGGCACATGTGGGAATTGTCTCTGCCTACCCTCCTCTCACTAAATAATAATTTAAAAAATAACATTATTGAGATGTAAATTACATATTTTTAAAAATCACCCGTTATTGGTACTTTTTTAAAAAAATAGAAGTCTTAGAAAGTTTTGTTTTAGCTCATGGTAGAATTTTCAAATTTACTCTGGTATTTAGTTGAGTGCCCACTAGTTTGGTTTAATTTATCCTACTCACAATTATTAAGCACCTGCAGAGAAGTTTGCCTTGGGGGTTACAGCAGTGCATATGAAAAGTCCCCTGTAGTGTAGATTGTGGGTAGTAAAGTGAGCATAGGAGTGGATGGTTGGGCAGATAAAATATATTATGCTCACTTTGTTAAAGATGGCGCTGCCCACGTGCAAGTTTTAAGAGTAAGCTTTTCCCCACACCCTTGACTGATTGGATGATGTGGAGTGGTGCACTCTCTTGAGGAATTCCATTATGCCTCAGATAAGTGACTTTGTATCAGAGACTTCCTTGTTTGTTGTAAAGCTAGTAGCCATGGCCACCATCACAGCCACCTAGTCCATGCAGGTTCACGTTAGATTCAGACAGTCGGTAATGAAACAACAGAGCTAATAGTGGGCCATTAGCTTTAATCCTAGCTTGCACCCATCGGGCAAGTAAAAACACACACTGGGCTCCAAAACCCACTCATTCAGTGCTCACAAAGCTACTGACTTATACAAGTTTCCTAGAATCAAATGTTTCTAGCTCACCAGTCTTATTCACCTCTGTTTCCCATCTCCTTCTCTCTGCACAAACTCTGCACAAACTGGCTGCTCCCTCAGCACTCCACCATCTTGGCTGCTTCTCCTGGCCTCCACATGGTCTTACTCTGCTCTCCTATGGCATGAACTCCTCCTAGAACGTAATCACTGTTCTCTCGGAACAACCTGATCTCTTTCTTTTAAAACCTTTTGGCGCAAAAGCCCTCCCCCAACACATATTAACATAATCACTTCCATCTCCAGAGCAAGAAGGGCAACCAATATCATCACCTGGGTAACAGGCTTCCATGTGGGCAGCGCCATCTTTAACAAAGTGAGCATAATATATTTAATCTGCCCAATAATCCACCCCTATGCTCACTTTACTACCCACAATCTACACCACTGGCATTCCTGTGCAAATAAATTAGGCACATTATACAAATTACAACAATATGACAAATCATACAATTTTAATAATTACAAAGATACACTTCACCAGTCTCTGAGCACTTTGCCAAAAGTGCAAAATGTCCTCGGCCTTCTTTCTAGTCATGGAAAAAGCTTCCCAGGGCAGGGGAGTGCTTCCAGCAAAGCCCCCCCATTAGGGTATTTCACATTGTCCAAAATCCATAAGTCCATCCAACAAAGGAGCCAGTGCCCACTCCGGTTGTAGTCCAGGAATCAGTCCAAGCGCATGGGGTCTCAGCCATCCCCCTCATCCCTGCCATCATGGCAGGTTTTACACTGTCTCAAAGAGGAGCACGTGGCAATGGCAGTCAGCATTTTCATCTCTGCTCTGGAGAGCATGATGTCATCCATCCCTATGTCCCAAAATGTCAGCGAACCCACCAGCGGCCTAGCAGGCACTCCCTGATGTTCCAGTGGCCACTCGGTGATGCATGCCTGGTTCCTGGGATGTCCATTCATCCTGCCGCAGCTGCCGCCATTTACCTTCTGGAGTCTGCAAATCACAACTCCAGTCCAATTCTCCTCATCTTCTGGATAGGAGCTGGAAACACCAGCTCCTGCTGCCGGGCTTGAGCCCCAGACTGCAACCGCCTTCTGCTCAGCCTCAGCAGGACTTGCAGCCCCAGCTCCGGCCTCAGCTCCGGCCTCAGCTCCGGCCTCAGCCCCAGTGTCCCACTGCTGCTGGCTCTCAGAAATCTCCACAACATCCAGGGCAATCTGCAACTCAAGAACCTGTGATTCCTTCTCCAGCAGCTGCTCCATTTCCAAGCGAATTTCACGAACCTGGTCAGCCTCCTCCGGTATTTGCTCCAGCTCTAGGGTCGGCATCTCTTTATCCCACATTTTCTGCAGCTCCTTTCACTGCTTGGCCTGCAGATCCTGGGCAGCCTCTTCCACAGAGCTTTTGGCTTCTCCATGTGTGGCTGCAAAAGTCAGCCAGCCTACGGTCTCCAAAAGGACAGCCATGGGAAACCATAACTGCAGCTAGTCCTCTACCATGCACCTCAAGGGTGGCAGTTCCATACTGATCTCCGAATCCTGCCACAGACTATGCCAAATGTAAAGCCAGTAGCTGTGGCCACCATCACAGCCACCTGGCCCATGCAGGTTTGCATTTGATTCGGACAGATGGTAATGAAACAATGGAACCAAGAACTGGTGGGCCATTAGCTTTAATCCTAGTTTGCACGTGGCGGGCAAGTAAAAACACACACTGGGCTCCAAAACCCACTCATTCAGTGCTCACAAAGCTACTGACTTATCCGAGTTTCCTAGAATCAAAGATTTCTAGCTCACCAGTCTTATTCACCTCTGTTCCCCATCTCCTTCTCTCTGCACAAACTGACTTCTCTCTCACCACTCCACCATCTTGGCTGCTTCTCCTCTCCTCCACTTGGCCTTAATCTGCTCTCCTACAGCATGAACTCCTCCTAGAACGTAATCACTGTTCTCCCAGAACAACCTGATCTCTCTTCCTTTTAAAACCTTTTGGCGCAAAAGCCCTCCCTCAACACATATTAACATAATCACTTCCATCTCCAGAGCAAGAAGGGTAAGCACTATCATCACCTGGGTAACAGGCTTCCACGTGGGCAGCTCCATCTTTAACAAAGTGAGCGTAATATATTTTATCTGCCCAACATTTGTATGTTGGATTAAAGGTTTAGATTTCTACACTATAAAGTGGGGCAGACCGGGAGCTTGCTCTCTCTAGGTTTCTGAAATTAGCATTAGAGAGGAGAGCAGAGAAAGGCCACGTGGAGGATGGCAGGAGAAGCAGCCAAGATGGTGGAGTGCTGAGGGAGAAGCCAGTTTGTGCAGAGAGAAGGAAATGGGAATCAGAGGTGAATAAGACTGGTGAGGTAGAAACCTTTGATTCTAGGAAACTCGGATAAGTCAGTGGCTTTGGGAACCCTGAATGGAAAGGGAAGTGTTTTCCCACTGTGTATATTTCTTGCCCGCCGGGTGCAAGCTAGGACTAAAGCTAATGGGCCACCAGTTCTTGGCTCCGTTGTTTCATTACCGATTTTCCAAATCAAATGCAAACCTGCATGGGTCAGGTGGCTCTGATGGTGGCCATGGCTGCTGGCTTTACAATTTGTACTGGAAGCTTCCTTTTTTTTTAGAGAGAGAAAGTGAAACAGACCGATAGGATCAACTCATAGTTGCAACACTTTAGTTGTTCATTGATTGCTTCTCATCTGTGCCTTGACCAAGGGTGGACTCCAGCTGGGCCAGTGACCTCTTGCTCAAGCCAGTGACCTTGGGCTTCAAACCAGGGACCATTGAGCTCAAGCCAGCAACCTCACAGTTTCCAACCTGGGTCCTAAGCATTCCAGGTCCATGTTCTATTCACTGTGCCACCACCTGATCAGGCTAAACTGGAAACTTTCAAGTTGCTAAAAAGAAATTCAGAGATCTGGGCTACTGCTGAAGTTGACGGCCTAAAGCAGAGAAGTTTGTTTATTTATTTATTTATTTATTGTTTTTTAAAGTGAGAGGAGGGGAGGTAGTAAGACAGACTCCTGCATGCACCTTGACCAGGATCCACCTGGCAACCCCCATCTGGGGCTGATGTTTCAATCCTGAGCTATCCTCAGTGCTTGAGGCCAATGCTCAGGTCAACCGAACTATCCTCATCACCTGGTGCCAATGCTCAATCCAATCAAGCCACTGGCTGTGGGAGGAGAAGAGAGAGAGAAGGGAGGTGGGAAGAGAAGCAGATGGTTGCTTCTCATGTGTGTCCTGACCAGAGTTTGAACCCAAGATGTCTGCACACCAGGCCAGTGCTCTGTCTACTAAGCAAACTGGTCAAGGCCTAGAGTAGACAGTTCTGAGAACATCATTTATGGCATTTTGATTATGAAAGTTTAGGCTCAGGAACTGGGAAATGGAAGCAAAAGAAGCTAAACTGATCTGTGAGAAAGCAATAGAAATTCCTTATTTTTCCTGGTGGTCCCAAGGCAGTGTTCAAGGGTGTGTGAGGAAGTGGAAAAGGGAAAATACAGGGAAGAGGAGAGAGGAGGTTGCTGCAGCTGTGATATAAGAGAAGAGAAACATCTCCAGTATCACAGTGTCCACCCAGGAAAGGGCACCGGGATGGAACTGGTCTGGGGATGTTACCAGTGAGCTTTGATATTTCAACTAAGTTGTTTCCTCTTCTGCACTCTAAACTTTCCCTTAAACCTGCGATAAATCTGCTACTTTCATCTACATTGTGAAGGGTGACAAGGCAGATGGCCATGACGATGCTCAGAGAAGAAGCTTGGGGAAGAGATGATGGAGACAGATAAGAGATGATAAGAAATGTAAGCATCCCCCTAGCATGGAAATTCTCAGAGGATCTGACTGGTGGTAGTGTTTGTCAAGGGGCAGGGGGACAGGGATGATGACTTGAGACCCAGCACAGAATGGTGACTCTCATTATATTTGGGTGTTAGAGAAAAGTGTGACTCCAAAGATGAAAGTCTGGAGATATTTGAGGTAAATTTTTGGAGGCATTGAATGCTTTAAACTGGTTCAGGGAAGTGTCCACCCAAAGAGTATAGCCAGACGGAGTAGGATCTTAAAGAGGAAGGCTGAGTTTCCCAGAGTTTCCCTCCCTCAAGGGAGTCAAAGGGTGTGAAGAGAGAATAACCGATGATCTGTACAGAGACACTTGTGGGGTGTGGGAAGGCGGTCAGACAGCCAGAGGCTTGGAGCACCCATCCCAGGGTTTACTTAAAGTCTGCCACACTTAGCTCATCAAAGAGACTGCGGCATTTTCAGAGGAGTTTCCATCAGAGTGACGGGAATAGACCTGCACCAGGGGAATGAGGAAGAGAGGAAAAAACTCCCACTCAGAAACAAATAGAACCAAAGAACAAAGGGTGGAGTTCCAGGAACAGATAACAATAATTTTCTCTCTCGGGAAAGGTGAAACATGGGTGAAAATAATTCTTTCATTTAGTGCCCAGGAGTCTATTATTTTGGAGAGCGTGCCAGGAAACCCAGACAACTCACTGCTAAGAATGTGACCGATGCATAAGGCTACAAATGCTGATGGCAAAGCAAGCCAAATCACAGAGCTCTTGACCTCACTTGTGTGTGGTCTGCCTCCCACCCCTTCCCTCTTCCCAAATCTCTGGGTCTTCTTCCCATGCTAACTCCACCTGGAAGCCTCCTGTCTGCTCCCGTCATCCCTCCACTATATCCTTGTTGTAGAGCTGACAGTTGATTTATGCACAGGACTAAATGCAGCTCTTTAGTGTATGATGAGGAGTATTTTTCTTTTTAAACATTTTATTTTTCAATTACAGTTTACATTCAATATTTTTTATATTAGTTTTAGGTGTACAAATCAGTAATTATATATATATATATATATATATATATATATATAATTTAGGAAGTGGTCCCCTGGTAATCCTAGTACCTACCTGGCACGATACGTAGTATTACAATACTATGAACTGTATTCCCTATACAATATTCCTCTGACTGTTTGGTAACTACCAATTTGTATTTTTTAATTCCTTCACCTTTTTCTTCAGCCCTTTAACCCCCTTCCCATCTGGCAACCTTATGCGGGGTATTATTAATATGTGTTTGCTTTGTGTACACTGAAGTCTTTCTCAGGGAAGGTTCAATGGCTAAGAGCACAGGACATTGTTTCCAATCCTGACTCTGCCTCTTTTCAGCTATATAACTGGGGAAGTTCACTTACCCTGAAAATGGAGGAGGAAGCAGTAATACCCACCTCACTGAGTTGCTGTGGAGATTAAATGAAATAACACATGTAAAGCACTTACACGGTAACTGGCATATAGCAAATGATCAGTAAAAATGATCATTCACTGGAACTCACACACTGCTGGGTGGGGTATACACATTAGGACAACTGCTTTTGAAGATGATTTGGTGGTTTATGTTAAAGATAACCATATGTATAGATTATGTCTCAACAATTCTCTTGGTAGGTAATCCCCGGCCCTAGTCTTTTCTTAGCTTATAAAATCATTATCATACAAAATCAGTACTGAGTGCTTAAGAATTAATTAGCAAAGTTTTCAAATACAACCCAATTATAACTTGGGAACTGTGTGTACTATATTTTATTTGATTAATAGCGATATGGTTTGCTGCTCTTTGATACTTAAATTCCTGAGCTTCGCTGGCCTGAAGTTCTTGGCATACCATGGTTAGTCACATGGTCATTTTTGGGAATTCTAGATTCTGTTACGAGAATAATAATTAAATCTCATGCAGGAATTGGCTGACTTCTCCAGGTAGACAAGGGTAAGTCCCAGGATGCCAGGCCACCAGGCAGGGTTTCTTGGTATGACAAGGTATTACATTGAAATGCCTGATAGTTTTTACTGTTGAGAACATTCTTACTTGTTTAAGAATTAACTCTAATTACATTCTTTTTTGGTGAAATTTAACTCTGTGTCCTTTTATTTTCTCTTCAGTAGAATTTTTATACTTGGTTGCAATGTTTTATGAATAAAACCTTACTGAAATAATTTTTGGTACAATTATGAAATTGTCAGTCAATTCCACTTCTTCCTTCCTTCTTCTTTCTCTTCTTTCTTTATATCTCTTCTGAAATCAGTTTTTAGATAACTCATAAATATATGTAATATAGGCACACTTTACAAACAACTATTAGTGATGGCATCTTCAGTTTGGAAAGTCATTGAATGATTATGTTGATATGATAAAAAAAATTTTAACTTAAGGCACACCATCTTGAATGGCTATGTCCTATGGACCAGAGCTACCTAAAATGTGGTCCATAGACTGTCTGCGAACTGCTTGCTATCAGTCGTGATGACATATCTAATAGAATTTGAGAGTAAGCATTTATAAACTTTTATAAGCACTTTCTTAGAGTAATTTTATATCTGTAGAATGTGTTTATAATGTCTTCTGAAAAGAAGCAAGTGGTCTGTCACATGCTGTTGCTTCTCCTCCTGCTCCTCCTTCCTCTTCTTGTCCTCCTTCTCCTCTAGATATTAAAGTCCACTACATTCACATGAGGTATGTCGACATTTTTTCCTCTTGGTTAATGCAATGGTAACTTAGTTGAACCCTTTGAGTAGTACGAACGTTCAAGTATGTCCTCATGCCTCCTGACCATCCAGAGTGCAATCATAACAAAAGTTTTTATTTTAAAAATGTGTAAGGCAACATTAAAAAAAGGCAAATGTATGTTCTTCTTGTTTCCATAAATTTGTTATCAAACAAACATGATTTTAAGTTAATAAAACTGGAACTGAAACCAATTTTATTTTTTGAAAAAAAACCTCACTCCCGGGGGTCAGTGAGCATGAAAAAAAACCCTCTCTACTCAAAGGGTTAACCATTGTTGGAGAAGGTCATAAAGGATGTAACCGCTGGTTTTCTTGTGGCTGGACCCTGGCACTCAGAGACCCTCCCATTCACCCGCCGCCCCGCCCCCAGTCCTTGGACTGTTCTCTCTGCCCATTGAGGATTGAGAGAGAAAGGTGTTGTTGAGACCATCTGGACTTAATATGTAACTGATTTCATTTAAAGGCCTCTATATAAACTTTCAGATTCTGGCCTGCATGTTTGGAGAACTACTTTGGCTTGTCCTTGTTGCCAGCTTGGACGAGCCCAAGTGGCCTGGCTTGTTAAACCTGCCACTTACCTATCCTGAGTGGCCGGCTTCTGTCTTCAGTCTCTCCTTGCCCTCCCTGCATGGGGGCCAGTTTCAAATTTCACTCAGAAAATTCCCAAGGTTAGGAACCAACAACCATTTTTAAAAATACCCCCTTCATTTTGTTAGCCTCCCAAAACATTTCATTTTGTAACTGAGTTTTGTTGACAAAAGTACCGCTTTAGTTTTTAGGATCTTTCACAATGTAAGCCCAAAATGACAGTCCAAACATTTTATATTCTCTTAAAAATTTATATTATTTTGTCCTTATTGTCTATTTAAACCATTTATCTTCATAGAATATTTTCTCTGCTTATTTGTTTACTGCATCAAAGGTAAACACATCAAATTTTAAGAGTTTCTTATGCTTTTGTTAAAACTTTTGGTAGGACCCAAAAATACTTGGTTGGACCCAAAAATATGAAAAAAATTTCATTTAGCCAGTTTATTTGTCATTGTACTGTCCAATAATAGGCCTAGCTCTGATTACTTATCAGGTATGGGGTTGAAGGCTGGTTTCTGGCCCAATAAAGAGAAGGGAACAGCTGCTAGTCCTTATCCAGAGGCCAGACCTGCTGGCATGGTCCCACATATGAAGGAGCTACAATGACTACACACCAAGCACTGTATTCAGGTGCTCAGGTGAAACTTCAGAGGCCACATCAGCTCTCTCACTCCAAGAAGTGTCCCTTCTCTCAAATGTCCTTTCTCTTAGTAACTCTCTGCAATAATAAACTTTCTGAAGAACAGTGTCTGGCAACATGGGATGAGAAAACAGAGTTTTGACTTAGAGGATGCCTTTTATTTAATTTTAACTTTAAATGTGATGATTTTATTTGAAATTATTTTATTTTAAAATTACTTCTAATGGAAATAAAAGGAATTAAAGCCAAAGTCCCACCAGAATATTAAAAGCTAAAATTAGAAGAAACTTTCAAATAATGAGTAACTCTAATTGGATGCTTAAAATGACCAGAACCAGTGCTGGTTTTTCTTAGCTCAGGTGGCTATATGTAGGCAGACTGCTGGCCTGTGATCCAGCTCAACAAAGAATTAATTATATAGGACTGAAAAAAATCGATGTGGGAAATTTTATTTTTGTAAATTTATTTTAAATTTCAGGAAAAATTATTAGACTTGAAAAGGGTAAAAGAAGGGAGTATTGAGTGTTCTTTCAGTAAAGTGGTCCTGAGTGTTGTCCAGAGCAGTGTTTTTCAACCACTGGTTCGTGGAACACTGCCCGTCCGCCATAAATTTTGTGCAGATTCCAAAAGAGTTAACCGCCCTGATGTTGTATGAAGATTATAACCCAATCATCTTAGTCAAATTTGCTTGTGTTCAAGGTGATTGCCACTTCCCAACCTGTATCATCAATGAAAATACTATCGAGGTTGTCTTAAATATCTTTGGAACCTGTAGGCTCGTTGGAGTAACATTTTGCACCGTGCAGAGCATTTACAAACCATGCTCAATAGACAAAAAGCATTTGGACAAACTTATGCAGTAATCAATGCATCATACATATGGAGTTTGGAAACCAAGCACCAGCTTATACCATGTTGCACTGTTAGGCAAGGTAAGAGAAACCTTTATTGTGTGTTTATTTCCAGTAAGGTAGGACACCAGTTCCCAAGTATAAAAGGTTGAAAACCACTGGTCCACTGGGTGGTGTACCTTTTTGTGGATCTGCATGAAATTTCTGGCAGAGCAGTAGTTGAAAAACACTGGTTAGCTAGTCATCCATACATTATTTGATTCTATTCAATTATTTGATTTTCTATAATTGTCTAAGCTATTTTATAGCTCTGTAAGGACAAAAAGTTGTAGAAAATTGATAAAAATGCATTTTCTTCTTGTTCACATTATAACACAAACTATCTTGTTCATAGAAATGCAGAGGCAAATTGCCCCATACAGATAAAAATTTTTAATGTAAAATTTATATTTTATGGAGCAATAGGATAGTAACTAGTTTCGCATTTAGTAGCAAAATAATTTCAGCATTCTTAACTGCATACATACATTGTCCAAAATCTCTTGCTAGTATCCCATTAATTAATTGAATAAACAAATTATTTGACACATGTTCACTTCATATATGTTTGAGAGTAAAGGTTTTATCTTCTAGAAAATTATATTTTAGCAGTATGGAGTTTCCACTGAGTAGCCGGAAAGAGATCTCATGACAAAGTATCAAGTAAACTGTGTTTCAGGAGAAGGTCACAAATGGTTGCCAAACCTGGGCACGTCTTTTCCTGATCTTCAGAATAAATTCCAAGGAACAATAGAAATTTAGCTTTACTTATTCTCTGTTCCTCTCTTATTTCCTTTTTAAAAATCTTTTTACTGCTTTTGTGTTTTGTATTTTTATTCTGGTTTGCCCATAGTTAATAATTTATTCCCAATCGGTTGCATCAATGATTGGGAAGTCAGTTTTGTGGAATAACCATTTTGTAATCTTTCTAGATAATAGAGATGAATTCTCTGTTGAGTGAGAAAAAACAAGACAATCTGGTCGGTTAGTCTTTTTTGTTGTTTTTTTGTCTTTTCACCTATTTGTGGTTCACATTTAATTCAGACTTTTGTCCCAAGTCAGAAATAAAAATAGCTCTTTGAGATCTAGATCAGGTAGTTTTTATATTTCTGTATTTATTCTCGAGTCATTGCTGAAGTGTGAGACTGAAGCCATCCACTCTCTGCCTACATGTCTGTGTGTTAATGGCTGTAACTGAAAAAGGCCCTATTCTTTAGTTGTGAGAATAAGAAATGCTCTCCAACTTCTGGAAGGGCTTAATAGTGGAGAATATTAGGTGATAAAGTCTCTTAAACAAGCTTTGTTCTGATTTCTTTAAAGGTAAATAAACAATTTGTAATTTTATTATTCCCCAAATTCACAGAAAACAAGAAAAGTAAAGTTTTAGTATGGTAAATATATTACTTTTTTTTCCAAATACTGTTTTCTTTTTTCTTTCTTTCTTTTTTTTTTTTACAGAGACTTAACATTAACTCAGAAACATTTAAAAAATTTAAGTTCACATAACGATAAGTCTTTGGCAAATCAGAATGGTTTAATCATTTTGATTTTAGGAAAAAAAGCTAAATTTTTTCTCTGATTTATCAGTGTTAAGTATAAGTGTGCATTTTATTTTAAAATAAGTGGGTTTGTTTTTTAAGGAAGATACTAGTGCAATTTAATTTTTATTTTTAAAAATATTTATTTATTTTTAAAATTGAATTTATTGGGGTAAAGTTTCAGCTGTGCAGCTCAATAAAACATCATCTTCATGCTGTATCGTGTGCCCAGTGCCTCAAACACAGTCTCTTTTGTCCTCATCTTTCTCCTTTGCACTCTTCCGTCTATTCCTACCCCCTTCCTTTATGGCTATCACCACACTGTTGTCTGTGTTTATGTGTTCTATATATACGATATTTTTTCTTAATCCCTTCACCTTCTATCATCCAGTCCTCCAACCCTCTCCCCTCTGACAGCTGTCAGCCTGTTCCATGTATCCATGTCTCTGTTTCTATTTTATTCGTTAGTTTAAATTGTTCATTAGATTCCACATATAAGTGAGATCATATAGTATTTGTTTGTCTCTGACTGGCTTATTTCACTTAGCATAATAATGTTCAGATCCATCCATGCTGTTGCAAAAGGTAAGATTTCCTTCTTTTCTATGACCTGTACATAGTATTCCATCATATAAATGTGTCAAGGATTTTTATCCACTCATCTGTTGATGAGCACTAATGATGTTTCCAGATCTTGGCTATTGTAAATAATGCTGCAATGAACACAGGGGTGCATATATTATTTTGAATTAGTATTTTGGTTTTCAGTGGATATATTCTCAGAAGTGGAATAGCTGGGTCATAAGGCAGTTTTATTTTTAATTTTTTTGAGGTAACTTCATACTGCTTTCCACAGTGGCTGTACCAATCCGCATTCCCACCAATGAACCAGGATTCTTTTTTCCCCACATTCTTGCCAGCACTTGTTGTTTGTTGATTATTGCTTAATTTTTTACCTTCTTAATGAAGGCTTCCTTGACTTACCATACTTAAAATTATAAACTATATCCCAACCCCTAATTCCCAATGCCCTCCACTGCTCTATAACCCACCCCCTATAGAACTTAACATCTTCTAACACACTGTATAGTTTAATTACTTTTTTATGTATACTGCTTATTTAGCTTCTCTTCTGTGGGTACATTGGAAGCTCTTTGAAGGCAAGGGCTTTTGTTTTGTTTGCTGATATAATCCAGGAGTCAAGTAGTTGCTTAATAAATAGTTTTGACTAAATTAATGTGGAATTAATGCTGGATGTCAGCAAACATGGGAAGTCAGTAATAGGATATGTAGTCAGGTTGACCAGCTCCTGAAAGATCCTTTTTCTCATTCTTCCCCAGGCTAGAACACTAGAAAACTACAGAGTAACTGCAGCCCCCAGAGATGCTCAGAGCCTGATGTTGAATTCTGAGGTGTCCCTGAGCACACAAGCTACTGGCGAGGATGAGAAATGATAGTGGTTGAGGTCAGACTTCATCACCAAGCACCTTGCCCTGAGGTGCTTCAGTTCCTTCCCAGTCCCAAAACTCAGCCACAAGGCACAAACTAGATGCGCTCCTTCATCCTTCCCTTAGCCAGCGAAACTAATAATGTGAGCTCAAAGGAAATCAGTGACATCTGTGCACAGCAAGATGTCCAAAGAAACTTCACATACTAAACATCTGTATCTGAATACACAGAGAGAATTCATCATGTAAAATTTCATCATGTATTAAGTAAACCCCCCCCAAAAACAAGTTAAAAAGTAAGTCTCAGCAAAATTTTAAAAACATATATTATTAAAACTGCATTCTCAAACTAAAATGTAATTAAGTTAGAAGTCAATAACAAAAACATTCATTGAAAATATTGCCAAACATTTGAACACTTTATTACTCATGGGTCAAAGAAAAAGATATATTATGTAAATTTTAAAATACTTTGACCTAGACAATAATAAAAATACTGCAATTCCAAACTTGGGAATTGAATAGAAACAGAAAAATTTATAGCCTTAAGTGTTTATATTAGGAAATAAGGATGACTCAAAATTAATTGCAGCATTATTTATGGTGGTCAAGACATGTAAACAACGAAAGTGTCCCTTGACAGAGGATTGGATAAAGAAGATGTGGTACATATACATAATGGAATACTACTCAGCCATAAGAAATGATGATATACTGCCATTTACGATAACATGGATGGACCTTAAGAACATTATACTGAGTGAAACAAGTAAATCAGAATAAGCTAAGAATGGTATAATTTCATACAGAGGTGGGATATAAAACAGAGACTCATGCACATAGATAAAACTGGAGTAATTACTAGGAGGAGAGGGTTTGGGGGAGGGGATTATGGTGATGGAGAATGAATTAACTTTGGTTGATGGGCATGCAACGCAATCAACAGTTCAAATGTCATAGAGATGTTCACCTGAAATCTATGTTCTCTTGTTGATCAATGTCACCCCATTCAATTTAATTTCTTAAAAAGAAAAGAAAGCCCTGGCCAGTTGGCTCAGTGGTAGAGCATCAGCCCAGCAAGTGGATGTCCTGGGTTTGATTCCCGGTCAGGGAACACAGAAAAAGCACACATATGCTTCTTTACCCCTCCCCCTTCTTTCTCTCTCTCTCTTCCCCTTCAGCAGCCATGGCTCAATTGGTTTGAGTGAGTCGGCCTTGGCCTCCAAGGATGGCTCCAAGGCCTCGGCCTCAGGTGCTAAAGAAATAGCTCGGTTGTGGAGCAATGGAGCTGTAGCCCCAGATGGGCAGAGCAGTGCCCCGAATGGGCTTGTAGGGTGGATCCTGGTTGGGGTGCATGCGGGAGTCTGTCTCTCTGCCTCACCTCCTCTCATTAAAATAAAAATAAATAAATAAAAATTTAAAGTTAAAAATAACCCCAATAAAACAAGGAAGAATATAATAGAGATTAAGCAGAAATCAAACAAAGAGGAAAAGAAACATACAAAGAAACAAATAACATGTTGCTTCTAGGGAAACATATCTGGAGAGATTGATCAAGAGAAAAAAAGAGAAGGGATCAGATAAATAATGAAGCTGTGAAAGGGAGCATGATTAAGTTACAAGCTTAAAATAGAAAAGCAAGTTAAACCCTGAGTAAGTAGAGGTATGAAAATAATCAAAGTAAGATTGAAAAATTATAAAAATTGGAAAGGGAGATGAGGTTGAGAAAAATCAACGAAAAGAAAAGTTCTTTGAAAATATAAATAAAAGTAACTTTACTAGCAACTGATAAAGAGAAAAGGAGTAAAATACACCTCAGCAATAACTGGAATGAAAGAGGGGGCCTTACATATTTATTACACACATTAAATAGATCATAAGTAAATACTATTCAAAACCTTTATGCCAATGGATTCAACAACTTATTGGAAATAGACAGTATCTGAAAAATATACTTTCTAAAAGAGATGCAAGGAAAATAGAAAATCTGAATAGTCCTATGTAAATTAACAGAATTTGTAATGAAAAACCTTTCCACAAAGAAAACTCGAGACCTGGGTTGCTTCACTGGTAAATTCTATTAAACGTTTTTTTAAAAAATGATACCAATCATAGACAAACTCTTTCATGTAACAGGGGAGAAGGTTATACTTCCCAAATCATTTTATGAGACCAGCATTAACCTGATATCAAAACCAGACAAACACAAGAAAAGAAAATTTCAGGCTAATATCCCTTATGTACATAGATGCAAATATTTGAAGTAAAATAACAAAATGAACCCCGAGACATATAAAGAAGTTAATATATATCATGACTTAGTTGGGTTTATTACAGAAATGAGTGCAAAGTCAGTTTAAGATTTAAAAATTATTTTCTTTAAGATAAAAATAAGAAAGAATAAATAAAAGAATTTTAAAAACCTCTTCAGTTATTTCAGTATGCAGAGAATCATTTGATAGAATTCGCCACCTGTTCATGATAATAGAAGATAAACTGTTCAATTTGTACATTCCTCAATTAATGTACAGTTAACATCGCACTAAATGGTGAAAGACTAAATGCCTGCCTCTAAGAATGGGAACAAGGCAAGTATGCCTACTCTCCTCACTTCTAGTCAACATTGTAGTGGAGGTCCAAGGCAAGAGGACTAGAAAGAAAGTGAAATTATCTTTCCCTCTCTCGTGCCATATATTTCCTTATTTGGGTTTCTATCATATGTGTGGTCCATGCCACTCACTTGGCAATTAATTAACATTGGTTTTTTTCTCTGTACATGTTCATGCAAATTTCTAGTCTTATCTGTGTAACTGTGGAAGCAATTTATTCATCTCAGGGTTTTTGTGAGTCTCAGAGCAGATTTGGTATGCAATGATGTTTGAAATATTATGGTGCTGAATATAGTTCTGAGACACCAGGTATGAGATCTAAGGTTCATAGCAGGATTTCTCTACTGGGAAAGAAAACTGAGGCACAGGCCTGACTGCACACACTGGATCAGGCAGAAAAGGGTGTACATTTCTGGAATTCCTCCTTGCCCTTGGTATTCCTGCCCAGTGGAGAGTAAGACTAGCCCTTTTGACATAATCTCAACTGAATGGCTAGATTGAGGTTCCAGACATAACTGTTGTCTTGAAGATTGATTTTGGTACTGTGAAAGGCCTTGACCTTCAGGTGAAGGCACAGAGACTTTGGTTTTCAGGCAAACACAGAAGAATGTGGAAGAGACCTTGCTAGTCACTTTATCTGTAACGTTTGGTAATATAAAACAGGTCTTTCACTGTAAAAACAAAGGAATTAAAAAAATCTGTATTGAAAGGTTATTTTACCCTATTTAATAGGTTCTTAAACTACTAAAAACTTTTTTTTCTAGAAGAGCTATCCTTAAGATTTTGTATTTTTGCTTTGTAATGTTTTTTGATTTTTGTATCAAGGAAGGGAAAACCATGAAAGAAAATCCCTCTTTTTTTTTTTTTTTTTAATTTAGTGAGAGGAGGGCAAGCAGAGAGACAGACTTCTGCATGCGCCCTGACCAGGATGCACCCAGCAAGCCTACTAGGGGGCGATGTTCTGCCTATCTGGGGCATTGCTCCATTGCTCAGCCATCGAGCTCTTCTTAGAGTTTGAGGTGGAGTCCATGGAGCCATCCTCAGTGGCCTTGGCCGACTCACTCCAATTGAGCCATGGCTGCAGGAAGGAGAAGAAAGAGAGAGAGATAGACAGACAGAGAGAGAGAGAGAGAACGAGAGAGAGAGAGAGAGAGAGAGAGAGAGAAGCAAGACAGAGAGGGTGGAGAAGCAGATGGGTGCTTTTTCTGTGTGCCCTGACTGGGAATCACACTTGGGACATCCACAGGACTTGCGATGCTCTACCACTGAGCCAACTGGCCAGGGCCAAAAAAATCCCTTAAAACCTTAAAAACTCTTGCTGAAAATTAAACTATGTTCTTGAAGAGGAAAAGAAGAATGCATTAGTAGATTGAATCCTGAATAATAATTTAAACACTAGAGATAATTTTATCTACTTTCTTATTCTTTTTTGTTTGTTTCTTTTTTAAAATATTATTTTTATTTAAATTTATTATGTAAACATGGATTCAAGTGTCCTACTCAATATTATGCCCTCAGCCACTAATAACATCCCCTATTACACCCTCTTTGCCCCCGCTCCGCCTACCTCCCTTTCCCACTTTCCTCTGGGACTTGTCCTGTTATCTGTAGCTATGTGTTACATATGTATAATTTGGCTAACCCCTTCATCTTCTCTGATCCCATCTCCTCATCTTCTTTTCCTCTGACAGCTGCCCCTCTGCTCCCTGTGACCCCACCTTTGCCTCTATTCCATTCCTCAGTTCATCATGTTCATTAGATTCTACATCATGATATTTGTCTTTCTTTGCCTTGCTTATTCCACTTAGCATAATAATCTCAAGGTCCATCCATGCATTGAAAAAAGTTGGATTTCCTTCTTTTTCACAGCCACATAGTGTAAATGTTCCACAGCTTTTTTATCCACTTGTCCACTGACAAACACTTGGGCTGTTTCCAGATCTTGCCAGCCACAGAAAATTTAATGTGAGCTGTGAGGGAAACTCCCCACCCAGGTAAATTCACTTGTCCTTTAATGACCTTTTTGGTGCTTTCCAAGTGCTTCTGGGTCACCCATAAACCATTATCACTGAGGTTAATATTAGAGAGTATCAGAGTGCAAACCCTGATCCCCAAAGGGGCACTGTACCACGCTTTGTTCAAAACTGTTATTTAACAAAACGTTTTTGTACTCTTACTCTGAAGACAAGTGACAAGTCTATGCTGTAAATTATCTATGAATGAAATTCTTGTATCGAATGAGCATGTAAATGTTCTGATTGAATTTTGACACACACAATCACTGCTTCACTATGCATCAGAAAGACTATGTCTTCCCAAAATACATACAACAATGTCTGGGAACCAGGAGTTCTCTTACTCAACAAATAAATGATGATTTGTAGGAATTATTTTTTTCAAGAATGGAGGTTAATCACAGTCAGTATATTAAATGGTTACCAATTTAATTTGGAAAAGAAATTTTAGGTCACTGGTTATCAATCCTTGTGGTGCTGCAGTTCACCACATCTTCAGCTATCTCAAAGGATATATACATTTCCTCCAAAATATAAAAACAAAATGAATTTTGATTGCTTCAAAAACAACAATTATAGAGTTTCTTATAGGTACCAGGGACTATCTAAGAATTTTGCATATTTTGACTCATATACAGGGTCAAACAAAAGCAGATTTATAGTTGTGAGTATGTGACAGAGTTCATTCTTTTATAATTTTTTAATATATTTTATTATTATTAATTTTAATGGGGTGACACCAATAAATCAGGGTACATATGTCTTTTATAATTTATTAACTATTTTATTATTTTCTGTGTGCACAACCACTTTTGCCCGACCCTGTATTTAAGCCTTTGACTATCCTTAGGAGGTAACATCTATTCTTATTCTTATTTTACAAAGGGGAAAATTGGGACAGGAATTAGGGAACCTGACCAATATCACACAGCTAAAACTGGTAGACCAGGGCTTTGATTCTAGCCTGTCAGATCTCGGAGCACATGCTTTTTTGATTTTAGAGACATCAATTTATTTAGTGAAGTGTGTGAAATGTGCCTTTTCCTGGGCTAGCACTGAGAACAAGGCACAAGAGCCTGGTGGGGCAAGGCAGCAGAAATCTGCTGGCTGACACTTCACTGCTGGTTGGTCTCTGTCACAACGGGCCAGACTGCACATCTTGCATAGATCATCACAGCACCTTGATCTCCTTGCTTATTACTATTTTTAATATGACATGTTTATTGAGATATAATTTACATACCATACAATTAATCCACTTAAAGTGTGCAGTTTAATGGCTTATAGTATATTCACAGAGTTGTGCCACCATCACCAATGCTTCTAGCACATTTTCTCCACCCCACAAAAGACTACTATACCCATGTAGTCACCTCCTACTCCCTCCCTCTTCCTCAACTCTTGACAAGCACTAGTCAGCTTTTTGTCTCTATGGAGTTTTTCTATTCTGAATATTTCATATAAATAGAACCATACAACATGTGTCATTTTGTATCTGGCTTCTTTCACTTATTGTATTATTTTCAGGATTTACCCATGTTGTAGTATGTATTAATCCTTTTTATTGCTGAATAATATTCCATTGTATGAATTTACCACATTTAAAAAATTCACTCAACATTTGATGGAAGTTACCACTGTTTTGGCTATTATGGATAATGCTACTGTGAACATTCGTGTGCATATTTTTGTGTGGACATATGTTTTTGTTTATCATACATATATACTTAAGAATGGGATTGCTGGGCTATATATATGCTAACTCTAGGTTTAGCCTTTTGAGAAACTGCCAGTCCATCTTCCCTTCTTGTTTACTGACATTAAGAAGTTCTCCTCAGCTGACTGTTTTTGTAAAAGTGACATTTCTAACAACAATTGACACTAGAAAACAAACATACTAGACTTAGCTTCAACAGTCAAAGATTCAACATTTGGACTGGCAATAGCCACTTTCAATAATGTAAACCAAGTGGAAAGCTTAGAGTATCTTTGAGTAACTGCCCCATGCCTTCTTAATATAAGATGTTTTAGAGGGTGTATCAAACAAATTTAATAAATGATAATAACAATAATAGCTAACCTCTGTGCAACACTGCAGATGTTCCAGGCAGCCTATGAAGTGTGTTAATTGTATTTTATCATATAATTTTAGAATCACTAACATGTTTTAGAATCCTTACATTCTAGAGGGCAAAATTTAAAAATATTGTAAGAATGACAGACAACTGTATATTATCTGCATTTTAGCTTAAAGTAAGAGAAATTGAAACAAAAGGTGAACTCCCTTGAATGAAAAACTGTTCATAAGAGCCTCACTTAATGGGTTTCATTGGGGGTATTTTATTATCATGAAACAAGAAATAGAGTGAATTACTATTACTTATTCTGGGGTCTGTATACTCATAATACTATCTCAAGGTTTTAGTTTAATTATAGGCACATAAAATTTGTTGCCAAATAAAATATGATAGAAGCTAGCAATTATTAACTTAAGAGAGAAATGAGAAATTGCTCTTATACAACATTTAATTGGCTTTTGTGGCAAGTTTTTCTATTGCAAGGTACCTATCTTCCCTAGTATGAAATTCATTTGAATAGGTTCTCCTGCTATAACCTACTTCAAAGACCAGAGAATACACAGTTAAACAAACACCAATGAGAAACAATACTTACACAGTATTTTGTTTGTGATATGTTTAAAACACACAAGGATAAACTTATATTTATCATAAATGCTAAGGCCACAAAAGCCACTACTAGTGAAGAATAATTATAATTTGTATGGTAATGACATTTCCTATTTAAAAAATTATAATATATGCCAGAGAATCCACAAGTAGGCTCTTCTTGGAAATAAAATCCAAAGTTATCAATTTGCTTCAGGATATTAGGTAAGAAAAAAATGAGTGTCTAAATGAAAAGTTCACTGTGTTGATTCTGATTTAGTGTGAAGTTGCCACATATAAATTTCTTATTTGGATTAAAATTATGAATCCACAACTATGGAAAAATTTAGAAGCATAATTATTTTCAATAAACTCTAAAGTACCCTTAGAATTGAAGACCATGGGAAGAATCCCTACCCTAATTTCCACTTTCGTCCTTCGATCCAGTTATCAGCTGCTCGCAGTCATCTCCATTTCTTAGGAAAGACTAGACATTTTTATTTAGCAACCAACCCAGGAACTAGTCTTCAGCACACTAACCACATCCTCCTTCTCTATATCATACTTGTATGCTTTTGGTCCTGAAAAGAAGTAAATGTAGCCTAAAAGAGATAAAGTTAAAATTGTGGTTACTGAAAGTGACTTGCACATTTATAAATGGGAGGGTTTGTAATGGGAACTTCTTTAAGGTGGTACCAAAGGGGAATTGGAAATCTGTCAGGTGGCTGTTAGCAAGTTGGCTGCACAGTTCTCACTGAGCCCTAGATCCTGACGCCTCTAACTTCTTATTCATCTCCCATCTTGTTCTTTATTCCAACCAGGGTCCAGCCTTCTCTTTGGTGTCATTCAATGGGTCAAGCTTAATTATGCTTGGCGTTTCTGTTCAGGCTGTTCTCCTCCAGACAGTTCCCTCCTCTTTTCTTTCCCTAGTCAAACTTCTTACTGTTCTTCAAAACCCAGCTGCAGTTCCACCACGAAATCTGCAACTACGAATGCCAGTTCTGATCTTTTCTTTCTCGGATCAACTTTTGCTATCATTGTAAAGACCACCACACAATTTAATACCAAATTATAGACTGTCTTGTTTTCTAGTAATTTTATCTGTGTTGGAGGAAAAGGAATTTCCCAAAGATATTGACCATTCTGTAAGAGCAGAGACCATATCTGGAACAGTCTTCACATTTCTGAAGTGTTCAACTCTGTGCTATATTCCTAAAAAGAATATGTTGACTCACCAGTTCAAAAGATTAAATTAAATTTATTCAAACCAGTTCAATTCAATTCACTTTTCCCAACTATGTGTTGAATTTTAGGAGTTGAGTGCTGGAATGGGTAAAGGTACTGGGAAAGTTCAGAGCATGTGCATTTTAAAGATAAAAATAGTAATTTTCACTAAGTAAACTTTTTTTTTTTTTGTATTTTTCTGAAGTGAGAAGCAGGGAGGCAGAGAGACAGACTCCTGCATGTGCCCGATCAGGATCCACCCGGCATGCCCACCAGGGGGTGATGCTCTGTCCATCTGGGGCTTTGCTCTGTTGTGGCCAGAGCCATTCTAGTGCCTGAGGGGAGGCCATGGAGCCATCCTCAGCACCTGGGCCAACTTTGCTCCAATGGAGCCTTGGCTATGGGAGGGGAAGAGAGAGACAGAGAGGAAGGAGAGGGGGAAGGGTGGAGAAGCAGATGGGCGCTTCTCTTATGTGCCCTGACCTGGAATCCATGCTGGGACTTCCACACGCTGGCCGACACTCTACCACTTAAGCTAGCTGGCCAGGGCTAAGTAAACTTTATAATGTAGCTGACTAGTGGGCCAAAGCCATATTTGTGAGTGTGTGTGTGTGTATGTGTGTGTGTGTGTGTGTGTGAGAGAGAGAGAGAGAGAGAGAGAGAGAGAGAGAAAGAGAGAGAGAGAGAGAGAGAGAGAGAAAAGCATCCCTCATTGTTCCACTTAGTTGTGCCATTGATTGCTTCTCATATGTGCCCTGACTGGATTCCAACCAGTGCCCTCAGGGTCAAACTTGGGTGCCCCTGGGATCAAGCCTGTGATCTCAGTGCTCCAAGGTGGTGCTCTATCCATTGCACCATTGGTCAGGGCTAAAGATATACTTTTTTTTTTGTATATTTCTGAAGTTAGAAGTGGGGAGGCATTCAGACAGACTCCTGCATGCACCCAGCATGCCCACCAGGGGGCGGTGCTCTGCCCATTTGGGGCATTGCTCCGTTGTGGGCAGAGCCATTCTAGCACCTGAGGTGGAGGCCATGGAGCCGTCCTCAGCTCCTGGGCCAACTTTGCTCCAATGGAGCTTTGGCTGCAGGAGAGGAAGAGAGAGATAGAGAGGAAAAGGTAGGGGAAGGGTGGAGAAGCAAATGTGCACTTCTCCTGTGTGCCCTGGCCTGGAACCAAACCTAAGACTTCCACACACCAGGCTGATGCTTTACTGCTGAGCCAACTGGCCAGAGCCTGAAACTATACTTTTAAAAGAATTTTTTTTCAAAGCAATCCACAATGGAAGACCTTTTATAGTTACTTTTTTTCTAGTGGTTAATGTGGTTAGCTAAATTTATAAGGGACTCATTACCAAAGATAAGAATGAAGGACTCTCATTTGGAAATCTATTCTTTGTTACATTAAAGCAGAGCCCAGATTTCTTTTTATGATTCCCACAAAGACAGTTTATGGTGAAAACACTCACCATTTAATTCCACAGCAGCATCTATTTGTCCATTTATTCCTGAAAATTCCTCTTCAGTATTTTTTGGATAGTCTTTTTCCATTTTCCTTTTTCGTTCATCATAACTAGAAGAAATATTATTTCATAAAAGAGAGTTTCATTGGTTCTGGGTGTCATCATGTTGGTCAAACTCATTTAGCCAGGGCTATCTTATGATTAACTTTAAACCTCTCTCTCTCTCACACACACACACACACATGCAAACACACAAATATATTCTATCACTACACTCCCAGGTCTCTGAGATTTGGGGCACACTAACTTTCTCTAAAGAGTCTGTTTAAAAAGTTGTCAGATACATTGCTTAGAATAAGTTATTCTATGTATTATAGTAACATGTTTCCATAGTTTAAAAAATATTGCATTTCAAAAAGGACTCTATAAATATTTTTCATGCTTTATTTATGGTTGTAATTATTCTCTTTCTTACTCTCTCTGTCCTTCTCTCTCTCTCCATCCTCATTCTCTTCATATATAAATTTCTTGGCTCACCAAAAAGATGAAAATCCTTCATCGGGGCTTTTAATCATGGGCTCTTGTTATGCACCCATAGAGTGCATATTGAACAAATAATACACAATGAATGAACAAATATGTGAAAGGCCAATAGATCAAGATAAGAAACAAGGAAACCTGGAATAATGAAACTTCTGCCTTTCAAGTCAATTTAATTGAACTAACTTGCTTTTGTTTCCTACAAAGATTAGAGGACTGACATAATAGATTAAGTATGTTTTTTCTGGATCAGCAACCACAATTCAGTGATATCTTTAGAGACTGGTTTATATTTCTCTTTGTGATCAAAATTACCCACCTTGTAAAAAAGACTGTGACTTGTATGAATCATTATGACTTGTATCAGTTCACTATGTAGGCAGAACAGACTCTCACCTTTTTAAAAAGACTACATTTAAAGTGGAGGAAAGTCTCCTCTTTATCAGCACAAAGCTCCCAACGATGCCATTCCCAGGGTGGACACCCAAATCCTTTCCCATCAAAGGGTTAGACAATGTTTTTCCTGGTGTCAGAGCCACTAGACAGTTTCCTGTGGTAACAGATCACACCCACCTTCTCCTGAAATGTACCTCTCACGTGGCTAAAAACAGGCAGGCCAGGGGACCTATCTCAGGATTTTGAGCAGAAGTTGAACATTGGGAAAGAAAAGTTAAGTTGAAACTAGTCAGACTGAAACTGACTTGACCTTTGAGGACTGAGCACTTTATGGAGCTTTGAGGATAGGAATAGAAGCTAACCTTCCCAAACTCCCCTTCCAGGAGAGACATTAGAACCCGTACTGTGTTTCATCACCTTTGGATGGGCCAGCGCACCTGTGCACTATTAGAAGGAATGATTGCAACGTAGCAGGAGTGGAGTTAGGGGAAAATAGAGAAAAAATATAAGAGAAAGAACAGTCCAGGCACATTGGCTTCCTCATGCCTAGATTTCTTTTGTTCACTTTGTTCTAGAATTTGAAATCTGGAGTCCTTTATTTAAAAATGAAAGTATGGATTGTTCACATGTTAATCTTTGTTCTTCTCTCATTTCCCTGAGACACCTGTAGTGAGGAATGGAAGATTTGATTGGAAGGAGTGAGGAAGATAATGGTAAAGCTTTAAATATTTGGGGCGAGGAATGCAAAATAAAACAAAACCACTAAGAAGCATTTGGCATATCTGTAGATACAGAGGGAATCACAGTGGGAGCATAGCAGAGGATATAACCTATTTTGAATCCTTTGCCTAATGCTGACCTGTACTCAGGAAAAACAGTGGAATGCCTTTCATATCTTTACACTCTTTTTGTCTGCTCTGAATAGAGGATTCAAAGCTGAACTATTATAATTATAGCTCCTTACTTTTGTGAGTGTTTAACAGACCTTTATGAGTGATTTTGAGAACTTAGTCACCATTTACATTATATTTAAATTTCTTTTATTTAGAGAAAGAGAGAGAGAGGAATATTGATCTCTTGTGGTATGTGCCCTGACCAAGGATCGAAACTGCAAACCTCGGTGCTTCAGTGCAAAGTTCTAACCATCCAAGCTGTCTGGCCAGGGCACCATTTATATTGTTTTACAGCAAAATGTGTTCTCAGTTTCAAACAAGTGACTGACTAAAGAAGCCTATTACAAGTTGGAATCTACTTGTATGATATTTAATTGGATAGAGAAGTCTGGGAAGTAAGAAAGGACAGTACAGTTTAGATAATACAGAAATAAGTTTTAAAGAAAAAATAATGACTATTAACTTAATAGAAAGTTCTAAAAAAGAAAATTTTTTCTTATCTGTCTGTTTAGTTCACTGAGGTGGGTGGTGGTAAAATCTAAAATCTTATGTATATCTATTGAGAGGTAATTATTATATGTAAATAAAGTATCAGAAGAAATTTTAGAGGAGTCGTTGCAAATTTTAATTCTCAGTCATATTTATAAAAACCAAGGCAGAGTCCTCGGCAAAATTGTGTACTTTCTATTTCTTTTATTCATCTCCTGTATATTGAAGAGTCCCTCTTCTTTCCTGCCCTCTTGCCTCCTATCCTATAGCTGCTTTCAAAAAAGCATTACTTTCAACAAACTCTATTTCAAAGTGTCAGCCTGAAACAAGAATCACCATTTTGAGATTAACTGATAACATATTAATATTTCACTTGAACCTTTTATGCAGACATTATGTAGACAGGTCATACGTAACTAACATAAGGTTACCTAATTTTGGTTTTGCTAAGTAAGAACATTACAATCAAATCATTAAAAAAATTACCACCTATTTTCATTATTTCACAAAGAAAATAAACTTTAATATACTAAAAAGGGAGAAAGGATGTAATTTCAGAATAAAAGATGGTTCTTGACAATAATATGCCTTTCTACTGAACCAGACTCCACTCCCCATGTATAATATTGTGCTGTTGTTTTTATTTTGCTGTGGACTTATAAAAATATTTTATAAGTTTTTATGATGTGCTAGTCCTTGGTTTGGACACAAATACTTGAAGATTTCTGTTACAGAGCAAAGAACGTAACATATATAGTCATATGGCTCTGGTTTTGAATTCCGACTCTGTTATTTGCTTGCTCTGTGATCAGGGGGAAAATCTCAGAGCTGTGAGCCCTGGCTTCCTCATCTGTATAATAATGGTCATGTGGATGAGAGACAATTTACACACACACACACACACACACACACACACACACACACACACACACACACTCAGGGCAGGTCCAAGCCATGCGATTTTGTCATTTATTTGGGCACCAAGAGCCATCAACCCTGACTGGCTAGTATGAGGTTAGGTGAACTATGTGATTCAATCTGGGATTCTAAGTCATTAATGAGTTTAATCTTTACCTAATCTTTAAACACATTTCATCAAGCTCACATTGTGCAGTGGTAGGTAAGATTAAAGAGAAGTGGAGAAAGGAGGAGTGGAGAATGTTGGAGACAGTCCAGAGATATAGCAAGGAAGAAATTAAGAGTAAGAAGGTCTACTGGTATGGTGCAAATTTTGCTGATGGTAAAGAAGAAGAAATTATATAATGGGGTCAGAATCCTGGGCTTGAGTATTTTGATTGACAATAAATAACTAAATGGTGAAGCGAAAGAAAAATGATTATATGTAGTAAATGGGAAGGACCTGAGAATTTGGATTCAGAGGACATGAAATATAGCCTCAGATGGACCATATTTAGCTATGTGACCTTGATATAATCACTTAATCTTTCTGATGGAATGTTTTTAACTGTTAAATTGAGAACAGTACCTATTTCTCAAGATTGTTTAGAAAGCAGATAGGAAAATTAGAGAAAATGAGAAAATTCTCAGCATTATTTTTGTGTTAGAACTCTAAAATATAGATTTCTAATACACAATACCTAATCAATAAATATTACCTGAATTTGTGTTGAGGAAAACAATGAATTTTACTGTAAATTTACTATATATGAGATAACTGCTGAAATCAATTGCATATATTTTTTCATCACTGAGGTCTTGTCTGTGAAACAAGACAATACCTAAATACAAACTAAAATTAATTGACCTAGAACTAAGTTTATTTCCTTTATGGGCATTTGATTAATCATTTAATTTATTTTATTTTTTTAAATTTTATTCATTTTAGAGAGGAGACACAGAGAGAGAGAGAGAGAGAGAGAGAGAGATTAAGAGAGAGAGAGAGAGAGAAAGGAGGGAGGAGCTGAAAGCATCAACTCCCATATGTGCCTTGACCAGACCAGTGCAGGGTTTTGAACTGGCGACCTCAGTGTTCCCAGGTCGACGCTTTATCCACTGCGCCACCACAGGTCAGGCTGATTAATCATTTAATATTTATTAATGTGTATAGTTATTAAATTGTTACTGACAGTTAAACTTCACTAGCAACATTATGGTAACATAGATATCTGAATGAGGACCTGTGCCTACAAACAGATGCTTTAAAAAATGCAAGAAAAAATTGCTAAAAGGGGAATGTATTGATAAAGTATCTGAGCTACATGTTTTCAGGAAGTCTTTTTTTTGTTTTTTATTTTTTTTTACAGGGATAGAGAGAGAGTCAGAGAAAGGGATAGATAGGGACAGACAGACAGGAATGAAGAGAGATGAGAAGTATCAATCATTAGTTTTTCATTGCCATTGCGACACCTTAGTTGTTCATTGATTGCCTTCTCACATTTGCCTTGGCCCTGGGCATTCAGCAGACCAAGCAACCCCTTGCTGGAGCCAGTGACCTTGGGTCCTAGCTGGCGAGCTTTTGTTCAAGCCAGATGGGCCTGTACTCAAGCTGGCAACCTTAGGTCTCGAACCTGGGTCTTTTGAATCCCAGTTCGATGCTCTATCCACTGCACCACCGCCTGGTCAGTTCAGAAAGTTTCTTTAAAGAGATTTTCTTGTGAAATGGAAAACTGAAATCTCCTTTGAAGTTAATAATCCATGTCCAGCCAGGGTTCACATGGCTTTCATGGAGGAAGGAGCCTTTGTAATCTACACCAGGAAAGGGGAGAGGGGTGGGTGGTCAGAATGAAGAAAAGGGAGAAGAGTGAGAATCTGCTGCGCAGCATTTTAGACAAGAGTCCAGACACCACGCCCAAGAGGTAAGAAGAATTGGAACAAAAAATTTGTAAAAACATGGAAAAATATTGATGGCCTCAATCACCACCCAATTATGTGATAAATTCAGGTTTATCTATCCAGCCTGAGCTCTGTGAGTTTAAGACCTGCATGTCCAAATCTCTTCTGGGCATTTCCATTCTTGGGACTCACCCTCACATGATCAAACTCCACATGTACAAATGAAATGCCTATTTATTCTTTTAATTCTTAATTGTATTCTTGTCCTCGTATAATAGCCATAGCATCCTTGTCAACTGACCATAGCTATATGGGTTTATTTCTGGACTGTCAATTTTATTCCATTGATCCATAAGTCTATCCTTATGTTGATATCACATAGATTTGATTACTTTTGCTTTGTAATAAGTTTTGAAGTAGGGAAGTCTGAGTCCTCCAACTTTATTCTTTTTCAAGATATTTTGGCTATTCTGGGTCTTATGAGTTTTCAAATGAATTTTAGGGTCAGCTGGACAGTTTTTTTTTTCTCAAAGAAGTCAGTGGTATTTTGGTAAGAATTGTATTGAGTCTGAAATACAATTGGGGGAGTATTGCCATTTTAAAAATATTAAGTCTTCCAATCCATGAATGTGAATTTTTTTCCATTTAGATCTTGTTTAATTTCTTTAAGCCATGTTTTGTAATTTTTCATATTATAAATTTTCAACTTCTTTTTTAAAATTTATATCTAAGTACTTTTCTTTTTGATGCTATTGTAAGTAGAATTGTTTCTTCAATTTCATTTTCATATTCTTCATTTAGGTGAATAGAAATATAACTGATTGTTGCATATTGAACTCATACTCTGCAAACTCGCTGAACTCATTTGTTAGTTCTAGTAGTTTTTTTAAAGATTACTTAGGCTTTTCTATATAAAATGTCATGTGACATGCAAATAAATATGCTTTTACCTTTTTCCCAATCTGGATGCCTTCTCTTTAATTGATTATTGCTTAATTGCCCTAAGTATAATCTTCAGTACAATGTTGAATAGAAGTTGTGAGAGTGGAAATTTTTGTCTTTTTCTTGATTTTAGGGGGAAGGCATCCAATCTTTCATAACTGAGTATGATATCAACTGTGGGCTTTTTTCAATGCCTTTTATCAGGTTGAGAAAGTCTTTTATTCCTAATTTGCTGTTTTTTTTTTTAATCATGCAACAGAGTTAGATTTTGTCAAATGCTTTTTTCCCCTTGCATCTGTTGAGCTAATTATGCTTTTAAAATTCTATTGACATGGTATATTATATTAATTATTTTTAGCTGTTAAACCGATCTTGCATCCCTGGGAGAAACCCCACTTGCACATGGTATGTAATTCTCTCTCTATATTACTGAATTTGTTTTGATAGTATTTGTGGAGGATTTTTTCATCCACATATAGAATAGATTTTGGTTTAAAGTTTTATTTTCTTGTGATGTCTCTGTTTGACTTTGGTCTAGAGTATGGACCTTATGCAATAATTGGGAAGTGTTCCATCTTCTATTTTCTGGAGGAGTTTGTGAAAACTTGGTATTAATTCTTTAAATGTTTTGGTAGAATTCACTAATGAAACCATCTGATCCTGAACTTTTCTTTGTGGATAGTTTTTAAATTATGAATTCAATCTCTTCATTTGTTACAGTTCTATTCAGACTATTTCTTTTTGACTCAGTTTCATAATTTTGTATCTTTCTAGGAGTATGTCCATTTCATGTTAGCTAATATATTGGAATATAATTGTTTATAGTATTCCTTTATAGGATTGGTAGTAATGTCCCCTCTTTCATTTCTGATTTTAGTAATTTCAGTTTCTTCTGTTCCAAATTTTAATTTACTGAGAAGTTTGTCAATTTGGTTGGTCTTAAAGAATCTACTTTTTTTGTTGTTGACTTTCTCAAATTGCTTATATAATACCTATTTATTTACTTACACTGCAGTTTTTATTGTTTCCTTTTTTCTGTTTTAGGTTTAATTTGCTCTTTCTTCTTTGGTGTATTAAGGTGGAAAGTTAAGTTATTAATTTGAGATATATATTTTTTATATAGGCATTTTTATAGCTGTAAATTTCCCGTTGAGCATTGCCTTCACTGCATCCATGAAATCATGTATGCTTCCATTTTCATTCACTTTTAAATATGTTCTAGTTTCTCTGGTGATTTCTTTTTAAAATTGGTTATTTAAGAGTATGTAAATTAATTTCCACATATTTGTAAACTTCCAGTTTTTCTTCTGGTATTAATTTCTAACTTTATTCTATTGTATTAATGTATAATTTCATTTGTTTTTAATTCACTGAGACTTGTGCTCTGGCCTAATATATCATCTATCCTGGACAATGTTCTATATGCTCTTGAGAAGAATATATATTCTGCTCTTGTTGAGTGAAGTGTTACTCTATAGATATATGTTAGGTCTAGTTGGTTTACAGTGCTGTCCAGGTCATCTTTTCCTTATTGACATTGATGTCTAGTTCAATTATTATCTGATATCATTTCCTTAGCCTAATATAGTTTTTCTCCCATCCCACTCCTTGGTGCTATTATTGACAAATATGTTTCTATGTCTTATAAGCCTAACCATTATTATATACATTTTGTTTTATACAGTTATAAATATAATTATATTTACTGGTACTTTTTTAAAATGAGGATTTAAATTACTACATGGTCAGAGGCAGATTAAGGTCTGTTGAGGCCCTGGGCACGAAGAAAATATTGGGCCCCTTAAAAAAAAGAGATGGGAAATAAAAATACATGATAACCATATTTTTAAATAAATAAAAAATATTATGTACTGTACTAGTAATATAAAATTACACATATGAAACCAAACTTGGTGTCATTAGAAAAAGTGTAAAGTTGGGATTTTGCGGGGCCCTTCAGAAGCTGGGGTCCAGGGTGTGCGCCTGGTGTTCCCGTCGTTAAATCTGCCTCTGTACTTGGTAAAACTATGTCCATTCTGCAAAACTTCCTTTAGTACTTCTTGTAAGGCACATGTACTAGCAATAAACTCTTTCAGTTTTGCCTTCATTTTGAAAAGTAGTTTTTCTTTGAACACTTTGAATATGTTTCCCACTATCTTCTGGCATAACTGGTTTAGCTGACTTTTGATCTTGTCCCCCTCTAATGTAGTCAGAATGATATTTTTATAACACAAATATTATTGTGCTCTTCTTTTATTTAAGATATTTAATGACACTCTTCATCTCTAGAGAATAAGAACTATAATCTTCCTATAAAAGCAGATGTCCTCCATGATCTACACCCTGTTTATCTTTGGGCCACATCTCTCATTCCAGTCCATGGTTCAGTCATAGTGGACTTCTTCAGGTTTTCCCCACACACAGGCCATTTCACACATCAGTGCCTTTGCTTCAACTGCTCTCTGCCTGGAAGCCCCTCCCCGTTTGCCCCATCTGATTGGGAAATTCCTACTCAACTCTCAAGATGAAGGTCAGTCATTGCTTCCTTCAAGAATCCTTTCTCGGCTATTACCTGTTTGTTTTACTCCACGGCTCCCTGTGCAGTCTTCTATCAGGGCACTTGAATTGCTGTTAATTATTTACCCATACACTTAATCTCAATTGTAAGACTTGCTGAGGGCATTCATAGTACCCAACATGAATTGAAAACTTATTATACAACAGGCATTTTTCATTTTTTTTCATTCATTCCCACAACTCTATGAAGTGGAAACTATGTACCTCCTTTTGAAGATGGTGACACAGGTGATCCAGGGTGCCAGATGCTTGCCGTTAGAATTGAGATTAACACTCTCCTATTCCTGCCCATGCTCTTCAACAGCAAACTCTATGCCTCTTGATGTCACTTCCTAATACAGAGCCTGACACATAATTATGCCCAATACATGTAGGTTAAATACAATAGTTTAGTAATGCATTTATTTTAAATTTAAGATTAAAAGACAAGATTTTGACCTCTACTCATTTTCCTTATTTTTGTTATTTGTTTCTCTATGGTGACTAACTATAAAATCCTTAAATAAACAGTTCCATTCCCAGTGTTCCTGGGCCATTCAGGAAGGAGAGAACATGGAAGAATGTGTCCTACTTTGCATAAATTTTGCTTTCAGTCTGTCTACATTGAAAGAGTGATTTAGGACAGAAAAGGCTGAGACCTGCAGATTTGCAAAAATCATTTTACATAAAATTTAGAAAATGTTGACCACCTCAAAGAATGATGATGTTGATACACCCCCAGAAACTCCTTGGTATGGCCTCTGCTCTGCTATTGGTAGGCAAGGGAAAAAGCATCCACAGGAGAAATTAGCCAGAGGTGGTGGAAGTAATGGGAAGAAAACAAACAAACAAACAACTGGCTGTATCACTGAGGACTGCTAGAAAGTGGAAAGGAAGGAATAAAAATAAATGAATGGTGGGGAAACAGCCCTGGTCAGCATGTCACTTTGTGATGTAGCATGTTACAGCATCAGCATGGTAGAGCCCCCTTTCTGGATTTCACTTTGCAGTTTTCTGGGGGATGCTTTGTGTGAGTTAGCAGGATGCTGACACATGGGTTCTCCCTGGCCCCAAGCCAACCCTCAATCCTCAGTGGAGGAATTCTTCAATAGCTTTCTCATGGCACTTCATTCACTGAAACTGGTCTCAAGCCCTCAGAGTTCATGGAGAATTTCCTGGACAATAAGCACATCCAGAGACTTTTCTTCCTTTGGCACATTATTGGTGTCATAGATTCAATACACATGAGGACCAAAAAAGAACCTGAGGAGTGATTAAGAGAAATAAGTCCTAACACACTGTTACTATAAGTATATAGTAAATTCTTGGTCCACAACTTGAAGTTGTGGCTTTCTCTATTTTTGAGTATGGCCATTTAGTTTACTTATTGAACCTCATTTCCTTCCTCTGCCCTTTCCACCTCCCTTCCTCCTCCTCCTTCTTCCTGCTTAGAATAGAGATGTAATGGCTGAAGCTCCGTTGGCCACCTCAAATCTCATGGCAAACGTGTGAGTGGAAGCAATATGGTAAGAATAGCAGAATAAAATGTTAGAAGGGACTTAGGTTCCTAATGACCATGGACTCACCTTACCACTCCTGAACCTGTTTAACTTCAGACAATTTACATCGTCGAGAAGAGCAAACCCATTTACGTTTAAGCCACAATATTTGTTGCTCTCTGTTACTAGCAGCTGGATGGAATTTCCAAATGATACAAGGCTTCACATGACAATAAGATGTCTACATACGAGGCCCTGCTAAACGCAATGTGTGAAATTCAGGCTGGGAGGTCATTGATACAGCTGATACAATAGCTTTTTCTGAACTTTTGAGCTGTAAGTCAGATGTGTTTATCTTATTCTGTTGTGCATAAACCAGTGAGAAGTGTGTAAAAGAGAAGACTCCCACTGTTGAAAGGCTTGCCTATGCTTTGCCAGAAGTAGCAATTTCAGGGCAATGCCAGGGCCCTTCAGACTTTGAAAACAAAATTCCTTTTGATGACCTCTGACTGCACTGCCCCTCAGAGAAATACTGAGGTTTAAATAATCACTGGTTAATTATCTTAACTTTTAAGGCAATTATTTGTTAATTATCATTTAAGTTCCTACTATAATTGAACTATGTGCCAAACACTGTACTAGGTGTCTGTCTATATGCATTATATCACTTCATATCCCCAATAACCTAAGAAAGCTCATGTTAAAGGTACCTACTGTTGTTTCCTTCACTTAGCAGCAAAATGTGTTCTTTAATATTTGAGTTAATGCCATAGACTGTTTAATAAATCTGTTTTATCTAAATTACTAAAGGCTCTTTTTTAATAGACACCCACAGAGGCTGGTTAGAAAGGTTCAGTATTGTTTCTTCAGGGGGCGTCAGGCATCATTACAGCCAGAGACCCTCTCCCTCCACAGCCTACATTTATGGGAATTTTAAACCTTTCATCAAGCCTCTTGTGTTAGCTGTTAAGCAGCAGTCCTGCCTGGCTGGAGGTGCATGCTTTTGTGGGTGCTGCGGATGGTGGATTACTCCAAACACCAGGTGATCAATGGAGAAGGTGATAATGGGAGAATGGATCATCCCCCAAGTGAAAATCAGGCTGTGAAGAAGCTTCGGCAAATTACCTGAATAATCACTGCATAGTTGCCTTACATTCTCACACATACGCTCATACACATATTTCTCGATCTCATTCGCTAAAAATTTACAATGGGAACTGGATTTCTTAATATCTTTATCCCTGTATGTTAGTGCTGTGATTACAGCCACTTTATCTTAAAGAAAGACTTTGGAGAAACTGCCCAGCTGATACTAGGGGCTTAATCAATGAATTACTATCACTTTCAGAAAGGAAGTTCTAAAAGAAAAATAGCTGGCTTAGTTGTTTAAACACTGAACTGGAAGTGACAGCTCATGACACCATATGACACTTTGAGCAATGCTGGTGGTGCTCTCAGTGACCCAAAAGGGTCAGCAAGGTCTACATTTGTTTGGCATTCATATTTATAAAATAAATTTTCCTATTCATGAAATATATCTACGCTCCAATTATATTACCTTCTCAGCTCCAAACTGGGGAAGATAATATCAGTAAGGTGGAACATGACAAATATTTATTTATAAATTTCTTTTATGACACAGAGGTTATTAAAAGTAAGTGATATAAAATGAAATAAAAACCCTTAGACCAAAGTATGCCTTCCTGCTTCAAAACAAACCCTAAAAATGTTAGTGTAGTCACCTGCTTAGAATATATTTTTGCTGCTCTCTTTTGAAGTTGAGGAGAAGGAGCAATGCCAAAGTGGGAATGGGGACTAGAGGGGAGGTGTGCAGAGGCAGAGCTTGACACAGGGCTGTACTCGCCCTTCAATAGGAATCAATGAAGGATAGAAATGCAGTAGGTGAAATGAGGGGTGATCCTGTGTGCAGTGATTGGATGAATTATGACACCTTATTCATATCTGTTTATAATAACCTCCTGCAAGCCAGGCATGGAAATGATTAATAATTCATGTGGATAAAAAAATTTTCATGTTCTAGGTTGAATAAAAAGACCTAGTAATAAGGGCTTTTTTCTTTAGCAGAACTTTTCTTCAAAGAACTCCACAGTCATGACCATGTTCATTTTGTACAAAATCATGGAGTATTCTGAAATGCATTGGTACTCACATAACAGGGAACCAGTTCTCCCCACAGGCATGCCCAGTGGGTGGTTATATTTTTGGGAATGCTGCATTCACTCTTTTAGGTCACTGGGGAGTCCAGTTAATGAATGCATTGAAAGATCAGGATGTTTGGTGTCCTAGAGACCAAAGAACGGTATTATTGAATTAATGTTTTACTTATCACTTGGATGGTTCCATATCTTGAAGACAGTGTCAACCATCAGTAAATGGCACCCCAGTGGCCAAGAAGAGTCAATGGGCCTATTGCAAACCTACCTTGCATTCATTTCCGCAAAAGGCTTTTTCCTTCCCATGTAATACATTTGGACAATCAAAAGGAGAAAAGCCATACCTGTAGTATTCATCTCCCACAAAGAAAAGGGTCTTCTGTGCATCCTTGAGGTAGACGGCAGCATCTATTCGCTGCACGTACCTTGGAAACCCATAGTCATAAATAGTTCGAGGGGGGCCTTGCATTTGGAATCCTCTTGTTATCCAGTAATGGGGGCCTGAAAGCAGAGATTAAAGTTGACACTCTGTCCCACTTAGTGGTGTACTTCACTCATGAGGATGCTGTGGGGGATTATAAATGGGACTAGTTTCTGGGATATTTGCCAGGACTATAACCCAATAGGAGATATAAGCCTCTAACTATTCAACTCTTACAAGACTTAAAAGTTGTACTGGGCCCTGGCAGGTTTGCTCAGTGGTAGAACATCCATGTGTGGATATCCTGGATTTAATTCCCAGTTAGGGCACTCAGGAGAAGCAACCATCTGCTTCTCTACCCCCCCCAGCCCCTCCCCCACCTCTCTCCCTCACCCCTCCTGCAGCCTGTCTAAGGCACTAAAAATAGCTTGGTTGCCAAGAAACAGAGCGATGGCCCCAGATGGGCAGATCATCGCCCCATAAGGGGCTTGTTGGGTAAATCTGGTGGGGCTGATGTGGGACTCTGTCTCTCTGCCTCTCCTCCTCTCCCTTAAAAATAAAAGTTGCCCTGAAGGAATCTCCCAACCACAAATAAAACAAAGGTAATAAAACATCCTGGCATAGCATCAAAGGTATTGTTCTTCTCACATTGGGTTCTATGTTGGCTTTTGTTACTTAGAGGCTCTCAGGATGGTATGCCATGCCACTCTGAGCAGAGATCCCAGTGGACAGGAACCAACTTCCAATCTGTCTGGGCACTGTCCTTAGCATGAAACCTCACTAGGGAAAAAGCTCGGCTCTGAGAACAATTTGAGAGTCATCATCAATTCCATCATCGTTACAGTACAATGGGGTATCACTGAATGCCCCACCTGAGGAGAAGGAATGACCAAAACATGATCACTGAACAAACGTTGACATTTTTAATGTTCCAAACACACCGGGAACTGCACCCTGCCATTTCTTTCTTTGAGGCATTAGTAGGGTACCTTTAAAGAAGTAAGCGATGCCCCTCTCTGCCACTTCATATGCTGCATCCACATTGGACATGAGCTGGGGAAAGGAGCTGGTGATGGTGCTTGGCCGGATCCCCGCCATCAGGTGAACCTGCCGACGCCAGAAAATCCTATTGGACAATGCAAAAGACATCAAGATCAAGGATTGATTTAGATTTTAAATTCAACTGAAATAAATAGCAAACTGCACTTCAGAGGCCATTGCAAATGCCTTTTGCCTTTGTCTTGTTTTTAAGAACATACTTTTTTTTTACCTTAGTAAATAGTTTCTTCTTCCTTTTCATTCTGTTAGCTTCTCTGCAATCCCCTTTCCTGCATATATTTAATGATGGTCAAACTACTGAAGGATATAGCAAGGAAATGATATCAATGATTTCCACATTTAAGCTGTGCACCTTTCTATTCCAAATACCATTTGATACAAATTTCCTTTTCCTATTCTGATCTTTAAAAATTAAAATCTCACAAAGATAAATACGATCTAGGTGAGCATTATGAAAACTATGCAAATGAACCCAAAATAAAGATGCTAATTATTCCCAGTAAAAACCTCAAAATTGTTCATTATAAATTATCATGCTGCTTATATACTTATCTATTGAAAGTGTTTGTATTTTTTAACCTGATGGCTAATTAACAGAAAATATGGTAACACACAAATTAATTTAAGGTTTAGCCACTCATTCATTCACTTACCCAATATTATGTCCATAAAATCATGGTAGTATACACAGGGGTTGTGTATACATGTGGGTTATATACATGAGGGTAGTATACATGTGGGTTGAAACTTACAATGTAAATGTGGTCCATTTTGATTTTTTTAGATAAAAATTATTTTTATAAAATACAGTTGATTTGATTCTATAGAAGCTAGAGTCAATGAAGAAAAGTGGCCCTGGACAGTGGCTCAGTGGATAGAGCATTGGTCCAATATATATGGATGTCCCAGGTTTGATTTCTGGTCAGGACACACAGGAGAAAAACCCATCTGCTTCTGTACCCTCCTTCTCTCTCTCTCTCTCTCCTTTCACCTCCCACAGCCATGGCTCAATTAGTTCAAGAACATTGGCCCTGGGCGCTGAGGATGGCTCGTGAACCTCTGCCTCAGGCTATAAAAATAGCTGGGATGCAAGCATGGTCCCAGATGGGGCTTGCTGAGTGGATCCTTGTCTGGGTGCATGTGAGATTCTGTGTCTCTATCTCCCCTCCTCTCACTTGGAAAAAAGAAGAATAAAATACAGAAAAGTATTTGTGGACAGGGGAACTGTAATAATATTTTGACATTTAACTTTTTATGTAGTGATTTAAGAAACTCCTCAAATCTTACAGTGGGTTTTTCTATTCAATTAATTTAACAGATATTTATGGAACATCAAGGATGAAACGTTGAACAGGACCCAGGCCTTCTCTCAAGGAGCTTGAAATCTAGTAGTAGAGACAGATAAGTGATTAGGACATTCTAATTCAGAGTGAACAGTTCTACAGAGTTAAGTTCAGGACATTCTGGGAACACACAGAAAGGATACCCTACTGCACTTAGGGGTTTGGTGAAGGCATTCCAGATGAGGCAATTTAAGCTGATGATGGAAGCTAAAAGAGAGCTATATTGTGAAGGGAAAAATATTTCTTCATGTTTCCTAAGTGGCATCATGATGTAGAAGGAAGAGCATACTGTGTTTTAGAAGACGTAGGCTAGAGTTTCAAATGACCAGTGTCTCCAAGCCTCAGTTTCATCATCTGTTAAATGCAAATAACACCTGGCCTAAGTAATGAGATCACTGAGGATCAAGTGAGATAATGCATATAAAAGTACATTATAAACATACTGTATTTTATAATTATAAAAATTATTTGCTTAGGCATTAACTACCCACTAATTGATCAGCCACCATAGACCATACACAGGTGACAAGAATCTATGTAAAGGGTATATTGCCTCACCTCAGGCCCTACACAATCACAGCCTTATCTGGAACACATATATTACCAGATGAAAAACTGAGACTCAGTATGGTTGATGGCCCCAAAGTTCATCTGGTGATTAGGGGGAGGCAAACCCTAATCAGACTTCAGCTGGCCTGATTTTCATTACATACCTATCTCATCCACCTGCTCATTCTCAGCCTGTGATGTTTGGTTTTTCTTTGTTTAGAACTCAACCCCTTGTACAATCAGACCTAGCATTTTCTGAAGGTAAGAGAAACTGCTTTGTCTTCTCCTTTTTCTCCACCACCACAAAATGAGCACAGGTTAGGTTATTGGAAGAACTGTTTAGTGACAATAGATCAACAGATTATGCCAATAGTCCATAATCTGAACTTTGATAAGGACAGCAAGACTGGATTAATTGGGAACTTGATGGGGAATCTGAAAAGCAAGTGCTTTCCAATTAATTCAATTTAACCCGTAGTTCTGAAATGCTGATTCTGTTAAAGTCACTGTTCTAGATGTTTATGAAGGCATGAAGTGTACATTTCAGGGGATTACAATGGTGGGGATGGGGAAGTGGGAAGGCAGGCAGTGGGCTGAGGGCAGGGGCCAGGCAAACCTTCCTCTGATAAGTAGGCTGTATCTGAATTTCATCTCTGGGATGCATTTCCTTTTATTCTCATTTAAAAATCAATAAACCATACTCTGGTTTCTCTTCATACACTAAAACTCAATGAGTGACTCTAGGCAAAATTTAACCCTATCTTTTATTTGAAGTTATAGGACATTGATGTCCCAAATGTCTCAATATGAGACGTTGTAAAGTGTAATGACTAGGAGTGCAGGTAAAACAAAAGGTACTTTTGGAACTTTTTACTGGTGGTAGAATCTCAAATTCTTTACCACATAAACGTGGCTTTAGATATTGTGGACATTGTGAGGACTACATTGAGAGAGAGTAGTTGTTCTAAACCAAGAGTGATTTTGTGCCTAGGGGACATTTGGCAATGTCTGGTGACAATTTTGGTGTTATAGCTGGGGTTGGGCAGTGCTACTGGAGTCTAACAGAGGCTGGGGATGCTGCTAAACATCCTGAAATGCCCAGGACAGCCCAACACAACAACATTTACCTGGCACAAAATATCAGTAGTACCAAAGCTGAGAAACCCTGGTTTAAACACTGTCAGAACATATTACAATGTATGCACTGTATGCGTAAAATAGAAATAAAACTCCACTCATCGCTTTATATAAAGCATCACAAATTCCAAAAAAACCTTTACCTTCATGAAAATCTTCAGTACACTAATGAAGAAAAATTATGTCTGGTGGGTAGTAAAGCAACAGAAATCTCAGAGGACTCACAAGCTTTTTAGGCTATAGGTTACAATAAGAAATAAATTAAAATAGATGAAAAAGAGTATAGTAGGTAACTTCCTAATACACTAGAGAAAGGATTTAAAATATAAGCTCCCCCCCCCCCATCTATGAGCTTGTTGGGAAAAAATAGTAGAGTATGTATTGAAACTGGTAATGAAAACAGAAAAACAGATCACATTAGCAGTCTGTAATCTGATCTTTAATAAAGAATACAAAACAATGGAATGTATTGACATTGTGGACCTGCGGATTAGATATTTAGCTATACTATTTACCTTTAGATGTCCAGGAGCCAACACTGTGCCTGGCATAAGTCAAGGTCCAATAAATATTTGTTGGTGAAATAAATGGGTGCCAGAGGGTTGTGCAGAACCTATTTGATCATCAATTTTCATATTCTCTGACATTTTCATTCCATTTTGCTAAAGAACAGCAACTAATTTTTCAAGATTGAGATTAGGTCACTGGTAACTTCCACTTGGCCCTGTTCTGTGAGCTCCATGGGGACAGGGTCATGTATTAGTTGTTTTTAAATCTCCATTTAGCAGAGTGCCTGGCACATCTAGGAACTTGATCCATATTGTTAAGCCTTTGTTCTATCTTTGTGATATGTAACCACCTTTGCTCCCACGTCTTTAAGCTGATCCTTCAGCCTTACTTTCAGGAGATGCCATCATCTCCTCTTGGCTGGACTGTCAAGGCTATTCAGCATGAGCTAAATGGGCACCTTGATTTTCCATTCTTTTCAACCTTTTACTTTCTTTGACTCTGTTCTTCTCCATCACCCTGTTCCCTAGCTTCAGGGGAAAGAGGTGTCTTTCCTCTTTCTATCTTTTTGATGCTCACAATTGAACTACTACTGAGACTGGGCAATGTGGTGCAGGGACAGAAGCAAGGAATGCTTGAAGCCTTGTTTTTCATTGGGTATGTGACCACATCTGAGTCATTTAACTTTTCTGAGACTCAGTACCTTCTGTCAAATAAGGGTGAGAACAATAATAATATCTGCACTAACACTTCAAAGGATCAATTGAGATAATGCCTATTATCTTTTTATAAACACTGGGCTACTTTTACAATTATTTTTACATAACTTAAAAAGACATGTTTTCACTCTACAAATTTATTAATAGATAATATGTAAAACTTAAGAGTTTATCAACAGAGTCAAGTTTCTTTTGAAATTTATCTCCCTGGAATAAAATAGGTTTATCACTGGAAACTTTGAAGTACAGTACTAACTTTGAAGTGGTTCACTAACCAGGTTTGTTTATACAGTATCAGAATATTTTAGAAGCCAAGAAATCAACTATGCATCTAACTTGCTGCACCCAAGCAAAATACAGCTTATAAAATTAAAAACCCATGTTGAGACTGTAGTATGGGTTAAAAATACTTGAAGCTGTGCATAGTTCCCTTAATTACCTGTATAACCATCTGAGAAGATGATGGGAACTATAGTATATTTATAAGCCATAATTTGTGAAGATGTGAAGAACCCCCTTCTTTGCTAAAAGGAGGGAGTTCAGAAGAAATAACAAGTCAGGGATCTTGGTACACTTTCTTGTCTGAATTCTTAATATAAAACAGAAAATTGGTCTACGTAAATACAGTGCCATTTGTTGACTTTCAGTGGTACACGGTATAGAAAAGACACATCATGGACATAGATAAAGTGAATTGGTTATCAGGGGGAGGAGAATGGGAGGAGGGGAGTAGAAAGGGACAAATATATGGTGACAGAAAATAATTTGACTTTAGGTGATGAGCACACAACACAACAGTTCAAATGTTTACCTGAAACTTATGTACTCTTATTGACTAATGTCAATTTTCTTTTCTTTTCTTTATTTTTTTTTAAAAATTCAGTGAGGAGAAGGGAGGCAGAGAGACTCCCTCATGAGCCCCAACTGGGATGCACTTAGCAAGCCCACTATGGTGCGATGTTCTGCCCAGCTGTAGCATTGCTCCATGGCTTAGTAACTGAGATCTTCTTAGTCCCTGAGGCAGAGGCCATGGAGCCATCCTCAGCACTTGGGGCCAGCCTGCTCCAATCGATCATGGTTGCAGGAGTGGGAGACAGAGAGAAAGAAGCAAGAGGGGGAGGAGTGGAGAAGAAGATGGGCGCGTCTCCTTTGTGCCCTGACTGGGAATCGAACCTGGGGCATCCACATGCCAGGCTGACACTCTACTACTGAGCCAACCAGCCAGGGCCAATTTAATTTTCTAAAGAAAAAAAAAGAAAAGACATATCTTCAGGGAGACTGGGAAGGAGGAAGACTTTCTTTCAGTTGTGCCAGCTGTACTCAAGGCAGTGGAACTCTGGGAAAGGCTAGATTTCAAATATACTACCTGGTAGTTGTGATTACTGGGTTTATTATCCTTCCTTCTCACAATTCTTTGCATTTGCTTTTTTCCTCCCTCCCTCCCTCTCTCATTTCTTTCTTTCTTTTTCTTTCTTCTTTCTTTTCCTTCTTCCTCCCTCCCTCCCTCCCTCCCTCCCTCCCTCCCTCCCTCCCTCCCTCCCTCCCTTCCTCTCTTCCTTCCTTCCTTCCTTCCTTTCAGCTCCTTTTCATATCCCTAAATTGTCCAGGTATTACCCATCTTGAAAAATTCTCATTTGACCCTGCGGCCTCGTCCAGCTTTTGACTTATGTCCCTTTGTTATCAGTAAGATTCTCAAATGAATGATGTTCATTAGCTACCCACCAATGTTCTTTCACACCACCTAATCTGGTTTCCTTCCCCACCACTCCACTGAATTTGCATTTCTTAATTATCCTGCCAGTCAGACCCTTTTCTCCAGTTTTCAATCTGGTGACCTCAGGCAGCATTTTCACTGTTATTCACTTAGAAAAACCCTCTATTTTCTGATATATTTGGGACTTCACTACAAAGATTCTGTCCCTGATGTCAAATAGACCCAAGTTAAAATTTCAGCTGGAGATAATAACAGTGTGGATTAAATCAGTAAGTATTGTTGAAGTTTATTCTCACATATTCAACTGTCTCTTCCAAATGGGAGATTTCACAACCCATGGAAGCCTTTAATTCTCCTCTGAGCACTAGCTTATTTCTATAAAATCCCACTAGAGTCATCACCTGAAATTCAACATATCTACCACTTCTTTCTTTTCATTTTTGTGTGAGCCAGTCAGGACTAACACTGAGTTTTTCAAGTGCACAACAAAACTTAATTTTCTTATTTTTGTGAATTATGCTGAAAGTTTTGACTCTTTTTTTCTCATTCACCAAATCACTGTCCAAGTCTTGCTGGTGCCTCCCTTAGAGTGCCTTTTTCATTCATCTTTCTCTTTAATTGTTGGGTGCTTGATACCCATAAAAATGTCTTTCTTTGTATTCTAGTCTAAGATATGTAATATCTTTCAAAGTGTGAGAGTAATGATTGACAGATGTTTTTAAATAAAGAATCTTATTTTGAGAATAAAACAATGTGGAGAAATCTATCAAACATTTTTTTAGAAACTCAGTTTAATACCGTCTTCCCCTTGTGGTTGTTGAACTGACCTGCAGACAAGGGCCCAGGAGCACATGAGCAGCCCTAAGTGCTTTTCTGCTAACTCAAATGTATCCAGTCAAAAGGCATAAGTTCACCCACATTTAGTGCTTCTGTTGGTAGTTCTGTTGTATAACAGAAGGTTTCTATACGAGTGATAGGATTAACTCAGGACTGGGAGTCTGAAAGCCAGGGTTGCAGTTGAGGGTCCACTAGACTGGAAGACCTGGGTCTAGCTTTCTTATCTCTAAGATGAAGAATTTGAACATGATCAACCTGTATACTTATTCCATTTGTAAAATGCTATTAGTCTCCTAAGGTCTATAGCTGATTGTGATATTCTTAATTTTATCCTTAAAATGACATTGTATAAAACTCAGAATAATCTGAGAAATGTAAATATAATTTTGGTGTGGCTATAATTTAGTCATTTACCTCTTCCCTAAGTGCTAATCTGGGATATGGTCAATATTTTGTCATCTAGTACATAGAATAAACATATGTAAATTAAATATATATGACTTTCAACCCATTATACCTGAAGTTTAGTTCTTTTCAAACAGAACATTTGAATGTATCAATGTTCCTTTATACACTATGGAAAGTGTGTAACAACCTCACAGTGACTTTAAAAAGGACTGCATTCCATTGCTTTGGAAACAAATAATGTGGTTATTACATTCCCAGTTTGAATGCCTCATCAACAGATTATTGTTGGTGATGGGGAATTCCAGGCTTGTGGTGGGAGAGAGCAGACTGGAGCTCTTCCATAAGGCCCCCAGGTGGCCATTGTGGCTGTGACTTGAAAGACTTCTTTGTTCTTTGTCTAAGCTTAGCAAGCACTTTGGGACTTTTCGTGACAGCTGGTAGGCGATCAGAACTATAGAGTCATGGGATTCTTTCTCTGGACAACACAGTAGGAGATGGCAGAGCAGGGTATTTTGGATCACAGGCCCTGCTATACCACGTGTAGGAGTGGGTCCCAGTTCTAACCTTCACTAGCAATGTGTTCTTGAACAAGTGGCTTATCTTTCCTATGTCTTATAAAAAGAGAATAATAATCATTCTCCCCAGGGCCATTGTAAAAATTTGATAATAAAGTCTTTTGATAGTAAGCACTGAACACATTGAAGTCACTATTAATGTCAGACAACACCTCATTTTAAAATGGAGGAAGAGAGAGGTTCAAGGTCCCATGGCAAGTTAATGGCAAACCAGAGCTAGAAGGGAACCACTCATCATCTCTCCCCGACCACTTATGCACCTAAACGTCCCTTGCATCCACACCTCCCTTTCTATTCTGTTACCACCCTTAGTATTTACAGTCAAGACTTCATCAAAAGATGTATCTAATTCAAATAGTCATTAGCAATTGCTAAATGTTCATAGTTAGATAAAAAGTTTTAAAATGTATTATTATTATTATTATTGCTTTCTTAAGAAAACAGTTATACTTGCATCATAATATCTTTAACTTCACTGTCTCCTTTGTCCCTACCACAGCCACTGATATTTGCCAAAAGAATAAGCTACATGTTATACTGTGGCCAGTATCTCATTTCTTTATCACCGAATGAGTTCCACGTGCACCCGTCTGGTCAACGTCAACTCTGACAATGTTATCCCTTAGAGAAAGCCAACATCACTTAACATGGTGTTCCAGGCCCCTCCTGCTCTGCCACTCCAAACCAATGCCTACCAATTCTGTTTAGGTTTACTTTTGGTAATAGTCAATAAAAAAGTCAATAATTAATGTCTTAATATAAAAAGAATTCAATAATAATAAAAAAATACTTCAAGTTTCCAAGCCTCAATCCATTGGACATAATTCTTGATTCCCACTCCGAAATATTTCCTGAGTGATCACTATGTGTTTGGCACATTACTTGTCCAGGGTTACCTAGTCAGTAAAATCCTACTTTTGCCTCACCCTATGTACATATATAAAAAGAAGATAAAAATTAAAATTCATTGACATGGTAAAATGAGATGATGTTGAGTGAAAAAAAATCTATAAATTATTTTCTCCATACTTCTAGGACAATGTCATTGTCTTAAGCATGTTTTAGGCTTACCGGTCCCTGAAGAGTAGGAGCTCCTTCCCCAGCATTGTCACTGCATCAAAAGATGAGCTGGAGTCACAGAGGTCAGGGATGGATGGATTATGAGGGGGGGTATTTGGCACAGTGGGCTTTCCTGGGAATGTTTTCCGAGGTCCTAGGATTCAAAGTGACTTGGTCAAATGGCACCAGGAATCTAGAGTCTGCGCACTTCACCTCCACGGACCCCCTTTCAGTGCATTTGCAAGGTGGTGATGGCAGGCAGACCTGGGTTTGAACCCAGCTTCATTAGTTACTGAGTTGTGTGATAAATGGGCAAACATCTCCTCCAAACCTCAGTTTCCTCATTAGTAAAATGGAAAGGAGTGATAACAGTACCTACTGAGGTTTTTGTGAGCATTCAATAATGCCTGAAAAGACTCAGTAGAGTACTTGGCACATAGTACATGCTCAAAGAATGGTAGCTATTATTTTATTATTAGACATAACTTCTTTGATAGCTACAGGCATCCTAAATGAAATGTACTTTAAAAGTTGCCACTGATTGTTTCTTTGTAATTAAGTACTGCATTCCCAATAAGATAATAACTTTCTTATGTGTTTTCATGTTATTTTCATCCACTTCTGGGTGTCCTACACTGAGAATAAGCATTTTATTAGTCCCCTCAGGAGAGACTGGGGATTCTCGTGGCACTGGCCGTGATTGCTATTTAAAGGCATCATCTCTGGTATCAGTAACTCACAGGCCAGGAACCGTCTGTATAGGGGATGACTTCCCCAAGCTTCTGAACCATGATGGATAGACATGAAACATGACTAGATAAAAGATATACAAACTAGAAGAGGCCTGTACATTTGTGTCACTATGTGGAGAAGGGCTACCCAGCATTCATACTATCTGAACTGGTCTTTGCATGAGCAAGAAATAAATTTGTGCATTGTGCTACAACACCGAAATCTTGGAAATATTTGTTTTTCCCACTAATCACCTCCCTTATATCCCCTGCCATAGACATAAGAGAATAAATGATTTTTAAAAAAAGCCATTTTCTGGTGGATCCTCTTATAAAACAAGGACTGCTCTTTGGAAGAACTGCAGGTGAGTTTTTATCTCACTTTGTGTTCCTGAGGAACTAGCGGCCAGCTACAGAAGAATGAGTGGAGCTGTCTGACATAGCCTCTGGGAGCAAGGAAAGACTGAAAACCTTTCTCCAAAGCTTATGCGAAAATCAGTTTCTAGATTTTTCTGCCTTTGAGCATTAATGAAAAAGTACCCAGTTCTAATAGTGTGTCAAGATTCTTTCTCTTGAACTAATGAATTTGTCTTTTTTTTAAAGGAAGTTGAGTATAAAGTTTCTAGTACTCCTTTGTTATGTTTGAAAAAATGTTGACACGAGATAATTTTGAAGATCTTGAGACACATACTGCCTTTGAGCCTCAGTGTTCTCAGCTATCAAATGAGGAAAACACTTCACACCCCACAGGCTGGTCCTAAAGATGGTGACACATTTTGTAAACTGCAGGTTGTCTTTGCAATTGAATGATGTAGTTATTATCATCATAGTTGCTATTTTTAGAAAAATAAGGTCACTCATCTGAAGATGGATAAACACCATATATACGAAATATAAAATATACCCATTTTCTCCCAAAGTCTCAGTCTTGACCTAACTTAAAAAACAAATGACTGTATTTTCTATGGTCATTGTGGGACCAATATAATCTGGAGGAAAGATGTAAAATTTAATTGCACATTTTAGAAGAAAGTAATATTCATATTTGGTAAATAAGCTCTTTATAAGAGGGCATAGTTGGGGCTGTTGTCTTTAGATTAATCTTGACCTCTGCAGGTAGCTCTTGGAAAATTATACTTTGTCTAAGTTGGATACTTAATGCTTGTTACTTTCAGCATCAGTTGTCAAAGAAATGCAGTGCTCGTACCATACAATGCCTGGATCCCTTTCACGTCATCCTTGGGGAGGTGAAATCCGTAGGGATGCTGGTACTTATAAGTTGGGTACATCAGTGCTGAGGGGTCTGTGGAATGGGCCAGGCCCAACGCATGACCAAATTCGTGAGCAGCAACAGTGAATAAATTGAAACCTAGAGAATATGAGAGAGAAAAGACAGCATCAACACAGAATTTTATGTTCAATAACAAAATTACAGGAGAATTTATACCCAAATCACAATTAGCTCATTTTCTTTTCATAACTGGATTGTTCAAAGGTTGGTAGGTTATTCTGGCATTTAACTTGGCTTACTTTAGTCTAGTCCTTTCCTTTTTGCCTAGAAGGGGCTTGGTGTGGTGGGAGAGGCACATGCAAATCAGCCAATTAATTCTGTTCATTGTCAATGATGCTCGATAGGTTGATTTAAAAAAAGAGGTCTAACTGGAGCTTTTTTTGGCAAAATAATAATAGTGCCGATAATATGTAGATTTAGGTCACAAATGTTTTATAAGTTCCCTGCTATTACAGCCTACTTTTTTTTATCCACATGTGTTTCACACTGAAAATTTTCAGATGACATGCACCATGTTCTGGAACTTTTATACCCATCCTCCTCACGCTTCTCAGAAGAGTACTGATTCCTTCAGGTCATTCCTGAATGTTGTCTATTTCCAAGCACAAGTGAGAAACAATAAACACTATGGAGATGAAAAAAACAGAGCCATATGTTGAAGAGGGAATTGCTGCTTTATGATACGATCTGCTGTGAATCAGAGGTCAGGCAAGTCTACAGCATGACTGAGAGCGGGTCTTTCCCTTATGGTGTTCCCTTTTGGATTTTTGGCTTACTTGTTTTTCCTAGCCAGCCCCCCTAGTTAAAGGGTGGCTTGGGACGTTGAACCTCAAGGTTTCATGATGGAAGCCCAGAAGAAGGTACAATATTTTCCAGGTTATGGTGAATTGTGCATATATACCATTCATTCCCATAGTCCACTTCTCAGCATTGTCGAAATGTGTATCTCCTCCCAGGCCTTCTCCAGGTGCAAATGCATGGGCTAGAGTCCCTCGAGGCCCATCGAATGGGTAGGAATCCCCATGATCTAAACAAGTAGGAAGAAATGCCAACAGCATTTAGTCCTTCTAGCAATTTGAGGGTCATAGAACACTACAGAGAATAGATAGTTTTTTGAATAGCATTGATACTTCTCATACAAATACTAGATTTTCAATATTCATTTTTTTATAATAAGAAGTTCAATGTTGCCTGATCAGGTGATGGAACAGTGGATAGAGCATCAGACTAGGATGCAGAGGACCCAGGTTCAAAACCTTAAAGTCACCGGCTTGAGCATGGGCTCACCAGCTTGAGTGTGGGGTTGCTGGCTTGAGCCAGGGTCATAGACATAACCCCATGGTCACTGACTTGAGCCCAAAGGTCGCTGGCTTGAAGCCCAAGGTTGCTGGCTTGAGCTCAAAATCTCTGGCTTGAGCAAGAGGTCACTTGCTCTGCTGTAGCCACACTGGTCAAGACACATATGAGAAAGCAATCAATGAGCAACTAAGGTGCCACAACAAAGAATCGATGCTTCTCATCTCTCTCCCTTCCTGTCTGTCTCTATCTGTCCCTTTCTCCGTCTCTTTCACAAAAAATATTTTTTAAAAAAGAAAGAAGTTCAATGTCAATGACTAATCTGTCAATTAGAAAATTTAAAGGGCTATTTTATATTTCAAAGGTAGTAAGCATTAAAAATAAAAAGCTGTTTTGTTATTGTTTTCTTTGAGATATCTGTTGATTAACATGTGGCATACTGTGAATTTTGCCCATACTATAGATTTCAAAAGCAGAAAGCAGAGATGGTCATTTGATAGTGATCTCTTCCACTCTTCGGAATATGAATGCATTGGTAGAGTGCAGCCTTCAACATGTGATTTAGCTACGACAGTAACAGCAAATTGAGCAAGCATGTGAGTGCTTTCTGTTTGTACAGCATGATACAATACAATTTAAGGAAGTAGCAAATAATTTCTTTGTAATTTTTATAAACTTTCCTCTGTAAAACTTATGAAAGTAATAGAGGTGTTTATAAAAGCCTAACTTTTAAAACTTCTTATGTTTTTGTTTTATTTTTTGTATTGTATTAACAGCTCATTACAAACTTAGTAGAAAAGAAGGAGGAATAAAAAGAGGGGTGACATAGAAGCTGTGTTTCGCAGGTTTCCAGGATTTTAGTGAAGATACACTCTTTTATTAAAAACCAACAAAGCAAAGGTCTGGTGTGTCATTGCCAGGGTTAGGTGCAGCGCAGTTCAATCCGGTTTATGGCCAGGGGCACCTACTGAGATGGCAGCACACTCCCTAGTTATCTTGCTTTTAAGGGGACAGGGCACAAGTGTGAGAGATGTTAACTCCATTGTCCCCAAAGCTGCTCTAGGCCACATTGTCCTGCCACTTGACTGGGAGTGGCCTTGGTCCTCTGGGAGGCGCAGGAACTACCACAGACTATCTTCAAATGGTTTTACTCAGGAGTTGCTTGATCTTTTCCCTCTTAGCTTCTAGCATGGTTCTCCCCAGGGTTGTCAGATTAAAATTAAGACTTGAAATAAGAGGGACACTTAGAAATATTATCTTTGGAGGGTGAGAGGTAGTGGCACTCACTTACCTTACCTATTAGGAACCTAAGAAGAGAAAGTAATCTAATGGACTTTCCTATGTCTACTAATGAGACAAAATTTCTCTGACAAGAGCTCAGAGTGCTTCTGCAATCACCGTGCAAAGTTAGGCTCTCGTCCTTGCTGGGTGAGTGGGGGATGGGCAAGTTGCAGTCAGGCCTGGTGATTCCCAAGGTAGCCTGCAAGGAGAGGCAAGACAGCAACCTCACTCTCTTACACACTGCTGCAGGGGACAGCTGTCAGATCACCGTATAATTCATTTTCCTTAGTGAGGATTAAAGGTGGAAGAGTCTTGGTTAATTTGGAAGGGGATCTAAAGCAATGAACATCATTGTGGGAACGGCATGAGATCATATGGCTCCCCATGCAAAAACTAAATCTGACAGAATCAGTTCCTAAGGGGGCAAAACCACAGCGAAAACTGGTCCAGCCTACAGCTCAGTCTAATAAAGACAAGAAATGCCGAGGACTTCTCTGGCTCTATTTTCTGGCCAGATGAAGACCCTCACTTTGCCGTGCTGATCTAGGTCTCTGCCCATCACACAACTGTGTGAAGAAGGATCTTGCTGATCAGTTGATTAAGTATTGTAGAAGGACTTTTGCAACATTTCTCCTCTGGATTAGTAGACAAAATTCAAGAAGCTCCACAATACCTCCTGTTTCAAAAGATATCATAATATCTGCTTCTCCTGAATTTATTCTCACAAAGTTCAGAGGAACTGCGCTGCTCCAGGCCTGCAAGGCCATCTCCACGGCCTTGTCTACCTCAGCAGCGGTCATGGAGGATGTGTATTTGGATACTCTGTGAAAATAGAAGGAACATGGTTTTCTTTCAATAAATGCTCCTAAGCCAAAAAGCCAAGAATTTTACTGTCAGCATTAAAATGTTAATATTGAACATAAATCTACAATGTAGATTTTTTTCCTTCAAAGCAATAATTCTTATTTTGCTTTCATATTTGTTAGATCCCTGAAATATGTTAAACAATGAGAAAGCAAAGTGGAGAAATGAAAAAGTTGAGGTAATCTGGTGCTAAAACAGTTTGGCTTTCGTTGTTACTATATGAATTTTGAAGAATGATACCTTGTGTAACTTTGCAAGTACCAAGAAGTCCACATGCTCTAATGTGGTTTTAATTGAGAAGTGGTCTCTTTTCCCCCCAAGGGACTGAAAATTTTCAATTGTAAAAAATAAAAATATGGAGTTTGGAAGTTTTACAAACTCTTAGTTCAAAGGCCATCAGGATTTCCCCATGGCCAAGGGGAAATCACCTTTCTTTTAATTCATTTTAAAAGAGGAAATGTTCACTTAAACTGAAAAAGACTGGAGTCCTTCTTCAAGTCCTGGTGTGACAATGACATCTGCAGGCAGAAAGTTACAGTTTTTATTTATTTTTTTTAGGGGTGTAGACAGACAGTTATAGAGAGAGACGGTTGGTGGTTCTCTAGACACGCTACCCTAGAGCCCAAGGGTGGGGCTTTCTAAAAGCGTGTGTAGAAGTGTTGGAGAGAGGAACTTCCACCTGGGACCTGGGATGGGATGAAATAATGGATGCAGAATGAGAAACTAGGTCTGTGAGAACCAACCTTGAGAGCAGGACTGAGTTTACAATTCTTTCTTTCTCCAGCTCCTAGTCCAGTACCTTGTACATAGTTGTTATTAAGCAAATATAGTTGACAAATGGATGACTTAATGAATAAAAGCTAGTGGTTTTTAGAGCCTATGAAGTAGTTTGCAAATTTTGGGACCTATAGGAACCACCTGGGAAGATCTTTAAATATACAGATGTGATCCAGAAATCTGCATTTTTTCAAGTATCGTAGGTTATTCTGATGCCAGTGGTATAATCTCAACCAGAAACCAACAGAGGTAAACCTGGGGGCACAAAGAAAGAGACCATGTTTCACAGAGAAGATGGTAAAAAGCTCAACTGAGCACTGGAGAGGGAAGAAACAACATCTTTAACTCCAGGGTTGGAACCAAGAACTATATGTTGAAGGGGGAAACCAGGAGGACACTAAAAGGGGACATTTAGTGCTTGCAAATATGCCAAGCCCACTGCATAAAAAGAATCTGTGATTTATCACAATTCTGTGTAGTTGGTACCTTACAATTTCCACACATTATAGGCAAGTCAGCTGTATCTTTGGGCTGGCAGTGTGTTGGGCTATAGAAGGCAGAGACAGAGAAAGGAAGAACCCCAGAAGAGAACACAGAGAAACATCCTGATCCAAAGGACTAGAGATTGATAAAGCAATAGTTATAATAGCTAATATTCTCTGAACACATACTAAGGGCAAGACACTCTTCTAAGCACTGCTTAATGTGATATGTCATCTAATTCTTACAACACCTTAAGAGTTCATAATAATAACCGACAATTTATGACTTGTCAGGATTTGAGCCTGGTTCTGACTTCAAAGCTTATGCACATAAACATTATGATATATTTTGTCTTTTTAAATCCTTTGTTATGGGAAGTTATTCGGGATCCAGGAGCTCTATAGACTAAGTACTAAGTTTCTCATGAGGGGCAGAGCATGAGTGAATGGGTAGTGTGAACGTGTTGAGGGAGGTGGGGGCTTCCCAACTTATCACAAGAATATTATGCTTCTCCAAGTTTCAAATTATCCGGATCCCCTTGTTTTTGCTCTGCATATTCAGGGATTGAAATTCTGTGACACAGTTTATTTTAAGAAAATAATGAGAATCTGGCCAGTTGGCTCAGTGGTAAAGCATATGCCTGGTATGTGGATGTCCTGGATTCAAATCTGATCAGGGCACACAGGAGAAGCAACCATCTGTTTCTTTACCCTTCCTCCTATCCCTTCTTGCTTTCTTTCTCTCTCTCTTCTCCTCCCATAGCCATGGCTTTATTTGTTTGAGAGCATTGGCTCTGAGCACTGAGGATGGCTCCCTGCAGCCTCCACCTCAGGCACTAAAAATAGCTCTGTTGCCAGCATGACCCTAAGTGAGCTGAGCACGGGCCCCAGACTGGGCTTGCTGGGTGGATCCCAGTGGGGGTGTATGTGGAGACTGTCTCTCTATCTCCCCTCCTCTCACTTGGAAAAGAAGGAAAAGAAAGCAAAAAAACTCCCCCCAAAACAAAAACAAACAAACAAAACAATGAGAAAGATTCCACGGGTTTTTATAAATTTTCCCCTTAATCATTTCATAATCACTGTGTGTTCAACACCAAAAGGATTGTTTTTCATAAGGGGAACAAATGCTTTGATTTTTGTGTGATTCTTAAGCTGAAGTCAATTAATAATTGTGCTAAGAACTCCACCTTATGGACTCATAAACTCACAGCAGCTAACAAGTGGTCTAGTTTGGGCTCTCACTTGATGGCAGAGACTAACCGGTCTTGGTACAGTTTATTTATTTTAGTTTTTAAGTTTTACTTATAGACTTTGGAGAGAGAGAGAGAGAAAGTGGAGAGAGAATCAGGAAGCATCAATTCATAGTAGTGGCTTCCTGTATGTGCCTTGACCAGGCAAGCCTAGGGTTTCAAACCAACGACCTCAGCATTCCAGGTCCATGCTTTATTCACTGCACCACCATAGGTCAAGCATTGGTACAGTTTAACAACCAGCTCTAAGCCAAAAATTCTTGATTTGTAGGATTTCCAGATTTTCTTATAGTAAGTATGCTCATTGTGGTTAATTTCAAGCTACTAACTTGCCACCAGGGAACACCAAGTTGGGAAGAATTGAGCAATGACATCATTTACAACACATAAATAAAATAGATGTAAATGACTTTCTGAACATAGATAAATGCAGTATAATAATTAGAAAGCAATCCTATGATTACTTTTGTTTTTAATATAACTTATTTAATTTTAAGTTTATATAATTTATTTTTTATTTTAATTTTATTTTTTTTAGGGAGTCAGGGAGAGACAGGAACATTGAGCTGCTGGGAAAATCGAGCCTGCAACCTTCGTGCTCCAGGCGACGCTCCAACTGAGTCATACGGTCAGGGCTTAATTTAGGTTTTAATAACGGTTTTGTTTAGCGACCAGCTCACAAAATTCTTGGAAACTTAATAACTGGCTGCAAAACTGCACAACATTTAAAGATTGACTCTTGTGAACTGTTAGCAGTAGCCAGCTCCAGCACTCCACCGCTGGGACTATTGTGATAGTCCAGCCTTTTTCCGTGCCCAGATATCGACCAGATGTGCTCATCTGCACAACGAAAGCAGATCTGGATCCCGGTCTGGCTTTCCACTGCCCTTGATTAAAGTCCATACTGCCTCTCATCTTCTCGTCCTAGCTGCCCTCCCCCTCACTGCCCGCCGTCTGCCCTTCCACTGGCACTGCCCACCGCCCTGCCTCGCACACACCACTCATTGCGGCTGTCTGCTTGGTCTGCTTTTCCACCTAGAAAGCCCCTATATTTGCGAGGCCTGGGGAAAAAGTTAGAAATGTGGGCTGCCCTTCTTTTTGAATATCACCTCTCTCTAGCGCGAAAAAGGCCCATATGTCCACACGCAGTGGGGTTGGAAACAGGCACCGTGGATGGTCCAACCCAGGTGGATCTGCGAAGGAGGCCTGCGCTGGCCCCAGAAATGAGACCAGGCTGCTGGGAAGGAATTCCTATGTGATGACCAGAGCACAGAGGGAATGTAGGTTCTGGCTGGGCATGCCCCCTGGGCTGCACAGTCCTTGCTCCCGCAGGAGGAGGCCAGATAATGACCAGGAAGGTGGAGAGGCATAAGGTGGGGTAAGGGGCTAAGGGCTGATGCATAAAGAACAAATGATCTCCAACATTGACTGCCTATAGTAGATACTAAGTCATTAATAAATGACTTTTAAAATCCATGAAAACAATTTATTGATAGGTGAGTTTTAGCATATATCCTTCTGATTGAACAGGTTGTTTTAAGAATACTGGCTGATTCTGTCAGGTTAATAACCCTAGCCTAGATTATTTTTCTTTAAAGATAATGTGTTGTGAAATTGTAATACCTAAGATGGTCAGCCCATTATTACAATAATCCTGAGAAGATACTTTCTAGTGAATTCTCTATTACCTACAGATTGGACCTAAAATTCTCATTCTATCTTGTGGTTGTGATGAATCATGGTATTTGTACAGATCAGAAGGAAGATTTTTTATTTATTTAATATTTTAAAGAAAAGAAGGTGTTTCTGAATTTGGAAAGACTCAGATCTTATTACCTGTACGTCAAAGTATCTTTTTTCCATTTGGGTTCTCCTGGGAAGAGGCGGTAGTTTGCCACATCTGGGACTCCACAGCGAGGCCTCTTGATCACATCCATTGTGGACCGGTCTAACTTCCCAGTGACTTGGAGGCCAAAGAACGCTTGGAGCTCCTTAATCTTCTTCACTACGGAATTGCTTCCTCGTGCAACCATGTCACCAACCTGATGCCCTCCTCTCTTTGTGTAATATTTGTCAAGATATGCCTGAAATGGAGAGGCAGGCTAACACATCGACAGCACAGTCTCTTGGAAGTACTCTTGTTCAGATAATATTTTCTGAGTATATGAAAAAGAGTGTGTATATTTCCATTTTTAAAAACAATTTAGACACGTTTGCATAGGTAAAATTTAGAGAGATATACAGTATGTCAAATTATTAACTGTGATTATCTTTTGGTAATGGCAATTTTAGCTTGTTTATTCATTCATTTAGTTATTTTTTGCTCACCTGCATTTTATAGCTTTCCTACAATGAAGAGGTCTTGCAAGAGAGAAAAATAATGGAAGGAAAATGAAAATACTTTTTCCATAAATCATTTATTTGTCTTTGATATCTGTACTCAATTTGTAAAACAGACCCTCCTGTTTCTCTGATGAGCAGTTATTGGTATCATGTTTTCCTTACACATCAGTGTTTTTAACTTTCAGAGACGTTATATTCCAGCCCTCATCTTATTCAGGGCAGAGGGTCAGTCTTATTCCCTACAGGTGTGTTCAGCATGTGGCCTTGGACTTGTTTCCAGGGGGCAGGTTTCCTGGGACAGGCTCTTTGTCCCTTGAGACAAGGAACATTAATCATATATTATAGAGCTTTCATTTGCAGATAAAGGCATAAACCTCTAATATATAATTCAAAATACTTTCCTATGACTGCTTAGGTGGAGTGAGTGAGACTGAGTCAGGCAAATGCAGGATCAGAACCTGCTGTTGACTCAGGAATTTACTTACCCAACTTATTTCAGGAAAATAAACAAAGAGCAGTTAAAGATTTATATATATATATATATATATATATATATATATATATATATATATATTATATAAAGTTTTATATTTATATATTGCATGTAAGGTATTTTTATTGTATATAAATAGTATTTATAAATCACATCAACTATATATATTCTACATGAATTATGTAGATTTTTATTTATATGATATATATGCATATTTATATGTATAAATAATAAAACATTAACAGCAATCTTAATGTCTAACAATAGGAAATTTGTTAGATATAGTATTATATACTCATGTAAAGTAATACTAGACTTAAAGGTCATATACTATCCAGGATAACACTATCTTCATAGAATGAGTTTGGAAGCATTCTTTCTTCTTCAATGTTTGGAAATAGTTTAAGAAGGATAGGTATTAATTTTTATTGAAACGTTTGGTAGAATTCACCTTTGAAGCCATCTGGCCCTGGATTTCTATCTGTTGGGAGTTTGATTATTGCTTCAATTTCATTGCTTGTAATTGATCTGTTTAGATAGTCTATACCTTTCTGGTTCAGTCTTGGAAGTATATATGCTTCTAGAAATATATCCATTTTTTATGATTGTCAAATTAGTTGGCATATAATTGTAGTATTCTTTAATGATTTTTTGTATTTATGTGGTGTTGGTTGTTACTTCTCTTTCATTTATCATTTTATTTATTTGGGCTGTTTCTTTTTAAAATTGTTTAAAATTCCTTTTTAAGTGAGAAGAGGGGAGATAGAGAGACAAACTCCCACATGCATCCCGACTGGGATCCTCCTGGCAGCAGCTATCTAGAGCCAATGCTCAAATCAACCAAGCTATCCTCAGCACCTGGGGCTGTCACTGGAACCAATTGAGCCACTGGCTGTGGGAGTGGAAGAGAGAGAAGGGGGAGAGGGAAGGGAAGAGAAGCAGATGGTCACTTCTCATGTGTACCTTGACCAGGGATAGAACCTGGGACGTCCACACACCAGACAGACACTCTATCCACTGGGATAGCTGGCCAGGGCCTTTCTTTTTTTTTCTTGATGAGTTTAGCTAAGGACTTGTCAATTTTGTATATCTTTTCAAAGAACCAGCTCTTGGTTTCCCTCCCTCCCTTCCTTCCTTCCTTCCTTCCTTCCTTCCTTCCTTCCTTCCTTCCTTCCTTCCTTCCTTCCTTCTTTCCTTCCTCTTTCATTCATTTCTGTTTTCTCTCTGATTTACTTTGGGTTTTATTTATTACTCTTTTTCTAATTTGTTTAGATGTAAAGTTAGATTGTTTATTTGGGATTTTTCTTTTTCTTGAGGTAGACCTGTATAGCTATGCACTGCTCTTTAAAAAAGTATCAAATGTTCTGAGAGCCTAACTTATTTGGGAAATCTTGTAAAAGTTATTGATAAGGTTTCAGCATACTTTTCAGGCTCAGGTGTTCAATTAGGCAAATAGATGTGCACTTAGAATTGCATTTGTGTTCATTCTAACACCTAATTGAGACACTGGGCCAAAGATTTCAGGACTCATAAGAATGGTAATATTATCCCCTCTTCCCTTCCCACTTCCCCGTTGTTAAAGTCACAGGGTTTAGGCTTCAAGTGATCCTCTCTCCACTTCTCTTTCAATGTTTGATAGATAAAAATAATAGTGTCCTAGAGGGTCTGTCTCAGCATGCCAGTGACCAAGATTTTAACTCCTCATTCACTGCACTTCCCTACTGTCTTTCCTAAGCATTAAAAGTTTAAAACTCAAAGTTAAATATGCTTCGACACAAGGTTCAGGATATGGTTTCTTTGGCCCTGAGTGGTTGGCTCAGTGTAAGAGCATTGGCCAGGCGTTTTTTCTATATTTCTTTCTACTTTGCCTAAGTCATGGAAAGGGAGTTGTGAGAACTTTTGATTCTGTGGGATAAATTCTAGGTTCTAGGAAGTTTGGGGATATTCCTTTAAATTCTTTTAATTTCAGCTTTCTCATTTATAAAATAGGGTTGGTATCTCTCCTAATGACCACAGCAGTGTTAGGATCCAATAAGATCCATACTGTGAAAAATGCTTTTAAATATATCAAAAGATAATGTATACTCTTTTACTCATTAATTCCACTTCTGGAAGTCCATCCTGAAAAATAATCCATTAGATTAGGCTGATGTACAAAGGCATTCATAGAAACAGTATTCATATGGAAATAACATCCAACAAAAGAAATCATTAAATTAAAACTCATTTATATAATAGAATATTTATAACTCTTCAAAATGATGTTCAAAACTAGTAGAAAAATAAAATATCTTCTTGATATTCACTGAGAAAGGTAGAAGCAAATATAATAACAATTAAAAAATATCTCAATCTTGGCCAGTTGGCTCAGTGGTAGAGCATTGGCCCATCATGGGCGTGTGGAAGTCCCAGGTCTGATTCCCAGCCAGGGCACACAGGAGAAGCGCCCATCTGCTTCTCCTCTCTTATTGCTCTTTTTTCTCTCTCTCTCTTCCCCTCCCACAGCCAAGGCTCCATTGGAGCAATGTTGGCCTAAGACGCTGAAGACAGCTCCATGGCCTCCGCCTCAGGTGCTAGAATAGCTCCAGTTGCAACAGAGCAATACTCCAGATACTCAGAGCATCACCCCTTAGGTGAATCCCGGTCCCACGCATACGGGAGTCTGTCTCTCTGCCTCCCTGCTTCTCACTTCAGAAAAATATCAGAAAAAAATCTTACCATATGATTTCACTTATCTATGGAATCTAACAAACAAAATAAACTACAAAATAGAACAGACTCATAAATAGAGAAAAGACTGTCAGAGGGGATGGGGGTTAGGGGCTGGGTGGAAAGGTGAAGGGATTAAGCAAAGAAAAAAACTTCTAGACAAGACGATAGTGTAGGAATTGCAAGTGGAAATTGGGGGGTGGGCAGAGGTGGAGGAGGGAAGAGTGGGGATAGCTGGTTATGGAGGGAGACTAGACTTGGGGTGGTGAAGACACAATGCAATATACAGATGATGTAGAATTGTGCATCTGAAATTTACATAATTTTACTGACCAATGTCACCCCAATAAATTCAATAAAAAATTTCTAAAAATTTTTATTGTACAGAAAATAAAATGGTAGTAAAAACACCTGAATTTAACAATTTGTAGTTGGAAGATTTTTATTTTCTTTAATTTTGAGTTTGTAATGTGATAATGAAAAGTTATATTATTTTTAAGGACAATTTAACAACTTGCTTTAAATGTTGTATAGATATCACTAATTTCTAAAAAACAAACAAAATGTAGAATAAAGCCTAGAATTAAGATTAAGTATATTATCATCACGCTTTTTGAAGTCTATATGTTCACCACTAAATCAGAATCTAAAGGGTATAAGTGGGCATTAAATAAAACAACTAAGAACCTGTTCATCTTTTCAAGTATAGATTATTGTGTTTGTGGGTTTAAGAAGAAGCTTATGGTATTTGAATATGTTGCCTGTTTTGTGTTTGCAGACACAATGTAATTTACTCAGAGAAACCTTCCTGGACTACCCAGGTGAAAATGACTCCTGCTGTACCAGTTACTCCATCAACTTGGTTAATTTTTTTCCAATATCACTCATCACTTTCTGAAATAATTTTGGATATTTGTCTATTGAGTATTTGTCAATACCCTCCTGAAACCTTTCTCTTCCACCCTTTCTCATCCCTAAGTAAGCATCATAAGCACAAGGACATCATTCATTTTGTTCATTGATGTTTAGCCAGAACTTAGAACTGATCCTGCACATAGAACACAGTGAGCAGTCAATAAATGATTGTTGAATTAATGAACTTAAATTGCCTATATTTGTGTTATTTTATTTGTTATATTTTAAGGCTGTCAAAGTTGTTATATGCATCTATAAACTATAAGATGGGACATTCATTTTCTTTAGTCACTGGGACCCACAGTAGAGGTTTGCCCAGATCACTCTAGTCTGCTAAATTGTGGTGCCTGTTTTGCCCAGAGCTGATGACTGGGACTATTGCAGGCAAGCGTTGTTTGCTAGGTGGAAGGTATTGACAAGTTTACTTGGTCCTTGATTGATGGTCTTTCTGGGGTATGTCATGAGGTAAACTGAGGATAGTTGCCTTATTTTGGAGAAAAAGAAGTAAGGGAACATTAAAGAGCCCCAACATGCCAAGGCCATCCCCTTTCCAAATGCTCCTTGCAAGGATAGCTTTGCCCTAACCTTTCTAGCCTTATTCCTGTGTAGACTGACTGCTCAGGGGTCAGCTGACTTTTTCTGTAAAGGTATGAAAGTTAATATTTCTGGTTTTGCATACTCCATTATGGCACAAAAACAGTAATAGACAATATGCAAGTGACCAGGCATGACCGGATTGCCAATGACCACAGCTTGTCTGAACCTGTACTAGAATCGTGGTGTTTATCAACCGCAGACCCATTCTGGGATCTGCAGGAGCCTCCTTCGGAAGGTCACCAAGTCTCTGTAGGTCTGAGTCAGAATGACATAAAGCTGGGTGAGGGAAAACTATATTTAGGGAGAAGGGACCTAAAGCTAAGTGGCATCAGTGCAATACAATTTGAAATAGACCCCAACATTTGAGATTTGTTATTTTGAATTTCATTCATCTACTGTTTATGTGCAGGGCTGATGTTTAATGACTGGTGTGGCAAGGGGACTAACCAATTAGGATGGACAAGTGGTGTGAACAGTCAGTAGGGACAAGCTGATGTACATATAAGCAAAACTCAGCTCTGCATTGCAACTGCTGAAGCAGTACACAGGGTAGCCTGGCAGGTTGGAAAGCACCCTGGAGGCAGAGCTGGTGATCACAGGTGTGCTATCCCTTTGACAGACTCTTAGAAGAAAGGCCTGGGTGCAAAAACATCTCATCCACACACCTTTCACTAATTATGGAAGTTCCATCATTAGAAACTTGTTTCTTTAGGTTAAAGCTACTGTAATTATTATAACCTGGATGTCTTTTTTTTATACAGACAACTGTAAAACTACTTTTGCCCACCCCTATACATTGAATCATTTCAAGTCAATTTAGCCTTTGCAAAAATTCTCACATGAATTATTTGTATCAGATCTCTTCCAGCAGTCAGTTGAAAGAGATTTTAAAAGGGGAAATACAGAAAGTGTAAGTAAATAATGTACTCGGGGAAATGCTTTAGAGTGGAAAGACTCTCAAATGAGACACAGGCACCCAGAAAAAACTTGGTTCACTTTAGATTTTGACCAAGTTTTCCCTGAGTACAAACGCACTGATAGGAAGCTTAGTACTATATGCAGATCTTACACCTTCATTTTAATTTGTCTGCCTTTACTTTTCTGCTATATTATTCCTCAAATACTTCTTTGGTCTTTTTGTATTGCATATCTTTTTGCAAGCCATCTCAAATTCTCTAAGAAGCAAGATTTCTAGGGAAATAATTATTCATTTATTTATTTAGTCATGCAAAATATACAACTAATGTATACCAGACTTAGTTACACAGGAAATAGTATCTATTAGACTTCGATGGACTTACAAGATGATTTTAAAACAGTAACAGATTTTTTCCTTATTTCTCGTTATACCCTTTTAATTTTCCCAGGCAGGAATAGGAAGAGGGAATTCTGCAAAGATTCACAAACCTGTGCGAGGCGGTAGCTGTTCCTTGAGGTCCGGGGGGTGGCTGCAAGTAGGGAGGGGGCTGCAGTGGCCAAGTTCAAAGCTGTGATGAGGAGGAGAGCGAGGCCAGATGCAGGGAGCACCTTCATCTCCTCCAGGTAGCGTGGTAATTATATCAGCCTCGAGGATAGTAGACAGTGCACATTTGCACTTCGACCTTGGGCTGCTTTTATAGAGTCAAACAGGTCTGGACCCTCAGAGCAAGGATGATTCATGTCTCAAAAGGTAATTACACAGCTCCCTTTCCTCCCTGATGATGGGGTATCACAACAGTGCACAGGAGTCAGGGAAAGCCTCACCCTTTGCAATTTACCAAGTCATAAAAGGAGATAAGCAGCCACTTTTAATGAATTTTGTCAGTTACTTACACAAATTGGGGTAAACTTGGTTAATTAGAACCCAAATAAATTTGAATCATCTCAGTTTGGGGCCTTTATCCATTCTGATTACAGAAAAGGTAAATGATTAGAATGTAATTTAATGTGTCCTCAGTAATTCTGGACTCCGTACACATTCAATCCAATTGTATGCCTCTTCTGCACCCACTTGAATACTTCTCAGTAACAAGTGCTATCCCTAATGGAGGTTGTGAGGTCTGATGATCCTGAACCATCAAGGAAACATAACTTTATAGTGTTCTGACTTAGGGTGGAAAGTGAACTGATCACTGTTAGAAAGTTAACACGAGAGTTAACCAAGATGTTTAACAGAACTACTCATTCTCTACTCACTCTGGTTAACTCTGGATCATATTCTTTTCTCTGGATCTGATTAAGATTGGTCTTGATTTGGAGCCAGATAAAGAAGAAATGGTGTTCATGGAGGGAAAAGCACTTTGGCATCAGACAAACTGACACTGCATTTTGTTTAAGATACTTCCTAGCTGTGTAACTTAGGGCAATTAATTTAACCTCCCTGAATATTAGGGTTTTTTTTTTAATCTTCTAAACACTGACAATAATACCATATGTAAGCTCCTCAGTGTTACAGGACCACCATAGCATATAGCACAGTGTCTGTTGGCACCACTTGGCATCCAATAGACATGTGGTCAAATCCTAGTTCAGAAATCTGTCCCTATGACATTGAGCAGGTTACTTAATCTCTTATAGTTGTGTTATTCTCTTCAGTGAAATTGGGGAAAAGATAGCTACTTTGTAGAATTTCCATGGAGGAGTAAATTAGGTCATACTTTAGGAGAGTGTTCAGTAGACATTAGCTCTTATAAAATAGTGTTCACTACACAGGAGAAGTGACCATCTGTTTTGCCACCCTCTCTTTCCTTTTCTCTCTCTTTCTCTCTTCTCCTCCCACAGCCATGGCTTGAATGGTTTGAGCAAGTTGGCCCTGGGTGCTGAGGATGGCCCTATGGCCTTGCCTAAGGTACTGAAATGGTTCAGCTGCTGAGCTATGGAGCAGTGGCCCCAGATGGGCAGAGCATTGCTCTGTAGGGGCTTGCTGCATGGATCCTTGTTGATGTGCATGCAGGAGTCTGTCTCTCTGCCTTCCCGCCTCTCACTAAAAAAAATTAGAGTTCACTTTATCTTTTACTTTGATGCCAGCCACCTGGTAGGCTTTTAATAAATATTCTTTGAATGGATGACTCCATCAATGATTCTTAAAGTATGGTTCCTGGACCAGCAGTATCACTATTCTTGAGAACTTGCTGGAAATGAACATTCTCAGTCCCCACCCAGACTTCCTGAATCAGAAACCCCAGGAACTGGGCCCAGCAGTCTATGTCTTAACAAGCCCTCAGGTCATTCTGATGTATGCTAAAGTTGGAAAACCACTAGATTTGTGGAGTAAATAAGATTATGGGCTCTGGGATGAAATGAAAAAAGGCATAGAAAGTGCCAAGATCATTCCAGTCACAGAAGTATTCAATACTGCCTTTACCATTTGGAGCAGTATTTTTTTAGTGGGGACATGCCTGGTCTTGAAAGTTATTTGTGAAGTCTATTGCAAATAGTTTATTAGTACTACTTGTTATGCCATGGAAATGTAGTAGGCAGTTGAGCATGAGCAGAGCAGGAACGATGGACCAGGTACAGAGGGTCACCAGAGCAGGTGGAGAGGCCTGGGTGCCTAACAAGGGGCAACACTATAAGTCCTTTTATGACCCCTTAAACATTAACCCCTAAAGATGGCATCTAGGCCTCAGCTGTGCTTCAGCTCCAGAGAAGCAGCAGAATCAGACAGAGTGGTGCTATGGCTGACATCAGGGCTGCTGCTTTGACAAATGACCCCATGGGACTGACCAATATGTGGAGACTATGAGGGGGCACACCTCAAAAGATGACTGTTCTATTGGGATTCTCCCTTAGGGCCTCCAGACAAAAGCCCTTAGGATAGAGGACCCCACACAGCTCTCTCTATGGAGCATGCCCATGCCTTTTCCCATCCCTTTTATTCTGCAGGGCACGTTCTCCCCCTTTCTCTCTCTGGAGCAAGCCCGAACCTCTCCTCCCTCTTTCATCTCTCAAGACCCCCCCCCTTTTTTTCTCTCTCTCTTCCCTAAGCGCCAAGAACCCTTATTTTGCTGTAAGGTGTTTCCTGAGCCCATTTCTTCCATGGCTCATTTCTACCTCTGTGACTTTCTATATAAACTTTCTTTTACAATTCTTGGCTCTGATTTTTTTCTTAGCCAGAACTCCATAACAAAGGCTGCTGAACCAAGGTTAATACCTGGTGCTGTTTTTATGCTGCTAAGAAAAGTATGTGAATGATCTTCACGTTTAGATTAGATTCAGTGTTATTGCCATGGTGATCACTCTCTCTCTGTCTCCCTCTTGCACTTGCTGTTGCATTCTGGTGTACTTTCCTGCGTTAAAGAGAAAATGGTGGAGTTACAGCTGATATATGGGGTCTAGTGAATAACTCCTGGTGTTCAACAAGAGCTTACTGCACAGGTGAACATCATCTCTGTCATGTACTCTGTGACATGCAGCACATGGTTCTCAGAAGACAAGAGGAAGGAAAACCAGAGAGATAATAGACTCATTTCACTCATTAAATTGTAAATTTCTTCAGAACTAAATAATAAAACAATTATAATCTAGTTTGTTTTATAAATAAATAAATGAATGTACAAACACATACTACTCATGATCACTTCTGGTTTGAGGAAAGGAAAATTACAATAATCTTCCAAAAATTTTCATTTATATGCTTTTCCGTCCTCTGTAGTGCTAAATAAACCGTTATAGCAGCTGCCAAAATCAAATAACAAGGACTGAATCCTTGAAACTTTCCTCCATTTGGTCATCTTGTTCCCTCGTTTTCTCCCTAAAATGACTGTTCCAATTCATGGTAATGACCAGAAAGCAAAAGCAGATGGGATGGAGGAATAATTAGTGGAAGGAATGATATTAAAAATATCTGGAGCCAATAGAGAGAAGATATCCTCATCCACAGAACTCTAAAGAGCACATTAAACCACTTTTGGAAGCAGATTGAGGTAAACAACTGTTTATAAGGTGTGATATAAATATTTCTAGTAGGGTCCAGTACCCATTCTTCTAATGCATGAATGCAGTCAACCCCAATATACCCAAGTATACTAGTTCAACTGATAAATGAAAAAACTGAAGAGCAATAGCAATTTTTGCTTATAAGTCAATGACTATAAGGAAGTAAATGAGAGACTATGTCACAGAGAAATTTAGAAAGCATAGTAGAAAAATTGGATGATAAAAATAATATACATGAGATAGGAAGTTGGTAGCCCCTGGGCAGGGATGGGGATGATATTTTGGGGATCCTGAGGACTTCTTAGAATCAAGTTCACTACAGATAACTTTTTGATAGATCCTAACTGAATTAAATTCTATAGCAGTTTCAGTAAATCTTTAACATGTTGGTTTCTGAGATGGCACCTGCCATGCCTGCAATGAATTGATGAATAATTGTTGAATAAATAATTGACTGCCTAGTTGTCTTACTAACAAAGGGCACAGCTTTGTATTTAGACAGACCTAGAATCAAACACTGACTTGACCACTTTCTAGATGTGTTACCAGTCAGTGTTCCTAAGGTTCAAGCTATGAAATCCAATTCTGGCTAATTTAAAAGAAAACACATTTCCTTCCTTCCTTCCTTCCTCCCTTTCTTCCTTTTAACTCTCTCCCTCCCTCCCTCCTTTTCTCCCTCTCTTTCTTCCTTTCCCGTCCTTTATTTTAATTTAAAGAGAGCTCAGAGAATTGCCAGGAAAGTTGGATAAAGCAGCAGGACCAAGGGCAGTAGAAACCAAAGCCAAGGAGTAATCTATGCTGAAGCCCTGGCCTCTTACCATAAGATAATATTGCCGCTGGACAGTTGAGCCATTGTGACTAGGCTCTTGTTTCTAATTGTCTTTATTTTTCTCTCTCCCAAATCAGAGTCTTCAGTGGGAGAGTCTGTTACTTGGGTCTCGGTCATGTGTTCTCACCTGAATTTCCAGAGGTAAGAAGTAGAAGGAGCTCCAATACTGGCCTCCATACTAGGAGGCAGGCTATTTTCCACAGAGACTACCAGTTTCCTCTCTGGGAGACATTTCCATCGAGAGGAAACTGGTGCAGGGCAGCAACAGAACAAATTGAAAACACACCCAGAAAATGTCCACCTCAATCTGTGAAACTTCCTAAACTGTCCCAGTCACAGGAAACAAACCTACATTGGTGCCTATGCCAAGACACTGGACCTCTGGTTGGCTGGCAGGCAATAGACCACTTGGCTGACTTTACCTGCCAAGCAGCTCTCTAGCACCTCTGTGAGTTTTGCCTACAATGAAGATGAGCTAAACATACTGCCCAAGATACCTGACTGATGCAATTTCTTATTGCTGATGATCCAGTTGTTATTCTGCTTTCTACATTTCAATCTCTAGAGAATTTTGCTTTCATAAGTGATTACATTTCTGGATTTTCAAGGAATTTACTCACAATCTGGAAGAACACCTCCCAGTGAGGCAGGCTTCTAGCCATCAGCAACTGGCTGGCCTTCAAGCCCACACCCAGCTTTACCAGTCTTTCTTTTAAAATTCTCTAGTAAATATATCCCACTTTGAATGCCTGACTTTAAAGAAATGGTCATTTATTTAACTTGTAAGTCATATCGTACTCTATTTTGTAATGGCCTTATTATTTAAAAGTTTAGACACTTCTAAGACTAGAGAATAATATTAAGTGAGATCCTGAATTTCTAGGTAAACAAATACGCTAGAATCAGATGGAATATAAATGGAAGTCTTTATCTCATACAGAAAATAAAAATTAGAAGCTCAGAGAGGGACTGATAAGCTCTTATTCAGCTGACTTACTTGTTATTTTCACCAAGCACAGGAAAAATGAGAGGAGAGAGGGGAGGGCAGAGGAGAGGAGAGGAGAGGAGGAGAGAGGAGGGGAAAGAGAGGAGGGATGAGGGAGAATAGACTTACCATGTATCCTGGATGATATCCCACTTTGTATAATTTAATCATGAGAAATAAAATAGCAATGCATAAAATATTAAAAGGACAATTTAAGCCAAAAATATACAAAATTAGATAAATTTGGTTCTATGTCTGAGAAGGAAAAGTATGTACCTATAGGCAAGAAGGCTGGAAGGAAACCTGGAGAACCAAAAGCAGTAGTAGTGTTAAGGTAAGGTTAGACCTTATACTTGTACCTAACTATTCTTATATATTTTCCTTTAATGATAATGTACATTTTAAAAAAATAGTGAAAATTTTGAAAGATCATATCAATGTATCCTTTATGTTTAGTGGCCTGTTTTACTTACATGTTTGCCCATGCTTGATCTAATTACTCAGTATGAATCTCTTGCATTTATTCTATATGCCCATGCTGGGCTTAGTGTTCTAGGTAAAAAAGGTAAATAAAAACCTGTTTCTTCTTAGAAGGGTTTTAGAGTCTCCAGTGAATGTAAACTAAGAATACCTTACAGTGCAATTAGTGGAATAATTAGGTATTTAAAAGTCCCAATGAGGGCAGAAGAAGAGGGAAAGCCTATTTCTGGCTGGACTGTTGAGAATGAGAGTGGGAAGAAGGGTGGGCTTTCCATAGGGTGGGGCTTTTGTGGAGTATTGATTGCCGAAGGAGTTGGAGTTCATCAGCAAGATGGGTGAGAAGGAGGGATGGTGCAGGAAAATTGGAAGAGAGGAATTCTAAGCCGAGAAGATTCCGTGGTGGGAGAATGTCAAAGGGCATCTATAGGAAATGGAAGGTATTTTTCTGTACTAGGCGATTCGGGGGCAGCACCAGGAGCTGGGGTAGAGAAGGTATGCAGAGACATGTCTGTTAGAGGACAGCTCTCACCCACAGTTCTGATGACTGAAACCGGAAGGCAGAGGCCAGGAGACATTCGTTGGGCGAGCTGTGGTCAACAGTGAAAGCCAGAAGAGAAGAAAGTTCTAACCCAAGCTGCAAATCCAAAGGGCAGGACTGAAATGAGGTTCCAGGACACAGAGCTGGAATACCATTGTCAAAACAAAGAAGGTAGAAGGTGAGCAGAATGGCACTCAACAAGTCTGGAGCAGCCACAGTAGCAACCAGGGCTATTGAGGTCTTGCTGAGTTTATTTAAAGCGCCTGGAGAGGGGTGGACTAGCAACGTCATGGGAGCTGTGTGTGCCAGGCTAAGGCGTCTAGATATTAACGGGTTTGTGATGGGAAACCACTGGAGGATTTCTTCCTTAGGAATGACATGATTGGGTTTGCATTTACACAAAGACTGCCCTGAGAGGCTGCATAGATTGGAGGGGATGGAGGTGAGGGGTTCACAGAGGGGCGGGGTGTAGGAGGTGTGGGCTTGAGGGCTAACAGCTATGTTTATCTTAGATCATGACCTGTGAAAGGCAAGCACAGTGTCCATGTAGTTAGCATTTTGTTTATTCTTGTGAAAAATCTCAGACCTATAATGCAATGATCACCAATGTGAGCTTTTGAGGTTGGATGGTAACTGTGTTTACAGCTGTCCATGTAACGGTAGGATGTCAGAAGTCTCATTAGATTGCATTCCACTTGCCTAATCGTTTTCGTGAGTCAAGTCACTAAATTACAGACCTATTACAGTGTATGCATCAGCAATTTCTGGAAGTTGTGCCCAGCAGTTTCTTTCCAAGTCTTCATTTTTTTCTCTAGAGTTTTCTTTCTTTCTTTCATCCTCCTTGCCCTCTCTCACCCTCTCTCCTTCCTTCACTTCCTTCTCAAAATCGAACTGCCTTTTGACCCAGCTATCCCACTATTAGGAATATACCCTAAGAACACCATAGCACTGTTCGAAAAGAAGAAATGCGCCCTCATGTTCGTGGCAGCATTGTTCACAATAGCGAAGATCTGGAACCAGCCCAAGTGTCCGTCAGAAGACGAGTGGATTAAAAAGCTATGGTACATATATACTATGGAATACTACTCAGCCATAAGAAACAATGACATCGGATCATTTATAACAAAATGGATGTACCTTGATAACATTATACGGAATGAAATAAGTAAATCAGAAAAAAAGAAAAACTGAGAACGGCATGATTACGTACATAGGTGGGACATAAAAGTGAGAATATGAGACATGGACAAGAGAGTGGTGGTTATGAAATGGGGGGAGGGAGGGGAGGGTGGGATAGGGAGAAGGGGAGGGGCACAGGGAAAACCAGATAGAAGGTGACAGAGGACAATTTGACTTTTGGTGACGGGTATGCAACACAATTGAATGATAAGATAACCTGGAGATGTTTTCATTGTACATATGTACCCTGATTTATTGGTGTCACTCCATTAGAATTAATAATAATATATATATATATATATATATATATATATATATATATATATATAATCCATTAAACAGGCCCAAATGGGGATGGTAACTTGAGGAATGCAGACCTAGCCAGGGTCGGGACATAGGTGTGAGGGCCAGTGAGGGCAGCGGTCTGGCAGCATCAAGATTGGCTACATAGAGACTAAGAGATCTGGAGCAAGGTTTCCACTGTCAGAAAAGAGAGGTACACATTTGGACAGGAGGAAAGCTACGGTGCAGCTTGAGAGAATGGGAATGGGGGAATTGGTGTAAACTCATACTCACAGAAATAAAAATGGAGTCAAATGTGTGTGTGTGTGTGTGTGTGTGTGTGTTTGCACACATACGTATTTCCTGTCAGTGTCCACTGAAACGGGTGAAAGGGTCTGGGAATGGGACCCAACAGGCATACCTTGCACCCTGATATTGGTTTCCAGAACTCCTACCACCAAAAAGAACCAGGCTTTTTGGAAATGGCAATTTGTAGAGCTGGGGGAAGGAAATGAAAAGATGTATTTGGAATATGTTGTAGTGCCAGGTAGTAAGGAAGTGTTCACGTAATAATGGAGGTATGTCAAAAGGACAGAAGCCAGATGATAGAGCCTCCTTTGGCCTAGTGTGGGACACTCTAAGCATCAAATACAAAATGATAGTAATGGGTTGTAATCCTCTGAATAAAATGGGAACACATGAATCTGTACTGATATAAACGAACAAATAAACAAACAACGAGACAAAGAAAAAGCTCTTTCTTCTAGTAGAATTCCAACTAATAAATAAATGCAAAAAGAATGACGGCCTTAGAAACTAATCATTTGGAAACTATTTTTGTGATAATTGATTAAGGCAAGAAACAACAAAGTATCATCTCACAAAATATGTATTATTACCAAGGAAAAAAGTTACCACCATGTATAATGGATGAAAAATGAGGTGAAAAAAGAGGTTTTTACATAGTTGCAAAGTATCATCCCACAAAATATGTATTATTACCAAGGAAAAAAGTTACCACCATGTATAATGGAATAAATAAGCATAATGTGCCACCCAATAGGTTGCAAAGAAAAGAACAAAGTTTCTGTAACATTTTAGCCAAAAAATACATAGCCTGAGCCTATTTATGACACTATGTCAGACAAACCCAAATTGAAAGACATTCCATCACATAATCACCTATAACTGTAAAAAAGTTTTAAGGTCATGAAAGTGAAGGAAGACTGAGGAGATGTTCCAGACTGAAGAAAATTAGGGGGACATGACAAACAGGTGCTTCCCAGGATCTTTAAAGGACATTACTGCTACAATTGGCAAAACCTGAATGAGGTCTTCATGTGAGAGTTCTTTTTATTATGCTTGTAACTTCTCTGTAAGTTTAAAACTGCTTCAAAATTAAATATTTGAAAAAAATAAGCATTTAAAAATGGTCGTCTAAATAATTCAGGATCCCTTTCCTATGCTGGAAAATAGGACTCAGACTCACACAATAAGCTCTACTTCCCAGTTGCTCTGAGAAGCTAGTGAAAGAGTGGAAAAGTTCATTGTAAATGAAATTGTTTTATCAACCAAGGAGAAGAATAAACACTCTAGAAAAATAAGGACTATTTTGGCAGCACTCAAGCCAGAAAAAAATTTTTTAAACAGATTATAAACAATCTGTAAAAACCATATTCATAAAAAATCAAGCTTTGCTTAATTATGTAGGGGGAAACTGAAATAAAAGATAAGCCCAAATAAATTAAAATTTTGTGATTAAGTACAGTATTGCAAAGAATCTCATTTTATGCATAAAAGATATGGTCTTTATTCATAGAAAACACTTTCTTTTTCTGATTTCCTTTAAACAAGTATTGAAGGAATATTCAAAGAGTATAGATTTAAAGGGTGCCAAATTTTCAGCCTAAATATTAGTTTAGTTTTGGTCTAGCCCTGATTGGGGATGGAGACTATGTATGACTTCTAATTCCCATAAAAATCAACACTGGTCAGAACTGTGATCTAATTTTAAATGTCCCTGGAAGAAGTTATTCCAAATTGGGAAAATTAGATAATGAATTTATTTGTTCTCTGAGTTTATAAGTATCTCAAAAAATTTTATCAAGTTAGATCATAAAAAATTCAAGAAAATTATGGCTATGCTTTATACGGAGATCTACCATTACCATGCTCAGTGAATGTGGCCTCATTCCAACATTTTAGCCATATTACCCCACATTACCCCCATTCCCTGTGCTCCTTAGTCTTCTCCTTCCTCTTCTTCTTCTTCTTTTTCCTCCTCTCCTTCTTCTTCTTCTTCTTCTTCTTCTTCTTCTTCTTCTTCTTCTTCTTCTTCTTCTTTTTCTTCTTCTTCTTCCTCTTTTCTTCTTCTTCTTCTTCTTCTTCTTCTTCTTCTTCTTCTTCTTCTTCCTCCTCCTCCTCCTCTCTTCTTCTTCTTCTTCTTCTTCTTCTTCTTCTTCTCCTTCTTCTTCTTCTTCTTCTTTGAGTATTCTCTTCTATGTATTCTCACCTTCTGTGTATTCACTTTCAGTAACCTCATCAGTTACTGTTGTTCAAGATCCACATATATGTTGATGAAACCTATATTTTTATCTTTAACCAAGATTTTTATTTTAAGATATATCCAATGGTGTTCTGGAATCTTTGTTTGACTCTCCCCATAGGCTCTATGTAGTGAGCATTTACTGTATTGTGTGCTTAGAGTAACCATACTGGTCTACTGCAAAGCTGTCCCTCTAAATATGTATTTTGAGTGAAACTTCTTCTAGGCCATGTTGCCCTAGAAGGAAGAAAAGTCCTGGATCATGTTTATTATCATATAGCAATATATATTATGTGCATGTATATCATAGAATTATAATTTTATATCATTCATGGTAATTATTATAATCATAAGCTACATTTTATCTGCAAAGCCTTTCAATATCACTTCCTTTTGACTTGAATCCCTTCAAATATGCTTAGAACTACCAAGCAAATGTGTACAGCTTAATGAATGGTTATAAGAGTACTCTCTGTTTTTCTTCTTTCATACTTTTCTCCTTCTCAATCTTTTAAACATATCCTAAATTTATCTCCCCTACCCCCATCCAACCACTCCACAATTAAAAAGCATTCTCTGAGAACATTGAGCTCACTGTGGATTTTTTTTTTCTCTTTCTGGTTAGCCTCACATTCTCTGAACTTTGCTTAGGAAGTTTTTGCAAGTAAACATTGAAAGAATAGCTGATTAAAGTTTACAGATATCCCCGTTACTCATTCACTGAATAAACAGCCACATGTCTGGCACCAGCAATATTGTGATATTGTAAATCAATAGGACTCAGCTCTGTCCTTTAGAGCAACCATTATAAAAGATAATTATAAGAGGGGTCAAGGATGGATATAAGATGCCATTGTTATGAGGTTATTGGAGAGGTCAGGGAAGGCTCCCTGAGCATGATGGGATGGACAGCAGTGAAATGGGCAAAAGAAAGGTAGCACTGTAGAAAGTGGGACAGTATGAGATGGCCTGGCTGGGCAAAACCATGATGACCCAGTGCTCCTAAAGCCTAAAGCACTAGCAGAGTGGCAAGCCTTAAGGCGGAAGGAGACAGGTGTGTCCCCTGCATCCTGGAGAGGGCCTGGGCTATATCTGGTGGAGGTGAGGGATAAATAAACATTGACAGGTTTTGACCCTGCTGGTGTTTTCAACTTCGTCTTCTTAATTTTTCCTGTTGATATTTACCTTCTTCTATTGACTTCTATCAACAACAGAATCTTGGCTCTGCTGAAAATGTACATTCCTGAGAAACTGGAGCCCATGGGGAGCAAAAGGAAACTGTGAGCATGTTCTTATCCCCTTCTGCTCCAAGTATGCATTTACAGTGTACTGCTGGCTTCTCCCAAGGCAGGTGCTGGTTTCCTTTGTGTCATCAGGCCTTTTAAAATTAATATTTATTTTACTGATTTTAAAGAGAGGAAGGGAAATAGTGAAAGAGAGACAGGAACATTGATCTATTCTGTATGTGCCCTGACCGGGGATTGAACCGACAACCTCTGTGCTTTGGGATGGTGCTCTAACTAATCGGGCTATCCAGCTAGGGCTACATATTTTTTTAATCCATCTGCATCTTTTTCTTCCTCTGCTCAAGTGGGAAATTTCTAGAGTGTATTCTCATGTCTTATTTTCCTTACTGCTGTTCTAAAAGAAAATTTCTGACCTTAAGTATGGTTATTACTTTAGGGAGAAGAGCAATCACTCAAAACAAATTTACTTGTTATAAGATAGTATTTATTCACTTTAGCAGTCATTTCAGAAACCATGACTACTTGGACTTTAGCTAAAGTTATATACTACACACTCAGTCAATTAAGGTTGAATTCAAGGGAAATTTTAGTTAATACTTTAATTTTTCATGTAATAATGCAGTTGGCTTTGTTTCCCTCAGAACTGGTCATTCTGTTGTCATATATTTGTGTGTCATAGGCTTTGCGATTTCTTATTACATAGTTTTGATTCTTTTATTTCTTAAAATAGGTGTTTCTATCTCTTTGAAACAATGAATATTTTAAAAGTCTAGCATGTGTCATTTAAACTTCAGAATCCTCTGCCTCCCACTTCTAATTTTTACTAAAGAAGAACAAGTCGAAAATGAAGAGAAACAAAGGTTCCAGGAATGATTTCCGTGTAACTTTGTCGCACTTATTATAATGCATAGCTTTAAATTAGGAAAGTAAACTAAGCTGTGCTTTCAGATTATTAATATTAATTTTTTTCAGAATGCCCTTCATATATTAACCATTAATTCTGAATGAAGAGATGTAGTTTCTTTTTATTCTTTTACAGTTTAATTGCGCTATGCATTTATTAGTAAATATTAATGCGACAAAGAGGGAATGAAAGCCCCCACACTCTATATAGTTTCATAAGATGCTCTGCAGGAAAAAGTGACTGAGGTTCAATAATATCCTAGGGCTCAATAATATCCTAAGCATCTTGGTAGATGCTTTCCTGGGGGTGGTGGACATCTAGTTTATGGGGGGGGGGAGTCTCATTCCTGGATGGGACATGCCTATTGATATCCCTCGAGCAGGGAAAAACCCAATTAGTGGTCTCATGAATGACTTCATCCAGGTGGAAGAGCCGTATGTTTGGAGGTTTGGAGGTAGAGCCCTGACCTGGTGGGTTCTGAGCCGGGGCTCCAGCAATGCTGGCAATGGACACATCTGCAGCAGCTACTATGGTGCCTCTTCCCTGTGCAGTCACTACCTGCTGGAATGGTTCCCCAAGCCTTTGGACACGACCTGCTCATCCAGCAGGAGCCTCAGAAATTAGAGAACCAGCTGGCACACCTCTGCCAGTGACCCTGCCAAACCCAGGGCCTCCTGTAGCTCCAGCAAGGGGTATATAAGCAATGCTAGTATCTTTGGGGAGAGGTTGCTCCACAGTCATGAACACCAAGTTCTCTCCACATGCAGCAACACCAGACCCAAACCCACTTTTCTTCATGCTCTGACTGCTTCCAGTTCTTTGACTTCATCTTCCTGAACACATCACAGAGGATCAGGTTCTCATGCTTGTCAAAAGCCTGAAAGGTGCCAGTGAAGATTCAACCATCTTGCGGGCTACAGCTCATTCTACTGTTGATGTGCTGTAGCATCTTACTGCCCTTTCCCACAGTCCTGGCTGCTGTGCCAATAAATCCAATGTCCACAGTACACTTTTGGGGATCCTTAAGACCTAAGGGAAGGCTATGTAGATAAAGGTATGACATAAGTTCTGCTACAAACAATGTAAGCTGGGGCAGAGGCTTCAAATAGTCTGGTTTTTCACTTGGAATCAGCTACCTGGTATGTTTTAAGACAACTTTAACCACGTGTTGGTATCTCAACTAAGAATGCCTGCCTCAGTTCCACCTGGAAGTCCACCACAGGTACTCTTGCCACTGAGATCACCTTGGGTACAGCTTATGGTCGAGCTGATAGTACTGGACATGACTTAGCTGGTGGGACCAAAATGATCTGAAACAATCATGTGTGCTGCTCCCAAGACCATCATCCCACCAAAGTTATTCCCTACTCCCACACAGCAGCTTGAGAAAGAGACAGATCACCCTTTCATAGTTTCTTTTCCTCTCATTGGTGTTCATGTTAACCTGACTTCATCTGAATGAAATAGTGGGAATGACTCATTCTAGGATATTTGGTGTTTTCTAATGCTATTTGACTGCTAGCACATTTTGGCTTACTGTTAAACACTCTGACCACCAGGCTGGTAGCCCTTATGGAGTTATACTACAGCATTTGGTTCAGAGTCTTATTCTTTCTCTCATTTGGCATTATTATCTATTGTCATAGTTCTGTTGCTTGTCTCCACAAGGCTAAGGTAACACGGTTGACGTAATTTGATAATAAGGGTAACAGGACAACACAGTACCATAAAGAACAAGGCTTGAGATTTGCAGTGAATGCATTTATCTATGTCTTAAATAATTTCTTAATAGGTAGTACTTCCTTATAATTTCATTTTTGTACTCACCTCTTTTTATTTGTATTGTTTACTGAATTTCTATCCCACAAACTAGATTTGAGTTCCTTAGAGCAGAGATCATATTTCACTCATCTTCGATGCCGCATGTCCATAAGATCTAGTACAAACTGCAGAGTAGCAGTTTAGTGAATATTCATTGTATCAAAAACATCATAGCAGCCTGACCTGTGGTGGCACAGTGGATAAAGTGTCGACCTAGAATGCTGAGGTGACCGGATTAAAACCCTGGGCTTGCTTGGTCAAGGCACATATGGGAGTTGATGCTTCCTGCTCCTCCCTTCTCTCTCTCTCTCTCTTTCTATCCTCTCTAAAATGAATAAATAAATAAAGTATTAAAAATAAAACACCATAGCAGTAGCAAAAATCTGACTCGGAACCAGCATCATGTTATAAATTCACTTTTTTCTTTGAGAACTCGGGATCTTTACAGTGATGATAATTTATAGTTTGAAGCTGTTTCGGTGAAAAACACAAGAAGCAGCAACAAAAGAGACGAAGCAGGCACTTTTAGGTATTATAATTACACCTAAAGTTTGTTTTTATTATAGTTCTTCAGGTTTAATCATGCTCTTGATTCCATGAAATGTCATAGAATCACAGGACTGAGAAGGTCTCAAAAGGTCTTTTAGTCTCTCCTCTCTAAGGAGACATGAGTTTAAACCTCTGCAAACATTTGCTCACCCTATAGTTTTATTTTAAAATATCCTGAAAAGAAGAACATGTAGAGGTCCAAACATTTTAATTTTGAGTAAATGATATTTTATTTAAGTCTCTTTTGGTGGCGGTTTAACCATCTGATATATTTATTTTCTTCAGCTCTTCCTTCTCTTGCCACTTTTGGGAGTTTTCTGTTTCTGATCTCTTTCTTCTTCTTTGCTTAAACAGAACTTTAAATTCACCACTTCTCTATATGGAACAGCTTAGCAATCAATTCTTGTTTCTTGAGCATGTGCCTACATGATGTGGGTGATTCTTGCCTTTGACCAGTAATGATTAATGAAGAGATCTATTTCAGGACAAATACAGTGCTTTCCTTAACAGGGATTTCAGTGACTAAGATGTTTCTTCATTTCATCTACTCTCCTTTTATGTAAATGCCTCCATTCCTTTATCCTTTCACCTAAATGCTTCCTTTCCAAAATGTACTATAACCTTGTTTCTTCTCTTTCTGATCGGCTGCTCAGGTCAACACACATCATCTAGGATTAGACTCAGAACTGATTACGGGGTTCTATAAAAGGCCAGACCACTCCAGATTGCAGCATTGACGGGTGGTGATTCAGTTTCTGGAATGTGCCAAATATCACCATTTTCAAGGCAAACTATATTATGTATTGTCATTATTATTTTTAAATCTTCATCTGGTGTCTATCAGGTTTCTAGGTTTTTGACCATACTTATTTTGTTCTATTCTTAGCCTTAGTAGAGTAGGGCTGTTTCTTTTTCTCTATAGTCTTCAAAGCCAGAGAATTCTAAGGGTTAAGATAGTGTATATGCTGGTTGTCTGACTAATTCTTTTTTTGGTCCATTCAAGGTGTGTAGATTGTACCAACTCTGATAATTTATTATGGAGTTCCTGGCCTGCTGTCTTGAGAAAGACTTTTGATAACTATGATGATAGGAGTATCATGCAGTGTGCTCAGGAAGCAACATGGGAGGGGAAACTAGGTGTGGGGAGTCAGGAAGGTTTCCTAGAAGAAGGGAACTAACTGGTGTCCTAAAGCCTGAGGAGGAGAGGGTGAAAAGGACAAGATGGTAAAGGGAGATTGTTCTGGGAAACAGAATAGCAAGTGCAAAGGCCCAAAGGTGAAAGAGAACATGGCCATGCTCAGGCAACCTGTGAAAGTTCAACATGTCTTAAGCATTAGACACAGGCAGGGTAGGCGAAGGATGAAGATAAAGTCTGGTATAGATTTTTGCCAGGTTGGGTCTTATAAATCACAGTAAGAAGAGTAAGAGGGATGGAGAACCACTTAAAGGTCTTAAGAAAGGGAATAACATTATTAATTATATTTTGGAGAACTTGCTCTGGCCTCTTACTACTGGAGGCAGTAGGACTCCAGTGGTTGGATGTAGCAATAACCCAATAGAGAGAAGAGGGTGTCCTGAACTCAGGAGGGAAAAAATTAGATGAATTTAAAATATATAAATTAAATAAACAAACAAATGAGATGAAATAACTTAACACTTCCATCATATTTACAGTTAAAATCATACAAGTTTTATTCCTAGCTGGTGGAAACAGGGGCTATAGCAACCTCTTGGGTAAGACACACTGAAGAGTAAGAGCTTCTTGGTTTCTTTGGTTGACAATGTCCTTCCAAATAACCACTGTCTAGGAGCAGAGTGATCAGCCTTATGGGATAAGAGATTCCTGCCTTGTATGTGTTCTGGGATTGGACACCTATCCTCCAGGAGATGAAGTGTCAGCCCAGATGAATCATTGTTTTCAGCTTTGATCAGAACACACCTGAACCATTGTGACCAGCGTTAAAGTCCACATTTTAAAAGGGTCATACCTAGAACCTCTACAAAGGAATCAAAAGATAAGAGGCACTCAAAACACATTATATAAGAAATGTAAACTTACTTAAAAGGGGAAGATTTGGGTGGAAGCACATAATAGCTCTTTTGAATACCTGCAGGGTTTTTAAACTTGTTTTGTGTGACCTCAGAGGGCTGAACTGGAGTTAGAAGCTGGAAGAGTTCCCAGGGCGTAGATAACATCTCACTCTGAGGTCAAGGTTGTGGAGCTGGCTGAAAACTGTAGGCTGTGTGTGCTCTGCCAATGTCAATATTCAGCAGACCTGGCTTGGGCCTCAAAAGTACCTTCTAACTCTGAGTCATTTCAGTTTTAAAAATACTTCTATTTTTGCTTCATTCATCCTCCTGTTGATGGGCTTTACACAGAGCAGAATAGTAGATATCTAGCCCCTTGCATTATGTATAGTGCATGATTCATAGATATCCATTGAATACTGAAAGTGCTTTCTGCATTATCATCTCTGAGTTTTGGATCTTTATAAGCTCAGACAGAACCCAATTATATATCAGGATTCGCTGAAAATCAGTGATGATATTTGTCTATGCTGATGTCCCTACTTAAGAGGTTGGATCAGCCTCCAATATTGAAACTGAAGATACTGAGCATTTGCTTGTAACTAGTGTATGGTCTGCTTCTCCATACTTGAAATTGACATCTAGTGACAGGAAGACTCAAGTACCACACAGATCCATTGTGGTGAGTCTGGAAGTTCTGGTGGCAGCTACTTCCAGCTTCCAGGGGCATACTGGAAAATGTTTGAGTGATAGCTTCCAACCTCTAGTGTTGGTGGCAGTGGTAGTGTAAGTCACAGTGACTGTGCCTAGCAATTGTGAAACAGCATCTTTACCGAGCAAGTTCTTATAAGGTATTTGGATTTCTTGGTTGTCATAGCCTCTATATCTATTCTTTAGCCTCCTATACATTCCATAAACTACCCAAATGTTTTAAGTACAATCCCTCTCTATTTAATTAGTCAGAGTTTGATTCTCATTCTTACAACTAAGTACCTTGATTAATGCAGACTAATCAGTTAATTTATTAGAAATATAGTAATAGATAAAGTGAAGAATATTGTCTAGAAAATAAAATAAATATATGAAAAGGTGAAAAATTGGAGGAAAAATATGAAAATTGGAGAGCAAACTAGAAGAACTAACATCTAACCAATAAGAGTTCCAGAGAAAACAGAATAAAAAATTATCAAAGAAATAATATAGGAAAATTTCCCTCTATTAAGACTGAGAATTTCTGGACTGAAAGGGTCCAACAATTACCCAGATCAACAAATGCGAAGAATTGTACTCTTAAAACCTATATATTTTAACCAATGTCACCCCAATAAATTCAATTAAAAATGTGAAAAGGTCCAGACCAAGACAAATTACCTCAAAATTCAGAAAAACAAATAAAGATAGGAAAAAAATAGATGAAATTCAAATTACTAGAATACTGGACTTTAGAAGATAGTAGAGAAATGTTTTCAAAATTCTAAGAGAAATGCCTTTAACTTGGGTTTTTAGAGCCAACCAGTCAGTCAATCAAGATATAAATCAAGAAGTCATAAAACCTAATGTGGGTCAAATATGTTTGCAAATATGATGTATATGTTTGCTCGCTTATAGTTTGCATTGGGTATGGGGGGACAGGTTGTAAGCAGGCAGGGTCCTTATAGCTTAAGGCTTAGTTTTAAGACTCAGCCTTTCCCACCTTTTTAATACTAAGATCTTTTCAAAACTAAGCTTTTCCCTACCCTTGACTGTTGCATGATGTGGGGTGGTACACTCTTATGAGGAATTCCATTTAAGCCTCAGATAAGTGGCTTTGTATCAGAGACTTCCTTTTTTTGTATACTGGCTTAAAGGTTTTAATTTCTACACTATAAAATAAGGGACACCAGGGTCTCTCCCTCTCTTGGTTCCTGAAATTAGCATTGCAGAGAAGAAGCAGCCAAGATGGCGTAGTACTGAAGAAGAAGCTAGTTTGTGCAGAGTTTGTGCAGGGGGAAGGAGGTGGGGAACAGAGGTGAATGAGACTGGTGAGGTAGAGACCTTTGATTCTAGGAATACTCAAATAAGTCAGTGGCTTTGGGAGCCCTGAATGGAAAGGGAAGTGTTTTCCCATTGTGTGTATTTCTTGTCCACCGGGTGCAAGCTAGGATTAAAGCGAATGGCCCACCAGTTCTTGGCTCCATTGTTTCATTACCATCTGTCCAAATCAAATGCGAACCTGCATGGGACAGGCAGCTGTGACGGTGGCTGTAGCTACTGGCCATACACTTAAGTTTTCATGTATCTTCTCTCAGAAGTTACTGGAGAATATACTACAGTAAATTGACAGGGTAAAAGAAAAAAAAAAAAGATGTGGTGAGGAAGGAAACCCCCATTGAGATAAGAAGGTTCAAGGATATTTTATAATTTAGGCCAAGCTCAAGATGGCTGATTGTATTTCTGCTTAGGAAGAGCTGTTATAATGTAAATGAAAAGGTTTTCATACTTAAAAGGTTTTGTATAGAAGGAGGAAGGAGGCTTGTACCCCCTCCCTTCTATACACCCCAGAGAAAGAAGGTAAAACAGTTAGAAATGTAAGTTAAAAATGCCTTCCTCCTGGCATTTTTAACTTAAATGCAACCAGCATCAACTCTCTTCTTCTCTCCCTTTCCCGCAATCACATTTAAAGAGCGCCTCCCCGGTTCTAGGTAAAGAGAACTCTCACCTGAAAACCAGAGAGGTAACAATTACATATTCTTTGCCTTCAGGCTTCCTAGTCTTCAGGTTTTGACAGTTTAAAAATTATCCAAAAGTTATTTTGATTTGCATTTTGCACTAATCATTAATTTAATTAAAAAACTTTAAAGATTTTATTATTTTTATGTTTTGTTTTTGAGAGAGGAGAGAGAGAGGAAAAGTGGGTGGGGAGGAGCAGGATGAATCAATTCGTAGTTCTGCTGAGAAGCAACTATGGATGTGCTTTGATGGGGTGGGGGGAAGCCCAGTGTTTTAAACCAGTGACCTCAGTGTTTTATGTTGACTCTAGCCACTGCGCCACCACAGGTCAAGCAATAATTATTAATTTTATAACCTAATCCCAAATCACATAAATTGTTGAAACAAAAAATAATAAATTATTCATCCTCATAATAATAGCTAAATATTATTGAGGGTTTGTTATCTGCCAGGTCACTTCTAGGCATTTTATGTATTTCATCTCATTTATTTCTCATAAAAACCCTGAAAGTAGTATTATAATTATCCTCAGGTTTAGTAGCAACCAATTGGATTGTGGGTGGGAAGATTCCCTGCTCATTTTTGCCCATACCAAGTAATCTGAGATTATGCACTTGGATAAACTTGAAAAGGTTGGGGCATTGTGGTTTTCTCATCCAGTGTATACACCTTACAAGCCTGATGTTTATCACTGCTGTGTTCTGTTTGTGAAGCCTTTTTCTGCAACATCAAATGCAGCAGCTACAGATCAGGAGCCGGGGTGAAGGCAGGGTGTCTTTTCAGAAGTGCCGGAGGTGAGCGTGAGGTCTAAAATACTCTTAGATAATCTGAGAGTGCAGAGCCAGGCAAGAATGCTGTCATTCTTTTCCCTTCTGTACTCACGGAAGATATAACTACTTTTCTCACAAAACTTTCATTCTAAGTCTGGACATGGCTTTGGGGACCCCTTCCCACAATGCAGCATTCAAGACAGCAGCTCAGCAAGGAATGGAGTTTACCCTCCTGGGGAAATATACTTGCCTTTCTTAATCAATGAGGTCCTAATTAAACATAATCCTTAGTTCTAGGTGTAAGCATTCCTGTAAGGTTTGACTTCCTCTCATTCTCAGATACTCTATCATCTATCTATCTATCTATCTATCTATATCTATCTATCTATCTATTCATCCATCTATCTATTATATATATATATATATATATATATATATATATATATATATATAATTAAAAAGTACTGTCACATACATGGATTTATCAGCATAACAGCCATCTGAGCTATCATGTATTAAGTATTTATTACATGCCAGGTATTATAAAATGTATGAACTTTAGTCCTTCTAGGTAGATACTGCTCTACCCATTTTATTGATCGGAATGCAAGCTCAAGCAAGCAACATGGTTTGCAAAATTCCACTAGTTGGTAAATAGCAGAAGCAGTAGTAGAATGCGGACTTCTTGGAGGGCAAGTTCTCAGGTTTTTTCAAACACTGTAGCTGCCTCTAGATTTCTAACCATTGGAGCAAATCCCAGTCCTTTAGCTGAATGACTGGTGGAATGCTGTTCAGTGGGACTTTGTCCCTCTTGGTAATTCTACCCTTTCGTGTGTGTGTGTGTGTGTTTGTGTGTGTGTGTAATAGACACTTCTTTTAGGCTCTGGAAACCTAACTAGGTCTCCTTTTGGGCCAACCACAGAGTTTAATAGTCTTGTAGACACAATAATTTTTTTTACGAGTCCCAGTTCTCTACCTATTAGAAAGACCTTTATTTATAACTGGAAAATAAATTCCCCACATGCCCTGAACCTGGGCAATGACTCTGCTGACAGCAGCCGAGTGCGTATAACTAAAGGGTATAAGAGGCCTAACCTCATATTAACAAACATTCCAGGTGAACAAATGTGCAGACAGCCCTTCTTTCAATTTTTTGGATTCTGTCTTTGCCATGTTACATCTAGAGCATTTGGATTCTTACTGGAAGGGTATATTTTAAAATGGAAACATGGTTATTATATCTCATTTTCTGTCTCAACTCTAGGTCTTCCAGTCAAGGTTAGATTTTCAGGCCCTTCTTTCTATTGAAATTGTAATACCCAATTCTTTTTTATTTATTTTTTTCTTATTTTTATGCATGTGGAAAAAACCACAACATATTATAACTGTTGGCTTTTTTCTTAAAATATTCCTTCTAAAATATGTACTTAAATATTCAAAGCAGTTATCTTAGGGGCAGGGGGAGAGACTATGTATGAATGGTGACCTTTTTCCTTAGGCGTTTATATGTTTTGTAATTAAGAAAAAAAATGACATAACCTGTATTTTATTTCAGACTATGCTTTTTAAAATTGTAATGAATAACTTCACAGAAATACAGTGTGTCCATAAAGTCATGGTGCACTTTTGACCGGTCATAGGAAAGCAACAAAAGACAATAGAAATGTGAAATCTGCACCAAATAAAAGGAAAACTCTCCCAGTTTTATACCTATTCAGTGCAGTTCAATGTCGGCTCCATTTGTTGCCCTACTCACATCCAAACAATAGTGAAGTTCTTGTCACACACGGGTAAAGACGTCTGGTGTAACAGAGTGAATAACATCTGTGATTCTCTGTTTTAAGTGATTAATGCCGTTGATACGTTCAGCGTACACACGTTGCTTCACATAACCCCAAAAGTACAAGTCTAAGGGCGTCAGACCCAGGGATTGTGGTGGCCATGGCTTGACAGAATCCCTGCCTATCCACCGCCGGGGGAATGTTCTATCCAGAAACTCACGAATCTTGGTGGCATAGTGTGGAGGAGCGCCGTCCTGTTGAAAGATGACACCTGGAAATTGTGGCACTGCATACAATTCCAACATGTCAAGATAGGTGTTTGCCATCACAGACTGCTCCGCTGGCATGGCCGTGGGCTGCTCCGCTGTATACACGGTGTTACATCATCATCTGCGCATGCGCACATGCTGCCACATCATCCTACAGAAACTGGGAGGATTTTCCTTTCATTTGGTGCAGATTTCACATTTCTATCATCTTTTGTTGCTTTCCTGTGACTGGTCAAAAGTGCACCATGACTTTACGAACACACTGTATACATGTGCGAGGTTATACCTGATTCTATGATATTTTAATGTTAAGCAAATACAGATATACAAAATTCAGATGAATTTTAAAGCTAAAACCTGTATGTTTAGAGGTATTTAAAATTTCAAATCAGATTTGTATTACACCTGTAACTATTTCTTGTGCCAATAAGAATTATTTTTTAGGGCAACTTTGAGGGAAAATTTGAGAAGCCTTGAATGTAAGAGAAATGCTCAAGCAATATCTGAAAGGAATGTCTAAAGAGGATTTCTATACTAATAGGAGATGAAATGATCTCTGAGATCTCTTTTGAGTCAAATGTTTTCTGAATGCCTTTGAAAAGACAGGCAGGGTCTAAAAAAAGGCAAGGAAGAAACTTAGATTTCTGATTTTGAGGTGATTTTACCTCAAGAGAGATCATTTATGTTAACTAGTATTTACTTATATGGCAACTTTCTTTACTTCCATAAAAGATCAGATTATAAACTAAAAGATGCTCTTCAAGGGAAAAATACCCCTTCTGCAGTGCTACAAGGAGTTCATTGTGTTTCCCCACAGGTCCAGGGCATAGTCTAGTTGATGTTTATGGAGTTTGCATCTTATATGTGAGTTAAATTCTTAGCTCAAATTTATTTGGTTTTCTGTTCGTGATCCATCTTCTTAAAACCCTGCAGTAAAGTGAAGCAAAAGTGGTTGTGTCCGTGGATTTTCCTCGCCTATCCCCAGGTTCCACAATTTGCTAGGAGAGTGGACATGACTCAGAATATAGTTGTATTCATGGCAATGACTTATGACGGTAAGAGGATACAGAAAAAAATGTCAGCAAAGAGAAAAGATAGAAGGGGTCAAGTCCAGGGAAAGTCAGGTGCACATTTCCAAAGGTCATTTCCCAGAGGTGTCACATAACATACTTAAATCTCCTAGCAACAAGTTGTGACTGTATATGTGATGTATTGTCAACTAAGGAGGCTCATTAGAGACTCAGTGCCTAAGGTTTTTATTGGGTGCTGGTGACATGCTCCCTCTACCTGCCTCTTCCAGGCAGGTAGCCAAATGCCAGATTCCCAGAAGGAAAGCGGGTGCTTAGCATAAACTATATTGTTTGCACAAAGAGTTTAGGCACAGTGAGCCATTCTTATCCATTATTGGTGGGAACTCTTCCAAAATCTAAGTTTCTGAAAGCCAACCAAAGGCCCACCCTGCAAGCAGAGCATTCTAGGGATAGCATATTAGGCCTGCTAGGCTAATTGTTTTCTGTAAAGTCGTCCTTTATACATTTTCTGAAAAGGTAGGACCTCTGGCTCTCCTTTTGTAGTTTTTAGAATAAGTGTAACCACTCTATAAACTTTCCTTCTTTTCTAAGCCAAAAAGAACAAGGAGAATTACAGAGGGAGAATCAGTAGGAGGATTTTTTAAAATCCTTCAAGTGGGATCTAATAAGTAGAGGCTTGTCCAGATGAACATCACAGGTTGGCCCAGGTAAATAGCCATAAAAGAAATCTTTCACCACAATCCAGTGTCTGCCCTAAGTATGTGTTGGAGCAGGAAAATATACACGTGCAGGATCCCTAGTAAGCACTTAGAGGCATCCTGCTGGCTTACTGACAATGGCTAAGTGCTGATTTCAGGTTTAATGCACAGTCATCACATTAAACAGTGTTTACTTGTCAGGATCTTATTGTGTCTGGCTGGTGCAGCTCCTTGATGTTCTTTCCACGCCTCATCTGAGTGTCCCGTCTAGCATGTCTCTCTCAGCCCTTTTAATTGCCTTCCTGGTGGCTCTGGGTACCCTGTGTATCTCGTATGGCACCATCAGCCCAGTAATAGGAGAGTTGCCATAGCCCTGGCCGGTTGGCTCAGCAGTTGAGCACTGGCCTGGCGTATGGAAGTACTGGGTTTGATTCCAGGCTAGAGTACACAGGAGAAGCGCCCATTTGCTTCTCCACCCTTCCCCTCTCCTTCCTCTCTATCTCTCTCTTCCCCTGCCGCAGTCAAGGCTCCATTGGAGCAAAGTTGGCCCAGACGCTGAGGACGGCTCCATGGCCTCCGCCTCATACACTAAAATGGCTCTGGCCACAATGGAGCAATGCTCCTGATGGGCAGAACATCACCCCCTGGTGGACAAGCTGGATGGATCCCGGTGGGGTGCATGCGGGAGCCTGTCTGACTGCCTCCCCACTTCTAACTTCAGAAAAATAAAAAAAGAACAAAAGAGAGAGAGAAGAGAGTTGCCATATCTTTCTTCCTCTATTACTTACTAGTCTCTTGGAAAAACCTAGATCTATTGGTTATCCACTAAGGGAAGAGTGGTAGGAGAAATAAAGTTACTTGGGCATTACCTCTGAAAAGCTGAATGGGGTGGACTGGATGAAGAACGGCAAACAGGGGACCTGTGCCCTTGTCCCAGCCTCCTGAGATCTTGGCATTTTTTCTCTCTGTCCAGCACAGAATTCCAGGCAGCCATGACCAATTCCTCAACATTGGCCTGTACATTGAAGCTTACTGTTTCTGGAATTAATAGCTTTTAAGGTTCTTTTAGGTATATAACAAGCAATTCACTCTTTTGTTCTTTAACAAAATAAAAATTTAATGTGTCTGACTTTTAATTATGTTGACAAATTGAAATCCACTAGTATTTATGTTTCAATTGTATTTTGAACACCCCCAGATTACCTTTGTTAAGCAAAGTGAAAAGCAAAGTGCAATAAAATAAAAATGGTACCTCACCTTCAGATAAAGGACCCTGTGAACAACGACTACAGCTGACCCTCAAACAACATGGCTGGAACAGCACTGGTCCACTTATTTGTGGATTTTTTTCCAGTAAATACAATTGGTCATAACGTCCTCAAGTTTCATAGCCAAGGATTCAACACATCATGTGAATCGAAAACTGAATTTTCGCATTCCCAACCGCGGTTTTCCAAGTATATACATAAAGGAAGGACTGTTTCAATAAGCAGTTGGTTGAATCGCAGATGCAAAGGACGGACTACAATCAAAGTTATAGAAGATTTTTCCACGTGACAGTGGGCTCCCTTGTTCCCCCATGTTTTTTCAAGGGTGAACTGTACATACATGAATTTATGGGGAAGATAACTATGGCCTGCAGTTTTGGGTTGCTTGTATTTGTGTATAGGAGGTACCATTGATCTTGTGTGATGTCCTGTTTAATTTGTGTCTCAGAGTGGTGTTCTTTCTGCAGGTCAAGCTTGAGTGTTGGTGGGGTTTTGTAACACACAGGTAGAGGCTGCACTTCTTACTTTGTCTAGTCTGAACACAAGTAAGTCTTATCTCTGGTTCCCAGAATAAAATTTTCTGGACTGCATCTTTACTGTGGTAAATATCCATAATATACCCATCTATAATAAAAAGAATACTCTGCCTCTAGAGAAAATTTCTGTCTGGGAAATTCCATTCTCATGAGGAAACAGTTTCCCTCAGAGGCTTGATGGGGTTGGAAATTTCTTTCTTTTTAGGTGAGAAGAAGGGAGATAGTGAGAAAAACTTCCTCAGGTGCCCTCTATCCTGGGGGATACCCTGGCAACCACATCTGGGGTCAATGCTCTAGTACTGAGCTATTTTTAAAACTCAAAGCTGATGTGTTGCAACCCAGCTACTCTTAGCATCCTGGCCACACTGGAACCAATTCAGCCCCTGGCAGTGGGAGGCAAAGAGGGAGAGAAGGGGGAGAGGTGGAGGAGAGGAGATGGTTGATTCTCATGAGTGCCTTGAGTGGGAATCAAACCTCGGATGTTCATACAGCCTGCTGACTTTGCATCTACTGAGCTACCTGCCTGGGTGAAAATTTCTAACAGAGTTTCTACCAGAGTACTGATGAGAGCTTATTATAATGGCCCTGTGTTCTGATGTGATTTTGATATAAATACAAGTTATTGATAATTTGCTCAGGTAATTAAAATAGTACATTACATATCTCACAATACTTTCTCATCAGTTAACAATTTTATTCCTCCTATAGTCCAGAGAAGAGCTATAACATGTGGCATTATTCAGATGTAACAGATTAGAGAAAGTAACTGCTGAGAGAATTGCCAAAAGTTATCTAGTTAGCAGACCAAAGTCTAGAATTGAAGTTCTGTGAACTGAGTTCTATGTTCTTTTATCTACACAGTTCACAGTTTTGGCTCTTTGTCTATCTTTCACTCTTTTCTTCTGCTTCTTACTGTTTTGTCACTCTCACTCTTTTAATTGTGGTAAAGAAAAAAAACCTCAACATGAAATCTGTCTTCTTAACAAATATTTAAGTGTACAGCACAGCATTGTTAACTATGTGCACATTGTTTTACACAGATCAACTACTTTATTCTTGTAGAGCTCATATAAATAAATAAGCTAAGTAGCACGCACACCATGCATGGTACTGTGTTTCCCAAGGTGAGAGATGAACGAACATTTAAGAATTATATATTTATTTCTGTGTGAATTAGGATACTTGACCAATACGTCAATCTCATTTGTGAAAGTGAAACATTTACATTTATTCTGTATTTATTTAAAGAAAAAGAGCCAAGTTAAAGAATATTTAATATACAATAGTAAACATGTGGCAAAAGTCACATTAGTAGTATGCCGTAGACTGAAGTTTGGAAAGAGCATAGAGAAAAGAGACAGTGTTGGATTCAAATCCTCTCTCCAATACTTCCTGACCACGTCATTTTGTAAAACATACTTACCCTCTATGGGCCTCAACCCTCTTACCAGTTGAAGTGGGGAAATACTGCCTCCTAGTGTTGTAAGGATTGGATACAATATGTCAAGATTTGAGCATCACAGCTGACATATAGCAAACATTTAATAATTAGAATTAATTGAATGCTTGCTATGTTTTAAGAATGTTCCAGAGATTTATATGTTAACCTAATCCTCAAAAAAAATTATTGGAAAGGTGCTATTATTAATACCTCTTTGCCAGTGAGAAAACTGAAGCACAGAGAGCTTAAGGCAGTTTTTTTCCAAGTCACCCAGCCAGTAAGTGGTGGAAGGGAGACTTGAACCCAGTCAGTCTGCCTCTGGAACTTTCCTGTTAACTAATATTAGAACATTTGAAATGTGATCTATCATCATGTACTTGAAGTTTATCATTCAGGGGCCTTTCTTGGGTGCACTTTGTAGTCCTGACATGTGCTTACGGGGGCACCCAGAGTATTCAGCCTGGTTGGGAGTGATAGATAGGGAAGTAATTACTGTATTTTTCATGTATAAGATGCACTCTTTTTTTAAAAAAAACATAGGGGTCTAACAACTGGGTGCATCTTATACAGTGGTTGTAGATTTTTAAACTTTCATTTCCCACTTTTTCACCGTAGATGGAACTAAGGATGAGGCAATATATGAAGACAGTGACTTGTCATCAGACACAGATGAGGACAAGCTAATGCATGGTAGTTTTGACAGTGATGAGGAGTTGTATGAATTTTATGATGAACAAAACTAGAGTTTAATAACTTTATGTAATACAATTTTTTTTTCACATTTCGGGCCCTAAAATTAAGGTGTGTCTTATACATGGGAGTGTCTTATACATAGGGAAATATGGTAAAGGATATGCTTGGTGACTTTGAATGATGGGGAAAAAGGCTTTCAATTTATTTGTACGTAATGGAGATAACATAGGTAATAGGGATTAAATGTTCCAGATCAATTTTTAGGTGTTGAACATAAAAAACCCCACCAAAATAAATATGTTGATGAACTCCCAAAGACCTTGTAGTCTAGAGAGAAGCAACTTGCTAAACATTCATTGCAATAAGAAGGAATAAATGCTATGAGAGAATTCTACATGACACACAGTGGAGAGAGACATAAGATGGAGAGGGTCAGTTCTACTTACAGAGGCAGGAAGAGGGAAGGCTTCATAAAGGAGATGTAACAAGCTGATCCTTATGTTAAATAGGACAAGGATCTCAAGGTCTGGACAAGAAATGCTATTTTTTGCTAAATGTTAAGATGTAGCATATTATTTTGCAGACCCATTGTAAACAGGATGAGCTTCAGAGAAACTCAACCTGGTAAAAGTAGCCAACTGCAAAGAGGAAATCAACATGTAATTGATCTAAAGGTATGTATAAACAGTGACTAAGCCTTTTTTCCTGGAGACAGAGTTTTGGGTAGAATCCCCTATCTCCTTTATTTGCTGCAAGTAAATAAAACTATCTTTTGACAACTACATCTCATTTTTGAATAGAGCACCCCAAGCAGTGAACGCTTTAAATTTGGTAACACAGGGGTAGTTTTCAACAAAAGGTCATGGTCAGAGCTGTGCATTTCATCAAGTAGCCTGTTGTAGTGGGGGAAGAAGGACTCAAAGGGCTGAGTTTGAAAAACTCAAACTCCAGCTGTGCAAGCACCTTTATCAGCTTCCTGAAATAACTTGCAACATGGGCAAGAAAAACAGGATATGTGAACAGTCAAAGACAAACAGTTAGAACCTCCTCTCATACCCAGAGACACAAAAGTCATGTAGGTCTGCAAACAAAGAAGTCAAAGAAATCAGGCACTTGTCACATAAAAGCTAAAGCTGTAAAGGTATGTAAAACTCAGAAAAACGAACATCGGGAGCTCATGTTTTGTTGCCTTTTTGGGGTCATGCTGCTCCACAGGCTAAAATAAACCCCCTTTCCTCCAATACTTGTCTGAGCATCTTTGTCCTCTGAGGGGAGCTGCTTGCTTTGTTTCCTTCAACAGTAGCAGCCCAGGGAAATGAGTGACCCTGGGCAGTGGTAGTAAGAATAGAGAAGAAGAATATAGAGCTGTGCCTGAGGTGGGATATTTAGGGGGTGATGATTAAGTATGAGGTCCAAGGAGAGCAATGACCCAATTTCTTGTAACTGGGGTGCTATTATCAAGAACAGTTTATGGAAGAAAATAATAAATTTATTTGAGTTTGAAGCACCTGTAAGACACAGAGGTGTAGATATAAGGCTACATGAAGAAGACGTTGGGTTTTCGCAACAGCTTTCTCTCCAAAACAATGACTAAAAGTCATGTTACTAATAAGAAACGAGTCAATCCTGACTTTTTCTTATTATCTCAGGGCCAGGCATACACAGGTTAAAATAGTTATTTTTTCAAGTCACACAGTTTATTAACCTTGCAGTTGTCAAGGGAGATTCAAGGAATATAGGAGATGAGATGTGATTTCCAAAGGTAAGAGGTAGGGAACCATTGGTAGTGTTTAGACCTAGGTTGGTTGGAGATAGCCTCTTTCATTCACTTGACTGTGGATTTTCTTTCTTGAGGAAAAAAAGGGGGGTGTTGTTTCAGATAATGGATGAGCAACTTTTGAGAACTTGGGTATTTATTTAACTTTCATTTGATGAATATTTATTGTGTAAATGTTTAGAATTATGTAGTAGAGACAGTTCTTGAGGTTGGGGATGCTTTAGGGAAAAAAATCACAGCCCCTGCTCTCCTGACACTTACAGTTTTTGTGGAGAGAGGAAGCTAGGAAGTAAATACATAAAGGAGTGGATTATATATTGTCTGGGAAAGAGGACCCAGGAAGATGGGACAGTAAGTGCAAAGGCTCTGTAGCAGGAGTGAACTCAGGCTAGTTGGGTGAGTGCCTTTCTGGAAGAAGTCATAAATGGCTCTTCAAGGTCATCACCCCTCCACCCTTGAATTTCAGGAAGGATCCTTGAATCTCTTCTTCCTGAGTGAACAAATTCTTTTTGACAGGCAGCCCTCTTACTTGGAGTGGCTCTAGGCTTGATTTGTATCATGAAAATCAGTCTTGCACTAGATTTGGGCATTTTATTTCCTTGCAGCACAAATGTTCTGTTAGTGCCATCTAGTGGCAAAGTGAGGAAACATACCTGGTACACTGGGAAGGGGGAAGCTCAACCTTCCAAATTCTTGGCTATGAAGTTACTCTGAAAATTCGCTGATTTTCCAGTCTCACAAAATCAAAGTGGAAAAATCAGTCCAAAATGACTTCTGTTACAATTATCTTCTGACATAAGATGTCATTAGTTTGACATCTACTTGACATTGCCCATTTCTACATTTAATCTTCACAACAACTTTGCAAACCGGTCATTTTTATTATTCTCATTTTGAATATAAAAATATATAATGATTAAATTAATTTTTTCATTGTCTTAAAGCTTTTAAATAACAGTTTGCATTTATCCCTAGTTTTTCTGAGGACAAACTGGAATTACATTGCTCTGAGCACTTAGTAAAGAAACTAGTTCTTTTTTATAAAATGTAATCTTTATTTTTTATTTACAGTTAATATACAATATTATATTACTTTCAGGTGTACAACCCAGTGGTCATACATTTATATAACTTGCAAAGTAATCATCTATATCTCTTTCCATTTCCATTTTACTCCTTTTGTTCCTCATCTCCATTCCTCCATCCCCCCTTTTCCTTCTGGTACTTGCTACCCTGTTATCTGTATCTATGTGTTATGTATATATAATTTAGCTAATCCCTTCACCTTCTCTGATCCCGTCCCCTCTTCCTGCTTCTCTGTGACAGCTGTCCCTCTGTTCCCTATGACCCTGCCTCTGTTTCTATTTTGTTACTGTTTATTGTGTTCATTAGATTCCACATATAAGTGAAATCATATGATATTTATTTTCTCTGCCTGGCTTATTTCATTTAGCATAATAATCTCCAGGATGGAAAATAGATGACTTCTTATTAGGGTTTAGGGATGGAGGGAGACTGAGAGGAAGAGAGCAAGAGTAACTTTCAAAAGGATCCCACAGGGAGCTATTGATTTTAGTGGTGGTTACATGGATCTCCAAGTGTGATAAAATACCAAAACAATATACAAACATAGTTTTTAACTTTTTCAGATTTACTTATTGAACTTGAATTTGTTGAGGTTAGTTTTGAAGCTCAACATATGGTCTATCCTTGAGAATGTTCCATGAACACAGGAAAAAATTTCTAATCTAATGTTCTGGGATGAAATATTCTGTAAATATCTATTATGTCTGTTTGGTCTAGTGCAGTGGTTCTTAACCTGGGTTCTATTGAACCCTAGGGATTCGATGAGTTGGTCTCAGGGGTTCAGAGAAGCCTCTGCCACGGAGGCCAGAATAAAGTAATACCGTAATTTGTTGTGAGTTCATGCACTTTGTTGGTTTTGTTCTTTGAGCAAGGTGATGTTCATGCACGGCTCATTTTGTGCACCAGTAAAAAAACATATACCTATGTCTTGAATTTGGAAAAAAAAATCATATTTTATTTATCACTAAAGAAGGGTTCGGTGAATGCACATATGAAACTGGTGGGCTCAGTACCTCAAAAATGGTTATGAACCACTGGTCTAGTGTGTTATTTAAGACTAATATTTTTTTTATTGATTTTTTGTTTATATGCTCTATTGAAAGCTGTGTTCAGATCTCCAACTATGACTGTTATTTTATTTGCTTCTCATTTTTGTTCTATTAGTAGATGTCTTATATATTTTGGTGCTCTTTCATTCGGTGCATGTATATTAAGAAGTGTTATGTCTTCTTGATATTGTGTCCGCTTTACCATTATGAAATGTCTATCTTTGACTCTTGTTACCTTTGTTATCTTGAAGTCAGCATTGTCAGATATAAGTATGGCTACATCCTGCTTTTTGGGGGGCATTATTTGCCTGGAGAATCATTTTCCAACCTTTTGCTTTGAGTCCACTTTTGTTCTTGTGGCTTAAATGTGTCTCCTGAAGACAGTATATAGTTAGGTTTTGCTTTTTGATCCAATCTGCACTTTTTTATTCGTGAGTTCATTTATCTTTAGGTTAATTATTGATGCTTAAGGATTTCCTATAGCCATTTTATCTTTTCTGGTAGCTCTGCGTCTCCTTTGGTTCTTTCCATTTGTTTCTGTGAGTTGTTTTTGGTGGTATTTCATACATCTATCCTCTGGTTCCTCTTTTTTTTAAGCTGTGTGTTGCATTATTATATTATATGGGTGGTTACCATTAGGTTATTAAGAAAAAATTTTCATATACTGTATAAGAGTCTTATGAGTGCTTCTGCCCTCTTCCATTCTTTGCTACTGAATATCTTTATCTTTACCCCTTTCATATTTTTGTTGTCACAGATTATCCTTGTGTATTTTGTAACCTTATAGTTTTGTGTGGTTTTGTTCTTTATATCTAGTAAAATAACCAACCCGTTGAGTATTTCCTACAGTGTGGGATTTCTGGGGATAAGTTCCCTGAACTTCTGCATTTCTGGAAATGTTTTTATTTCTCTTCATATCTGAAGGATACCTTTGATAGATATAGTGTTATTAGATGGTAATTACTCTTTTACAGTACTTTCAATGTTTGGGTCCACTCTCTTCTGGCTTGTAGAGTTTCTCCTGAAAAGTCTGAAGATGAGCTGATGAGCTTTCCTTTATATGTTATGTTCTTTTTTTCTTGCTGCCTTGAGAATTCTTTCTTTGTCATTGATTTTTGACAATATTATTAAAATGTGCCTTGGAGAAGGTCTGTTTGGGTTCAGGTAACTCAGGATTCTATGTGATTCTTGGATTCAAGGATCTAATTTTTCCATAGGCTCAGGAAATTCTCATCAATTATTTGTTTGAACAGGCTCTCCATTTTCTTCTCCTTTGCTTTTTCTTCTGATATACTCATTATTTTTATATTGCTTTTTCTGATGGAATCAGACAATTTTCATAGAGTTCTTTCATTGAAAAATAATTTTTGAGTCTCTCTCTTTATTCTTCTTTATAATTTCTAGTTGCCTGTCTTCAGTACCACTGATTATCTTCTCTGTCTGGCCTGTTCTATTAGCTAAACTTGTTAGTTCATTTTTTAATTCATGTATTGAGTTCTTCATCTCTGCTTTTAAAATGTCCATCACCTTGGTAAACTACTCATTTTGTTTTCTGAGCTTATAAAATTTCCTATCAATGTTTTCTTGCATTTCTTTGAAATTTTCAGAGCTTCAGTTTTAAATTCTTTATTGTTTAACTCCAATATTTTCATGTGATTGAAATTGCTTTCTGGAAATTTTTCATTTTCTTTCTGGACTGTGTCTCTTTCTTTGGTAGTCATGGTACTAGTTTTCTTTATGTCCTGATGGCATTTGAGAGTGGTATTGTTAAAAAATCAAAGAGAAAACAACAACAAAAAATAAAAATATATGAGAAGCAATTAATGAACAACTAAAGTGATGCAACTATGAGCTGATGTTTCTCATTTCTTTACCTTTCTATTTCTCTCTCTAGCTAAAATAAAAAAAAATTAATAAATTAATAAAAATTAAAATAGAAAACCACAAAAACAAAGAACAAAAATCAATAATAAAAAACAAACAAAACAGCCCTAGCTATTGGTCAATGGATAGAGTATTGGCCCAGCTTATGAACATCCCAGGCTCAATTTCTGGTCAGGGTACCCAGGAGTAGTGACTATCTGCTTCTCACCCTCTTCCTCTCCCCCTTCTCTCTCTTTTCCCCTTTCATATCCAGTGGTGTGATCTGTTCAAGCATAGCCCCAGGCATTGAGGATAGCTCCACTGGAGCATATCAGCATCAGCTGCTAAAAATAGCTTGATATGCGAGCATTGGTCCAAGATAGGGTTTCTGCGTGGATCCTGGTCAGGGCATATGTGGGAATCTGCCTCACTATCTCCCCTCCTCTCACCTCAAAAACAAACAAACAAACAAAACAACCACATAAATAAATAAATAAATAAATAAATAAATAAATAAATAAGAGAAAGAAAACCCCCAAAGCCAAGCAGACAAAAAAAGAGTGGTATTTGTACTTGCAAAAAGTTTTTTTCCTTTTTTTCCAGTAGGTGGCTCTGGATTACAAACTTTAGCTCTGTACAATCCCCAGGCTGACCTCCAGCTGAGATGTTACTGTCTGATGATGGGGTGGGTAGTGCCGTGAGAGCTTTATGGCATTAGCAATGGTGATCTCAGGCCTCCCAGTGCACATCCCTGTGTCTCAGCAGACTAGGGAACCAGACACAGAGCAGTTTTGTTCTTCAGGAGAAAAAGTGCCCCTGTAAGACTAGTGGTGAGGTACATCTCTGCCATTCTCCATACCCTACAAGGTGCCGAGGCAGGAGTTGCACTTTGTATTTCTGTGTCTATGTCCCTAGTGCAGGCCATCAGCAGACTGCGGGAATACTGGCAATGACCCTCTGCCCCTGCTTTGGTTCAGTATCTCTCCAAATGCTCCCCCAATCTCTCCACTTCTCTGGCAGAAGAAGATCCAGACACTTGGGGTTTCTCCATTCTCTGTAGCGCCCATGGACAAAAGCCCAGACAGCCCAGGCTTCTTCCCCTCTTCAGAGCTTTACCATGAGTACTTATCTTCTACCTCCTTTATTTTACCTTCCCCACCTTTAGTTGATTTGATGCATGGATCTTTTCAGGTACGCCGTCAAGCCCACCTGGGGTTTCTTCGTTAAGTTATAGCTTTTCAATTTGTTGAAATTTCAAGGCAAGAGATCAAGGGTATGTCTTATGCTGCCCTTACTCTGACATCATTCCTGTAGTTTGTTTTTTTGTCTTCTTAATAACATCTTGCATGGAGCAAAAGTTTTGAATTTTGATAAAGTTTTTTAGATCTTTTTTACATCAACAATATGTTAGCCTTGACCAGGTTGCTCAGTTGGTTAGAGCATCATCCTGACATGCCAAGGTTGCTGGTCAGGGCACATACAAGAATCAACCAGTGAATGCATAAATAAGTGAAACAACAAACCGATGCCTCTTTCTTTCTGTTTCTCTCTAAAAAATAATAAAATATCTTACATTATTTGTAATGCTTGTATTGTATTTAGTTGTATGAATGTATAATAAGTTATTTAATCAGTTTTTATCTATGTACATTTAGTTATTTCTAATAATTTACAATTAAAAACACTGTGTCAGTGATAGTCTGTAGAAATTCAACTTTGTGTATGTATGCAAGTATATCCTTAGAATAAATTTCTGGAAGTGGTATTGACTAGATCAAAAGATATGTGTATTTAATTACCTATTAACCTCTTTGCAATATTTTGCATCTGTATTTGCAGGCCATGAGATGTCTTTTATTCTGTACTCTCATCACTACATGTTCGTTTATTTAAAAGCAAATAACAAAAGTACTTTAATGCTTTTTGACTTATTTATTTAATTATTAGTGAGACTTATTGTAGATTCATATGTAAGCCCTCCTTTCACTGCCCATTAACTCTCTTTATCTTGACCATTCTTTTCTACTGAGTTGGTGATCATTTTTTTTACTGTTAAAAGAGCTTTCAACATTAAAGGAGGAACCAATACTTTTTCAGATGCAAATATTTTTTTTTGTTTATAGCATTTTTTGCTATGAAGAAATTTAAATTTTCATTTGGTCAAAGGTTTCAGTTTTTCTTTTTTTTTCTTTTTTTTAAGTGAGAGAAGGGGAGATAAACTCCTGCATGCGCCCTGACCGGGATACCCCTGACAACCCTGCCTGGGCCTGATGCTTGGACCAACTGAGCTATCCTTAGAACCTAGGGCCAACACTCGAACCAACTGAGCAACTGGCTGTGAGAGGAAGAGAGAATGGGGAGAGAGAGGAGAAAAGAAGCTGATGATCACTTCTCATGTGTGCCCTGACCGGAGATCAAACCCCTATCATCTGCATGCTAGGCCAATGCTCTACCCACTGAACCATTTGGCCAGGGCCTCAGTTTTTCTATTACAATTTTTGGGTTTATGACTTATGTAGAAAGGAAAAAGTGTTTTATGTCTCATGTTTTCTGTCAAACTTTAGTGTTTGTAATGTAATTTTTTTATAGTGAATGCCTATTTTTATTTTATTTTCATTTTATTTAGACAATTTTAATGGGGTGACATTGATCAATTAGAGTACATAGATTCAGAGAAAATATCTCCAGATCATTTTAACATTTGATTATGTTGCATTCCTGTCACCCAAAGTCAAATTGTCCTCCTTCCCTTTTATTTGGTTTCCTTTGTGCCCCTCCTCTCCCCTCCCCTTCTCTCTCTCTTCCCTTCTTCTCCCCCTGGTAATCACTACACTTTTATCTATGTCCATAAGACTCAATTTTGTGTCCCACCTATGTATGGTATCATACAGTTCTTATTTTTTTCTGATTTATTTATTTCATTCAGTAGGATGTTATCAAGGTCCATCCATGTCATAAATGATCCTATGTCATAATTTCTTATGGCTGAGTAGTATTCCATAGTATAATCATACCACATCTTCTTTATCTAATCTTCGATTGAAGGGCTTCTTGGTTGTGTCCATGTCTTGGCCACTGTGAACAATGCTGTGATGAACATGGGGCTGCATGTGTCCTTGCGCACCAATGTTTTTGAGTTTTTTGGGGTATATACCTAGTAGAGGGATTGCTGGGTCAAATGGTAGTTTTATTCTCAATTTTTTGAGGAACTACCATGCTTTCTTCCATAATGGTTGTACTACTTTGCATTTTCACCAACAATTAATAAGGGTTCCTTTTTCTCCACAGTCTGTCCAACACTTTTTGTTACCTGTCTTGTTGATAATAGCTAACAGGTGTGAGGTGGTATCTTATTATAGTATATATATTTTTTTACAGGGACAGAGAGAGTAAGAAAGAGGGATAGATAGGGACAAACAGACAGGAAGGGAGAGAGATGAGAAGCATCAATCATTAGTTTTTTGTTGACATTGAGACACCATAGTTGTTCATTGATTGCTTTCTCATATGTGCCTTGACTGCAGGCATTCAGCAGACCAAGTAATCCCTTGCTCGAGCCAGTGACCTTGGGTCCAAGCTGGCGAACTTTTGCTCAAGCCAGATGGGCCCCGCGCTCAAGCTGGCGACCTTGGGGTCTCGAACCTGGGTTTTCCGCATCCCAGCCCAACGCTCTATCCTCTGCACCACTGCCTAGTCAGTCATTGTAGTTTTGATTTGCATTTCTCTAATAGCTAGTGAAGATAAGTATCTTTTCATATTTCTTTTTTTTAATTTATTTTTTATTTTTTTATATATATATATTTTATTATTATTAATTCTAATGGGGTGACATCAATAAATCAGGGTACATATGTACAATGAAAACATCTCCAGGTTATCTTATCATTCAATTGTGTTGCATACCCATCACCAAAAGTCAAATTGTCCTCTGTCACCTTCAATCTGGTTTTCCCTGCGTCCCTCCCCTCCTCCCTATTCCACTCTTCCCTCCCTCCCCCCATCCCATAACCACCACTCTCTTGTCCATGTCTCATACCCTCACTTTCATGTCCCACCTATGTATGTAATCGTGCTGTTTTCAGTTTTTCTTTTTTTCTGATTTACTTATTTCACTCCGTATAATGTTATCAAGGTACATCCATTTTGTTATAAATGATCCGATGTCATCGTTTCTTATGGCTGAGTAGTTTTCCATAGTATATATGTACCATAGCTTTTTAATCCACTCGTCTTTTGACGGACACTTGGGCTGGTTCCAGATCTTCGCTATTGTGAACAATGCTGCCACGAACATGGGGGCGCATTTCTTCTTTTCGAACAGTGCTATGGTGTTCTTAGGGTATATTCCTATAAGTGGGATAGCTGGGTCAAAAGGCAGTTCGATTTTTAATTTTCTGAGGAATCTCCAAACTGTTTTCCACAGTGGATGCACCAGTTTGCATTCCCACCAGCAGTGCAGTAGGGTTCCCTTTTCTCCACATCCTCGCCAGCACTTATTCTGTGTTGTTTTGCTGATAAGTGCCATTCTGACTGGTGTGAGGTGATATCTCATTGTGGTTTTAATTTGCATTTCTCTAATGATTAGTGATGTTGAGCATTTTTTCATATGCCAATTGGCCATCTGTATGTCCTCTTTGGAGAAATTTCTATTCATTTCTTTTGCCCATTTTTTGATTGGGTTGTTTGTCTTCCTGTTGTTGCATTTTATAAGTTCTTTATAAATTTTAGTTATTAACCCCTTATCAGATGTGCTGTCAAATATGTTCTCCCATTGTGTGGTTTGTCTTTTTATTCTGTTCCTATTGTCTTTAGCTGTGCAAAAACTTTTTAGTTTGATATAGTCCCATTTGTTTATCTTGCCTTTTATTTCAGTTGCCCATGAAGATAAATCGGCAAATATACCGCTGCTACAGATGTCGGAGAGCTTGCTGCCTATTTTTCTTCTAAGATGCTTATGGTTTCACGGCTTACATTTAAGTCTTTTATCCATTTTGAGTTTGTTTTTGTGAATGGTGTAAGTTGATGGTCTAGTTTCATTTTTTTGCAGGTAGATGTCCAATTTTCCCAACACCATTTGTTAAAGAGGCTGTCTTTACTCCATTGTATGTTCTTTCCTCCTTTGTCAAATATCAGTTGTCCATAAAGGTGTGGCTTTATTTCTGGGTTCTCTGTTCTGTTCCATTGATCTATGTGCCTGTTCTTATGCCAGTACCAGGCTGTCTTGAGTATAATGGCCTTGTAGTAAACCTTGATATCAGGAAGAGTGATACCTCCTGCTTTATTTTTTCTTTTTAAGATTGCTGAGGCTATTCGTGTTCTTTTTTGGTTCCATATAAATTTTTGGAATATGTGTTCTATATCTTTGAAGTATGTCATTGGTATTTTAATTGGTATTGCATTGAATTTATAAATTGCTTTGGGTAATATAGACATTTTAATGATGTTTATTCTTCCTAGCCATGAGCACGGTATGTACTTCCACTTGTTTGTATCTTCCTTGATTTCTTTTATCAATGTTCTATAATTTTCCGAGTACAAGTCCTTAACCTCCTTGGTTAAATTTACTCCTAGGTACTTTATTTTTTTGGCTGCAATAGTGAAGGGGATTGTTTCCTTAATTTCTTTTGCTGATATTTCATTGTTGGTGTATAGAAATGCCTCTGATTTCTGAGTATTAATTTTATATCCTGCCACCTTGCTGAAATCATTTATAAGGTCCAGTAGTTTTTTGACTGAGACTTTAGGGTTTTCAATATACAATATCATATCATCTGCAAATAATGAGGGTTTTACTTCTTCTTTTCCAATTTGGATGCCTTTTATTTCTTCTTCTTGTCTGATTGCAGTAGCTAGGACTTCCAGAACTATGTTGAATAAGAGTGGTGAAAGTGGGCAACCCTGCCTGGTTCCTGATCTTAAGGGGATTGCTTTTAATCTTTGTCCATTTAGTATGATGTTTGCTGTCGGTTTATCGTAGATGGCCTTTATAATGTTAAGGAATGATCCCTGTATTCCCACTTTACTGAGAGTTTTGAGCATGAATGGGAGCTGGATTTTATCAAATGCCTTTTCTGCATCTATTGAAATTATCATGTGATTTTTGTCCTTCCTTTTGTTTATGTGGTGAATCACATTGATTGATTTGCGAATATTGAACCAGCCTTGCCTCTCCAGAATAAATCCCACTTGATCGTGGTGTATGATTTTTTTCATATATTGCTGGATCCGGTTGGCTAATATTTTGTTGAGAATTTTAGTGTCTAAATTCATCAGGGATATAGGCCTATAATTTTCTTTCTTTGTGTTGTCTTTGCCCGGTTTTGGGATCAGAATTATGCTCGCCTCATAAAAGGAGTTTGGAAGTCTTCCTTCCTCTTGAATTTTTTGAAATAGCTTGAGGAGAATAGGAGTTAGTTCTTCTTTGAATTTTTGATAGAATTCACTTGTGAAGCCATCAGGCCCAGGACTTTTCTTTTTTGGGAGTTTTTTGATAACTGTTTCGATCTCATTTGCTGTAATTGGTCTGTTTAGGTGTTCTGATTCTTCCAGATTGATTTTTGGAAGGTTATATGATTCAAGAAATTTGTCCATTTCACCAAGATTGTCTAATTTTTTGGCATATAGTTCTTCATAGTATTTTCTTACAATGCTTTGTATTTCTGTTGTGTCAGTTGTTATTTCTCCACTGTCCTTTCTAATTTTATTTATTTGAGTCCTCTCTCTTTTTTTCTTGGTGAGTCTAGTTAAAGGTTCATCAATCTTGTTTACCTTTTCAAAGAACCAGCTTCTGGTTTCATTGATCCTCTGTATTGTTTCCTTAGCCTCTATGTCATTTATTTCTGCTCTGACCTTTATTATTTCCTTACTTCTACTTGTCTTGGGTTTTATTTGTTGTTGTTTTTCTAGTTCTTTTAGATGCAGGGTCAGGTTGCTTATTTGAGCTTTTTCTAGCTTCGTATGATATACCTGTAGTGCAATGAACTTCCCTCTCAGAACTGCTTTTCCTGTGTCCCATAAATTTTGAGTTGATGTATGCTCATTATCATTTGTTTCTAGAAACTTTTCTATTTCTTCTTTGATCTCATTGTTAATCCATTCATTATTTAATAACATGCTATTTAGCTTCCAAGTGTTTGAGTATTTTTCATTTTTTCTTTGTGGTTAATTTCTAGTTTCATGGCATTGTGATCAGAGAAAATGCTTGATATGATTTCAATCTTCTTAAATTTATTGAGACCATTTTTGTGTCCTAACATGTGGTCTATCCTAGAAAACGTACCATGAGCGCTTGAGAAGAATGTATATTCTACTGCTTTAGGGTGAAAAGTTCTGAAGATATCTATTAAATCAAGTTGATCTAGTGTCTCCTTTAAGTCTGCTGTTTCTTTATTAATTTTCTTTCTTGAGGATCTATCCAGTGTTGTTAGAGGGGTATTGAAATCCCCTACTATGATAGTATTGCTGTTAATCTCGCCCTTTATATCCATCAAAGTCTGCTTTATGTATGTCGAGGCTCCTATATTTGGTGCATAGATATTTACAATAGTTATATCTTCCTGTTGAATTGTTCCCTTTATCATTATGTAGTGTCCTTCTTTATCTCTCACTACAGCCTTTGTTTTAAAGTCCATTTTGTCTGATATAAGTATTGCTACCCCTGCTTTTTTTTCATTTCCATTTGCATGAAATATTTTTTTCCATCCTTTTACCTTCAGTCTATGAGCATCTTTTGTTTTAAGGTGTGTCTCTTGTAGACAGCATATGTATGGGTCCTGTTTCTTTATCCATTCAGCTACCCTATGTCTTTTGATTGGATCATTTAATCCATTTACATTTAAGGTTATTATTGATATGTAGTTGTTTATTGCCATTTTATTCTTTAAAGCTGTATTCTTCTTTTGCTCTATTCATTCCTCCCTTTAAACTGTTCACAAGAGGCCCCTTAGTATCTCTTGCAGAATTGGTTTGGTTTTTATGAATTCCTTCAGGCTTTCTTTTTTCTGGGAAGCTCTTTATTTCTCCTTCAATTTTAAACGTTAGACTTGCTGGATAAAGTAGTCTTGGTTGTAGGTTCTTGTTCTGCATTACTTTGATTATTTCTTGCCATTCCCTTTTGGCCTCAAGTGTTTCTGTTGAGAAGTCCGATGTCATCCTTATGGGGGCTCCTTTGTAGGTGATAGTCTTTTTTTTCTCTAGCAGCTTTTAAAATTTTTTCTTTATCCATTAGCTTTGGTATTTTAACTATGATGTGTCTTGGTGTAGATTTTTTTGGGTTTCTCCTTAATGGAGTTCTGTGTGCTTCTTGAATGTGTGGAGTGTTTCCCAGCCTTAATTTAGGAAAGTTTTCTGCTATGATTTGATTGAACAAAGTTTCCATTTCCTGTCCTCTCTCCTCTTCTTCAGGCACCCCTATGATGCGAATGTTGTTTCTCTTCATGTTGTCACAAAGCTCCCTTAGAGTTTCCTCACATTTTTTAAGTCTCTTTTCCTTTTTCTTCTCTGCTTCTGTGCCTTTGTTTATTGTGTCCTCTAACTCGCTTATTCGATCCTCAGCGTCATCCATCCTGCTTTTAATTCCTTCCATTGTGGTCTTCAGTTCTGATATTGTATTTGTTATTTCTGTCTGATTCTTTTTTATTATTTCAATTTCATTTTTTATACTTGTTATCTCATTATTTAGGTGTTCATAATGACTATCCATTGTTGCTCTAATTTCTTTGAATATCCTAACTATCATTATTCTAAATTCTGCTTCTGGTAATTTGGTTATATCTGGTTCATTCAGGTCCTTCTCTGGGGATTTCTCTTGATTCATTTGGTTTGCATTCCTCTGCCTGCCCATTTTTTCTGTGTATAAGCAAGTTGTGGCCACTGGAGTCCAGTAGGTGTTGCCTTTGTGTTCTCTAGGTGTGGTCTATCTGCAGGCCCCCCACCCCCTCTGCCGGTGCCTAGGGTGGTTGGGTATGAGCGTTGCCAGCGCCGGCCTACTGTGGCTTTTGCTATGATTTCTACCTCTCCTCCGTGGGAGAAGCTGTGACTGAAGCCACAAGATTAGCACCAAGGGTAGAGGTGAGCACCTTTCCTCAGCTGTGGACCCAGCCTATTTCCGGACTTCCCCCCAGAACCAGCAGTCGGAGCCTGCTCGCTACAGTCCCGCGGGTTAGGCGGGGCTTTTGACGTGCTCTCAGCTGTAAGCTTTTGCCCGTCCGGAGCTTTAGCCCCGCCCTCGAGACCAGGGCCCTTCTGCGCAGGGTCGGAAACCAAGGTTTATTGGGGCGGGCGTGTTTGCTGGCTTCCGCTTAGCTGTGTACTTCCGCTCGTCCCGGCCTCTACCCCGCCCCTGCGTTCGGAGCCCGCTCGTGCACGTATGAATGCTATCCGGGGTTTCTCCAGCTGGATGGGAATAGTAGCGTGGGCTCAGCTGCGAGCCTCCACTTACTCGGGGTCCACCCCGTTCCCGCGCTCGGAGCCCGCTCGCGTACGTATACTGGCCAACCACGGTTTCTCCGGCCCGGGGGGGTGGGGTGGGGGACTGGTAGCGTCAGCTCAGCCACGAGCCCCTGCCCGTCCCTGGTTCTAGCCCGGTCCCCGCGGTCAGGATCGGCTTGCGCAGGGCCTGCCCGTTCCTGGCCTCCCGCTTTGTCCCCGTAAGTGGGATTAAAGGCAGGCCCGCAGCTTCCGGACCGCTTTCGCGGTCCCCTCTGACCCTCTGGGCTAGACCGATCTCCCACCGGCTTGGCCTCTGCCCACGCCGACAGAACCGCGCCTCAGCATCCTGCCGCCCCAAAACCTTAAGCAGCCCTCAGCAGAGTAGGAAGGGACCTAATACTCCACACTGTAGGCCTGGGAACTCCCTCACTTGTTTCGCAGCTCAATACTGTCCCAACGCCTCTTCTAGGCTCTAGGACTGGAGGCTGGGGCTTGGTTCCTGGGACCCAGGTCCCTCCCTCTTCGCCAAACTTTCCTCCCGCCACACAGGTCTCTCCGGGCTGCCGTTTGCTCCGGGGAGCTGGGCAGCCCTCTTCGCGTTTTCGCTATTCCTACCAGTCTCAATGTGGCTTCTTCTGTGTTCCTTGGTTGAAGAGTCCACTTAGTTTTGTTCAAAGTTGGTTTATTCAGGTGATGGTTCTTAAAATTGAGTTGTAATCCACTTTGGTTCTGGGAGTTGGAAGTTGGTACGTCCGCCTACTCCGTCGCCATCTTGCTCCCCCATCTTTTCATATTTCTATTGGCCATCTGTATTTCTTCCTGGGAGAAGTGTCTGTTCATTTCCTCTTTCCATTTTTTTATTGGATTGTTTGCTTGCTTGTTGTTGATTTTTGTGAATTCTTTGTATATTTTGGATATGAGGTCCTTATCTGAGCTGTTGTTTGAAAATATCATCTCCCATTTAGTTGGCTGTTTGTTTTGTTGTCAGTTTCTTATGCTGTGCAGAAGCTTCTTAGTCTGATGTAGTCTCATTCATTTATCTTTGCCTTCAGTTCCCTTGCCTTTGGAGTCAAATTTATAAAATGTTCTTTATGGCCATGGTCCTTTTATGTAATTTATTGTTTCAGATCTTATATTTAGGACTTTGATCCATTTTGAATCAATTTTGGTACAAGGGGACAAACTGTAGTCGAGGTTCATTCTTTTGCATGTGGCTCTCCAGTTTTCTCAGCACCATTTATTGAAGAGACTTTCTTTTCTCCTTGGTGTGTTTTTGGTTCCCTTATGAAAGATGATTTGACCATATATATGTGGTTTTATTTCTGGGTTCTCTATTCTGTTCTGTTGGTCTGAGTGTCTGTTTTTCTGCCAATACCATGCTGTTTTTATTATTGTGGCTCTACAATATAATTTGAAGTCAGGTATTGTAATGCCCCCAGCTTTGTTCTTTTTCCTTAGGATTACTTTGGCTATTCAGGGTTTTTTATAGTTCCATATAAACCTGATAAATTTTGTTCCATTTTTTTAAGAAATGACATTGAAATTTTGATGGGAGTTGTATTAAATTTGTATATTGCTTTGGGTATTATGGTCATTTTAACTATATTTATTTTTTTTATCCAAGAACAAGGAATATTTTTCCATTTCATTGTATCTTTTTCAATTTCCCTTAATAATGCTTTGTAGTTTTTATTATATAGGTCCTTTACATTCTTTGTTATGTTTATTCCTAGGTATTTTATTTTATTTTTTTGTTGCAACTGTGAAAGGGATTATTTTTTTAGTTCATTTTCTGAGGTTTTATTGTTGGCATATAAGAAAGCAATAAACTTTTGTATATTATTTTGTATCCTGTGACTTTACTGTATTGGTTTATTGTTTCTAATAGTCCTTTAGTGGAGCTACTCGCACACTGCCTGGGATCACGAAGCCTGGAGCGCACAAAGCTGCTGCCGCTGGTGCCAGCTCCCTGGGGCATCCTGTACCGGAAACCTTTGTTGGAGCCTGCCGCCCATGCTCACCCCATGTCTGCAATCCTAGGCAGAGCTAGCTAGCATTGTCTTCCTTCTGCTTGATCATCCACCCTAACCCAGCTTCCTCCCTCTGCCCCAGACAAGTGTTCCTTCCTCAGATCAGTGAGGAAAGCAAAAATCCCGTTCTCCGTCATATTTCCTCAGAGTGGATTATATATTCAGCCACCTTTTCACCCAATCATACATATGTCTGGTGCAGTGATAGCCAATCTTTTGAGCTTGGTATATCAAAATTCACCAAAAAACCGAGCATAACTCGGGTGATGTGTCACTTCGAGAAAAATGACCTAACCAGAAGTCCCAGAACTAGACGCTCTGTGCCAGAGTTCTGTTGTTTTGTCCTACAGACCTCCCGCACAGAGTGTCTACACTATAGCTAATGTTTTATCCTCAGCTACTGCACCTGGCTGTGCAGGAGCCGAGGATGAAATGTCCTTCTTGGCATGCGACCCCATACTTCTCTGATATGTGGCTGCGTGTGGCCGAGTGTCATCGAAAATGGCTACTTGTGTCAGTGCTGACATGCGTGTCATAGGTTTGCTATCATGGGTCTGGTGTGTGTATATTTCAGGTGCTCCTGAGATTTTTTTCTCTGTTTTTAGTTGTTGAATTTGTTGAAATTTCAAGGGGAGACATTGGGAGCACCCCTCAGGGCGCCATTTCTCTGATGTCACTTGTAATGTAACTTAAACACCAGTTCAGGTGGAATCGGTCTTGTTTGGTCTTGTTTACTCATAGTGTTGTTCGGAGAACCTCAGCATGTTATCAACTAGGAGCTTGTTTGAAGAGAGAGTCTCAGGCCCTACCCAAGGTTATCTTGCACCAAACTCTGCATAGATGTAAGAACGCATTTTTAGCTCACTCAAATTTTCACTAGGTGACTCATGGAGAATTTTGAATGCTTAAAATTCAAAGTTTTAAATTCAGAAAATTATGAAAAACAGACTTGACCTACTGGGTTCACTCAGTTGAGGATCAATTTTATGAGAAATTGAGAGACAGTTACTCCAGGTCTGTACTTAGGAGAGAGCAAAATCAGGACATCTGGTTCTGTGATCAAATTTTGTTCCCTTTCTGGTCATTTGTTCGAATATTTTCTCAATAGTCAAGTCTGATGTTTTTGTTCTAATAACTCCATGGAGATTTGTGGAACTTGCCTGGTTTCTAGCCGGCTCTAGCTGACTTACTCTCACTGCCCTGGGCTGTCACACTGCAGGAGATGTAGCTACTTTCCCCCTCCTTCTTTCACTCAGAGCCTACGAGGTAAAAACAGAGGAAGTGATGATGGTCAGTACTAGCCCTGTGGCCTCTCCAGGAATCATCAGCATGTCGGTCATTCAGGTGAACAAATTGACTGTGTATATAGGAGAAATGTCCAGAACACTGCTGCTCTGTGATGTTGTGAACATTTGCACCTACGTAAGGCCTGTTTAAGTGTCTTACTTGATGACTGGCAGTTATGTCTTTGGGTGTTATATATTAAATTGACTGAATACTCCTTTTCTTTGGATGACACAAGGCAGTGAGTTGGATTGTAATATTCCCCAAACCACCACTGATAGCTCAGGCTTGTGTCTGATGGGATAAATGCAGGGAACATGAAGGCCTAAACAAGATCAAGGAAGTGTGACCATGAAATCATTTACTTCAATCTAATGCATATTCCTTGAGGCCTCCTAGGAATTAGACACTGTACTGAATACAAATATACCTAAGGCATAATTCCTACATTTAGGGAGGAGGTGAGTTAAGACTAAAACTAATAACAACACAAAAGAAATTAGAAAGGCAAAGAATATTATATAAGAAAGAGTCATAGCAAAGAGAACACAGAACCACTAACCAAGGTATCTAAATATAAAATCCATCTTTGTTAGCAACTCAGTGTGTATCAGCTTTCTTATGCACTAAGTGAACTTATCAAGTTTATCACCATCAGCATTTTCTTTCTGACTTCCCAGGGTTATTTTGAGAACCAAGTACTATCATACATGTAAAAATAATTAGTGAAATACAAACATTTTTCTTATTTTATTTTATGTTTTTGTATTTTTCTGAAGTGAGAAGCAGGGAGGCAGAGAGACAGACTCCCGCATGTGCCCAACTGAGATTCACCAGGCATGCCCACTAGGTGGCGATACTCTGCCCATCTGGGGCATTGCTTTGTTGCAACCTGAACTGTTCTAGCACCTGAGGCAGAGGCCATAGAGCCATCCTCAGTGCCTGGGCCGGGTTTGCTCCAATGGAGTATTGGCTGCGACAGGGGAAGAGAAAGACAGAGAGAAATGAGAGGGGAAAGGGTAGAGAAGCAGGCGCTTCTCCTGTGTGCCCTGGCCGGGAATCGAACCTGGGACTTCCACATGTCGGGCTGATGCTCTACTGCTGAGCCAACTGCCTGAAATACAAACTTTGAACTGTCTTTTTGTCATACTTTGATTATGTTCTATGCAAGTAATTCACAAGCTAGTATTTTGATCTATTTTTACTACTGAGAAATAAGGCAGCCCCGGCCTGGGCCAAGGGGTTGGGGAGATGAAGCAAGGTCCCACCAGAGCCTCTTTGAAAGCTGTACTCAGCAGGAATGTCTTTGTGGGACACGGGCATCACTGGGTGTGGCATAGCCTGGGTTACTATCTTTTGTCACTTGGTATGTTGTATGATTGCTTAATGGGGAATGTACTGTCTTCCTTCCTTTCCCATTACACACATTAAGAAAATAAACCACAGCAATCATGAAAGCAGAACTTTGGTGAAACATATTGCGAAGCACCAGGAAACACATTGCAGTGGAACCTGCAGCGTGCTGCTGCAAGTTTGGGGTGATCAGGAAAACCAGCTTCTTACAGGTAAAGTGGCAGATGTGTACAGTGGAGTTTTGCTTTGTTTGTTTGTTTTGAGTGGTATTGAATACAGGCAATGATAGAATGTTAGAGCATGTGTGTTTCATGAAAAGAAAGAAAATGTGAACATATGAGACAGGATTTATCTTGGGCCTTGGACAAGGAAAATAATCTCTCTAAACCTCATTTCTTTATTTAGAAAATGCAACAGTATTTTAAAATACCCTGGTAGGATTGTTACAAGGATAAATGAGATGCTATATGTATAGTGACTAGACTATTGTTTAGTAAGTAGTCACTACTATTATAATTATTTAAAGTGTCCTTATATAACAAGTGTGGAGAGAAGCTATCTTTAATAGTGACTACAGGACTTAAAAATATAGGAACTCCTTTCACCTTGTCTGATCCCACAGCAGGCACTGCATTTTGATGATGTGCTCTTCCTAACACAGGCAGTTAGCAGGTTGTTTTCTCAATTTGAATGCTGTGCCTGAGGTGGAAAATGATTGATTTTTTAAAAAAGAAATGCTTCTAATTTAACATTTAAAATTTATTCTTTTGTTTGTTTCTTAAAATAAGGTTCATTTTTATAGAAGAAGGAAAAACGTCAGTAAGTTGACAATGCTTATTAAAGTGAAGTCTGAACAGCGCACAAAGCCAGAAACTCAGCTTGCAGACCATTTAGAGAGGAGGTGAGGCAGAATTCTCCTACATCATAGACAACTGATCTCTCCTCAGGATGGCATGATGGAAGTTATTCATTTTATACATTTTCTCACAATAGTAAAAAATGTATGATATTTTTAATATATTTATTATATAAAACCCATGATGTATATTGTTGACATTTATTTCATGTACTTTTGAGAGTTCTGCTTTGTTTAAATCTGGGAAGTTAGAAGCTAGCGTCCTCCTGAACCTCCATCCCCATTTGGCAATACATGCCCACAGTCTGGCTTAGAGAATCTACCAGAGAGCTTAAAAGTTGAGGTAGGTCATGAAGGGTGAAGTAAGAGGTCAGTGGCCCCCAGTGTGAGAATGACCACCAACAGGATGAGTGTGCCCACATACACAAGGAGAATTGCTGTGGGGATCCAACAAAATGTACAACACAGTTGCTCTTTAATTTGTTCATGACTAGGGATCCATTCTCAATTTCTCCTTGTGTCTATTTAGATTACTGCCTAAGTGACTTAACCCGGTCTTGGGTCTGCACACAAGGACAGTTCCCAGGTTTATATTCCCATGCTCAGGCTGTCCTCTAAACTTCAGACCTATGTGTCCAACTGCGGACTGGATGTGTTGATGTTCTCCTCAAAGGTGCTTTCCCCTCAGACTTGGTCACCAGAGTGAATGAACTCCATTTTTCCAGTTGTTCCTGGGGGAAAAAAAAGAGGGTGGGTTTTACTTGACTCTTTTCTTTATATCACACAACATCCAATCAATCAGCAAATCCTGTCATCCTACCTTTAAAATATGTCCTCAGACTATTTCTCACGGCTATTACCATACCACTGTTGCAGTAGCCTCCTAATATATCCATTGTTTCTGCTCTTTTTCTCCTACAGGATCTTGTCCTTAGAATGGCTAGAGTGATTCTCTTTTAAAATACAAGTCAAATAATAATGTTTCTCTTCTTAAATATCTCTAGAATCTAAGCTCTATATAATGATCTCTAAAGCCTTATATGATCTGTCTCCTGCCACTTCTCCAGCTTTGTCTCCTTCCCCCTCACTACACCTGCTCTGCAATTTCTCCCTGGTCACAGTAACCTCTTTACTGTTCTTCAATTAAGCCTCAGGTTCACAGTAACCTCTTTACTGTTCTTCAACTAAGCCTTAGGGCTTTTGCACTGAATTGTTCCTCCTGGAACGCTATTTTCCATATGTGGTCTGCTTGCTTCCTTACTTCAGATTTGATCTCAGATCTTCAATAAGAGCTCTGAGTACTTGATCTCCACACACCTCCCATCTGTCACTTCCCATCTTCTTACAGGAAGTGTTAGTCAAGTATCAACAGGATAACAAAAATAATTCTGAGTATTAGAAACACAGGGAATTTCATACAGGAAATTAGTTCTATGAGTGATGTAAGAGGCTGAGAAGTTAGAGGGGACAATGAAGCAACCGAGAAATTAGAAACAGTAGAAAACCACGACTCTTCCTCCTCCCAGGAAGGCTAGAAAAAGGCTCTCACATCACTTGGCCAAAGCAGGAACCACAGTGGTTGCAGAGGCTGGAGCATGAAGGGACAGCCCTCACTGCAGATGCTGTCACAGGAGGGAGAGAGAACAAGATCCTGGCTTCTTCCTTCCTGGGGTGCTCATCTCCCTCAGTGCCTCCCATTGGATGAACTCACGTAGACATGGGGCTAACACTGAGGCCTGTGCTCACCCTGCAGGGGCAGCGCCCATCACCCTGATCTCAGCAGAGGCCCGAATCCAAAGAAAAACAGACCCAGCCCTGGCACAACCTGCTCTATTTTCTTCAGAGCATTCATCATCCTTGACATACTGTATTTCCCCAAAATTAGGACAGTGTCTTATATTAATTTTTGCTCCTATAGACATGCTAGGTCTTAGTTTCAGGGGATGTCTTATTTTTCCATGAACAAGAATTCACATTTATTGTTGAACAAAAAATCAACATTTATTAATATACTGTAGTCATGTCATCACAAACATCAGCATAACCAGCCAAACTCTGAATTCCATCAAGAATTTCTTGTGACTCTGTTTCCAGGTACAACAATCTATCCTGTTTCCCCGAAAATAAGACAGTGTCTTATATTAATTTTTGCTCCTAAAGATGTGCTAGGTCTTATTTTCAGGGGAGACTTTATATTTCTAAGCTTGAAAAAATTTGCACTAAGTCTTATTTTGGCGGGATGTCTTATTTTCCATGAAACAGGGTAGTAACAATTTTCTGTGTATTTATGGCTTCTCTACCTTGACTGGAATACAGGGTCCATGAAGGCAGGGGCTTTGCTGTTTTGTTCACTGCTATATCCCTGGTTCCTAAAACAGTATCTGACACATGTAGGTGCTCAATAAATATTTTTGAATGAAAGAATATATACTTCAGTAGACAGTAAATCTGACTTATAGCAGGCAAATAACAAATATATATTGAATAAATGAGTCTGATTAATAATATCAATACCAAGGTGAGTGTAATTTGAAAAATAACAAGGTGACATCTTAGTTGAAATCAATCTCATAAGATTTTCTAACAGAAGACTCCTGAAAAAAAATCACATTTATTTGAAAAACCTTATAATTTATGATGCATTTTCAAATGTGACTCCCTCCTTCAGATCTCTGCTATCATATTTCTTGAAGGTTTTTAGACTCAGTTTCTGTTTCATCTTCCTGATGTCCAATTAAAGTGCTTCCTATTTGATTCTTTTTGTCTTTTTTTTTTCTGACAGAGACAGAGTCAGAGAAAGGGATAGATAGGGACAGACTGACAGAAAGGGAGGAAGATGAGAGCATCAATTTTTCATTGTAGCACCTTGGTTGTTCATTGATTGCTTTCTCATAAGTGCCCTGACTGGGGTGCTACAGCAGAGTGAGTCACCCCTTGCTCATCAAGCCAGTGATCTTGGGCTTCAAGCCAGCCACCTTTCAGCTCAAGCCAGTGACCATGGGGTCATGTCTATGATCCCACACTCAAGCCAGGGACTCTGTGCTCAAGTTGGTGAGCCCACATCCAATTCAGATGAGCCCGTGCTCAAGCCAGTGACCTTGGGGTTTTGAACCTGGGTCCTCTGCGTCCCAGTCTGATGCCTTATCCATTATGCCACTGCCTGGTCAGGCTCTTTTTGCTTTTTTTTCTTTTAAAACAATAGTAATGTTATTTATTTATATTATTTATTTTACCTTTTTGTGACAGAGACAGAGATAGAGAGAGGGACAGATAGGGACAGCAGACAGGAAGGGAGAGAAATGAGAAGCATCATTTCTTCATTGTGACACCTTAGGTTCTCATTGATTGCTTTCTCATATGTGCCTTGACTGAGGGGGCTACAGCAGACCGAGTGACCCCATGCTCAAGCCAGCTACCTTGGGCTCAAGCTGGTGAGCCTTGCTCAAACCAGATGAGCCCAAGCTCAAGCTGGCAATCTTGGGGTTTTGAACATGGGTCCTCTGAGTCCCAGTTCGATGTTCTATCCCCTGCACAACCACCTGGTCAGGCTTCTTTTAAGTTTTAAAATAGTTCAGGAAACCTGAAACTCTGAACTCTGTCGGAAATATGTTAAACAACTTTAAAAATAAATGTTTGTACTATTTATTACTAATTAAATTGAACACTCCTTTAGGGGGAAAATGGACAAAATCATTAGTTTATTACATTTTGAGATTAAAACCAAATCTGGACCTACAAGTCAATTAAGGAACAAACATTGCATGAAACTATAAATAGTGGTCAGACAGAAACATTTCTCTGTTCTGTAAATTTTTCACTTTCAGAAAGTCTTAAAGTCAGTGTTGATTATCTTGTTCTTATTTTCTTGATCTCTCCTAGAAATCAAACTCCAAGTGATTTATATCAGAAATCGCTGAATTTTTATTTTCTGGTAGAATATTTGGATAAATATGGTATATGGGTAGTTAGGAAATATACATTTTAACATTTATGACTTTATGACCAATTTAAGCATGTTAAAGATAATTTTTAATGACTGATCTTTTTTTTCAAGGTTTCTCTATATCTGAAGACAATCAAGGGACTGGATTTTGGGCTAAAGATATGCCATGTGTTTAAAATAACTTTTAAACAAAACAAAACAAAAATCATACTATTTCCTCTGGGACAAATGATTCATTCAGGTGAGAGTCTTAGGAAAGTCCACCCATGTTGAACAATAGAAAGGTTGTGATGAGTTTCTCTTTGGCACTAGGCAAGAAGACATTCTAATATACTCTCTCTGTGTGAATTCATTTAATCTCAGCTGCTCACGTCTACAAAATGACTAACTATTGTCAACGTAGTCTTGTTCATGCTTGTTTTTAAGGCTGTTTCTTTTGAGACTTAATCATGGGAGCATGGGAAAACCAGTTTGTTGTTCTAGTTCGTTCCCAGTGTGGTACAGCAGGGGCTGAATTGGTTTGTATTTTATTCCACTTTTGAGAAACTCTAAGATCAGCTTCTAGTTTTTTTAGTTGTTTGTACTTTTGGATACATTGATTAACTTACCTACTTACAATAAAGATGGCTTACCCTATGGAGAACACTTAGACCATATCTCAAGTACTGATCCTATGTACTGTACATGACCAGTTCAGATTTAGAAGAACTCTATGAGCCTGCATCTCTTACTGCCTTCATTTCACTTATGGAAGAACTCAGGTGCAGAGTGGTCAGTAACTTGCCTGAGACTTCACAGCTGATCAGTGGAGGACCTGGGCCACGAGCCTAAGCAGTCTAGCTCCAGAACCCGAATTCTAATCCAGCCTCCAAGCTAGCTAAGGAAATTAAAATATCGTCTTTGTGAAGCAAGGTGAAAGTGTATTTTGATGTTTTTCACTAGGCAAAATCAAACCACCACCAACAAAATACCCTCCTTAAACAGCTTTTCCAAAAAACGGGGGGGCCCTGATGTCATGTTTAAGAGACAGTAAAGCAAAGTTACTGCTTAACTGCTTTATATATGCCTATTTTAAATAATCAAATAAAGAAGACATTGGGTATCTCATTTTGGGGAAAGAAGGGAGAGGGTAGGACAGAGAAGCAGGAGGCTGGGAGTGACTGGAGAGGTGACTTAAGAGGTGGGTGGTAAAAAGACATTAAGCTTTTTTTGCTCCAATGGTTTGGTAGAAGGCTTTAGGATACCTATGGAATTTTGAAACTCAAGTTTATTTAAACTCAAAAGATGAGTTATATCATATGACCTCTAGGCTATATTTATCGATCTTTGACATAGCTCTAACATTCGTCACAATATACTGTAGAAAACTGTGTTTAGATATTCCACTGGGTTTAACAATAGAATTATTATCTTTTTTTTTTTTTTTTTTTAGTGAGAGTAGGCAAGACAGAGACAGACGCCCGCCAGACAGCCGCATGCGCCCCGACCAGGATCCACCCAGCAAGCCCACTAGGGGGCGATGTTCTTTCCATCTGGGGCCCTTGCTCCGTTGCAACCAGAGCGATTTTTTTAGCACCTGAGGTGGAACCATGGAACTATCTTCAGTGCAGGTGACCAACTCACTTTAATTAAGCCCTGGCTACAGGAGGGAAGGAGACGAGAGAGAGAGAGAGAGAGACAGACAGAGAGAGAGAGAGAGAGAGAGAGAGAGAGAGAAGTGAAAGGAGGAGGGGTGGAGAAGCAGATGGTCACTTCTCCCGTGTACCCTAACTGGGAATCGAATGTGGAACATTCACAGGCCCAACTGAGGCTCTACCATTGAGACAACCCACCAGGGCCAAAATAGGATTATTTTTATAGTTGTATCTTGCTCTCTCCTATGAATCGTTTTCTTCTTCTTGAAAATAAATGAGAAAGTAATTTCCCATAAGCAAATCTGAGTGCAATTTCAGATGCTTTCCAAATTATAGCATAACAGGCATTCATGCAACAGAACTGAGAATAGTTGGAAGGAAACAAAACAGGCTTGACCACACTTGAGAACCCACTACATGTTAACAACTAAGCCATGCCATCTTTTTGCACCAACAATATTGAAGTAGTAGAATTAACATATAATAAAATTCACTGATCCTGGCTGGTTGTCTAAGTAGATAGAGTGTCAGCCCGGCATGTGGACCTCCCGGGTTTGATTCCCAGTCAGGGCACACATGAAAAGGGACCATCTGCTTTTCTCCCTCACTCTCTCCCCCTTCTTGCCCTCTTCACCTCCTGCAGCCAGTGGTTCCACTGGTTTGAGCATTGATCCTGAGCTTTGAGGATAGATTGGTTGTAGCTTGGTTGGTCCCAATGTCAGTTTCAGGTGCTAAAAATAGCTTGGTTGATTTGAGTAACAACCTCAGATGGAGGTTTCTGGGTGTATTCTGGTCAGGGTGTTTATAGGAATCTGTCTCATTATCTCCTCCTCTCACTTAAAAAAATTCATTAATTTTATGTGTACAATCTTAAAAATATATATATTCAGTAGTCACTCCCATTATAGTCATGATACAGAACATTTTCACTCATGTTCTTTTGTAGTTAATCCCTTCCTTCATCTCTGGTACGTGAGAACCAGGAATCAGCAATCTGCTTTATCATTATAGTTTTGCCTTTTCCAATTTTTCATATAAATGGACTCATATGATATACAGTCTATAGTCATTAGTGTCTGGCTTTTTTTTTTTTAGCATAATGCTTTTGAGATTCATTCATATTGTCCCATGTATGAGTATTTGTTGCTTTTTATAGCTGAGTAGTTTTTCACTACCTGAATGTGCCACAGTTCATCCATTCATCAATTGATAGACATTTAGGTTGTTTCTAAGCTTTAGCTATCATAAATAAAGTTACTATGAGTGTTCATATACAGCTATTTATGTGAGCATGTTTTCATTTTTCTTGGGTAAATATTTAGGAATGGGGTAATTGGGTTACATGGTTAATATATGTTTAACTTTATAAGAAATAGCTCAACTGTTTTCCAAAGTGACTATTTTATTTTTGTAATTGTATTTATTGGGGTGACATTGTTTAACAAAATTACACATGTGTAAGGTGTACAATTCTACAAAACATCTCTGTATTGTGTGTTCATCACCTCAAGTTAAGTCATTGTCCATTACTATTTATCACTTCATAGCCTCCTCCACCTGCCCACATCCCAGCAATCACCGCATTGTCATCTGTGTTTGTGAGATTTTTCTTTTTTTTTTGGTCTTTTTTTTGCTCAATCCCTTCACCTGCCTCATCCAGCCTCCCCTTTTCCCTACCCCGACAACTGTTAGCCTGTTCTCTATGAGTCTGTCTCTATTTTTGCTTGTTAGTTCATTTTGTTCATGAGTTCCACATATGAGTGAAACCATATGGTACTTGTCTTTCTCTGACTGGTTTCTTTTAATTAGTCTAGTAATCTCCAAGTCCATCTATGCTATCTCAAAAGGTAGGATTTCCTTCTTTTTTAATGCTGCAGAGTATTTTATTGTGTAAATGTACCACAGCTTTTTATCCCCTCATTTACTGATGGACACTTGGGATTATTTTTTTTTAATTTTTATTTTTTACAGGCACAGAGAGACAGAATCAGAGAGAGGGATAGATAGGGACAGACAGACAGGAGCGGAGAGAGGTGAGAAGCATCAATCATTAGTTTTTTGTTGCCATTGCAACACCTTAGTTGTTCATTGATTGCTTTCTCACATGTGCCTTGACCGCGGGCCTAGAGCAGACTGAGGAACCCCTTGCTGGAGCCAGCGACCTTGGGTCCAAGCTGGTGAGCTTTTTGCTCAAGCCAGATGGGCCCGCGCTCAAGCTGGCGACCTCAGGGTCTTGAACCTGGGTCTTCCGCATCCCAGTCTGACGCTCTATCCACTGCGCCACCACCTAGTCAGGCGGGATTATTTTTTATTCTTACTAGCACTCTAAGAGAGTTCCAGGTACTCTACATCTTGTCAAAACTGGCTATTTTCAGTCTTTTTAATTTTAACTATCTGCAGGCTTGTAGTAGTATCTTACTGTGATTTCAATTAGCATTTTCCTAATGATAAAGATATTGACCATCTTTTCATGTGCTTATTTGTCACCCAGATAGCAAATGTTTTGGTTGAGCTGTTCTTATTTTTGAGTTATAGGAGTATGTATCTGTAGTATTTTCTGCCAGTATGGGGCTTGACTTTTCATTCTTTTAATTCTTATTTTTGGAAGGGCAAATAATTTAAGTGTTGATAAAGTTTAATTTGTTAATTTTTTCTTTTATGGTTCATGTTTTTGTTGTTGCTGCTGCTGCTGTTCTATCTAAAAATCTTTGCTTATTCCAATGTCACAAAATTTTAAAAATTATTTTCTTCTAGAAGTTTTATATTTTTAATTTTATAGGTCTGTGGACCATTTTTACTTAATTTTTTGTCAACAGTGTGGAGTAACATCCAGTTTTTTGTTGTTTTTTTATGTGTATGAATACTTGATTATTCCAGCACTATATTTTGCAAACACTGACCTACTTTTTGCTACATGCTAAGTATTAAGCTGTACTTCTTAAAATTTATTTTTTGTTTTAAACTTGCTGTAACCCTTTCTTTAGGGATTTAGAAACACTGAACTAAAGGGAAAGTGTGTGCACTGGAGACAAATTGTAGGAATACTGAGATTTTTTTATTTATCAATTGAAACCTGCTGAGTCTATTACCTCATCAGAATCAGGTTCAGCTGACAACTTATTTATCCAAATAAATTTTCTGTGGGTCAGAAAATTTATAAAGAGCTGTGAGGGTATAAAGGTAAACTCTAACTGTAAGGATTTAGAAACTCAACAAACACATGGTGTGACAAAGAGGGCAAGAACTTATGTTTCGGTTTAGGTGACCCGTATATTGCAAACACGGGGAGAAAATCTCTATATTTCTTTTATATTAGAAAAGTGTGCAGAAAATTGATTTCAAACTTTCTAAAAATAATTAAATGCATTGATCTATGCTTGTGGAGGGCGGGGTGGGAGGAAACACTACTTTCCTACTCCTGCTAGTTCCTGAGTTGTTGGGGATTACCTCTGGTGAATTTGGAAGTAGAAACTGTGTACATGTAGTTATATCCTTGTTTCTTTCTTTTTAAGCTCCACACAACTTTTTCTTTTTCCTTTCTTTTTGTGCATGTGCGCGTGAGAGAGAGAGAGAGAGAGAGAGAGAGAGAGAGAGACGGGAAGAGAGAGAGAGATGGGAAGCATCAATTCTCCATTGTAGCACCTTAGTTGTTCATTGATTGCTTCTTATATGTGCCTTGACCAGGGGACTCCAGTCAAGCCAGTGCCCCCTTGCTCAAGCCAGTGACCTGGGCTCAGTAACCTTGGTCTTCAAACCAGCAACCTTTAGGTTCAAGTCAGCAACTGTGAGGTCATGTCTCTCATCCCACGCTCAAGCCAGTGACCCTGTGCTCAAGCTAGTGAGCCCACACTCAAGCTAGTGACCTCGGGGTTTTGAACCCGGATCCTCTGTGTCTAACTCAAGACTGATGCTCTACTGCACCACCTTCTGGTCAGGCAGCTCCACAGAACTTATAGGGAGCTCACATTCTTGGGGAGGCCTCGTGCTTTTTAGTTTTTCCCATGACTTGTGGATATGTCTCATTCTAGAATTTTATTTGAAGAATTTGCATGACAACAGATATATTCTTTAATATAAATTTTATAAATAATAGACATGGTATTTTGCACTCCTGACTGTACAGTATTTCTCAATGGATCCAGAATGTGGGTAGGAATGAGGGATGGAGTTTATTGGGTCTATTCAACACCAAAGGTCCAGACAAAATAGAATGCTAAAGATTGGTTTAATAAATGTTTTAAGTATTTAGTTATTTTAAGACACATGTCTATAAAGTTTAACATAGGCTTAAAGTACAGTGAAAATTTTGTTTATACAAATACCTTCCTGTAAAAAGAATCAGACACTTCAAAATGGCAGTTGAATCTTTATCCAATAGATAAATTAGAATTAGGACTGGCAACGATGTTAAACAATAGTTTTATTCTACTTTGAAGCAAAGTTCAGGTTAAACAACCTCTTGAGATTTACTTTAGGTCTATGAATTCATTAATAACTGTAGATTTCTTTCAGCACTTGAACAATACTGAAAATAAACAAGTTTAAATTCTCATGATAAAACATCTCCACTCCTCTTGAATGTACTTTTTCTTCAGTGGCAGTAAAATCAGATGATGAACTTAGTGATTCTTTACATTGAAACCAAGTGTTGGTCTTCATCACTCGGGTAATATTCTTTGCCTTAGGATCATACTCAAATTGCTTTGATCCACGGAAAAAATAGAAGAATCCTAGAGAGAAAGAATCGTGATTAGTTATCTTACACTACTATCCAATGGTTCTCTACTTTTTAATTTTCTGAATGTAGAATAAAATCATCGAACATTCTGCAGAGGAAAGAAACTTGTGTAATTGTATACATACATTTTATTTTATTGTTATCACAGAAGAAATATTATTTTTATTTCCCTGAGGAAGAAGCTAAGGTATGAAACATGAATGTCAAGGGGCTTACTACCTTTCTAGCCAGACTGTGGTTTATGCCAGAGGTTTTCAAACTGTTTCAAAAGAGTGTCTCAGTGAGGGAAGAAGAAGGTCTCTGTGGGTGTGGACTTGGGACCTAGATTCTCATTTCCTTAAAACTGTTTTACTTTATATGTTTTGGGTGTTGTGGTTTTGTGTTAGATATCATTGGGATAAAAAATTGTGTCTCTCAGAAAATATTTTTAGATCCCTGTTTACTCCGTGGTCTAGGTCATTGTCTTTGAAGATACTAGTAGCTAGACTGGTACATTAAATTACCTGAGGTTATTTAAGACTGCAGATTCTTGAACATCAGCCACAATACCACTGCCTCAGGAACTCTGAAGAATGTGCAGTTTCACACAAAAATCTTAAGTGCATATTAAACTATATACATTATATTTTAAGAATCACTGTTCAGTTTATGTGCTTAGTCATTTTTCACACTTAAAACTCCTCAGGCAGTGTCTTCTAGGGGGTATTTAGATCAATGATAAGTAAAACTACTTTTGGCACTTTTCACATAGAGTTGAAATGGTATAAATAACAGAGACTATAATTCAGGATTTACTGGTCAAATTTGTGATGATGCCCACAGGGTTAAAGTTTATTGTTACTTGTACTCAAGAGTAGTAAAATTACATTACAGTTAAAACATTTAAGTTTTTGTGCTGCCTTCTTACACTGTTGATAAAGTCTTCGAGGTGTCGTAAGGGTTTAGGCCTCGATGCTCACCTTTATGCAGGAAAGCAGCGTCAACTCGAAGACCAATTCCCGGGAAGTATTTCACCACTCTCCGTGGGTACCCTCTGTCCATGGTTTGGGTCACTTCATCATACCTGGGTACATGTATATGAAATGTTTTTTTGGGTTCTTTGTTTTGGGGAGCTTAGTTCACCTACTTCCCAGCTTGAAGTCAAGCAGGTATATGGAGAAAATAAGCCTAGTAAAGGAAAACTAATTGTCTCAATAATAAAAAATGTGGAAAACATGTTTGGTTGAATAATTTCCAGCGACTTGGAAACAAGAATCGAAGAGGGAAAAATAAACACATTGTTTGTCAAATTGATGCTATCCTGAGGGAATGTAAAAGTAAGGGATCAGCTTGGAGCTTTCACAGATGTTTTATTGATTGATCTTATACAGAAGAAGATAGAGAGACAGTGAGAGAAAGAGAATTCCTTTGTCATTTCACTTAGCTGTGTGTTCATTGGTCGTTTCCTATCTGTGCCTGACAGGGATCAAACTGTCAAACTGATGTTTCTGGATGAGATTCTAGTAACTGGGCTAACTAGCCAGGGCCATTGACTGAATATTTTTGTGTCATCAGCAAGTTGGTTGATATCACAAGTTTTATTATTTCATGCAATCTTTATCTTTTTCTTCTTCTTTTCCAAGTGAGAGAAGAGGAGATAGAGAGACAGACTCCCACATGCACCCTGACCAGGATCTACCCAGAAACCCTTGTCTGGGGCTGATACGCTGCCCATCTGGAACCATACTTGCAACTGAGCTATTATTTGTGCCTGAGGCAGAGGCTCCATGAAGTCATCCTTAGCACCCAGCCAAGGTGCCCGTACCAATTGAGCCATGGCAGCAGGAAGAGGAGAGAGAGGAGTAGAGGGAGGGGTGGAGAAGCAGATGGTCACTTCTCCTCTGTGCCCTGACTGGGAATTGAACCTGGGACATCCACATGCCAGGCCAACACTCTACTACTGAGCCAACTGGCCAGGGCCTATTTTTATCTTTTTTTAATTTTTAATTTTTATTTTTGTTTATTCATTTTAGAGAGGAGACACAGAGTGAGAGAGAGAGAGAGAAAGGGGGGAGGAGCTAGAAGCATCAACTCCCATATGTGCCTTGACCAGACCAGTGCAGGGTTTTGAACTGGCGACCTCAGTGTTCCCAGGTTGACGCTTTATCCACTGTGCCACCACAGGTCAGGCTATTTTTATCTTTTAAGTGGGAGAAAGATCTTTGGCCTCACTAAAACATTCTTTTGTTAGATGCATGTCATCCATCTGGAATTGCCTTCCACATAATTCACTTTAAGAAGACTATAGTTTAGTTTTATTTTTGCTTATGCTAAAGTGATTCTATGTGAGTAGTTTTCTTCAGAATAAACAAAAGGGTCAGTTGTCTGTAAACTCACCTCCAGCACCAAATGCCCACAAAGAAGTAGGTTTTTCTTGTGTTGTGGTCACAGACAGCCGCATCAATTTTCTTCACATATCTTGGAAAGCCAATTGTGTAGATGGATTTGGGATAATCTGGTAAAACAGCATATCCTCTAATCATCCAGAAATTGTCATCTAAGAAGAGAGAAGTTGATTATATTATGGTCTATTTACTAGAGTGAGAAACAGATGTCTTAAGAAGTTTGAAAAAAATTAGATGCCTAGGTCTTTTCTGGTTCAAGTCTTAGAGGTTTAGTAATCATGTCTCCATTTATTCTTACTACTTTCTAGAACTGCTTGTTTCATTAGTATTACACAAATAATATACACCTATAGTTAATAGTGTGCATATCCATATCAATTGGTACTGTATTGGTTGTTTTTCTAACTTTGACAAAAGTGTGTTTGGACTCATTCTCTTAAATTTCAGCATTCAAGTGTTCTCAATAACAAGTAATCTGATGAAATCCTTATATAAAGTACCACTGCTAGGTAAGTATAAGACACCAATTAAATTTTAATTTATAATAAACAATGACTGATTTTTGGTATAAGTATATCCAAAATACTGCAGTATATACTCATTCTAAAATTATTTCTTGTTTTCAGAAATTCAAAGCATTCTCTATTTTTATTTTTTAATTATGGCAACACTAGTAAAATCGAATATAGATAAGACATGGCAATTAATTAATGTCACCTCATTAAAATTAATAAAAAAGAAGAAAAAATACATGGCTTACCTTTATTTGGAAGAAAAAAAGACCGCTTTTTAGTTTCTGTCATACCAGTTTATGCAGGTTATTTTAGGGCTCTTGTGCACTAAGTATAGTATTTATCTTCACGGCACAGAGAAACCCTGGACAGTTATTCTTTGCCCTAGAAACCTAAGTTCAGGCATTCATGTGTGTGTGTAGGAAGATCATAATTGAAAAAGTTACCTTTAAAAACCAGAATGTTATCTTTAGGATTCTCATATGCAGCATGAATATCAGCTGGCAGAGATGGCCAGAATGATGAGATTAATTCAAATTCAACATCGGTGATATCACAATAGATCCTCCACAGGTGCCTGTGTTAAACAAAGACACTTTATACATACATACAGTGTAAATATCTGCGTCATGAAAACATTGTAAACTGAGGCTTGTCTCTAATTAGTTGATATTTTCCTCAAATCATTCAGAGCATTAATACAATTTCCTTCAGTAAATTTACGTGGCTGTGAATTCAGTTCTACCATTTGGACTACCAAGGTTGGGACAGGCCTTTGTGCCCATTCTCTTGGGTACATAAGAGTAGTAAACTAGCCATGGGAATCTCATAAATAGTACTCAGTGTTTGGGGAGATTAATTTATCTACTACTCACCTTGGAGTGCTCAATGGCCTCATTTTTGCCAAAGCAGAAATACCTAACATTCTAAGCCAACACCAAGCATTCTAAGAACTCTTTGGTGCAATATTTGCTAGAATGAAGAAATGTTGTTATGGGTGTGGTAACATATTTTCACAGATTTTTTCTTTTTGAAAAGTCCTGAGTCTATGAATGAGACATTAAAAGTTCCTATATTCTGTTCCCCTTCCTGCGCCAGGAACCGTCTCCTAACAACTGGTCTCTCAGTCTCTGCTGTTAGGAGCATGTCATTATAGTGCTATATAGTCATGGGTGGAAGGAATCTGACTTCTAATATATTTTTTTATCACCATGTCTTTGTTAAATTGTTAGATGGAGTATGTCCTGATACTTTGTTCTGAAAATATGGTCATGGTATACATAACTGATACACAATACTGTAATTTAAGACCAATAAATCATACATAGTGAAAGAAGAGATTTCTTACTACCATTTCCTGCTGATACACATTTAACATCAGGCTCTCTTGGTAGGAAAAATACCTAATTTTTGTCATGTTCTGATTTTCAGGGTGTAAATACTCTAACTATGGCCAATTTTAAGCTACCAAAGCAATGTGAATTGCTTTACAAAATTCCTGAAAAATTAACATTTGGATCGTAAAATAGTATAAGTCAACTCCAACACATCATTGGGATTGGTGTATTATTTTAGCTAAGAAGTCATTGAAAGTTGACTTTCTGTGGAAATTAAAAATTTTGCTTAAAGACATTTAAAAACCAATTTATTAAACAACTAAAAAATATATGCACATAGCAAAACTTTCAAACAGTATGAGCAGTAATGAAATGAAAACTAAAGGCACACATTCTCACTATCCTCACAATTCCAGCTTCATTCCCAAATCCTTTGAAATGAAAACTCTTCATAAGAAGTTAAGGTTCACAAGGAAATCAGTTTACCTGCCTTTAAAGAACATTACTTCTCTGCGGAAAGTGGTAATAGCATCAAAAGTCAAATCAGGGTCACAGGCATGGGGTACAGTGGGTCTCTTTGGCTTAGCAGGTACCTTGGGTAAACCTCCTTTAATGAGAAAATAAATACCACAATGAATTAAGAAGGCATGTGATAAGATCCTACTGAAGGATCTTACCCAAGTGAATATTTTCTTCATGATACTTCAAGAACTGATTTTCTCAACTTCCTTCTGGAAACCTTCCTACTTTAGCTCATGCATATTCAGATTTATGAGTTGCTCACCATAGATGGATTGTATTCCATTGATATCATCCTGAGAAAGTGGGTACTTGCTAGGATCCATGGAGACATAATTTGGGTACATCAAAGCTGTTTGATCATTGGAATGAGAAAGCCCTAGTGAATGACCAAATTCATGAGCAGCCACAAGAAATAAGTTGAATCCTTAACAAAAACAGGGAAAACAGGAGTACATGATTTACTCAACAGGAGAATGGTTACATCTGAAATTAGGAAGTAAATAAAGGTTATCAAATTCATACATTTATCCTGGCCTTCAACACCCTCTATAATCTAAGTCTCAGTCACTATTTTAACCTTCTCTTCCACCACAATTCTAATACTTCTGCTGGTTAGATTATTCTGTCCAGAATACTCTTAACTCCACTTTGCCTCTGAGATCCTGCTTGGCCTTCAGGTCTCATGTTGGGCATCACTTCCTTCTTGACCTCTGGATCTGTATTTGAGTAGAATTTCTTTGATGTGCTTCTTTAACATTCCTGTATTTTTTTTTATTCTAGTGTTGATCATACTGATTTGAATTGCCATTTGATAGTATGTGCCCCCTTGATTGTAAACCCCTGGACATGAGGGTATGTGTCTTGTGCACTGTTATGTATAAGACAGCCTCTATCTATCACAGAGCCTAGGTCAAAGATGATATTGACTAAAGGATTGTTGAATTACTTCATTTACTAGATACCATATTTTTCGCTCCATAAAACACACCTGACCATAAGACACATCTACAGTTTTAAGAAGGAAAATAAGGAAAAAAATATTCTGAACCAAATGGTGTGTTAAAATATTTAATAAAATACTGTATTTTTCACTCCATAAGATGCATGGGCATTTTCCCCTCACACTTTTTGGGGAAAAAGGTGCATCTTACAGAGCAAAAAACATGGTACTTGTAGAGGATCTATCATGTGCTGATATGTTGCAGGATGTACGATACTGTAGGAAAAAGAGGTCATCTGTCTTTTTGGAGATGTGTCTAGATAAAATTTGCATTATACATTGGTACCTCTGTGAGTGTTTTTTCCTGTGCCTAGAAATCACTCTAATCACCATCATCGTCGGTACTAATCATCATCAATATAATCATCAGTATCAAACACCTTTTGAGTATTCATCATGGGCAAGTGCTTTGAAGAGTGTTTTATTACAGGTACTTGTGTTATCTTTCTGCAAGAATGCATTGGCCTTATTTCACAGGTAAAGAAACAGTGTAAGAAGATTAACTAACTTGTGCAGGGTCCCTCATGTAGGAAATGGGAAGCCCTGAAAGAAACCACAGGCCGCCAAACCACAGACTATTTATTGCCCTTTGCATATCACAATGCTGTATATCAGTAGCATATATTACGTATATGTAACATACAGATACAACCAACAGGGCAGCAAGTCGCAGAGGGGCAGGGGGATGGAGGTAGGGGAAGAGGGTAAGGAGGTGAAATGGAAATGGATTTTGCATGGCGTATGGAGGGCACAATGCAGGGGGTGGAGGGTATTATATTGAGTGGAACACTTGAGACCATGATAACACAATAAATTACTTAAAAAATAAAATAGAAAGAAAGAAAAGGTCTGTTTTAGTTGTTCAGTGCACGTGCATATGTAGAACATACACATTCATATACAGGCCTTGGGAGATTCTCAGGGAAATCTCTGTATGAGCTCAAATCCTCATTCTATCTCCATGTAATGACTTATCCTTTCCTTAAGAAGCAGTGGGATTAGCAGGTGACTATTGTCTATTGATCTTAAGAAAGTCACAGAGAGAGCCTACATATATTCCAATAAAGGAGATAATCATATAACATATATTATTGCCAAATTTTCTATTAAAAATCCCAATTACATTAGAAATAGATTTGCTTGAGGTTTTTGTGTTTGTTTGTTTGTTCTTTGGGCCAACAATTTGTACCTTGCAGAATGTAATAAAGTAGTTAGATGACCTGTTTGGGTACTGTTGCATGGTTACACACCCAGAACTTGGTGGAGGGCTTTCTCTATCCCCTGCCTTGCTCAAGAAAATTTTGCCATCTTGGGGTCCAGAACTCTCTGGATTTTTTAATAATTGACCCTACACATCTCTCTTGGCAGAAGATTTATGGCAGTGTGGGTAATAGTAGTTACTAAGTATGGGATTTAATAGGGATGAATGGATAGTGAAAGCTTTGACTAATCTCTGCCTCTAGATATAAAGGTAAATTCTGGCCAACCAAAGGGAGTCATTTTGATTTTGGCAAGTACTAGGATATTTCATATAAATTCCTGATTGAACATATTCACACTGCCTTCAGGAAAAATCCACAGAAATATTGGGACATATCTCAGCAAAGAAACATTACAAGCATGATCTATTCAACTCCTCCGTCATTTGGATGATGGTGCCATCCTACCTCCTTCATCTTCTTGTCTGTGATGCTAACCTATTTGGCAATGGCAACAACCAACTGGTGCCTGAAATCCAGCAAGTCTGACTTATTTACCCTCCTGGTTCACTACTACTTGGAAGAACAATTGCATTACATGTTCAGACTTAACGGTGAGTGGCCATGAACCATATTGAGTCACTGGCTTTGAATTTTGCAGAAACTGTACAATTGACATTCGAACCATGTGGAGCTGCTTGGTCAGAGTTGAACTGTGGCCTGTATATCCCCTATCAGCAGAGCCACAGCTTCTGCTTTCCTGAGAGCCTGGACACCAGACACCAGACCCAAGATGACTGTTATCAATGATAGAAATAGAAGAGTGAGGGAGCCCGAGTGTCCACCCAAGCTCCTTTGTTTGCTGTGCATATTTTTAGTGTAGTAAAGTTTTGTTTTTTATTTAAAAAGTAATAAAATATTTCTTATTTTAGTGCCAGGCGGCCTGTTAGGAGAAATGAAATCAACTGCTTTGTCTGAAGGAATGGATCAAATGTAAAGATTAGGGTCTAATTCCTTAGCAGATGGGCAAGAGTTGTAAGAGGAAGTTCATACTTGTAATAAATTTCGAATGGGCTACGAATTTATACACCATCCTTCAATCTTCAATCACTAACTCAAAACGACCACTTTTCTAGAGGCTCTTTCAATCTTCACCCGCAGGTGATTTCTACCATTGGAACAAAGCACAGCATGTTCTGCCTGGTATGGTGGTATACGTGCCTAGGTCTTATATACCACACAAGATCATGAACCTCTGAAGGACCGAGACTTTTCTAGCACAACCCTGTGGTTCCTACAACACCTTGCATAATTCCAGCGCACAGTGAACCTTCAGGCATTGTGGGTGTATGAACAAATATGAGTAAGTGAAGAATGTTCTGATCATAACAAGATTAGCAACTTTATGAGGGTGTTGTATAGATAAGACTTTGAATTGTACAAGCACTATTGTCTGAATAGATATCGAACACTTTTATCAGTCATCTTAGAATATGGAAGACTGTGAGGAAACTGGTAATAAAAGGTAATTGCAAAGTTAATCTTTTCAGGGATTCTTTAGAATAATAAAATTTTGTTCATAAAGAAAATTGGGCTCACCTGCTCCATTCTTCGTCCAATTTTCATCCTCATCAAAGTGAGTGTCTCCACCTATCCCCAGAGAAGGAGGAAAGGCATGGCCAAGGACTCCCAAGGGGCCATCAAAATAACGAGGACACTGACCATGGACTGAGACATAATTCACAGGGGGAAAAGGGTCAGTTTCTTCAAAGCCCTTGAGATGAAAATAGCGATATTTTTCTATTTTAAACCTTACTTCGTGTCCTAAAGGCAATCATAATGTCTGCAATCCCCTTGGAAATCTTGGTGAATGTCAGTGGGGTAACTTTACTCCACACTTCCAAACCTTTCTGAATAGCCTCATCCACATCAGCTCGTGTCATATCTGGAGTGTAGTTCACGATTCTTAAAATTAACAAAAATATGTCAGTTAATGGTTATACATGCATGATGTATGCACACATATTGCAAAAAGGAAATAATTTCTATCTTATGAATCATATGCTGCAGTTATTTTTTGGTATGATGCTATACTTACACTTGGATAAGTGTAAGTTATTTTTACTTACTATTACTTACTTTTATCTACTATTTAAATAAACATTTTATAATGATCTGATCTGCCCTATTAATTGGGTAATATTATAACACTTCAACAAATGAGGCTCAAAGAGGTTAAATGACTTTTCTAACATCACATCCTAAATGGGAAAGCATTAATCTCATTTACGTGCTTGCTATGTAAATGACTATATTCTAAATGTTCTAAAAGGAATTGAAATTTTTCTCAAATGGCTTGTGGAAATCAGTCTTATTGACTGATTGAGAGTCATAAAGGGTTAGTTACTCAGAAAAAGATTTTTCTTTTGTTTATATTATCCATCTTGCTCAACCTATTTTTATCTCAACCCCTAAGACTCAATAAGATGAAAAAACAACAATCACAAAGACTCTCTAGGGCCAGCCACGTGGGGTCTAGAGCAATGGTCAAGGTCACTGACTGTCTCAGCTCACAGGAGCACTTCATCCTCTCTCAGCCTATAAGCCAGCTCCTATCTTTAAATTGCCTGTAGGCAGACTCCATACTTCACTCTGGGGTCCATCCATCATTTGACAACCTCACACACATCACTAAAGTCTTCCCATTTTCTCTTGAGCATACTTCTTCTGTACCTTCAAGCATCTGCATTTAGATGGCAGTGCTTCTCTGGTCCTGAGTTCATGTAGAGGTGGCAGAAGCTAGAGATATTAGAACATACCTGCTGGAGCCAGAGCTATGCAACCTTGAGTATAAGAAATAAACTTTCATTTCAGTTTCTCTGTGTTTCAGGTGACAATAACAGTAGAGTTGAAACCACAGGTTGTTGGGAGGATGTATACATGAAATTGATCATGTGGTATGCACACAGAAAGTATATAGTAAAATAAACTATTATTATTTTTAAATGGTTTATTTATTTTAAAACTTTGTATTTAGGATTTTTAAAGAGAGAGACACACACATCGATTTGTGGTTCCACTTATTTATGCATTCATGGGTTGATTGTTTTGAGAGAGAGAAGAAAGGAAGGACAGAGGGGGGAAGAGACAGAGAAGCATTAACTCGTTATTTCACTAGTTGTGCATCCATTGATTGCTTTGCATATGTGCCCTGAGCCAGGCTTGAATCAGTGACCTTGAGGTAGGTCACCACTCTCAGTCTAGAGCAGTGGTTCTTAACCCTTTTTGAGGTACCGAACCCACCAGTTTCATATGTGCAATCACCCAACCCTTCTTTAGTGATAAATAAAATATGATTTTTTTTCCAAATTCAAGACATAGGTATATGTTTTTTTACTGGTGCACAAAATGAGCCGTGCATGAACATCATCTTGCTCAAAGAACAAAACCAACAAAGCGCATGAACTCACAACAAATTACAGTATTACTTTATTCTGGCCTCCGCTTCTCCGAACCCCTGAGACCGACTCATCGAACCCCTAGGATTCGATAGAACCCAGGTTAAGAACCACTGGTCTAGAGCTTGCATCTTCCATCCCCTGGGTAGAGTCCTGACTGGGATTTGAGCTTGCAACCTCACACTTTAGGATGACACTCTATCCACTGTTCCACTGGCCAGGGCTGGTTGATTCTTGAATGTGCCCTGACTGGGGATAGAATTCACAACCTTGGCATATTGGGATGGTGCTCTAATCAACTGATTTACCTGGCTAAGGCTAAAATAAACTATTATTATTTTTGTTCTTTGGAGAATATATTCATGTTGCTTGGGATTAGAGGGAAATAAATTGATGACAGTATTACCTGTATGTGAGGTTGTATTTCGTCCACCCAGGAAAAGTGTAGCCATATTGACCCACATCAGGAACCCCACACCTGGGTGTCTTCATAATCTCAAGAGTGTTTGAATCCAGTTTTCCAGTCACTGTTAATCCAAAAAATGCTTGCATTGCCCGAATTTTGCCGTCTATGAGACTCCTGTTCATGCTTTGAACAAGATGACTCTCTTTTATTTCAAGAGAGTAGAACTGGTTGAGATATGCCTGACCAAAAAGACAAAAAAGGCACAGACTACAGGAGAGCATATTTCCATCTCAGGATAAAGCATAATTGTCTGAAATCCTTTCTGGAAGTGGGGGAGGAGGAAGAAAATAAGTAATGAGGATAAGAAAGGCGCAAGAGAGAAAAGAAGAAATGAAGGAAACAAAGATGAAATTAAAGAGTCACCCTAAGTTTCCAATTTCCAAGAACTGGTTGAGCTATGTGTCACCAGAATTGGGCAAACCACTTAGCCCATAAAACTACAAGTCTCCACAGAAGAGAATCAAGCTCCTTCTTTATGTTGAATAATCACACATCTTACATTTTCTACTGTAACATTCATTTTGGTGTTTCCTTGAAAATTCTGGAAATATAGGCAATTGGTCATTTTGTAAATTTTATTGATTTAACCAAATATGGCAAGCTAATTGGACTGATTTTTCAAGGGACTCTCTAAAGCAATGTATTTTTCATACATAAAGGGATAAGGGGATCCAAATCGTAGTTGGACCCTCCTGGCTGTTCTTACAATACTTCTACACAGATCTCCATGTTTTGCAGGGCTGCCCTTTCCCCTCTCAGTAGCTCCTCACTTGATATTGTTGCTCAAAGTTGTAGCAAATTCTGCTTTCCCCCACACCATTCCTTCACTCTCCACCCCTCACACAGTTCCTTGATGTCCTTACAGCGAGGGAAATGAAAAGCAGCTCCTTCTCACAAGAGAGTTCAGGACTCTTCTGTAAGAATTTGCTGTCATTTTAGGTCCCAAGACATTCAGTAAAATGAATTTTTTATTGATAGTCATTCATAACATTTGTTGAGCCAGTACCTGAGCCAGTTGCATGTTTTCTTCCTCTTCCATCCTTTGGTTTGTGGGGAATGCAGAAGAAAATGTTAGAAAGGGCAGCGACAGAAGCAGGAGGTTCTTCATTTCTTTCTCTCTTCTGGTTCTGTTTGTGTAGAATTTAGAAAATCATAGTGAGACGTGGCATAAATTTGCATCATTTAATTAATAACAGAAAAAGAACATTTGCCATGAAGTGTGTCATGATGTGCTTTTTTTTCTTAGGTTGAATTGATTTTGCAATCAAGATCTGCAGTTGGTTTAGTAAACAGAACCATTTTTCATTACTGAATTAAATATAAAATGAAATTGGCCTCCAAATTATTTTTGTCCTTGAAAAGTTGGAGGTTTTCCCCATCCATAAATTCTTGAGAGTTTATAAAATATTTTTTGAATAAAAACTCCAAACTATCTACAGTAGCATGGTATTATAAAAAGACAGTGGAATTAAGAATTGAACTACCCTAATTAACTAGGGTAAACATTAAATGTTTATTGAGCACCTATTATTTGCCTGTCATTGTAAATGTTAATGTAAATGATACCATTCTGGCATTGGTGGAGAATTCAGACGTACACAGAGACTGAAACCACACAACATGGAAGCACTGGCAAATGCACAGTGAAGATTCTAGAGACGTGAGAAGGGCCAAAAAGTAGACAGATCACTGCCGATGGGTGTGGCCTAGAGTGTTAAAGCTGGTGGGGCTTGTACTGGGTCTTGAAGAATGGGCAGTATTTGAATTGCACAGAAGAAGAGAGAAAGCATATGAGTGAAAGGAGACCATAAGGAGCAGGTACCGCAGCCAAAATGAGCTGTAGTAAATCTGGCTTGACTAGAGCTCATATATGTGTAGACAGTGATGGTAGATGAATGGAGGGCCTAAGAAAGGGTGTAAGAAAAATGAATGCTTAGAATCTTTGTTATTTCATCCTCACATTTGATTGAGAGTATATCTGAATATAGAACTTCAGGCTGAAATAAATTTCCCTTAGAACATCGAAGGTACGTACTGTTCCAGTGTTTTCTAGGACGTAGAGTTGTTGAGAAGTCTTTTACCCTGAGTTCTGAAATTTTTCTTCTGAAAAATTTTATACATCTTCTCTTTACTTAAATATTCTGAAATTTCATAATGATGTGTCCTAATGTGGGTCTTTTTGCATTAGCATTAGTGGGGAGTATGTGGTCCCTTCCATTATGAAAACTTTAATTCGATGGATCTTTCCTATATTATTTCTTTGATATTCCTCCCAGCCATTTCCTTTTTTTTCGCCCCCTGGTATATATATCTGAAGAACCTCTGGATTGAATCTCTGTGTTTCTGAGTTTCTGATATACCCTTGACTATTTTCCATCAACTTTAATTTTCTAGCTCACCTACTGAATTTCTTATTTCAGCTATACATTTTTTTTTTCTGTGTGTTTCTTTTTCTTTTTCTTTTTTTTGTGTGACAGAGACAGAGAGACAGACAGACAGGAAGGGAGAGAGATGAGAAGCATCAATTCTTTGTTGTGGCACCTTGGTTGTTTATTGATTGTTTTCTCATATGTGCCTTGACCGGGGGCTACAGCAGACCAAATGACCTTTTGCCCAAGCCAGTGACTTTGGGCTCAAGCTGGTGAACCTTGCTCAAACCAGATGACCCCACACTCAAGCCAGCAACCTTGGGGTTTCCAACCTGGGTCCTCTGTGTCCCACTCCATGCTCTATCCACTGCACCACTGCCTGGTCAGCCTGTGTGTGTGCTTTTCTTAAGTGGGAAGAGAGAAGGCAAAGGAACAGACTCCCCCAGGACTGGGATCCATCTGGCAAGCCCACTAGGGGGCAATGCTCTGCCCATCTGGGGCTGTTGTTCCATTGCAATCAGAGCCATTTTAGCACCTAAGGTGGAGACCATGGTGCCATCCTCAGCACCAGGGTCAACTTACTCCATTGGATCCTTGGCTATGGGAGGGGAAGAGAGAGAAAGAGAGAAGTGAGAGGGGGAAGGGTGGAGAAGCAGATGGTCGTTTCTCCTGTGTGCCTTGACTGCAAATCAAAACCGGGACTTCTGCATGCAGAGCTGATGCTCTACCACTGACCTAACCAGCCAGAGCTTCAGGTATATTTTTGGTATCCAAGAGCTCTTTCTAGTTCTCTGAGTATCCACTTTTTTTATTTTTATTTTATTTTTTTAACTTTTTTGCATTGTTAGTGGTTTTGGATGTAAAATGGGTCTAACTTGGGGAGAATGTTAAGTATATTTTTAGTTTATTTTGATATTTTATTTTGCTCCCAGGATTGTTTCCATTTCTTCAGTTTCTTTTTGGTGTCTTTTTTTTTTTTTCACATTAGAAGCTTTCCCTCCCACCCCCAACAATGTTTGGAGACTCTGTGTTGTTCAATCTGTTTAAGAATGCGAGATGAGAAAGCTGTCTGAAAGCTCTGTGTGCATGGTCAGGGCATGTCTGTAACTGGAGGACCTTCACTACCTGGAGTGGGGTGAGGTCCAGACATTTCATGTGATGTATTAGTTGAAATGAGATTTGGTTAGATAGAAAAATCCAAAATAACAGGTGATTAAAAGATAATATATTTTTCTCTTGCAAAGGAGAAATTCAGGTTTGGTTGTCCAGGGTTCATAGGACAACTCTGCATCATCAGGGAGAGTCAACATCCACCTTGCTGCACCACTCTTAGTGCAGTGCCTCATCATTGACCAGGTGGCCTGTCAATGTCTGGTGAATGCATCTTTGTTACAGGTAGCAGAAAGGGGCAGACAGAAAAAGTAAATTCCCAGTCTCTTTCCGGAAGCCCATTCAATGTTCCACTTTCACATTTTGTCAAGCAATTAAACACATGGTCACATCTAGCTGAAAGCGAGACTAAACACTTAGTCTTTTAGCAGGATGCGTTGCTACCTCAAATGAAATTGGAATCTTAGGCCCTGACTCAACACTAGAGCGTCTGCTTGGCATGTGGATGTCCTGTTTCAATCCAGGGTCAGGGCACACAGGAGAAGTGCCCATCTGCTTCTCTACCCCTCCTCCTTCTCACTTTTCTCTCTCCTCTCCTCTCCTCTTCTCCACTCCCCTCCCCTCCCCTTCCCTCTCTTTCCCTTCTCTTCACTTCCTGCAGCTATGGCTCCATTGAAGAGAGTTGGCCCTGGGCGCTGAGGATGGCTCCATGGCCTCCACCTTAAGTGCTAAGAAATGGCTCTGGTTTCAAAGGAGCAAGGACCCCAGATAGGCAGAGCATCACCCACTAGTGGACTTGCCAGCTGGATCCCGGTTGGGACCCAAGCAGGACTCTGTCTCTATCTCCTTTTCTCTCACTAAAAAAATAAAAATAAAAAAAAATTGGGGGTCTCACCTCAGCAAAGAAAGGGGAGAATTTTGTTAAATGTGGGCAACTAGCAGCCTCTGCTACAATGAGGTTTCTATAGTGTATCTGGAAGTTTCACCTGAGAAGTCTCCTCCAATTTCCCATCATTTTGATTTTCAAAAAACAAAGATGTAGGAGTTACTTCTGGCGCCCTGTGTCACATCCCCAAGGTGGCCATGGATGCATTTGTGTAACTCACCTTGCTCTGACAAAGTCCTACCTTAAGCACATACTGGATAATCTGCTTTCTGTCCAGGCCATTGAGATGCTGTAGAGCCTGACAGGTTAATACCTTAGAGCCAAGCAGTGGAAAAAGGCAGCTGAAATATGGATGTTCCAGCCTTCTCTCCACTGGAGAGCTGGAAATATTTGGTGTTCTGTAGGCTTCTCAGGCAGTCCAGTGGAAATTGAGCCCCAGTCGCCTAGAGCAAAAACCTGATGATACAGACTTGTACTGGCTTCTGCTCCTTCTCTGTCTTAGTCTTCTTGCTCTCTCACTCTTGTTTCCTGGGACCATGTCCCAAATAAAATAACCACACAAAAGTCTTAGGTTTTTTTTGCTTATGGAAAACTCAAACTAAGATAAAAAAGACTTATTATTAAAATTCTCACCTTAGATTCTCACATTGCTTGTACTCATATAAAACTTCAATGTAACGGCAAGAAAATACCATATGTGGTCAAGAAAAGAATCTAAAAAAGGAATAGTTTTTTGAATTTTTTATTATACTTCATATTTATATTCACTTCCTATGACTATGAAATATGGTTAAAGAAATAATATACACTCAGTTCTTATATCAACAATGTATGAATGAGAGTTTTGGACCAAGAATCTGTTATAACTAGCAGGTGCTCTGAGAAGATGAATCTCCCATTCTCATGTCTGTACAAACTGACATAAGTGTTAGAAAATATGATAGCCTAAAACTGAGTCTACTGTTGAAAGTGAAATACCCACATCTTACAGACCAGTCTGTGTTTGTTACATGATACAATGAATTGCTTATACATCTCTGTCACTTTCTCCAGCACAGCACCTATAACATGTAGGTGATTGATTAATCCTTGCTAAATAAGTGAACAAATGAATAAAATTATAGTATATGCTAGTTTGCATTTTCTCAACTTATAAAATAAGTTGAATGGTATGTGCTGGCATATTTTAAGGAACTTTTTGAGAACTTTGAATATTTATAAAGTATTTCATAACCTGTGTAGCAATATCTAAAAGCTTAATATCAAGGGTCCTGGCTAGTGCACTGAAGTCACAGGTTCAATCCCCAGTCAGGGCATGTATGAGAAGCAATCAATGAATACACAGCTAAATGAAACCAATAAGTGAAACATAAGTTGATGCTTCTCTCTCTCTCTCCCTACTCACTTTTTTTTCTCTCTCTCTCTCTTTCAAATCAATAGAAAAAATTTAAAAAATTATAGAAGCTTAATATAATGTTATAATTCTGACAAGGGAATAAATGGTTACAAATAGCAAAATTCACCATATTTATACTTTGGATAAACTATGTGGATATATCTAAGAAATTATAGTAGGTTAAAAGTCAGTCATTTAAAGTAAAATATTTATTTTGAATTAATTTAATAAATAGTTTTAGATTCAGAATAAGATGCTAGATAATACTAAATAATAATTACATATGGGATTTGAAAACTTTAACGGAAAAAGAAAATAGAATGAGCTAGTGCTAAATATATTTTACAATTACATACTTATTGTGTAATAAGGTACATTACATTCAAACAATCTCAAATATGACATAGGATTTTGATATCTGGGCTAGACATTACGGTCTCCCAGGTCTTAAAGTATTTTTTTATTACACTGGGGAACAATTATTTTTCATTTTCTGTTGCATGAGGTTTTAGAACTTTTTCTATATATTTATGCATCGCTGATTCCAAATCTGAAATCTGTTTCTTGGTGCATGCTCTAGTTTTTATGCAATTTTAACTTCTTTTTGTTATAGTTAATGGCATGCATTGGTTTTTAAATTGGAGTTAAAAAGCAATGACTCTTGGATTGAACATAACCACAAGCCAATTAATGCTTTACAAACATCACTTTTACATAATTGTCATTGTATTTAAATGTAAAAATGATTATCTGATAAAAACACCCTCTTATTTTGTTTTAAGATTGAATCATGGCTTCTTCGAGTAGGCTTAAATGTAAGAATAGTCCTGACACCTTCTGTTATATATGTGGCTGTTACACACTTCAACATCAAAGGCGCAATATTTCATCATTTGTAACACGTGCATATATTGCCTGTTTTCAAGTTCTCCTTAGCAATCAAGACAAGAATCGGGCTCCTCATATTGTGTGTCATAATTGTGAGGAAATGCTTCGTGACCGGACAAAAGGAAAACGCAAAGGAATGCCTTTTGGTATTCCCATGATTTGTCATGAACCTAAGGGCCACAACAGTGACTGTTATTTCTGTCTGATCCATACAAAGGGCATCAGCAAGAAAAATGGCATATGATCGCATATACTTATATTCCTTCAGCAATACGACCTATACCACACTCTTTTGAGACACTCCCGGTTCCAGTTTTCAATGGTTTTATTTCTTCTAAGGACGAAGAAAGTGAACATAGTAATCAAGTGTATTTTGATAAGATGCATGAGGAAATGGTTTTAGAATCTGAAGGGTCTTCTTCTGATGCCAACAGTCATTAACCCCTCAGCAGTTTAGCCAACCCTAATTGAATGACTTAGTAAGAGATTTGGGCCTATCAAAGAAAGCAGCTGAGTTCCTAGCCTCCAGGCTTCAAGAAAAAATAGACTTCACCGGTCAGCTAAAGTATCCCATTTCAGGAAGCATAAACGAATTTTTGTGGACTTTTTTCCCGAACACAAACACTTTGTTTACTGTCATGATATCAGTAGTCTTCTCAGCCAGCTAGGTGTTACCACTTACAGTCCAACAGAATGGCAGCTATTTCTTGACAGCTCTAATGGAGTCTGAAATGTGTTCTACACAATGGTAATGTTTATGCAGTGGTTCCAATTGGTTATTCAACTCATCTGTGAGAAGATTATAATGACTTAAAAATTGTCCTCAACTTTCTGAAGTATGAGGAGCATAACTGGATCATTTGTGTGGATCTTAAAATGGTAAATTTTCTGCTAGGACAACAGAGAAGTTTCACTAAGTATCCTTGCTTTCTGTGTTTGTGGGACAGCCGAGCTCGGGAGAAACATTGGGCACAGAAAGGAGTGGCCAAAACGTAAAGCTCTGGAAGTAGGAATGCAAAATATTTTTAATGAACCTGTAGTTAATCAAGACAGGATCATTTTCCCCCTACTTCACATCAAGCTTGACTTAATGAAGCAGTTTGTTCAGGCTTTGAATAGAGAAAGTGAATGCTTTCAACATATTATTTCTGCTTTTCCTGCCTTGTCTTTCAAGAAGATAAAAGCAGGTATATTCAATGAACCTCAAATTTGAACCCTCATACATGACGAAGAATTTGCCAGGAAGATGAATAAGGAGGAGAAGGCAGCATGACAGTCTTTTGTGGCAGTTACAAAGAACTTCCTTGGCAACAGAAACCTCCAGAAAACTATGAACTTCTGGTTCAAATGATGCTGTCTGTTGACTTTCTGCAACATTGGATGTAAAATGATCGTTAAGATTCACTTCCTGAACAGTCACCTTGACAAGTTTCCCAGAAATCTTGGAGCTGTTAGTGATGAGCAGACTACTGCCGAAGCATCAAATGAGATTGTCCTTAATAAGTACACCAACACAAGAGCTACAAACATAAATTTTTGCCTGAATAGAATTTAAATAAGTTTTGCGCAAATTTTATGATTAAAATAAGTGTTTTAATATGTTCTGTTTTGAAATTGTAAGCAAATTCTGATGCAATCATATCTTTTAGTGTATTAGTGTATTTACTGCATTATATAAATTATTATATGTTCACAAGGATGGTGCCCAAGAAGACATTCTCCTTCATTATGTTAAACTAAATCTTGATAATTTTACAATAAGATGAAAACCTAAAATGTTGAATTGCAAAAAGAACTGTAGCTTCCAGAGAAAATCTAATGTCAGATTTGAGATCAGCACACTCGAATTAGGTAAGAACAAGTGTTTTTTTGTGGATACAACAAAAATTTTGTTCCCCAGTGTTATTTTTTAATTTTTTATTATTATTTGAGGGTGGAAAGAGAGAGAAAAACCCATCAACTTGTTTCACTTATTTGTTCCATTTAATTGTGCACTCACAGATTGCTTTTTGTGGATGCCCTGACCAGGCATTGAACCAGCCACTTCTGGGGCTGGGGTGAGGCTTTATCCACTGAGCCACCTGGCCAAGGCCTTAAAGTTCTTAGCAGAAAAAAAAAGACATTAGCAAATTTGTGTATCTAAGCTGAATTTAATTCAATTTATTGAAATTTACTGAATTTTGTGCTCAGCATTGTTTGTGCAGTAAATTCCAGTTATCTGTAGATTATCTCAGGGGAAAGAAAGGATATTGAACAACAGTTCCAATGAGCCCATTTGCTTGGACTCTAGCAGGAGAGAATGGAGAGGAGGTAGGAGAAGGAATGGTACCTCTCCTTTTTTTGCTGTCTCCTGAACATGCCAATAATCCTCTCTGGGGGTTTATCTTTGTCATTCTGTGTTGATTCATTTTATTCAGTGCAGATATACTGATCAGCTTTCCAGGGTTGCTGTAATAAAGTACCCAACTTGGTAGCTTAAAACAACAGAAATTTGTTCTATCACAGTTCTGGAGGCTACAGACCCAAAATTAGCATGTTGGGAGGGTCAAGTTCTTCTTTCTGAAGGCTCTAGGGAGGTTCTTATTTGTCTTTTTCTAGCATCGGGTGGTTTCTGGCAGTTCTTGATATATAGATGTCTCACCTCTATCTTCTCATGGCCTTCTTCACTGTGTGTTTGTCTCTCCTCTTCTCATTAGGACACCTAACCTAGTATAAACTCATCTTAACTAGTTACATCTTTAAAGACTGGTTCTAAATAAAGTACATTCATAGATACCTGGAGTTTGGACTTAAATGTGTCTTTTTTTTTTTTTTTTGGTGGTGGTGGGACATAATTCATCCTACATGGCATCAACCGTATTTCTTTACAAGAATGGAAAATAGTGCCACATTTTTAGTAGAACAAGGGGGACTGTCTAAGCTGATCATAATACTTCTAACCAAAATCCCATGCTAAATTGCATGTAGCAGTATACTTAAGACATGTTTATTTTATTACTTACTGATTTTATAGAAACAGGAATGGAGAGAGAGACAGAGACAGAAACATCAATCTGTTCCTGGATGTGCCCTGACTGGGGCTTGAACCACCAACTTCTGAACATCAGGATGAAGCCCTAGCCAACCAAGCTATCCAGCCAGACCACTTAAGATATGTTTAGAGCAGTGGTTCTTAACCTGGGTTCTATCAAACCCTAGGGGTTCGATGAGTCGGTCTCAGGGGTTCGGAGAAGCCTCTGCCGTGGAGGCCAGAATAAAGTAGTACCGTAATTTGTTGTGAGTTCTTGCACTCCGTCGGTTTTGTTCTTTGAGCAAGGTGATGTTCATGCACGGCTCATTTTGTGCACCAGTAAAAAAACATATACCTATGTCTTGAATTTGGAAAAAAAAATCATATTTTATTTATCACTAAAGAAGGGTTGGGTGAATGCACATATGAAACTGGTGGGTTCGGTACCTCAAAAAAGGTTAAGAACCACTGGTTTAGAGACTTAAGAATCATAAGCATTTAAAAGTCAGATAAGCACGTAATGAAATAGTGAGTATTGGGGTGACAAAGAGAACTTACTCTCCTTCTCTCATGATGGATTCACTAACTTAAGATGGTATATAAAAGAACTAAATCAGACTGCAAACAGTAGAATACACCAAACGTATTTTCACTGCAGACAGGACCAATGAATATAGTGACAGCAAACAATATTATTTATTGTTGAGAAAAGTATAACTAAAACATGTCATGGATATGAAAATTAGACTTTCCTTTTATATTCAGAAGATGGATAAAAGCACATTTGATTTTGCTTCAATTTTATCTACAGTTAAGCCATCGAATGCTTCTGTCAATCCTAGTGACTCTATGACCATTAAGACTAAATGCATAATATCTTGGTCCACTGAAGAAAATGAAGAAGTCTACAAAAAAAAAAGATAATATATTGAATTAGAGTAGAAGTAAGATCTCGGATGTTTTCAATTAAAAAGACCCCACTCTTATTTCATTCAAATGCAAATGTGCTGTTTAAAAATTTGAACAAATTAATTAGTAGTTTTTTCTACTTACTATCACGCTGGAAAACTGCATCAACTCTACTTTCTATTCCTGGAAAGGTACTTGCTATGCTTTGGGGATAACCTGGATCCATGGACTGTCTTTGGTTATCATATCTGATGAGAAAAAAATGTCTTGTGTTTTAAGACCAATACAGTATTTAATTATAATGGTTTTATTTACATTGCATGTACTTTACAAAGTGCCTTCACACATATTTTCTCATTCAGTCTTTACAATGTCTTATTTACTGGGACTAAGAATGCCTAATTTTCTTTTTTGTCTATACCTATTTATAAAATATATGGGTATCATTATTACTAAAATAGGCTTTTCATTACTGGTTCAGTGTTGTTTTTAAAATGAAGAGCTATATTTTCTAAGGTTCAGTGAACTGGTACATAGTGTCTCTATCTTTTTGTCTTTCTCTCTTTCTCTTTCTGAATTAATGGAATTAAATCTAATTTAGGCACCAAATTTTGTAGGTTATCTAGATAACATTTGCATAATAAGAATGTTAGACTTTAACTCGTAAATAAGTATTAACCTTTTTCTTTGCATATCACCCTAATGCTTTATTAAGGTTTGCTCTCTTTCATGATATAGCATTCTCAATATCATGGTGCAGGCATTTTAATTTTATAAAAATTTCAAAAGCCATAGCACATCAATTATCTTATGAAAAAGAATGGTTATCAAAGACCACCTAGATATTTAAAACCTTCAGATGTCTGACAGTGGTTTCTAGACAGGGTAAATAAATGTAGATTTCAATCCTGAGTTGAAAAAACAGTATACCTTACCTCCAGACTTGGTTTTTTACGAAGAAGTATGTTTTTGTCCTGTGGGAGACAGCTGCATCAATTGCTCTAACATTGCTTGGGAAGCCGTAATTTGATATATCCTTGGGATAATCTTGCTGAATGTCATAGCCGCTCAGAGCCCAATATTGATTGCCTACAAATGATTCAAGTTATATGGTAGATAAAGTTCTTCCTTTCCTACAAAATAATGTACTGTGTAGCACTTCTTATGCATTGCATAAATTTATCATAGAAATGATGATGGGACAAATAATCTTTAAATTGAAGTTGATTGGGCTATGATGACTCCACTGATAGCTGCTATTTAAATAAATCCATTTCTCAGTGTGACATACACAGCCTCACCATTGGTTGTCTTATCTCATGTGACTACTCTGCAAAGACTAAATTACAACATTGGGGAATTTTAGAAAATTATATCTGAGATGAGGGTGGAAGAACACTAAATTTTTCTCATTTTGTAGAAGAGAAAACTGAGGCCAGACAAAGATAGATCCTACTCAAGTTTAGAGAGCAGGTAGTGGCAGAGATAGACAAAAGCAAAAGCCGGCCAGCCTAACACTCCCTCACTGCCTACCTCTTCTGAACCTGAAAGAGACCACCAAAAGGTCTTTTCTCCCTCCAGTCAGGCAGAACTGAAATGAAATGAAACCCTAGGCAGTTACCTTTAAATAGAAAAACTATGTCCCTGTAAAAATCCTCATAAGCAGCCTGTATACCCGTTGGCAGGGACGGCCAAAATAGAGAAATAAAATTGAGTTCAACGTTTTGTAGCTGAGGATGCCTTCTCCAGAAGTATCTGATGGAACACAAGGGAGAGAACCACTCACACTGTAATCTAAGTAAGGCAGCTTCTGTGGGTCTTGGGCTAATATTGACCCTTATAAGATTGTTGGAAGGATATGACAACATAATAAAAGTAAAGCTTCTAGCACAGTGACTGACATATTGCCAGTACTTTTCTGTGATTTTCTCCATATGGTGACTACTTGACAGTTCTCAGAGGAGGTTTTAAGAGTGACCTCATTTGATTACATTTTACACTGTTTCTTCCTCACACGTTGACAAGTCTTATTTTAGTCTAATTTTTTCTACCAAATGACGAATGTATTTAGCCTATTTCAGCAAAAGCAATATGTATACATTCAGCCTGTGATTACATAACAATAAAATAGCCAATGGAAAATAGAAAAATTCAATCATTTAGATGATTGCCCTGCTTTTTAAGTGATAGCTTCCATCTACCTGATTGAATTTGAGTGAATTGAATAATGTTTTGGTGTTGGATGAACATAGCTATAGAGCCAAGCAGCTAGATTACATCAAGCCTGATTACATCACCACAAACATCTGAATGTTCATAAATGTTTTTGTTTTCTTTTCCTGGATATTCTGAGTCACCCAGAAACCATTAGGAATTCCAGTGAGATGCATCTGTAAGAATTCAAAGAAAAGCTGAATAATATGTAACTTCACTAAAATCCAGTTTTATGTTATGCCAGCAAAAGAAGTCAAAGGAAGGAACAGTTCAACTTTATACTTGTCTTTAAAGAAAAGTATTTCTCCTCGGAGTGTGGTGACAGCATCAAGTGTTAGCCTGGGGTCACAGGCTGTGGGTGTGCTTGGTCCTGTTGGTTGGATAGGGCTGTCTGAGGGTCCTGAAAGATAAAAGATTTTTTATAAACATAAGTCCACTGTAATTCTTTATTGTATTCCAGCACTTTCAGGAGATGGATGGCTACCAGACTATCACACAAAACAGCAAAGTAACTACATTTGGCCCTCTTAAAACTTAAAAAAAAAAAAAAAGAGTAATGGTGATATTCAGAGAGAGTTCCAGGACACATTATGAAGTAAAGAAATTTCAATTATCTGCCTTCCAAATCCTAATACTATCCTTTCCTTTTTTTGATTCCTCTTTCTGCATTTTTTTTTTATTGTCACTTAGTATCCAATTCCTTCTTCCCCTCCAAAATTCACCTTCAGGAAAAAAACTGATATCAGACATTTACCCCACAACATCACTCTAAGTCAAATTTTAGCACTATTTTTCTATAACTATGGTATTTGCATTTCAATGTGTTTTTTCATGGTGGTACCCTGGCATGCTTGGTTGTGTACTGCTAGCCCACCCGAGACAGCAGAATGCTCCCTGGCTTCCTCTCCACTCTCTTCCATTCTGCTTCCTTCAGCACTTGTAGAGTCACAAACCTCTTCTCTGATTTTTTGTTGTTATTCACAGCCACTAGGGGCAGGAGGGCAAGAGGGAGGATAAATGCAGTGGTCTTACCCAGATGGTACTTATAAAAGAGCCAAAGACATCTGTCTCCCACCCTGAAGTTTCAGTCATTTAAAAGTGTTTCTTTCTCTGCACACATTACTTTCCTTCCCCCACAAACAATATTAATATGTTTAATATATGTCTTTTTTGTTAGCATGCTGAAATGCCTTTCTTTGTCTATGTGCACTTTTTTTTCTTAAGTGAGAAGCAGGGAGGCAGAGAGACAGACCCCTGCATGCACCCGACCGGGATCCACCTGGCATGCCCACCAGGGAGTGATGCTTTGCCCACCTGGGGCCAATGCTCCATTGCAGCTGAAGCCATTTTAGTGCCTGAGACAGAGGCCATGGAACCATCATCAGCACCCAGGCCAACTTGCTCCAGTGGAGCCTTGGCTGTGAGATAGGGAGAGAGAGATAGAGAGAAGTGAGAAGGGGAAGGGTGGAGAAGCAGATGGTCGCTTCTCCTGTGTTGCCTTGACTGGGAATCAAACCCAGGACATCCACACTCCGGGCTGATGGTCTACCACTGAGCCAACCAGCCAGGGCCTATGTGTATTTTTAATTTATGTAGATTCACATATTGTGAAATTTAATTTATACTGTGTATTATGTACCATTCTGTTTCTTTTCCATAAAGCACAATGTTTTAAAGACCTGTTGTTACTATATAACCACCTAATTCAGTGCTTCTCACTGCTGCACATACTCTGCGGTGTGGACCCAGCACATTCTACCTAAGTATTCTCCTTCCAGTAGACTCCCAGGTGCCCTCCAACTTCTACCACCACAAACAGGGACTGCAATGAACGTCCTAGGCATGCTCAGGTCTCACCATGTGCTGAGATGCTCTTCAGATGATCTTACCATAGATGGCCTGAATGCCATTGATGTCATCTTGAGGGAGTGAGTAGGTGCTGGGTTCACTGAAAGCGTAGTTAGGATACATCAGGGCACCAGGGTCAGTGGAGTGAGAGAGTCCCAGGGAATGGCCAAATTCATGGGCAGCAACAAGAAACAAGTTGTAATCTGAAATGCAAGCACGTGTGGTGAATGGCTTTAAAGTGCATCTGAGGCTGGTGGAAATACTATCTCAAGGAATGCAGCTTCTAAGCCAAAGTTGCCTGGAGAAGTAGCCTTTCCCATGCCTGCCATTTGCTTTTCCTTTTTAGGTACCTGAAAAAATGAGGATTAGAAGGAACCACAGCAGGAGCTAGAGGTTTAGATTAGATGACTATGAACTTAGTGTCAAATTTCAGAATAAAATAAAACCCATCTTTATTCTGACTCCCACATTTCATGGGTGTAGATCTGGGGCTCAGAGAACTGCCAGCAGAACCGTCACAGGTCTCAGGACTCTCAGAAGCCCTCTCTGCTCGTGTACCTACCAACACCCCTCCCCAGTCCCTCAGGCCCTCAGCCCCATGGGCGGGGTCCCAGTAAAGAGATGGGTAGACAAGAAGCCTGCCAGGTTGCAGAGTAGCCTCAGACACAGAGCTAACACACTGATCACCACAGTCCAGCACCAGTGCTTTCCTGATTCTGAGCTCTTGTAGCAGCTTCAGGAACTCCCCACCAGAACGAGACAAACCCTGCCTCTTATTGCTCCCTTCCCTCACCTTTTAACTTTACAGGCATAGTGCCTTTCACAACTAGAAACTTAAAAACTTCCAAAGCTAATACTATTTTTTTTTAGTCTTAATTTCCTTTTTTTAAATTTTCTTTTAATTTGTTGGGTGTACATAGATTCTAGTGTCCCCCCCCCCTCCCCATTCCTCCCCTCTTCCCCTTGAAGGCTAATACTTTTTTATCAAACAAAGTCCAAGTTCCTTTGCCAAGGCCAAGACCTCTGCTTGGCTTCAGCTGACTTTTGAGGGCTTGACTGCTGGTGTGAACTTTTCACTGCAGCCAGCCTATGTGCCATTTCACAGATACACTGTACATTTTCTTACATGCCTACACTTTAACTCACACTTGTAGAATACTTTCTATAGGCTAGGCAGTATAATATTATTTAATCCTCACAACATTTTTAGGAAGCATTTTATAAGAGTTTTTTTGTTTTTTTTTTAAATTTCTTTTTATTTATTTATTTATGCATTTTAGAGAGGAGACATACACACACACACACACACACAGAGAGAGAGAGAGAAAGAGAGAGAGAGAGAGAGAGAGAGAGAGAGAAAGGGGGGAGGAGCTGGAAGCATCAACTCCCATATATGCCTTGACCAGGCCAGTGCAGCGTTTTGAACTGGCGACCTCAGTGTCCATGCTTTATCCACTGTGCCACCACAGGTCAGGCGAGAATTTAGGAAGCATTTTAAAAAATATTTTTTACAATAATGAACTGAAGCCCACAGATTTTGAATATCTTATCAGTTTTGCAGCTAATAAGTGATAGAGCTGGGGTCAAACCAAGGTAGGTGGCAAGACTTGTCCTCTTACCCCAATGTTCAATTTCCTGTTGATAAATAGCAGCATAAATTCTATCCATGCACCAAGACTTGTTTTATTGATCATTATATCCTTCTTCTTTTCTTCTTTTTCTTTCCCTTCTTGTTCTTAATACTCTTTCTCCTTCTCCTCCTCCTCTACTTCTTTTTCTTTTTCTTCTTCTTTTCTTCTTCTTCTTCTTCTTCTTCTTCTTCTTCTTCTTCTTCTCTTCCTCCTCTTGCTCCTCCTCCTCCTCCTCCTCCTCCTCTTCTTCCTCCTCCTTTTCTTCTTTTGTTGCATTCATGAATGCATTACAAAATCAATCTTTGAATGATAAGGGTTCTCAGTAATTTATCACCATGCACAGTTTGGAAGGGAAAATGTATGCAAAAAAGATGAATGCATTCAATAATGAGAGTGGATAGAGAAGAAGAAAGAAGGGATGTCAGAGGAAGCCTCATTTCCACCTGAGAGGCAAGTTAGGTTGGCATTTGACATAACATGGAAAGAGAGAGATTTTGAAAAGTAGGGTTTGAGGTGTGGGGAAGAACACTTTAGGAAGAGGAAGCAACATAAACAGATATAGGAAAGTTGAAAAGCACTGGTGTGATCTAGGAACAGTGAATATACAATGCAGTGTCTCTCTGTGAAATCTGAAGAGAAACCATGAAAGAAGAGGCTGGAAAATCAACAAGAGCTTGCAATGCCAAGTGCAGGTATTTGGACATTTTTTTTGGTCCATATAATGTAAACACTGAATGTTTTAAGCAGAAAACTAATGTAATCCCAAATGGCCTTTTCAATGACAAACCTTGCTGCAGTTTTGGGAAAAATTAAAGGGAGCAGAAATTGGAGGTGAACAGTTTAGGTGGGAATGTAGATCATTTAATTCATGTGAAAGATAATGACCATCTGAACAAGCAGGTTGGGCAATAAGAATGCATAGTAGTTGAGAGTGTTATTTATCTTGGTTACACTTGGCTCCTAGCACAGGGTCTTAGGTAGAATAAACACTCACAACTAACATTATGAGAAAATGGTGGGTAGAACAAGCCCAAGCAAAGGTAAAATGTTCCTTTTTATTATTTTCTAACAAGTGTTCTCTGACATATTATTACCCATGGCCTTGTGAAATACCATATGGACTGGATTTACCTGTTCTTATCTTCAACTCTTCCCCTCAAGTGGTGCAACTCTTCTAAATCTGTCTTCTGAAAAGGGTGGCTTGCTATATAGGGACATACCTTTCAAAAATAGCTTCATGAAGACAAAATTACTAGATGAAAAAGGAAGATGGCTGCTCTTTTCTAAGTAGACAATTTTCTAAATGAACCCATTTATTTCTGAGTTTCCAAAAATAAAACCTTTTTCTTTTCTTCTCATTTTTAAAAGAAAATTAAGTGAGAGGCAGAGTACCGGCGAGATACACACCTCCATGCGCCCCAATGGGATCCATCCAGCAAACGTCCTACTGAAAGAGCATCCCCATGGGCAGAGCTCTATTGCTCAGCAACTGAGCTATTTTAGTCCTTGAGGCCCAGACCATGGAGCCATCCTCAGCACCCAGGGCCAACTTGTTTGAACCAACTGAGCCATGGCTGAGGGAGGGGAAGAGAGAGAGAGAGAAGGGGATGGGGAGGGTTGGAGATACAGATGGTTGTTTCTCTTGTGTGCCCTGACCAGGAATCAAACCCAGGACTTCCATATGCCGGGCCAATGCTGTACTACTGAACCAACTGGCTAGGGTGACCTTTTTCAAATATCATTAATCTCATGACATTAAGAGAAAGATCTACATAAAGCAGTGGTCAGCCAACGTTTTCTGTAAAGGTTGTGAAGATTTTAGTGGTGAGCCACATGGTCTCCGTTGCAACCACTTAGCTCTCCAACTGCTATATAGAAACAGCTATAGATGGCATGTAAACAAGTAAGCGCGGCCCTGTTCTGTTCAAATGTTATTTACATAAATAAACAGGGACAGTCAGGATTTAGGCATGATCTGTAGCTTTCTGATTTCTTCCCTAAAAAACAAGATCACAAATTGGCTTCAGGATTTTTATAAAACCTAAATTGACTTGATATCTTGAGGTACCAAAATTTTTAAATGGTTTGTTTGTGTGAGTTTAAAGTATTACAATAACATATGTGTGTGTGTGTGTGTGTGTGTGTGTGTGTGTGTGTGTGTGTGTGTGTGTTAGCAGAGGAAAATTTCAATGTGGCAAATGTTTATTCAGAAGCTGCACATTTGAATAACTTACTTTCAGATGTACTGGTCCATGTTTCTTCTGCATCAAAGTGAGCATCTCCTCCAAGACCTGGACCTGGCTGAAAGGCATGAGCCAGGATTCCATTGGGTCCATCAAATGGAGAATTGTCACCATGAGCTGAAGTAAAACAATGTGTATAAGGTCTTTGCCAAGTTTCATGTTAGCCAGAGAAAGCAAAATTGAACATGACAGCTTTGAGCCTACCTCTTTCGACAAAATCAATATTGATGTCTGCTTCTCCTTGTGAGATCTTGGTAAATATCAGGGGTGATACACCACTCCAGACATTAAAGGCTTTCTCAATAGCTGCTTCCACGCTGGCATGTGGCATTTGTGGGGTATAGTTAATAATCCTTCAAAACAAGAAGATGTGTGAAGGGCTCATTATTGTTTTAGAACAGCACTCTGTCAATAAATTGAGTTTCTGCATTTTGGAGTTAGATGCATATATGATAAGCTACCACTTGAAAGGGTCTAAGTAGGGCATTCTGGACAAGTTATTACATGTCTTTAAATTTAATTTCTTATTTACAAAATGAGGATAATAAAATAGTATCCCTCTCATAGGGTTGCTGTGAGGAATTAAATACATGTAAACCATTTAGTTCACTACTTGGCAAATAGTAGCACTTAACAAATATTGGGTATTATCATCATCAGTATCATAAGGGGCATTGAAGGTGAGGCTATTTCCCCTCCAGTGATGACTAAGCCTTTTTTGGATCTTAAAGTAAATTCTTAGAGAGACAGTCTAACATTGGCATAGTCCTCTTTAGATTAGAAAGAGGTCAAAATGTCAGACTTTGCAATGAAGAGGTCTTTACCCTTGTGCTTTCATACTACTCATTGGCATCTGAACTCTACAAGGCAAGGCTATTTGTTTGCTTGTCTTTGGTGGCAAGTCCTAGAACAGTGCCTGTTACATTATAAATGCTCCATAAACACCAGCTGAATAGAAATATCACCTGTAGGTCAGGTTAGTCTGTCTCCACTTGGGGTTCCCTGGAGTTAACATGAAATCACCCGTGTCAGGCACTCCACAGCGAGGCTTTTGCATCATCTCCAGGGTTTCCTCATTTGGCTTTCCTGTCACTTTCAACCCGAAGAAGCGCTGCATTTCTTTAAGCTTCTCAACTATCACACTGGTGCTGATCTTTTCTGACTGTTCGGTAACTGGTAGACGTTTCGATAATTGGTAGAAGTTTCTTAGGTAATTCTGGACAAAGACAACCTTGTGAGGGGACTTGCTGTGAAATTACCTTCAATTCTCTGGGCATTTTGCATTCCTTTAAAGTTACTGCAGACTTGTAACAGTCTAGTAATAACCTGATTGTTACAGGAACAAAACCCCCACAAATTTGTAGGTTGACTTTGAGAGAACAGTGGCTATTGGAAAGAACAACCTGTCAGTAAGTGCTCCAATTAATGTTTATACAATAAAAAAAATAGGCATTTCATAAGGGATGAGGTCCGAGTCCTCATGCAAAATGCTAGACTACAGTCAGGAGATGCTTTCTTATTTTTATTAAAAAAAAACAACACCACAGCTCTAGCATTGATTGACTTCTTAAAGTATTAGTTGCATCAAAGCAGATTCTCTCTTTTAATCCTCTTTTCACTATTGCTGAGAGGGTTTACTCCTCCCTATTAGGAAAGGAAGGTGTGAAAGGAAAAAGAAGAAATGAAGGTGCAGAGAAGGAAGGAACTTGCTGAGGTACCAATCCAGGTCCAACTCATCATATTGCTTCTCAAGTGAGAATTGACAATTTCAAAAAAGAAATGCAAATAAATTTGAGGGCAAGAGTAGCCCCAGTGACATTAGCATTTTATCTACCACAGTAACTCTTTAAAAGGGGCCAACACCCAACACTCATTAGGAAGTAAAGGTTCAGAGGGGCATCAAGCCAAACGTAGGATCGTAAGATCGCTTTCACCCCAAGCAGCCTATGAGTACCTGATTCTTTGCAAGTGACAGAGGGCAGAGCACTTTTGTGTTCCCACAGGCTATGGGATCAGGTTGGTTTGGGTTTGAATCTTACTTCTGCCACAAACTAACTGTGAGTTCTTGGACATACATCACTTAACTGACTTCAGAGTCCCTTTGGTTCCTAAAGTGGCATGAGGGTTGTCATGAGGCTGAAGTGAGATAATATTTGTGAAATATTTAGCAGAATGCCTTGTACAGAGCAAATATTGAATAAACTAGTTATTATCACAGTGGTTACTGTCACCATTGTAAAAGATATTCTTAAAAAGTAAAAGAAAACAAGAAAAAGAAACAAGAACAATGCTTTTCTAAAACTGTAATGCCAAGAAAATTGTGCATGACAAATTTATAGCAGCATTCCCTTGTGTGTCTTAAAACTTTAGCCTGATGTTTATACTGTGAAACAATGGGAAAAAGCTAGTGGTTTTGCTTTTAAAAGTGCTTCCAAGAGTTTATAAACAGCCCCATAATCTGGTGTAAGGAAATAGGATTACACTATAAACTGATTTTATTTCCTGTATTTCCTATCTCCATGCTTTCTTATTCACCTGGGATTTTTTGGCTGCGAAGACAAGTCATATGGAAAACACCAGACATGTTATAACTGGGTTGCAGATATACTGGAAGTGAAAATCTTAGGTAAGTAAGAAAAGAACATTCAGTTCTGTAATTAAAACCATTCCTTCTGAAAGGGTTCCCCAGCTGGTGGCAGCCGGGCAGTGGCATGTTCCCAGGGTTTGCTGAGCCCAGCTTGTTTTCATGTCTGGCTTTCAGAGGATCCAGCTCGGAACCCTCCAAATTTCTGCACTGAAATGTTTAAGCTCAAATAAATCACCTACATCATTTCTTTCAGGCTGTTTTAATTAAAAAGAGAAAGCAACTCAGATAATTTCCTAATTACCAGCAAATCAACCACCCACCTGGTTGCTAATTTACCTTAACAAACTCTATGTTTTTCTCTTCTTGGGGTTGAAAGCCCACTGGAGAGGCCTTGGAAAGCTGTATGTGAAGAAGGAGCAGCAGTGGAAACATCTTCAGACTGGACATGGCCTTTCCTCCGAGCTCTGCCTTTTTTAGATTTCCTCGCTGGCCTTCTGTGTAGGGTCCTTCCTCTGGGGGGTGCCCCGATGTTCACAGCATCCTCTGTCCCTCACCACTCTCTTTTGGTCTCTTATAAAGCTATGTCTTAAACAATTGCCACATCAAGAATGTGAGGAAACACACATCAATTACACTCTGACAATTTTGCAACATTATAATGTGATTTAGTACCCCCAAATGGAGGAGTCTTTCTACAGAAAAAGTGCAATTTGCTACTCTTTGCTCTTGAGGGTTTTAGGTAAATATATACTTTTGCATTATTATCTGGTCAAGGAAAAGGAATAAGAGACTAATCCTGGAGCATTTGTCTATGGTTTACTTTGCTGGGTATATAAGATGCTGGCTGTATTAATTTATGCTCCAGAAATACATGTTGTACCTATATCACTTCAGGTCATCCTCACACAAACTTGGGCGATAGATTTGCAGAGGAAATCAAATCCAAATAAGTGAGATGACTTGTACAAGTGACACTCTATGATCATGGAGGAGGGAGGAGTCAATCTCTGGTGGATGTGTAGGGAGACTGAGCTGGCAGCTAGTGCCAGGCTGTTTTATGGTTTCCGCTGCAGCGCCCAGCTGGCCCCTAGTGGAGCAGTAGCTCTAGGCCATTAACAACTGGGATACCTTGGCTTGTGTTCAGGGAGGGGACAAGAGAGAGGGAGAATGAAGTGTCTTATATTCCCCAGAGAAAATAACACTGAGTGAAGATTTGCAGACAATGTGGCAACCTAGGGGGTTGCATTAGTGAGGAGCCCTTGGGCATGTTTTTCAGAAGATGTCACCTCATCCCACTTATTAAATCTACATGAATGTAGGTTATGTTACTTTATCATATAGTATATATATTCATTTACATGTTTTATATATATACTGCTCACAAAAATTAGGGGATATTTTAAAATGAATATGAAGCGATAAAAAAGAAGCATTTGTTTATTTTTTATTAAACAAGAACATCAGAAAGCAAACAACAAATCAAATAAACTTGTTTGATTATGCAAATGAGATGTAAAATTGATTTTTATTTTATTGGTGAAAAAGCACTATACAAAAAGCTGAAAGTACTAGAGTATCTGCATGTTCCCTGATTCCCTAATTTTTGTGAGCCGTGTAAAGGGTATTCTTTAAGTATTCTTGTGTATAAATATATACATCAACATGTATGATATGTTAACAATGTGGTAATATTTAAATAGTGTCTTTGTATAAGATGTTATAATAAGAAGTTCAATTCCCTCATAATGTTTCTTATAATCTGCATAATCCAAAGAAATATGTCTTGGGTTAGAACACATCTGGACAGCAGATTGATGTTCATGATATAGATTCCTATATTCAATAAATATTTTCTGCCACCTACCATATGCCAGATGCTGTGATGGGTAATAGTTTATTAGACATAAATAAATAGTGGTTCAGATAAAATGGTGGTGGAATCTAGAGAAAAAAACAATGGTGGGGAGGTAGAATCAAAGAAGGCTTCATGATAGAGGTAGAATTTGAACTGGACCTTGAAAGAGAAGTAGATTATGGACATAAAGAGATGTGGTGATCCATTCTCTGTACATATGTGGTACCTCTCCACCTGTCCCAAGTTGTTCAAGATATTCTAAGGCCATGATCATGTTAACCCTCCCTGGTTACATAACTTAGTCATGACATGGCTTTTCTGCCATTAGGTCTTTAGTAAAAAAACTTTTTCTTACTGAATAAGAATGTCTTAAAATTGGTCTACCAAACGTTGAGATATTTATAAGATTAATGAATGTATTTTCTTCTGAATGTAATAATAAGTGATTTAGATAAGAATTTAATACTTTGGTGAACTCAGTTCTCTGACATACATGTACATGTTGTGTTAAAAACAGAATTGTTAGGCCTAGATCCCGACAACAGGTCCAGCCCCAGTGTGGTGGTGAAAGCCATGTTTGTCTCTAGGGCCTCCAGCTTCTGCTTTCTGAATCCTTTCTTTATGCCTGACCACCGCCTGCCTGCACTCTATCCGCACGTTCCCCCTTCTGATGCTTGGAACTCAGAGTTCTCTTAGGTCCTCTCCTCCCAGAAACCCTGCAACTGGGAAAGAATCAGCTATCAGTCATTTATACCTCAGTGTAAATTTAGGGGCTATTTTCTTGTAAGTCAATTTCTTACTAGGAAAAAAACAAGCAAATTAAAAAGTAACCAGAAGTCATTGTTTTCTGTAAGTTTCAGAGCAAGTAAGGAGATGAAGAAAATTTAGTTTTGGACAAAGACAATACAATGCAAAAACATAGAGGATTTTTTTGACTCCCTAATTCCACCCCCTTATGTGCTGGTCCACAGAAGAGATAGAAAGTTGTATTCCTATGGCTCAGTTTTGCTTTTTAAGTCTAAAAAGATGAACTAATTGCATAGATATAGTTTGTTTTCTTTTTAGTTAATAAAAGTGAAAAAGTGACATCAGAGGAATGGTGGTATGAGAGATCCCTTTGGTCTCTTCCCTTGAAGTTTCAATAATTTGAACAGTTGTAACTCACAGAGTATTCACTGCTCAATGCACCAACATGCTTGAAAAATATGCACATTGAAACATCTAAAGATGGGCCAGGGAGGTAAGAAGGGAGAACAGCTGAGACAAGCCATGAACACAGCCCTACATCCAGGAGCTCACAATGGGGCTGAGTCCGGAGACGGGTAAAGTGAGGTTGTGGATGGCACTCCTTTCCGCTGAAAGGAACCAAGAGATTCAGTGGGCATTTGTGCAGGAGTGGGCAGAATGAGCTGCTGTTGAGCCCTAAGACTTAGGCAGAGACACAGCATGGAAGTATGCCTGTAGTTGTCAGGTGGTCAGCATTCCAGACACAGAAACAAAGCATAAACTCCCAGAGATTACTTTCCTTTGCCTTGGGTACAGGGCACATTATCTGTAAACTCAAGAACTAATACTACAGAATCACTTCTTTCCCTGAGCAGAAGGTGCACTCAGAGATTGGTCCCAGGGTCAGGGCACAGAGGAGACCTTGCGGAGGCCTGAGGTCACCATTACCAAGAGAACAAAACAACACAGAAGGCTGTCAGTTTCCCCCAGCCCACTCCACTCTCACATACCACAGCTACACTGACAGCAGTATCTGACTTCAGGGGAGAGCACTGGGATTTCACATATTTGGAGCCCCATTGTTCATTACATTCCTCTGTGGGTTGGTTCCCTGGGACTGGAGCAAACGGATCACAAGGGAGGCACCCACATACTAGGGAATACTACCCCACAGAGATGTGAAAAGCAGAGAGTTACAAGAGACCTAAAACTCTCTCTCTCTCTCTCTTAGACACACACACACACACACACACACACACACACACACACACACACACACACCCTGTGATTCAGTGCCACCTACTGGAAAATAATAGAAAGACCTCTGCATATTAATCTGCTAAAATAGTGCCACTCATGCATAGAAGCCTAGACAGAGAAGGAAACTATCAAATACGCTGAATGACCAAGGTAGTGAGGCAGTTCAGAAAGAAAATGAAAAATCTTCAGAAAACACACTTAAAGACATAGAAAGATATGATTTAAACAATAGAGAATTCATGATTGCAGTTCTGAAAAAATGTAACAAGATGCAATAAAATACACTCAGGCAGTTTAACGAGCTCAGAAAACAAATAAATGAACAAAACAAGTGCTGTATCAAAGTGATCAAAACTTTAAGAAAGAGCTTGACTGATGCTGGCACAGTGAATAGAGCATCAAACTGGAACAATGAGGTCTCTAGTTCAAAACCCTGAGATTTACAGGGTCTCCAGCTTGAGCTGGAATCATCATTGTGATTCCCAAGGTCACTGGCTTCAGCAAGGGATCACTGGCTTGGCTTGAGCCCCTCAGTCAAGGCACGTATAAGAAGCAGTCAATGAATAACTAAAGCAAAGCACCTATGAGCTGATACTTCTCATCTCTCTCTCGCTCTCTCTAAAAAGAAAAAGGAACCAAGAAATTTCGGAGATTAAGAACCCAATAAAAAAGATGAAAAATGAACTAATAAGCATAGGAAATAGAGCCAACCAGATGGAGAGAAGAATTAATGATAACAAAGATAGAAATCTAGAAATGATACAGAGGGAAGAAGAGAGAGAATTGTGCATAAAAAAAAAATAAAAGAATTCATCCTTTTACTGGGTTTACCTCCAAAACTCAAAAACATTGGTGCCTAAAGACACATACACCCCCATGTTCATTGCAGCATTATTCACAGTGGTCAAGACATGGAAATAACCAAAGTGTCTCTTGCTATAGAGCTGGATAAAGAAGATGTGGTACATATATACAATGGAATGCTACTCAACCATAAGAAATTATGAGATAGTGACATTTATGACAACATAAATGGACCTTGAGAACATGAGACCGTAAAATAAGTTAATCAGAAAAAGCTAAGAACTGTATGATTTCACATATAGGTGGGATATAAAACTGAGACTAATGGACATAGGTAAAAGTGAAGTGATTATTGGAGTGATGGGGTATGGGGATGTGGGGAGGGGAGGGGAGTAAAGAGGGACAAATATATATAATGAAAAATGATTTGTTGTATGTTGGGCATACAACATAATCAACAGTTCAAATGCTATAGAAACGTTTACCTGAAACCTATGTACTATTTTTGATCAATGTCACCCTATTAAATTAAATTTTCTAAATAAAATTCAAAAAATAAATAAAATAAGGCCTTGGCTGGTTGGCTCAATGGTAGAGTGTCGGCCCAGTGTGTGGAAGTCTTGGGTCTGATTCCCAGTCAGGGAACACAGGAGAAGTGCCCATCTGCTTCTCCACCCTTCTGCCTCTCCTTTCTCTATATATCTCTCTCCTCTTCCCACAGCCAAAGCTTCATTGGAGCAAAGTTGGCCCCAGTGCTGAGGATGGCTCCATGGCCTCTGCCTCAAGCACTAGAATGGTTCCAGTTGCAGCAAAGCAATCCCCAGATGGGCCAAGAATCATCCCTGGTGGGCATGCAGGGTGGATTCCGATCAGGCATATGTGGGAATCTGCAGTACTCCCACTTCTCATTTTGGAAAAATACAAATAATAATAATAATAAATAAATAAAATAAAATAATTCTATAAGAACTATCTGACTTCATCAGAAAGAGCAATATAAGAATAATAGGCATTAACAGAAGAAAAGTGGGAGAAGGAAATAGAGAGCTTATTAAAATAGTTGATGAAAACTTTCCAAATTAATGGAGAAAGCTAGATTCTCAAATCCAAATAGCACACCAAATTACCTCAATTCAAAAAAGACCTTCACCAAGGCATATTGTATTAAATCTGTAAAAAATTAATGAACAAAGAAAAAATACTTTATGAATTTGACCCCAAAGGCAAGGAGAGTAAAGGGAAGTAAACTAAAAAGCTTCTGCGCAGCAAAAGAAACTGACAACAACAAAAAAGGCAGCCAACCAAATGGGAGATGATGTTCACAAACAATAGCTCTGATAAAGGATTAATATCTAAAATACATAAAGAACTAGAAAAGCTTAGCAACAAACAAGCAAACAATCCAATTTAAAAAACCGGGAAAGAACCTGACCAGACACTTCTTCCAAGGAGACATACAAATAGTCAACTGATATATGAAAACATGCTCAACTTCAGTAGCTATTAGAGAAATGCAAATAAAAACTGCAAGGAGATACCCCCTCACACTTGTTAGACTGGCTATTATCAACAAGAGAGGTAATAACAAGTGTTGGGGAAGTTGTGGAGAGAAGGAACCCTCATTCATCCATTGCTGGTGGGAATGTGAACTGATAGAGCTGTTATGGAAAACAGTATGGTGGTTCCTCAAAAAATTAAGAATGAAGTTACCATACAATCTGGCAATACCTCTTCTGGGAATCTTCCTGAAAAAAATAATCACAACGATATATGCACCCCTATGTTTATTGCAGCATTACTCACGGTGGCCAAGACAGGGAGACAACCAAAGTGTCCATTGATAGAGGATTGGATAAGATGTGGCACATATATACAACGGAATACTACTTAGCCATAATAAATGATGAAATACTATCATTTGCGACAACATGGATGGATCTTAGGAATATTAGGCTAAGTGAAATATGTAAGTCAAAAAAGCCAAGAACCATATGATTTTACTCATATGTGGGATATAAAACTGAAACTCATACACAGACAATGATATAGTAGTTACTAGAAGGAAAGAGGGTGTAGGGGTAGTAAAGCATAAAGGTATCCAAATATATGATGACAGAAAATGATTTGACTTTGGGTGATGGATATGCAATGCAATATAAAGAACATGGATCATAAAAATGTACACTTGAAACCTATCTAATCTTATTATTAATGTCATCCCAATACGTTTATCTAAAAAAAATGGGTCAAACCAACTGGGATAGGCAAATGTAGCTGTGAAAGCTACCTGGAGGTGTTAATCTGTGCCTGAATCTTGAAGGATGAGTAGAAGTTTGTCAATGGTGAGTGTGATCCCACAGAGGAAACAGCATGCACTAAGCTCAGAGTATACCCAGTGAAGCATATGGCTAATTTGATTCATATAAGTAAAAAAAAAAAAAATGTTCTTTGCATCAGGCATTTTTGAACTGTGATCATCAGGATTGATGTCTACAAGCTTTGATCAAGTTTATAGGATAATTGTTGGGGTCAGTTATAATGAAGGGTAAAGGACACTGGACTTGAAATTATACTACTGACTTCAAATTGTAGTTCTGTCACTTCTTATTTACACAGCTTTTAGAAAATCATTTCAATTCTTCTGAGCCTCAACAATCACATCTATTAAACTGGTACAGTAACATCTCCCTTGTTATATGTAAAAATTTATATATCAAGAAAATTTAGATAAGGTAGTTTATGTAAGAGCTCTGTGTAAACCCTACAGTGTGGTGATTTGTACACACTATGAATGTGATGGAGTCGTGGTCATACTAGTTCATGTATCCATTCTGTGAATTGAGTTATCATCAATGTTGGAAAGGCCCTCTTTTCCAGAAAGAGAAGTGCTTCACAATTAACCCACAGAGTGATGAAGTAATTTCCATATGGTTTTCTTCAGTATCCAGTGCTTGGTGCAGCCAGGGAATATATGCATGTGACTTATACACCCTTTGCACAGAGTATACATGGTTAAGTTAAAATCACACAAACCAGCATGAATTAAACACTGTGCTAAACTGGCAAACCAGCATGAATTAAACACTGTGCTAAGCTGGCAGTGTTTACTATTAAATGAGTAAACCATGTGAATTAAATATCCACCATCTGCCTTAGAGTTTCACTGTCTATTATCACCCTTAAGCTTCATAACAGCCCAAGGAAGTAGGGGTTATTATCCCCATTTTAAAGATAAGGACATTGAGGTTCTGAGATCTGATTCAAATTTACCTTTTCATTAATTCTTCCTAGTAATCCCCTTAGTTCACTCAGTAGGAAAAATTCACATAAGGCGATGGTTCTCAGTCTTGGCCCTACATCAAAATCTGTACTAAAATATGGATGTGGGGGTCCTTGACTATGAAGCTCAGTTGATTAGAATGTCAACCCTATAGGCCAAGATTGTGGGTTCAATCCCTGATTAAGGCACATACAAGAATCAATAAATGAATGCATAAATAAGTGGAATAACAAATTGATATTTTGTTCTCTCTCAATTCAATAAATTAAAAAAAAATACAGAAATGGGCTTTACTCCTGCTACTGAGTCAGAATCTCTGGAATGGATATATACAATCCCAGGAATTACACTCTTATATGCAAGCCCAGAAATATACAATCTTAGAGGGCACCCCAGGCAATTCTGAAAATAAGCTAAGAACCTCTTTTGTAAGAGAGGATAGAGAACATACAAGAGAAGTGAACATCCACACCTTTAGATTTAAAAGAAGAAATAATCATATCCTATCAGGGAGATCACTTCATAGAGGAGTGGCTCTTGAGATGGATTTTGAACAATGGATTGAATTTTGGCATTGAGATTGGGGTGAATGAGAGTAGGACTGGCAAAAACAAAAAGCAAAAGTGGACAGATGAGAAAACTTGGGTTATACAGGGGTGGGCAAAGGTAGGTTACAGTTGTGAGTACGTGAACAGAGTTTATTCTTGTATTATTATTTATTTACTAATTATTGTACAGTTATTTGTATTATAATTGTAAGTTTACTGTTGCCCACCCCTGTGTGTGGGAATTAACAAGGCTCTGGGTGACTAAGCTTAGAATTTATAAAGAGAAGCAGGCTGGGGTGAAGCAGGTTGAAGCCAGAGGGTGGAAAGGAAGGAATTGAACATCAAAAGGCCAATAACATGCAGTCACTGTTAGGTTTTTTTTTGTAATTTTTTTTTTTATTTATTCATTTTAGAGAGGAGAGAGAGAGAGAGGTGAGGAGCAGGAAGCATCAACTTCCATATATGCCTTGACCAGGCAAGTGCAGGGTTTCGAACTGGCGACCTCAGTGCTCCAGGTCGATGCTTTATCCACTGCGCCGCCACAGGTCAGGCCACTGTTAGTTTCTGAGCTGGGATCTACAGCTCACCTTGCCACAGTGTTGAGGACAGACTGAAATGGGGCAAGCTGTAAATAAGGAGAACAATTAAAGGGTGGATAAGAGTTTCAATGAAAGCTCCTGAGAAACTGGCCCTGGAGGTGGCCAGCGGTCTTTGTCCATGAAAAGGAGAGACATCTCTGTCTTTGTGTGGGAATGGATGGCTAAGAAATGAGGTTGAGAAGGGCAGGAGGGAACCTGGACCATCACATGGCATATCTCCGGGGTAGCCATTCACATCACAAATGTCCACTGGGGAATCCACACTGGATATCAACTGTTTGAATAAAGTAAGAACTGTTGTTTTGGGGGTGTCAGGTAGAAGCCAGGTTAGGGTTGGGCTTGAAGAAATTGGAGGTTACTTACAAAAGCTATAGTAGTAAATTTAACAGGCAGATGAGACCAATAAAAGCTGGCTGAGCAACTGTGTTGGCTTAGGCAAGTGAGAGGGTGGCTACAGTTAGCAATGAGGATCTAATCTCTACCTTGTTTATGAGCTTCACACATTCCCATTTCTCCCCCCAATTAGTTCTCCTAACTGGAGAATGCTGAGCATAAGATAGAATGGAGAAAATGACCCACTGATAGTCAATAACTGTCCAGAAACCAGCATGGCAGAGACACACAAGAACAGATTTCTGTTCCATGCTCCTCTGTGTTTCTGGAGGAAAGAAACTGCTGGCTGAATTTGTCCAAATTCTCATCTTTCCTTGATCAGTCCAGCTCTGTGGCTGGGCTGTCTCATTTTCCATGTGTTTTCTAAATCTTCTCCATTCTTTTTTTTTTTTTTTTTTGTATTTTTTTGAAGTGAGAAGCAAGGAGGCAGGGGGACAGACTCCCGCATGTGCTGGACAAGGATCCACCTGGCATGCTCACTAGAGGGCGATGCTCTGCTTATCTAGGGCATTGCTCCTTTGCAATGGGAGCCATTCTACTGTCTGAGGCAGAGGCCACGTAGCCATCCTCAGCACCTCTGGGGCCAACTTTGGAGCCTTGGCTGCAGGAGGGGAAGAAAGATAGAGAGAAAGGAGAGGGGTAAGGGTGGAGATGGGTGCTTCTCCTGTGTGCCCTGGCTGGGAATCAAACTTGGGACTTTCATATGCTGGTTGATGCTCTACCATTGAGCAAACTGACCAGGGCTATAAATCTTCTTCATTCTTGATCTTCTAACCTCATGTCCAGCTATACCAACAGATGACATTACTTCCTCCCATAGTTGAATTGTGTAATATTCATCACAAAAAGTCTGATTTCCTTCATCCCACACTCCTGATAACTATTATTTAGTTTGTTCACAGATCTTTCTCTCTCTCTCTCTATATATATATATATTTCTACACCAGAACTTATTCTCTTAATACACTCTTCTTTCTATTTTTCATCCCTCCCTTTGGCACTTTCCCTTCTGTCTACAAATGTTACTGGACTTTCTCTATTAAAACAAACAAAATGAAACAAAACAATAGCCTCTCTCCACCCTGCTAAACACTTGAGTTGCTGTCTTTGTTGTCTTTCCCTCATGCTCAGCTTGCTGAAAGGCCTGGTCTGGGACTCCATTTCCTCACACTGCACACAGAATCGTTCTACCCTCCTGGCCCAGCCTCCACCCTAAGCAGTACCATGGGAGTCTAGGAGAATTCATCTGAATAAACTCTATCTCACGTCTATAGGGTCCTCACTAAATTCTGTGTTTGGTCCCCTTGGTCAATGGTACCTATCTTTTTTTATTATTTAATATATCTGAAAGACACCACCTATGCTTTTGGTGACTTGTGACTCCCACTGCATATGTGTGCACTGCATACAACATCCAGAAGTGGGTTGAGGACTGAGGCATCTCCAGGCTTCATGATGGCAGGTTCTGCCACCTCTCCAACCCTCCAAGCCCCACTGACCTTGGTATAGTAGACAGTCAGGGAGCACCTGGGAATCTCTCCCATTGGCCAAGACTGCACAGGGGCAGATTCTTATACTGAGCACACCAAAGGCTAGAAAGGTGAATGGATAGGGCCCAGAGCACCAAAAGCTACCAAGATAATTGCATAGAAAAAGAAAATGCCCTCCCTCCCTATCCCTCTAAGAACCCCAGGCTTTAGCAGGGAGGTGAGATGGTCTTTGAGATGGGAGTCCACCATTCTCCCATCTCTGGCACCTGAATAAGCCTTTCCTTTTGCACCAGCACTTGTATCACAAATTTGTCTTTCCTTGTAGCAGGCAGGCAAACCTGCAGACTCACTGAGCTAAAATCGAGGTGTTCCATTCTGGAGGCTCCAGGAAGAATCTGTTTCTTTGTATTTTTAGTTTCAAGAGGCTTCCTGTGTGCCTTGGCTGTGGCCAGAGGCGGATTTAATGCTGGGAGCACTGGGCGCCCACCCTGGCTCCTCACTTCTGAAGGGCCTCACAAAACCCCAACTTTACACTTTTTTCTAATGACACCAAGTTTGGTTTCATATGTGCAATTTTAACAGTAATAGTACATAGTATTTTTTTATTTATTTAAAAATATAGTGGGAAAATTCTAAGATGGCGATGGAGTAGGCAGACGTTCCAACTGCCACCTACCAGGACCAAACTGGACAACAACTTAATTTAAGAAAAATCATCTTGTAAAAACAATTTTGTACTAAATAAAGAGGAGTCTATAACCAAGGATCACAGAAGAAGTCACACCAAGACTAGTAGGAAAGGTGCAGATGTGGGAAGGGCTGCCACACTCCTAGGAGCAAGGGGCAGCTGAGGGTCCAAAGGGACTTTCACTGTGGGGAGGGTCACCCTGTGAGGTGTGGGTGTTCAGCCCCAGGCCCAGTACCCTAGCCTAGAGTCCCAGAGCCTAGAAGAGGTAACCACAGAGCTTTTGGTGGTGAAAAGAGCAGGGCTTCTGTCTGAGAGAAAGTGATGGAACTCTCAGAGACACAGGCTTCGTCTTAAAGGAACTGCTCAGAAAATCTAGGTCACAGCCACTTACCTGAGCTCTGGAGGAGGGAGCAAGCTGAGAGGACTGGAGTTGCATGAGGAAAGTAGTAAAGTTGGAGGCCCAGGGAGAGACACTTTGGGGGACCGCCACCAGAACCATCTGCTGAGTCATTCTCCAGTACTGTAGTTGCCATCTTTTCTGGGTCGAGCATCCCCATTGAGTGGCATCAGCCTGGGGAAAAGCAATTGCTCTGCCCTTGGGAGTCTCTCTTGCTCCAGTCAGGGCAAAGGGTCATTCTGAGAGGCCAGGAAGTGTGTGTGGGTGCATCAGTGACTCAGTTTTCTGGTATTGAGACTGGAGCTACCCCCTGCCCATGTTCCTGAGTTTAAAACTGGTGCTTCCACCTCACCTCAGTGGAAACTGTTCAGAGGGCAGGCAGACCACAGTTCTGGGTCTCAGAGACCACACCCACCAGACTCTTGGGGTCACACTCTGCTGAGGTCTGTGAAAAAAGTCTGGACAGACTGACACCTGGGGCTGAAGGGTGGAGCCACACCCACTACCCTTCTTAATCCCTGAATTTCTGTAGAACCTAGACTCTAGCAGATTTTTTTTTTCCAGTGGCTGAGCCCAACGAACAACCAACAGGCAGAGGCTGCAGAGGGAGGAACTCAGGGAACCTTGACCTGTTATGCAGACTCTTCCCCAGGACCAGAGTGGGTAAAAGCCAGTCTAGGTGTGCAGCTTGGTATTTCCATGTATACCTGGGCCCAGCAAAGGCAGCCACAAACTCTGGATTGCTGGTAGCTCCAAAAAGGTTGCTGAGGGCCAGACACAGGCACTATCTCCCACTAGTCTGTGCCAGATTCCTGCCAGGGAGGCCCAAGGCTGGCACATCTAGTGACCAGCTGTGGAGAACATTAGATCAAGATTAACAACCTTGCTAGAGTGGTATCCTAAGGAAGGGCTCCTCACACGTGGCCCAGCTGAGGCAAGTTCTGTTCTCTGTGATCAGCACCAGCACAGCAACTCATGTGCATTGAATAAGGTGGAGCTTTACAGTCAGCTGGCCTGGGTGATGAATAGCCTACCCTGCTGGGCTAGACTCCAAAAGGGGAAGGGAGAGAGAGAGGCTTGCAGCATGAACATTCAAAGTGTGGGTCCCTGTGAGCCTATTGTTGGATCAGGTCAAGGGGCTTAGCCACTTTCTTGGGGGAGGGGGCTGTCAGCCCCAGGAGATGACTCTCTTAGTCTTCCTCCCTGAGACCAGGGTCTCATCAGCTACAAGAACTTCTGCAGAGGGGACTGTTGGCCCCACTCGATCTCAACCTGCTGCTCACCTTGTTGAGGAGAAATAAAGTTTTAGTATCCAGCAGTGGCTGAGGGATTAGTCTCTGGAGTAGGGGTCACAGTCCTTGTACTGAGCTACTTCCAAGAGACCCCTGAAGTAGGGGGTCTTACTAACATTGTATTCACAACCTCAGATGCCCTAATCCAACAAGTTTGCAAACTGTAGAGGAGTTGGTTGGGTGAGTCCAGTCTGGGCCCACACTACAGTCTTTCTACAGAATATTCTGGGAAGACCAGGGAGCTGCAAGAGGAGGTGGAGTATCTGAAAAGTGGAGGCAAATCTTATGAAGCTTAGGGCTTTTACAGAGCAGCTGTCAGTTCTAAGCAGGAGGAAGCTGATCCTTATACATGGATTGGCCCCTCCCACACTACCCAGGCACAGAAAATGCAGACATAAACAGCAAAAAGAGCAGTAGCTACAGACAAGTAGCCCACAGTGGGTTACAAACAAAAGCTGACACCAACCTAAGAATATCTAGAACCAACACAACTGACAGCTGGTAACAGCACTAACTCTGGGCTCAGCTAGCTACACAAGCAGCATGCCCAAAGGAGGAGTCTATACACAGACAAAATGGGTAGACAAAGAAATGCAACCCAAATGAATTAACAAGAAAAATCCCCAGATAAAGAACTAAATGAAATGGATGTAATCAAACTACCAGATGCAGAGTTTAAAATAATAATTTTTAGGATGCTCAAGGATCTTAGAGCAACAATGGATGAACATAATAAGTGCCTAAATAAAGAGATAGCAAGCATCATAAAGAACATTGAAATCATAAAAATGAACCAGTCATAAATAACAAATACAATATCAGAAATGAAGACTGCACTAGAAGGAATCAACAGCAGGCTGGATGAAGCAAAGGACTGAATCATCAATTTAGAATATAAGATAAATATAAGCACAAAAGTAGAGCATCAAAATGAAAAGAGGCTCAAAAAGACTGAGGAAACTCTAAGAGACCACTGTGACAAAATGAAGAGAAACAACATATGCATCATAGGGGTTCCTGAAGGAGAAAAGAATGAAAAAGGAATAGAGAACCTGTCTGAAGAAATCATAGCTGAAAATTTCCTTAAATTGGTGAAGGAAAAAGTCACAGAAGTTCAAGAAGCAAAGAGAATCCCATTAAAGAGGAACCCAAGGAGGCCTACACCAAGACACATAATAATTAAAATGCCAAAGTTAAGAGACAAAGAAAGAATACTAAAAGCTGCAAGAGAAAAGCAGTTAATTATCTACAGAGGAGTTCCCATAAGGATGACATCCAACTTCTCAGCAGAAAAACTTGAGGCCAGAAGGGACTGGCAAAAAATACTCAAAGTGATGCAAAACAAGAACCTACATCCAAGACTACTTTATTTAGCAAGGTCATCATTTAAAATTGAAGGAGAAATAAAAAATTTTCCCAGACCAAAAAAAAAAAAAAACCAAAAAAACAAAAACGACTCAAGGAATTCAATTCAACCAAACCAGTTCTGCAAGAAATGTTAAGGAGCCTGCTGTAAAAAAAGCAAAGAAATAAAAGAAAAATTGCAAAAAAGAGGAATGTAGATTTAAAGAATAAAATAGCAATAAATAAGTACCTGTCAATAATAACCTTAAATGTAAATGGATTAAATTCTCCAATCAAAAGACATAGGGTAGCTGCATGGATAAAGAAACAGGACCCATACATATGCTGTTTACAAGAGACATACCTTAAAACAAAAGATGCACATAGACTGAAGGTAAAAAGATGGAAAAAATATTTCATGCAAATGGAAATGAAAAAAAAACCCTGGGTAGCAATACTTATATCAGACAAAATGGACTTTAAAACCAAGGCTATAGTAAGAGATAAAGAAGGGCACTACATAATGATAAAGGGACCAATCCAACAGGAGGATATAATCATTGTAAATATTTATGCACTTAATATAGGATCACATAAATATAAAAAGCAGATTTTGATGGACATAAAGGGCGAGATCAGCAGCAATACTCTAATAGTAGGGGATTTTAATATCCCACTGACATCAATGGGTAGATCCTCCAGACAGAAAATTAACAAAGAAACAGCAGCCTTAAATGACACACTAGAGGCCCTGGCCAGTTGGCTCAGTGGTAGAGCATCAGCCTGGCATGTGGAAGTCCTGACTTTGATTCATGGCCAAGGCCGACAAGAGAAGCGTCCATCTTCTTCTCCTCTCTCCCCCTCTCCTTTTTCTCTATCTCCCTCTTCCCCTCCCACAGCCAAGTCTCCATTGGAGCAAAGTTGGCCCAGGCACTGAGGATGGCTCCATGACCTTCACCTCAGGTACTTAAATAGTCTCAGTTACAACTGAAGCAATGCTCCAGACAGGCAGAACATCACTCCCTAGAGGCCTTGCCAGGTGGATATTGATTTGGTACATGCGAAAGTCTGTCTCTCTGCCTCCCTGCTTTTGACTTCAGAAAAAAAAAAAAAAAAAGACATACTAGATCAACTGGATTTAATTGACATCTTCAGAACCTTTCACCCCAAAGCAGCAGAATATACATTCTTTTCAAGTGTTCATAGTACATTCTCTAGGATAGACCACATGTTAGGACACAAAAACAAGTCTCAGTAAATTTAAGAAGATTAAAATCATATCTAGCATCTTCTCTGATCACAATGGCATGAAACTAGAAATATCAACTACAATTAAAAAACTGAAAAACATTCAAACACGTGGAGGCTAAATAGCATGTTATTAAATAACAAATTGGTTAACAGTGAGATCAAAAAAGAAATAAAAGATTTTCTTCAAACAAATAAAAATGAACACACAACAACTCAAAATTTATGGGACATAGCAAAAGCAGTCCTGTGAGGGAAGTTTACAGAATTACAGACATACTTTAAGACGTAAAAAAAGCTCAAATAAACATCCTAATCCTGCATCTAAAAGAACTAGAAAAAGAGCAACAAATAAAGCCCAGAGAAAGTAGAAGGAAGGAAATAATAAAGATCAGAGTGGAAGTAAATGACATAGAGGTTAAAAAAAAAAAACAATAAGAAGACCAATTAAACAAAGAGCTGGTTCTTTGAAAGGGTAAACAAGATTGATACCTTTAACCAGACTCGCCAAGAAAAAGAGAGGACTCAAACAAATAAAATTAGAAATGGGAGTGGAAAAGTAATGACTGACACAGCAGAAATACAAAGGATTGTAAGAAAATACTATGAAGAACTGTATGCCAAAAAATTGGACAACCTAGGTGAAATGGACAAATTCCTTGAAACATATAATTGTTCAAAAATCAATCTGGAAGAATCAGAAAACCTAAACAGACCAATTACAACAACTGAGATTCAAACAGTTATCAAAACACTTCAAACAAACAAAAGTCCTGGGCCAGATGGCTTCACAGGTAAATTTTACCAAATATTCAAAGCAGAACTAACTCCTATCCTTCACAAACTCTTTCAAAAAATTCAAGAGAAGGAAAGACTTCCAAGCTCCTTTTATAAGGCAATTAACATCCTCATTCCAAAACCAGGTAAAGACATTATGAAGAAAGCAAACTATAGGCTAATATCCCTGATGAACATAGATGCTAAAATTCTCAACAAAATATTAGCAAACCAAATCCAGCAATACATTAAGAAAATCATACATCATGATCAAGTGGAATTTATTGTGGGGAGGCAACGCTGATACAATATTTGCAAGTCAAACAATGTCATTCATCAGATAAACAAAAGAAAAGATAAAAATCACATGATTATATCAACAAATGCAGAAAAAGCATTTGATAAAATCCAGCACCCATTTATGATCAAAACTCTCAGCAAAGTGGGAATACAAGGAACATACCTCAACATGATAAAATCCATCTTAGACAAACCAACAGCCAACATCATACTCAATGGGCATAAATGAAAGGCAATCCCCTTAAGATCAGGAACAAGGCAGGGATACACCTTTCACCACTCTTATTTAACATAGTTCTGGAAGTTTTAGCCACAGCAATCAGAAAAGAAGAAGAAATAAAAGGCATCTAAATTGGAAGAAGTAAAACTCATTATTTGCTGATGACACGATACAGTACATAGAAAACCCTAAAGTCTCAGTCAAAAAACTACTAGACCTGATAAATGAATTCATCAAGGTGGCAGGATATAAAAGCAATATTCAGAAAATGGTGGCATTTTTATACAGCAACAAAAAACTGTCTGAAAGAGAAATTAAGGAAACAATCCCCTTCATTATTGCAACAACAAAAATAAAGTACCTAGGAGTAAATTTAATCAAGGGGGTAAAAGACTTGTACTAGGAAAATTGCAAAACATTGATAAAAAAATCAAGGAAGATACAAACAAGTGGAAGTATATACCGTGTTCATGAATAGGAAGAATAAACATCATTAAAATGTTTATAGTACCCAAAGCAATCTATAAATTCAATATAATTTTTATCAAAATATCAATGGGATACTTCAAAGATATAGAACAAATATTTAAAAAATTTATATGGAACCAAAAAAAATAATAAAACCACAAATAGCCTCAACAATCTTGAAAATAAAAGAATAAAGTAGGAGGTATCACACTTCCTGATATCAAGTTATACTTCAAGGCCATTGTAATAAAAACAGCATGGTACTGGCACAAGAACAAGCATATAGATCAATGGAACAGAACAGAGAGCCCTGAAATAAACTCATGCTTTTATGTCAATTGATAGTTGACAAAGGAGTTAAAAGCATACAATGGAGTAAAGACAGTCTCTTTGATAAATGTTATTGAAAAAATTGGACAGGTACATGCAAAATAATGAAACTAGACCACCAATTTACACCATTCAGAAAAATAAACTCATAATGAATAAAAGACTTAAATGGAAGTTGTGAAACCATAAACATCTTAAAAGAAGACATAGACAGTATATACTTTTCGATATCTCTCATAGCAATATTTCTGCTGAGTTTTCTCCACGGGCAAGTGAAATAAAGGAGAAAATAAATTTGAAGACATCATTAACAAAATAACAAGACAACCCACACAATGGGAGAACATATTCACAAATATGTCTGATAAAGGGTTACTAACCAAAATTTATAAAGAACTTCTAAAACTCAACACCAGGAAGGTAAACAGTCCAATTAAAAATTGAACATTGTAATTCCACTTCTATCTTGACAAATTCAGCATAATCACTACATTTCCATGGCAGCCACAGAAGGGGAAAGCCCAGCCATTGAGCCCTGGTTAGAATGGAGAAACATGGAACAGTGCAGTGTGCTGTGCTTTCAGATGCCGGCAGCTCTATGTCACATGCTAAATCAGAACCTGGAACCACTGAAATGTGCATAAATAGTTTTTCTTTCTTCTGATTGATTGTTCACTTAGCTTTTCCCAGCTGATGTGATCTTGGCTGTGCCCTGCTCTTGTCTGCCCGCTGGCTGGCCACCGGGCTCCACAGTATATCTGTCAGCTCAGACCCTGCTGGTTCTCTCGCGCGAAGTAGAATTACAATATTACAAACTGGAACACCAGGAATATACCATAAGAATACCATAGCACTGTTCTAAAAGAAGAAATGCACCCCCATGTTTGTGGCAGCATTGTTTACAATAGCAAAGATCTGGAAACAGCTCAAGTGTCTTTCATAGGACGAGTGGATTAAAAAGCTTTGGTACATATATACTATGGAATACTACTCAGCCATAAGAAATGATGACATCGGATCATTTACAACAAAATGGATGGACCTTGATAATATTATACGAAGTGAAATAAGTAAAACAGAAAAAAACTAAGAACAGCATGATTTCATACATAGGTGTGTCAGAAAAGCGAGACTATAAACTGGACAAGAGTGTGCTGGTTACGAGGTGGGGGAAGGGAGGAGGAGACAGAGATGGAGTGGGGAAGGGCACAACAAAAACCAGATAGAAGGTGACAAAGGACAATTTGACTTTGGGTGATGGATATGCAACATAATTGAATGATAAGATAACCTTGAGATGTTTTCTTTGAACATATGTACCCTGATTTATTAATGTCACCCTGTTAAAATTAATAAAAAATTAAAAAAGAAAAAAAATTGGACAATAAATGAGGACGGCAAGATGGCGATGGAGTAGGCAGATGTACCAACTTCCAACTCCCAGAACCAAAGTGGGTTATAACTTAATTTTAAGAACCATCATCTGGATAAACCAACTTTGAACTAAACTAAGTGGACCCTTCAACCAAGGAACACTGAAGAAGCCACATTGAGACTGGTAGGAAAAGCGAAAATGCGGAAAGGGCTGCCCAGCTCCCCGGAGTGAACGGCAGCCCGGACAGACTCATGTGGCGGGAACAGAGTTTAACAGAGAAGGAGGGACCTGGGTCCCAGGAACAAAACCCCAGCATACAGCCCCAGAGCCTAGAAGAGGTGTTTGGACAGTATTGAGCTGTGAAACAAGTGAGGATACTGTTTGTGAGAAAGAGACAGTTTTCTCAGACCCAGGATTCTTCTTAAAAGGACAGCACAGAAAACCTCTCTCACAACCACTCACCCGGGGCTCCGGGGAACAGGGACAGAGGAGAGGACCAGAGCAGCGGGAAGAGAGTGTGGACTGGAAGGCACAGGGAGAAACACTCTGAGGGACAGCCACCCTAAATACTGGGCTGAGTCACTTCCCTAATCGAAAACAAATATTTCCCCTGGAACTAGCAATACCAGCAAAGGGAGACAGGACACCAGCCAAACAAGCTCTCCCACGGCACTTAGTGCAGAGCTGCTTAGATGGAAGGAGCTTCCAGGACTATAGTATGGAGTGTTAGGGTCTGAACTGCATTGCCCCCACCCACACTGCTGAGGGCTTGCTGGAGAAACGGTGATGGCAGGATGCTGAAACATGGTTCTGTCAGGGGGGCCGAGGCCCAGCCGGCGTGAGCTCAGTCTAGCCCAGCAGGGGTAGAGGGGACATGCAAAAGCTGTCCGGCAGCTTTGGCCCTCCTGCAGCCCCACCTGCAGGGGAAAAGCGGGAGGCCAGAAACGGGCAGAGATCTGCTGCTGAGAAGGGCCCCATGGTTGCGCAACATCACCTGGCCTCTGAGGTTTGTGACCCTGCGCGAGCCGGCCCTGACCACGGAGGTGGGGCTAAAGCCTGAGACAGGTGGATGCTCACAGCTGAGCGCACACCAGCAGCCCCGCCCGGCCTGAGAAACCATGGTTTGTGATCCTGCGCTAGCCAGCTTGACCGTGGAGTGGGGCTAAAGCCCAGGACAGGTGGAAGCTCGCAGCTCAGTGCACACCAGCAGCCCCACCCGACCTGAGAAACTGCAGCAAGCAGGCTCTGACTGTGGGGGCTGGGCGGCAGCCCAGAAATAGGTGGGGTCAGCCACTGAGCAAAGGTGTTCACCCCTACCCATGGTGCTGAGGCTTGTGGCTTGAGTGCGGTGCACAACCACACCTGTGGGGGCGAGGTGAAGGCCCAGACAGGCTGAGGCTTGTAGAGCCAGATGCTAGAACACAGTCCCTCCCTCAAGGGGAGGCAGAAATCACAGTAGCAGCCACAGTGGGCCGGTGCTGGCAACGCCCATAACCAACCGTCCTAGGCAGTGGCAGAGGGTGTGGCGGGCCTGCAGACAGACCACACCTAGGGAACACAGAGGCAACACTCATTGGACTCCAGTGGCCACACCCTTCTTATATACAGACAAAATGGGCAAGCAGAGAAATGCAACCCAAATGAATCAAGAGAAATCCCCAGAGAAGAACCTGAATGAACCAGATATAACCAAATTAGCAGATGCAGAGTTTAAAAAAATGATAGTTAGGATGTTCAAAGAGCTTACAGCAACAATGGATAGTCATTACAAAACCTAAATAAAGAGATAAAAAGTATAAAAATAATTGAAATAATAAAAAAGAAATGACAAATACAGTATCAGAACTGAAGACCACAATGTAAGAAATTAAAAGCAGGATGGATAAAGCTGAGGATCGAATCAGCCAGTTAGAGGACAAAATAAACAAAGGCACAGAAGCAGAGCAGAAAAAAGAAAAGAGACTCAAAAAATGTGAGGAAACTCTAAGGGAACTCTGTGACAACATGAAGAGAAATAATATCCGCATCAGAGGGGTTCCCAAAGATGAAGAGAAAGAACAACGGATAGAAACTTTGTTCAATCAAATCATAGCTGAAAACTTCCCTAAATTAAGGCTGGAAAATGTTTCACATGTTCAAAAAGCACAGAGAACTCCATTAAAGAGAAACCCAAAGAAATCTGCACCAAGACACATCATTGTTAAAATACCAAAGCTAAGGGATAAAGAGAAAATTTTAAAAGCTGCTAGAGAAAAAAAGGCTATCACCTACAAAGGAGCCCCATAAGGATGACATCCAACTTCTCAACAGAAACATTTGAGGCCAGAAGGGAATGGTAAGATATATTCAAAGTAATGCAGAACAAGAACCTACGACCAAGACTACTCTATCCAGCAAGGCTAACGTTTAAAATTGAAGAAGAAATAAAGAGCTTCTCAGACAAAAAAAAGCCTCAAGGAATTCATTAAAACCAAACTAACTCTGCAAGAGATGCTAAGGGGCCTGTTATGAACAGTTTAAAGGGGGAAAAGAATATAGCAAAAAAAGAATACAGCTTTAAAGAATAAAATGGCAATAAACAACTACATATCAATAATAATCTTAAATGTAAATGTATTAAATGATCCAATCAAAAGACATAGGGTAGCTGCGTGGATAAGAAACAGGACCCACATATATGCTGTCTACAAGAGACACACCTTAAAACAAAAGATGTGCAGACGGAAGGTAAAAGGATGGAAAAATATATTTAATGCAAATGGAAATGAAAAAAAAAAAAAGCCAGGATAGCAATACTTATATCTGACAAAATAGACTTTAAAACAAAGGCTGTAGTAAGAGATAAAGAAGGACAATACATAATGATAAAGGGAACAATTCAACAGGAAGATATAACCATTATAAATATCTATGCACCAAACATAGGAGCCGCGACATACATAAAGCAGACTTTGATGGATATAAAGGGTGAGATTAACAGCAATACTACAATAGTAGGGGATTTCAATACCCCACTAACATCACTGGATAGATCTTCAAAAACAAATTAATAAAGAAACAGCAGACTGAAAGGATACACTAGATCAACTCGATTTAATAGATATCTTCAGAACTTTTCATCCTAAAGCAGTAGAATATACATTCTTTTCAAGCGCTCATGGTACATTCTCTAGGATAGACCACATGTTAGGACACAAAATTGGTCTCAACAAATTTAAGAAGATTGAAATCATATCAAGCATTTTCACTGATCACAATACCATGAAACTAGAAATTAACCACAAAAGAAAAACTGAAAAATACTCAAACACTTGGAAACTAAATAGCATGTTATTAAATAACGAATGGATTAACAATGAGATCAAAGAAGAAATAGAAAAGTTTCTAGAAACAAATGATAATGAGCATACATCAACTCAAAATTTATGGGACACAGCAAAAGCAGTACTGAGAGGGAAGTTCATAGCACTACAGGTATACCATGAGATGCTAGAAAAAACTCAAATAAGCAACCTGATCCTGCATCCAGAAGAACTAGAAAAACAACAGCAAATAAAGCCCAGGACTAGTATAAGGAAGGAAATAATAAAGATCAGAGCGGAAATAAATGAAATAGATGCTAAGAAAACAATACAAAGGATCAATGAAACCAGGAGCTGGTTCTTTGAAAAGGTAAATAAGATCGATGAACCTTTCACTAGACTCACCAAAAAAAAAAAAAAAAAGAGAGAGAGGACTCAAATAAAATTAGAAAGGAGAGTGGAGAAATAACAACTGACACAACAGAAATACAAAGTATTGTAAAAAAATACTGTGAAGAACTCTACGCCAAAAAATTAGACAAAGTAGGTAAAAATGGACAAATTTCTTGATTCATATAATCTTCCAAAAATGAATCTGGAAGAATCAGAACACCTAAACAGACCAATTAAAACAAATGAGATCAAAACAGTTATCAAAATACTCCCCAAAAAAGAGAAGACCTGGGCCTGATGGCTTCACAAGTGAATTGTATCAAAAATTCAAAGAAGAACTAATTTCTATCCTCCTCAGCTATTATAAAAAATTCAAGAGGAAGGAAGACTTCCAAACTCCTTTTATGAGGCAAGCATAATTCTTATCCCGAAACCAGGCAAAGACAACACAAAGAAAGAAAATTAGAGGCCAATATCCCTGATGAATTTAGATGCTAAAATTCTCAACAAAATATTAGCCAACCGGATCCAGCAATATATGAAAAAAATTATACACCATGATCAAGTGGGATTTATTCTGGAGAGGCAGGGCTAGTTCAGTATTCGCAAATAAATCAATGTGATTCATCACATAAACAAAAGGAAGGACAAAAATCACATGATAATTTCAATAGAGGCACAAAAAGCATTTGATAAAATCTAGCACCCATTCATGATCAAAACTCTTAGTAAAGTGGAAAAACAGGGAACATCCCTTAAAATGATAAAGGCCATATGACAAACCCACAGCAAACATCATACTAAATGGGCAAAAATTAAAAGCAATCTCCTTAATATCAGAAACCAGACAAGGGTGCCCCCTTTCACCACTTTTATTCAACATAGTTCTGGAAGTCCTAGCTATAGCAATCAGACAAGAAGAAGAAATAAAAGGCATCCAAATTGGAAAAGAAGTAAAACTGTCATTATTTGCAGATGATATGATATTGTATATAGAAAACCCTAAAGTCTCAGTCAAAAAACTACTGGACCTGATAAATGAATTCAGCAAGGTGGCAGGGTATAAAATTAATACTCAGAAATCAGAGGCATTTTTATATACCAACAATGAACTGTCAACAATAGAAATTAAGGAAACAATTCCCTTCACTATTGCAACCAGAAAAATGAAGTACCTAGGAGTAAATTTAACCAAGGAGGTTAAGGACTTATACTCAGAAAATTATAAAACATTGATAAAAGAAACCAAGGAAGACACAAACAAATGGAAGCATATACCGTGTTCATGGTTAGGAAGAATAAACATCATTAAAATGTCTATATTACCCAAAGCAATTTATAAATTCAATACAATACCAATTAAAATTCCAATGACATACTTCAAAGATATAGAACACATATTCCAAAAATTTATATGGAACCAAAAAAGAACATGAATAGCATCAGCAATCTTTAAAAGAAAAAATAAAGGAGGAGGTATCACTCTTCCAGGTATCAAGGTTTACTACAAGGACATTATACTCAAGACAGCCTGGTACTGGCATAAGAACAGACACATAGATCAATGGAACAGAACAGAGGACCCAGAAATAAACCCACAGCTTTATGGACAACTGATATTTGACAAAGGAGGAAGGAACATACAATGTAGTAAAGACAGCCTCTTTAACAAATGGTGTTGGGAAAATTGGACATCTACCTGCAAATAGATGAAACTAGACTATCAACTTACACCATTCACAAAAACAAACTCAAAATGGATAAAAGACTTAAATGTAAGCTATGAAACAATAAGCATCTTAGATGAAAACATAGGCAGCAAGCTCTCCGACATCTGTAGCAGCAATATATTTGCCAATTTATCTCCACGGGCAAATGAAATAAAAGGCAGGATAAACTAATGGGACTATATCAAACTAAAAAGTTTTTGCACAGCTAAAGACAATAAGAACAGAATAAAAAGACAAACCACACAATGGGAGAACATATTCAACAACACGTCTGATAAAGAACTTATAAAACTCAACACCAGGAAGACAAACAATCCAATCAAAAAATGGGCAAAAGAAATGAATAGAAATTTCTCCAAAGAGGACAGATGTCCAATAGGCATATGAAAAAATGTTCAACTTCACTAATCATTAGAGAAATGCAAATTAAAACCACAATGAGATATCACCTCACACCAGTCAGAATGACGCTCATCTGCAAAACAGCACAGAATAAGTGCTGGCGAGGATGTGAAGAATAGGGAACCCTCCTGCACTACTGGTGGGAATGCGGACTGGTTCAGCCACTGTGGAAAACCGTATGGAGATTCCTCAAAAAATTAAAAATCGAACTGCCTTTTGACCCAGTTCTCCCACTTTTAGGAATATACCCTGAGAACATCATAGTATTGTTTGAAAAAAAGAAATGCGCCCCCATGTTCGTGGCAGCATTTTTCACAATAGAGAAGATCTGGAAACAGCCCAAGTGTCCGTCAGAGGACGAGTGGATTAAAAAGCTTTGGTACATATATACTATGGAATACTACTCATCCATAAGAAATTAGGAAATCGGATCATTTACAACAAAATGGATGGACCTTGATAACATTATACGGAGTGAAATAAGTAAAACAGATAAAAACTGAGAACTGCATGATTTCATACATAGGTGGGACATATAAGTGAGACTATGAGACATGGACAAGAGTGTGGTGGTTATGGGGTGGGGGGGGGAGGAGGAGAAGAAATGAGAGGAGAGAGGGGTGGGTCACAAAGAAAACCAGATAGAAGGTGACAGAAGACAATTTGACTTTGGGTGATGGGTATGCAACATAATTGAATGATAAGATAACCTGGAGATGTTTCCTTTGAACATATGTATCCTGATTTATTAATGTCACCCCATTAAAATTAATAATAAAAAATATTGGGCAAAAGAACTAAACAGACACTTCTTCAAAGAGGACATACAGATGGCCAATAAGCATATGAAAATAAGTTCAGCATCACTAATCAAAAATGCAAATTTAAACCACAATGAGATACCACCTCCCACCTGTCAGAATGGCGCTCATTAATAAATCAGCACACAATAAATGTTGGTGAGGGTGTGGAGAAAAGGGAACCCTTCTGCACTGCTGGTGGAAATGCAGACTGGTGCATCCAGTGTGGAAAACAGTATGGAGTTTTTTTTTAAAATTAAAGTTCGAACTGCCTTTTGACCCAGCTATCTCACTAATAGGAATATATCCTAAGAATACCAAATCATGGATTCAAAATAAGATATGCACCCCTATGTTTATTGCAGCATTGTTTACAATAGCCAAGATCTGGAAACAGCCCAAGTGTACATCAGTGGATGAGTGGATTAAAAAGCTGTGGTATATAAACACAATGGAATACTATGCAGCCATGAAAAAGAAAGAAATCTTACCTTTTGTGACGGCATGAATGAACCTGGAGACTATTATGGTAAGTGAAATAAACCAGTCAGAGAAAGACAAATATAATATGATTTCACTTATATGTGGAATCTAATGAGCAAAGTGAACCAAGGAATGAAATAGAGGCAGAGGCGGGGTCACAGGGACCAGAGGGACAGCTGTCAAAGAGAAAGGGATGGGATCATAGAAGGTGAAGGAATTCGTGAAATTATATTTAAATAACACAGAGATACAGATAACAATACAGCAAATCCCAGAGGAAAGGGCAGAAGGGGTGCAAATAGGAACATGGGGGTGGGGGTGAGGGTGTTATATTCAGAGGGACAATTGAATCCATGTTAACACAATAAATTAAAATAAAAAAGATACAATTTTAATGAAACTGCATTATATCCAAGAGAGAGAGAGAGAGAGGATCTTATAAGCAGTCAGAATAAAAATCAGATCACCAAAAATCTGCAGCTAATCAGACTACAGAATTTATAACAACAAGAGTCAAAAGACAATGCAATTATAAAAGTAGAAAAAGAAAAAAAGAACAACAAAATAAAGAAAAACAAAAAGAAGAAGAAAAAGGACAAAATAAAAATAGGCAAAATTCATGAACACAGGTAACAGTGTGGTGATTAGCATTTGGGAGGGTTGATAAATGGTGATGGACGAAGACTTGACTTTGTGTGTGTGTGTGTGTGTGTGTGTGTGTGTGTGTGTGTGTGTGACGTGGAGGGGTGAACATGTACAATATCATGCTCAGAGTTGTGTTGTAGAGTTGGGCACCTGAAACTCATATAATTATGTTAACCAGTGTCACTCAATAAATTCAATTTTTTTAGAATTAATTAAAAAATATGGTTAACATGTATTTTTATTTTCACTGTCTCTCTTTTTTAAGGGGCCCAATATTTTCTTCTGCACTCAGGGCCTCAGTCAACCTTCATCTGCCTCTGGCTGTGGCCCCTGTTTTCCATCTTCAAAACCACCAAAGTTGTTTCTCTCTAACCCTTCTTACATCATAATGTCTTCCCCTGATAGCATTTGGGAAACATTCTCCACTTTTAAGGATGCATGTAATTAGGTAGGCCCACCCATGTAATCCAGACTACTCTCCCCATCCTAAGGTCTTTCGCTGCCCTGACTGGTTTGCTCCGTGGTAAAGTGTTGACCCAGCATGTGGAAGTCCTGGGTTCAATTTCTGGTCAAGGCACACAGGAAAAGCATCCATCTTATTCTCCTCTGCTCCTCCCCCTTTAGTCTCTCTTTCTCTCACACTCCTAGAGTCATGGCTTGATTGATTTGAGTGCATTGGCCCCATGAGCTAAGGATGACTCCATGGAGCCTTGCCTCAGGTGCCAAAAAAAGCTCGGTTGCCAGTATTATCCCCAGATGGAAAGAGCATCAGCCCCAGATGGGGGTTGCCAGTTGGGGCACATGGAGGAGTCTGTTTCTCTATCTTCCTTCCTCTCACTTAAATTAAAAAAAAAGAAGGAAAACAACCACTACCTTAATCACACCTGTAAAATCTCTTTTGGCATATAAATTAATATACAGATTCTAGAGATTAGGGTGTGGACAACTTTGTGGTCATGTGCTTCCAACCATAGACAATACTTCTCCATGGGAAGAGATTGGGGTGGTCAGTTCATGCGTGGAGAGATGACATGGAGAAAAGCACTGAAGCTCTGTGTGTATTGGGTGCTTTGACAAGTCTTTTGGAAGATTATGCCCTATAATCCCAGGGTGACCTGTTCTGACTAGGTCCCATTTTAAATTTCAAGGCCAAGAACATATCAAGTGCATATTTACTGAATAGCCATTATCAGTCAGGTGCTGTAGTGCAGGCATACTGCCTTTTATTGTGCCTCACTTTGTGGTGCTTTAAAATACTGCATTTTTTACAAACAAATTGAAATTTTGTTGCAATCCTCTGTCGAGCAAGTCTATGAGTAATTTTTTCACAGGCTTAGATGATGGTTAATATTTTTTAACAATAAAGTATTTTAATTAGGTTTTTGAAAAGATATAATGCTGTTGCACACTTATTAGACTATAGTATAGTGCAAACATAACTTTTATATACACTGGGAAGCCAAAAAACATGTGGCTCGCTTTGTCGTGGCATTCACTTTATAGCATTGGTCTGGAATTGAACCAGGAATATCTTCCAAGTATGCCTGTAAGTACCTTTGCAAAGGCATGTTAATATAAATCTCTTAAGTATGGCTTTTAAAGTAATATAGAAACTGAGGTTCACAGAGGATAAATGAATTACTCAAGGTCACACAACTAGCAGGTATGTAATATAAGATAGACTTTAGGGACCCAGGGTTTGTTTCATAACTCTGAGTCTAAAAGCTCTTTCCATTAATGTTGAACAAAGTCATAGATTGGAGTTGACCTTTTACCTTAGTTGCTTCTTTAGTTGAATGGTACAATAAAGTCACTATAGGTATATTCTGATCCTTCCTTCCTCCAAATTTTACAGCTGCAATCGCTTAGTACAGGAGGGTAGAACTGCAGGGAAGCCTGCATTAGTAAGCCTGAGGCACAGGCAGCCAGTTTATCTTTTGCATGTGGAATGGAAGGCTGGAGACCTGGGTTTGATCCTTCTGTACAATCTACTTGACCTTGGACAAGTTTCTTCATCTCTGTACCTCAGTTTCACACCCTGATTGGCCACTTACTGCTGTAGAACCCTGAACAACTCTCTTCGTGTCCATACACCTCAGTTTTCTCATGTGTAAGATGGTCATAACAATAGTACCTATGTCATAGGAATGTTGTGAAGATTAAGTACAGATATGCATGGAAAGTGTTTGGCACACAGCCTAGCCCCTGGTGCAAAATAACAGATGAGATTACATTTTCCTGACAAGTAGATATAAAACTATCTCACAGGACACCTGTGGGTTCTAAGGGGGTAATTGATGAAAAGCAGTTTATAAGTGATGAAGGTTTGTTTAATCGATCTATTTATTTTAAAAATAATTTGTTTGAAAAAATTCTAGTAATACAGGAATACATGCTAATTTGTTAAAAATTTTCAAATACTCAGAAGTATGAAAAATAAATGTGAAGCTTCCAAAGGCCCTTTCAATTGCCTTCTCTAGAAGTGCCCACTGTTAACATTTTGATATGTCTCCATCCAGATATTTTTCTGTCTAATGCCAAATATTAAAGATTGTATTTGCCATCAAATAAGTTTTCAGGACTATAGTGAGTCCTCCGTGTAAAATGTCAGATGCTTCACGGCTATGCTGACGTAGAGAAGCACAAAGTCTAAGGACTAACGTCACTCAGTCACGCTAATGGTGGTCATGCCCATGAAAAACCACTAGAGGGCGTCCACAGTCCACTTGGGCTGTGAGTGGTTAGGTCAGGCCAATAGTCTGAAATAGAAATATACACACAGATGGTCATTATCTTATTTACTGAGGATGAGACTAGGGTTGGAAGAAGGCAAGTCAGTTGGAGAATTGGGTGTTGGAGACTCAGTTAAGGCTTATGAAAAACGCTGTAGGTGAGAAATACAGAATGAGAAATTCCATAGAGTGGCCATGAAGTCCCTAAACACACAATTTGTTCTCCAATAACAACATCTCCTCAATGTCATCACAGGTAGCAGTATTAGAAGGTCACTGAGAGCGCCATCTTTGATCCCACAGTGGCCATCGCACAGTTTATTTCAACATGCTTTTACAGCGTGTCCTACCGCTGCCCAAGACTATTCTTGAGGTAACAAGGGAGTGTGTGAGCACAAGAAGCTTTCCCTGCAGGAGGTCAGGCTCTCAACCAAGGCAATGGAATGTGGACTGGAGATCGATCTCATGTGGGGAGAAGGGTGCTCCCCAAAGCCCAGAAGCGTCACGGTTTGCTTGGAGCATAGAAATGTAAAAAACTGTAGGTCTGTCAAATAACAGGCGGAAGACTTGACCACCTATTAACAACAAGAAAGAGGCCCAGAAGACCCTGTGAGAAAATTGATATTTGTGCAGAGAATAGAGGGAAATATAGAATGTCTTCTTTCGTGTATCTCCTCCAGTACCAACTCGGTCTAAACCACAATCATCCCTTGCCAGGACAATAGATCTTGTTTTTATTCTTGCTGCTCAGCAGTGAGAATGCACTGCTTTGCTCAACATACTACAAGAGCTTCCAATTTTGATCTCACCTAAAGTAAAAACATAAATCCTTACTATGACCTATAAGAAGCTTTGTGATCTGGCTCATCTCGCACCTCAGTTTCTACCCTTGGCTTTCCTCGCTGTGCTACAGCCAGCCTGGCCACTTCGCTTTTCCTTGAACCCGTCAGCATGCCCCATCTCAGGGTCTTTGCCTTGGCTCTTACCTTTGCTTGAACACATCCCCAGGTATTCAAGTGACCGGTTCCTGCTCCTCCTTCAAGTCTTCCCTTTAGGAACAATTTGTCAATAAATCCTAACCAGACTATTTTAATTAATACAGCGATTGTTGATTTCTCTTTCCCAGCACTCTTGGTTCCCTTCATCCTGTGGACTTCCCCACCCCTATAATATTCGTCATCTTACATACTTTGTTTTAAAATTGTATTTACTACTTATTATCTGTTTTCCCTGAACAGAAATGTAAGCCCTGTGTAGACAGCGTGCATTAATTTGTTTACTGATGAATCCAAAACATCTAAAAGAGAGGGTAGTACTGAGGGAGGAGAAACCAGAAGAATACAGAGAGGGGCCTGCAATGTCTAGGGCCTCAGGCTCCAACCTGTGACCTCAGTCAGTGTTCAGGACTTAGGAGCAAGGGCAGCTAGAAAAGTTTGAAAAATAACTAACCGCGGGTGTGAACCTTGCTTGTTATCAGTTCCTTGAAATGAACTTGCAGTCCCAGCAAGAAAAATAAGTAATAGAATTATCAAGGACAGACCCTCCCGCCTCCTCTCGCCATCCCCTCCCTAAGACACAAAAGTCAGGTAGGCCTGCAAACAAAGAAGTCATGAAATCAGGCATTTGTCAAGTGAAAATTAAAGCTGTAGAGGTATATAAGATGTGAGAAATCTAACTTCAGGGAGCTTGTGTTTTGTTGACTGTTAGGGTCACGCAGCAACACCGGCTAAATAAACCCTACTTCCTTCATCAGGTTGTCTGGGTGTTTTTGTCCTCCTTTGATTCCTGCAATAGTACCACACAGTAGGTGATCAGTAAGTATATTTTTCAACTAATACGTCTATAAGGACTACTTAATATCATGATATATGCTATGTGAAAAATATAGGTTATAAAAAGGTATGTACAATGTGTTTTCATATTTATAAAGACAAACATAAGCATTAAAATATTTATAACCTAAAATATTAACAGCGCTTATCATTAGGTGGTAAGATTATAGATTATTTGTTCTATTTTGTAATGTTTAGTATTTTTCAAGTTTTCTTTTCTCCCATTTCTTTCCTTATCTTCTCTTCCCTTTCCCTCCCTTTTCCACTTTCACTGTTCTTTTTTTGTTTTGTTTTTTTGTTTTTTTTATACTTACACATTCATTTAGTTAACTGTAGCCTTCAGTCAAGGACACACTATTCTCATTAGTCTATACATAACTCCTTTTATTATTTTTATTACTGTTTTCCTCCTTACCTCAAATGACAGCTCAAATACCCTCCCCTGCCTAATGTATTTAATATTATCTTTCCAAATGTTCATTTAAATCTGCATGTATTCTTGAAAACTATAGTGTCGGACTGGGATGCGGAAGGACCCAGGTTCGAGACCTCGAGGTCGCCAGCTTGAGTGCGGGCCCATCTGGCTTGAGCAAAAAGCTCACCAGCTTGGACCCAAGGTCGCTGGCTCCAGCAAGAGGTTACTCAGTCTGCTGAAGGCCCGCGGTCAAGGCACAGATGAGAAAGCAATCAATGAACAACTAAGATATCGCAATGGCAACAAAAAACTGATGATTGATGCTTCTCATCTCTCTCCATTCCTGTATGTCTGTCCCTATCTATCCCTCTCTCTCTCTCTCTCTCTCTGTGTATATATGTATATGGTTGTTTTGTATCTGGACTTTATTTTTTTTTATAAATGGTCTTGTAGTTTACATTCCATTCTGTATCTTACTTTTCTGACTTACACTTTATTTTTTTGTCCATGTTGCTTTGAAGTCATTCTAATGGACTACTTCTCACTGCTTCATAGTATTCATTCAGATATATATCTCACATCTTGTTCACCAGTTTCTAAACAAAGTGCTAGCTCCCTGTTCTCACAAATTGTTCATTAATGGTTATCCTACTACAAGTCTCATATAAGCCATGGTCAGAATTAATACCTAGGAGCGGAGGTAGGGCCTAGGCATTCTTACAAGACAGCCAGATTTTGCTTCACAATGATTGTAGCAATTAACACTCCCACCAGCTGTGAATGAAGGTTCATTATTTCCACTGTCTTTTTTCATCATTTAATATTATTAAAACTTCTAATTTCTGCCTTTTGATAGGTATAAACTTGTATCTTGTTTAAATTGGTATTTCCCTAATTGAAAAGCAAAAGTGATTCTTTTCTATTTTCTTTTTTCTTTCTTTCTTTCTTTCTCTCTCTCTCCCTCTCTTTCTCTCTTTCCTTCTTTCTTTTTCTTTTTCTTTTTTTTTTTTTGAGAGATAAAGGGGAGTAGAGAGAGAGAGAAGCATCAACTCATTGTTCCACTTAGTCATGCCATTAACTGCTTCTCATCTGTCCCCTTACCTTGGGCTCTAACGAGTGACCTCAAGATGGAGCCAGCAACCCTGGCATCTCGGGACAAATGCTCTATCTACTGCACCACTGGCCAGGGCAAGTGACTATTTCTTCATATTCTCTTGGCTACCAATGCTTTCTGCCTGTTAATGATCAGCTTATTTCCTTCACCTGCGTTCCTTTTCTTTTTTTGTTGAATTGTAGGACTTCCTTGTATAGACCATATATTAATCTTAAAATCTTACTTAGTAAATTAGGAATCATGATGCTCTCTTAGTAAACTTATAATTTTACTAAGATTATATTAAACTTACAATCTTCCTTGACTTCTTATGTTGCAAGTATTCTTTCTGTCTTTCAGTTTTTCTTTGCCTTTGTTTTTGATGTCCCTTATTTAATATAATTCTTTTAATTTTGATGCAGCCAAACCTATCAGTTTTCCCCCTTATGGTTTATACTTTTTTGGGTCTTCTTGTGATATTCTTCCTCATCTGAACATGGCAAAAATATTCTATTGTTTTTATAATTTTACAAGGAAAAAATGCTCCAGCTTGATGGCTTCTCCTCCCTTCTCAGTACACTAATCTCCTTACCCGAGAGCAGGAACTGGACAGGGACAGTAGGAAAAACATTCAACTGGGCTCTAGCTCTTTCTCCTCTGTGGCAAGAGTCTCTCCCCTTTCCTTCCAAGTTCACTTGATTTCACAGAATTCCACGGGCTTATTAAATCTCTCCTCCCAACCAGTGTCCCTGACATTCATTACCTTGTGCATGATAGGAATGCTCAGGTGGACTTCTGACGTGTGATGACGAAGCTTCCATTTCCAAAGGTGAACAGACTCATACAATAAGGAAATCCAGGGTTTATTCAGTACTATGCTTGTAAACAATTTTTTCTTTTTACAGTGTTGAAGGCTTTACTGAAACAGGGTCACTGGTGATTGTTGCAGCTGGAATTGATTGAAATAACTGGGGAAAAGACCAAGTCAATATAAATGCAGAAATATTTAAACCCAAAGAATCATGATATTCTCTTAGTAAACTTACAATTGTCAAGGTGCTATAAATTGTATAGCCAAGATCATGTTGATTAAAAAGACCTCTGGATTTTTGTTTTGTATAAAAAACTAATTAATAACAATTTTAAAACAATTAAATTATTTATTAAAAAATTAAAAACTTTATTTTAAAATTAATAAAATTAATAAAAAAACTAAGTAGACATAGACCTCCCTCACTGATTTAATAAAAGATATTTGTGAAGATTCTATGAAATGGGGAACATTATGCTATATGTTGGGGTTCCCAAAGTAACCAAATTCTGATTGCAGTCATAAGAAATTTAGTATCTCATGAAATGGCTGCAATCAAGGTTATGTTACTATGGTCCTTAAAGTTATGTAGAAAGTTTCTAGAAGGCCACAATCACCATAATTTTTATAGAAGGAATAGTTTTGTACAGTGCACTAATACAACAGCAATCATTATTTCCCTGGCATTAAAAACTTTTCCTGGGATCAGGTGTTATATGGTAATAAAAGGTGAACAGAGGGGTACACAGGGAAATGCATCCCATTTTCGTGGTTCATAATTATCATCTTCTTGCTCTAAAGGAAAAAATAGAATCCAAGCTACTAAAAATAAAAGACAGCATGGTGCAACTCCCAAAATAATGACACTCCAAGTTGCTTCATTGCAAGTGCTACATAATTTCGTGATCATGGGCTCGTGGGGTGTTAAAGCAGAGATGATACTTCAGTTAAGATTTTGGTGTAAGGCAGATAGAGAGTGAAAATCTTAGCATACTCCTTGCTAGATGTGTAGACTCAGGATCCTTGACCAGAAAATTGGAATAATAATAATATCAACCTAAAAAGGTATTTAGGAGAATTAAACAAAATAATATCTATTATATACTTATATTTCAACGTTTGTTACATAGTGTTTCATGAATGCTGATTCTTTCTAGAGTTAAAAATACCTTAAAGGCACCTAATTAAACCATTTTACATTGGAAATGAGGAAATTGAGACCTTTAAATTCTCAGTTTTATTTCTTAGAAAGCAAACAATTGTGATTATGATTCAAGGGACAGAGTCAGACCATTTTAAGAGGATTTGAACTTCCCAAAGGAAATGAGTCTTGAGGAAATTATTGGTGTGAAATGAGATAAAGTAAAGGAAAACCAAATATCGCCTCCATAATAAACCAGCAAGCTGAATCATCTCCTTTACAGATTTGGGGGCATTGCATCACTGTGTCACTGTGCATTCAGCATGCAATTAGGTGGGTGCAGCTTCTTGTCCACTCCCAGTGGTATGCACATCTGGGGCAGAGGGTGCAGTACCCTTGGTGGTTGTCTGTTCACTGGGTGGTAGCCACCTCTGGGAAAATCGCAAGCTCAAATGTTCTCTCTTCTGCCAGGCATGGTGCATCCCCATTGCTGGCAAGAAGGGGACCCAGCAGCTCACGGACCTCGCATGCATTTCACCCCCAAATTACCACAAAGGAGCCCAGGGAGAGTCTGCACTTGCCTCACAATTATCCCTGTGTTCAAAGGAGTGCTCAAAGAAAGTAAAAAACCTTGAGGGTGTTATGCTAAATGAAATAAGTCAGAGAGAGAAAGACAAACACTGTAGGATGTCTCTTATATGTAGAATCTAAAGAACAAAATAAACAAAGAAAACCAAAATCCAAAAACCCAGCTCATAAATACAGAGAACAAATTGATAATTGCCAAAAGTAGGGGTTGAAGGGTGTGAAAAATAGGTGAATAGCTTTTTTTTGTTTGCTTGTTTAAATAAAATAAAACAATAAGTATTATTAAAACAATTAGTAAAATTTGAATCAGATCTTTAGAATAAATGATAGCATTTTATCGATGTTGATTTCCTAATTTGGTCATTTGTCTCTGGGTAGGTAAGAGAATCTCCCTGTTTTAGAAAAATACACTGAAGTAGTTAAGAGTAAAAAATGGCATAAATGGACTAACAAAAAGAAACCTCACAAAGGAGGAAAGAGAGTGACTTGACTGCGTGAGAAAGGAGCTGACTGTTCCCTGCTTTCTAACAAGGACTCCGCATTTTCACTCTGCCCTGGGCACTGCACATCTTGCTGCTAGTCCTGTTTAGGAGGCCAGCAAAAGATCACTGCTGATAATAAAAGAAATGGTTGAGGCACAACTTTTGATTTCCACTAAATCCCTTTTTAATGATATAGCATAGTCAGTGCTTTTTAGGCAGATAGCTCATGGAGTTTTGTAATAAGTGACGACAGATTAAACTGTTGCAGCAGAGTCTGACAGAGTAGACACTGTACAGTAGGTGCAAAGGCCAGTGGGGCTGGTATGCTGTTACAGATTTGGCTAAACCTTTCTTTATTTTAAATATCAATTTCATAATATAGCCTGGCAGAAATTTTTATTCTCCTGGAATGAAAATCAAGGGTATTTGATTTTGCCAGCACATTATACTATGGTGAGGTGGGACTACAATTTGATAATCAAAAGAACCGGTTTATGGCCCTGGCCAGTTGGCTCAGTGGTAGAGCATTGACATAGTGTATGGAAATCCTGGGTTTGACTCCGGTCAGGGCATATAAGAGAAGTGACCATCTGCTTCTCTTCCCCTCCCCTTCCCTTTCTCTCTCCCTCTCTCTTCTCCTCCTACAACCATGGTTCAATTGATTCAAACGCATTAGCCATGGGCACTGAGGATGGCTCAGCAGAGCCTTTGCCTCAGGTGCTAAAAATATCTTCACTGTGAACATTGGCCTCAGACGGGGGTCACCAGGTGAATCCCAGTTGGGTCGCATGTGGCAGTCTGTTTCTCTATCACCCCTCCTCTCACTTAAATTTTAAAAAAAAGAACCATAGTAAACTACATTAAAATGTTATCACAATACCTATGATATCATTACGCTTTCATGCACATACCTCAGAGGAAAAAGCTAAAAAATAGTTAAAGACCATGTAGACACACATATGCAAATAGAGGTTGACTAATAAACATAACAATTCAAGGTTCATTCCAATGTATACTATGTTGAGATTACATGGGTTTGAACAGCCAGAGACATACCCTACCTCAGAATTGTGTTATTATCTCTCATAGACCCTGCCACTAAGTAAGAAACTCAGAGAATGGCAGGGTCATTGAGATTTTTGCTAGGAATCCCGAAGACCCATTTACAGAGCCAGAAGAAAGAAATATAAATTTAAGTGTGACGTTGAGTAGAAATAAACATGAAAATGTTTGTGGAGGACAGCAGCATAGACCTATGTTTGCATAATGAAGCTTGAAATCTACTCAGAACATTCTATTATGAAAGATGCTGGCATAACAAATCCATAATTCTAAAGTCAGGAATAGATGCAGAATGGTTTGAAAATAGCTGAACATGTGTTGGGAATAGTTGGTAAGTTCAAGCAATTCACTAAGCAAATATTTGTACCATAATGAGCTTACAGAAGAGGTGATGACAGCGGTCTCACACTTTCCGCACTAAGGAAGTGAAGATAAGTGTCTACTAAATGGAGATACCTTCACTAACGAGTTTCCATGCTGTCCTTCCTAGGTTCCCTGCTTAGTAAAGAACATAAACACAGTAATAACAACAAAAGAATATTTATTATTTATTTAATAACAATAAAAGAAAGAATATTTATTGCTCCACCAGAGCTGGTTGTTGTGCAAATTAAATTTGCTATAATAGAGTTTGTGAAAAGTGTGGAGTCTTTCATTTTGAGAAGGGCTGAATGGAAAGTGGGTGAGTGGAAAACCTTGTTTGTCCTCTTCATTTTGAAATATATATAGCTGGTTGGTCTACCTTAAAGAAAGACTGAAGATAAGGAATATGTAAAATGGAGTTATTTCAACCAAGCTGCTAAAATTATTAACACTATGAAGGTGGAGGCATGAGAAAAGACTTTATTCTTGTTCTGACTAGCCTGGGAACTTAAACATTTTTGAACTTTCTGTTAATGCCTGGATGTACACATACGGACTTCCAGATAACCCTCTAATTATCCCCTGAAGGACTCATCTATTCAGGTCAACTGACATCTATTATTCAGACCTCTGGGACTAACTAGACCTCCTATCACCTATTTCCTGGACCACCTAGCATCCATCATCCTGACTGCTTGACATCTGACTGATAACCGTTCTGGACCAATCTTAGGGATAAAAGTGTGGTATTGATAATTATCAAGTTGTCATTTTTTTAATCATAAGAACTTTTGACTTTTCTCTCTTCTTTGAAACATTTCTGTAGTTTTGTCTAGCTATGTTCCCAGTTTTTAAACTCTAAGACCCTTTAATAAATCCCTATCATTTATTTCTAGCAAAGCTTCCACACTCTTTTTAAGTTTGTTTGACAACCTCTATTTTGTATATTTGCAGACTTTATTATGAGAGGGTATATACCTCATTCGGAGTGCTAGAAGGTTGACTTTCATGGGCTGTATCAACTGGCCTCCCCCACCCTCTGATTTCTAGTTGTTTTTGTCCAGTTGCAGTCACCACAAGTGATAATAGAGTAAGAGAAAGAGAGAAATTAGGGAATTCACTCCCCCATGTCTGTCCTTTCAGCTCTGAGTTGGCAGCTGCTGCATTTCTCTACCAAAGGTCACAGTTTTTATAGAGTTGCTCACTAACTCTAGCTCTAGACACTGATAAAGCCCTCTGTTTTGGTGACAGTTCTCTCCTTGCTGCTTCAGGCCTGTGGGTGCTGGTTCCTCCGTGTTTCTTACTTGGGCTTCACCCTCATTTGTTGGTTTCCTCTAACCAAGCTGACACTTTTATAGGTTGTCTCTTCCTGAATTCCTCCTCAGTTACTTGTATAGGTGTGCTATAGTTCTTGCCAGAACCTTGAGTCTCATAAGGATTCTTATAAAGGATCTTTGGTATAGTTGTGTACTTTTCTCATGAAATCCAAAGAAAGATAATGTTGGAAGCTCCTGAACTTTGCTCATTCCAACTTAGAGCTCTTACTCTAAGTCCTGTGGCTGCAGTGCGAGTGGGGAGAGGTTCCCTGAATAAACCAGGTACTTTTCCCAGCAGAAGAACATGGGGATCAGTCAGATTCAGCGAGTTTCCTTGCATGCTCTTAGAGCCAGCTGTGTGCTTCAGTAGAAGGGAAAGTTGCTTGTTGGTACATTTGAGAGGGTTCCAGAAATGTTTGTAAAAGAAATCTTGCCCTAGCCAGTCGGCTCAGTGGTAGAGTGGCTGCCTGATGTGTGGAAGTCCTGGGTTTGATTCCTGGTCAGGGCACACAGGAGAAGTGACCTTCTGCTTCTCCACTCTTCTTTCTTTCTTTCTTTCTTTCTTTCTTTCTTTCTTTCTTTCTTTCTTTCTTTCTTTCTTTCTTTCTTTTCTTTCTTTTCCTTCCTTCCTTCTTTCCTTCCTTTCTCTCTCCCTCCCTCTCTCTCTCTCTCTCTCTCTCTCTCTCTCTTTATACCTCTCCTCCCCTCCTACAGTCATGGCTCAGTTGGAGCAAGTTGGCTTCAGGCACTGAAGATGGTTCCATGGCCTGCCTCAGGTGCTAGAATAGCTTGGTGACCTGAGCAACAGTACAGTGGCCCCAGATGGACAGAGCATCACCCCTTAGGAGGCTTGACAGGTGGATCCCTGTAGAAACACATGCAGGAGTCTGTCTGTCTGCCTCCTTGCCTCTCACTTAATTTAAAAAAAAAGAAAAAGAAAGAAATTTTACTTCCTTGTCCTCTTTGTTCTTGTCTGAATTTCTAACATTCCAATAGTAAACTCACCAGCACAAAGCATAAACTAGAAAGATTTATCAGTCTTTTATTAGAGAGTCTTTGGTAGTGAAGACATTGTTTCTGTCCTAGCCAGAGAAGATTAGTCAAGGGGCTTCCCTTTCTTTCTAACCACATGAGTTAAAAATTATAGCCCACTGAACACCCCAGTATGCCAAAGAAAAGCAGGTGGACCTACCTGATAGTCAGGAGCACTTCAGAAGATTCCATGGACTTGATGCATCTGAATGAGTCTGGATTATCTACAGGAAACTTAAGAAATACTCATCAAACCACCGGAGCCGATGACTTCCTCCAGGTAGGATCTAAGGCATAGTTTGAAAACAAAGTAAGTGAGGAAGGTCAACAGCCAGGGTTCCCCTCACTCCATATGACATACAGAATATTCTATGAGAAGAGAGAGTATTTGAACTTCTTATATAACTTCCTATTTTCCCACATAATTGCATTGTAAATCTGTTTCATTTTAAACTAGAGATATAATCTATGAAAATCTGGCCATTATAATAAAGAATTGGTTCCTTTAAAATAGCATAGACAATTTCTACAATCACTTTGGAAAACTGTTTGGTGTTTAAAAATCACCTAATTAAACCTTCTTACATGAGCAATGGAAAGACTAAGATCCAGAACTGCTAAGTTATTTTCTTTGTTAGAAAGAAAACAATTGAGAAATGATTCAGGGGAGAGGGTGAGATCGTTTGAAGTTGATTTTAACTTCTTAAGGGACATGTGACTCTTGGAGAAATTATATTTATGCAATGAGAAAAATCAAGAAAAATAAACCATTTTCAGCTAAATCCACATTGTAAACTACACATTAAATCATCTTATTGAATTTAGGAGCCTGCCCAAGAGATGGCCATGTGATCAGTGTTCCTGCGTCATCATTGCCATCATTAGTTAAGTGTAATTCTCAGAATATTTGCTCAGATGGTGTGTTTCTAAGAGAGATAAATTGGCGTGTATTTTACATAACCAAACTTTTGGATTAGCTAGTGACAATACAGTACCACCCCATTAATGTTTTGGGAAAGCTTTATTGACATAATCATTTATAAATCAGCTTCTGGATGTCAGCTCATCTATCCCTGCCATGTCCATGTTCCAGGGAAGACCCTTCCAAGAGAGCAGTGCTTCCTACTGACCTTGCAGGGATCAAGTTTGTATGACTCCTTAAGGGTCTTTGTAGAAGATTAAAAAATGACCTCAGGCTTTTGACATTCTCCCCAGCCCCACCCCTGGACTTTGAGAGGTTAAGTGTATATATTACGCTCTTGAATCTGAGTGAAGCCTATGACTGCTTTGATCATTAGATGAAGGCAAAAATGACAGGGTGCCTTAAGAGGTTGACAACCTTTACCTTATGTCATACATTTGCTTTTGAAGCCCTGAGCTGCCATGCACAAAATCTGTATTTGCTAAGGCCACATGCTGAAAGAAAGGCCAAGCCAGATGGAACGGTTCCATGGAGGGCATTAGGCTAATTTTACCATTCCAGCCAGGCGCCAGACATGTGAGTCTTTAAAGAAGGTTGTAATGACTCCAGCCCCAGTAAGCATCTGACTACAGTCGTATAAGAGCTGGAGCAAGAACTGCACAGCTATAAATAATCAACCCACAGGACCATGAGAAATTGTCATTTTAAGCCACTAAGTTTGGAGTGGTTTTGTTGTTGTTATGTAGCAATAAATAACCAGACATCTCCCTTGGTTAAATCTTTGAGAGACCAGGTTATTTCTTCCCCTTGCCGAAATAATGTTTACCGAAATAATGTTTGTCTACTGAGTTTTTGAGGTAATGCAGTAAGCATGTAGCAGGGGATAGTTCAGTGTGTTTCTAAACTGACTGAATACATTGTTATTGTTGTTTTCATTTATATCCTGCTTGCTTCAAAATTAATTTAATGCTGTGATTAAATGATTTTTGAATGCAGAAATGAATGAATGTGATAAATGAATCATTGAATACTTCAGGTAAGATTAGACATGAACTTTATGGAGACACTTAACTCTATTGTTTCATATAGTGAATAAAATTTTATGCTCTTAATTACAAATTGACAAGTTGAATGTTTCATCATCTCCTTTCCAAAGTATATATCAAAATGCTTACTTTTCTTAACTCTTTCTAAACATCTTGGGAGTCCCGAAGTAAGGCATTTCAACACCTGTATGTTATTGCTCATGTGGTTTCTTTGCACTTGGAACCCCCTTCCTTTCCAAACCTGTGGTTGTACAATTCCTACTCATTGTTTAATCTAAGGTCAAACATTACTTCTTCCTAGGCTTAGGGACCCATTCATTCATTCATTCATTCATTCAACAATCATTTATTGAGATCATACTTCATGCCAATTATTGAGCACTTGGGTAAGTTAGAGTGGTAAATAATTTAAGGAAGTTGCAGCCTGATATGAAATAAATTTGAGATATTTTGGAAACATTTTGGCATGATATACAACAATCTGTGAGAATGGAGGGGTATCTCAGACCAGGAGCTCCTGAGCTGAATCCTGAAGCACAAAAAGGTAGCTGGGAACAAGGGAGAGAAATTGTTGGTGAGAGGTTTTGCAGTTTGTTTGATTTTCTGTTTACATTTTTAACCATGTCAATCAAATTGAACAAAAGAGGGTGTATGGCCAGTAGTCATGGCCATCACAGCCAGGCACGTGCAGGTTCCCTTTCAATTTGGACAGATGGTAAAGAAACTGCGGAGCCAAATACTGGCGGGCCACTCCTTTATTCTAACCTCACACCCGGCAGGCGAGTAAAAACACACAGGGCTCTAAAACCCACTCACACATTCTCCTCTTCTACAGCCAGGAGAATCTTTTCTGTTTTTTCCTAGAATCAAAGGCTCCCACTAGCCTTAGTCACCTCTGGTTCCCCATCTGCTCACCTTTGCCATTCTCATCTCTGCACAAACTGGCTTCTCCCTCAGCACCCTGCCATCTTGGCTTTTTCTTCTTCTTCTTCTTCCTCACAAACTTTTCTTGGAGCAAAAACCCTTCTTCCAGCACACATTAGCATAACAATGGCCCTTCCCAAGCAGGAAGGTAATTAGCAATTTCAAAGATCACATATTTAGGCAGCCATTTTTAACAATAAAAGTGAGTAAACTTAAAAAATTATATTTTAAGAACTCATTTGCCCAACAGAGGGCTTATTATAAGAAGATTTACATGGCAACAAATAATAAAATGACTGCGGAAGGGACGAAGAAAAAGTTTTCCTCATCTTCTTCTCCAACTTTTTCCTGTTTTTCCTGTTTCAGTTACTGGAATCCTACTGTGTCTATCTGAATATTAGCCCTGGTGTTAACAATTAGAGGTGTTGAAGATTTAACTGTTACAGTTGACTCAGGAGCAAAATCAATTTTTAGACCATTCAGTAGTCTGAATGCCTGCTATACTCAGAAAGTAGTTCTGACAGTGGAGTTACCAGATCCCCCATCCCCTTTCCATAACATACATCTTCGCTTGTATACTATAGCCTGGTGTTACTCAAAGTGTCATCTTTGCTAGCCCATTAACAGTTTGTTATTATTCTATAATGACATGAATACAAAAATGGAGAACAAGTGCTTGGAAGCTTTTCTAGCAATTTGACAGAGTGATTTTTTGTCTATTGAACATAGTAATTTAAAAATTGGCCACTCTTAAAACCTTTGTCATTTTATTTTCCTAGTAATTCTTCCTATATTGTATTTTACAAAAGTACTGGTCTATAATTCTTTGAAAGTTTGAGAAACTGGTTCTCTACTACAGATGGATTGAAAAACACTGTTTTAGACCAAAAGGTCTAAACAGCTTCCATACTCTTTTTTCTTTCTATCTGAACCACCACCCTCTCCCATGCTTTCTAAATCATTGCTCTTTGATTTTCCACTTGAGCGTTTCCTTCTCTTGGTGGCTTCCCATGATTTGTAAGTACTGGGTTTGGGATGGAGCCCTTAGTACATGATCCCGCAGCTCTGCATGCTTCTCCCACTATGTCCATAAAACACTTGGAGTCGTATCACATAGATGGTCTTCCTCTGGAGAATATAAGCTCTGGAGGAGTGGAGTCCTGTCTGTAAAGCTCTGTGTCCTACATACAGTAGACCTCACTGCATATCTGTTAAATTAGTGAATTAATCAAAGAATGAAAGGGTTGAGGAGGTACTGCTGTCAACCAGTCGCTAGGAATCTACTTCATGTGAGTGCTTCTCTCTCCACTTGGAGAGGAGTCAGGGTTTAGGTGAACCAGCTTGAAGTCTCTCCCAGTCTTTGAAGAATAAAGACCCTCCCACCAAGATTTATTTAAATGATTTTTTTAAAGATTTTATTTCATTTTAGAGAGGGTAAAAGGAGAGAGAGAGAGAGAGAGAGAGAACGGGGAGGAACAGGAAGCATCAACTCCCATATGTGTTTGACCAGGCAAGCCCAGGGTTTCGAAGAGGCAATCTCAGTGTTCCAGGTCGATGTTTTATTCACTGCGCCACCACCGGTCAGATACCACCAGGTTTTTTATCCACCCAAGGATTTAGGACATAACTGCTCTTCAGGCTACTCTTTCTTCCCTGATCTCCAGGTTGCTTCCTAGATGGCCTGGCCCAGGATAACTTCTTAATGTAATCCTGCCATCTATAACACCCATGGAGATATGGTCTCTGCACATGGGTATTTCCCACTTCTCCTTAATGTAATCCAACAGCAAGTGAAGCAGTCCAGATAAATGCCCCATGACACATGAAGAAGGCTGCAAGGCTCCTCTTCTTTGGCCACTGCACATGCAGAAGAAAAATGGATCATTCTGACTCATAATAAATTATGTGAGTAATTACATTCATTTGGAATGAATCTGTCTTCTCCTTATCTCTCCTAACATAACCAGTTGTTACTCTTCACTACACGTGTCATCATCCTGACACTGGGGTCAAACTCAAACTTTGAGGATCCACTGAAGAAATAGAAAAACCCTGTAAATATAAGTGAGAAAGATAATAAGGAATTTTTCAAATAATCACTTTTGCAACAGGCATAACTCAGAGAGAGGTAATGATAAATGGCGTTTAAGTGGAGACTATGTCAGTCACTGTGCTAAGGGCTTTGCATGCTTTGTTTCACCAATACTTACAAAAATGTGTAAGACGTTACCAATGAGGAAAATGTATAAAATTAGGTAGCTATTGCATTTTCCCGTTATTTTCTCTAATGAAAGATGGAGGAAGCACTTCATCTTATCTGCATGACTCCAGAGCTAGTGCTCTAAACCATTAAATTATACTACCTCCAAATTAATAAATTTTTATGATTTTTAAAACCTTAATTTAACTCCTCTTTCTTTGCTGCCTTCTCTTTTCCCACTAGGAAAATCACAGTTTAGGAGGAGATTGAACCCAAGAATATTTGGCTAACAATAAGATGCACTGGGGTCGACTTCCTGCTGAGCATATATTAAGGTTAAGTTATCTTAGTAACAAGATCATCAGCCTTATGAGCATTATGATTGTTAAGTCCTGACATTTCTCTTCAATATTCCTTCAGGAAAATAAAAGAAGTTATTCTTCCCTATTTGCCAATTACCAGGAATCAAATCTTTTCTATTTAGAGCAGATGGGAAGACTACTATTTATTTACACATGAATTATTTAATGCCAACAGCTGCAGGTTTCAACAGAAAGCCAGGCCAGGCACCTTGGAATGGAATAGAAGAGAGTGAGATAGAGGAGAATGACACCCAGACCTTAGTAAACTTGGCTCACACTTGGTTGTAATTTTATGCCAACACAGTGACCTGAATAATAATGGCTATGTTGCAAGGAGGTATCCTTTGATTTTATGTACAGGTATGTATGAAACAAAGACTTGGAAATTATTCAAGAAAAATAAATTTTAAACCTTATTTGCATAAGTTAGAAAGTCAAATTTTTCAAAAAATAATAAAACGGCTATAAGACCTTTGAAAAAAGTTTCCTATTCTTCAAATCATTTTGATATAAAATGCTCCGAAGTGTCCCCATTGGAAATGACATGAGTGTCCTCTTACCAATGCATGTAGTACAGAGTTAACCTTTGGCTCAACTCCTGGAAAGTCATTGACAATCAGCCTGGGAAGCCTTGCTCCATGGACTGTGTATTTTCATCAAATCTGGACCAAATGGAAGAAATACAGCTCAACATTGTGCAGATAGAGGCTCCATCCTCTGTGGCAGTATGATGTCATGTTAATGTTATAGTCTGGAAGTCTGGATAATCTCAAGTAGTGTAAGGAAGTGTTAAACATTTTTATGACTATAAAAAAATGTGACTTTTCTGTATTTTAAGCTCAGCACATAAAACAGCATTTTCTCCAGAAACAAGGACATAAGGCTGTTCTACAGAGGTTCCGTGTATATGTCTGAGGTCAATTTTCTAAGCCTAAACATAAGGCCCAAGTGCCTTTCTTCCAGAAATGCATGAAGACTGTATACACATAAAGATTCAAAGTGAATTCAATCATTTGACTAAAAATAAACTTTTGGTTCTCTACCACATTTGTGCTATAAACCTTGTCTTTACAGTCTGACACATATGGGCTTCCTACAGTGGCCATTGTCTGGGTTGCTGCTGGTGTCCCTCATGTCTTTTGGTGTCTGGATAGATGAGCCAGTTATCAGCTGTTCTGAGAAACCTTTATGCTACCTGAGAATTTGAATAACTATGTTGTCTCTCTCATAATTGGAAAGTTTGAAGTTAGAGAAAATTAGAAGGTAAGAGTGAGGGATATCTTTTTTTTTTTTTTTTTTTTTTTTACAGAGAAAGAGAGAGTCAGAGAGAGGAATAGATAGGGACAGACAGACAGGAACGGAGAGAGGTGAGAAGCATCAATCATCAGTTTTTCATTGCCGTTGCGCCACCATAGTTGTCATTGATTGCTTTCTCACATGTGCCTTGACCACGGACCTTCAGCAGACCAAGCACCCGCTTGCTGGAGCCAGCGACTTTGGGTCCAAGCTGACGAGTTTTTGCTCAAGCCAGATGGGCCCACGCTCAAGCTGGCGAGCTCGGGATCTCGAACCTGGGTCTTTTGCATCTCAGTCCGATGCTCTATCCACTGTGTCACAGCCTGTTCAGGCGAGTGAGGGTTATCTTTAAAGAAGGAAATAATTTTCTTAATTAGGCTCCATACAAAGTCACTCCTATTGTATCTTACCTCTAGCATTTGTTCTTCACACAGAAGTATGTTTTCTTCATCAGAAACAGCGGCATCTATTTTCCTTATGGTTGGAGGAAAACCCAGGGTATGGATATCTCTTGAATAACCTGCTCGTACTGCATCTCCTTTGGTGGCCCAGAACTTAATTCTTATGGAAAAAAGAAACCCAAGAAATTCTGAAGGAAGACTTTTGGTCTTAGAAATTATTTTAATGCATTTTTGTGAAAAAGAGGAAATCTGAGTTTTAATTCCAACCACTAACCCAATGCCCAGTCTATAGCTGATGTTTAATAAATATTGCCTGAATAAGTGAATAAATGAATAGATAACTCTGGTCCACTACCTTTTTTGGGACTTATATTTATTATTTATAAATAAGAGTGCCCAGATCTAGTAATTTCTTATAGTTTCTGGTGATTCTTGATCCAACTTTCTACCCTAGTACTCTTTTTTAAGCTTCATATCAGTAAGTCAGTTACTTATTGGACACTTCCTCCTGGCCATCTCTCAGTTACCTCATTCAGTCTGTGCTGCTTCTGAATACCATAGGAATGTGCACAAATTTGAGTGAAGACAATGCAATTTTAACTGTCTCTCTGCTTTTACTTTGTTACATCATCCCTCCCGTTCCAACCCTGAATTCCTCCTTCACATCACTGCCACGTATTGACACTATTGTATTTCTCTAGCTTCACCTGAACTGAATGACTTGTATCTGGCAGCAAAGTTCCACATACACTCTTACTTTTGTATGTACAGTTCCTTCTGCCTTAAAGACATTTCTAGGCTCTACACATCCAGCCCTTCTCCACGTAGCAAAGTTCTTCTTCTTTAACACTCACTCTAAAAGACATCTCCTCTCAGAGAACTGTGCTAAATCCTAGCTATGGATCAAGTTTTCTCCTCTGGGTTCCCATGGCACTGGCTTCTCTCAGTCCCAGCAGTTTTCATAGAGTATGATGATGACTTCATCTCGGCTCCAGTCTCTAGACTAACTAGCACCTTTTAGTTTAGACCTCCACTAATAAACAGGCTTCCTGGCACATTGCAAGTGATAAATAAATCTTAGGTCAATTAATGGATAGTAGCAATACTTCATAGTTATATAACCTTTTACAAATTGCAATTTAATTTCATTTAATCTGCATAAAAATGAGATTGTTAGAAATACATATGTAATTTTTAAAATTCCCATACAGTTTGAAATTTAAGAAAACTCCCAAATAGCTCATGAGTTAAGAAAAAAAAAATGTTTGTTTAGTTAATTTCTTTTCCTGACAATTCATTATGAGTCTATAAAAATGCCACTCATTTCTTAATGTTAATTTTGTATCCTGTTACATTGCTGAATTCATTTATTAGATCACATAGTTTTTTGGTAGAGTCTTAAGGGTTTTCTATCCACAATATCATGTTATCAGCAAATAATGATAGTTTTACTTCCTTCTCTCCAATTTGGGTGGCTTTTATTTCTTTTTCTTGTCTGATTGCTGTTCAATTAATTTAAAAATCATTTTAAATGAACAAAATTAAAATACTGCATATCAAAACTTGTGAGATAAAGCAAAAACTGGGAAAAAAGGGATATTTATAGGCATAAGTGCTTATATTAGAAAAAGAAAGGTTACAAGTTAAAAAGGTAAGTATCAAACAAGTTATAAAAAATAGTAACAGAATAAATTTAAAGAAAATAAAAATGAAGGAAATAATAAGAATATGGACAGAAAATAATTAAATTGAAATTTAACATACAATAAAGATGATTAATAAACCCAAAGGTTAGTTCTCTGAGAAGATTAATAAAATTGTCAAACATCCTATTATCTTATACAATTGATAAAGAAAAGGAAAGGCACAAAGATTTAGTATTAAGAATGAAAAAGGAAACAGAACTTCAGCAATAATTAAAGTGATTGCAAAAAAATACTCTGAAAATTTTATAACAGTTAATTTGAAAACAGAATATATTGACAAATTCTTGGAAAAATATTTTTACAAAACTAGTTCAAGAAATAGAAGCTCAGATAACATATAACAATAGAACTGACTAAAACATTAGTTTAAAAGTCTGACAAAGAAGTCAACAAGCCTAGATAGTTGCATTGTTAATTTATCAATCCGTGCACTGATACTGCATTATCTTATACGTTAAGAATTTATAAATTAGGACATTTATACTTATCTTATTCTTCTTCAGGAGTATCTTGGCTATTCTTGGCCTTTGCTCTTTCATATAAATTATGAAGCTACTATGTCAAGTCTCATGAAGAATATTTTGTCATTTGAACTGAAAATTTTATGTGATCTATAGGCAAATTGGCAATTTTACTATATTGAATTTTTCTATCCATGAGTATGGTATAGCATCTATTTATTTAGGTGTCATTGAATATTCTAAAATAAAGTTTATAATGTTCTTTATATACATCTTATTTAAGCATTAGCACTAGTCTTATAGTAATAAACCATTTAAAATGTAATATAATGGAGAAAATTCATGTCATGATAAAATTATAAAAGAATTTATTTCAATAAGTTAAATTTTTTATATACTACTTACCTTTTATACTCTGGTTTCTCTTCAGATAGCATAAATCTTTCACGCTTTATATACAACTTACCTTTAAAAATAAATATGGTATTCTTGCTAGGAACTTTATATACAGCATCCAAATTTGATTGAAGAGAGGGCCAAAGTGCAGAAATCAAGTGAAATTCAGGTTCCAGGTTACAGAGGGATTTGCGCCAAAAATATCTGTAATATATAAAAATTAATTATTATTGTCATTTTCCTTTATATATAGTTTTAAAAGAAACATATTTTTCTCTTTGTTTCAATTTATGCTAATTCAGTAGTCTGTGTTAGAATAAGTTGTCCTCCTCATTGATCTCAGGGTAGTAAAACCTGTGGTGGGAAACTTAACAATGTACTAATTATTTATTTAGTGTCCATTCTAAAAAGTCTATAAAACAGTGTGTCTATTATCTGCTCATTCTGAAAAAAAGTAGCAGAAAAAATACACTGATTTATGGTTGTATGTGATTAGAACATCATTTTAAAGAAAGAAAGGAAATTGGTAACTATGATTCCATATATAGGAAGAATTGGGGATTGTATAGGTCAGAGATGGGAGAGAGTTTTCTTTTACCTTTATATCTTTTGGTGACCATTTAATATTGTTCCATAAGCATATAACACATTATCTAAAATTAATTAGTTTTATTATTTCAATTTCGTTTTTTATACTTGTTATCTCTTTATTTAGGTGTTCATAGTGACTATTCATTGTTGCTCTAATTTCTTTGAACATCCTAACTATCATTATTCTATATTCTGCTTCTGGTAGTTTGGTTATATCTGGTTCATTTAGGTCCTTCTCTGGGGATTTCTCTTGATTCATTTGGTTTGCATTCCTCTGCCTGCTCATTTTATCTGTGTATAGGCAAGTTGTGGGCACTGGAGTCCAGTAGGTGTTGCCTTTGTGTTCTCTAGGTGTGGTCTGTCTGCAGGCCCCCCACCCCCTCTGCCGCTGCCTAGGGTGGTTGGGTATGGGCGTTGCCAGCGATAGCCTACTGCGGCTGTTGCTGTGATTTCCGCCTCTCCTCCGTGGGAGGGGCTGTCACTCAAGCCACAAGCCTCAGCACCAAGGGTAGAGGTGAGCACCTTTGCTCAGCTGCGGACCCAGCCTGTTTCCGGAAGGCTTACGCCCAGCCCCCGCAGTCAGAGCCTGCTCGCCACAGTTTTGCGGGTTGGGCAGGGCTTTTGACGTGCTCTCAGCTGTGAGCCTTTGCCTGTCCAGAATTTAGCCCCGCCCTCAAGGTCAGGGCCCTCCTGCGCAGGGTCGCAAACCATGGTTTCTCTGGCCAGGCGAGGCTAGCAGCGTGAGCTCAGACGCGAACTTCTGCTCGTCTCAGGGTCTATCCTGTCCCGGTGTTAGGAGCCTGCTCGCGCACACAGGATGGCAAACCGTGGTTTCTCTGTCTGGGCGGGGCTAGTAGTGTGAGCTCAGCCGCAAACTTCCGCTGGTCTCAGGGTCTATCCTGTCCCCACATTAGGAGCCCGATTGCGCACACAGTATGGCAAACCACAGTTTTTCCATCTGGGCGAGGTTGGCAGCGAAGTCGCAAGCCCCTGGTCCCTGGTCCTAGCCCCGTCCCTGTGGTCAGGGCCGGCTTGCGCAGGGTCACAGAGCAGATCTCTGCCTGTATTTTTCCCCGCAAGTGGGTTCACAGGCAGGCCCGCAGCTGCCGGACCGCTTTCGCGCGTCTCCTCCGCCCCTGCTGGGCTAGAACGAGCTCACATTGGTTGTGCCTCCGTCCACGCTGACAGGACCACGTTTCAGCGTCCTGCCACCACCATACCCTCCAGCAACCCTCAGAGAGATGGCAGTGCCCTAAATCTCCACACTGTAGGCCTGGGAGCTCCCTCCCTCTAAGCAGCTCTGCTCTAATTGCCACGGGAGAGCTTGTTTGGCTAGTGTCCTGTCTCCCTTTGCTGGTATTGCTAGTTCCAGGGGAAATATTAGTTTTAGATTAGGGAAATGACTTAGCCTAGCAGTCAGGGTGGCTGTCCCTCAGAGTGTCCCGGTGCCTTCAGTCCACTCTCTGTTCCCACTGCTCTGTTCCTCACCTCTGTCCCCATTCCCCGGAGCCCCGGGCGTGTGGTTGTGAGAGAGGTTTTCTGCGCTGTCCCTTTGAAAAGATTCTTGGGTCTGAGAAAACTCTCTCTTTTTCACAAACAGTATCCTCACTTGCTTCACAGCTCAATACTGTCCATACGCCTCTTCTAGGCTCTGGGACTGCAGGCTGGGGCTTGGTTCCTGGGACCCAGGTTCCTCCCTCTCCGCCAAACTCTCCACCCGCCACGCGGGTCTCTCTGGGCTGCTGTTTGCTCCGGGGAACTGGGCAGCCCTCTTCGCGTTTTCGCTATTCCTACCAGTCTCAATGTGGCTTCTGCAGTGTTCCTTGGTTGAAGAGTCCACTTATTTTAGTTCAAAGTTGGTTTATCCAGATGATGGTTCTTAAAATTGAGTTATAATCCACTTTGGTTCTGGGAGTTGGAAGTTGGTACGTCCGCCTACTCCATCACCATCTTCCGTCTCCCGTAAAATTAATTAGTTTTAAAAATAACATTTGTTAGCAAAGGTAAAGATACAGTCCTGCCTCTTAAGATCTACCAGCACTTTTTGAAGAAATTGCATAATTTATAATATTTAAATGCAACAATTCATTTATATAGCATATTGACTACATGTTCTAAGCCTTTTCTAGGTTCAGGGGATATAAAAGTTAAAAAAAAATAAAAAAGGAAGAACAGATAAAACCTTCTGCCTTCGTCAACCTTACATTCTAGTGACAAAGAATCATCTTTGTAAGTCTGAATAAAATGATTGGAATAATTTTAATAAAATGATAAAATGCAACAAAACATCAGATTTGAGTGATTTACAATTGTAGCGGAAATATTTTATTTAACAATCTTTGTTCATTGTTCCTTTCTAAGCATTATACATAAAAAAAAATAGCAAAATACAATTTTCTGGTCTGACCTTTATTTAAAGAACAGGATTTCTCCCCTCAGAATGCTGACTATGTCAAAGGACAAAGTGGGATCACACATGGCTGGTGTCTCAGGAAGTACAGGTTCTGTGGGCACCACAGGGTCATCAGGGGAAGCCGGGGAAGGTCCTACAGAGAACGGATATGAGGATGCAAACGTTAGGAGAAATGTGATGCTTCCATCAATGCATGTGCTTTCCAAACTTTCTCAAAGAGCTTTGAGTTGACTGCAAATGCTTTATGCAGCATTTTAAAGCTTTCCTGAAGACCATCACTGGTAATGCTACAATGCCTAATTTTGCCAGCATTACTCACCATACAGGGACTGAATGCCATTCACATCATTTTGCGAAAGGCGGAACCTGGCCAGGTTTGTGATTGTGTTGTAGAGTGGGCACATCAAAGCTTCAGTGTTGTCCAAGTGAAAGAGACCCAGGGAATGTCCGAGTTCATGAGCAGCAATGAGGAATAAATTGGTCCCTATTTAAGAAGTTATGAATAATAACTTTTTATTCTTTAAATAAATGTACAGTCCAGATGTCAGTAGTGTATTACATTTGTTTACTTCCTAAGAATGCAGGGTTTTTTTTATTTTTTATGTTTTGCCTTGTTTTTGGTTACTAGGTCAATTGATTATGTACAAACTTAACGAAAACCAAGTGTTTGTCAAGGCTCATTCTTGACATCAATCTTTGAGACATATGGCCAAGCTATATCCAACTACTCGCCTCTTAGGAGCCTATTAATTTCATGAAAACCAGATCCTTTTACTTGTACTCTAGAATGAAATAAACTCATTTGTTTAGTACATCAATAAATATTTCTCTTCATTTTTCAATGAAAAACTTAACACCGTATCAAAGAATTAACATTTCTGAGTTACTAAATTAAATGAATCACAGTTTATGTATCTCAATTCTGAAATCCTTAAACAATCTTATTGCTGTTATTTGCCATAAGAATATTACCTGCATTATTTTCAGACTCACGATGATTACTCAGTGTATGTTTGTTCCAAAAATTAATAATAATAATATTTCATAGAATTTGTAAGATTGGTTTAAAACATAACATGCTCAATCATATCTAGTATTTGTCACAAACACTAGCTGTATTCATATATTTTCTTAATATTATTGAAAAAATATTGTTGAAATTGAAAGTCATTGAGTAACTATGATTGACATTACAAGTAAGTCAACTTTACTTTTATAAGTGTTATTTGTATAACTTGTGTGTCTACTAAAATTCTCATTTGAAACTTTGGAGGAAAAATTTGATTCAATTAAACCAATAATTTCATTTAGTATTAATTGTACATTTATACTTTCTACAGAGATAAGGTTTGTATTTTGATTATAAATCTCAATTAAATTTTAGGGAGAGTATTATTATTTGTTTTAGCTAATTGGAATAATAATTTAGCTAATCGGTTGATAACACTGGAAGACATTCTTCAATACAGTTTTGAACTGAGAAAATTCTTCTACCTAAAAAGTTTGGACATTTTAGTGGGGATTAGTCTTCTCCTTCAGAACAAGTCCATAAAATCTCTTTAATGTACAATAAAATGTTGATTTAACCAGGAAAACCTAAGCCAAATTTCAGTTTCTAGAATTTATTTTTCATTTGTAACTGTGTAGAATCTTCATTTTTTTTCCTATGACTTTTCTTCTTTCTTTTTGATTCAAACTGACCTCATCCAGCACCAACTCATCTGCCTTCTCCTTTGCACTACCACTCTGTTAATTATTAAGCTCTTAAGACAGTGGTTCTTAACTTTTTTTGAGGTACCAAACCCACCAGTTTTATATGCGCATTCACCGAACCCTTCTTTAGTGATAAATAAAATATGATTTTTTTTCCAAATTAAAGACGTAAGTATATGTTTTTTTACTGGTGCACAAAATGAGCCGTGCATGAACATCACCTTGCTCAAAGAACAAAACCAACAAAGTGTATGAACTCACAACAAATTAGGGTATTACTTTATTCTGGCCTCTGCGGCAGAGGCTTCTCCGAACCCCTGAGACCAACTCATCGAACCCCTAGTGTTTGATAGAACCCAGGTTAAGAACCACTGCCTTAGGACAATGAAGTTCTGATCAGTATCAAATAAGCTTAAGATCAAAGCTGCAGGTCTACTGACCTAGGAACAGTTTTCAGGTCAAACTAGAGATAACATCTAGGCCTCACTGTGTTTCAGCTCCTGGCCTGGAAAAGTCACAAAACCATGGTAATGCCACAGCTGACCTCAGGACCGGGTGCACTGATCAGTGACCCTCTATTTTAGACCACAACCCTGACCATGACCCTAACTCTCTTAGTCACCATGATTAATGATTTTCCCCTATATAACCCATGCCTTGGGAGCCATAGGGGAGCCATAGGTCTTTGAGCAGTAGCTTCCTGTCCCCAGAAGTAGACCACTACTTGAGAATTAACCCTTACCTTCTATGCTACAAGCCCTTGTTCATGTCTTATTGGACTTTAATGTGTGCAGGCAAACAGACCCTTTACTCTGATAATAATTTGGAAGAGTAAAGAAGTAATTAAGGAACATTTTCCCAAGTTAGATATTATAGTGTAGATTCAATATAATACACTGTCCCTTGGATATCTGCAATTCAATATTATGAAAAATTGTTCTTAATGAAGCTTCTGAGAGCACACAAAAACCAATGTCATCAAAGAAATTCTCAATGAGAATTCCTATATTTTACTTACCAAGACAGAGAATAAACTTTTTTATTATTATTATATTTTATTAATTTTAATGGGGTGACATTAATAAATTAGTGTACATATGTTCAAAGAAAACATCTCCAGGTTATCTTGTCATTCAATTATGTTGCATACCCATCACCCAAAGTCAAATTCTCCTCTGTCACCTCCTATCTGGTTTTCTTTGTGCCCCTCTCCTCCCCCCTCTTCTACCCTCTCCACCCTCCACTCACCCCGTAACCACCACACTCTTGTCAATGTCTCATAGTCTCGTTTTTATGTCTCACCTATGTATGAAATCATGCTGTTCTCAGTTTTTTTGTTTTACTTATTTCACACCGTATAATGTTATCAAGGTCCATCCATTTTGTTGTAAATGATCCGATGTCATAATTTCTTATGGCAGAGTAATATCCCATAGTATATATGTACCAAAGCTTTTTAATCCACTTGTCTTCTGACGGACACTTGGGCTGTTTCCAGATCTTCGCTATTGTGAACAATGCTGCCATGAACATGGGGGCGCATTTCTTCTTTTCAAACAGTGTTATGGTGTTCTTAGGGTATATTACTAAAAGTGGGATAGCTGGATCAAAAGGCAGTTCGATATTTAATTTTTTGAAGAATCTCTATACTGTTTTCCACAGTGGCTGCACCAGTCTGCATTCCCACCAGCAGTGCGGGAGGGTTCCCTTTTCTCCACATCCTCGCCAGCACTTATTCTGTGTTGTTTTGCTGATGAGTACCATTCTGACTGGTGTGAGGTGATATCTCATTGTGGTTTTAATTTGCATTTCTCTAATGATTAGTGATGTTGAGCATTTTTTCATATGCCTATTGGCCATCTGTATGTCCTCTTTGGAGAAATTTCTATTCCTTTCTTTTGCTCATTTTTATTATTATTATTATTATTTTAATATATATATTTTTATTAATTCTAATGGGGTGACACCAATAAATCAGGGTACATATGTACAATGAAAACATCTCCGGGTTATCTTATTATGCAATTGTGTTGCATACCCGTCACCAAAAGTCAAATTGTCCTCTGTCACCTTCCACCTGGTTTTCCCTGTGTCCCTCCCCTCCTCCCTATCCCACCCTCTCCTCCCTCCCCCCACCCCGTAACCACCACACTCTTGTCGTGTCTCATGTTCTCACTTTTATGTCCCACCTATGTATGAAATCATGCTGTTCTCAGTTTTTCTTTTTTTCTGATTTACTTATTTCACTTCGTATAATGTTATCAAGGTACATCCATTTTGTTATAAAAGATCCGGTGTCATCGTTTCTTATGGCTGAGTAGTATTCCATAGTATATATGTACCATAGCTTTTTAATCCATTCGTCTTCTGACGGACACTTGGGCTGGTTCCAGATCTTCGCTATTGTGAACAATGCTGCCACGAACATGGGGGCACATTTCTTCTTTTCGAACAGTGCTATGGTGTTCTTAGGGTATATTCCTATAAGTGGGATAGCTGGGTCAAAAGGCAGTTCGATTTTTAATTTTCTGAGGAATCTCCAAACTGTTTTCCACAGTGGCTGCAGCAGTCTGCATTCCCACCAGCAGTGCAGGAGGGTTCCCTTTTCTCCACATCCTCGCCAGCACTTATTCTGTGTTGTTTTGCTGATAAGTGCCATTCTGACTGGTGTGAGGTGATATCTCCTTGTGGTTTTAATTTGCATTTCTCTAATGATTAGTGATGTTGAGCATTTTTTCATATGCCTATTGGCCATCTGTATGTCCTCTTTGGAGAAATTTCTATTCATTTCTTTTGCCCACTTTTTGATTGGGTTGTTTGTCTTCCTGGTGTTGAGTTTTATAAGTTCTTTATAAATTTTAGTTATTAACCCCTTATCAGATGTGCTGTCGAATATGTTCTCCCATTGTGTGGTTTGTCTTTTTATTCTGTTCTTATTGTCTTTAGCTGTGCAAAAACTTTTTAGTTTGATATAGTCCCAATTGTTTATCTTGTCTTTTATTTCATTTGCCCATGGAGATAAATCGGCAAATATACTGCTGCTACAGATGTCGGAGAGCTTGCTGCCTATGTTTTCTTCTAAGATGCTTATGGTTTCACGGCTTATATTTAAGTCTTTTATCCATTTTGAGTTTGTTTTTGTGAATGGTGTAAGTTGATGGTCTATTTTCATTTTTTTGCAGGTAGATGTCCAATTTTCCCAACACCATTTGTTAAAGAGGCTGTCTTTACTCCATTGTATGCTCTTTCCTCCTTTGTCAAATATCAGTTGTCCATAAAGGTGTGGGTTTATTTCTGGGTTCTGATCTTAAGGGGATTGCTTTTAATTTTTGGCCATTTAGTATGATGTTTGCTGTGGGTTTGTTGTAGATGGCCTTTATCATGTTAAGGAATGTTCCCTGTATTGCGACATTATTGAGAGCTTTGAGCATGAATGGGTGCTGGGTTTTATCAAATGCTTTTTTTGCATCTATTGAAATTATCAAGTGATTTTTGTCCTTCCTTTTGTTTATGTGATGAATCACATTGATTGATTTGTGAATATTGAACCGGCCTTGCCTTTCCAGAATAAATCCCACTTGATCATGGTGTATAATTTTTTTCATATATTGCTGGATCCGGTTGGCTAATATTTTGTTGAGGATGTTAGCATCTAAATTCATCAGGGCTATTGGCCTATAATTTTCTTTCTTTGTGGTGTCTTTGCCTGGTCTCGGGATCAGAATTATGCTTGCCTCATAAAAGGAGTTTGGAAGTCTTCCTTCCTCTTGAACCTTTTATTAATTTTTTATTTATTTTTATTAATTCTAATGGGGTGACATTAATAAATCAGGGTACATATGTTCAAAGAAAACATCTCCAGGTTATCTTATCATTCAATTATGTTGCATACCCATCACCCAAAGTCAAATTGTCCTCTGTCACCTTCTATCTGGTATTTTTTGTGCCCCTCCCATCCCTCCTTTTTCTCCCTCTCCTCCCTTTCCCCCCCCCCCCATAACCACCACACTCTTGTCCATGTCTCATAGTCTCGCTTTTATAACCAACCTATGTATGACATCATGCTGTTCTCAGTTTTTTTCTGTTTGAATAGCTTGAGGAGGATAGGTGTTAGTTCTTCTTTGAATTTTTGGTAGAATTCACTTGTGAAGCCATCAGGCCCAGGACTTTTCTTTGCTGGGAGTTTTTTAATAATTGTTTTGATCTCATTTGTTGTAATTGGTCTGTTTAGGTGTACTGATTCTTCCAGATTGATTTTTGAAAGAGTATATGATTCAAGAAATTTGTCCATTTCACCTAGGTTGTCTAATTTTTTGGCATAGAGTTCTTCATAGTATTTTCTTACAATACTTTGTATTTCTGTTATGTCAGTTGTTATTTCTCCACTCTCATTTCTAATTTTATTTATTTGAGCCCTCTCTTAGTGAGTCTAGTTAAAGGTTCATTGATCTTGTTTATCTTTTCAAAGAACCAGCTCCTGGTTTCATTGATCCTCTGTATTGTTTTCTTAGCCTCTATGTCATTTATTTCCACTCTGATATTTATTGTTTCCTTCCTTCTACTAGTCCTGGGCTTTATTTGCTGTTGTTTTTCTAGTTCTTTTAGATGCAGGGTCAGGTTGCTTATTTGAGCTTTTTCTAGCTTCTTATGATATGTCTGTAGTGCTATGAACTTCCCTCTCAGAACTGCTTTTGCTGTGTCCCATAAATTTTGAGTTGATGTATGCTCATTATCATTTGTTTCTAGAAACTTTTTTATTTCTTCTTTGATCTCATTGTTAATCCATTCATTATTTAATAACATGCTATTTAGTTTCCAAGTGTTTGAGTATTTTTCAGTTTTTCTTTTGTGGTTAATTTTTAGTTTCATGGCATTGTGATCAGAGAAAATTCTTGATATGATTTCAATCTTCTTAAATTTGTTGAGACCCCTTTTGTGCCCTAACATGTGGTCTATCCTAGGGAATGTACCATGAGCACTTGAGAAGAATTTATATTCTACTGCTTTAGGGTGAAAAGTTCTGAAGATATCTATTAAATCGAGTTGATCTAGTGTATCCTTTAAGTCTGCTGTTTCTTTATTAATTTTCTTTCTTGAGGATCTATGCAGTGATGTTAGTGGGGGTATTGAAATCCCCTACTATTATACTATTGCTGTTAATCTCGCCCTTTATATCCATCAAAGTCTGCTTCATGTATGTCGGGGCTCCTATGTTTGGTGCATAGATATGGTTATATCTTCCTGTTGAATTGTTCCCTTTATCATTATGTATTGTCCTGCTTTATCTCTTCCTACAGCCTTTGTTTTAAAGTCCATTTTGTCAGATATAAGTATTACTACCCTGGCTTTTTTTTCATTTCCATTTGCATGAAATTTTTTTTTCATCCTTTTACCTTCAGTCTATGTGCATCTTTTGTTTTAAGGTGTGTCTCTTGTAGAAAGCATATATGTGGGTCCTGTTTCTTTATTCATGCAGCTACCCTATGTCTTTTGATTGGATCATTTAATCCATTTACATTTAATGTTATTATTGATATGTAGTTTTTTATTGCCATTTTATTCTTTAAAGCTGTATTCTTCTTTTGCTATATTCATTGTCCCCTTTGAACTGTTCACAACAGGCCCCTTAGCATCTCTTGCAGAATTGGTTTGGTTTTAATGAATTCCTTGAGGCTTCTTTTGTCTGCGAAGCTCTTTATTTCTCCTTCAATTTTAAACATTAGCCTCTCTGGATAAAGTAGTCTTGGTTGTAGGTTCTTGTGCTGCATTACTTTAAATATATGTTTCTATTTCCTTCTGGCCTCAAGTGTTTCTGTTGAAAAGTCGAATGTTATCCTTATGGGGGCTCCTTTGTAGGTGATAGCCTTTTTTTCTCTAGCAGTTTTTAAATTTTCTTTTTATCCCTTAGCTTTGGTATTTTAACTATGATGTGTCTTGGTGTAGATTTTTTTGGATTTCTCTTTTATGGAGTTCTCTGTGCTTTTTGATTGAGTGAAACGTTTTCCAGCCTTAATTGAGGGAAGTTTTCAGCTATGGTTTGATTGAACAAAGTTTCTATTTCTTGTTCTTTTTCCTCTTCAGGAACCCCTATGATGCGGATGTTATTTCTCTTCATGTTTCCTCAGATTTTTTGTGTCTTTTTTTCTTTTTTCTGCTCTGTTTCTGTGCCTTTATTTATTTTGTCCTCTAACTCACTGATTTGGTCCTCAGCTTCTTCCGTCCTGCTTTTAATTCCTTCCATTGTGGTCTTCAGTTCTGATACTGTATTTGTCATTTCTGTCTGATTCTTTTTTATTATTTCAATTTCTTTTTTATACTTGCTATCTCTTTATTTAGATGTGTGTAATGACTATCCATTGTTGTGCTAAGCTCTTTGATCATCCTAACTATCATTATTTTATTTTAAACTCTGTATCAGGTAGTTTGGTTATATCTGATTCATTCAGGTCCTTCTTTGGGGATTTCTCTTGATTCATTTGGGTTGCATTCCTCTGCCTGCCTTTTTTGTCTGTGTGTAAGAAGGGTGTGGCCACTGGAGTCCAATAGGTGTTGCCTCTGTGTTCCGTAGGTGTAGTATGTCTGTAGGCCTGCCACTCCCTCTGCTGTAGCCTAGGGCAGTTGGATGCGGGTGTTGCTGGCCCCGGCCCCTGTGACTGCTGCTGAGGTTTCCATCTTGCCTCCATGGGAGGGGCTATGTTCTCGTGCCAGGCTCTATAAGCCTCAACAGGTCTTGGCCTTTGCTCTTCTCCCACGGTTGGGATTGCGCACCACACTCCCGACCATAAGCCTGGGCACCAAGGGAAAGGGTGAGCATTTTGCTCATTTGCAGGTCCCTGTCAGCCTGTTTCTCTGGCCAGGAGGGGCTTCTGGTGTGCAATCAGCTGCACACTTTGCTTCCGCCCCACTCCTGCCAACCTTGGCTCCTTGGCCTGGCTGCTGCTGCACACTCAACTGTGAGCCCAGGCTTCCGCCCCACCTCTTCAGGCAAAGCAGGTTCATGAGGGCTTCAAGCCTCGGAGGCTGGGTGAGGCTGCATGCCCGCTTGCTCGTGCCCAGCAGTGGATTTCTGCCTGTTCTAGGCTCCCACTTTTCCCCCACAGGTGGGGCCGCAGGAGGGCCTGCAGCCACCGGACCACTTTTGCGGTCTCCCCCAGTCCCACTGGGCTAGACCGAGCTCACGCCATTCAGTTCGGCCTCTGCCTTCACCGACAAAACTACGCTTTCACGTCCCGCAACTGCCCGCCCTGCAGCAAGCAAGCCCTCAGCAGTCTGGGTGAGGATGCCAGCTCAGACCCTAACACTCCATACTGTAGTCCTGAAAGCTCCTTCCTTCTATGCAACTGTGCTTTGATTGCCGCAGGGGAGTCTGTTTGGCTGGTGTCCTGCCTCCCCTTGCTGGTTCCAGGGGAAATATTGTTTCAGATTTGTGGAGTGACTCAGCCCAGAGTTTAGGATGGCTGTCCCTCAAAGCTTTTCTCCCTGTGCCTTCCAGACCGCACTCTTCTCCCACTGCTCCGGTCCTCTAATCTCTCCCTGTCTCCCGGAGTCCCAGGTGAGTGGTTGTGAGAGACGTTTTCTGCGCCATCCCTTTAAGAAGAATCCTGGGTCTGAAACAGCTGTCTCTTTCTCACAAACAGTATCATAACCTGTTTCACAGCTAAATACTGTCCATACGCCTCTTCTAGGCTCTGGGGCTGTATGCTGGGGCTTTGTTCCTGGGACCCAGGTCCTGACCCTTCCACTGGCCTCTCTTCCCAGCACATGAGTCTCTCTGGGCTGCCTTTTGCTCCGGGGAGCTTGGCAACCCTTTCTGTGTTTTCCTTTTCCTACCAGTCTCAATGTGGCTTCTTCAGTGTTCCCCGGTTGAAGAGTCCTTTCAGTCCAGTTCAACATTGGTTTATGCAGATGATGGTTCTTAAAATCAAGTTATAATCCACTTTGGTTCTGGGAGTTGGAAGTTGGTACATCCCCTTACTCCATCGCCATCTTGCCCCTCTCTGATAATAAACTTTTTAGGCATCTAAAAATGTTTCCAATAATGATTATAACAAAAATATATTCTGCAGATGCTTAAGCCACTGGAAAATTCAGAACATCTAACTTCTGAATATTCTTACTTGTTAAGAGTTTCCCAAACATTAAAAATCATCAAAACCCTTCTGAGTGACTGACCAGGTGGTGGTACAGTGGATAGAGCATCAGACTGGGATGCGGAAGACCCAGGTTTGAGACCCCAAGCTCGCCAGCTTAAGCGCGGGCCCATCTGGCTTGAGCAAAAGCTCGCCAGCTTGGACCCAAGGTCGCTGGCTCCAGCAAGGGGTTGCTCGGTCTGCTGAAGGCCCGCGGTCAAGGCACATGTGAGAAAGCAATCGATGAAACTATGGTGTCGCAATGGCAATGAGAAACTAATGATTGATGCTTCTCACCTCTCTCCATTCCTGTCTGTCTTTCCCTATCTATCCCTCTCTCTGACTCTCTCTCTGTCCCTGAAAAAAAAAAATCCTTCTGAGTGATGCATAACTAACCTGATGCATCCTGTGTCCATTGTTCATCATCATCAAAGTGAGCATCTCCATAAATCTGCTGCCCAGGTGACTATGCGTGAGCCAAAACCTGTACAGATCTATCAGAGGAATAAAAGTGTCCATGTCTTAGCAAAGAAAAATAAATAGATAATTAGAAATTCTTTTTCCAGTAAAACAACACCATGAAAATGAACACATTTTATGTTTTTGTTGTTGTTAATGGTATTTTTGTTTCTGATTTTCTTACCTCTAACTGCAAAAGTGATCATTATGTCAGCCTTGCCTTTGTAAATCCAGTGTGTAACCCATGATCCTGTGTGAGAACATCGAAGAAGATAGTATTTTGTCCTGAGATTGTGGTGTGTGAAAACTCAGTAGTATGCGAAAACCTCTTTGGAAACTTTACCTGTAGGTCAGGTGACCTTTCTTTCACTTAGGTGCACCAGGAAAGGTGCGGAAGCCGCCAACGTCAGGAACTCTACACCTGGGCTTGCGTATGGTCTCCAGCGTGTCAGAGTCCAGCTTGCCAGTCACCTTCAACCCCAGGAACTTCTGCATTTCTTGGATTTTTTTTTTATTATATATATATATTTTATTATTATTAATTCTAATGGGGTGACACCAATAAATCAGGGTACATATGTACAATGAAAACATCTCCAGGTTATCTTATCATTCAATTGTGTTGCATACCCATCACCAAAAGTCAAATTGTCCTCTGTCACCTTCAATCTGGTTTTCCTGTGTCCCTCCCCTCCTCCCTATCCCACTCTTCCCTCCCTCCCCCCATCCCATAACCACCACTCTCTTGTCCATGTCCCATATTCTCACTATTATGTCCCACCTATGTATGAAATCATGCTGTTCTCAGTTTTTCTTTTTTTCTGATTTACTTATTTCACTCCGTATAATGTTATCAAGGTACATCCATTTTGTTATAAATGATCCGATGTCATCGTTTCTTATGGCTGAGTAGTTTTCCATAGTATATATGTACCATAGCTTTTTAATCCACTCGTCTTCTGACGGACACTTGGGCTGGTTCCAGATCTTCGCTATTGTGAACAATGCTGCCACGAACATGGGGGCGCATTTCTTCTTTTCGAACAGTGCTATGGTGTTCTTAGGGTATATTCCTAAAAGTAGGATAGCTGGGTCAAAAGGCAGTTCGATTTTTAATTTTCTGAGGAATCTCCAAACTGTTTTCCACAGTGGCTGCAGCAGTCTGCATTCCCACCAGCAGTGCAGGAGGGTTCCCTTTTCTCCACATCCTCGCCAGCACTTATTCTGTGTTGTTTTGCTGATAAGTGCCATTCTGACTGGTGTGAGGTGATATCTCATTGTGGTTTTAATTTGCATTTCTCTAATGATTAGTGATGTTGAGCATTTTTTCATATGCCTATTGGCCATCTGTATGTCCTCTTTGGAGAAATTTCTATTTATTTCTTTTGCCCATTTTTTGATTGGGTTGTTTGTCTTCCTGGTGTTGAGTTTTATAAGTTCTTTATAAATTTTAGTTATTAACCCCTTATCAGATGTGCTGTCGAATATGTTCTCCCATTGTGTGGTTTGTCTTTTTATTCTGTTCCTATTGTCTTTAGCTGTGCAAAAACTTTTTAGTTTGATATAGTCCCATTTGTTTATCTTGCCTTTTATTTCAGTTGCCCATGAAGATAAATCGGCAAATATACTGCTGCTACAGATGTCGGAGAGGTTGCTGCCTATGTTTTCTTCTAAGATGCTTATGGTTTCACGGCTTACATTTAAGTCTTTTATCCATTTTGAGTTTGTTTTTGTGAATGGTGTAAGTTGATGGTCTAGTTTCATTTTTTTCCAGGCAGATGTCCAATTTTCCCAACACCATTTGTTAAAGAGGCTGTCTTTACTCCATTGTATGTTCTTTCCTCCTTTGTCAAATATCAGTTGTCCATAAAGCTGTGGGTTTATTTCTGGGTCCTCTGTTCTGTTCCATTGATCTATGTGCCTGTTCTTATGCCAGTACCAGGCTGTCTTGAGTATAATGGCCTTATAGTAAACCTTGATATCTGGAAGAGTGATACCTCCTGCTTTATTTTTTCTTTTTAAGATTGCTGAGGCTATTCGTGTTCTTTTTTGGTTCCATATAAATTTTTGGAATATGTGTTCTATATCTTTGAAGTATGTCATTGGTATTTTAATTGGTATTGCATTGAATTTATAAATTGCTTTGGGTAATATAGACATTTTAATGATGTTTATTCTTCATAGCCATGAGCACGGTATGTGCTTCCACTTGTTTGTATCTTCCTTGATTTCTTTTATCAATGTTCTATAATTTTCTGAGTACAAGTCCTTAACCTCCTTGGTTAAATTTACTCCTAGGTACTTTATTTTTTTGGCTGCAATAGTGAAGGGGATTGTTTCCTTAATTTCTTTTGCTGATATTTCATTGTTGGTGTATAGAAATGCCTCTGATTTCTGAGTATTAATTTTATATCCTGCCACCTTGCTGAAATCATTTATAAGGTCCAGTAGTTTTTTGACTGAGACTTTAGGGTTTTCAATATACAATATCATATCATCTGCAAATAGTGATACTTTTACTTCTTCTTTTCCAATTTGGATGCCTTTTATTTCTTCTTGTTGTCTGATTGCTGTAGCTAGGACTTCCAGAAATATGTTGAATAAGAGTGGTGAAAGTGGGCAACCCTGCCTGGTTCCTGATCTTAAGGGGATTGCTTTTAATCTTTGTCCATTTAATATGATGTTTGCTGTTGGTTTATCGTAGATGGCCTTTATCATGTTAAGGAATGATCCCTGTATTCCCACTTTACTGAGAGTTTTGAGCATGAATGGGTGCTGAATTTTATCAAATGCCTTTTCTGCATCTATTGAAATTATCATGTGATTTTTGTCCTTCCTTTTGTTTATGTGATGAATCACATTGATTGATTTGCGAATATTGAACCAGCCTTGCCTCTCCAGAATAAATCCCACTTGATCATGGTGTATGATTTTTTTCATATATTGCTGGATAGGTTGGCTAATATTTTGTTGAGAATTTTAGCATCTAAATTCATCAGGGATATAGGCCTATAATTTTCTTTCTTTGTGTTGTCTTTGCTTGGTTTTGGGATCAGAATTATGCTCGCCTCATAAAAGGAGTTTGGAAGTCTTCCTTCCTCTTGAATTTTTTGAAATAGCTTGAGAAGGATAGGAGTTAGTTCTTCTTTGAATTTTTGATAGAATTTACTTGTGAAGCCATCAGGCCCAGGACTTTTCTTTTTTGGGAGTTTTTTGATAACTGTTTTGATCTCATTTGTTGTAATTGGTATGTTTAGGTGTTCTGATTCTTCCAGATTGATTTTTGGAAGGTTATATGATTCAAGAAATTTGTCCATTTCACCAAGATTGTCTAATTTTTTGGCATATAGTTCTTCATAGTATTTTCTTACAATGCTTTGTATTTCTGTTGTGTCAGTTGTTATTTCTCCACTGTCCTTTCTAATTTTATTTATTTGAGTCCTCTCTCTTTTTTTCTTGGTGAGTCTATTTAAAGGTTCATCAATATTGTTTACCTTTTCAAAGAAGCACCTTCTGGTTTCATTGATCCTCTCTATTGTTTCCTTAGCCTCTATGTCATTTATTTCTGCTCTGACCTTTATTATTTCCTTCCTTCTACTTGTCTTGGGTTTTAGTTGTTGTTGTTTTTCTAGTTCTTTTAGATGCAGGGTCAGGTTGCTTATTTGAGCTTTTTCTAGCTTCTTATGATATGTGTAGTGCAATGAACTTCCCTCTCAGAACTGCTTTTGCTGTGTCCCATAAATTTTGAGTTGATGTATGCTCATTATCATTTGTTTCTAGAAACTTTTTTATTTCTTCTTTGATCTCATTGTTAATCCATTCATTATTTAATAACATGCTATTTAGTTTCCAAGTGTTTGAGTATTTTTCAGTTTTTCTTTTGTGGTTAATTTTTAGTTTCATGGCATTGTGATCAGAGAAAATGCTTGATATGATTTCAATCTTCTTAAATTTAATGAGACCATTTTTGTGTCCTAACATGTGGTCTATCCTAGAAAATGTAGCATGAGCACTTGAGAAGAATGTATATTCTACTGCTTTAGGGTGAAAAGTTCTGAAGATATCTATTAAATCAAGTTGATCTAGTGTTTCCTTCAAGTCTGCTGTTTCTTTATTAATTTTCTTTCTTGAGGATCTATCCAGTGTTGTTAGAGGGGTATTAAAATCCCCTACTATGATAGTATTGCTGTTAATCTCGCCCTTTATATCCATCAAAGTCTGCTTTACGTATGTCGGGGCTCCTATATTTGGTGCATAGATATTTACAATAGTTATATCTTCCTGTTGAATTGTTCCCTTTATCATTATGTAGTGTCCTCCTTTATCTCTTACTACAGCCTTTGTTTTAAAGTCCATTTTGTCAGATATAAGTATTGCTACCCCTGCTTTTTTTCATTTTCATTTGCATGAAATATTTTTTTCCATCCTTTTACCTTCAGTCTATGAGCATCTTTTGTTTTAAGGTATGTCTCTTGTAGACAGCATATGTACGAGTCTTGTTTCTTTATCCATGCAGCTACCCTATGTCTTTTGATTGGATCATTTAATCCATTTACATTTAAGGTTATTATTGATATGTAGTTGTTTATTGCCATTTTATTCTTTAAAGCTGTATTCTTCTTTTGCTATATTCTTTCCTCCCTTTAAACTGTTCACAATAGGCCCCTTAGTATCTCTTGCAGAATTGGTTTGGTTTTTATGAATTCCTTCAGGCTTTCTTTTTTCTGGGAAGCTCTTTATTTCTCCTTCAATTTTAAACGTTAGCCTTGCTGGATAAAGTAGTCTTGGTTGTAGGTTCTTGATATGCTTTACTTTGATTATATCTTGCCATTCCCTTCTGGCCTCAAGTGTTTCTGTTGAGAAGTCTGATGTCATCCTTATGGGGGCTCCTTTGTAGGTGATAGCCTTTTTTTCTCTAGCAGCTTTTAAAATTTTTTCTTTATCCATTAGCTTTGGTATTTTAACTATGATGTGTCTTGGTGTAGATCTTTTTGGGTTTCTCTTTAATGGAGTTCTGTGTGCTTCTTGAATGTGTGGAGTGTTTCCCAGCCTTAATTTAGGAAAGTTTTCTGCTATGATTTGATTGAACAAAGTTTCCATTTCCTGTCCTCTCTCCTCTTCTTCAGGCACCCCTATGATGCGAATGTTGTTTCTCTTCATGTTGTCACAAAGCTCCCTTAGAGTTTCCTCACATTTTTTAGTCTCTTTTCCTTTTTCTTCTCTGCTTCTGTGCCTTTGTTTATTGTGTCCTCTAACTCGCTTATTCGATCCTCAGCGTGATTCATCCTGCTCTAATTCCTTCCATTGTGGTCTTCAGTTCTGATACTGTATTTGTCATTTCTGTCTGATTCTTTTTTATTATTTCAATTTCATTTTTTATATTTGTTATCTCTTTATTTAGGTGTTCGTAATGACTATCCATTGTTGCTCTAATTTCTTTGAACATCCTAACTATCATTATTCTAAATTCTGCTTCTGGTAATTTGGTTACATCTGGTTCATTCAGGTCCTTCTCTGGGGATTTCTCTTGATTCATTTGGTTTGCATTCCTCTGCCTGCCCATTTTTTCTGTGTATAAGCAAGTTGTGGCCACTGGAGTCCAGTAGGTGTTGCCTTTGTGTTCTCTAGGTGTGGTCTGTCTGCAGGCCCCCCACGCCCTCTGCTGGTGCCTAGGGTGGTTGGGTATGAACGTTGCCATCGCCGTCCCACTGTGGCTTTTGCTGTGATTTCTGCCTCTCCTCCATGGGAGGGGCTGTCACTGAAGCCACAAGACTTAGTACCAAGGGTAGAGGTGAGCACCTTTGCTCAGCTGCGGACCCAGCCTATTTCCGGACCTCCGCCCAGAACCAGCAGTCGGAGCCTGCTCGCTACAGTTCCGCGGGTTAGGCCGGGCTTTTGACGTTCTCTCACCTGTAAGCTTTTGCCCGTCCGGAGCTTTAGCCCCGCCCTTGAGGCCAGGGCCCTTCTGCGCAGGGTCGGAAACCAAGGTTTATTGGAGCGGGAGTGTTTGCTGGCTTCCGCTCAGCTGCGTACTTCTGCTCATCCCGGACTCTACCCGCCCCCGCGTTCGGAGCTTGCTCGTGCACGTGGGATGGCAATCCGCGGTGTCTCCGCCGGGCAGGGATATTAGTGTGGGCTCAGCTGCGAGCTTCCACTTTTCTCGGGGTCTACCCCGTTCCCGCGCTCGTAGTCCGCTCGTGCACGTATACTTGCCAACCGCGGCTTCTCCGGCCCGGGGGGGCGGGGGGCTGGTAGCGTCAGCTCAGCCGCGAGCCCCTGCCTGTCCCTGGTCCTAGCCCGGTCCCCGCGGTCAGGGTCAGCTTGCGCAGGGCCTGCCCATTCCTGGCCTCCCGCTTTGTCCCCGTAAGTGGGATTAAAGGCGGGCCCGCAGCTTCCGAACCGCTTTCCCGCGTCCCCTCTGACCCTCTGGGCTAGACCGATCTCCCACCGGCTTGGCCTCTGCCCACGCCGACAGAACCGCGTTTCAGCATCCTGTCGCCCCAAACCCTTAAGCAGCCCTCAGCAGAGTAGTAAGGGACCTAATACTCCACACTGTAGGCCTGGGAGCTCCCTCACTTGTTTCACAGCTCAAAACTGTCCAAACGCCTCTTCTAGGCTCTGGGACTGCAGGCTGGGGCTTGGTTCCTGGGACCCAGGTCCCTCCCTCTCCGCCAAACTTTCCTCCTGCCCCGCGGGTCTCTCCAGGCTGCCATTTGCTCCAGGGAGCTGGGCAGCTCTCTTCGTGTTTTCGCTTTTCCTACCAGTCTCAATGTGGCTTCTTCTGTGTTCCTTGGTTGAAGAGTTCACTTAGTTTAGTTCATAGTTGGTTTATTCAGATGATGGTTCTTTAAATTGAGTTATAATCCACTTTGCTTCTGGGAGTTGGAAGTTGGTACGTCCGCCTACTCCATCGCCATCTTGCTTGAAATTCTGCATTTCTTGGATTTTTTAACAACAGGGCAAGTTCTTTCTTCTAGCTAACAGGGTCATATTTTTTGCAAGGTTATAGTACTTTTGCAGATATTGCTAATGGTATAATGAATATAGTTTTAAGGTTAGTTTTACTATTTTTAGCCATTAAGCCAAATTTTATACTTTATTTTAGTTATTGCCTAGTTTACTTAAACAAAAGTAGTTATCACACTGTAAAGCCAGTAGCCATGGCCACCATTACAGCCACCTGGCCCATGCAGGTTCGCATTTGATTCAGACAGACAGTAATGAAACAATGGAGCCAAGAATTGGTGGGCCATCAGCTTTAATCCTACGTTGTACCCAGCAGGCAAGAAATACACACAGTGGGAAAACACTCCTTTTCTATTCAGGGCTCCCAAAGCCACTGACTTATTTGAGTTTCCTAGAATCAAAGATTTCTACCTCACCAGCTTTATTCACCTCTGTTCCCCATCTCCTTCTCTCTGCACAAACTCTGGACAAACTGGCGTCTCCTTCAGCACTCTGCCATCTTGGCTGCCTGTCCTCTCCTCCATGTGGTCTTTCTCTGCTCTCCTCCCAAATGCTAATTTCAGGAACTGAGAGAGAGCAAGCTTTCGGTCTGCCCCACTTCATAATGTAGATTCAAAACCTTTAATCCAATATACAAACAAGGAAGTCTCTGATACAAAGCCACTTATTTGAGGCATAAATGGGATTCCTCATAAGAGTGCACCACCCCCTATCCTGCAACAGTCAAGAGTGTGGGGAAAAGCTTAGTCTTAAAACTAAGCCTTAGGCTATAAGGACGCTGCCTGTTTATAGCCTGTTCCTCACATCTAATGCAAACTATAAGCGAGCAAACATATAAGTATATCATATTTATAAACTTATTTGACCAACACACACTCTATCTGATTTTTACTAAAATTCTCATTTAATTATTTTTTCTTCATACTATATTTTATTCCTTTTTATTTCTTCTTCTTTTTTTTTTTTTTTTTTTTTTTTTGTATTTTTCCAAAGTTAGAATTGGGGAGGCAGTTAGACAGACTTCTGCATGTGCCCGACTGGGATCCACCCGGTATGCCCACCAGAGGTCGATGCCGCCCATCTGGGGTGTTGCTCTGTTGCAACTAGAGCCATTCTAGCACCTGAGGCAGAAGTCATGGAGCCGTCCCCAGTGCCCGGGCCAACTTTGTTCCAGTGCAGCTTTGACTGTGGGAGGGAAAGAAAAAGATAGACAGAAAGGAGAGGGGAAAGGGTGGAGAAGCAGATGGGCACTTCTATTGTGTGCCCTGGCTGTTAATCAAATCCAAGAATTCCACATGCGGGGCCAATGCTCTACCACTGAGCCAACTGGCCAGGGCCCTCCAAATAATAGTTTGGATATCTCAGAGTCTAGAAATCCTATCCTGTCCAATATACCTCAAGTAAGGTAGAAGCGGTGGGTGGTGCCCAGAGAATCATTCCTGCACACGCATTAACTTAGTCTCCCATCACTTTGAAATGACATGATTCAGGTGTGATAGAGCTCATTTATCTTTGGTAAAGAAAAAAAATATATAATCCTACACAACAAAAATTTTAGGGTATTTTATAGTAATAGGTTAATTTGATAAAGCAGTTACTGCAGACTTACTATGTAAATAATACTAAATTTTAAATTTATTGCAATTTAGTTTGTTAGCTGAGTAAGCAATTTAAAATTAAAATTGCATGTCCTGCTTACTTATAGAAAAAGAAACCCTCTACTTCACTTGTGTTGGTGCAGTGGATAAAGCATCAACCTGGAATGCTGAGGTTGCTGATTTGAAACTCTAGGCTTGCTTGGTCAAGGCACAGACAGGAAGCAACTACTATGAATTGATGCTTCTTGCTTCTTCTCCCCCTTTCTCTCTTTCCCCTCTATCTAAAAATCAACAAATATAAAATAAAAATAAAAAAGAAACCCTCCTTGACATGACTGTGTGGAGAGTTTAGGTGCGTGTGTGTGTGTGTGTGTGTGTCTTTATTCACTTTGTTAATGCAGACTTGATTCAAGACTGAAGTGGAATAAATTCTTTTGACAAACAACATGAACTTGAAATTATTGAAGATCAGAATGAGCTAGCTTTCCCTCCCTAATTATTTTAACTAAAATTCTTAAGCAAGAGGAGTTTCATGCATTTTGTATTTGTTATTTTTATTTAACCCCAAAGTTGCTGCCAGCATTTTATTGTAAACTCTTGAGTAATTCTATCCCTGTTCCTGTGTCTTTCTTTCTTTCTATGTGAAAAATAAAGGGACTTTCCATCTCCAGCATTTTAATATTGTAATGCTAAATTATGGCCACACAGTATCCTCCAATCTGGCCAATGGCTAGAAGGCTGCAAACATTAAGTACCTGGACAAGATCTGTGTGTGGGCCCTCCTCGTTCTTCACGCTTTCATTCAGGGGATAAGCCTAGCAGATAGGCAGGCATAGCAGCACAAGGGTGGTAGATGGTTCATTATCATTGTTCTTTCCTCAAGAAAGCATTTTCTTTGCCTATTGGCTTCTTTGTCTAACCTCTGCTGCCCTTTTATAGGGCAACAATGTTTATATCCGAACAGTGTGATTCATGCATGTGTTTTCTTAATTTGAATGACATCAGAAATGTTCACAAAAATTCAACATAAAGATGCTAGAGCCTATATCAGTAATTTCCCCCAACCTTCTAACTTGATTAATAAAAGGTGATTCATCTTCAGGAAATGATATTATGGGTTGGTAAAGAGGAAACAGAATCATGTTTCTGTGTTTCCTGAAAGGTAGCTGGTGAGCCTGGTAAGATGTCATATGTTTAGACATTTAAAAACCAGTGGGATTTTCTTCTTAAAAGTCTACATTTTAAACTCAATATAAGTGGGTTAGGAATAAGTAGATAAATGGAAAGAAAGTTTAAATGAAATTATGGTCTAATATGGGAATTTCTATCTAAGAAGATATTACAGACATTTTACTTCCTGAGTCCGTGTTTAAAACAGCTATTCCTGGTTTTCAGATAAATTCACTGGCCCTGGAGGAGCACAGTGCGAAGGAGGGTCTGTAGAAGAGGGAAGGAGTACACTGAGTCTCCTCTGGTGTTCGCTCATTTTGCATTGATATTACAGATTTCAGAATAGATGGTATGTTTATAGTAACCACTTCATGCAAACTTGTTATGTGGCAATAAATCAAATTGCATATTAAACTGAAGTATTTCTCCTACCTTCCTGTTTTGTTTTGTTGTTTGTTTGTTTTGCTTTTAAAAAATATTTTTATCCTCTTTTCCTCATTCTCAAGGACAGAGGAAGAGATAGATTGAGTTTCTAAGGGAGAATGATTTTAAATCTTCCCTATCTAATTACTCACCTTGCACAGAGATTAGCATCTCTCTCTCTTTTTTTCCTCAGCCAATTATAGTACTTTTTACATAGTAAGTCTGCAGTAACTGCTTTATCAAATTAACCTATTACTATAAAATACCCTAAAATTTTTGTTGTGTAGGATTATATATTTTTTTCTTTACCAAAGATAAGTGAGCTCTATCACACCTGAATCATGTCATTTCAAAGTGATGTGAGACTAAGTTAATGCGTGTGCAGGAATGATTCTCTGGGCACCACCCACCGCTTCTACCTTACTTGAGGTATATTGGACAGGATAGGATTTCTAGACTCTGAGATATCCAAATTTTGCACTGAGCCAGCCATGTCAACTTGTGGCTTAAGGCAGCCAAAGTGTTTGCTCTACATCATAGGGTAATAAAATGGACATCAGCTTAAAAATGAGAGGGGTAGGTGGGCAGCAGCCCTAATCATCAGACTTGGAGGAAGTCTGCTGGACTTGGATCAAGTATATCATTTCTGTGAGCTGTTGTTTTGCCATCTATAAAAATGGGGTGGATGCAATCTCATTTCACAGGGTTATCAAGTATGCTTTATGCTGGCAACAAATCTTCTCTATTCACTACAATATCTTTACTAGGCAAATCTCATTGGCCTGAAAAATCTGTGGCAATGCTCTCAGTCACTTCTTTAGCAAGCTCTGAGATGCCTCATCTACGTTTGAGTCATAATTTTATTGGTGTTGGCATATTCTGTTGATGGATTTTATTATGTCATAAGGATACAATGAAAGTTAATGTAGTAAGAGCTGTGATTATAATTGGCTAATTACCAAGTACATGTCTCACAGGAGATATGTTGGTGTGTAAGCTTATCTTATATTAAACAATTACACGTGGACAAAATTAATGATTAGAAGCAAGAAGAGTCCTATGTTTGTCTGTAAGTAATTAATTACTTATTAAACTTACTAAAGTATGCATGTGGTCAGGCAGATATAGAATTGTTCCTTAAATAAAGGTGAACTCTTTCTTGTTATACAGCTGCTACTGTATGCCAGGCTCTAGCTATGTATTATTTTTAATCTTTAGAAAAACTCAGCAGGGTAGAGATTAGGATTGGAAAAATTAAGTAATAAACTCAAGGTCAGCCAGCTAACAAGTTGTAAAAGATTATTCAGAATTCTAATCATTACAATTTATGTTTATCTAAAATCTCTTGCCTTGAACCTTGGCTCTCCCTCCACTTTTTTCTCTCATGCTTTGACACTCTGTTTAACAGTTTTTCTTATCCTTGAAAATTTCCCCTGAACTTGACTTCAACTTACCTTCTTACCCTCTGTTTTTTTATTCCCAGCTATCTGATATGACTTTTTTTTTTAAATCTATGTCTATCTGCTTTATCACCTGTGGCTTTTGGCTTTCACTGAACAAATGTTGTCCAGATAGAATGTATGTCTGTAATCTGTTATATCCTGGAACTAAGACTGAGAAATGTGTAACAGTTCCTTATTCATAAGTGGTCCAATTATTGGGAAAATTGGTTAACTGTAAATTTTCAACAACCAACAACCTCTGATATGGATTGTAGATACATCAACATGATCTTGCATCAGTAGTGGTATGATAAAATATTTTGCAACTTCTTCTTTGCTTGGAAACTCTTGATTTTATTGCAGATTTGGTTATTCTGCTAAATCATTGATACCAACTGAGAATAAGTGAAAAGTCCACTTTATTTCCCATGCTTTTAATACCAGCTTGACTGCTTCACAATGCAAATACAGTTTATTTTTTATTTTTTCCTCATTTTATTTTTCTTAGAGTAATTTAGCTAAAGATTTTAGATCACCAGTGCTTGCCATGTAAAAGACTGCTGGAGGAGGCAAAATATCATAGTAGAGATCGGACACATCTCAGAACTGTGTCCTCAGTGTTTGCTATAAATATTAGAAAGCACTGTGACATAATTAAAATATTCATGCCTGACCAGGCAGTGGCGCAGTGGATAGAGCGTCGGACTGGGATGTAGAGGACCCAGGTTCAAGACCCCGAGCTCGCCAGCTTGAGCGTGGGCCTATCTGGCTTGAGCAAAAAGCTCATCAGCTTGGAACCAAGGTCGCTGGCTCCCGCAAAGGGGTGGCTCGGTCTGCTGAAGGTCCGTGGTCAAGGCACATGTGAGAAAGCAATCAATAAACAACTATGGTGTCGCAAAGGCAACGAAAAACTAATGATTGATGCTTCTCATCTCTCTCCATTCCTGTCTGTCTGTCCCTATCTATCCCTCTCTCTGACTCTCTCTCTGCCCCTGTAAAAAAAAAAGAAGAATATTTTAACATAAAATAGTCATTATTATTAATAATAGTTGGATACATAAGACAATGTTACTGTATTTTCAATTTGGATTAGAGTTCTTTGACCCTAATTGGATGGTAGGCTTTGTGGTGGGGAAAAGCTTGCGAGGGAAGAGAGTGACCCTGATGAAAAATTCTGGCCTTACAAAGATGTGGGAAGGAAAAGGTAATTGCCATTTATTTGATATTTTATATATGGCAGGCTCTATGCTAGGTGGTATAGCCTTGTCCATCCTCCTGAAAATCTTAGAAGTTACTATTTTCCCTTTATTACAGATAGGAAACCAAAATTCAGAAAGGCCAAGTCATTTGCTTAGGCTCAGACGAAGTAAGAGGCAAAACAGCAAACAACCATCATTGTGTATCAGTGAGACACCAGTGTGTCTCTTCACTAGAGTATTCCTTAAAGGCTCAGTGAAGGGAAAGTCCTCTGTTTTTCCCCAGGGAACAGAGTCCAGTGGTGGGTTCTCTAATCTTATGTAATAAAATCATTCTAAGGTTTTCATTTCCACAGCCCTTTGGCTACTTCCTTAATACCATGCTACAGAAGATTTGGCATCTCTGCCTCATATACTATAAGACATTGTTGTACCAAAGATTTGAGAATAGATGTTAATAGAGTATCCAACAAACTCCTGGTTTCCTTGCCAGAATATTGATTCTTGAGTCATGAATGAGTACAACACATTAGTAAATTCCTCCCTGTACAGCTTTGCATTTCCCCACCCCAATCCAGTGCCTATAAGATACACTCCTATACATGCTCCCCCTCATTAAGGGACAAATCTTCTACCCCCTTTGGTTTTTAAGTGGTTTGCTGTTATAAATAGTAATTGAACTGTGCCAAGACCTGACCTTAGCAATTTGCCTGAAGATAATGATGGGTGAGGGAAGCAATTGAGGAGGACTTAATATGTTGTGAGGTATTGACTCAGATAAAGTCTGTTGATTTTCTATGCAAGGGAGATTGTGTTTCCCTGGCAAAAGGAAATCTTACCTTTGCCCACATGGAGATTTCAGGAAAATGTAGATGTTAAAGATTTTCAGGTTTATACACATTATTATTCTAACTAAAATGCTTCCAACTACACAATTAGAGCTAGGTTTGATTTTCAGCACAAATAATAGAAACAGGATTTCCTTAAATGTTGACATAAATGTTTGCTTTCATGGTATGTTTGAGTCATTATTTGGTTGTTTTAAGCCTTAAACTGATTACGTTCTTTTATCAAATTCCCAGAGCAGTTAAGCAGCCAAATTCACACCTATAATTATCATTCATCATACATTACTGAAGTGTCACAACCACCTGGTGACTCAACACTTCAAGGTTCACCTTTATCTCTTTGCAATCAACCGAGGTGATATATTTAGTAACCATGATGTCATTACAAACTGAGGGTTATCACTACCCCACTTCCAACATAAATTATCTTAATCTGGTACTTTTTTTTTTTTTTTACAGGGACAGAGAGAGAGTCAGAGAGAGGGATAGACAGAGACAGACAGACAGGAACGGAGATGAGAAGCATCAATCATCATTTTTCGTTGTGACACCTTAGTTGTTCATTGATTGCTTTCTCATATGTGCCTTGACCCTGGGCCTTCAGCAGACCGAGCAATCCCTTGCTTGAATCAGCAACCTTGGGTCCAAGCTGGCGAGCTTTTGCTCAAGCCAGATGGGCCTACGCTTAAACTGGCGACCTCAGAGTCTTGAACCTGGGTCCTCCATGTCCCAGTCTGATGCTCTATCCACTGTGCCACCGCCTGGTCAGGCTAATCGGGTATTCTTAAAAAGCAAAGCCTGAGACAAAAGTTTAAGCACAAGTACCTATTGAGGCATATGACCCAGAGGGCTGGATTGAGGGCCAGGGAGAGCGAAGCAGGAAAAGCAGGAGAGATAAAACTAAGATAAATTGTCAACTGGACAGAGATATAAGAAGCAGGTGGCACAGTATGGGACTGAAATCCAGTTGAAATTTGTTTTAAGGACATCTTCTGAAGAAAGAAAGGGGGTTGCATTGGTTTATTCATTCCTCTCACACTGGTAAAATATTTGCTCCACAATGGATTAATCTTCTCACTTCTAGGCTGCATGTGCACAAACTCTGAGTGAACCCCATAGCAGAATTTTCTGCAATATCAACAGAAAAGGCAGAAAAGCTTTACAGAAGGAAGTAAGAAGACCACTGCACAGGTCGAATGAGCCAGCTTTTCAGTTTAGAGCCTGGTTTGGAACCTTCAAAGAATCAGTTACTACTGTTTTGGTTGAGCTATAAGACAGGAGAGGCCAAGGAAGAATCTGAAGAGGTGTCTGACAATTTCTGTGACTCAACAATCATGCTCTTAGAAATATCGTATTTCCCCATGTATAAGACAATCACATGTAAAAGACACAGCTTAATTTTGGGGCCTGAAATTTGAAAAAAAAATATTACATAAAGTTATTGAACTCAAGTTTTATTCATCATAAAGTTCATCCAACTCCTCATCACTGTCAAAACTCCCATCCATTAGCATGTCCTCAACTGTGTCTGATAATGAATCACTGTTTTCAACAATGAGCACAAAAATAAGCACAAAAAGCAGGAAATGTAAATTTAAAAAAGTACAACTACTGTGTAAGACACACCCAGTTTTTAGACCCCAAGTTTTTCAAAAAAAGGTGCTTCTTATACATGGGGAAATACGGTATATGTCAACAAAAAATGTCTATAAATGTGCAGCATTATTTATAAATCCCCAAATGGGAGCAACCCAAAACCTATCACCAGTGGATGAAATGCACAAACATAATGTTGAGCCAAATAAGGTCTATCGAAAAGAATATATACTTGGTTCATTTAGTTCAAGAATAGCCAAATTTAATCTAAGAGGTTACAGGTCAAATATTGGTTTCCCTTGAGAAAGAGAGCATGTATAGTGGATGCTCCTGGTGGTGTTCTCCAGATTTTCTTTAGTCCCACTGCAGCCATTCTCCTGGCTAGCATGAGGGCTGATTGCTTACACCTCCCAGTGTTCCCTGTGCCTATGTCAAGGGGAGCTATCTTGCATGGGAGCTACACTTCTCCACTCAAAACCAGACCTCGACTGATGACTAATTCACACAGAAGTTCAAATTACTTTGCCTCAAGGTAGAACGAACTTCAGCTGATGCCCCTGAACTCCCTGTTCATGAGATCAGAGCAGTCTCTGTCTGAAACCACATTCTTTACCATTTTCCCTGCTCTAAAATGTTTCCCCACTCCTATCCTCCCCAAAGCACCCCTCCCCCATGACCACAATGAAAAAATCTTGTTTCAGGCTCTGATTCTAGTGAACTAAGCTAACACAGAGTTGAACATTGGTGACAGGGACTCAAGGGAGACCTGTGATAGCGCTGGTAATGTTGTATTTTTTGAGTTGAAAAGGGTTGCTAACTTTGTAATAATTCATTGATATAAATGTTGATGACATGTGCATTTTCTGCATTTATGTTCTGCTTCAATGTTAAAATGTTTCTGAGAGAGGGAGAGAGAGAGAGAGAGAGAGAGACTTGGTCAAAGGAGAGGTTACACTGCTTTTCAAATTCTTGAGTTGTAAACTGTCATAATCATGAGCACCTCAAAATATTCTCATGACTCTGTGTACTTGGAAAGTCTCCCAGCACTGTGAGCACTTTCTGAGCAACTCAACATTTATGGAGCTAGAAGCTACCTGCAAGACTCCTACATGTATTAAAACCTCCCAAATTAGGCATGATAGACTAAGTACTTGTCTAGATTATGCAGCTTTAACAACCTAAAAATATTTTTATTTTTTATTTATTTATTTTATTTAGTGAGAAGAGAGGAGGCAGAGAGACAGACTCTCACATGCTCCCTGACTGGGGTCCACCCAGCAAGCCCACTAGAAGGTGATGCTTTGCCCATCGGGGGTGTTGCTCAGTTGCTCAGCAACCAAGCTCTTCTTAGCATCTGAGGTGAACAATCTAAAAATCTTAGTAGTGTAGCACAATAAAGGATTACTTCTTAAGCAAAGTTTATCAGAGTTTGGGGTAACTGCTTGGAGTAGTGGCCCAGAAATTCACTCATCTTCTATCTTGTAGAGACTCTCTCCAGACATGTTTCTAAAATCAGCAGAGCAGAGCAGAGCAGGGAGACACTGGGGAAATTTGTACCAGCAATCAAATGTTTCCACTTGGAAGTGATATTGTTCATGTCGGGACACAATCCACTGGCCAGGACTAGTCAAATGCCACTGCCCAGCCCTCCCCCCACAACTATAGGGAGTTAGGCTATGGGGAAACATAATCATTCAATGTGCCCAGAAGAGAGAAGAATGTACCCTTAAAAAACTCTACCATGATGTCGTTGCTTTTCCCTAAAACTAATTTGGAATCCTTATACGGGAAATGAAAAATTGACTTTTCTCCCCTTCTATATGATGTAAATTCTATGAGAATGAAAAATATTTGAACTTGTTGTGTTTCTGAATATCCCACATAAATATTTTGCATAGTCATCTACTTCCCATTTCAAATTTTAAAATTAAGCTAAGTGTGGCTTTATAATCAAGAAATAACGGCATTATAACAAATATAACAGAACATTTATAAAACAGTAGAGACAAGGATGGATTTATTTCAAACATAAAATATTTTATTTTTTGTAACAAAAGTTGGTGCATATTAGGATGATACTAGCTAGTGGCTGCATGTATGTTCTTGAATTGCTTCTTCTCTGCTGAAGACTCGTGTCTTTGTCTCTTTCTCTCTTGATAGGAGTTGTTCATCACTGGGGCTGCTCCCTAGGATTAATGTCAGTGTCTCTTACTTCCAAAAAGAGCTGCTCTCTGTAAAACTAGCCAATATATATCAATAAACCATAAACTTGACCTTCCTTAGCATGTGGAACTAAAATATAACAGTACATAAAGCATTGCACTCTAAATCATAAAAAAAACACATGCAGAATGAGGTATAAATAAAATTATACTAAATAGCTCTATACTTTTTAAAAATATGGCTCTTCAGAAAAATACCTTCCTTGGGTTCTCAAAATATATTTTTCTGTTCAATGGTGAAACAGTTGGTCAATTTTATCTACAGTTGAACCAGCTATTAGCTTTCTGCAGAGTCAAAATTCTCTTTGTTTTAGGGTCAAATTTGTATTGCCTTGTTCTGTGGAAGAAATAGAAAAATCCTAGAAACAAAACAAAAAAGATTTACTATATTATACAAGTATTTTCTAGGTTTAACTTGAATTCTTGAAAAATCCAAGTCATTTGTGAGAATAAATATTTTTTGGAATTTGCTAAATAATGATAGTATAGCATCAGTATCATTATTTAAAACAGCAAGTAGAGGAAGTATATATATATATTCACTTACCATCTTTCTGGAAAACAGCATCAACTTTTTGGCCAATTCCAGGAAAGTCAGCTGCTATTATTTTGGGATAACCTGCATCCATGGATCGTCTATACTCATCATATCTGGTCAAAAAATAAAAAGAAAGTAGCAGAACAATTTGTTAAACATGTAGCCTTCTCAAAAATCTTCACAGAGAATTCACCAACAAGAATTAAATAAGAACTTTTAATTCCATAGATCACGTGTAAATTGGAGTTGGGGGTGGGATGAGGTGAGAGAGGATGTTGGGTAGATTAGAAGATTTATAAGGTCCCTTTGAACTCCAGCATCTGATTCTAATTTTCCAGTTGTTGCCACACAATGTCCTATTAAGGTACACTATGACTGAAAATAAATTATTGTTGGCTAAGGTAGCTCTGTAAGGATGAATGTCCTCCTTTTTATGGCTTCCTTTTTCAAATTCAGCTCAAGTGCTCCCTGGTTTCCTGGGACAGGTATTGTATAATAGCTGTTGATCAAGAGACGTGGATGCTGGACTGGTTACAGCCATTCATAGAAAAGGCAGTTAGCCAAGGTAACATAAGAATCATTTTTAAATGATCTAGAGCAGTGGTCGGCAAACGCATTAGTCAACAGAGCCAAATATCAACAGTACAATGATTGAAATTTCTTTTGAGAGCCAAATTTTTTTTAAATTAAACTATATAGGTAGGTACATTCCTTATCGAGGTAGCGCCCGCACGTGGTATTTTGTGGAAGAGCCACACTCAAGGGGCCAAAGAGCCGCAAGAGGCTCACGAGCCGCAGTTTGCCGACCAAGGATCTAGAGCTTTCTTTCTATATAGAGAGACCTGGTGCCTTAACGTTTTTTACCTCCAGTATTTGTTAGCAACAAAGAAGTATGTTTTCCCAGTATCTTCCTCAAAGACAGCAGCATCGATATTCTTCACACTTCTAGGGAAGCCAAAGGATCTGTAGATGTCCTTGGGGTATCCGGGCAGCACATTTTGCCCCTGCACAGCCCAATACTTAGTACCTGCCAATCAAGAAACAGTGATGAAAACACCCAAAGCACCAGGAAACAGTGAGCAAATTTCCAATAAAGTTTGTCTCATATACTAGAGCAGGGTTCTGGCTGCACATTAGAATTAACTAGAAATATTGTTAAAAATACTGATGTTAGTATCCTACCACAGACAAATGAAATCAGTATATTTAAAAATGTTTTCCAGATGATTCTAACATGCAACATCTTTGAGAATGACTGATTTATGATATTGGGAACTTCTAATGTTCCCATAGCCAGATGTTCAAATGACTCAGGAGTCCATGATACCACCTCACAGACAGTCAATTCATGGTGATTCAGGACTTCTCATACTTCAGTGTATATACAAATTGCCTGGGAATCTTGTTACAGTTCAAGAAGGCCTGGAGTGGAACCTGACAGCAGGAATGGACCTTGAAGACATCAAGCTAAGTGAGAGTCTGTGTTTCTAACAAACTCTCCAGGTGATGTCAGCGGGTTGGTGAGAGGATCACCCTTTGAGAGCAAGGCCCCAGCATCCTTAGCTGGCCGCCCAGCAGGGTGCCTCCCCTCCGGAGTCACACAACTCAAATGTTTCCGCAGCACGCTCTCTACAGTACGGGTCCAAGACTCTCAATTTGATTTCTCAGCACTCCCGGAGATATGGAAAGGGTTTTAAATGCAAACATAGTTTTCACAGAAAACACTTTCATAAGTCTAGATTCATAAACAGGCCAGAAAATTTTCATCCCTAGTCATATGCTTTTTATGTTAAATGACTCAGAAATGCACTACGTAATTCTTAATTAAGGTAATGAACTACCTTCCTCACTTTTGATTTGATTTGGTGAGACTTAGGTTCTTAACATTCCATGAAGAGAAAGTAAGTACTAGTGCTTTCTTATCTTAGACAATGAAAAATTAATTTATAAAAAAATTGGAAGCGTTACCTTTGAAAAACCGGACTTCATCTCTGTGAGCAACCTCATACGCGGCTTGGAGTCCATTTGGCAGATTTGGCCAGAAAATAGCAATGAAATTGAGCTCAGGTTCTGGGTAGTAATAACTTGTGCGTATGTAGAACCTGGTTTGAAACAAAGAAGACAAGGTTTTGATCTAATCTGTTGCAAGTTCTGGCTGACATCTAGCTCCTTCTCACTGGGGCACTGGCGGTGTGTGGGCACAGCTAGTCTATCTAACATCTGGTGCTCCAAGGTAAGGGTGGGAGGAGTCCTGGCTTGTCGCCTCTGCTAATTTCCAGGGTGGAAATACTCTCACCATAGAAGATTTCAAGAGATCTGCAGCAGCATACCATTGTGTAGTATTTCTATCGCACAAATACTGTACATTAGGCACAACCTCAGGAACATAAATAAAAGTAAAATGTAGCAAAAATATTGCAAAGGGGTATGTTTTGATTATTTTTATTACGGTATGTTTGGTTGAAATCTAATTTAACTTTTTAATAATGGTTGTGTTTCACAACAAGCTTGCAAAATTCTCAAAATTTATAACTCAGCATTGGTATGCGAGCCCTTAGGGCTCCACTGCAGCACATGGCTGGCCAGAATACAGCACTGACATCTCACCTGAGTGTATACTTCCAACACACAGGGTCTTTACATTCATCATGCCCTACCTCACAAAACCCTTGCAAGAGAATATTACTCTCATTTTATAAATGAGAAATTAAGGACAGGGAGGCAAAGGGAGCCCTCTAAAGCCTACACAGCTAAGAGACGAAGGTTAATTATAAACTCAGGTCTGGCAGTTTCTCCCTTTGTGTTGCTTTGGTTGGTGGTTTACCAAGTTGATTCTACAAGCCCACAGAGACTGGGAGAAACAGCAAAGCATAGACTGTTGTGTTGGCTGATGGAAATCTTTCCAGATTCTAAGCTGCAGGAAAGACTATGTCCTTGGTAATCAGAAATCTTACCTTTGCCTCTCTGCCTGACTGTGAGACCTTGGGCAAGTCAGTTACTATTACTGTTTCTGATCTTCCATATCTTAATAATTTGGTGACATTTAAATGGTCTCAATGTCCCTTTAGTTCCTGCAGATGCTAGACTTGGTCTTATTCCTTTGAATAATCCTACACATACTTGCTTGGCTAGGTGTCCTGTTGTACTGAGGGCTTCCCCTAAGCACCATGTACTTTCTTAGCATTCCTGGCATTGAGTCGCCACTTGGGTGGCTCACACTCTGCCTTACCTGTTACACTCAAGAATAATTAAGAAAATGAAAAGCATGAACAGCCAGTAGCCTGAGTTCTTGAGTAGAGATGGCCACAACATATTAAAACAGTACCAACAAAACTCTGAGAAGAGTGGTTGAGGAGACTCGAGCCTTTCTGAGCACCCCTGCTTTCTCTGTGCTGTGAACTGCATCATGCAGAAAAAGACTAGATTATGATTTTACCAGGTCCTTTAGCAATCAGCGTGGTGTGCAGAGCAAGACTATTCTTTGTGTGTCAGGGGACACTTGCCTTTTTGAGGCCAATGCTGCAGAGGGAGACCTAGAATCCTGCTTTTAGGAGAGAAGCACATTGTGTTGCTCATCTCCATCCAAAGAGGGGTCTCATGAACTCATAGGGACTCTCATACAGTGATTCTTACCTTTCTCTGGGCCTCTGGAGGCCTCTGTAGACCTGTCATGATCACAAGCTTTGGGAGGATCATCTTTTCCAGAAGGGAAGGGATGATACTTAACAGGTACCAGCATGATGGTGCAGTGAAAAAAAACACCTGATTTCTCTTAATTATGTACTAACCTTCCAATCACCATAAAGAATGCTATAAATGAAAAATGCCCAGAATAGAACTCAAAAGACCAATTACTGCTCTGTCATCAATGAACTCTGTGCCCTAAAAGGCTCTCTTTCCTTCTCTCTGCCTCACTTTACTGATCTGTAAAATAAGATTATATTTACTAGTTTTCTTCTTCAATAGTATTTTTTTTCTGAGAATCAAAATGCAGAATACATATGGGAAAATGACAGTGTTATAAGTTTATTAGGTTTTGCCTACTTGGGTATGCAAGTGTTATATAATTACGTGCACAAACAAATGTAAGTTACGTGATGAGCGAAGCACAGTAGTGACCCACAGGGATCCACAACAGTGAATGCTGTTATTATTACAAACACAAAACAAGAAGAATCGATCTCTTACCTGTCTTTGAAGAACATCATTTCTCCCCGAATCGTAGTTACAGCATCAAAGGTTAGCTTACTATCACAGACTTCTGGGGTTTGAGGGCCTGCTGGCTGGCTGGGGTTTTTGGAGGGTCCTAAAGAAAAAAGAGATCTGGAGTTCATGCTGCCGGGCATGGGACAACTATATAAACAATGAAAGACAGCTTCTTAAAAGATACAGCGAATCGCTGCTCTAATGGGCCTTGTCTGCGATATTTTTCTTTATACTCACCATAGATGGTCTGGATACCATTGATGTCATCCTGAGAGAGCTGCACCTCACCGCTGAAGATGTAGCTGGGGTACATCAAAGCCCCAATATCAGTAGAATGAGAGAGTCCAAGGGAATGACCCAGTTCATGAGCAGCAACACGATACAAGTTGTAATCTAAAAAGACCGATAAACCCATTTGCATTTTATTTAAAGTGTTTTCAGTTTTAATATATTTAATTAAGCAATCTACAACTCTACATGAACTAATGTTTTCTTCATAGTTTTTAAACTATATGTATATAACTTTTTCCTTAAAGTGAGAGGCATGCATTTATTATTAGTGAAGGGAGAGGTTAAAGCCTAAACTCTGTGAATACACTGATGCAATAAACAGTTGCACTCAGCAGCCAGATTCATCAGTCTTCTCTATGATCAGATAACACATCTTGTGTCACAGAGAAGTGATCAGCTTCTATTAGAACAGTCTTTTTCTCTCTATTTATAAAACTGATACACGCTTAATGTTGGAAATTTTATAAAACACATAATCTTAAATTGTGATGTGTCCTCTAGTAAAAAATAATTATGAAAACACAAGTCAACCATTGAGGATTTCAACATTTTCTTAATAGAGATTTTAGTGTGGCTTATTTGTAGCCAATAAGATGTTGTTACTAACAAAATATGCTTTTCTTACACTTTTCTCAATGTATCATGAATTTCCTAAGTGGTAGTAGAAACCATTTATAAATGCATACTTCATTACTGCATTTTTTCAGTATAATCAACCAATTATTACAATAAATCGCAAAGCGGTGGGGGAATTGAGAAAGGCAAGGTTAGTTGACTTACTTCTGAAATCACTAGTCCACACTTCTTCTTCATCAAAATGAACATCCCCTCCAAGACGTGGGCCTGGTTGAAAAGCATGAGCAAGGTTTCCTCCAGGTCCATCGAAGGGAGAATTGTCACCATGATCTGCAAGAAACATAATTCAACAAATATCCCTCTTGCTTCTTATTTAGGAAAGCAAGTATTTGCTTTGCTGAGAGGCAAACAAAATTCTACCAAATGTGACCTAGGTTCCCTTTTTAAGCCCATAAAATCAGCAATCCTCTCTCATAAAGAATTCTAGCTGCAAAGCTGGAGAGGTTTAGGGGCAGGGTGAAGTTCAGGTGAGAATACTTCCATGCTACTAGTGCAGCTTACCTCTCCAGACAAAGGATATCATTATGTCTGCTTGACCCTCGGAGACCTTGGTGAAAGTCAAGGGCGTGACATTACTCCAGAGTTGAAAGGCTTTCTTAATGGCATTGTTCACATCTTCTCTCGGCAAATCTGGTGTGTAATTTTCAATCCTAAAAATAAAATAAAAATAGAGACATATGGAACCTCATTTCTGATGGCTCTGATGGGAAGTCACATTTTCAGTCTGGTGCTCTGTCTGGTTACCTGTAGGTCAGGTGTGTGTTTTCCCACCGAGGGTTCCCTCCAGTGAGGACAAAGCTAGCCACGTCCGGCACCCCACATCTGGCCTGCTTTATCACATCTAGGGTTTCAGCATCTGGCCTCCCTGTCACTTTCAACCCAAAGAATTCCTGCATTTGTTTCAGTTTTTCAGCCACTAGACTGTTCTTTTTCTGCCTCCCAATTTGTTCTCCATTATTCTTCAGATCATAGTAGCTCTCCAGGTATTTCTGGTGAAAGATGATAAAGATGATGTTATTGTAACGCTGGATGGGAAATCTTTCTCATATTTCTAAAGATAGACAGTATGGAGTTTTGGTGAAACAGGGATCTACTCTAAAAGATTGTATTTTGATTTCATGGTCCTTATTATCTTTATCATTGGTGAAAACTGTAATTTCAGAGAGAAATCTCCTCACCATTAGTTACTATGCAGTCAAAATTACAATGGGTAGAGCCAAATTTGCATATCATTCCTTTAGTGCCTTTTCACCTCCAACTAACTCATTGCAGAAAATTCAACCTTAAAACACTTTGTTATACTAACTACAACTACTCTGTTTTACTGTGGGGAAAAAAAGAGCAAATAAAGGCCTTTCCATTTCTGGCATTAAAATTCAACATTTACCTGGACCATCTCCACATCATCGTCTTGTCTGTTTACAGATGCTGCTGGGAAGCCATGAGACCCCACGCCCCAGAGCAGCAGCAGCAGAGGAAGCCTGTGCATGCTGTCTGCTGTCTTCCTTCTCAGCTAGAGAAATCTGATGGCTCCTCACCTGCCTGCTGCTCCAATATCTCTGCTGAGAAGCTCCCTCTTTATATATAGAGTTCTTGCACTTCTAGAAAGCCGGAAGAGGTCTGACTCATGTTTCATAACATCCTCTTGATTAGTAGTGAATAGCCTAAGCAATCATCAGAAGTGATGACTCCAAGTAGATTATTTGGGTTTGCTTGGTGTTGCAATTTTATGATTAAATCAAACAGAACATGTGTGAAGGAGACACACGCTATCATGTAAACAGTTGTTTTCTTGAATTTGTTTCTATTCTATTTGAGAAATACCTTGCTTGTTCTATAGGAGCAGGTCACAAAGTACTCCATGACCTTTTTAGAAAACACACTTTGCTACTTGATTCTGCTTGTTGGAAAGTGATCCAAGTCATATATACACACCTTGCTTCCAGGGCGAAGGGCGGGATTGCTGACATCACATGCTCTGTGACTGTTCAACACCTGTAGTGACTAAAGTTTATTTTACACCACAGGCATTCCCTTTGGGGAAGTTCTCCTGATTCAGTGAGGTTCCCTGTTACACTGCTTGGTACACTGTTTGCACAGTGCCATGGTTTCCCTTAATCTTTATCCAGGACCAAGATTTGAGATCCTTGGCAGAGAAGACCGTCGTCCACAGATGACTATGACATAAGGTTCTGCCTTGTGTAGACCCCGTCCATTGCCATTATGTGAAAAATAGGATCCTTCTCTGAAACCTGTCAGAATGTATCAGGTGAGGCAGGGGCTGGTAAAAGATCAAGTGTGACCCTGGGGTCTTATTTTTAATCATCCTTGTTTCCCTTGATGATTGCTTCTTGGGACTAAGCAGCAATTATTTATTCTTTCATGTGTGCACCAGTTTATGTATTTATGTATTCATTCATTCAAGTGATCTTATTTAGCATCTTCTGTGCACCAAATACTATGATATGGGGTAATTAATAAACAGACATCTTATGGGACACCTTACAGTAGCTTTAACGGAAGTCTGTATAAAGTTGCACAGATTAGTTTTACCAAAAAGTGCTGGGATGAGAGAGATTCTGGAGCTAGTCCAGCCCTAAGTTTCCTGAGCTTCATAAATCCTCTTACCTGCATCATCATATTTTTGCCAAATCATTGCCAATACTTAGTGCCACTTGTAGTATTATATAGGTATTTTTTAAATTTACTTTAAAAGTTTTATCATTTTATGGATTATTATATCTGTAAAATCATAGCTAAATAAACTATTATTTTTATATGCACATTAAAATGAACACATGGTTATGTTACAGAAAAATGCACATTCACATATTCATTTGCCATATCAAATTGTTATAGGCACCACCAGTGGTATCCATTCCACTCTTGGAGAGAAAAGTTGCTTTAAATCTGTAGCTTTTTGTACTCATGTCCCACCCTCCTTCCTTGCAAGTGTTTAAATGAGACATAAAGTTGAGAAACAGGTTGAGGTCTCCCATTGGAACCTCCCACCTTTCCCATCACGTCGGGTTTGCTTTCTCAGAACTTTTCTCAGCCTACCTACTTCTGTTTTCCTCCCCACACTACAAATAATATCATGTGCATATATGTTGCTCCAATATGTTTTGTACTGATATGAAAGAATTTACTCATTCCCTAATCATTTAACCACAACTTCCTCGTCAAAGTGGAGCAACATGTGAGTCCAAAGGCCTGTGAGAAATGGGATGGAATCCTCCCCTTCTCATTGATATCTGAAAGAGGGTGGGGCAGTGTCCAAAGAACACTGGCAGTTAGATTGACTCCAGCACAGGCAAGCCAAACAGTGAAAGGAACTCTTTATACTGAACGCAGGCTGTGTTTCCAATGTTATGGGGTGGCAGACACACACTGGTTTTAGGGAATCTGGTCAGTGTGGTGAGATTGTCTCCAACTCTGGGGCCCAGAAACAAGAGTCAATCGAGAGAACACCATTGTGACCACCTGGACTGGGCAAGAAATTACATATCATTTTGGAAAAGTCTCATAAAAAGATTGAGTCTGGCAAAAGTTTTTTATATTTTACAGTTTAGAAGTTTTCAAACTTTTTAAAAGTACTATATCCTTTTTTAAAAACCCTTTTTGGGAGAACAGTTTGTTAGCCAGATGAAAGAAGTGTTCTGATGGAAGTGGGAAATGGGGTCTGGGAGTCCCACTTACCTCATTTCCACTTTGTCCCCTGTGCCTCTTTCTCTAGAAACGTCCCAAATTTCTATGGAACAACGAGGGTTCAGTGGCATGAAGTTCAGAAACCATAGACCTAGTCTATCACTTGGATTTTCCAGATGAAGAAATTAAAGAGCAGAGAAGTTGCCTTCAGTCCCGGGTCACCCCTCTCTCTGCACTGGGCAGGAGGGGGACACAGTGGGGAAAATCGCAGATGGAACTTGGACTAACACCATTTTCCCCTGGCTCTTGAGCTCAAAGCTCTACATGTTTTCTTACAACTTCAAGGATGCTGATGTTGATTGGAAACTGGTTACTTAAAACAGCTTTTTGTTAGATTTCTTCCTAAAATAACAAAGACTTTAAAATTAAATTTTGGCTAAAAACAAGCTTCAAAGTTTCAGGTCATCCTGATTTCTGACATTTCTAATTAGGAGCTGAACACACGTGACTTCTGGGTTAGGGTTAGTGCATGCTGACAGTGGGAAAAGAACACATAAAAATCTAGAACAGAAAAGCTAGGGATTAAATCTCACCCAAATCCTAGCAATGTCTGGATTTGGCATGGTTTCCAAAAAACCCGAAACATGTTACAATGTTGTTGTTCTTTCCATCCAGATGTTGTTTTATTTCTCTAGGAGCTCGTTCTTTCCCCATAATCCCCTTTCAAAGGTAATTTCATGAAAATTATTCCTGTACTCTTTATCCCCTGGGAGCATGACAAGTTTAAGAGACTCTCATGATTGTGGCCATGTCGACTAACTCCTGACAGTTTCCAAACAGGCAAATTATTTCCTTTTCATGGTTTCCTTGGTTGCTTCATACTGACTGCTCTGTAAAAAGACTCAAATATGTTTGTATTTTTCCATATTAAATTCAAATCTTGGAATTTCCATTTTGCTTCATATTTTTTTAGGTTTGGAAATTCAGCATTTTCAATTTTGTAATTCAGTTTGAGTGTCAGATATATTTTCTATTTCTTTGACCCTACAAGTCTCAGATGGTCTTTAGCCAGAAACTTTTAATATCCTGTTCTATTTGGGGAGTAACACGAGGGAATGATGTGTCTCACCCCATGTATTTCCTTAATTACAGCTATGTGGTGGCTTTATGGACAACCACTGTGTACCACTTAGCACTTCGTACCTTTTGGTTACCTCAGCCCTCCAGGTAGAAATGATTGACATATCAACCGAGAATCACTTATCATCAGGTGTCTGTGCAGCCTCCTGGAGGTCTTTGTAGTGCTCCTGTTATGAGATATGAGACACACATGGGTAGAGAAATTGCCCCCTTTCAACAATATAGAAAATGTTGTGAGACACCAGGCTAGCTACATTAATTCTGTCGTGTTTACAATTTCTCCATTGTATCACCCTGTCCTTTGGATCTGAAAGGATCTTTAAATTGCCACTCAATCGCCTCTATTTTCTTCACTAAAATTCATGAAATTGCAGTTTACAATAATTACCTCAACTTAGTAGGTGTTTAGAAATGACTTTGAATGGACTAATGAATGAATAAATCAATGAATAAGTAGATGTTCAATGATATAAATAGAAGGGCCATTTCTCATTAGGCTTAGTTGCCCGCAAAATGTCTTATGCTCATGGTTAGACTTTTATTTCTTTTACCTACACTATTAAGATTAAAATTATTTAAATATATAGAAAAACTTTGGATATGTCCATGAAGTAGAGATTTTTAATGAAGCGCTAAACATTTACTCTTGGCTATTTGTCTGCTATGATGTAACCATTTAGTCTCTGATTATTTTGAACATTTTATTGATTTGTCTGCCTATAGTATTTTCCCATCTGAATATTTATTAGACACTCTGGAAAGTGCTTAAAAGAGCACATCCTTGAGACCAGCCTACAGATTTTTGCAACTTTGGCTCTCCTCTGTGGAAGTTCAAACCAACAGCCCTGGTGGGGATAAGTGCTACTTGAACCATGGCTCAGCTCAGCCATGTTGGAATGTTCTCACTCAGCCCTCATGTCTATGCATATAGATTTGAGATATGTGAGGAAGCTCAGGACAGGCCTATGAAATTTTAATATTGTGGCAATGTCCAGAACAATAACTTGCCTGTTAAGACACTCTGATGTATGTGCCTATGTTGCCTTCAGAACTCTTGTCTACAATTTAGGCTTCATATTATATTTTATTGCTACAGAATTTTTCTTTGTTTTGAATGAAGTGGAATGTTCAGTATGACCACTAGCTTTTTGTCCAGTTAAAAAAAAATCTCCCAATTACACATGCAACAGTTGTAATAATTCATTGCAATGAGAGTTGGCTGGTCAGCTGATTTTCTGCCCGTCTATCCTTATGAGTGCTGGGTGAAAGAAAGAGTGCTTAACATTCACTGGCTCTCTGACAACTTTGACATGCTTGACTATTTTATTCTCCTAGCAATCCCATGGAATAATTAAGGTGCATACTATTATTTCTATTTCATAAATTAAAAAACTGTGGCAATTTCTCATGATTAAGTCTTTTTTTCAGGTTGTTCACTAGCAAATGGTAGTGATAAGACGTTTTGCCTAAGCTTATGTGTCCCCCCATGATTTCAACCCTTCTGTCTTCCCTGTGTTTCCTTTGGTATAGATCTTTTCCTCATCTTGTGCACCTGTCTGCTTGTGAAATAGATTGATGATCACAGTGATAACTATTATTGTAACCCGCTCTCCTCAAGCCTCTCTCTTATCTTTACCATCAGTCTTACACTAACACTCCCTTTGACTGTAACCTCTTGCACTGCACTCTTTTCTCTTTTGTAGTTCAGTATTTCATTGTCAATTGACAGGCACAAGAAAGGAATACAAAAGTCACATGGTTCTGATAAAAATGAATCTAGTGGAATAAACAAATTCTTTTGGTATTTCTTTGACTTTTGTGTCTAACGTGTACACACCTTTCATCTGAATAATTCCTTTGGTATATTTTTCTTTCTTTTTTTGGTAATTAAATTAATTGAGGTGAGATTAGTAAATAAGATTATATAGGTTTCAGCTGCGCAATTCTATGATACAGTGTCTGTATATTGCATGCACTGCACTCCCAATGTTTACTACTAACTCACTCCCACCACCTGACAAATGGCTTTTTCTCAGATCACTTTCTCATTGATTCTTTTTGGCATATGATGCTCAGTCTTGGAAATTCTTCTGCTTTTGGCTTGGGAGTTCCTGCACTTTCTTTTTCTCCCTGTCCCTTTATGATTGTTTCCTCTCCTCTGCTATCATCTCTTCCTTTCTCTCCTGCTGAATCTAGTCATTCACCAATATCCTACTCTGAGTCTTCATCTTTATTCTTTGACTAATTTTTTTCTTGGGACAATCTTATCTACTCCTATACTTTCAGCAAACATCCTCACAGAAAACTTCCCTGAACTCTGGTCCTAGTTTTTTCTTGAATCTCTGTTTCAACAGACCCTGCACATCTCCACCTGGATATAGCTGACAGTATTTCCTTTTAAACCAGAACTCTTATTTCTCACTTTCCCACTTCCTGTCTAGCATAGAACTTCCTAAACTACAGACTTGGGGTCAAATACTAGCCTTACAATTATTAGCTAAATGACCTATGTATTGATTTTCTCATCTAGAAAGTGAGATCATTTTAGCACCTACCTTACTTACATGTGTTTTCTGACACAGAAATAATACATGTACACCATACAATGGCTGGAACACAGAGAACACACATAAATGTTTGTAATTATTTTTATGAGTAAACTTCTCAATGACTTCCATTATCTACCAGGGCAAATACAAACTAACTGCAGCACTGAAGACTCTCCGTCCTCAGGTCTAAAAATGATTCCTCAGTCAGACTCTTCCAAGCAGACTTATCAAAGAATGACATTTGTTTCCTAGATATGCCTTGCACCTTGTTCCCCTAACTCTTCATACCTTTTTATTGATCTTTATTGTAACTTAATAAAATTATTCCCATTCTTTGAGGTCTAGTTTAAGTACTACTTCATTCACAAAGTTTTTTGTTTCTTCCCTCTGTGAGGTAGTTTTGCTTTGAATTTTCATAGAACATTATACTTTCTTAAAGCACTTCATATTATCCTGGCTGACTTCACTCTCCTAATAGAAGATAATTTTTTGAAAATGTGCTAGTATGTTATTTGCGTTTGTATTCATTTCCATTTCCCAGGAATTACCAGCTTTGTACAAGTACGATATGTAAGACATCAGACTACATGCTAGAAATTGCAGAAATAACAGACACCAATTTTGATCTCAGCAGTTAATTTTCTCATGAAATGGGTGCAGCCTGATTATTGTATAAATTATCATTCCTTCAAGTAGTTGTTAAAATCTTAGGTGTAATTTATATTATACCAATGAATATTTACATAGGCATGTACTTCCAAAATTATTATAAAAGACAACAGGAGAAAATAAGATTCATAATACAAATATGTGCTTTTCAGACAATTTATCTAAGAATCCATTAATGGCTAGAGCACATTTAATCAAAGTCCCTTTTTACTACTCATAGAAGCATGGTTCTTTCTGGTACTTCTTAGTACTGATAACAGATCTTATCATGTTGGCATGAGTAACATCAGTGGTGCATTTTTAGGAAGGTAAGTGGAAAGAATCTTAAAGGCGCTGTGTGGTTAGATCTTTGTCTGGACTATGTTTTCATAAGCTCTCCTGGAAGGTTTTCTATTGAGTGCTGGGCTGCTGATGAAGGTGAAGGACTCTCAAGCCATTCTGCACACCAAACATGAGTAAATATCAGTTGGGATTTGGAGAGGATTTGGAGATTTATTCCATTACAGAAAGGGGGCTAAGTTACTGAGCCTTTGATTTGCCTGATGAAATAATTTAATCTTAGAGCTCAATTGAAAAGAAAACCAACTTCTGCTTTCTTATTTGAAGTTGGGGTAGCATAATAATATTATTTTCCAAATAAATGACATGCAGTTAGAAGCCTTTCTGGAACAGAATAAGTACTAAAGAAGAGTTAGCTTTATTATTGTTATATTATTTGTCCTCTGCCAACTAAACTCAATGTGAATTACAGAGGTAGCCATAGCTTGTCACTTCCAGCAAGATTCTGTGCAGGCCTGGGGCTGGCATGAGTTCCATGTGAAAGCTCACAAAAGACAGTGACCCTCTCTTAGGAGCAAGCCTGATACCCATCTATGGATCTGGGAAATGAAGCTAGGTTCCCAGTCTACACATCCCCCTCTGGTGGGGGAAGAGAATATGCATAGATAGAATAAAGAGAGCATAATAATGAAAACAAATTCTTCTCCAAGAATTAGAGCCAGAACTGCTCAGAAGGCTGCTATAACAACTACACAATTAAAGCATGGGGCTGTTCTACTGCCTGGTCTTGGAGTTCAACCTCAAGTCCTGGAGCCCTCTCTAATCCCCCAAGTCTTATTTCTCATCTCCCAGCACTGCCATCAAGGTTGTAAAAGCAAATCCACATATAAAGGGATAAAAGGGGATCTTTTACATATATAATATGCATGTGTGTATGTACATATATACAACATGTATACATACATACAGATAATTCTATCCTATGTCATAGGATAATATATTGAGATATGCAATTGTAGTTTTTTTTTTAAAGTTGTAGCACTTTAGTTGTGCACTGATTGCTTCTCATACGTGCCTGACTGATGGTGCTCAAGACAAGTCAATAAGCCCCCCTCCCCTTGCTCAAACCAGCAATCTTGGGCTCAAGGCAGTGACATAAGATCATGTCTATGATCCCATGCTGAAGCCAGCAACTGGGCGCTCAAGCCAGATAAGCCTGTGCTCAGACCTGCAACGTGGAGATTTCGAACCTAGGTCCTCAGTGTCCTAGGTCTCTATCAATTGCACCACCTCCTGTCAAGCTGCAATTATGTTTTTTTGCTGTATAAATCCCCTGACCTTGCCAAGAGCTTTATGTTCCCTAGTCTCACGGTTGTCTTCAGGACTGCAATCAAAAGCTGCTTGATTGAAGGTAATATCTCTTTCTAACTTTTGGGAAAGTTTAAAATACACATAACAGAGGTTATGTGTCTTTAACTAAGGGGGAGGAGGAAAAAAGATTGAGGGAAGCATGAAGGAGAGGAGAAATTTCTTTAAACTGGAAGTGGGAACATTGGGGCAGTTCTCACTAGCGATAAAGACTCATGCTCTACTGTTCCTCAGAAGTTCCTGGGGTGTTTGTGAGGTGGGTCTAGAGAGGCACAGGAGAGGAAAAATGGAAACTCAGACATTACCTTCTCCAAGGCACCAGTAGATGGCAGAGTGGAGATTTATATCCAGGGTTTTCTGCTTTCAGTCAATGCGCATTCCAGTATCAGTGATTGTGTGGGGAACTGTAGCTCTCATATAGTAATGAGCTGAGTTACCTTGTTTATGTGGAGGAGATTGTAGGAGAATCCTCCTTCAAGTGCCTTCAAAAGGGTGTGGTAGAAAAAGCACAGAATTTTGAATGAAAGTATAGACGTAGGTTTGAATCACAGCTGAGCAATCTTGGATGTTATAATCTGCAAAAAGGAAATAATAATGCCGAGTCCATTTGCTCATGATAAAATTGAACCGATAGTGCTTTGTAAATTGAATGACTACATACAGGGTGGGGCAAACGTAGGTTTACAATTGTTCATATGGGAAATAATACAATAATTTAATAAATAATAACACAAGCATAAACTCCTTGTTTTAGGAACTCAACTGTAAACCTACATTTGCCCCATCCTGTATTGAAACCATCATTACCTTCTGATCTTTAAGACTACCCCATGCTCAGTTACTACGTAGTAATACAGGATACACAGGGATCACAGACATAAAACCCTTTATTTTTTCAGTCTATAGTTAGAATTTTCTTGAAATAAAAAATAAAACTATTTCTTTAAAAAATTAAACAAAATATTATATATGCATTAAAAATTCAATATAGACCCACTGATTGATACTCTAGGCAGTTTGACTGCAAATTATAATTATTAGATGTACAGAGAAACAGAATATAAAGCCAGAAACAGCAGTCTGAAGTGAAGGGAAACTAATTTTTTGTAAGGCAGATTTGGATTCAAATCTATATTTTGCAGCTTTTTTTAATCTATAACCTTAAGCATATGCTTTTTGTTAATGTAATTAAATCATCAATGGCAATAGATATTTTTTGTTAAGTGTACATCATAAACCAGCACAGTAACTTACCCCCCTTATTTACTTTGGAACCTTGACCAAGAAACAGCCATGTTATAGGTGTCATATCATCATCATCTTTATTGACATAATTTAAATGTGATTATAAGAATAAATGTCAAAGTGAAAATTATTTTTGTTGCATAAGTCATACTTAGGTAGTATGTATCATAAATTCTCACCTTTAGTTTTACCTTAAGAAAGTGAAACACATTTTCCTCTTAATCATGTTGAGGAGGTTTTATTGATTAATGTTGGTTATGTTAAATTAATATTCATAAATCAGTGGCATTTTTATACACCAACAATAAACTGTGTGAAAGAGAAATTAAGGAAACAATCCCCTTTACTATTGCAAAAAAATAAATATATAAAGTACCATGGAGTAAATTTAACCAAGGAGGTAAAAGACTGGTACGCAGAAAATTATAAGACATTGAAAAATGAAATCAAGGAAGATACAAACAAGTGGAAACATACACCGTGTTCATGAATAGGAAGAATAGACATCATTAAAATGTCTATATTACCCAAAGCAATCTATAGATTCAATGCAATTCCTATTAAAATACCAATGGCATACTTCAAAGATATAGAACAAATATTCCAAAAATTTATATAGAACCAAAAAATAATAAGAAAAACCTCAGCAATATTGAAAAAGAAGAATAAAGTGGGAGGCATCACACTTCCTGATATCAAGTTATACTCCAAAGCCATTGTATTCAAAACAGCTTGGTACTGGCATAAGAACAGGCATACTATCAATGAAACAGAACAGAGAACCCAGAAATAAACCCATGCCTTTATGGTCAGTTGATATTTGACAAAGGAGTTAAGAGCACATAATAAAGACAGTCTCTTTACTAAATGGTGTTGGGAAAACTGGACAGGTACATGCCAAAAAAAAAATAAAACTAGACCACCAAATTACACCATTCATAAAAATAAACTCAAAATGGATAAAAGACTTAAATGTAAGTTGTGAAACCATAAACATCTTGGAAGAAAACATAGACAGTAAACTCTCCAATATCTCTTATAGCAATATTTTTGCCGACTTATCTCCATGGGCAAGTGAAATAAAGGACAAAATAAACAAATGGGACTATATCGAACTAAAAAGCTTTTGCACAGCAAAAGACACCACGAACAAAATTAAAAGACAACCCACACAATGGGAGAACGTATTTGTCAACACGTCTGATAAGGGGTTAATAACCAAAATTTATAAAGAACTTCTAAAACTCAACACCAGGAAGGTAAACAATCCAATTAAAAAATGGGCAAGGGAGCAAGATGGCGACAGAGTAGGCGGACGTACCAACTTCCAACTCCCAGAACCAAAGTGGATTACAATTCAATTTTAAGAACCATCACCTGGATAAACCAACTTTGAACAAAACTAAGTGGACTCTTCAACCAAGGAACACAGAAGAAGCCACATTGAGACTGGTAGGAATAGCGAAAAAGCGAAGAGGGCTGCCCAGCTCCCCAGAGCAAACGGCAGCCCAGAGAGACCCGTGTGGCGGGAGGAGAGTTTGGCGGAGAGGGAGGGACCTGGGTCCCAGGAACCAAGCCCCAGCCTGCAGTCCTAGAGCCTAGAAGAGGCGTTTGGACAGTTTTGAGCTGTGAAACAAGTGAGGGAGCTCCCAGGCCTACAGTGTGGAGTATTAGGTCCCTTCCTACTCTGCTGAGGGCTGCTTAAGGGTTTGGGGCGACAGGACGCTGAAAGGCGGTTCTGTCGGTGTGGGCAGAGCCCAAGCCGGTGGGAGATCAGTCTAGCCCAGAGGGTGGGAGGGGACGCGCGAGAGCGGTCCGGAAGCTGCGGGCCCACCTTTAATCCCACCTACGGGGACAAAGCGAGAGGCCAGGAACGGGCAGGCCCTGCGCAAGCCGGCCCTGACCGCGGGGACCGGGCTAGGACCAGGGACGGGCAAAGGCTCGCGGCTGAACTGACGCTACTAATCCCCCCCCCCCCCCGCCAGAGAAACCGCGGTTGGCCAGTATACGTGCGTGCGAGCAGGCTCCGAGCGCGGGAACGGGGTGGACCCCGAGACAAGTGGAGGCTCGCAGCTGAGCCCACGCTACTATCCCCATCCGGCCGGAGAAACCGCAGATAGCATTCATACGTGCACGAGCGGGCTCCGAACGCAGGGGCGGGGTAGAGTCCGGGACGAGCGGAAGTACGCAGCTGAACGGAAGCCAGCAAACACGCCCGCCCCAATAAACCTTGGTTTCTGACCCTGTGCAGAAGGGCCCTGGCCTCGAGGGCGGGGCTAAAGCTCCGGATGGGCAAAAGCTTACAGCTGAGAGCACGTCAAAAGCCCCACCTAACCCGCGGAACTGTAGCGAGCAGGCTCCGACTGCTGGTTCTGGGCGGAAGTCAGGAAATAGGCTGGGTCCGCAGCTGAGGAAAGGTGCTCACCTCTACCCTTGGTGCTGATCTTGTGGCTTCAGTGACAGCCTCTCCCACGGAGGAGAGGCAGAAATCACAGCAAAAGCCACAGTGGGCCGGCGCTGGCAACGCTCATACCCAACCACCCTAGGCATCGGCAGAGGGGGTGGGAGGCCTGCAGATAGACCACACCTAGAGAACACAAAGGCAACACCTACTGGACTCCAGTGGCCACAACTTGCTTATACACAGAAAAAATGGGCAGGCAGAGGAATGCAAACCAAATGAATCAAGAGAAATCCCCAGAGAAGGACCTGAATGAATCAGATATAACCAAATTACCAGAAGCAGAATTTAGAATAATGATAGTTAGGATGTTCAAAGAAATTAGAGCAACAATGGATAGTCATTATGAACACCTAAATAAAGAGATAACAAGTATAAAAAATCAAATTGAAATAATAAAAAAGAATCAGACAGAAATGACAAATACAGTATCAGAACTGAAGACCACAATGGAAGGAATTAAAAGCAGGATGGATGACGCTGAGGATCGAATAAGCGAGTTAGAGGACACAATAAACAAAGGCACAGAAGCAGAGAAGAAAAAGGAAAAGAGACTTAAAAAATGTGAGTAAACTCTAAGGGAGCTTTGTGACAACATGAAGAGAAACAACATTCGCATCATAGGGGTACCTGAAGAAGAGGAGAGAGGACAGGAAATGGAAACTTTGTTCAATCAAATCATAGCAGAAAACTTTCCTAAATTAAGGCTGGGAAACACTCCACACATTCAAGAAGCACACAGAACTCCATTAAAGAGAAACCCAAAAAGATCTACACCAAGACACATCATAGTTAAAATACCAAAGCTAATGGATAAAGAAAAAATTGAAAAGCTGCTAGAGAAAAAAAGACTATCACCTACAAAGGAGCCCCCATAAGGATGACATCGGACTTCTCAACAGAAACACTTGAGGCCAGAAGGGAATGGCAAGATATAATCAAAGTAATGCAGAACAAGAACCTACAACCAAGACTACTTTATCCAGCAAGGCTAACGTTTAAAATTGAAGGAGAAATAAAGAGCTTCCCAGAAAAAGAAAGCCTCAAGGAATTCATAAAAACCAAAACAATTCTGCAAGAGATACTAAGGGGTCTCTTGTGAACAGTTTAAAGGGAGGAATGAATAGAGCAAAAGAAGAATACAGCTTTAAAGAATAAAATGGCAATAAACAACTACATATCAATAATAACCTTAAATGTAAATGGAATAAATGATCCAATCAAAAGACATAGGGTAGCTGCATGGATAAAGAAACAGGACCCATACATATGCTGTCTACAAGAGACACACCTTAAAACAAAAGATGCTCATACACTGAAGGTAAAAGGATGGAAAAAAAATATTTCATGCAAATGGAAATGAAAAAAAAGCAGGGGTAACAATACTTATATCACACAAAATGGACTTTAAAACAAAGGCTGTAGTAAGAGATAAAGGAGGACACTACATAATGATAAAGGGAACAATTCAACAGGAAGATATAACTATTGTAAATATCTATGCACCAAATATAGGAGCCCCGACATACATAAAGCAGACTTTGATGGATATAAAGGGCGAGATTAACAGCAATACTATCATAGTAGGGGATTTCAATACCCCTCTAACAACACTGGATAGATCCTCAAGAAAGAAAATTAATAAAGAAACAGCAGACTTAAAGGATACCCTAGATCAACTTGATTTAATAGATATCTTCAGAACTTTTCACCCTAAAGCAGTAGAATATACATTCTTCTCCAGCGCTCATGGTACGTTTTCTAGGATAGACCACATGTTAGGACACAAAAATGGTCTCAATAAATTTAAGAAGATTGAAATCATATCAAGCATTTTCTCTGATCACAATGCCATGAAACTAGAAATTAACCACAAAAGAAAAAATGAAAAATACTCAAACACTTGGAAACTAAATAGTATGTTATTAAATAATGAATGGATTAACAATGAGATCAAAGAAGAAATAAAAAAGTTTCTAGAAACAAATGATAATGAGCATACATCAACTCAAAATTTATGGGACACAGCAAAAGCAGTTCTGAGAAGGAAGTTCATTGCACTACAGGCATATCATAAGAAGCTAGAAAAAGCTCAAATAAGCAACCTGACCCTGCATCTAAAAGAACTAGAAAAACAACAACAAATAAAACCCAAGACAAGTAGAAGGAAGGAAATAATAAAGGTCAGAGCAGAAATAAATGACATAGAGGCTAAGGAAACAATACAGAGGATCAATGAAACAAGAAGCAGGTTCTTTGAAAAGGTAAACAAGATTGATGAACCTTTAAATAGACTCACCAAGAAAAAGAGAGAGAGGATTCAAATAAATAAAATTAGAAAGGACAGTGGAGAAATAACAACTGACACAACAGAAATACAAAGCATTGTAAGAAAATACTATGAAGAACTATATGCCAAAAAATTAGACAATCTTGGTGAAATGGACAAATTTCTTGAATCGTATAACCTTTCAAAAATCAATCTGGAAGAATCAGAACACCTAAACAGACCAATTACAACAAATGAGATCGAAACAGTTATCAAAAAACTCCCAAAAAAGAAAAGTCCTGGGCCTGATGGCTTCACAAGTGAATTCTATCAAAAATTCAAAGAAGAACTAACTCCTATTCTCCTCAAGCTATTTCAAAAAATTCAAGAGGAAGGAAGACTTCCAAACTCCTTTTATGAGGCGAGCATAATTCTGATCCCCAAACCGGGCAAAGACAACACAAAGAAAGAAAATTATAGGAAAATATCCCTGATGAATTTAGACGCTAAAATTCTCAACAAAATATCAGCCAACCGGATCCAGCAATATATGAAAAAAATCATACACCACGATCAAGTGGGATTAATTCTGGAGAGGCAAGGCTGGTTCAATATTCGCAAATCAATCAATGTGATTCACCACATAAACTAAAGGAAGGACAAAAATCACATGATAATTTCAATAGATGCAGAAAAGGCATTTGATAAAATCCACCACCCATTCATGCTCAAAACTCTCAGTAAAGTGGGAATACAGGGATCATTCCTTAACATGATAAAGGCCATCTACGATAAACCGACAGCAAACATCATACTAAATGGACAAAGATTAAAAGCAATCCCCTTAAGATCAGGAACCAGGCAGGGTTGCCCACTTTCACTACTCTTATTCAACAGAGTTCTGGAATTCCTAGCTACAGCAATCAGACAAGAAGAAGAAATAAAAGGCATCCAAATTGGAAAAGAAGAAGTAAAACTGTCACTATTTGCAGATGATATGATATTGTATATTGAAAACCCTAATGTCTCAGTCAAAAAACTACTGGACCTTATAAATGATTTCAGCAAGGTGGTAGGATATAAAATTAATACTCAGAAATCAGAGGCATTTCTATACACCAACAATGAAATATCAGCAAAAGAAATTAAGGAAACAATCCCCTTCACTATTGCAGCCAAAAAAATAAAGTACCTAGGAGTAAATTTAACCAAGGAGGTTAAGGACTTGTACTCGGAAAATTATAGAACATTGATAAAAGAAATCAAGGAAGATACAAACAAGTGGAAGCATATACCGTGCTCATGGCTAGGAAGAATAAACATCATTAAAATGTCTATACTACCCAAAGCAATTTATAAATTCAATGCAATACCAATTAAAATACCAATGACATACTTCAAAGATATAGAACACATATTCCAAAAATTTATATGGAACCAAAAAAGAACACGAATAGCCTCAGCAATCTTAAAAAGAAAAAATAAAGCAGGAGGTATCACTCTTCCTGATATCAAGGTTTACTACAAGGCCATTATACTTAAGACAGCCTGGTACTGGCATAAGAACAGGCACAGTGATCAATGGAACAGAACAGAGAACCCAGAAATAAACCCACAGCTTTATGGACAACTGATATTTGACAAAGGAGGAAAGAACATACAATGGAGTAAAGACAGCCTCTTTAACAAATGGTTTTGGGAAAATTGGACATCTACCTGCAAAAAAATGAAACTAGACCATCAACTTACACCATTCACAAAAACAAACTCAAAATGGATAAAAGACTTAAATGTAAGCCGTGAAACCATAAGCATCTTAGAAGAATACATAGGCAGCAAGCTGTCCGACATCTGTAGCAGCGGTATATTTGCCGATATATCTTCATGGGCAATTGAAATAAAAGGCAAAATAAACAAATGGGACTATATCAAACTAAAAAGTTTTTGCACAGCTAAAGACAATAGGAACAGAATAAAAAGACAAACCACACAATGGGAGAACATATTCGACAGCACATCTGATAAGGGGTTAATAACTAAAATTTATAAAGAACTTATAAAACGCAACACCAGGAAGACAAACAACCCAATCAAAAAATAGGCAAAAGAAATGAATAGAAATTTCTCCAAAGAGGACATACAGATGGCCAATAGGCATATGAAAAAATGCTCAACATCATTAATCATTAGAGAAATGCAAATTAAAACCACAATGAGATATCACCTCACACCAGTAAGAATGGCACTTATCAGCAAAACAACACAGAATAAGTGCTGGCGAGGATGTGGAGAAAAGGGAACCCTTCTGCACTGCTGGTGGGAATGCAGACTGCTGCAGCCACTGTGGAAAACAGTTTGGAGATTCCTCAGAAAATTAAAAATCGAACTGCCTTTTGACCCAGCTATCCCACTTTTAGGAATATACCCTAAGAACACCATAGCACTGTTGGAAAAGATGAAATGCGCCCCCATGTTCGTGGCAGCATTGTTCACAATAGCGAAGATCTGGAACCAGCCCAAGTGTCCGTCAGAAGACGAGTGGATTAAAAAGCTATGGTACATATATACTATGGAATACTACTCAGCCATAAGAAACTATGACATCGGATCATTTATAACAAAATGGATGTACCTTGATAACATTATACGGAGTGAAATAATTAAATCAGAAAAAAAGAAAAACTGAGAACAGCACGATTACATACACAGGTGGGACATGAAAGTGAGGGTATGAGACATGGACAAGAGAGTGGTGGTTATGGGATGGGGGGAGGGAGGGAAGAGTGGGATAGGGAGGAGGGGAGGGACACAGGGAAAACCAGATTGAAGGTGACAGAGGACAATTTGACTTTTGGTGATGGGTATGCAACACAATTGAATGATAAGATAACCTGGAGATGTTTTCATTGTACATATGTACCCTGATTTATTGGTGTCACCCCATTAGAATTAATAATAATAAAATATATATTAAAAAAGAAAAAAAATAGAAAAATGTAAAGGCAAATAAAAACCTAAAGATACCCTAAATAAAACTGATACATCAAAAAAAAAAAAAAATGGGCAAAAGAACTGAATAGACATTTCTCCAAAGAGGACATACAGATGGCCAATAGGCATATGAAAAAATGTTCAATGTCATTAATCATCAGAGAAATGCAAATTAAAATCACAATGAGATACCACCTCAAACCTGTCAGAATGTCGCTCATTAACAAATCAACACACAATAAATGCTGGCGAAGGTGTGGATACAAGGGAACCCTCCTGCACTGCTGGTGGAAATGCATAATTGTGCAGCCACTGTGGAAAACAGTATGGAGTTTCCTCAAAAAATAAAAATGGAGTTGCCTTTTGACCCAGCTATCCCACTTTTAGGAATATATCCTAAGAATACCAAATCACTGACTCAAAAGAAGAAATGTATTCCCATGTTTATTGTAACATTGTTTACAATAGCCAGGATCTGGAAACAGCCCAAATGTCTGTTAGTGAATGAGTGGATTAAAAAGCTGTGTACATATACACAATGGAATACTATGCAGCCATAAAAATAAGGAAATCATACCTTTTGCAATGGCATGGATGGATTTGGAGATTATTATGTTAAGTGAAATAAGCCAGGCAGAGAAAGAAAAACACCATATGATCTCACTTTTATGTGGAATCTAATGAACAAAGTGAACTGAGAAACAGAATAGAGGCAGAGGTGGGGTCACAGGGAGCAGAGGGACAGCTGTCAGAGGGAAGGGGGATGAGGGAATGGGATCAGAAAAAGTGAAGGGATTAGTGAAATTATATATACATAACCCATAGATACAGATATGACTATAGCTTGACTGCTTCTAAAATGGATTTGCTGCTGAACTAGTCACAGACTGAATTAATTAATTAATATTCTTTGGGAACTGTTTTGTTGGTTGATAAATTTATTAAATAAAATTTAATGTTTTTAATGATATAATTATTAAGTTGAATACTTAATACTCTTTTCTGTACAATATAAGTCAGAAAAAATAAGCCTTTTCTTCCAGGCAGTCAAATCAGTCAAACCAATGCTCTGTGATTCCCCAAATACGGTGTATTTTTCCATATCTTCACACCATTGCACGAGCTGGCCCTTCCTCTCCATGTTTGGCCTGATAGACTCCTACTGGTTGTTCACATCTAGGGTCAAGCATTGTTTTGCTCTCAAACTTACTATTTACTTATTTATTCATTAAAAGCAACAATAAAGTGACAAACACAGTGCTGGGCAGTGGGGACAGTCCAATGTGGAACCTATTTGAGAGGACAGTCATAACGTGCTATGTATTAGTGGGTGCACATAATAGGAAGATTGAATGCAGCCAGAGGGCAGGATGGGGAGGTCAATGACTACATCCTAGAGAAGGTAATCTATGAGCTGGGTCCTCAAGAGCAAGTAAACTGGGAGAAAGTGTGTTTGTATTCATCAGGAACCAAAAAGCCAAACCAAATTAAAGGGAGGTTTATTTTAAAGAATCAGAGGAATCTCATGGAATTTAACTATGCCAAGTGGTTTGAAGAGATGGGTTGGGCAAGAAGAGTTATATCCCTCCAACGCCCTTTTTCAGCTTTTCTCAATGGTCCCTAAACAAATTCTTGCCACTCAGACCACTGCCATTCCTGTCACCCAGTAGGGCAGACCATCCTATTGTTACTGTTCATTCAAATCCATGATTAATTTCTGGGCACATCTTCATAGTCTAAATGTGAGTATCAGGCTGTAAAGACCTTTGCAAATAGAGTTATTTACTGTTTTTACTTATTTTTAGTAAGAAAACCTGGACAGCAATATGCTCCTTTCCTAGTAGACTTTAGATGACAAGAAGTAATCAACCACTTTGCTTTTCATTCTGATTCTAACTTTGCCCTTGGGAAGCCCACAGCTTGAGTTTCAGTAGATAGTTTAACAATGATGGTAGCTGAACTAGCTGCTTTTCCTCATCTCCTTGTTGATTGCTGGCTTCATCTTAGCATTTTTCTCTGCCTTGCTGGGACCCCTCAGCTAATTCCATGTATTACTCAGAGATGTGTAAATTGCCAACCTATGCCCACACTGTGTCTAAGCCAACAATCATTTTGATGGAAGATTAATTATAATGAATTTATAATATGAAACTTGGGCAATTTCTTGGAATCCAATCTCAGGACTGTCTTCTTGAGAAATGGAAAGATCACAGGGTGTCTCTGTCTCTGTTTCTCTCCCTCGGTCTCTTTCTTTCTCACATTCTTAACCTTAGCCTGAATGTTTGCTGCTTTTCCTCTTTCTGTAGACCAGCTTTACTTTCAGATTGATACTCCCCATAGCAAGAGCCTGTAGAGGACTTTGACATGCCTTGGCCCTAAAGTTTGGTTCCAACCCTGGGTAATCTTATAGACCCTGTCCTCAACATGGTCTGACCATGTGCTTTGGATCTGTTGTTTCTAATTCTAAGAGAGAGTACCCACTTGGCTTCATTTTATTCTTATGTCCCTCTAATTCAGTCTGCTGTGGGAAAAACTATGGGGTTGCTGGTACAAACACGGTTGCTTAGTCCCCTCACATCCACTGGGACTTTGGGAAAATACGTCTAGAGAAGGAAAAATGAACTGGTCAGGCATACCAAATATGTCCACCACAGTATGCCAGGCAATGGGTACGGCAAGCATAGGACTGAAAGAAATTTATATAGAAAACTTCAAGGGGTTCAGTATGGCTAAGTGTAGCATTCAGAGTGGGACATAATGAGAGGTGACATAAAGGAGCAAACAGGGATAGAATTATGAAAGGCCTTGATGCCATGATAAGGGGTTGAAGTAGATAAAAAGCCATGCTTCCTCCTCTTTAGACCTTTACACGTGGTGCACCTTCTATCTAGGGGACACCATCTATCCTCTTCTTCCTTCACTATGTATTTGCTGTGTGGGTTTCAGCTTAGATGTACCTCCTCTGAAATTCTCCCTTGACCTCCCCAAACTGGTTGAGTCATGTGTTTCCTTAACTCTGTGTATTTGCTCTGAGCAGTGCTCACGTCGCTATCTGTCTTCTGACTGCCTGTTCACTTTTCTGTCTCTTTCACTAGAATATAAACAGCAAACTTGTCTGAATGTATCTTTTTCCTTGGCACAGTGCCTGATGATCTTAGACATTCAGGAAATATCTGCTTAAGGAATGAATTAAATCAATGAATAAGATGAAGTTAAGTCTACTTACAGCAGTTACCCTTTCCTTGTTTGAAGGTTAAGTTCAGTTTTTACTTCTCAGGTAGACCAGCTGGCACTCTCTTGGCCCTTCGGCTGTGAGGAATGAAAGCCCTCTTGCAGGTTCTTTGGTCTCAACCTTGGGACGTGATAAAAATTCTCTCCAGACACCTCTCTCTTCCTTGTTCCCTATCCACTTCCTACATGACAAATCTAGATTACTTTCAATATGTGATTCTATATATTGTCATCTTAATCCTTTCCTTTCTTTACTAGTTTGTTCCTGATTTCCTTTCTTGACCTGCTGACACATTCCTCCACTCAAGATCTGCTCATCATTGGATCATCTGTCTGGATTTACACACTCTTGTTGCACACTAGCCATACCACCAACATATTACACCCTCCTTGCTAGGTCAGACGCATTTATATAAATATAATAATTCATACCCCTGACTCTCACAGGTAACAAGAAGAGGCCATCTATAATGATAAATTATGATATACCTGTTATCCTGATTTATTCTTGATGACTGTGATGCTTCAATTCAGTATTAAAGAAGATAGTCAAATACAAGTGTATCATACATGTGTTCTGTAACTTAATATTAGAGTGTCCCAGGGCTCAGTCATTGGGCCACTTGTTTTTATAGATTCTTACTCTATTGTTAAAATCAGTTTCAAGAGCCCTCGCTGGTTGGTTCAGTGACAGAGCAACGGCCCGGCATGTGGAGGTCTCGAGTTCGATTCCAGACCAGAGCATACAGAAGAAGTGCCCATCTGCTTCTCCACCCTTTCAGAAAGCTCTCCTTTCTCCCTATCTCTCTCTTCCCTTCCTGCAGCCAAAGTTCCATTGAAGCAAAGTTGGCCCGGGCACTGAGGATAGCTCTATGGCCTTCTCCTCAGGTGCTAGAATGGCTCTGGTTGCAATGGAGCAAAACCCCAGATTGGCAGAGCATCGCCCCCTGGTGGGCATGCTGGGTGGATCCTTGTTGGACACATGTGGGGGTCTGTCTCTCTACCACCCCGTTTCTCACTTAAGAAAAATACAAAATAAATAAATAAATAAACAAATTCTGTTTCAAGACATAAAAACTGGCTCAGTGGATAGAGCATTGACCCAGTGTACAGATGTGTCCTGGGTTTGATTCCTGGTCAGGGCACACAAGAGAAGTGTGTGCCCTACTTCTCCCCACCTCTTTCTCTCCCTTCTCCTTTCAAGAAACATTAAGACTTTCAAGGTAACACAATCAAAGATGTTTACAAATCTTTTAGGGTTCCTTTGCCTAGAGCAGTGGTTCTTAACCTTTTTTGAGGTACCGAACCCACCAGTTTCATATGCGCACTCACCGAACCCTTCTTTAGTGATAAATAAAATATGATTTTTTTTCCAAATTCAAGACATAGGTATATGTTTTTTTACTGGTGCACAAAATGAGCCGTGCATGAACATCACCTTGCTCAAAGAACAAAACCAACAAAGTGCATGAACTCACAACAAATTACAGTATTACTTTATTCTGGCCTCTGCGGCAGAGGCTTCTCCGAACCCCTGAGACCAACTCATCGAACGCCTAGGGTTCGATAGAACCCAGGTTAAGAACCACTGGCCTAGAGGTATGTTACTCTCAAAATTCCAGGAAGGGGGAGGAACTACAATCAATGTAGGGTGGTATGTAAATCCTGTCTCCCATTGAAAGAGAAGAAGTTTCTCAGTTAACCTTTATTTTAGATTTAAAACTGAATGACCCATTGTTATTGCGAGCCAGAAACTTCTACATTCTTCTCCCTCCCCTCCACAAAGGAAGGACGGAACAGGAAAGCCTGACTTTTCCTTCTAGAATATCAATATTAATTTTTCAGCTTTTTGGTACCTTACAACAGGTGACAGCAACTTGGCAGCTCATCCTTCCTATTGCTAAGTACAAAAGTCTTGAAGTCATTCTAAACTCTTTTTCTCACACTTCACAGAGCATCCATCATTAAATCCTGTTGCTTTTACTTTCAAATAAATCTAGGATAAAGCCTGTCCACTTCCATTGCTACCACCTTGGTTGGAGCCACATCTTCTCTTGCCTGGAATACTCCAATGAGTCTTAACAGGTCTCCATGCCTCTATCTTTGCTCCCCCTACAATCTGACTGAGCAGAGACTCTTCTCTTTATCCTGAGGATCTTTTGATTCACACCCTCTAATGGCTTCCCCATTTCACTCATAGTGAAAACCACACACAATTTGTTCGCCACTTCAACGCTTAGCTCTCTGACTCTGTCTTCTAGTAACTCCATCCTCCTCCCACTTAACTTCATTGCTGTAAGTAGTCCTCTTGCTGTTCCTTGAATATGCTGAGCAGAGTCCACCTCAAGATATTTTCCTCTAGCTGTTCTCTCTGCTTGGACTGCTCTTCCCCCAAATTCACTAGACAAGCTCTCCCTTTCCCTTCATCTTTGTTCAGACCCGACCTTCTCAGCGAAGCTCATTTTGACCACACTATAATACAACCTGTCACCACTATAACCCACTTTACTTTTAATCCCTTTACTTCATACTGCTTTTTTGCTTATTCCATAGCACTTATTTCCTTCTGACATATGATATAGTGTATGTAAGTCTATAATTCTAGTTTCTTGTCTGCCTTCTTTGTAAATAAGAGTTCTAATAAGGCAAAAAACTTTGTATTGTTCACTGATTTATCCCAGCTCTTAGCAATGTGCTTGGCACATATTGCTAGTAAACATTGCCAAGAGAGTGAATAAGTGAAGAAACAAATATCTCCTACCCTGTCTACCTTTACGCTTATCTCCATGTCAGTGATATCAACCCCAAATTGTAAACCCCCCAAAAGGAAATACTTATGTCTTTTCTTAGAAGAGTACAATTTTGACGTAAATTTCTGCAAATTTTAGTCTTGTGGTTGGGATTCTCCTCATAAATTTGTCATTCACTCACGAGGATGTGATTTGAATCTGATTAATCACAAGACAATGTGGGCTGAGAGCATTGAGCAAAAGACTCTGTAATTTGCCTCTAAGTCAAACAGCAACATGTTAAAACTTTGTGGGAAAAGAAATGCAAAACAAGTGAACATACAGAATAATTTAAGGATTAAATTTGCATTTTCAAATGTAGAACTTGTCATGGATATTGATTTATTGTTCTGTAACAGATATATAAAATTTTCTGTGCCTTGAAAAAATCTATTTGTGGTTTTACATGTCACATGTTGTCCTAGAAGTGTGAAGCTCCCAGTAATTTTTTTATGAGTTACCCATGCCCTTTCCTCTGATTTATTAATTGATTAGTCCAACTGACAAATCATCAGTTATTCTTGAATTACAAAAATGGGTACTTTAATAATTAATAACAGACCATATCCCTATGCACTCAGACACACATGAAATATTTGATTACATGACTTAACATTCCTTATCTTAATGAGAAAATAATATAAAGCAACCTATAGGAACTTCTCAAGTTATGAGCTTTTGATTTTTGAATGCCACTTCAACCTGCCTTTTTTGATTCACCCTGCTACAAAGAGTCAAATCCTTCCTCTACCTCTTTTCTCTTACCCTATTACCTCTGTTTGCCCTTTCTTTGTTCATCCTTTTTGCTGTTAACTACATTTATTGATCAATTCATTTTGACACCAAGAGTAGGGAGAAAGCAGAGTGGATCAAATGCAAGCTTGTTAGTCACTATGGATTAGATTTCTGGCTCTGTCATTTATTTTCTGTGTGACCTTGAGGTTATGGCAATGAACAGCAGCAATCCTTATATTTGTGAAGTTGGTCTAATAATATCTACTTCACACATGAGAATTAAATGAGATAGTATATATAAAGTATTTTTTTTTCTGCTTTAAAGTAAGAGTAATAGATATATCAGGCTTTCAACTGGGTTTGTTACTATCTGGAGTCAGCATTTTTTGCATACCTATTAACAGTTTTACTTGTATTATAATTAATAATTCATTAAGACAAATCTTGTTTACTTAAAACTTTAAATTCAAATTTTTATTGTGTTTGTTAATCTAGTAAATGTGTATAAAATTAACTACTATCACTTTCACTAGCTCTTTGATTAATATTTAATTAAATCATATAGTTAAAACATTGAATTATCACTAAATATTGAATACTATATATATTCATGAATTATATTTTAATCAATTTAAATTATAATGGTGATTTTAATATAGCTAATTCTTTCAAATAATCCAAAACTATTATGCAGATTTTAAATCCAACAAGTAAGGTATTTTAAAGTATTTAAATATCCATTAATAAGAAAGCAATAAATTAAATGCCTTAAATAATGTTCTTATATACTTTTAAAACACCTTAAAACCAGAATAAAAATATACAAAACAGTAGGATAATTACAAAGAGTAGGACAGCATAAATATTAGTCTCTATTGCATTCATTTTTATACCCTCCTCCCAGAAGCGGCTAATTTTCTCCCAAACTGAAAGAAAGATAATTGCTATTTAAAGTCTCCTATAGCTACTAAAGTTATACATAATGATCGTTATCAGTGATGGTAGATCAAGGCAAAGGACTTTTGTGTCTATTCCAGGAGGATTCTACCCCAATCCTAAATTATCAGAATAAACACTTTCTTATAATGAAGTCCTGCCAACTTCTTCAACATTATGGAATCTTGCTTTCACAAAGCATTTCTACAGGATTTGAATAGACTCAGCATGCATGCTCTTCCACTATCTCTCTTCACAGTGAGATCACAGCAGATCTCCATGATGCTTGATTTTGATTATGGGTTTTTAAAAATGCTTCTGAGATCATAACCTATCTGTTCACTTATGGTGAGATTCTGTACCTTCTTTATTTTTTATTTTCTCATCTGTGTTAAATCTACCATTCTGTAGGTTTATTATCAAGTTCTAGTCTGATTCCCAGCTTCTGCTTTCCCTCACCATCTTCCCAAACTAGTGTTACTGGATCACTTTCCATAAATGCAAACATTCTCCAAATTTCCAAGGCAAGAGGAATTAAGCCAGTTCTCGAGTATCACTCTGAGATTCAGAATCACATCATCAGTAGGGCTAAACTTGTCCTGACGGAGACTACAAGTCTGGTCTCTGATCTTGGCCTCTTGTTGGTGCCAGGAAACATGGAAGAGGAAGAGTCAGCCCCTGCTTTTTGTGGCCACAGAATAAGCTAGAAAATCTAGTTCAGAACAGAGTCAAAGCTAAGTAAGATAAGGCTATCCATGCTGATTTATTGTCTGTTATCTTAGACAAAATAAGAATATATCTTTAAAGCCAAGAAGAGAGGAAATTAGATCCTGACTGTGCTACTTACTACGTAACCAAGGCAAAGTTACTGAATCACCTAAGCTTGCATTTCTGTACTATTGAGATAAGCCACCAACTTGTTAGTCATTATGAGGATTAAATGAACAGTGCACCCCTAGTGCAGTGCTTGGCAAAATCAAACAAACAAAAATACCCCAAGTATTCAGTAAAAAGAAAGTTGTCTAGTTTCTTTTCTCAACCAAGAAAAGACACACATAAGAACTATGAATCAGGTCTAAAAGTACAAAAACAAACAAATTACGCACATATATATATATAATTCTTTTTTTCTTCCCAGCCTAACTTTCAAGAATTATCTGCACTTATTGTTTCCACTTTCTCAACTCCTAAATTCTGATTGTAGTGGATGGACAGAGATTGCTTTTCCCTTGCCCCACTATGTAATAGCAGAGAGAAGCCCAGAAGTGTGGTTTGAAAGTTGGAAGTATTCTTTACGCAGGTGTGGTTCCTGGAAGGACTACTGGTGTTATGCTGTTGTGACGAAAGCCAGCCTGGAGGTAAAATTGACACAGAGGTCAGAGTCAAGACAAAGGTAGAGTGCATGAGCCAGATTCATGATCATATTGAAACTAAAACCTGTCTGACTGCTGCTCCTGTAAGCAATGTAAATTCAAAATAAACTTTCTTTTTTTCTTTTATTTGTTTTTTAATGGAATTTATTAGGTGACATTGGTCAATCACTTTACATGGGATGTAGGTGTACTATTCTATTCATCTGTACACTGCATCATGTATTCATCACCCTAAGTCAAGTCTCCCCATCACCATTTATTCCCCCTTTACCCTCTGCTATCTCGCCCCAGCCCCCTTTTCCTCCCATAATTGCCAAACTGTTGTCTGTGTCTATGAGCCTTTGTTTTTTCTTAATCTCCACTTTTTTTCAACCCACTCCCAAACCCTCTTCCCCTCTGACAGCTGCCACTCTGTTCTCTGTTTTTATGAGTCTGTTTCTATTCTGTTTGTTATTTTGTTCATTAGATTCCACATATAAGTGAATTGATATGGTACTAGTCTTTCTCTAACTGGCTTATTGCACTTAGCATAAAAATCTTCGGGTCTGCTCATGCTGTTGTAAAAGGTAAGATTTTCTTCTTTTTATGGCTGAGTAGCATTCTATTGTATAAATATACCATAGGTTTTTTTTTTATTTAGTCATCTACTGATGGGCACTTGGACTGCCTATGACCCAGCAATTCTTCTTCTGGGAATATATCTAAAGAAATCCAAAACACTAATTCAAAAGAATATATGGACCCTGCCTGACTGGTGGTGGTGCAGTGGATAGAACACTAACCTGGGATGCTGAGGTCATGTTCAAAACCTCAATGTCACAAGCTTAAGCACAGGCTTATCTGGCTTGGGTGCAGGCTCACTAGCTCAAGCACGTGGTTGCCAGTTTGAACATGGGATCATTGATATGATCTTATAGTGGCTGGTTTGAGCCCAAAGGTCACTGGCTTGAGTAAGGAGTCACTGGCGTAACTGGAGCTCCTCAGTTAAGAGACATATGAGAAGCAATCAATGAACGGCTAAAGTGATACAACTACAAGTTGATGCTTCGCAATTCTCTGTCTCCATCTCTGCTTTTCTCTCTCTCACTAATAATAATAATAATAATAATAATAATAATAAATATACCCCTATGTTTATTGCAGCATTATTTACAATAACCAAGGTGTGGAAGCACCCCCAAAGTAAAATTTTTTATTTTTTTACTTTTTAAAAATATTTCCCCAACTTTACTGAGGTATAATTAACAAATAAAATTGTACTGGGTGTCCTCGGGTTATGACAGTCTCAACATATGACATTTCGAATTTAAAACACTCACTCCCATAAAACCTTAAAACAATTGAGACATGAGTGTTTTGGCTCACACCATTAGCATTGTACTTACAGATTATATGGGTGAGCTAGTTTGGTTCCATGTGACGGAAGAATACGCAGTACTGTGTACAGTACAGTATATTTATGTCCTTTTCCTTCTTCTATGGCTTAGTTGTGTTTTTATGCCCGAGATTATGATTTTACAACTGTTTTAAGATAGATAAGTGACTTAGGTTAAGGTGTATTTCAACTTACACCAAAATTTGGGTTAGGTCACTGTTGTAGGAACAGAACTATGTCATAACCCACTGTATACATTTAAGGTGTACAACATGGTATTTTAATATAACTATTAATTGTCAAATGATTACCACAATCAAACTTATAAACACATCCATCATCTCACATAGTTGCTGTGTGTATGTGTGTGCGTGTGTGTGTGTGTGTTGAGAACACTCTCAGAATATTTCAAGTATATGATATAGTATCACTATAATACCTATGGTCACTGTACTATATATTAGATCTCTAGAACTTCATTCTACACAACTGAAACTTTGTATTTCTTGTCCAAAATCTCCCCAAATCTATTACCCTCGAGGCCTGGCAATCATTATTAAACTCTCTGCTTTTATGAGTTTGACTTTTTTCACACATATAAGTGATATCATGCAGTACTTGGCTTTCTGTGTCTGGCTTATTTTACTTAGCATAATGTCCTCAAGTTTTGTCAGTGTTGCCAGAAATGGTAGGATTTGCATTTATTTAAAGGTTCAACAATATTCTATTGTTCGTATGTGTGTGTAAATTATACATACATATACCACATTTTCTTTATTCATTCATAGGCGGTTGTTTCTATGTATTGGCTATTACAATAATGTTGCAGTGAGCATGGAAGTGTTGCTATCTCTTTGAGATACTGATTTTATTCCTTCAGCTATATACCTAGAAGTGATATTGCTGGATTATATGGCCACTCTATTGTTAAATTTTTGAGGAAAGTCCACATTATGTTCCATTATGGCTGCACCAATTTACATTTCCACCAAGGTTCCCTTTTCTTACCATGCTCACCAACACTTGTCTTTTGTTTTCTTGATAAACTTTAAAATTTTATTTTGGTAAACTTTTTATTTTACAGGTAGCTTTTATTTTGTTAGATGTAATCCAAAACATTTTAACTTACCAATTTTTTTTACCCATTTCAATCAGAATTCAATCATCACTCCACTAATACCACTACTGTAAAGAACACTCAAGGGGCCTCAAGGTGGAGAATCCTGAAGGCAGTTTTCCTGCCCCTCCTCCATCTCACTGAGCCTCTGAAGGTAAAATTTTTCATTATGTTACAGTGGACAGTCAGGGAGCACCGAAGAGTCTCCCTCACTGGGCAAGACAGCGCAAGGGGAGGTTCTACGTTGAGCACAACAAAAGCTACAAACGTGAACAGACAGGACCTGAGAGCACGCCAAAAGCTAGCAAGATAATTGAATAGGAAAAGAAGCCTTCCCTTCTTAACCCTCTAAAAACCCCACGCTTGAGCAAGAAGATGAGATGGTTTTTGAGAGGGCAGTCTACCATTCTCCCAGGTCCGGCACCTGAATAATCCTCTGCCTTTGTGCCCCAGCACCTGTCTCATGCATGAGTTTGGCTTTCCTTGAGGAAGACAGCCCAACCTGCATTTCTGGTGACAAATATGCACGAGTGTTCAAGGATATTCATTATACCATTGGGAATAATAATAAAATGTTGAAAATAACCTACTGAATACTAAAAAGAATCTGATGCACAAAATGTTATTTGATTTATTTTTTATTGTTATTATTTTAAATATATTATGTATTTTTCAAACATATATTTTGTACATTATTAAATTATTTTCTTTTTTTTATTTTATTAAGTGAGATGAGGAGAGATAGAGACAGACTTCCACTAGCACCACTACTGGGATCCACCTGGCAAGCCCCCTTCCAAGCAATGCTCTGTTCATCTGTGGTGTTGCCCATTGCTCAGCAACTGAGTTTTTCCTAGCACCTGAGGCAGAGGCCATGGAGCTACCCTCAGTGTGGTGGCCAACTTTCTTAAACGATTCAAGCCATGGCTGCAGGAAGGGAATAGAGATGGAGGTGAGGAGGAGTGGAGAAACAGATGGGGGCTTCTCCTGTGTCCCCTGACAAGGAATCGAACCTGAGACATCCACAAGTTGGGCCAACATTCAACCACTGAGCCAACTGGCCAGGGCCAAATTATTTTCTTTATATACTACTTATATTTATTTCAACTTTGTTTTATTTATTAGTATTTTATTTTAAAATTATATTTATTTGATTTGTGCATTTAATTACTAGGTTAGTCACCAACAGGGAACTGAATAAATAAACTACATATTTATTTTTTAGACTGCAGTCAATGAAAGAGTGAAGCAATTCTACATGTGGAATGGTTGCCAAGATATATATTTTTTTTTTAATTTTTAATTTTTCTTTAAATCATTTTATATTTTTCATTATAGTTGACATATAATATTATATTAGTTTCAGGTGTCCACCCAGTGATTAGACATTATATACCTTACTAAGTGATCATCCTGATAAATCGTGTACCTATCTGACACCCTATGTAGTTATTAGAATATTACTGACTAGATTCCTTATGCTGTACTTGACATCTCCATGACTATCCTGTAATGACCAATTTGTACTTCTTAATCCCTTCATTTTTTTCACCCAGCCACCGCGATGGTTGCCAAGATATATTAAGTGAAAGCAGCAATAAGGAGAGAAGCCTGAATTTGCATGCTAGCATTTTAATTTCAAAAGATGATATTAGTGTTTGTGTATGTATAAAAAGCTTTGGAAGGGTTTATAGAATCTTCTCAGTTGCCTCTGAAGAAAGGAACTGGACGGTGGGTGGAGGTGACAAGGGTGTGAGGAAAATTAACTTCTTATTGCATAATGTTTTTTACCTTTTAAATGTGCGCTGTGACTATCAAATAAATAAACAAAAAACAAAAAAAATAAAATTTTGGCTATTTTAAGAATAAATAAATACTTAATTCCTGACAAAATATTACTATTTATAGGAATTTCATTTTAAAATCTCCATATGATCTCTTTCTTATGCGTGCTTTTGAGAATTAAAAGCTGACAAATCCCACATATTCATATCTTCTCTCTTTCTTTGAACTTAAGATTTAATTGATATACAATGGACATATACTATGTATTATTTTTAGGTGTACAATGTAATGATTTAATATATGGGTATATTGCAAAATGTTTACCACAATAAATTTAGTTAATATCTATTATCACACATAGTTATTATATCTTGTCTTTTGAGTTTCAGACTCATTTCCCTCATGACTCCTTGTATATCACACAGACATTTCCAAAATTGCCAAAACTAGGCCATCTTTCTTTTACTATTTCTCACAAAACTTCTTCTCTCCTAGTCTTTCCCCATCTCAGTACATGCTGTCACCCACAACACTCATGCTCAAGGAAACTATCTGAGAATTATTCTGCACACTTCCCTCTCTCTTAAACTCTGTATCTAAACAATTATGGAGTCCTATGGTCTATCTCACATATATAATTTTATTCTTGTCTCTTACTCTCCAGTGTGACCACTATTGATGGTCAAAGCAATCAGTCCCTTCACCTAGTGCCCACACCTCCCTTCAGAACATCCTTTAATGCCATTCCCTCAAAACGTCTATTAAAACTATTTCTTTCAAAGTGATCCTCCCATTATTCTAACAAGGAAATCAATTTTTATAAGTCTTTTAAAATTTACAATTGCGTGTACACATTTATTGTTATTTCCATGCGTACTCTCTTGCTGTATCCCAATCTCAATGAAGGCAGGGGTTGTCTTCGTTTTCTTAAGTGCCTATGCCTACAGCCGAGCACAATGTCTGGCACATAGAATATGATTGGTTGATTATTCTCAAATTAATAAATAAGTTGAAGAATAGATGGGCTTCTACTGTGTAGCGAATGGTATTTTAAACATGGTATTAAAACAAATAAATCTGTTTTAGGACAAACTTTCCCTTATACTTCAAGCAGGAACTGAAACAAAATGAATGCAGGAGAATGTTCCCATGTGTGAATAGAGTGACAATGGGCAAGTCTGTTTGCCACACAGGCAGGGCGTATATGGGTAAATGGAAAAGATGAAGAACGGGGTTAATTTTTCTGCCTGAAAACTGAGGTGTGTGAAGGAGGTAGGCGATTTGCTATAAGGTTCTGCTTCACAGTTTTTCCTGGACCCTACCCTACAAGGTAATGACTGCCTTTGCTCTTTCCCCTAGGTAGGTCAGAAACACATGATGTCTGGGTGGTGGAAACAAACATCCTGTTTATTTTGTAGGGCACCTGGGGAGGGCACGTGACAAATTGTCTGCGGTTCTGAATGAGCGAAATTGTGAAACCACAGCAACGGGAACCCGTCTTGCTACCACCCGTGGCTGAGCATCTCAGACCGTCTACTGCTCAGTCCACAGTGTGCCCAAGAAACAAACAAACAAACAAAACAACAAAATAAAATAACTAACAAATCCTCTTTATTAAGTAACAAGCAAATAATAAATGTACAGTCCCTTGTCTGTTGCACGTGAGTGCTTCCCCCTTCTCCTGCGGAAGGTCACTTCGTATGACGGAAGTGCAAGCTCAGCAGCTGGCATGAAGGCCTTGTAATACTTGTGAAGCCAACTGGCAAGGCACACAGTTCACACTTGCATTCTCAGTCACTGCAAGTGCACGAGAAATCGCACCGTTTCAATTCACAAAGACACAGATGAAGAATTATTAGCTTCATTTAAAATGCCAACGCTGTGCCTTCTATGCATCTCTCCTAACAATTAAGCCAGCTGTTACTCTTTAAAATATGTGTCACTTTCTTTGCATTTGGGTCAAACTCCAACTGTGAAGATCCACTGAAGAAATAGAAAAACCCTGCAAATACAAACAAAGGAAACAGTGAGATATTGTTTCAAATAAATAAACTTGGTAACATACAAAACTCAGAATAATAGATACTAGAAATGACAATATTTAGAGAATTTTCTATGTGACAGAAACTATCTATTAAACATTTTACATGTTTTCATTTATTTCTGCAACAATCCTTTGAAGTAAGTATATCTAACTTCATTTTACAGATGAGCAAGTTGAAGTTCAGACATTTAAATGCTTGCTCACAGTCACGCAACAAGGAAAGGATGGAGACAGCATTCCAGTCCAGCTCTGTCAGATAGCAAAGCCGGGCTCTGGGTTATTAAATTATTCTGCTCCGATCAGATAAAAGTCTCTGACTCTTGAGAAATGATAATCTCTTTCTTTCTTCCTTCACCTCCTCCTCTTCTTCCCCACATTGCAGCCTGAGGGGCATTTTTGTTTAGAGCCCTCGTGGTGCCCTGGGTACCCTGCGGTAAAGATCATCAGCCTCCGCCCATCTATCCTTGAGTAGGAAAAAAGTCTTTTTGAAACTTTCAGTACATGGAAATGTAAGATTTGCAAATGTCTAACATGAACAATGACTGAATACTCAGAAAAAGTAGAAAAAAGGCCCCTGGGAACTACTAATAGCAATAGCATGGACAGGAGAAGAAAGCCAGCCAGCTAGCATTGATTTCAGCCATACCATATGAGGAGATTTTTTATGCTGGCATGATAATTTAAAAAGTAATAGCTCTAGATCAGTGGTTCTTAACCTGGGTTCTATCGAACCCTAGGGGTTCAATGAGTCGGTCTCAGGGGTTTGGAGAAGCCTCTGCCGCGGAGGCCAGAATAAAGTAATACCATAATTTGTTGTGAGTTCATGCACTTCGTTGGTTTTGTTCTTTGAGCAAGGTGATGTTCATGCACGGATCATTTTGTGCACCAGTAAAAAAACATATACCTATGTCTTGAATTTGGGAAAAAAATCATATTTTATTTATCACTAAAGAAGGGTTCGGTGAATGCGCATATGAAACTGGTGGGTTCGGTACCTCAAAAAAGGTTAAGAACCACTGTTCTAGATGTAAGGAAGTGGCACTTGAGAACTTTGATTTTATCTGGATTCATAAAGTAGAGAGATTTTTGTTAAGTATCTTTATAATTCAAAACAACTTATCATATAAAATAATTGTATAATTGGTTAAAAATTGGTAAATTATAATTTTGGTAGGCAAGGGAGAACTAGTTAAAGAAAACCTGTTATTAAAAATTATTTTAATTCTGTTTTCTCTGATACTATAAAATGTTCCAAGTGCCCCATTGTCAACAAAGTAAGTATCCTCTTACCGAATGCTTCAAAAGCAGCATCAATCTTTGGGTCAACCCCTGGAAAATCCTCCACTATTTGCCTGGGATAGCCCGGGTCCATAGACTGTTTCTTCTCATCAAATCTACACCAAATAAAAGAATGCTGTTCAGCATTGCACAGAAGTTGCAGTCCCCAAAATTTGTAAATCATGTAAGGGTTAATGTGGAATTCTGGTAAACTTTTCGAGTACTGCAAATAAATGTCAAACACATTTTAGCATTACAGAAATATGTGACTTCAGTGGTACTGCAAACTTAGCTCATAAACTGTGTCTTCATCCATAACTGAGGCAACAGTTTGATCTAGAAGATGGTGTTTGTTATACTTAAAGCCTGGGCAGAAAGAACCTTAATCATTTTTCTTTCACAAAGATATGAACATGTGAACAGACACATAAAGTGAGTTGAATCATTCATCTCAAATACAAATTTCAAGTTCGTTAACATAGTTGACTTTTTATGACCTCCCTGCCCTGCATAACTGAATTTCCAATGGCAATCTCTTCGAAAAAGGGATTAGAAGGAGCACAGTAAATATATTTTTGACTTATTGGATGAACCCATTGTCTGCTCAGATGTCTTAGTCTGGGCCGATGACCAGGAATCAGCCTCTCTATGACACTTGGGTTCTATTCACAAAACTAGGCGGTTTCTCTTAATTGTCCTCAAAAACAGGCAGTGGTAATGAGTGGGCGAGGTTAAAGGAAGCCCTTGAGAATCATAAAGTAAAGTTGGGAAGACAAGAGAAACACTCAATGAGACAATGAGTAGACCTTTAGGACAGTGGGAAAGGAATACTCAATTGTGGCCTGCATTCCCGAGGTTTCTTTCAAAAAAGAAGAACCCAGTTGTGTTTGGAGCCTAGCGGGAAAAGCTTCATGGAGATGGTGAGACTTGAGCCAGGACTTGAGGCTGGGTGCATTGTGGGTAGGTGAAGGGGAGAAGAGTGCACTTCTGGCAGGTTGGACAACAGCACACAGGGAAGCTCCCTCCTTTTGCACTTGGGACTTGAAACAGTAAAGCTTATGAAATGTCTGTTGCTAGGCGCTGCTATATTTATGTAAGCACTTCTCCCACAGTTGTCTAGAGCCCCTGTCAAAGGTGAAGCAGGAAATTTCCTTAGAGAAAAGCAATTCTCTAATTAGGCTGCATACAATTCATTCCAATCGCGTATTACCTCCAATATTTGTCCTCTACGAAGAAGTACGTTTTCTTCTTTTCTTTATCAAAAATGGCCGCATCTATTTTCATTACTGTTGGAGGAAAACCCAGGGTGTTGATGCTTCTAGGGTAACCTGCTTGTACCTCACTTCCTCTGATGGCCCAGAACTGATTTCCTGATTTTAAAAAAAAGTAATTAAAAGTCATATTGAATTTATAATAGTTTAACTTTCAGGTCTTTAGAGATACTTTTTAGGACCTTTCATTTTATAGTAAAGAGGAAGACATAATTTTAGATTCAGTCACCAGCTCGCAGTAAGAATTTAACAAAACTTTGCCCATTGAATGAATGAGCACAGATCAAATGAGGGAATATACAACTGAGCAATTTATATTACTGTGCTCATATTTATCATCTGTAAAATATATAAATAAAACAATACCAGTTTTAATCATTTCTTCATTACCTTAGAGTAATAAAATAGACAGAATGTGTCATAATAGAGAAAATTAAAGTCCTATTCAAACCTTCCTGTGAGAAGGTTTAGTTCAACAAATTATTATAGTTAATAAATTATTATATAATAATTACGTTTAAAAATGAAAACGACATCCTTGTTAGTAGCTTCATATGCAGCATCCACTGCTGAAGGAAGAGAGGGCCAAAACGAAGAGATTAAATGAAATCCAGGCTCAAGAATCCTTAGGGATTTACGCCAAAAATGTCTGAAATGTATGTAAAAAAGAGAAAAATCAAAAACAGTCTTTCATCTTCAGCGTATTTTTCTCATTGTCCTGCCTCAGCCCTCTTTTCCCTTTCCCTTAGCCTCTATGCTTGATGACAGGCAGAAATCAGGTACATTGCCACTTGGGAAATAATTTTCTCTTTTCTTCAGAAAACTGCACTGTCCTTCCTGCTATAAGATTACAGAGTAACGTCTTCTATGGAATGAAAGTTATACTACAATGAAAGTTAATAACTGAGTGTAAATGTTAAATGCTTACAATTTATATAAAACTGTGTCTATGTCCTATTGCCTCTTACGTTTTGAAAAGTTAGTCAGATGCACGTGTAAGGTCATGAACTATGTGAGTATATTTTTGTATGTGCATGGAACAATTCTGGAAGGATAAACCAGAGTCTCTGACTCTTTGGATGACTGGAGAGAACTGGGAAGCTAAGATTCAGTGATGAGAGGGAGACTTGCTTTCACCTTTCTTCACCATTTGTGCAGTTTAAATGTTTGATCATGTATGTATTTAATCTAGTAGTGAGCAAATTAGTTGATTGAATGTAATGCTATTCTGGTGTCATTTTTAAGGAGGTAAAGACAAAAATCTGATTTTAAAGTTCTACTTGTGCTTTTGAAAAACTACCATGACTTCTAACATTTGGGAAAAATTAGAGAACAAATCATGTTGTCTAAGTCTCTGAAAATAAACTTGAAAACTTTAGAAAAATGTGAGAATTGGAGCACTAGATTTAAATTTCAGTTCAGAGGAACCATTTTGCTTTAAATGTTTAAAAACCTCTACCAAATTTTTGTTTGCTTTTATTTCTAAGCATTGTACATCAAAAGAGTACATAAGAAAATACAATTTTCTGGTCTGACCTGTCTTTAAAGAACAGGATTTCTCCCCTCAGATTGCTGACTGCATCGAAGGACAGAGTGGGATCACACATGGCTGGTGTCTCAGGAAGTACAGGTTCTGTGGGCACCACAGGGTCATCAGGGGAAGCCGGGGGAGGTCCTACAGAGAACAGACGTGAGGATGCAAACGTTAGGAGAAATGTGATGCTTCCATCAATGCATATGCTTTCCAAACTTTCTCAAAGAGCTTTGAGTTGACTTGCAAATGCTTTATGCAGCATTTTAAAGCTTTCCTGAAGACTATAACTGCAATGCCTAATTTTGCCTAATTTTGCCAGCATCACTCACCATACAGGGACTGAATGCCATTCACATCATCTTGCGAAAGGCGGAACCTGGCCAGGTCTGTGATTGTGTTGTAGAGTGGATACATCAAAGCTTCAGTGTTGTCTGAGTGAAAGAGACCCAGGGAATGTCCAAGTTCATGAGCAGCAACAAGGAATAAATTGGTTCCTATTTAAGAAGTTGTAAATGAGAGTTACTTTCTCCTTCAATACATATACATAACAACAATAACACAGATCTGCAGTGTATTGTATTTGTTTACTTCCTGGAAGCACACAGGCCTTTTTTTTTTTTTGCCTTGATTTTTGATTAATTGATTAATTAACTGAACACACATTTAATGGAAAGCCAAGTGAATGTCAAGGCTCATTTTTGACAACAAACTTTGAGACAAAGGCTCCAGCCGTATCCAACTACTCCCCCCTCTTAGGAGTCTATTAACTTTATGAGAACTAGGTCCCTTCTCTTGTGTTCTGAAACAGAATGAACCTGCTGGAAAGCACATTAATAAATATTTCTCTTCATTTGTCAATGAAAAGCTAAACAAATGTATTGATATTTGTTGGTTACAGTCTAAATTAAGTGAATCACAGTGTATCTCAATTCTGAAATCCTTAAACAACCTTTTCTTTTTTTGAGAGAGACACAAAGGGAGAGAGATGAGAAGCATCAACTTGTAATTGCATCACTTTAATTGTTCATTGATTGCTTCTCATATGTGCCTTTACAGGGGGCTCAAGCCAAGTTAGTGACCCCTTGCTCAAGCCAGTGACCTTGGGCTTTAAATCAATGACCGTTGAACTCAAGCCAGGGACATAAAATCATGTCACTGATCCAACACTCAAGCCAGCAACTCAATTCCTAAGCTGATGAGTCTGTGCTCAGGCCAGCAACCTTACAGTTTCAAACCTGGGACCTTAGTGTCCCAGGTGAACACTCTATCCACTGTGCCGCCACTGGTCAGGTCTTAGACAGTCTTATTGTTGTTATTTGTCATTGGAATATTGCCTGCATAATTTTTCAGCCTCATGATGATTATTCAATATATATTGGGTCTAAAACTATTAATAATGGTCAATGTCACAGAATTTGTAAAATAAGTTTAAAACATAACATGCCTAATTATGTATAGCATTTGTCACAAAAGATATTTTGGCCATGCAAATACTAGCTGTATTAAAATATTTTCCCTTCATATTATAAAAATAAATTAGAATGCTGATATTGAAAGGCATTGGTAATTATGGTTGAAATACAAAGTAAGACAACTTTACTTTTAAAGTTCCCATTTGAGACTTTTCAGGAATGTTCCTTTGAAGGAAGAAGTTCTTAATTTAATCAAACAAAGAATTTTATTCAACACTAAATACCCTCACATTTATACTCCCTACAGGGACTCTGTTTGCATTTTGATTATAAATCCTAATTAAATTTCAGAAGTAGTATTATTTGTTTTAGCCAGCTATTTGAAAACTTGGATGCCACACTTCAAAGTTACCAGAAACATTCTTCTACTTTAGAAGTTTGGTCCTTTCCTTCAGAACAAGTCCAAAAAAACCCTTCTTAACCCAGAGAGAGTAAAATGTTATTTTAACCAGAAAAACTTAAATTGAAACTTTAGTTTCTGGAATTTAATTCTTATTTCTGTTTGGAAGAGTAAAGAAGTAATTGAGGGACATTTCCTCTAACTAGATATAAGCAATATCCAGGGCACATGTTGGTGTAGATTCAATACAATAGACTGTCCCTTGATATCTGCAATTTTATATAATGAGAAATTGTTCTTAATGAAGGTTCTAAAAGCACACAGAAACCAAAATTATCAAAGAAATTCTTAATAATTTTTCCTTTTTGCTTACCAAGATAAAGAATAAACTTTTTAGACATATGAAAATATTTTCAATAATGAGTAACTCAAAAATAGATTCTGCAGATGCTTGAACCATTGGAAAATTTAGAACATCTCATTTCTGAAATATTCTTACTTATTAAGAGTTCTTAAATATTAAAAAAAAAAGCAGCAAAATTCTTCTGAGTGATGTGTAACTAACCTGATGTATCCTGTGTCCATTGTTCATCATCATCAAAGTGAGCATCTCCATAAATCTGCTGCCCAGGTGGGTATGCGTGAGCCAAAACCTGCCCAGGTCCATCAAAAGGGTAAAAGTCTCCATGTTCTAGAAGAGAAAAAAAATATTGAAAAGATAGATAATTAGATATCCTTTTTCCAGTAAAACACCACCATGAAAATGAACGTGTTTTTATGTTTTTGTTGTTAATGCTTTTCTGTTTGTTTGTTTTTACCTTTAACTGCAAAAGTGATCATTATGTCAGCCTCGCCTTTGTAAATCCTGGAGAATGTAAGTGGAGTCACCTCCTCCCAGACCTTGACAGCTTTCTCAATAGCAGAATCAACAGCCTCTCTTGGCAAATCCAGTGTGTAATCCACGATCCTATGTGAGAACATAGAAGAAGATAGTATTTTGTCCTGAAATTGTGGTGTGTGAAATCTCAGTATTATGGGAAATCCTCTTCGGACCCTTTACCTGTAGGTCAGGTGACTTTTCTTCCACTTAGGTGCACCAGGAAAGGTGCGGAAGCCGCCAACGTCAGGAACTCCGCACCTGGGTTTGCGCATGGTCTCCAGCGTGTCAGAGTCCAGCTTGCCCGTCACCTTCAACCCCAGGAACTTCTGCATTTCTTGGATTTTTTTAACAACAGGGCTACTGTCTTTTCTTCTAGCAAACTGATTTACATCTTTTGTGAGGTTGTAGTAGTGTTCTAGGTAGTGCTATTGGGATAATATGCATAGTTTGTAAGTCATTTTAATGGGTTTTTTAGCCTTTTAAAAATACATTTGAGCAGTTGCTCACTTAATCTATTTGAAGTATTCCTTCAATTTTCTGCAATCAGAATAAGTATTATATTCTGTTAGTTGTTTAATTACAGACCCTATTGTTTTATCTTTGTAACTAAATAATCTCTGCAATTTAGTTTGCTACCAAAGCAATTAAAATAGAGTAAAAATTTTAAATAAATAGCTAGTCAATTTTAAGGAGAAAAGACAAACTGACTTCTTTGGATATTATTATATATTTCGAGTACACTTATCCAATTCCCTCAATTTTCTATTTTATGTGACTCACAAGGACTTGGCTTAAGAAAACAAAATAAACAAATCCATGTGTCTAAGCATGGCACTAGTAACATAAAAATCTAGCTAATATTACATTGAATTAAAATACCTAAAGAAGTCCTCTGGGAGGATCTAGAACAAGTCAACCCCATATGTGCCTCTGGTGTGAAGATTGTTTTGAGGTAAAGGCAACTTTAGTCACAGGCTCTAGAGAAATCTTCCCCTCCTCCCTGCCCCCAACATTAACTACCTGAATTTGAATTATAGAGTCCTTGCCTATAAGGGATTACCTGTGATAACCTTTTCGACCCCCCTATATGTCAGAGCAAGCATTTGTTTACTCAACATCTTCTCTTATCATCTTGAAATGACCCTTTGAGACCCCCAAGGGTCATTTCAATATAACAAATGAAGATGTCTCCCTAGCTCAGGATGTCTTCTTATATACCTCAGTCCCCGCTTCTATCTCTGAATCTCATGCATGTGGGTTCTCTAACCCTGTCATGTATGTGCGGTTCCCATAATATGTATATATTACATTTGGGTATTTTCTCTTACTAAGAAAAGAAAAAATACTTAAAGAAATTGCAAAGCAAGATACATTGCACACATTCTCCCTACTATGGTGTCTGTGATCTTAGGAAAACACCTAATACATTCGGCTTTTGTTTCTTCCTAGATAAAAGAGGGAACTGGAATAGTGTGAAACTGAGACCCTTTTCATATCCAACACTTTATAACTCTGTTCTTGAGCTACTCCAACATTGTAATTCTAACCACTCTGCGTGAGCTGTATGAATGGAAAGCAGAGATGGTTCCCCCTGCTTGGCCCTGTGAATGAGCTGAGGGCGCTCTCCTTCAATTACCTGAACTAGGTCCATGCTGCTGTCCTCATCCCTTGCAGCTCCATTCAGTGGATAGGCTGAGCAAACCGCCACACACAGCAACAGTAGCACAGGGAGATTCTTCATTTCTCCTGGCTTCACTCAGATCTGTGTTATCTTAATGCTTGCTCTTTTCCTACCTTCTTCTAAGTCCACTCTGTGGAGCCCAGTTTTTATAGGGTGACAATGTTTATGTAGATCACCAGCATTTGACTCACGATGGCCGTCATCCAAATAGCAGCAGAACCAAATCCAAAAACCAAATACTAAATAGGATGATACAAGGTACTTTACTAATTTCTTTCCAATTTTGCAAGTCAAAATAGTGATTAATCTGCAGGAAATGCTTCCTGTCTTAGTAAGAAAAAAATGGGGACTTTTTTTTATTTTTTAAACTGGAAAAAAATAACTGGAGTTTTCTAGGTAATTTGTGTTTGTGTGTTTGACAGAAGTAAGCTGACTTAGTAAAAAGTCAGAATTACACAGAACTTTTAAATGTGGTTTTAAAAGGAACATATTTAAAATTAAATGTTACAAAATGTGAGTAAATGAAAAACTGTACATATATAGCTATAGTATATACTATTAGACTGTAGAAACAGAAGAAACATGTAGAAAAAAATTGGAAGAAAAATTTATTTTTTGTGTCTTGGATTTGGAATACCTACTACTGCCTCTGGCCTGATTTGTTAGTCCTTGAGGAGGGAAAACTCAGAGACAGGATAAAACAAAGTTTGTGAAGAAGTAAGTATATTCATTCTTTTTTGGTTGGTCTTAATTCTGTACCCAGTTTATTAATAGGCAACAGATCTATAATAGCTTCTCCAGTGAATGCTAGTAGACTTGAAATGAATTATGTTGCTCACTGAACTGAAATTCTCTGTCTGTCTTCTACACTTTTTTAAAAATTTGCTTTTGGCCCTGGCTGGTCGGCTTGGCATATCTACATCCGGAGTTCGATTCCCGGTCAGGTCACACATGAGAATTGACCATCAGCTTCTCTTCCCTTCCTCTTCCCCCTTCTCACCCTCTTCCCCTCTTGCAGCCAGTGGCTCGGTTTATCCAGATAGATCCCGATTGGGGCGCATGCGGAAGTCCATCTCACTATCTCCCCTCCTCTCACTTAAACAAAGCTTCTCTTTTCCTTCTCTGTAAATTCAGATTAGTAGATACTTTGAAGTTAAAAAAAAATCCTAAATTATTTTCTTATGTTGTTCATCTTTTTTTCTCTCGTCTCTTCTTTTTTCTCCTCCCTTCCTCTCCTCTTTCTTTCCTTCCTTTTTTCCCCTTCCCTTTCTCTCCCCTTTTTTTTCTTTGTTAAGTAGAGAATTGCCCATATCAATTGTATATAATAAATGCCTAAATCCTAAATCTTCTCAGAGGAAGAGACTTTGTTAAACTTTTACCAGTTTTCTCACCACCTGCCACTCACCCATCTCTCCTACCAACCTCACCTTCCTTACCCTTACAGAATTAAAAAAAAAAAGGAAATACAAAAAGAATGCAAATCAAAACTTACACTTATTAAATGTTCAGTAAATGCACATTTTTGTCCACTGCCACACTTGGTTCTTCTTTGTTTATTTGCTTGATTATTTGTTTACTAATGAGCAGAACATCTTGGGAGTGAGCATTAAATAAAATTATGAATAAAAATGTCCATTAGTGAGCATTTACTAGAGTAAGTTTTGTTCAACTTGTGCCCCTTTTGCATTATCATTTTTTCTTTATTTTTGCATGTTTCTTAATAAACATTGAAGAGTTTTCAGCTAATATGTGTAGAAGATAGAATACAATTCCTTTGTGATAGTAAGATCTTTGTAATAGAAAGTGTCCAGATGCATAATGACCACTTGGCAGGGGCTGTCCATTTAATTTAAGCATCCATTTTTACACTAGATCTGTCTAAAGACACTTTGAGTGTTCTACAATCCTTTTGCAGAATAAAATCTGTATTGTCTTAATTGAAATAAAGAAGAAATATTTGTCCCCACTGATGGCAGAATAGCTAAAGGCGTTGTGCCGTAGCAGGACCTGTACCAGAAATGAAGTTCAGGGAGGAAGATTGGAGGAGGAAAAGGAAGGAAGAGATTAAAAACCAAAGAGCTATGGCAGTCACAATAGTCAATTCCTTCTAGATAAAGGCTTTTCCTTTGTAAATTTTCTCATAACTTATAAAACATTTTTAAAGTTTAGAGGGACGCTTACCAGATATTATTTTTCTTTTTCCAGCTGTTCAAATGTGACTGGCAAAATGGACCACGTTGTTACTGAAATAAATACAAAGGTTTGCCAAATGCAGAACTTTGTCATTTCTTTATAATAGCTTCAGAGACTTCACTAAGAGTTCTTCCTTGAGCTTCAAGGAGAGTTCATTACTTGTTTCCGAGTGGTTACTTGCACCTGCCTCTGTTGCAGATTTTCACAGTAAACTATAGTGTACTGGTTTACTTATCTGTCTCTCCTATAGTACCGTAAATTCTTGAGGATAGGGACTGTGTCTCATTTATTTTGTACTCCTAAGACTTAGGTGTCTCACATATAGCAAGTACTCCACAATTGCTTACCAGATTAATTAATATATTAACTATGAATGAAAGGTTCATAGCAAAAGTCAAATGGGTGAATGAAGTAAAAAATTCACAAATCTGCATATTTCTAAATCCCCAGATCTTACATGTGATATTTACCAAATACCCTAATAACTGAATTTATAAAGAAGTTGTATATTCTTAGAAAAAAAAATTACAGCTGTCATCTTAAGTCTCTCTAATAAGAGAATAACTTAAAGACTCATATACTCAAAAACCTCATTCCTGTGTCTGTTGACTAGCCAAAATAAGATTATAGAAACAGGGAGCCTAAGATAATCAGTTTTTATTTTATATGTTAAATTGTAAAATGCAATGCATTACTGAGAAGGAATATGTAAATAACGAGCAACTGAATAGAAGAAGTAAGGAGAAAAGGGGAAGAGAGAAAAATGAGAAAGAGTGGGGAAGGAAAAAATAAAGAAAGAAAAGAAGAGAGAGATTATATACACCAAATATAGAGGGAAGCTATGAACACTAGAACTAAAAAGGAGTCTTTTTTTTCAGAAATGAAAATGACTGTTTCACAGAACAATCATTAGTTATATGGTTAGATATCTACAAGGGTCAGATAATAACTAATTTTATAAATCTGATTTACAAGAATCAGAGACCTGAAAGTAAACTTAAATTTAATCTAAACCAGACTTGGACACAAAAGTTGGCGGTTATTCCAAGTAATATTTTATCTGATAACTTTTTACATTCGTCTCCTTATTTATCATGCTTCTCCCTGACTAATCAGATAAGATAGTACATGGTGCTTGCTACCACCAGCTGATATCATCATTCTTTCAACTAGATCAGTGGTTCTTAACCTTTTTGAGGTACCGAACCCACCAGTTTCATAAGCGCATTCACCGAACCCTTCTTTAGTGATAAACAAAATATGATTTTTTTTCCCAAATTCAAGACATAGGTATATGTTTCTTTACTGGTGCACAAAGTGAGCCATGCATGAACATCACCTTGCTCAAAGAACAAAACCAACAAAGTGCATAAACTCACAACAAATTAGGGTATTACTTTATTCTGGCCTCTGCGGCAGAGGGTTCTCTGAACCCCTGAGACCTACTCATCGAACGCCTAGGGCTCGATAAAACCCAGGTTAAGAACCATTGAATTAGACACTCCATTAGCAAGTGTCTGAGTCTTAAATGCTTCAGATTACCCAAACTGAGACTGTAGATTTAGAGATATATTTAAAAGAGAAATTTAGTTGAAAAGTGACCTATTTAAAAATAGAAAAGAAGGAAGGAAGAACTACATGAAAGAATGAAGAAATGAAGTCAGGAAGGTATAATTGAGTAGCGAGGATGATTCCTGAATTATTAATTCTATAAGTAATAAAGAAAGAAGTTGTATAGGATTTATGAAGAAGAAAAGGCATTTACTTAGTAAAAGCTATAGGTAAATCCACAAGTGAGTGGAGCCTGAAATGATTTGGACATGAAGGAAAATTCAGGTCATCAATTATGCAGTTTTGGAAGTGTAGGGTCTAGATGAAATGAAATGTGTATGATAGGCAGTAATAAAAAATGAAAATAAAGTTATGAGAAGACAAGTTAGAGTTCATTTGTAATAAACCATTAGTTGGAGGGAAAGTGGAGCCATTTTAAAACATAGCTAGAGCATTCCAGAGGAAATGCCTTGCACATTTTAGTCCTTGAAATCTTGGACTGTTTAAACTGGGGAAAATAACTTTTGGGCCAAACCAACATTATCTTACAACTGTGCAAAGCTAACATGAAAGCAGACCCCTGACCACAAGATTGATAATTTCAGACACTTTAGGATCAGTAACCAGTAACGTATTAATAGCAAAAAAGTAACCTAGCTTGTTAACACCAATAAAGAGTCCTTTCTTCTATTCATGTAATTATTTCCTATTCTCATAAAACCCCTTTGCTTTAATTCCATAATTGGGATGTAATTTGGGTTTCCGCCAAACTATATGCCCCAGATTACAATTCTTTTTGCTCACAGCTGAATGCTTAGTGCCTCTCACTTGGGTTTTTTTATTTTTAGATTAACACTCTGCAGTGAAGTTGTTTAGTTTATTCCATTGGTGATAAAAATCCATGTTTATGCAAAACAATATAATTACATTTTTTATGTTTCAATCAAGTTTTATATTTTTATTTTAGAAAATTTAGGATGTAGAAGAATGGTAGACAGAAGAAAATAAATCACTTATAGTTATGGCATGAGGAGAAAAATACTACTAACACTTCTCTGTGCTTTCTTTTAATTTTTCAATGCCTGTATTTTTTTTACATTCTGATGATCATAAGAAAGTTATAAAAATTTGTCTATTTTTTCCACAATTCAGAATCTCAGAATTCTACATTAGACCTTATATGCTAATTTTATGCCTATTTGCCACAGAAACTCTCAAACATGTTAGTTGGAAGGTGAACAAGAATAGAAAAGGGAATTAAGAACAAATAATACCTACATGAGGATAGTTCAGTGTTCTTTCATTCATAAAAGCATAATGACTCACATCACTCAACAGAGTGGTAGAAAATGTCAAAATTCATTATTCAAATTCCTTCATAATGATAATGGTCTTTATGTTACTCTAGGCAACTCTGATTTTATGGAAGGAAGGAGAGCATTTTGTAATATGTTTGGCATAAGTATTTTCAATTGTGCAAACAGAATAACATTAAAATTGTTAGTGGTCTTCCAACAGGAAGTATATTACATCTAATTGTAGGGTAAAAATGTTGCTTGAGGAACATTTTTTCTCTATGAGGATGGAGTGGAAGCTGAAAAGGAATAGGTGTGAGAAACAACAAAACCCCCAGACTGCCAAACTCACCTGACAAGATATGTTTCAATTAAAAAACTGACTTTGTCAGACAAAGTGAGGAAAGGCAGCTCTTTTAAGTTTTTTATAGCCTGACTGACATATTCTGCAGTTGTTCATTTTGAGTCAGTTGGCAATTTTTATGTAGTTTTTTTCCACAGTGGTTCAGGAAAAATGTGCTAATTCTAGCATGTCTCAATATCCTTTCTGTTAACTACTCTTAAGGGAGATACATTGAATAAGTATCATATTCTAGGGTCACAATTTCTTTTCTCTCTTTCAAAATCAACATCCAGAAAATAAAGATATGGCTTCAGTGTTTTCTAGTTCACAGATGACCAGAATATCATGAGGTTTCATAAACAAATGTGGATGGGTCTCCAAATCTTTTTATCTAATCCTGATAGAAAAGAATGGAGCCAGAGGTACCATACTATCTGAATTCAAATTATGCTATAGATCCACAATAATCAAAACAGCATGGTATTGGCAGAAAAACAGACAAAGAGACTAATGGAACAGAATCAACATCCCAGAAATAAAACCACATATATATGGACAAATAACCTTTGACAAAGCAGCCAAAAACACACAATGGAGAATAGAAATCCTCTTCACTAAATGGTGCTGGGAAAACTGGAACGCCACATGCAAAAAAAATGAAACTTGACTACAGTTCATCCCTCTGCAAAAAAAATTAATTTTAAGTGGATCAAAGACCTAAGATCTAAAATAATAAATTACATAGCAGAAAATATAGGTACTAAACTCATGGGTCTTGACCATAGAGAACAATTTATGAATTTGACTGCAAAGGCAAGGAAAGTAAAGGCAAAAATAAATGAATGGGATTATATCACACTAAAAAGCTTCTGCACAGCAAAAACAAAACAAAACAAAACAAAAAACTGACAACGAAACAAATAGGCAGACAGCTGAATGGGAGATGATATTTTCAAACAACAGCTCCAATAAGGGGTTAATATCTAAAATATACAGAGAACTCACAAAACTCAGAAATAAACAAGCAAACACTTATCCCAAGAAGACATACAAATGACCAACAGATATAGAAGAAGATACTTATCTTCACTAGCTATTCAAGAAATGCAAATTAAAACTACAATGAGATACCACCTCACACCTGTTAGTTTGGCTATTATCAACAAGACAGGTAATAACAAGTGTTGCACAGGCTTTAGAGAAAAAGGAACACTCATTTACTGCTGGTAGGAATGCAATATATACAACCATTATGGAAGAAAGTATGGTGGTTTTTCAGAAAACTTAGAACTTCCATATGACCCAGCAATCCCTCTACTGGGTATATACCCCCAAAACTCAAAAACATTGGTATTTAAGTACACACGCACCTCCATGTTTATTGCAGCATTGTCCACAATGGTCAAGACATGGAAACAACCAAACTGTCCCTCTATAGAGGATTGGATAAAAAGGATATGGTACATATATACAATAAAAAATGATGACATAGTTTCATTTACAACAACATGGATGGACCTTGAGAACATTATACTGAATGAAATAAGTAAATCAGAAAAAGCTAAGAACTGTGTGATTCCACACATAAGTGTGATATAAAACTGAGACTTGTGGACATAGATAAAAGTTAAGTGGTTACTGGAGGTAGATATGGATGAGAGATGGGGAGAAGGGAGTAAAGAGGGACATATATAAAGAGTGACGGAAAATGATTTTACTTGGGTGATTGGTATACAACATAATCAACAGTTCAAATGCTATAGAAATGTTTACCTGAAACCTATGTACTCTTATTGATCAATGTCACCCTTTTAAATTTAATTTTCTAAATAAAAAAGAAAACATGTCTCTATTCCATAGTTTATGCATTTTTATAATAGATAGAATTTTGGGGTATTTACCCTTGGCTGAATGGCCTCTTTCATTATCCACATATTCTTTGCTTAAACTCTGGAGGTCATAAATGTTCTATTTGGGGGTTAGGTAAAAACCTGTAGGAATAATGCTCACTGCCCTGACAAATCTTTGTTAATGGTGTTAAGTAGTGCTTTACCATGCCCCTAACACCTCACCTTCTTTTGAGTCAGGATTGTTAATGTTGACATACCTTTTGGATGGGTCACATTATGAAAGAATGACAGAATATAATTTTGTGTTGTAGTAATAGCTAAAATTATGGTTGGATGTGTACCAAGGCAGGACTAACTAACAAAAACCCACAGAGCTGGTTGGTGTTGGTTGCTAACTTACTTCCAATTAACATTATTCTGTGAGTAGAGGAAAATCAGAGTTCTATACTTTCATTATTTTATATAGTTTTAGGAAATTAATGTCTCTGAAGCTTCTCAGAGTGTGTAATATTATCAAACAAATATATATTTAGAACCATCTTTAAGAAAGATGAAACCCATTGTATATTGATCATCTAGCATGTGCCAAACATGTTATACATAGTAATTCTAATCTTTAAACCCACATTGCAAGGTAAAGATCAGTATCCTTATTTCACAAATGAAAAAAAATCAAAGGTCAGAAAAGTTAAAACATCTATTCAAGTGTAAATATGCAGTAAGTAGCAGAGATGATGCAAACATCATTTCACCAAAACCAAAACAACCAGAAGCAAGACTTTGCAGTGTCTGCAAACTAACAAACTAACGTAATCCCTGTATCTCATCTGTTTATAACAACCTCTTTACTGGATTTAACCTTTCCCAGAAATTTCCTGTCTCAGATTTTTACATTCTTGAAAGCTGAATCCTGGATATGTCTCTTAACCCATTATCTGATAATTAGTCTTCCATTTTGGGGGCTCTTCTCATCAATTTCTGACCTCCCTCTGACTTCCTTCTCCCTTTTTAAGCCCATTCTTTCTTGCTTATTATCCTTCCCTCATGCTACCCAGATGTGACCCAGTTAGGACACATGTCTATGAACAGTTGCTATGTGTCACTAAGATTCAAAAATTTGCAAAGCCTTCTCATTCACCAATGTTGGTCAATGTTCCCATTCTTGGAAAAAATCAGCAAAATTTTGCTGAGCATGAATTCCTAAGAACTTGTTAAAAAATAGAAGACTACGGTCCTGAGCATACACACATAATTCAGTACCTTTGTGGCTCAGAACATATTTCACAATTCTTGTTTTTCTGAAAGTCATATTTTACTTAGTTACAAGTTGGAGAGATGCTGTTCCAAGTCATAAATTTAAAGCATAAGTAAAACAACATCTCCTTGAACCTCACTTATATTCATATCTCTCATAAGGTATTTGCCAACTTGATTGCTCAAAAAAACGGTACATAATAGAAGTAAGATTTTTTATTGTTGTTGATAATATATTAATTATTTTAACTTGCCCATAAGAATTTAGTCAAACAGTTTCTGATCATGCTCCTTGTTAAAGATTATTAACCCAATGAATTAAAGTGGTGTAGTAGAAAGAGCATGAGTGTGGGCATAAAGAGCTCTCAGTTAGAATCGCAGTCTCCACTTACTAGTTTTATGACACCAAATTGCTTATCTTCTCTATGCTTTGTTCTTCATTCTGAAAATGGTAATAAAATGTCTGTCCTATGAGCTTGGCACTGCTCATATATATAAAAGAAAAAATATATTAAATTTTTAAACACATAAACATTATTATTCATAACAATTTAATATCTATAGTGATGGCAAAATAAAAATTAAGGGACGCATTTCCAACTTTGGATGGTATTTAGTAGTTGGGAATAAGGGAAATATGTAGAAAATAAAAGAAGGACCATATGAGCTCTCTACCTTTGTTGCAGGTCAGAGAGGTCATTGGGGTGTGAACACACTTGTTGGGGAGGACAGCAGTAAACCAGGAATTCCAGGTCAAGGGGAAGTTGAGATAGATGGGAAGAAAAAAGCTTCAGTAGAGTAGTTACTGCTGGGGCTTTGACTATGTTAATCCTCAGAACAAACCTGAGAAGCAGGTATCATTTTCTTCGAGATTCAGAAAGTTCAACCTATTTGCCTAAAATCACACAGTAAGTCACAGTATAAATTTACTAATTTATCAGTATCATGGACTTTGTATAACCAGTCACTGCCCACAACTCTGCCCAAAATACTTGTAGCCAGTGAAGAGACAAACCATAACTTTACTTCCTGAATTGTAGTAGATGACATATAGTCTTAATAAAACCCACTTTTTATTGCTTTTCTGGTCTTGTAGGGATAATGGAAACCTCCAAGGCTTCCCCAGTCCCCCTCCACATGTGCATGCACCTCCCCCACCCCTACACACATGCACAGTGAACTGAAGCTAGATTAAGGACGAATGAGCAACTAACAGAGAATAGGAGCAGAAAGGAAATTCTTCAATTTCGAATGCTTATAGCAGATGGACACTGAGCGTTCTAAATCATGAGCCATCTATAAGGTGAAGAATCTGCATCTACGACTCCTGCCACAAATCCTATAAAGGAACTAAAGTAGTTCTAGATGAAAAAAAATCCCTCTTGCTTCCTAATAGAAACAATAATCAATATTGTTAAGAAAAAAGCATGTCCTCCTCAGACCCTCTAGATTGCTACAAATTAAGTTTTTTAAAACGGAGCTCAAAATCAAAGTTCACTTAATAATGCACAAGGGAACAAACCTTAGGAATGCAAGTCAAAAGAAATAGTAAATACCAGATTTAGATCAACAAGGTCTTTAGATATTTAAATAATTAAGTCCAGACCATTTAATAATAAAGAATTTAAGGTAGAAAGGAATTAAAGATGAAATCACAAAAATGAGCAAGCAACAAGAAACTAAGAAATGACTGGTCAGATGGAAAAATGAATTAAATAAAAATTTGCATTTTCTTAGCTCTACTTTCATTTGCTACTTTTTCATATCTTTAATTTCTCCCCATATGTTTTTCATTAAGTCCTTGAAAATATTTACAACTTTTTAACCTCCTTTTTCTGCTAATTTCATCATTGCTGTCTTTGTGCATCTATTTCTATTGGTTCATTACTTTTCATCTTATGGGTCACATTTTCCTACTTCTTTGCATGTTCAGTAAGTTTTTATTGGATGCTAGACATTGTAAATATTACACTATTACGTGTTTAGATTTTTATTTATTTTAAAGATGTTTAATTTAGTCTTTGCAGGAAGTTAAATAATTTGGACTACACCTTGATCTTTTCAGATTTTTATTTTAAGCTTTTTTCGGGGGGGTCTAGTAGAGCCTTTACTCTAGGGCTAATTTAACCCCGTTATTAAGGGATCTTTACTAATTACACCAAGTGTTTAATATCTTATCACTCTGGCTTATCCTGTATCATCTCTGGGAGCTATTCAGTCTATAGCTCTTTGGTGGTACATATGCAGCTCATCAACAGACTCAGGAGGACTCTTCTCTCAATTCTGGATGCTTTCACTATATACCACTCTTTTCTGCAAATTATAGCCACCTCCACCTTCCTGAACTTTAATCTGTCTTCTCAACTCAGTGAGACCACTGTGTTCTGTTGAGTTCCCTTTCCCTGTTGCTACACTCTGGAAAATATCCAACAATATAAAGCAGGTAAGATTTTTGGACTTGCATAATTTCTCTTGCACTGTTTCTCTTCTCTTCTGGTCTGTACTCTCTGGTGCTCAATGAATGGGATCAGCTGTTTCACACATTAATCCCAGTTTTCTAGTTAATCATAGCAGTAAGAAAAATTCAGCACTAGTTATTATAATATGACTAGAAAAAACAGTAATCCTGGGAAGCTAAGTTTGTATGCTAACACATAAAAAGACAAAGTCTTAGATTTTAATGTCCATGAGCTTAGATTTTTCTTGAATGTACATTATAACATTCTTAAATTATTGTGACTTTTTAGTAACAATACTATACTCTAGGTCACTCCTGGGAATAATGACTACTCTAAAGACTGTTACCTGTGATCTTTCTTGGATATCCCATTAACTTCTAAGTTGTAACTTTCCATTTATCCACTCAAGAACCCAATATTTAAATTTCTTGTCCAAACACCTTTAGTAAGCCTTGATTCCATTACATTACCTCAGACTCAGGATAGGAGGATAGACAAAATAAGGTAAAGGGGATTAAGGAGCACAAACTTCCAGTTATAAAAAAACCCCAGCATATAGAATATAATCAATAATGTTGTAATAACTTTGTATGGTGACAGAAGGCAACTGACCTAATTGTGGTATTCACTTACTAATGCTGAATCACTATGTTGTACACCTGAAACTAATATAATATTGTAAGGCAATTATACTTTAATAAAAAGGCCCCCTGGACTCAACAAATTTAGTTATCTTGATTCCATTAAGCACACCACCCCTCTCAATAACTTGCTCTTCCTTCTCTATTCCTCTATTCAAAGTCACTTCACAAACCAAGTCTTAAATATCATTCCATATTTTTCAGACATATCTCACATGCAAAGCAGTTACCAAACTCTATTAATTCTCCCCTCTAGTTGTGATAGCACCCTCACTATAATGTCACCTCTGTCCTCCCCATGACTGTAATTCAAATTTTCAGGGTTCTTTTACATAGAGTAGTGCATTAGTTAATAGATGTTCTTCTCCATACCTAGCCTTAATTACTTCTGATCTATCTTCCATAGTTGCATCAAAAATGTCTTCTATTATGCAGTATGGTTATTTCTCCCTAGTAAATCCTTTTAATGAAGCGATATCACTTATGAGATAAAAGTCAAAACAGTAAAAGACCTTTGTGATCTGGTGTCTTATCTCTTGTGATTCCTTTCTTCGTATTTCAAGGTCCAAATTTTATAAAAACTACTCTTTTTTTTGATAGATCTTTGAAGAGACATTTTCTTTTGCCTGCAATATGTTTAGCCCACCTTTTCACCATACGAATCCCTCTCATATTTTAAAATACATCTCAAATATTGTTTTCCTCATGAAATATTCTGTGGTTTCTGAATCCTGCAGAGATGGACTCACTTTTCTATATTGTACACACTTCTATTAGTCTTCTTACCTACCTTATTACATAATAATTTGTTGTTTATGTGTCTGCCTTCTTTAATGTTTTTACCTTATTTTGTGCCTTTGAAGACAGAGACTGTTTTAGTCATCTTTGGAAATCTCATGCCATTCATAGGATTTAGAATTGAGCAGTTCCTCGATAAATATTTTTGAATGAATAAACAAAGTAAAAAACATGAATCTTGGAAATTCTATGTCACCCAAATGTGGTGTACAATTTCTCTTGTACAGGAGCAGTGTTCATCACTACATTATTAGAGGGTAAGAAAATAGACAGGATGGTGAAATCTAGGCTCTAGTTGTGTGAGGCTTTAAGAGTTGCCTACTAGCATGTGGTCTTCTCCATTTGGTAGTCTAGTCCAACAGATGGACAGGTTTATGCTCTTATCTGTTTTATATTTTCAGAAAAGTAACAATTTTCAAAAAAGTCAAAAATGACTTTCATGAAATAGAGAATAAACATGTTAAAGATAATATTCAACTCACTAACTAATGAAGGAAGTATTTCAAAGAATCTGAAGAGCAGATATATATAAAGTAAAAAATGCTAAAGTAAATTTTCTAATATTATTAATGCATCAAAAACTTATAAGCCAATATAATGTAATGTTAGTGGTTGTCTTCTCTACCAGAAGCTACTCAATTTTATCTCTAATAGATAACATTTATCTGTTTTGTAAGTAAGTAAAAAAATCCGCTATAGTTGACATATAATATTACATTAGTTTCAGGTGTACTGCATAATAATTAAACATAATAAATCTAGTAGTACCCATCTGACACCATACATAGTGATTGCAATATTATTGATTACATTACTTATCCTGTACTTTATATTCCATGACTATTCTGTGACTACCAAATTGTTCTTCTTAATCCCTTTACCTTCCTTTTTGGTACCCATCTCCCGGACTCCCCTCCCCCCCCATCCAATCTGGTAATCATCATAATGTTCATTTATGAGTCTGTTTCTGTCCTGCTTGTTCATTTATTTTTTTATAGGATCCAAATATAAGTGGAATTACCTAGCGTTTGTCTTTCTCTGTCTGACATATTTCACTTAGCATAATACTCTCTAAGTCTATCCATGTTGTTTCAGATAGCAGAATTTCATTTCTTTTTATAGCTGAGTCATATTCTGTTGTATATATACACCACTTCTTTTTTATCCATTCATCTATTGATGAACATTTAGGTGTAAATAATGCTGCAATGGACATATGTCTTTTCTAGTGTTTTGAGTTTCTTCAGATAAATACCCAAAAGTGAAATTGCTGGGTTCTTCTTTGTCTCTTCTCCTCCTAGCCTTTATTTTAAAGTCTGTTTTGTCGGTATAAGTATTGCTACCTCAGCTTTTTTTTTGTTTGTTTTTTCTGTTTTCATGAAATATTGTTTCCCCATCCCTGTACTTAGTCTTTGTGTGTCTTTTGATCTGAAGTGAGTCTCTTGTAGACAGCATTTGGAAGGGTCTTGTTTTTTTATCCATTCACCTACCATATGTCTTTTGATTGGAACATTTAATCTATTTGCATTTAAATAGTTGTTTATATATGTATATATGTATATATGTATTTGTTGCCATTTTATTATTCATATTTTTTGGGTTTTTTTCTTCTTCTTAAAGAAGACCCTTAATATTTCTTGTAACATTGTTTTGATACTGATGAACTCCTTTAGCTGTTTCTTGTTTGGAAAACTTTTTATCTGACCTTCAGTTCTGAATGACAGCTTTGCTGTGTAGAGTAATCTTAGGCATAGACCCTTTGCTTTCATTCACTGACTATTTTGTGCCAATCCTTTTTTTTCTGGTCTGCAAAGTTTCTGTTGAGAAATCAGCTGATGGTCTAACGGGAGCTCCTGAGTAGGTAAACTAAATGCTTTTCTTTTGGGGCTCTTAAGATTTTCTCTTTGTCTTTAACCTCTGGCATTTTAATTATGATATCTTTGTGTGAGCCTTTTTGGATTCATCTTGTTTGGGACTTTATGTGGTTCCTGGACTTGTATAGCTAATTCCTTCACCAGTTTAGGACAGTTTTTCATAATTTTATTTTCAAATAGTTTTTCAGCTTCTTGCTTCTTCTCTTGTCCTTCCAGCACCCCCATGATATGAATGTTGGTACACCTGAAGTTGTTCCAGAGGTTCCTTACACTAGCCTCATTTTTAAAATATTTTTTTTGTTTTTCTCTTTACTGATTGTTTTCACTTTTTTCTCTTGCAAATTGTTGGTTTGATCTTTTGCTTCATCATTTCTACTGTTAATTCTCTGTAATGTATTCTTCATTTTTGTCAGTGTATTTGTAATTTCTGACAGGCTCTTTTTTGTTGTTGTTGTTTGGTTCTGTTTTGTTTTTAGTTCCATTTTTATGTTTCTTCTCTTTGTTGACATTCTCAATGAGATCACTGAGTATCTTTAAAACTCAGTTTTGAATTCTGTATCTAGTAGATTGCTTGTTTCCATTTTATTTAGATTTTTTCTAGAGTTTTGTTCTGTTTTTTTCATTTGAAACATGTTTCTCTGTCCCCTGATTTTGCCTGTTTCCTGTATATGTTTGTATGTATTAGGTAGACCTGCTATGTCTCCTGGTCTTGGTAGAATGGCCTCATGCACTCAGTGTTTTATATGGCCAAGTGACACAACAGCCTCTTGGTGACCCAATCTGGGGGCTCTAGGTATAATCCCATATGGGCTATGTGTACCCTCTTCTTGTAGTTGAGCCTTGATATTTTTTAGTATGTGAATGGGAGGAATTTACCCATAAGCTGACTGGCTTGGAGGACCGGCTACAACCACAGCAGAAGAGCTGCTGTGCAAAAGTTGACTCCATGAATACCTTTACCAGAGCCCAATGAGTCTTCCCCTCCAGTGTGTTACTGGTGGAAGTGATTGGGTGATGCTCCTGTGTGGTCTGAGACTGGCCACCCTGCACTCTAGCTCTGGGGCCTCTTCAGAGGTACAGGTCAAGATCAGCTACCGCCTTCCCTTGCCCACCCAGCATAAGCTACAAAGTGATCTACAGATGGCAGCTATTTGTGTTGGGCTTGAAGGTGACCAGGAGAGACCAAGCTGAAAACTGAGGTTGGCTACCACTAGTGCCAAGTCTGAACATAGCAAGAAGAACAGGGCACACTGAGGCCATACACTGCTTATTTGGGGTTCATAAACCTTTAAGAGATTTTAAGAAAATTTGTAGCATGGGCCAAGATAAGTTGTTTGAATGGAATAGAAACACGAAATGGTTTGAGAGGGTCCAAAAGTAAGGTGGGGCAGGGTCTCAAGGAATCACCAGGGCAGGGTGAACAGTGTTAGCCAGGTTGATGGAAACTCAGATATAGCACCTGCCTCCTGACTCTGTGGGGGGAAGGTACAAAAAGGAACAATGGTCTTTGCCAGCACTTATGTCTGGGAGAAAGATGTTCCTATATTCCTCATCTAAAGCAGACAATTCAGTTCATTCCCATATGTCCCAGATGCCACTTATGAGCTGCTGCTTCAGCAACACTGAGTCCAGATAAGTACATGCTCAAGCCCTTTCAGGACAGAGCCCTCTGGTTCACTCAGCCACAATCTCCGATGGTTTCCACAGCCAGAAGATATGGTGATTTCTTTTTTCCAGCACTGGAACCTTGGATTGGAAACCTGGTGTGAGCTGGGACACCTCACTCCTCAAGGAGGACCTCTGAAACTAAGATAGTCCTCCTGATTTTTAACCACCACACATGGGTTTGGGACCAGCTTATTCCACATCTCTGCCACTCCTATCAGTCTCTTTTTCTTTTTTATTATTAATTTTAATGGGGAGACATTAATAAATCAGGGTACATATGTTCAAAGACAACATCTCCGGGTTATCTTTCATTCAATTATGTTGCATACCCATCACCCAAAGTCAAATTGTCCTCTGTCACCTTCGATTTGGTTGTCTTTGTGCCCCTACCCTACCCCCTCCCCCACCCCGTAACCATCACACTCTTGTCCATGTCTCATAGTCTCACTTTTATGTCCCACCTATGTATGAAATCATGCTGTTCTCCTTTTTTTTCTGTTTTACTTATTTCACTTCGTATAATATCATCAAGGTCCATCCATTATGTTGTAAATGTTCCGATGTCATCATTTCTTATGGCTGAGTAGTATTCCATAGTATATATGCACCAAAGCTTTTTAATGCACTCATCCTCTACTGACACTTGGGTTGTTTCCAGATCTTCCCTATTGTAAACAATGCTGCCACAAACATGAGGGCACATTTCTTCTGTTCAAACAGAGCTATGGTGTTCTTAGGGTATATTCCTAAAAGTGGGATAGCTGGGTCAAAAGGCAGTTCGATTTTTAATTTTTTGAGGAATCTCCATACTGTTTTCCACAGTGGCTGCACCAGTCTGCATTCCCACCAGCAATGCAGAAGGGTTCCCTTTTCTCCACATCCTCAGGAGCACTTGTTCTGTGTTGTTTTGCTGATGAGCGACATTCTGACTGGTGTGAGGTGATATCTCATTGTGGTTTTAATTTGCATTTCTCTAATGATTAGTGATGTTGAACATTTTTTCATATGCCTATTTGACATCTGTATGTCCTTTATGAAGAAATTTCTATTCATTTCTTTTGCCCATTTTTTGATTGGATTGTTTGTCTTCCTGGTGTTGAGTTTTATAAGTTCTTTATAAATTTTGGTTATTAACCCCTTATCAGACGTGTTGTCGAATATGTTCTCCCATTGTGTGGTTTATCTTTTTATTCTGTTCTTATTGTCTTTAGCTGTGCAAAAACTTTTTAGTTTGATATAGTCCCATTTGTTTATCTTGACTTTTATTTCATTTGCCCGTGGAGATAAATTGGCAAATATATTGTTGCTACAGATGTCAGAGAGCTTGCTGCCTATGTTTTTTTCTAAGATGCTTATGGTTTCATGGCTTACATTTAAGTCTTATCCATTTTGAGTTTGTTTTTGTGAATGGTGTAAGTTGATGGTCTAGTTTCATTTTTCTGCAGGTAGCTGTCCAATTTTCCCAACACCATTTGTTAAAGAGGCTGTCTTTACTCCATTGTATGTTCTTTCCTCCTTCGTCAAATATCAGTTGTCCATAAAGCTGTGGATTTATTTCTGGGTTCTCTGTTCTGTTCCATTGATCTATGTGCCTGTTCTTATGCCAGTACCAGGCTGTCTTGAGTAAAATGGCCTTGTAGTATACCTTAATATCTGGAAGAGTGATACCTCTAGCTTTATTTTTTCTTTTTCAGATTGCTGAGGCTATTTGTGTTCCTTTTTGGTTCCATATAAATTTTTGGAATATGTGTTCTATATCTTTGAAGTATGTCATTGGTATTTTAATTGGTATTGCATTGAATATATAAATTGCTTTGTGTAATATAAACATTTTAATGATGTTTATTCTTCCTAACCATGAGCACGGTATATGCTTCCACTTGTTTGTATCTTCCTTGATTTCTTTTATCAATGTTTTATAATTTTCTGAGTACAAGTCCTTAACCTCCTTGGTTAAATTTACTCCTAGGTACTTTATTTATTTGGTTGCAAGAGAAGGGGATTGTTTCCTTAATTACTTTTGCTGACAGTTCATTGTTGGTATATAAAAATACCTCTGATTTCTGAGTATAAATTTTATATCCTACCACCTTGCTGAATTCATTTATCAGGTCCAGCAGTTTTTTGATTGAGACTTTAAGGTTTTCTATATACAATATCATATCATCTGCAAATAGTGACAGTTTTACTTCTTCTGTTCCAATTTGGATGCCTTTTATTTCTTTTTTCTTGTCTGATTGTTGCAGCTAAGATTTCCAGAACTATGTTGAATAAGAGTGGTGAAAGGGGGCACCCTACCTGTTTCCTGATCTTAAGGGGATTGCTTTTAATTATTGCCCATTTAGTATGATGTTTGCTGTGGGTTTGTCATAGATGGCCTTTATGATGTTAAGGAATGTTCCCTGTATTCCCACTTTACTCAGTGTTTTGAGCATGAATGGGTGCTGGATTTTATGAAATGCTTTTTCTGCATCTACTAAAATTAGCATGTCATTTTTGTCCTTCCTTTTTTTTATATGATAAATCACATTGATGGATTTGCGAATACTGAACTAGCCCTGCCTCTCCAGAATAAATCCCACTTGATTATGGTGTATGATTTTTTTCATATATTGCTGGATCCAGTTGGCTAATATTTTGTTGAGAATTTTAGCATCTAAATTCATCAGGGATATTGGCCTATAATTTTCTTTCTTTGTGTTGTCTTTTCCTGGTTTCGGGATCAGAATTATGCTCACCTAATAAAAGGAGTTTGGAAGTCTTCCTTCCTCTTGAATTTTTTGAAATAGCTTGAGGAGGATAGGAGTTAGTTCTTCTTTGAATTTTTGATAGAATTCACTTGTGAAGCCGTCAGGCCCAGGACTTTTCTTTTTTGGGAGGTTTTGATAACTGTTTTGATCTCATTTGTTGTAATTGGTCTGTTTAGGTGTTTTGATTCTTCCGGATTGATTTTTGGAAGATTATATGATTCAAGAAATTTGTCCATTTTACCTAGGTTGTCTAATTTTTTGGCATGGAGTTCTTCATAGTATTTTCTTACAATACTTTGTATTTTTGTCATGTCAGTTGTTATTTCTCCATTCTCCTTTCTAATTTTATTTGAGTCCTCTATCTTTTTTTCTTGGTTAGTCTAGTTAAAGGTTCATCAATCTTGTTTACGTTTTCAAAGAACCAGCTCTTGGTTTCATTGATCTTCTGTATTGTTCTTAGCCTCTATGTCATTTATTTCTGCTCTGATCTTTATTATTTCCTTCCTCCTTCTGGTCCTGGGCTTTATTTGCTGTTATTTCTCTAGTTCTTTTAGATGCAGGGTCAGGTTGTTTATTTGAGCTTTTTCTAGCTTCTCATGGTATGCCTGTAGTGCAATGAACTTCCCTCTCAGTACTGCTTTTGCTGTGTCCCATAAATTTTGAGTGGATGTATGCTCATTTTCATTCATTTCTAGAAACTTTTTTATTTCTTCTTTGATCTCATTGTTAATCCATTCATTATTTAATAACATGCTATTTAGTTTCCAAGTGTTTGAGTATTTTTCAGTTTTTCTTTCGTGGTTAATTTCTAGTTTCATGGCATTGTCATCAGAGAAAATGCTTGATATGATTTCAATCTTCTTAAATTTGATGAGACCATTTTTGTGTCCTAACATGTGATCTATCCTAGAAAAATGTACCATGAGTACTTGAGAAGAATGTATATTCTACTGCTTTAGGGTGAAAAGTTCTGAATATATCTATTAAATCGAGTTGATCTAGTGTCTCCTTTAAGTCTGCTGTTCCTTTATTAATTTTCTTTCTTGAGGTTCTATCTAGTGATGCTAGTGGGGTATTGAAATCCCCTACTATTATAGTATTGCTGTTAATCTCACCCTTTATATCCATCAAAGTCTGCTTTATGTATGTCGGGTCTGCTATATTTGGTGCGTAGATATTTATAATGGTTATATCTTCCTGTTGAATTGTTCCCTTTAAAATAACGTAGTGTCCTTCTTTATCTGTTACTACAGCGTTTGTTTTAAAGTCCATTATGTCAGATATAAGTATTGCTACCCCGGCTTTTTTTTTCATTTCCATTTGCATGAAATATTTTTTTCCATCCTTTTACCTTCAGTCTATGTGCATCTTTTGTTTTAAGGTGTGTCTCTTGTAGACAGCATATGTATGGGTCCTGTTTCTTTATCCACGCAGCTACCTTTTGTCTTTTGATTGGATCATTTAATCCATTTACATTTAAGGTTATTATTGATATGTAGGTGTTTATTGCCATTTTATTCTTTAAAGCTCTATTCTTCTTTTGCTATATCCTTTCCCCCCTTTGAACTGTTCACAACAGGCCCCTTAGCATCTCTTGCAGAATTGGTTTGGTTTTAATGAATTCCTTGAGGCTTTTTTTGTCTAAGAAGCTCTTTATTTCTCCTTCAATTTTAAACATTAGCCTTGCTGGATAGAGTAGTCTTGGTTGTAGGTTCTTGTTCTGCATTACTTTGAATATATCTTGCTATTCCCTTCTGGCCTCAAGTGTTTCTGTTGAGAAGTCAGATGTCATCCTTATCAGGGCTCCTTTGTAGGTGATAGTCTTTTTACCTCTAGCAGCTTTTAAAATTTTCTTTTTATCCCTTAGCTGTGGTATTTTAACTATGGTGTGTCTTGGTGTAGATTTCTTTGGGTTTCTCTTTAATGGAGTTCTCTGTGCTTCTTGAACATGTGAAATGTTTTCCAGCCTTAATTTAGGGAAGTTTTCTGCTATGATTAGATTGAACAAAGTTTCTATTTCTTGTTCTCTCTTCTCTACTTCAGGAACCACTATGATGTGGATGTTATTTCTCTTCATGTTGTCACAGAGCTCTCTTAGAGTTTCCTCACATTTTTTGAGTCTCTTTTCCTTTTTCTGCTCTGCTTCTGTGCCTTTGTTTATTGTGTCCTCTAACTCACTGATTCGATCCTCAGCGTCATCCATCCTGCTTTTAATTCCTTCCATTGTGGTCTTCAGTTCTGATACTGTATTTGTCATTTCTGTCTGATTCTTTTTTATTATTTCAATTTCGTTTTTTATACTTGTTATCTCTTTATTTAGGTGTTCGTAATGACTATCCATTGTTGCTCTAATCTCTTTGAACATCCTATCATTATTTCAAATTCTTCATCTGGTAATTTGGTTATATCTGATTCATTCAGGTCCTTCTCTGGGGATTTCTTTTGATTCATTTGGGTTGCATTTTTCTACTTTCCCATTTTGTCTGTGTATAAGAAGGTTGTGGCCACTGGAGTCCAATGGGTGTTTCCTTTGTGTTCTCTAGGTGTGGTCTGTCTGCTGGCCCTCCACCCTCTCTGCCACTGCCTAGTGCAGTTGGGTATGGGCATTGCCAGTGCCAGCCCACTGCGGCTGTTGCTGTGATTTCCGCCTATCCTCCGCGGGTGGGGCTGTGTTCTTCTGCCCAGCTCTACAAGCTTCAGCCTGCCTCAGCCTTCTCCTCACCCCCACAGTTTGGGTTGCGCACTACACTCAAGCCACAAGCCTCAGCACCAAGGATGGAGGTGAGCACCTTTGCTCAGCTGCGGACCCAGCCTGTTCCCAGGCTTCCGCCCAGCCCCCGTGGTCAGAGCCTGCTTGCCTTGTTTCTCGGGTTGGACAGGGCTGCTGATGTGCACTCGGCTGTGAGCCTCTGCCTGTCCAGAGCTTTAGCCCCACCCCAGAGAGCAGGGCCTGCCTGTGCAGGATGGCAAACTGTGGTTTCTTGGTGTAGGCAGGGCTGCTGTCGTGCACTCCGCCGCGAGCCTCTGCCTGTCCCTGGTCCTAGCCCCTCCCCCACAGTCAGGGCCAGCTTGCACAGGGTCACAGAGCAGATCTCTGCCCATTCCTGGCCTCTCGCTTTTTCCCCGCAGGTGGAGCTGCTGGCAGGCCTGCTGTTGCCGGACTGCTTTCGCGCATTCCCTCCATCCCTGCTAGGCTCAACCGAGCTCACACCGGCTGGGCCTCCGCCCCCGCCGACAGAACCGCGTTTCAGCATTCCACCGCCACCATCCCTCCAGCCAGCCCTCAGCAGTGTGGGTAGGGGCACTGCAGTTCAGACCCTAATACTCTATACTGTAGTTCTGGAAGCTCCCTCCATCTAAGCAGCTCCGCTCTAAGTGCCGCGGGAGAGCTTGTTTGGCTGGTGTCTTGTCTCCCTTTGCTGGTATTGCTAGTTCCAGGGGAAATATTCGTTTTAGATTAGGGAAGTGACTTAGCCCAGGGGTTAGGGTGGCTGTCCCTCATAGTGTTTCTCCCTGTGCCTTCCAGTCCACACTCTCTTTCCGCTGCTCTTGTCCTCTCCTCTGTCCCCATTCCCTGGAGCCTCAGGTGAGTGGTTGTGAGAGAGGTTTTCTGCGCTGTCCCTTTAAGAAGAATCTTGGGTCCTAGAAAACTATCTCTTTCTCACAAAGAGTATCCTCACTTGTTTCACAGAAACTGTCCAAATGCCTCTTCTAGGCTCTGGGGCTGCAGGATGGGGCTTTGTTCCTGGGACCCAGGTCCCTCCCTCTCCGCCAAACTCTCCTCCCACCACGTGGGTCTCTCCAGGCTGCCGTTGGCTCCAGGAGCTGGGCAGCCCTCTCTGCGTTTTCGCTTTTCCTACCAGTCTCAATGTGGCTTCTTCAGTGTTCCTGGGTTGAAGAGTCCACTTAGTTTAGTTCAAAGTTGGTTTATCCAGATGATGGTTCTTAAAATTAAGTTATAATCCACTTTGGTTCTGGGAATTGGAAGTTGGTACATCCACTTACTCCATCGCCATCTTGCCATCCCTCTCCTATCAGTCTTGATATAATTTATATAAATCTTCTCATTTACCCTTAGTTGTAGGACTTCTGTTCAGTTGGTTCTCAATGATGATTGTACTGAAGATTGCTTTTAATTTTGATGTTGTTGTGCGAAGTTCTGAGCACTGTGTTTACCTATACTGCCATCTTGGCTGGAAACTAGATAACACTTATTTGCATTGCTATTAAATGATCCATTTACATTAATTTTGGTTTTCTATTAATTGTATCTTTACATAGTTTTATAATAGACTAAGTGATGAAGAGTCAAGGTGTGAGACTGGGTATGTGATGAAACAATGACAATTGCTAAGAGCTACAGTGACTATGAACAAGAAAGTAAGACCATCTCTTACCATATTTGTGTCTTAAAACTGTCAGAGACCAGCTCAATCCAACATGAACACTAATTTCACCTAATTATAACCCCTATCCTTATTATACACTCATTGCAATACATTAGCATGCTAAACAACACATTCTTCACCACCATGATCATTATCAGAAAGTCCATATAAGGACACAAAATGGCTGAAACCCCATCCCAGGAAAATTCTAAATATTCCTTCCCCTTACTGAATCTCTACCTTCTTGATTAAGTGAACCTTAATAAAGGAAGCTAATTCTGCTAAATGGGAGCTACTCTTTCTATGGAATAGCCCACTCTCTGTCTCACTTTCACTTTAAACTCTATGCTGGCTTGCATTTGAATTCTTTCCCACATGAAGCCAAGAACTCACAGTGGGTCTTGAACTCTCAGACCCCCAGAATGCCTGCATCAGGTGCTCAGGTGCACATCCTCATAAAATCAACTACTTTCCAGAAGATCTATTAGACTCCAGCACTTCATTGTAAAGACACCTGTAATTTCTAAGACTTAGACATTTTTTCCCCTGACATTAGCAAGATATCACTACTACCTTTCCCAAGGCAAAATTATATTTCAGTCTAGACACACAAATAATTTTTATGACATGTTAAAGAACTGTTTATTAAAAGGTCAAGTAAAAGGGCAAATAGGCAACTAACATGGAGTGCTAGGATTTTTTACTTTATTTGGGTTTTTTTCACTTTATACATTTAAAAGGCAAATTTTTTGTGGTGGTTAATAAGGTTAATAACACAGATTTCATGCTCAAACTGCCTGGCTGTGAAATGCAGCTCCAAGGCTATGTGACCTTGAGCAAATTAGTTCACCTTGTAGTGTCTCAGTTCCCTCATTTGAAAAATATAATTGATAGTGTTTACCTTATAAGGTTAATGATAAGGTGATTATTTATTAATAAATAACAATAAATAAATTGTTATTAGTTAATATTAAGGATTTGTGTGTACACACCAAAAATAGAACTGTGCCTAGCACATGCTTAACATTATAAGAATTTGTTAACAAAATTTTACAACATAACACAAATGGAGGTAGAAACAAAAGGATTCAGTTTAGACCATTAAAGGCCTTTCTTTAAAGGCCTCATGAAACTGAGAGAGGTATAATCTGTGCTTTTAGTTCAATATAGACATTGCTCAAGAGAAACGGCTTACTCCTAAATTGCCTAAGGCCAAAGACATCTAAACCAGATACCATTACATTTTCTTTTGATGCTAGTCCTGGGAGAAAAGAAGGAAGCCCAGCACTTATAGTGCTCACAAAAAATAGGAACTATTTTATTGTTTCATATTCATTTTGAAATATCCCTTAATTTTTGTGAGCAGTTTTATTTTCTGTGGAGGAATAGCATTTCTCTAAAGATGACTTGACCCTATTCCTTGTAAAGACGTTAAGTTTTTTATACTGAAGCAGCACATACTTGAGAACGGATCTAAGCTCTGAAAGACAGAGAGATCCATCTTCATCTAAATTATTTTTCATCCTCATATTTTCTCTGATCTCAGTGCATTCTACTAGCCAAAAACAATCATTTAAGCTAAAATAAATTCAACCTTTTCTTGGATCTCGAGTGTGTCAATCAACAATGGTCTGCAAATAAATTACTTTATGATCCAAGCATTCCACAAACCTCTAAGACATTAGATGGAGTTTTAATATGTGTAAAATCCAGAAAATAAGGAGAATGTGGGTCAAAGTGGCAGATAAAATTGATATAAGGCAGGCCAAGCTATCATCATGATGATCTCACCATATATCATGGATCACTTTTTTTTTCCACAATGAATTTATGAGATGGGTACTGCTAGTATTTTCTCCTAAATTTAAGAAGCTTAGATTTAACCTCTTGCTAAGGTTATATAGCAATTTCATGGCCCAATGTGAGACTTGATCTGAGATGGAAATTTTACCAAAATGGGAAGTTCTTATTTCTTTCCTCTTTCCCTTCAGGCTTGTTGTCATACACAGTAGGTGCTCCTTGGAGTCACATGTTTTCTGGAGAATGTCTTGACTGAGATCAAAGATTCAGGTGACTTTAAAAAAGTAGCCAAAACAAACATAACCTTTTCCTTTTCCCAGTTGCCATATTTCTATTCACTCCTTGTTATAATTACAGAGACTTGTTTTATTTAGAAGTAGGCCCAGAATTATTTTTAAAATACATAATCTATTTTTCAAGAAAAATTCTTAAAAACAAAATGTATTCTTTTAAAGTTTTTATTTAAACAATATAAATATATATATACTTTATATAAAATATTAGAAAAATCAACACTGTCAATAGAATAAAATTACATTATCTCCATAATTATATAATTTACTTATATATTTAAAAATATTTTTTTCCATTGATTTGAGAGAGATAGAGATAGAGAGGAAGAAGGAGGGAGAGAGAGAGAGAAGCATTAAAGTGTTTCCCTCCCCCCAGTTGTTCCATTTAGTTGTGTATCCACTGTACATGCCTTAACCGGGGGTCGAACCTGCGACCTCTAGCATGCCAGGTCAATGCTCTATTCACTTAGCCATTGGGTAGGTTCTAATTTACTTATATCTTACATGATTGCCAGTTTTAAAGTTTTAAGTATATTAATTTTATTCCAATTAAAAGGATACCCTTGCTTAAACATTTAATGGTCAAATAAACTAATCATTTCTTAATTTTAGTTAAGCCAAAGAAATAATTATAATTGCTCAGTTCAAGGATGTCAAGGATCAAGATATTCTCTTGGCTTTTCAAAGTGTCTATTTTCAAATTTAATTTTAGAGTCAAGTAAAAGTTGACAATGACAGTTTTTGAAATAAAAAAACTTATGTATTTTGTATTATCATTTATCTATATGATCATTTATCTTTGGCTTATAGAGTTTACTCATTTTATGGTTCATGTCATTATTTAATGGTAGACTGGGCACATAACAATTATGCAATAAATCTTGATTAAGCTAAAGTGAATTGACAAACATCAGTAATTATACCATTCTTAACAACCAAAGTCAACATTGCTTTTCTGCCTTTTGGTGACACGATGAAATAGGATGTCATATTCATGTATATTAGATCCTTGGTAAAAATAGTAGTGTCCTAAAAATAAAAACAAATTAAGTAGCTTAATTTTCTGCTTGTTTTTCTTTTAAAAAAGATAACATAAATATGTGTTTTTATAGATTATCTATATTAGACAAGATATAATTCAAGTACATAAATGTTGGGTCCCTTGGCCCCCAGATATCTGCCTTCTGCCAATCATTTCACCATTAAGTATTGTTATTAATTTTATTGAGAAGGTTGTTTAGTTTTAAAGACTGATGATTAACATGCAAATATTTTTGAAAAGTTACACTGCAAGTAGAGAACTCAGAGTGGGAGAGAGGAGATTGGGCCCAGGTAGGGCACACAAAGCTTTGATGGAGGAAGTAAAAAGGACATGGGTGGAGGTGGCAAGAAAAAACAAGCTATCTTGGCCCAGCAATGATCTTGCTTGGGTTGACCTTGCTTAAGGACATTCACAAACACAAACTCAAATGAACTCTGATCCCACCCTCAGCCCCAGTTCACCAGAGCCCACTAAGGAACCAAGGAACTGAAAGTAAGGTAAAAAATGCAAAGGTATAAAAATGAACAAAAGACTCAGTAAAAAGAAATTTTGTAAAAAGAGATTTTTGTTAAAAGGTATTTTAGGTCTCTTCATTGTTTCCTAATCTACTTACTGTTATAGTAATAGACTGCATCAATTTTAGGCCCAACTCCTTGAAAGTTTGTAGTAATCAATTTGGGATAACCAGCATCCATGAGATGTCTTCTCTCATCATATCTGAGCAATAATAATAATAATAATAATAACAACAACCAGAAGGTACTCCATCAGATATAGATTTCATGATATAAACTAGACATTTCATGACATGCACAACAAAGAGCACCTATTTCTTTTTCGAGAGGCTCTGACTAAAACCATTTAAACTGCACTGATGAGAAAACCAAGGACCTAAACAGTTCACTCATTTATTCCAAGTCCCTGTAGGACTCTAACCCAAGGCTTCCTGGCCTCTAGTTGAGCACTTTCCTCACTCCTCCACAATGTTTCTACCAGTGCCTGGCCCTGCTTTGTAGAGCCTGGTTATCTAATTCCCTGTTAGTGAATACCCTGTCGGTCAGCTATCACTCAGAGGATGGTTTCCTCATTTTGTCTTCTTGGGTCAAGTGGTTATAGAAAGGAGTCTGAAATTCTGTACACCCTTCAAACTAACTGTAAAGCTTAGGTCCTATACATCTCTACCACCATTTTCCAATGTGTTTTCACCATGATTAATACCATAACATTTTATTTAAACTGTTCCTTTTAAAACACATCATGTTATCTCATAAATCAAAATTCAAAAATCCAGAGAAAAGAATTAGATTGACAATAACTATTTCAGTCTTATATTCTCTTGACCCCCTCTCAGGAAAGTCAAGGATCTTTGGGATTTTGCATCAAAAACGACCTTCAAGCTGTTTTACAAATATTAGGAGTCAAACTACTGATCATTAAAGCTCACCTCCAATACTGATGATCTACAAAAAAGTAGGTCTTATAGAAATTTGGGTTAAAAACAGCTGCATCAATTTTTTTCACAGAGTCAGGAAAGCCCAAAGAATGTATGCTCTTGGGGTAGTGTGGTTGTGGTTTTAAATCGCTGACTAACCAGTAGTTATCATCTGTGAACACAAGAGAAAAGGTACATTGGAATCATACAGAAAGAGTAATAAAAATATTTATTGACTCACTACAAACATCATTCTTTTCTCATAGTTAAAAATTATTTTGTTTTTAAACATGACCTATCTCTTATGGTTCTGTATCTCCCCCCCGCCACCTATAGACACACAAATATTACAGTCTATATGTTACAAACTTTTCTTGAAAGTTGTGTGTATTATCTAAATATTTAATCTACTTTAGATTATAGTTCAGAGTACAATAAGTACAATTATGAGTAACTTTTTTAGTTTATATTTATAAAAAGCAATAGTGTTTTCTTTATTTATTCTCTTCTTTGAAGTTGACTCAACAGCAAAACTGAACATTGGAATTACCTTTAAACAAAAAAACTTGTTTCCTGGCTGCAATTTCATAAGCAGCTTGAATACCAGATGGTAAGGTTGGCCATAAAGAAGAAATTGAACTAACGTTGCTCTTTGGACTCCCAGGCAGCTTCCACCAGAAGAAACTGACATGTAAAACATTAAATACGTGTTAAAAAGAGTTGTAGACTCAAGAACCATGAAATGTAAGTGTAAAGGACCTATGAAGCAACTTAATATTTCTTTCCATTATTTTCATATTCTATTCCATAGTTATTAACAGGTAAACTGTTACATGGAAATACTCTGAATCTTAGAATTAAGGGATATAGTTTCTAGTCTGGTCTCACAATCCATTGACAAGTTTTGTAATCTAAAGAAAGCCCCCTAACCTCAAACATCTCAGTTTTTTATTTTCAAGAATGAAGAATATTTGTCCTCCCTACTAAATATTTATCTTCTATACTCTCCTACACCTCCATTATCTGCTTTGATCTGTGTTGTAAGACAGAAACCATAAGTTATCTTGGGATATCCTTCTCTATAATCAAGAATCAACTGCTTCAAATGGGTACTCTGTCAAGCTTTAGTTCCAGACATGATTTTATCTATGATTAAAATAGTCTGACTTCCCTGTTTCCTGTCTTATCTTTCCCCAACTCATATTTCTACTGCAAATCCATTATTTACACTCTAGTTTTCTAGTTAAGACATAAATATAATCATATTCTTGCTTCAAAATCTTCAAGATATCTCACTGCCTACAGAGTCAAATCCAACTTCCTACTTACAATTTTTATCTACTTAATTTCCCATCATTTTCTACTATTCTCCAACAACTACAACAGAAGAAGAAAAAACACCCTAGAACAGAACCTTTAAACTTGGTCAGGTATAAAAATGATCCTACCTGTCTTTAAAGAAAAAGATTTTATTTCCCACTGTAGTGACAGCATCAAAACTCAAATTGGGATCACAAGTAGCTGGTTCTATATTGTTAAGAACTGTTGAGGGTTGGTGCTTTCTTGGACCTCCTGAAAATATATTTCAAGAAGCATTAGAAAAATAATCTGCATTTTAGTTCACAGGAGGAAGAATTATTCTATTAAAAAAGGCATTTGAAGCAATTTATGCTTTCTATAATATATAAGAAGCATACAATGAAGATTTTTTTTTTCCATGTGGTTGCAACATTATGGAGGAAAAAAAATTGTTCACACTAGTTTTCTTGTTCCACTTGGAATATTTCTCTGCGTACCTTTTTTAATAAACAATGGTGTTAGACAGAAAGAACAGATTTGAGGCCTGAGTTTCTGCCTCTGGCTCTAGCATTAACATACTAACTCTCTTGTGTTCATCTTTAAAAATAAATATAACATAGGTGCTTAAAAATAAATATAACATAGGTGCTACCTATCTCACAGGTTATCAAGGTTTTCAAAATCAAATATAGATGTTAAAGATTTATCCAAATGCAAATATCATAAAACTATTCATTCATAAGACTATCTTTATAAGGCAAATGGTAAAGAAATTCAACTCACCATAGAGAGACTGAATGCTGTGTATATCATCATCAGAGAGTTGAAATGTGTTGGGGTTAACATAACTGTAAGTGGGAAACATGATGGCCTTTCGATCTGTGGAATGGGGAAGCCCCAAAGAATGGCCGAATTCATGAACAGCAACGAGGAACAAATTGGTGCCTAAGAGGGGACCAACCAGAATGGGAAATGAGCAGTGAAATACATAAGCATCTAATGGACAGTAACACAATGAAGGTCTGATACAATGAAAAGGGAACCGTTCAGGAATTCTTTACATGGTTCCCTTCCTTGCACAAAGTTTTCCAACTCTGGCACTATTGACATTATAGGCCAGATAACTGTTATAGATGTTTAGAAATATCTGGTTTACCATTAAATAAGCAACAAAGCTCTCTTCAGTTTTTTGTTGTTTTTCCACCGTGCCAACCCACGCTCTTTGCCACCCTCTGGCCTAGACACCTTCTTCGGGTTTTAAAATCAAAATGTCACCACATGTTATCTAATGTCTACTTGAGGGCAGAATTGGCTCCAGTCAAGGAACACTGCATTATCACACAAATGGTGTATGTACATTTTGTTGTGAAAATTTCTAGAATAACGCATAGCTGTGTTTAATAGTTCTCATGCCTCTAAATCATTCCCACTTATTCTGCTTTTATTCTTGATCAGTCTTGAGTAGATATAAAAAGGCCTTTTTTATTTTATTTTTTAAGCTTTATTCAGTTCTTGTTCAGCAGTCTTGGCACAGATACTCAGTTTCCCATTTGCATGGTCTGGTTCAATTTCCACATTTTCATTTAGGAATTGTATTCAGTCAATCCAAGCAAGTTTTGGTTGTTTTGGCTTCAGATAATGATGATCTCTTTTCTTATTTAGAAATTAATTGATAAACAAGCATACATAGGCTTCAGGTGAACATCTTTATAGCATTTTAACTGTTGATTGTGTTGTGTGCCCATCACCCAAAGTCAAATCATTTCCCCTCACTGTATATTTGTTCCACTTTACTAAACCCAAATATAAGGCCATATTATTAAGTTCCAGGTACTATGAGTCACTGAGAAATTTACCACATTATGTCTAATCCTTACACAACTGAACAGAAGCCATCCTACTCTCTGGTTGAAGATAAGGACACAGTATCAGCAAGAATAATTGATAACATTAAGCGTTGACCCAAGATTCAAACCCAAATTTCTTGGTTCTAAAGCTTATCCTTTTGCTACATATAATTCCAGATGAAATCAGAAACTATGCTTACAGGTAGACAAAATTACACTGGCACGTGATAGCCGCACCTGTTCATTTTCTGTATGTCCCAGAGAATGCACCTTTGTAGGTAAGAAAGAGGGGTGTGTCCTTTCTGTCAAGTTTTTTAATTCCCAGAAGATTTGACTAACTTCTTACTGTGAATTTTTATCTGTGTTCTAGTGTCATGCCTTTATTTTTGTCTTTCTTTTTCTGTGACAAAACTGAATCTCGAACCGACTTGTCCAGGGTCATAATGCACTTAGCTTCAGAGCCTTGCCTTGAAATACTCTCTAGTACCCAAGTGTGAACATAGAGTCAACCCAAGTGTAAACATGGAGTCTTCATCTCTCTTTTGGGGGTGTCTGGGATCATTCTCTGTAACACAGGGGTTCAGCAACTAACTTAAAAATACTTAAACTTCTCTCAAATAATGAAAATAAACATAGACTCTGTCATTCCATTCTGCGTAATACAAGGAAGAGTAAACAAAGACTTTCATAGTTTAGCCTAAACCTAGATCTACCTGATTCACAATTTATATAACACTTTGTATAAAAGACCAGCACGGATCCTCATCTCAAAATAGTGGATTTCTGTTTGTGTTCTGCTTTTTGCTAGATTGTATGCTCCTCCAGCAGGGACTATGTCCTTTTCATATTTGTGTCCGAGCACCGCCAGCGCTCGTTTTTTTAAGTTAGAATTTTTATAAATTAGCTTTCTGAAAATATAGAATTGAGTCAATTAACAATAAGGCAACATGGACAGGTAAAAAGTATATACTGAACTAAGATAAAAACTAGGAAATGCATGTTTTGGCCCCAGCTTTTCCACAAGATAACCACTAACTTACTCTTGTTCTCAATTTCCGCTATCTTTAAAAAAACATATATAATGATTTTTCTAATGTCCTTAAGAATTCCAGCACATGTCTCCCAAAATAAGATTAAATGAGTATAAGTCCCAAATAGCCTATTTGTCTCAATTAAAATTTAGACAAATTTAATATGTCTACTCAAGAATTTGCAGCTCAGGCAAAACTTAATCTTACATCATTTGTCTTTTGAAAATGCAAAAGTTCTTTTATCACTAAAAAATTCTGTAAATTTTAGATCATGTGTCAGACTAAAATATCCTTTCTGGTCTATGAAATATTCCCATCTAACATATACAATATCAGGCAGAGAAAGGGGCATGCTGAGTAAAGCATATTTTTGATGACTTTCTCTCCATTTACTTTCCACATGAGTCAGTCATATAATCTAGGATTTCCAATAGAGAGATTAAGAAAGTTTTTGATATGATGGTTTGAATTTTCCAATGGATAGTGACTCCTTCAAACAGGGAAGACTAATTATCCCCACCTTTCAACTCTCTGGTAGGAATGGTGAGTTGTAGCCCCTCTGTAAATGCATCCAGGTTATTATTAAATGATTAAACGGGCATTCTGAAATTCTTAGCCCAGATCTGCAAGAAACTACATGCCCATATAACATTGTGTATCTTATGAGGATTTCTAAATTCTATATAGCATCATTTTTCTATGTCACTATGAATCTAAGAAATTATCGACATATAATGGATCATGAAGATAACAGCCTGTTTTAAGATTGTTAGCATACACAGAATTTGTATCTGCGTCTGTTTGAGTTTATTGATTGCACTGTCAAAATTGATCACTTAACAATTTACGTACTATATATAGTTCTTAAGGTTACTGAGTTTATACAAACCAAAAGCTCATCCTCTGATTCTTAGAACTGATCTTTAGGATAGTCTATACAATATCCTTAATCTATAGAGCATAAAATTGAGACAAAGCAAAGCATTATAGTTTATTTAATGGTAAAATTATAATCAGAACAAGTTTTCTTATCCTATAACCCTTTCTCAGAATCCAGTCTTTCAAAATGGTAGCATAATTTAGAATTTGTTCTTTCGTTGTTTTGTTTGTTTGCCTACCTGTGTAGGTTTTAGTCCAGAATTCTGCCTCATCAAAATGTGTGTCTCCTCCAATACCAGATCCAGGTCCAAAAGCATGAGCTATGACTCCATTTTTGCCATCAAAAGGATAATAGTCTCCATGTGCTTTTTAAAAGGAAAAGGAAATTAGTTCTTCAATCTATACTATAGGTCATGTCAAATAATACGATGAAATAAGTCCAAGTTTTCTACCTCCATGTGCAAATTGTATCATAATGTCTGCGTCGCCTGTTTTAACCTTTCTGAATTTCAGAGGGGTCACATTGCTCCATACTTGAAAAGCTTTCTGGATGGCATAGTCAACCTCTTCACGTTTCATGTCAGGAGTATAATTGTTGATTCTTTATCAGCAAAATAGAAAAGAGAAAAATATACAAAAATCATGTGTTAATTTTGTTACTGTGATACTTCATTTCTGTTACCATCATTGGAGAATGAACTATTTCATAAATTAATTGTCCCAATTAAAAAAAAGAGCTTCTTATGCTACAGAAACATTTACCTTTGAATGTCTTCCACTTTAAACAGAATCTAACATGACTTATTCTCATTTATGATTTGTGAGTCACCATTATGAAAGATTTACAGTCATAGAAGCCTATGCCTTTTGCCCCTGTTCCAGGACTTCTGCATTTATTCATTTTGACTACCTTATAACACTTTTTCCTGTGTATTATTTATAGTAGATTTGACTTCATTCTCCTTTTGTTTGTAGCCTTCTTACCCTGGTCTGGACTGGAAAGTCAAACAATCTTTGTGTGAACAATCCACCCTTCTAGAGATAATAAACTTTAACAGAGAGGATGGTATTCACAGTTGAAGGAACTTTCTCATCTACTACCAGATTTGTGGCTGTATCAAAGTGGTTCAGGTTTCTAGAAGTCAGACCTATAAGGAAAATAGAAAAATACATGGCTATGCTGTTACCGGTAGGTGAGAAAGTGTTTCTTCCATACAGGTATTCCTGATGTTGTCCTGAAATGATGAACATCGGACACTCCACACCGAGGTCTCCCCATCATCTCCAGAGTAGATGTGTCCAGTTTCCCAGTCACATTTAGCCCCAAGAACTGCTGCATCTCCTGAATTTTATCCTTCATGAAGTTTGTATTGACTTTAATTTTTGTATTGGGAATTTCAGCAAAGTTATAAAATCTTTTCAAGTAACTCTGGAAAAAATACATTTGGTATTATTACATTATTATATATCTAAAGGTTTCAGTTGGAGCTCTGCATATATGACTAATTTTTTGAAACAAGTGTCAGATAATTAATTATAATAAAAAAAAATTTTACATTTTCTGTGTTGTCAAATACCTGTCATGAACTACTAACAAGATTGATTCTTGGAATCCCACTGAAAACACTGTTAAGTCTCTGTTTTTCAAACTTGTTTCTATATTTTAAAACTTATTTCAATGTCTAACACATCATGACATTCAATAAGCAGCAAAACCTTTATTGCCAGGATGCATAAATTATTAATTGAAGTTTGGATAACATTTTCTTACTTAAAAATTCAAAGCTCACCACATTGTACAACTATGACAAATTCAAGTTCAAGTGGTCTTAGAAAATGGGGAAATCACCTGAACTTATATAGAAAAATGAATTGAAAAGAATTATATTTTAAAAACTGCTCATGAGGAATTTTCTAAGATAATAAAAGTAAGGAGTATTTTTGAATTATCATGGCAAACTAAAGTGGTTAAATTAATCAAGACATTATTCAAATCTCAGGTTATTAACCAGCATTAAATGGTTTGTGTAAAATACCATAACAGAAGTAGGACACCAATTATTGTGAACTAAAACCCCTTGACCTAAGCTTTTTAGTAGAAGGGACAAGTTCACCCATAGATTTTATAATACTGCTTTAAAACCAATACCTTTTATTACAAAGAGATATTGTAATATTTCTTTGGCAGAGAAAAAAATCAGTGCTAAAATCTAATAACCTTCTAAACCAGTTTTCAAATCGTACTTTTTAAGATAAAGCTGGTTAATGCAATAAATCTTAAAGACAAAAATTAGGCTAGACAAATACTATACCACTTAATACTTACTATAGTAAATATATCAGTGTTTTCTCCAAAGCTTGTCAGAGAAACAGCTCCTAGAGCAGTGACTTGAAGGACCAGTAGCAATAGAAGAAACTCCATTCTAAACTTCTCCCGGAACGACTTAACCTAAGTCACCCTGTCTCTTGCTAGTACGAGTTCTTTAAATGTCTCTCTTTATATAACCCTTAGGCCAGACTCTGTGAATGTGAAATCCCTTGAGTGACTCATAGTTGATATCATCTTTTGATGTGTCTCAAAAACCCACAAACATAAGCATGTCCTTATTCTAGGACCAACAATGGGTCAATCAGCATCTAACCCCTCAGTGGGTTAATTAGCAATGAAGTCATCACTCACTCAGGCAACTTGAAGTTATATTTGTTCAAACAAAATAATCTCCTACTTCTATCCACCCTGTAAAATAAGCTATTACGTAGACCTGTGGTGGCGCAGTGGATAAAGCGTCGACCTGGGAACACTGAGGTCGCCAGTTCAAAACCCTGCACTGGTCTGGTCAAGGCACATATGGGAGTTGAGCTTCCAGCTCCTCCCCCCCTTTCTCTCTCTTTCACTCTCTCTCTCTCTCTCTCACTCTGTGTCTCCTCTCTAAAATGAATAAAAAATATTGAGTACCTAAAATGTATAAATAATTTTAAAATAAATTTTAGAAAGCTCAGCACTTAAATTTTCACTGTAATACTTTATGTTCATTATAGGTGAAATAAGCTTTTATCAATATAAGAAAACAAACACTAAATTCATAAGGTTAAATGAATAAAATACTTTTGCTAGAATAAAGGAGTCCTCTCCAAGCTGAATCTAGCTCCTGGGAGAACTGTGATGTAGAGATCTCACGTTTATCAAAGTAAATTTTATAACATTATGATGCTTTAATGTTTGTTCTATGTGTTGTACAGGTTTAGATTCTGTTTCAATAACTTCAGATCTTCAGCCGTCTGAGTGGACACCCAATTCCAACTACATAGGTAACTAGAGAGATTCCAGAAGCAAATTATCCTGAAGGAAATTGTCTGGGGTTGGTACCATGAAGATCAACACTTTAACTTTGGGAAATAGAAAATATTTGCCTCTAGAACCTCTTGACTTCCCTATCAGTTCAACGATTTCCTTTCTCTGTGACCTAATTGTCTCATTAACACAGATTCTGCCTGTCAGTCAATAAAGAATGTTTGAAGACTGAAACCATTTAAGAATCAAAGAATGAACTACAAAGGTAGTGCAAGCAATGGGGGACCTCCTGGTTTCATATGCACAGTCAGGGTGGTGGTGGCAGTCTTCAGTCATTGCTCCCGCCTGTCTTCCAGGCCTGTAAATGCTGGCTGTTCCCTGGCAATTCCTTGAGGCTGGGATCCAGGAGAATGAATTTCTTCCTAAGTAGGAAGGAAAGACGGCCCTCTGCACTGTATCTGGCATCTACCTCCAAACTGTTTTTTCAAGCTCTGGGATTTGATTGCTAAAATCTTCAGGTATTTCATTTGAAAATGAGAATAATAATCTTGGACTCCTTGTGCTTCCCTGATGATTAGATGAGACAGTGCAGTTTAGTTTAAATACCAGCACTCACTTCAAGTGGTCACTGATATTCATTCCCTTCCCCTTGGCCTGAAAGGAGAAAATTATACATTGTAAGTGTGTAACCAGGTGTGGCTGTAGGATTCATGAAAAGTAAGTTCACATAGAAGAATTATAAGGTAATCTTTTTAATAATTTAATTTAATTCAAGAATTATAAGAAGAACACGGCAGTTTGGCTAAAAAGCAGGAAAATTGAATTATCAGAAAATATGGGAGAGGGCTGGTTCTCTGCCAGCAGGATGTTGCTCCATGAGGACAGGTCTGTCTATGTTGTCCACCACTGTATCCCTGGTGCCTAAAACTGTGCTGAAACTAGTAGGGGCTCAATCCATGTGTGTGAATGGATCCAGCTGGAGAATAGGGCCTTAGGATATCAATTGTAAGCTCCTTTTGTGGGAGCAATTGCTACACAGAGGGTGTGTGCCTAAACCTCACTGAAAACACACAAGGACTTGTCTTATTCATAGCAGGAAGGAATCTGGTTTTTAGAAGACTGTGAGGAAGTCCCAAAGTATAGGATGTAATGTACACAGTAAAAGCTGCCCAAGATACAAAGGAAGTGAAAGAATGCCCTTGATGAAAGGTTTTGAAAAATAGAAACTACACCCAAATTGTTACAGTCTCTGGGTCTTGGGTCTCCAAATGTCCCAAGTGAGTCAAGGAGATGAGGGTCATTTGGGCAGCGATAGATGACTTCGGTGGTTGCAAGTATAGTTCTGGGGTCAAGCCGACCTGCATTAGAATCTTAGCTCCATCGTTTTATGACCTCAAGCAATCACTTTAATCTCTTTAAGACTTAGCTTCTTCACTTTTAAAATTGGAATAATAGTAGGTACCTCGGAGCAATGATAAGGATTGCATTAAAATATAGAAAAAATATTTGGCTTAATCCTGATACACCTTAAATGTTAAATGATTTGTTATTATTTTTCCTTTGTTGCACTCTTAGGTAAGACATTTGAAAGAAGTGGGTAATGAGGATGAGAAGAGAGGTTAATTACATGGTTGGGCCTCTCTTTTCCATGGTAGAAGGAGCTACAAAAAGATTATGATCAAATCCTTATGACTCTGATTAAATTTAGCTTTGAATCCTAGCTCTAGAAACTGTATCTTTTTCTCTCTATAACCGTCAGAGACCTAGCCTTTCCCCTGTTATTCAGCAAACTCCTAGGCAGTAGAAGACAGTAACCTGGACCTGACTAATGCTCACAGGGTCCAGACCTCTGGCAGGTGAAAATGGTCACAAGGTCTGGACCTCTGGCAAGCTAAAGATAACATCTTGACTTGAGTTATGTTAATGACCCCCTGGCTACTTTCCCATGAAACCAGACAAAGAGATGCAAGAGCAGACTTCAGAAGTGTTCTCAGGACCTAAAGAAATGATTTATTACTCTTATCTCACTTCTAACCAATCAGCTCCCAGCATGACCTCAAACCCCCTAACCCACAGTACCTTATGATTTTGCCTTACATAAACTGTAACTTACATGCAATCTCAAAGTTGGACCTTTAGCATTAGTTCTTAGCCTTTGGATTGACCAATTTAATTAATATTAAACTATTTTCCTTTTTATCCTGCTCATCATTGTGCCCAAGCCTACAGAGAGATGGATTAAAAAACACTGGAGTTCCAGTAACAATCTTTGCTATGGTTAGATGATGGGGGTGCCAGCAGAGACATGACTTCCAGGAGACATACTGAAAGAAATGAGAATCAAGGGGTCACTGGTAATGCTCTATGTGAAGAAAAGCACGTCCATGAAAGTGCAGAAAGTAGCCAAGAGCAGAGTTCTTCTTTGCTGCACAGTCCAGCATTTGCTTGGCACTCAAGAAATTCAGTCGGGAAGTTTTTATGACTTGATGTCAGGAGGAAATGACTTTCATGGAAGTGATTCCAAGCTTCCTCTGGAATCAGGACTTAGGGAATTGCCTGTTTTTCCAATCTGTCATCTGAGTTACCCCAAGAATTCTCTCTCCTAGTTGTACAGAAGAGCAATGAGAAAAGATGTGTCTCTCTTGCCATCCAAAATGAATCTCATAAACCTTCTGCTATTTTTTCTTTTTATTCATTTTATTTTATCATTTTTTTTTTTTTGCTTTGTTTCAAGGGTTGTAATGACTTATAAGTATTGGGTACAGACAGGATCAAACATAATAATAAAATAATAAAAACATTGAAAACTATAAAATGTCTGCTCAGCATATCTGGCCTCCATTTATGTGCAATAAAGACATTTTTCCCCCTCTATAGATTCTCTGACTCCCTTTTTAGATGTGTCCCTGAATTTCTTTTCATTCTGTCCTGGATGAGGATCTATCTGCTCAACTCTATGTAATTGGGCCTTTAGATCAAGCAATGTAGACTAGCTCAAGAAACATGCAAAAGACGGTGCATTCTAAAACTCCATTATGAACAAGAATATTAAAAAAGAGAGAGATCATGTGTGTTGTATAATGGTAACATGAGACAGAAAGTGAAATAGCTTGTGTCCAGTTTCCTGTTTGTCCTTCCTGTTTCCCTCCCTTTGTTTTAATTTTCTTTTTTTCTTTCTTTCCAAGTGAGAGGAGGGAGATAGACTCCTGCATGTGCCCTGCCAAGATCCACCTGGCAACCCCTGTCTTGAGCTGATGTTCCACCTATTTGGAGTCATGCTCATAACCCAGCTATTTTTAGCACTTAAATCAGAAGCTCCACTGAGCTATCTTCAGTGCCTGGGCTAATGTGCTCAAATCAATCAAGCCATGGTGGCAGGAGGGGAAGAGAGAGAAAGAAAAGGGAGAGGCGGAGGAGTGGAGAAGCAGATGGTTGCTTCTGCTGTGTGCCCTGGCCTGGAAACAAACCTGGGACATTCACATGCAGGTGGATGCTCTACCACTGAGCAAACTGATCATGTCCTCCCTCTCTTTCTTTCTTTCTTCCTTTTGTCTTACATTTTGTTCTTCTCACTAGATGTCAGAAGTCCTCCAGGGTAGACATTCCCATCTGAGAAGTCGGCCTGCTGCATCTTCTTTCTGCTTCCTCCTGTTTTTCCTTCATCCTAGACATTCCAAGTTCCCATCTTTGTGTTGAAGTGTGCCTGAACTCCATGGAAGTAAATCATTTGTGGCCTTCCCCCTTCTCCAATGTACTGTGGTGTTTGTTCATCCCTTTGGCAGTGATCTTTACAACACAGTCACCAACCTAATTGTGCTTTTCATGGAGAGTTCTTTGCAAATGTCATATAGATAGCTTTTATTCAGATCCCCTCAGGTGCCTTATTGGCAAGAACAACTTCACCTGACAATGTTAGTTTAGTAACAGAGGGAGGGGGGGAGGGGTTAGAGAAAGATTAGATAATGTATGAAGAAATAATTATTGGAATAACTATTTTATCTAAGATAATAAGTAAATCAATATATTTAGTACTTAAAGCCTTAAACATGCTATAAAAATAAAGGTTAGTTCCCAAGGGAAGAAAATAATTGTTGCTTCTCTATTCATAATGAATGATGTTAGGGTCACCTCCCAACTTTATATAACCTTGAGTCAAATTTCAATATGGCTTAAACTTAAAAGCTATAAGCAGTAGGCTCAGGGGTTAATACAGCATAATAAAATAAAAATTTTAAAAAGAAGTAAAAATTATTTTTTTTAAAGAATTCCTCTTAAGAGGGACAACTTTTCCTGGTAAGAGTTTCCTTACTGTAAAGCCAGTAGTCGCGACCAGGATCACAGCCGCCTGGCCAGTGCAGGTTTGCATTGGATTCGAACAGTCGGTAATGAAACAATGGAGCCAAAAACTGGTGAGCCATCAGCTTTAATTCTAGCTTGCACCCGGCGGGCAAGCAGAAACACACACTGGGCTCCAAAACCCACTCATTCAGTGCTAACAAAGCTACTGACTTATCTGAGTTTCCTAAAATCAAAGGTTTCCAGCTCACCAGACTTACTCACTTCTGTTCCCCATCTCCTCCAGCTCAAACTCTGCACAAACTGGTTTCTCCCTCAGCACTCTGCCATCTTGGCTGCTTCTCCTGGCCTCCATGTGGCGTTAATCTGCTCTCCTCTCTGATACTAATCTCAGAAACCCAGGAACTGAGAGAGCAAGTTCCTGGCCTGCCCCACTTTATAATGTAGAAATCCAAACCCTTAATCCAATCTACAGACAAGGAAGTCTCTGATACAAAGTCACCCATCTGAGGCATAATGGGATTCCTCAGGAGAGTGTACCACCCTATGTCATCCAATCAGTCAAGGGTGTGGGGAAGAGCTTACTCTTAAAACTAAGCCTTAGGCTATAACGACCTGGCCTGCTTACATTACAGCCTTTCCCCCACACCCATCCCAAGCATAAGGGCAAATAATATCACCTGGGTGACGGGCTTCCATGTGGGCAGCGCCATCTTCAACAAAGTGAGCATATTATATTTTATCTGCCCAACACTTACTAAAATGCATATTTTATAACACAAACCTTCTCTATTACATTGTTTCCTTTATGAACATGACACCAGAACATCTTAAAGTCAAGGTCTATCCCTGATATCATAACCATCAGTTGGTTGTGGTGTCATCTCTGTGGATTCAGAGGTAAAGGGAAATATGGTCTACAGTTAAGATTGGGAACTGAGAAATGCTCCCCAAATATAGAAAAGAATTCTTTTGGTGACCCTTTCACCAATAAATTGTTCATGCAGAAAGAAAACTTCAGTTGGTTAAACCTCTCCTTTTATGAACAAAGAAATGGCAATCCATAAAAGAGAAGTGAATTGCCTGAGATGTGTGGGAAGTCTCTTGATTCTATCCTAACTGGTTGTTACAACACACTTCATTTTGTCATGAATTTTCCCTCAGATGTTTGTCATCCTATGGGTAACTTACTAATGCAAACACTGCAAAAATGATAGTATGATATTCTCAAGTTTCTAGTTAAAGCCAGGCTGTCTCATTTGCTGTTGTGAGGACCAGTAGCAACCAAATAGTCCTGGGAATATTGTAGGTGAGGAAAGGCAGATGGTACCACCCAGAATGTGCCACTTTGGCATCTAGATGATATCAAGCTGAAGGCAGTCAAGCTCAGCAGACCCAGAAAGAACTTTTATCTCCCTCAGAACAATTATCAGAGATAACTTTTATATCAGAAAGACATATCCTCATGGCTGGCAAACATCTGTTTACCAAACATTTGCTTAATTGTAAATTGTCTTTCTCTATTTTGAAGCCACAGATCCCTAACAACTTCAACTTAGCTCAGGATGGCATATAAGCCTCAATTACCTGACTGGTAAGGAGTTGTACATTCTTTTTATTTTTAAAATGTATTTTTTAATTACAGTTGACATACAATATTATATTAATTTTAGGTGTACAATGTAGTAATTAGACATTTATAAACCTTATGAAGTAATCACCTGATAAGTCTATTACCCATCTGGGGATCTCATATTTTTATAGAACTCCTGTATTATATACAAAATTTGTTTTTCTACATTTAATCTGTCTTTTGATAAATTAATTTGGCAGTGGCAAAATGGGAGAGGGTGTTAGACTGGTGGAATCAGACTGGACTTTGCAAGGTTCAGCAACCTGGGTACTTGAGTTCTGACTAGGAAACAATTCAGAGCTAAGATCTAAAATACTTAGAAAGTCACATAGGCAGAAAAAATGAGCTTTAGGGCACAAGCTACAGAGGCAGGCAAAAGAAGGGCCCTTGAAGCTTAAGAGAGAGAAAGGTAAAGGTGACATGCCTGGGAAAGGGAGGGGTAGTTGGAAAGGGAGGAGTAAGCAAGGGTGTGCCCCCTGGAGGGAGAGTTCACTGGTCTTCCATACTAAGGGCTTTTAAGAATGCAGATTTTAGGGGAGGTCCCAAGGGAAAATCTCAATAGAATATTCATCAATTCTCCAGGTGTGTCCTTTCAGGGTCATGGTCTCTACTGATTGGTTGGCACCAGGGCTGAGGATCCTTAATCAATGCAGCTGGTCTTCCTAGAGTCCCTTGTCTGCTTTCATTGCTGTTTTGGACCTGGAGCTGAAACACAGCTGAATCCTGGCCCATCATCCTTGCCCTGCTCATGTCTGTCTACGTGCCTACTGCAAGACCAGCCAAAAACCCTAGAAGGGAAGAAGAGAAAAAATGTCTGCCCTTACACTGGTAAATGTGGATTTCTAGGGAGGTGGCATCTTGTCTGCTCTCCAGAGAATCACCTCCTGCGCACCACCTCTCTGCCTTGACCGAACAGTGTCCTACTGCTAAGGTGCTTTTGTTACCCAAGCTCCCCTCTAATTGGCCTGGAGCACCTCTGAAGACCATAATGTTTCCAGTCACTTGAGCTGTTTCTGTGGACTTCGAAAAATTAACCTTTTCATTAATTTTTTTCATATGTAAAATGAGTTACTACTAAGGTTTTATAAAGAATAAATAACATAATCTATTAAAAGCACCTAGCTCCATATAATACAGCCTCAGTAAATGTTCATTCTTTGCTTCTCACTTTACCTTGGTCCCTGTATGCTGGTCATGTGGTAGCCGACTTAACATCAGCTAACTTTTTTCACATAGAAGAAAACTTAACATAACAGTTTTCCACAAGTGCATCTATATTTAGCAAAGAATCGCAGACCACCTGAAAAGGAGTTGATGTTGATGGTGGACATGACTCACATTGTCCTCTCCACCTTCCTCCATAATGAACTGGAACTTGACCTAGATGGTACTTGGCTATTCATAGGGAGTACAATATCAGTCACTGGTTAGAAATCTACTGTTTGTCAAACTAGCGCTCAGCCAAAACGTGTATCAGTGAGTTTCCTAATACGCCAAGGCAATTTTCCCAAAGCAATGCTAGTGAAAAACCAGGAATGTGTAGGGTTCAGAAATGAGGACAATCACCCTGGATGCAGCTCAGAGAAAAAAGGTAGAGGAAGGAGGTAGGGAAAATAAAAGTTGCCACAGTTTCTTTTTCTTGCTCCTTTTCTTTCCCTAACAAATGGTTGACCTTTAAACAACTATATACTAAGACATAACATGCAGCAGGAAGCAGATGTCCTACGTGTACATCACAAGGTAGGGAGGGTGTGATGACATACTCATATGTAGTGTTAGTCAGTTGTTTATTTCCCTGTTCTTGCTCTCCAACAACAGGCAAATACCTAAGGGTACAGATGATGACTAAAGTATCTCGGAACTGATTTGAACTTCAGAGCCTGGGTTAATGCGAAGAGCAAGGCTTTAGAAACAGAGTTGGCCTCAAACCTCAGCTATGCTGCCCATGATCTGTGTGGCTTTGAGCGAGTTATGTAAGGTCAGTTTTCTCATCCATAAATGACTACTTTGAGTATTATATGTGATTATACATGAAATTTCTCAGCCTGTGCATAAATATTGGCTATTTTTTCTTTTGTAATACCTAGACCAGTGTTTTTCTTTTTTTTTTTTTTAAGAAAGTTTTATTAAATTTATTGGGGTGACATAGGTTAATAAAATTATTTAGGTTTCAGGTGTACAATTTTATACTACATCATCTGTCTATTGTATTCTGTATTCAGCACCCCAAGCCAAATCTCCTTCTGTCACCATTTATGTCCCTTTTACCTTTTGCTACCTACTCCCTTCTGCCTTTCCCTCTGGTAATCACCATACTGTTGCCTGTGTCTATGAGTTGTTTTTTTACTTAATCCCTTTACCTTTTTCACTCAGCCCATCAGTGCCAATCCCTTCTGACAGCTATCGGTCTGTTCTCTGTATCTATGAGTCTGTACTTTGTTTGTTTGTTTTGTTCATTAGATTCCACATATAAGTGAGATCATATAGTATTTGTCTTTTTCTGCCTGGCTTATTTCACTTAGCATAATCATCTCAGGTCCAACCATGTTGTCACAAAAGATAAGATTTCCCCTTTTTTTTTTAACCGCTGAGCAGTATTCCATTGTGTAAATGTACCACAGCTTTTTTATTTACTCATCTACTGATGGGCTCTTTCTCATACCAGTGTTTTCTGATATGTTTCCTTGGGTAAGACAACAAAAGAAAAACATAAATAAGTGGAACTACATAAAACTAAAAGTTTTGACACAGCAAAGGAAACCATCAGCAAAATGAAAAGACAACCGACTGAATAGGAGAACATATTCACCAATACATCTAATAAGGAGTTAATATCCAAAATTTATAAAGAATTTATACAACTCAACAATAACAAAAACAAGCAATTCAATTAAAAAATAAACAAAAGGCCTGACTAATGGTGGTGCAGTAAATAAAGCATTAACCTGGGATGCAGAGGTCCCATGTTCAAAAGCCTGAGGTTGCTGGCTTGAGTGCAGACTCATCCATCTTGAATATAGACTCACCAGCTTGAGCATGGGCTCACTAGCTTGTGCATGGGATTATAAACATGATCACATGGTTGCTAGCTTGAAGCCCAAGGTCTCTGGCATGAGCCCAAGGTCACTGGTTTAAGCAAGGTATCACTGGCTTACTTTAAGCCTCCAATCAAGGGACATATGAGAAGCTATCAGTGGACAACTAAACTGACACAATTATGAGTTGATGTTTCTCATCTCTCTTCCTTTCTATTTCTCTTTCTTTCTCTTGCAAATAAAAGAAAAAAGAAAAGAAAAGAAAAAGAAGAAGAAGAAGAAGAAGAAGAAGAAGAAGAAGAAGAAGAAGAAGAAGAAGAAGAAAAGAATGTAAGGAAGAAAGAAAAGAAGGGCAGAGGACCTGAACAGACACCTCAATAGACATATGTAAAGATGGTTTATATCACCAATCATCAGAGAAATGCAAATTAAAACCACAAAGAGAAATCACCTTACACTTGTCAGAATAGCTATCATCAATAAATCAATAAATAACGAGTGTTGGTGAGGATGTAGAGAGAAGGGAACCCTCATGCACTGTTGGTGGAAATGCAAATTGTTGCAGCCATTGTGGAAATCAGTATGTAGTTACCTCAAAAAAATTAAAAATGGAGCTTCCTTTTGACCCAGTGATTCCACTTCTAGGAATATATCCTAAGAAAGCAGAAACATTTATTTGAAAAAGCATATGCACTTTTATGTTTATTGCAGCATTATTTACAATAGCCAAATTTAGAGCAGTGTTTTTCAACCTTTCTTTTATTATTATCCCCTGCAAAGAAGTATGTTATACATTTTCCTATGAAACATTAATAATGCCAGAGATGTATTATGTGTCTATTTATGTACTGTATGCTTATCTGTCCTTTATACGTTAAAAATTTTTTTTTTGCCCAATGACCAATTTTTATCCACTTCGGGGTGATATCACTCTCAATGAGAATGGGATACATACAGTAACACATTCTGTGTTGCTGGGTCAGTAAATGACCCATGACACCAGTTCTGCCTAGTCTGGAATGACATCTCACCAGGAGGTTGCTAAGAGGCACAGCTTCTGGAAGATGTCTATAAAGCCAAGAGATGTGCATTTTGGAGACACTACTTAGATCACAGAAGGCTAGCCAGTTGAACTCTGTGTCAGTAAGAAAGTAGTAGAATTGTAACAAAGGATTGACCAGTGGTATTGGTGAATTAGATCAACTCAGGGAGAAAACAAATCAATGGTTAGAGAGAGGGGAACAAATCAGAGAGAATCCACAAGGTTCTCTTTATGAGTGAGGCAAGATGATTTTTAAAATATTAAATCCCTCCCCCATATTTCTCTTTTTTCCTTTAAATTCCATTCAAGTAGTCAGTGGTCTCGGCTTCTTGCCTCAACATTTGTGACTCAGAACTCATTGTTCACCTTCTGGCTTGCCAAAAGCTTACATCCTCTGAAGTGAATATGGTTTGAGAAGAGAGGGATTTTTTCTAAAGTGAGCCATACTCTGGGATGGTGGGCTGCTCTGGGTGCTGTGAAGAACTGGGTCTCACTCCACAGCAGCATGGCAAGGATGTGGTGAGACCACAGAAGGATGCATCCCAGCAGCAGCAGGGAAGTGAGATCCTGGGTCTAGAGCTGCTAGTGTCCCTGTAGCAGGCAGGCCACAGAAGCACCATTCAGCAGAACTGAAAGGACGTGGAGGCTTGGTGAGTCACTGTGCAGGGCATGGAGTGCCAGTGTGACTGAAGGTGAATGTCCTACCCGCCCAGTGAGATGGGGACTCAGAATTAAAGTTAAACTGTTAAAAACGCATTATATCTGTCACAGCTGAACTGATTCATACATGCTTCATATTGGGCTCCCTAATGTGGTCCTTTCCACATAGCGAGTGCACTATAGTATCATTACTGTATTTCCCCATGTACAAGATGTACCTTTATCAAAAAATTTGGGGTCTAAAAACTAGGTGCATCTTATATAGTGGTTGTAGATATTTTTTACTTGCTTTTCACACTTGTTTTTATGCTCATTGTTGAAGACAGTGATTCATCATCAGACAGATGAGGACAAGCTGATGGATACGAGTTTTGAAAGTGATGAGGAGTTGTATGAATTTTACAATAAATAAAACTTGAGTTCAATAACTTTATGTAGTACATTTCTGTTTCAAATTTCGGGCCCCAAAATTAAGGTGCGTCTCATACATGGGAGTGTCTTATACATGGGGAATATGGTACAGTATTTTATTATTAATATATTTTAAGTGTACTTTTAAGTGTTTTGTCTCACAAAGTGTATAAATTTTATGAATTAGTAATCATTGTACACCCTTCTTTAGCCTTCAAAGGACACAAAGGAATGTTATTACTAGGCTGTTGATTAATAGATGTTTGACTTTAAAGGAATTGAAATTATAATGTGGAGGAGATACCACTGGACTGAACAAAGGCATGGGCTCACATTTCTGCAGCAGAAAGTCTCTTTTCTATGAGCATAATCAAATTGAGGGTTTTTAGGGAAATTTTTTGACATATTTAAATGCCCCCTGACTACCCCAAGTTTTGAGCCATTTTCATTCAAACAAATCAGAATGACCAGAACCCTCTCTGGCTCTCAGCTGCCTTTCAACAAATTTTCCTACAAGGTATTGTCTGATGGCTACTTTTATCATAGACATTTTCATTGCCATGGAGAACTCTGAAAGACAGAAAGGACTTCATTGGATTTAAGTTCTTGGAAAAAGTCAGGGAGTAAACAATGTGTTCAAGGTCACAAATGTTGAGGCAAGAAACAGAGTCCACTGGCTGTATGAGGGGAGCTTGCGGGAAAGAAGAAAAATATAGAAAAACAAAGAGTATTTTAAAAATTATCTTGCCTCACTTTAAGAACCATGCCAGTTGTCTCTGGTTTATTATCCTCTCCCTAGCCATTGATTTGTTTTATCCTGGACAAATGTGGAGAGTCATGGCTAGGTTCTACTGAAAGACAATGAAACATGGTTGGCTCATGAGGAAGGCAGTTTCTGAGTGAGTGCTTTCACTGGAAACCCTTCTATTATTCAAAGTTAATACAAAGTTAACAAAGATGTGCCAGAGTGTTGACTAAAAGTAAACCATGTGGGGTCCTGCTGGAGAATCACATGGGCCCGAATGATGAAAGAAAAGGAGTAGGAAGAGGTAGATAATCCAGGAAAGGAGAGGTGAAAAGAAGGGCACACACACACACACACACACACACACACACACACACGCGCGCGCACGCACGCACACGCACGCGCACAAATTGAATGAAGCTACTTGAGCTTTGCTTTACAAAATCGGAAGTGGAATTCTCTCTGCGGCAGGATAATTTCCTTCATAACTTATCTCAAATGCAGATAAAACATAGAGGACCTTCCTTAGCACCAACGAAACTCATGATCTCAAGTTTCATGCCCTAGTTTCATTATGAATAACAAATCTCTTGGGATTTTCCAAACTAAGTTAGTTCTAAGATCCACTCTGTGGTGATAGCACAGAACTTCCTTCTTTCTAATACCAAGTCTGTCCAATGATTAATAAACCCTGCAGAGAAGCATGAATCATGCCTAAAATTTATTTTATAAATGCAAAATATCCACAGCGAGTGACAACAATGTCTAAACTGCATTTTAGGAAATAACATCCTTTTTTTTTTTTAGATATGCAGGGAGAAACAGAAATATTGAGCTGCCCCTGTATGTGCCTTGAACTAGGGAATCAAACTGTTCATCTCCATGCTCCAGGGAATATAATTTTTATTTACATTTTTTGTCTGCTCAGGAAAAAGTATGATCCTGCTTTTCAGTGATCCACATGCGGCCTGTCTTCCAGGGCCCAGTACTGGTGACATTGCATGAAGCTCTCACTCTTTTGCGACAAACCCTATTCAAACAGCTAGCAGGCTGTTTTTGCTTCAGCATTTGTAGTCTTGGGTAGATTGTTTGTATTCTGATTTTGTTACACAAACCTAGATTCACGGAAGGAAACTAGGATATTTCACCCTACAATATGCCTCTCTGACATAAATATTATCTTGAGTGAAAGAAAATTTTAAAAACAGCACATGGAGAAAAAGCTCCTCCTTTTTTTGTCTAAAGACAAGATATAAATTTTTCTTTTATTGAACACAGCCCAGAGAAGGCACCAGAAGAATCTGTGAGCAAACCTTACTCCAATAGTTTCTTCCCATGTAGTCACCTACCAGCTTGCCCTCCTAAGAGACCTAATATTGCTATCTTTTGTCTTCAAATTCATTAATTTTTTGAAAATTGTATATAAGTTGAAAGTCTAAGCTGCCATTTTGAGTTATTTTTTATTTAGGTTTCTCTTGCGTGATGGGCACTGCTCTCATTTAATAGAAAGTTTTTCTCTTGTTATTCTTTCTGTTATAATTCCAACTGAAACCCTAAGAAGGGTGTGCCTTCTCTGTACCACAAAAGTGAATTTAGTGAGTTTTTTTCCTTTCAACTTCAAAGCCCCTCCATTGGTGTCACCCACATCCAAATACCATATCATTACGGATGCTGCCCACACAAGGTGCATGATACAGAAACCACAATTAGTGTGCTTGCTCTGTCTAATTTCTGAAGATAATTAGATTAATGGATACTGGACTTATATGACAGAATTAGCACTGCCACCTGAAATAATAATTAGGAAATATTTTTCTTTTTATCACAATCAAATTTAAAATGTTTTCTTTGATTATATAAATAGTACATGCCAGTCATAAACTATTTGAATTACAAACGATATGAGTAAAAAATTAACATATATATATATATAAATAGAATAAAATATCAATTAACATATCAGTCATATTAACCATCCTTATAGTCATCATTCTTCTATGCATCTCTTTATGCACATATTATAGCTAATTTTACATAAATGAGTTCACATCCTGCATGCAATTTTTATTATGGACACTTCCTTTTTCAACACAGTGAGTCTTTTGTTTTTGTTAGTTTGTTCATGATTATTTTGTATACATTTTCCATCTCTTTTTCTCTCTCCATTGAATAACTCACCTTCTACTCTCTGGTTATTCTTCATTAATAGTTAATATTATAGTCTTCTATGTGTTCTCTTCTTGCTTATGTTGTACATACACAGATATACACATACATGTATGTTAGTGGAAAAAAGTTTTTCATGATTTGACCTATAAAATGAAATTATATTCTATACCTTTCTTTGATTCTTGTTTTTCTCACTTGATGATCACATTATAGAAGGACCACCAAATCGTTCAGTATAGATATAACTTGTTCTTTAACAATCCCTTTATTATATTTCATAGTTTAGATACACCACAATTTTCAAGTCTTTATTTACTGATGATTATAGACACTCCCTCCAGTTTTTTAACCTCTACACTCACAGAAAGAGAATCTTAAGTTCAGTCTGCTAAAGCACTTTTCTCATCTTTGCAGATTTGTTAAAGTAATTTTCTGTTTCTTCTTTGTATCACTGTCTAGTGATTTGAATGGAGCTGTGTGGTTCAGAACCTTTTAGAGATTGTAGGTCTCTTTTAAAAAATCTTGTGAAAGTGACAAATCTATCCAGGAAAAAAAATGTTCTTACATTTAAAAAATTATTTATAATTTTAGTGTCCTTCAACACAGTAAAAAATTCTTGAATTTGAAAGGAAAATTATGTTCAACAACAAAAAAAATTATATTAGCTTTGCTATCATCTCCCAAATCTCTGAACCTCCTCATTCTGTTGTTGATCATCTATAATAGATCATGGACTGGTAGCAGACTAAAGGCAGGCAGCTGAGAAGGTTATGTTCACACCCTTTAGAGAAGTACCAGGTGCCTTTCTGAGTGCCAGTCTCTGTTTCTGTGGTAACAGTAAAGAAATAGTCTGGAGTTGTTGAGGTTAGGAATTGGACTCCATGTGCCACCTCTCCTGTATCTGTTTCCTCTTTTTCATCTGTCCCTTAAAGGTTAGAAGTTAGCCCAAGGCTATAAGACAGCAGAGACAGACAAGGTCAGATTATTAAACCTAGGCCACCCAATGACATATACAGTATCAAATTTGGAGTGTTTTTTGCATTTAAGCAACATGTGGTTTTAGCAAATTTTCTCTTATTTAAGTGATGGGTTAATAGAATTGTTAATTTATATTAAAGAAATTCATGAAGAAGAAAATACAACCTGTGTGGGTCTAAGGTTATACAGTATTCATGGAAACCAGACTGAACAAATAATGAAGGATGAGAAAGAAATCCCCAAAGTCACCAAATAAGCAATCAAAATACAACATCAGGCTAGGGCTATACATGAAGTGAAGAAGACACCAAAAAGTTGGGTGGTGATTAAGGCCAGGGTGGTCTTTGTGACAAGAAACGACTAACCAGGGGAAGCTTTAGAAATAATGACCATGCAAATTTTATTGCTAGATAAACCTTGACAAGTTTCCTTAGGCAACAAACGAGGGAGAATGGAACACTTGGGGAAAACCATTTTAAGACAGTTAAAGCCACATTCTGCTACTGGCTGCAGAATATCTCATTCCCCAAAACCTTGTGTCAGAAGATGGTGCACATGAGAACAACCATTGATTGGATTTTAATGAGTAAACCAAACATTCTTGTAAGACTGGTATCCAAAAGTAAACCTAAATTCCCTGCTGTAATCACCCAATGGGAAAATCCACTGTTTTGATATTGCATATTACTGTCTGTTCTACAAACCCTCCTATTTTTCTGTAGGGAAAACCTGTGCAGTGAGCAACACTGTAATTTCAGCTGCAAATTCTCTTATTATCATTGGCACCTCAGCAGCAGCATCTGGCTGAGTTGCAGTTATGACAGGGATCCCTTCAGATTTTCCTTGTTACTCAAGAATACCAGGGCCTGACTGCCTTTGGCTCTTCCTAGACCAGTGGTTCTTAACTTTTTTTGAGGTACCAAACCCACCAGTTTCATATGCACATTCACCAAACCCTTCTTTAGTGATAAATAAAATATGATTTTTTTTTCGAAATTCAAGACATAGGTATATTTTTTTTACTGGTGCACAAACTGAGCCGTGCACGAACATCACCTTGCTCAAAGAACAAAACCAACAAAGTGCATGAACTCACAACAAATCACGATATTACTGTATTCTGGCCTCTGCGGCAGAGGCTTCTCCGGACCCCTGAGACCGACTCATCGAACCACTAGGGTTCGATAGAACCCAGGTTAAGAACCACTGTCCTAGAGCCTCTTCTGCTTTTCAGCCTTTGGCATGTTTTGCCCAGTAGCATCTCCTTTGGACTTCATTGGGAGCTCAGACCTAGGGAAGCTGTGAAGTTGTCAAAGAGGAAAGTTGCAGAAAATGAGAACCTAGCATTAACAGGGCTTTCTGTATGGCAAGCACTAAGACAGACACTTTATACACATTATCTCTTTTGAACTCCTAATGACTCTAAGAGGGTAATAACCCCATTTTTCAGATGAGAAACATATAGCTCAGAGAGTTTTGAAAATTTTTCTGTGGTCAACCAGCATTAAGGAGACGGAATTCGTGTGCAACTGGTCCATATTCATTCACTCATTCACTCCTCAGGGGATTCCTCGTAGTGTCCCCTAACATTAGAGCAGTGGTTCTCAAACTTTTTGAAGTCAGGGTGCATTTAAAATGCTACATATAATTGTAGGCACACTACATACAAATTTCTTAGAAATATGTTGTAATAATTAACTCAAATATTAAAGAAAAAAAATAAAGTCCAAGTGTGCTTTTATGGTAATTTAATGAACTAAATATGACAAAATTATATTTATTCTGACATTAAAAACATTTTTATGTTACATTTTTTGAGTTATGCTTTTTAGAATTCATTAAAAAGAGGGGTTAAAAAAATTTAAAAAACAACAAAAAGTTATCTTTTTATTATATAGATACATTCTTATATCTTAAGTCAGAATTCTTAGTAAGATTTAGTAAATTCAGCAGGTCCCGCCACGAGTGTGTTAAGTTTTTTCATTCTTGCGTTTATGACAAACATGAGCCTGATGTGTCCTAGCAATTTCTTCACTGTTTGGGCATATATTTGAAAGGCAAACTCTCATTTCCTCATCAATACATTGAAGAATTCCTCTCTTTTTATTCTTTATTCTGTTGAGTGCAGAAAAACCCCACCATACATATCATCTTAACTTGACACCAAACAAAGGATAGAAGAAACTTGCTTCCAGTCTTTTTGGGGAACATGGGGGGTAGTGTAAACAATCCAGCCCCACAGCTTAACAGCCTTTTGCAACTTAATCAGGCAAGTGAGGTGGGGGGTTGGGCAAACTGTCAGCTTACAACCAATTTCCTATACCTCTGTCCCCCAAAGATCTAAACTCCAAAAACCCTGTTGATTTATTGGTCCCCAACAGGCACATATTTCTCTGGCATACCATAGGGCTCACCTGGAAATCTTCTAGGGTGCACCAGGGCACCCTGGAGCACACTTTGAGAACCACTGCATTAGATCTTCAGGCAGCAATTCTTATCAAACTGAAACAGGGAAGGATTTTCTTGCTTTATTTTGCTTTGTTCTAGGTTTTTAGAAGAAAGTATATCTGGAACAATTTTGCTTTTCAAATACATTTTTAATTGATATATATATATATATATATATATATATATATATATATATATATGTATGTGTGTGTGATATATTTACAGAAAAGTATAAAAATGATAAATGCTGATCTCAAAGTATTTTCACAAAGTGAATATACTTGTTTAACCATAATTGGGCCCTTTTATTTATTAGTGGGTTTTTTTTCTTCTTTTGAAGTTTCTTAAATTTTCTGTGTTTTTTCTAGGTATTGACTATGAATGGAATTTTTTAATAGGGAACATCTCTTCAGAGAGAAACTAATTCTCAGTTTTCATCAAGAATGAATTCAGTCCATTCACTTCTGTTGCCAACCAAAAACCAGCCCTTGCATAACTAGGGGTTTTTACACCTCCCTGAGAAACAAACGTCTTCTTTCTTCACTGGCCCAGACCCTAGCTCACAACCTTGTGGCAGTCTTGACTGTTTTATTCCTATCATTACATACCTGTATCCAGGAAATAAAAGCAATATATGTGCTCTTTTAAAACTCTTTAAACAACTTTTTAACCCTTCTCAATTGATATCTCAAGTCTAAACCTGCCCATTTCTCTCACTGGAACGACAGTTCCTACCACCAGAACTAGAGCCTCAGGAAGACGGGGCTTGCTGTTTTGTGCATGGATGTGCTCTATAAATTAGAGCAGTGTGTGGCATAGAATATTTGATAAAGGAATAAGTGAGTAAACAAAATACCCGCATTCATCCAATCTCAATTTTTTTTCATTTCTTTAACAAATTTCATTAACTGTTAGGTCATTTGATACTCTTCCTTTAATCTATTCTCCATTTACCACCACCGTAATCATTTTCCAGGCCCTGCCATCCATGTATTTATCACATTAGTTCTTTTTATAGTCCCATTTAGTCTGCACAGTATCATTTTATAACTAGAGCCTAAACCCCCTTCTATGTAGTCTTTTAATTCTATTCTCTATGCAACACTCATTGTTGCTAGATTTTCCCCCCTAATTTTATTTTTTAGACAGTATTCCCTTTCTGAAAAACTTACTCATAAATTAAAAAGGATTATTTCAGAAGAGGGGTACTACAAATAATTTTTACCTCCTTTTTTTGTACATTTCCATGTTTTCCAAATATTCTAAAATAAATTTTTTAGTCAAAATTTCAATACATATTATTATTTTTTAAAATAATATCTTCTCAAGCATTAATTCCACAATATTTACTGACTATGTGCCTGGTATGGTTTTAGGTTCTAGGGACACAGTTCTTGTTCTCAAGGAGCTCACAGTGTAATAATGAAGAGAGAGGAATAAACAGATAATTACAATCAACTGAGAAGATGTGTCTAGGGTTAGCCATCCCTGTGGCCTTACCAGGGATCAAACCATGACAATGTGGTCTTGGAGCCCAGATAGGCTAAGAACACAGGAGGAGCACACACTCTTACCTCTGAGTCAGAAAACCTTCCCAGAGAAAGTCTCAAAGAAATTTTAAACCAGGTGAGAGTAGAGAGGGGAAGCAGGGAGTGAGGAAGAGGAGATGACAGAGAATGTGTAAAGCCCAAAGGAACAAGAATGGCTGGAGCAGAGGTGTATGCACATGCACAGTGGGGGATGGGGAAGTAAGGATTTCTTCAGAGATGGAACTCCACAGGAAAGCAGAAGAGAGACCTGAATTATGCTAAGGAGTTCCAGTTCAATCCCGAGGGCACTAGGATAAGGTGACCAGATTTTAAAATTGGTAAAGTGGGACACCATTGACCAGGGTGGGGGAGGGTTCTTGATTAAATATTTGGTCTATATGGAGCAAAAAAATTTTTCATAGAATGCAAAAATAGTGTTGTAATATATTTTTTAAAATTTCAACATAATTACAGTTTACAAATATAATATATTTAAAAAATTATGTATAGTATTATTTTATTCTTTGGCATATTTCTCATTTGAGTGAATTTTTTTTTAGTAGATTGCTGTCGTTGTTTAAAAGGTCATGAAATTTTTCACAAGAATTTGTTAAACTATATTTCACACATGAAATGGCTTTCAAAGTCTCAACACTTAATTGTGGTTTTTCTGATGTCCACACTTTATTTACTGTAGAAAAAATGCGTTCAGTTGCAGCATTAGTTCCTGGTAAAGACAGCGTGTATTCCACAATTTTTAGTGCATTATTGTATGGAACATGGTTTGTTTCAAAATGATGAAATATTTGTAACCATTTGTTCTCTATTATGATTTTTGCTGATGTTCAAGATTTCACCTTTTCCTTATCAATCTATTTTTTTAATAATGATAACTCATTAAAAAGATCATTTTCAAAAATATTACTATATGGGAAATTTTGAGTGAGTCAGAGGGATCGGGTTACAGGTCCCAAACCGATGCCGGAGCTGCACGAGTGGGCGGGAGCAGGCAGGGCAGCACCTCCGGCATGCTCCCCTCACCCAGCCCCCCGCCTGCAGGAAATCGAGTGGCTTGCACCTCGCAGAGCCTGGAGCCCCACTCCGGCGTCCAGGACATGGGCCTATGGGTAATTAGGGGACTTGACAGCCACCACCCCAGCAGATACTTCCCGCCCGCCTGAAGTTCTTTGTTTTGGGGCCCGCACGGGGCAGCTGGCAGCAGTGCTCCCGCTTACAGGTCGAGGTGGTGTCTCCCCGCCAAAAACCATATATTCCGTTCCCGTTCTCCCATCGTTCCCTAGCTTTTCATGCATTCTTTCCAAAAATCAGGACTTTTTTAAAATGCCACGGGACGCGGGTCAAATTATTAAAAATCAGGACTGTCTCGCCAAAAGCGGGACGTCTGGTCACCTTACACGAAGCACTGAAGAATTTAAGCAAGGGCAAGACATGGTCAAATTTTCATTTTGAAATGTCATTCTGGTCACTATGTTGAGAATGTATGAGAGAAGGGCAACATTGTAGACTAGTTAATCAAGGTCAAATTTAATCTCAACAATCTCACCTATCCCCAACCCCCCCTTCCAATCTCTCTCCAACAGTTCCCTTAAGGGACTTTTCTATTTCAATCAATGCTCCTATTCTTTCTATTCCTGTCCCTCTGGCATTGCTGTTGCAGTTAGTTCTTTCCCACAGAGAACTTCCTCTTTCACTTCTCCTCTGATTTCTCCAAGTCTTAACCTTCTTTTTCCTGATGGATACTCACAGCTATTGTCCCATCTCCCTTTCTCCTTCCTAGACTACACTCCTGGACCTGGTGACTTTGCTCTGTATCTTCTTGTAATCCCAAATACCCTAACACAACTGCACATACAAATCAGAACTCAACATGTGTTTATTTCAATTGATGGTGATTTAAACACGTGACTCAAGTGAGTTTCAACATCTATTTATTTGTTTTTAAATGAGAGGAGGGGAGATACTGAGACAGACTCCTCCATGCTGCCGCCTCACTGCGCTGGGACCAACGGAGTCATTTGACTGCAGGAGGGGAAGAGGGAGAGAAGAGGGAGAGGGAAGGGGAAAGAAACACAGTGGTTGTTTCTCCTGTGTGCCCTGACCAATAAATGAAACTGGGACATCCATATGCCCGGCGGAGGCTCTATCTACTGAGCCAACTGGCCAGGGCCAGTTTTAATACCTTAATACCTCCCCTGAAAGGATGTTTCCACAAGTGGTGGGTGTAACCAGGATTGTGTAATTTCCTGTGGGAAAGCTTCTTTTCCACCTAAGCAAACCCTGAAATTCTTCCTGGAACACCATTCTTTTAGCTTACAAAATTATACTCCCTCATTAAGGCTAATTTCTTAATATAAAACAAAGCTTTTATCATTTATTTTTACTTCAATTTGAAATATCCTCAGATCCTTTTGCTGTAATTTGATACTTCTTTGTCCTAATGAGAGGACAACAATAGTGAAGGGCTGGAATAAAAAAAATCAGAAGTCTAGGATTGGACAGAAGGTTGATAGCAAGGATGGAAGTTACCAAGATGAAGACAAGCTTCTAAAATGTCTTAGTGTATAGAGCAATAGTAGTGTTAATCTTCTAGAGCATTGATTCTCAAAGTGTGGTTTCAGACCAGCAGCAGACTCACCTAGGAATTTTTTAGACAGCAAATTTTGGATCTTTCATGTGATCTATTCAATTCAGAAACTCTAGGGCAGTGTCCAGCAGTGGTGACTTGGAGACTACTACTCACTGCTTGAGAGTTTAAAGGCATTACTAAAAATCTGAGTTTAGTTTCCCCTTCTACACTCCCTGGCAACACAGATAAAAACAGACAAAAAGGCATTTCTGAGATGTTAATTTCTGGATTAAAAGAGGTTCTATTTAAAACCCCCACTCAAAACAAATTGCTGAGTACCTATGGCATCCCAGCTACTATCTAAGTCATAGTAAATACAAAGATAAGTGACTATTCCCTAGAGGAGACCTGCTCAAGACTGTCTGTGTGTGCCAGTGCCCATGTCTGTGCCTTGCATAGCGTGTGTGCTTGTATGCATGTTGATCTGTGTTGGGAGTAGAGTAGAAGATGAGAAGGCTTTCTGGGAATGATGAGTCATTTAGGAGGCAATGTCAAAAAGTGAGAAGGGTCAGCCTGCAGAAAGACACAAAGATTCCCTTGTCAATACATATTTTGATCTTTAAAGGTATCGTACAACCTTACAGAAACAAAACTAGGTAAAGTTTGCTTTTTCTCTCTGATTGGCTTTACTTTGATCTCACAACTCGGATGAAAAAGAGACATCTGCATCCTAGTTCCTCACCATCTTTATCAAAGTACAACTTTATTTCCAACTTCATTTTCTGGCCATTTTTCAAAGATTTCCTGAGGCTGCTGTTCTCTTTGGTTTTTCCTGAATCTGCCACCTACGTAAAAGACCAGTTCTCTTACCACCCACAATTTCTTCAGGCCAGCTCATCTCAGGCAAAACTATATCACAGAGTCAACATTTACTCTGCTTGCTTTTCTCCAAACAATAAACTTAAGAGGTTTCCTCAGAAATCTCACTATCTACCTGAGGACATAAAACCTTGATAAGGTAGAAAAAACAACAATGTAGTCTGCCAATAACTTATCCAAAATTGTTCAATCCTTAAACAATGTAGACAGACAGGACCCACAAGCTATGGGCCAATTAAAATCGAGCCTGCTGTCTATTTTTGTACAACCTGTGAGTTGAGATTTTTCTCATTTTAAAATGGTCAAAAAAATTTTAAAAATGTAATACTTCAAGACATGTGAAAATATGACATTTAGATCTGAGAGTTTATAAAGTTTTATTGGAACATATAACATTCATTTAATTATATTTCGTGTACAGCTGGTTTCTTGTTACAATGGTAGAATTAAGTATGTAGTTGTAACAAAGACCATATAGCCTATAAAGTCTAACATATTTATTATCTGGCCCTTTACAGATAATGTTTTTTGACCTCTGCTGTAGGACAGGGGTTTCCAAATTAGTTTACAAAAACAAATGAACAAACAAACAAAAAACAATATATGAAACAGAAAAGTAGACTCTACTTATTCAATCATTACTAACACTATTCTCCTATTTTTTATCTTTTTCCCTTTTCCAGTTTCCCAGGTACCTTCAAGAAATGCTAGGGCGCCTGACCAGGTGGTGGCACAGTGGATAGAGCGTTGGACTGAGATGCGGAAGACCCAGGTTCGAGACCCCGAGCTAGCCAGCTTGAGCGTGGGCCCATCTGGCTTGAGCGAAAGCCCGCCTATTTGGACCCAAGGTTGCTGGCTCCAGCAAGGGGTGTCTCGGTCTGCTGAAGGCCCACGGTCAAGGCACATGTGAGAAAGCAATCAATGAACAACTAAGGTGTTGCGACAGCAACAAAAAAACTAATGATTGATACTTCTCACCTCTCTTCGTTCCTGTCTGTCTGTCCCTATCTATCCCTCTCTCTGACTCTGTCTCTGTCTCTGTAAAAATAAAAGTAAAATAAAATAAAAAAAAGAAATGCTAGGGCTCCAAGTTGAAAAATATTGCTATCATAGTTTGGAGTAGGTAGAGATCCTCTGGGGCAGTTAAGCAAATTTTCTTTAAAAAAAAGTGAGCATTGAACAAGGCTTTGATAATTAAGTAAAATTAAGAATAAAGATTATTAAAATTTTTCAAACAGTTAATAATATGACTTATATAAGAATTTATTTAATTCATTAATTAGAGAATCAGAAGAATAGTAAAGCTAGTCCAAAGAATATTTGAGAAACTAAGTGCATATAGACATTTGAAAAAAAATGTTAGAATAAGTTTAGGTTTGGTAGAAAATTGGTCAATATCTTGAAGGCAGTAAAACCATTATCATTGGGGTTATCTTTTCTACTGGACAGAAATCATTGATCTTGCTAATAGGCAAAAAACTATAAATTAACATGTAGGTTTCCCTAAGTCTAGATTTATGATCAATAGTGAGTAACAAGTCAAATAAAAATATATTCTCCTACATGATTTGATAATTCTTGAATTGACCAGTTAAACAATATTCTAATGAACATTAAAAGGATATGCCTTTTTCTTTTTCTTAGTTACAAGTTTTGTCTACTTTTTTTCTAATAAGATTTAAAGGAGAATATTCCTTTAAGGTTTTGTTCTTAGCAAAAGTTGAGAGGTACATGAGAGAATAAAATTTCCCCCCTTATTCTTCTAGCTGGTCTAATAACCAAGTTGACACGAGACAGATTAACAGAAGAAAATATCCACATTTATTATGTTTGTAAAAATGGGAGTTGTCAGGGACCTCACTGTGGAGATGCCATATGGCACCAGCAGAGGCATCTGAGAAGTGCGGCGCTCTCAGTGAGTGCTCTCTGTGACTCTTTGCCATTTGCTCAAAAGTCAGAATGCTGTCACCCAAAGACAAACATCATGCCTCAGGAGGGAGACTAATGTTTGTATAGAGTATAACAACTGCCTGGTGTTATGTTTTAACTTAGAAATACACTGTTCTTTCTGGAGGTCTAAAAGACAGCCTACGATACGGTTTTGCTACTAATCTCTTATAAAAAAAAAAAGGACCCCATTCTGGGAGAGTGTGGGTTTTCCCTGCCTTCCACCACCACCATCAGGAGGGAGCAGCTGCTGTGCCCCTGTTTTTCTAAGTTTCCTCTATTAAAGCTCTTATGAATATGGATAGTTCTACTTGTCAGTTCTTTGGAATTGATCCTGAATTCAGACTTTTGGGGCTTTCCCCCAACAAAGGTTCCATAGGAATATGGGGCCTTAGAAGCTAAGGAGCAGGGATCGGGTCTAGGGGGAGAGGTTTGGTCTTCAAGGACATGGTAGTTGAGAAGGAAACATTTGGTAAAGTCTTGCCAGGTCACCCAGCGACACTGGCACACAGAGAGGAAGCTAATGGACTTTCCTAGGTTTCTCCCTGTCTGCCACATTTAGTCCATGTTTGAACATAAACTTTTTATTCAGGTAAGGTGGAAGTAAAGTGTTCTCATTGAGTCTTTTGTTTCTTTTTTTTTAAGAAATATTTTTAATTCTTTTTTTTAATTTATTTATTCATTTTAGAGAGGAGACACAGAGTGAGAGAGAGAGATAGAGAAAGAGAGAAAGGGGTAGGAGCTGGAAGCATCAACTCCCATATGTGCCTTGACCAGACCAGTGCAGGGTTTTGAACTGGCGACCTCAGTGTTCCCAGGTCGACGCTTTATCCACTGCGCCACCACAGGTCAGGCAAGTCTTTTGTTTCTTAAAAATAATCAGCTTACAATAACCAATATCCCAAAAAAGTCACGTTTTGAAACAGCAAAACTCGATGCCCCCTCAGAGGCAAGAATGTACATGGGCTGATGCTCTATTTTGGAGACAGAACATTGAAAAACCTTCCAAAGATGCCTGGGTTTCCTCTAAAAGCCATGAGTTAAGGGGATGGTAGGAACGGCATTCATATTTTAAAGCAGCTGTCTCTCTTTGTCAGGTTTTTAAACTACACTATATATTTGAAATTCTCAATCAGCAGTCCTCCAATTTCCAATGGCAATATTAAGTTTCAGTTTACCATTTCAAAGACATTAAAGGAAAATGTCCCAAAAATCCCCCCAAAGAACCAAAGAAATAAAAAATTATTTTTTCTAATCACATCAATAAAAAGGCATCTTATCATTGTTTTGATTTGCATTTTCCTAACTACTAGTAGTAACTAGAGAAATTCAACATTTTTACATATGTGATTTTCTTTGAATTTTCTACTTATATTTTTAATTTTTTTATCTCATTTTTTCCTTTAAATTCCTTTCCTTTTGTCATATCAGTCTTCCTTACGAAGGAAATTGACCTTTCACTATAGTCAGTGCAAATATTTTCTCCCAGTAGTCATTTCACTTTATTTATGGTGTCTTTTAGAATTCTAAACATTTTTTTAAAGTTTTCTTTTAATGTGATAATATCTGTTCATCTTTTCTCATTTGGCTTTTAGATTTCCTATGTTGCTTAAGCATGTCTCCTATATTCTTAAAGTTATCGGTATGTTCTAAATTTTCTTTAAACATTTTTAATATTTTATTTTTTACATTTGCATCTTTAATCAATTCAGAATTTATTTTTATAAATAGTATGAGAAACAAGTTAATGCTTTTCTTCTTTTTTTAAAATTTATTTTAGAGAAGAGAGACAGAGAGAAGGGAGGGGGGAGGAGCAGGAAGCATCAACTCCCATCTGTGCCTTGACCAGGCAAGCCCAGGGTTTTGAACCCCCGCCCTTATTGTTCCAGGTCAATGCTTGATCCACTGCGCCACCATAGGTCAGGCCTGCTTTCCTTCTTATAGCTAATTATCCCAACACTATTTTTCAAATTAAGCATCAAGTCCCCAATAGAATTAAAATGCCACTTTTGTCATATATCAAGTTTCCTATGTGCTTGGATCTTTCTCTTAACTTTTATTTTTAAAAATAGATTAATTCTAAACTCTTGCTAAAATCCCTCTTTGATTACAGGCCAAAGTTTGTTCCAGTTCCTGTAACTGTGTATATATATATATGATTCAGCTACTCACAGCTGTCTAGACGCGTTCACTGGAAATAAACTGCGGTGTTCCGCAAAGCCCTGGGAACTGCTCCATAGGTATGCAGCTGCCTCTCAGGATAACGCCAGTGTGATTTCGTAACCGGGTGAATCCTGCTGCGACACAAAAAGCCAATGTTTGTGATACAGGTGCTGGTGAAAAGAAAAAAGGTTCATTCAAGTGCCGAGCACGTGAGAGGATAGGAGTGCCCCTGTCCTCAAAATAAACCTCATTTTAACAGCTCAGACACCTTGGCCAAATTCTACGGGGAACCAGGGGAATTTGGGAGGGGAAGAATTTTTAGCGTAAGGGAGGACGTGCAGTTTCACTTGAGAGAGGGAAGTTCTTATCTTTGTGGCTGGCTGGACTTCTGTGATCTTCTGGGCCTTAACTTATCGAAGAATCAAAACTGCAATCCCCAGCATGGTGGGAGAAAGAGGAGTGGGCCCAAGGGTTCATTCTTTTTGCTCTGATGTTAACTCTCAATGTGGGTCAGCCCTAGCTAGGTCTATGATTCATTGCCAGTGTTAACATTCCTTATTACAGGAGAGGAACAGGCTGTTGAACTTTAATAAAAGCTCAGCCAGAGGTTAAAAGATAGGATTGATTATATACTTTTGATTTGTTACAGAATACGTAACTGTGATTACTAGATTACTAATATTAAATCATTGTTATAGTTACAGTGACAAGCTGGGTTGAATATTTACTAAGATTAACATAGGTAGCTTTATATAAATGATTTTATAGATTTACTTTATTAGTATATTCTTATTTTCTATGACTAGTCAGGCTAATATCAGTAATAGAGCATACCCATTACAGTTTTCCTTTTTACAACATCTTTAAATGTCTTTTTCCATGGGCTAATTCTTTCTAAACGTGACTTAATTAACTAGCAAGATGTTTCAGGAAAAATATATAAAACATCAAAATCTAATTTGTGGCTACCAGAAGGTGCTATTTCAACATGAAAACTGAGAGGGTCACATTCATTAATACAATGTTCATTAAACATTGAGTACTTACTATGTGACAGACAGGTACTGTCTAGACACTGAATATATAACAGTAAACAAGACATACAAACATCATTATGTTTATGGGGCAAGCTGGAGGAAATGGATAATACACATTTTAATTATTTTCTTAACTACGTTGTTTTTAACTGAGATATAACATGTATAATAAAGTACCCAAATCTTAAACATAAAACTTAAGATATTACTTATGCAATATATATAATATATACCATGTAACTGCCACACAGATCAAGATAGATTATTTCAGTGTCCCAGGCTTTTTTGTTTTCCCTCCCTCCAAAGTTTATTTTGATAACCACTATTTTCATTACTATCTATATGTATTAGTTTTACCAGTGTTTGAACTTTATTTATATAGAATCACAGTATATACTCTTGTGTCTCACTTCTGTCACTCAAAATTTTATCTGTGAGAGTCACTATGTTGTGACATGTAGCTAAAATTTATTCTTTGTGTTGTGTAGTATCACACATAAATATACCACCATTTAAAAATCCATTCTCTTAGATATTTTATCATTTCCACTTTTGGGATATTGGGAGTATAGTATGAACATTCTTGTACCTGTTTATGAATGATCATACTATTCATTTAATTTCTCTGAACTTAACAGTGAATTAACTGGGTCAATACAAAATAGAGACTATTGAAAAGGTCAACAAGCATATGAAAAAGATACTAATCAGAAAATGCGCATTAACACTACAGTAAAATACAATTACAAAAGGCTACCACAATGGCAGAGATTAAAATGACAGTTTCAGCAGTGGTAGAGCATCGGCCCACCATGTGGATGTCCCGGGTTCAAATGTCAGTCAGGGCACACAGGAGAAGCATCCATCTGCTTCTTCACCCTTCCCCCTCTCAGTTCTCTCTCTCTCTCACTTCTCCTTCCCTCCTGTAGCCAAGGTTCAATTAGAGCAAGTTGCCTCCTGGCACTTAGGATGGCTTCATGGCCTCTGCTGCAGGGGCTAAAATGGATCCGGTTGCAAAAGAGCAAGGGCCCCAGATGGGCAGAGCATCACCACTAGTGGGCTTGCCAGGTGAGTCCCAGTCGGGGCACATGCAGGAGTCTGTCTCTGCATCCCTCTTTTTACTAAAATAAAAACAAAAAACAGTTTCAAAGGTTGCCAATGATTTGTAATAGGTTGGAATCTCATACATTGCTGGTAGCAGTGTAAATTGTTATAATTATTTTGAGAAATTGGTCATATTTACCAAGCTAAATATAAGCCTATCTTGTAGCCAAGCAAATATATATATATAATTATTATTATGTTTGAGGTCTAAGTACTATGAAGAAAAATAAAGCAGTGAAAAAGAATAGAAAGGATGAGAAAATATTTTGTAATTTTCAGTTATTCCTCACTTGCTGCGTGCCAAGTCTCATGTAAATAACGGGGTATATAAAGAAGAATAAGATTAGGCATCTGCTTTTAAAGAGTTCCCAAGGGAAGATGGCCATGTAACCAACTAATAGTGATATTATAGAATGAGTGCTTTAACCTCTATTAGATATATGTTTTGAGAATGCATGTTAGAACAATTGGAAAATTCTGACTTGGTCAGTACGATCTCAAATCTGAAACTGAGCAATGGAGCACCCATGGAAGAGAGCAGAGCTTTGAAAGGGAGATTGAAGGCTTAAAGTCAGAGACAAAGTAGCTGAACCTATGAAACAGAACTGTGAGGAACATTATGCCCTAGGAGTTAAGAACTCAGTCTGGATTTCCACTGCTTGAGTTAAAAGCCTGATATTGCCGTTTACTAGCTGTGTGACCTTGAGTACATTCTTCAACCTCTCAATATTTGTTTCCTCCCTGGTAGAATGTAGTACTCTCTTCACTGGGTTGTTATGAGAAGTACATGAGTTAATACCTTTGAAGCACACAGGCGTTAGGAAGGACTATGGGGATGAATGTTTACCTGGTTTACGCAGCATGCTCCTTATACAAATTTAACTTTATAGACACAAAATATAACTTTAAAAGGTGACAGAAATTCTGTTAAAAATGGGAACACTGAAGCAGCACTACCAGGATGCTATCAACAAGAAAGCCACCATTTTGTTCTCCATCTTCAGTTGTCTCTGTTAGTTTGATTCTCGATCGGTCAGCTCATGAGATTTCAGTCTTTTTTGTGTCTCCCAACTGAAGGGATCAGTGTCCTTGTGCGCATCAAACCCAATCAAATGTGAACAGGAGTTTGCAGCCAAAAGGTAAAGTTTTATTTTTAAGGGAATAACATCAACCCCAGAAGCACAGGCGAGCTATTGCTCTAAAACATGGCTCTCAGCTGGCCTCTAGGTAATGAGGTATGTAGAAAAATAAAAGAGTTAGGGTTATAGTTAGGGTAATGGTCTCAATTGATTGTTTGGGGCTAGGGTAAGGAGTAGTTGATCACTGCATCTGGTCCTGAAGTTAGCCCTGGCGTTGCTCTGTCTAGTTTCGCAAGGGTATGGTCTGTGTGGACCTTTACTGGCTCTGGAGCTGAAACACAACTGATGCCTAGATGTTATCTCTAGTTCGACTGCAGTTCTACCTCTGAGGTCAAGATATACAAGGCTTTCTTCATAACATTATTTGATGCTGACCAGAACCTCATTGTACTAAGGTCTTAATGGTTAAGGGAGTAAACATTCAAGGAAGAAGGAATATATCAGGATGCTGGATGAGGCCAGTTTAAATCAAAATAAAAAAAGGTCAGATTAAAGAAATACATTTTATGCAAGATTACATCTGTGTTTTTCCCTTTTTCTATTGCCATCTAAAAAATATCGGGAAAGTGATTTAAGCCGAGGTCAGCGATAAAGGATCTGAGGCCCAGATTCTCAGATAATTTAGATGCCAAGTATTTTTTTTAGCATGGATTAAAAGATTTCAAGAGAATTATAATGATCCTACTGTAGTGTGTAACCCCTTAGTTATGACAATAATATTCGGAAGCTAGTAGAGATTCATTGATTACTCAAAAGAAGTCTTATTCGTCATTTATGCACAGACCTGGGATCCTGAGATGAAAACAGTGGTTCTTAAAATGTAGTCCCCAGACCAGCAACACCAGCATCACCTGAAAACTTGTTAGAATGTTAATACTCCAGTGACTTCAGAAACTCTGGGAATGGAGTCCAACAATCTGTGTTTTAACCATTCCTCCTCCTCCTCCTCCTCCTCCTCCTCCTCCTCCTCCTCCTCTTCCTTCTTCTCTCCCTCTTCTTCTTCTCTTCTTCTTCTTCTTCTTCTTCTTCCTCCTCCTCCTCCTCCTCCTCCTCCTCCTCCTCCTCCTCCTCTTCTTCTTCTTCTTCTTCTTCTTCTTCTGGCAGGCGCACAGGCACGCGCCCTGGGCTCTGACTTCTGAAGGGCCCACAAAACCCCAACTTTACACTTTTTGCTAATAACACCAAGTTTGGTTTTATATGTATGATTTTAACATTAATAGTACATAATATTTTTTATTTATTTAAAAATATGGTTAACATATATTTTTATTTTCCCTGTCTTTTTTTCTTTAAGAGGTCCAATATTTTCTTCTGCACCTGGGACCTCAACTGACCTTAATCCACCTCTGGTTGTAGCACATCAGTTGTTCCTTAATTGCTTTTTCATATGGGCCTTCACCAGGGAGCTTCAGCAGAGTGAGTGACACCTTGCTCAAACTAGTGACCTTGGAGGCATGTTTATGATCCCACGCTCAAGCCTGCAACCCTGTGCTCAAGCTGGTGACCTCAAGGTTGCAAACCTGGGTCCTCTGCATTCCATCCCAGTGCTCTATCCACTGCTCCACTGCCTGGTCAGGCCTCTGGGTTCTTCTGATGCAGGTTAAGTTCTAGAACCATTGGTACAAAATCATCCTTTCATTTTCTATCCAGTCACCTTTTTGTCTAAATGGAATCTATGTCAGAAGAGAAGGTATCAGATCCATTCCATCTCTGGTATCTTTCTCCTTTTCCTCTCTTTCTTACTCTGTCAATTCCTGCTTAGTTCTACCACTCTACTGGAAATTTAGGTCCTCTTCAGAGGAATAATTTATATACAAGATAAAGAAAACTTTTGCTTGCTAATTTTGACTTTAGCTCAAGTCAGAACTGACATATGTTATAAAACAAACAAAAATATGCTTTCCCAAAAAGGGGAAGAATGAAGAAGGAAATCAGCTCTTTCACCAAAATTTTTGGTTTAATAGCCTTAAATCATAATCTAAAAGTGAGCGTCAGTCTTCAGGTATTGTTGGATAGCAGTAGAATTCATTCTGAAGTTTTATGTATGCAAAATTTGAGTGAGTGAGGAACCAGAGTAAGCCTTCTATTAGGCACACATCAAAGGAGAAGCAGAGAGGAACACTCCTAGGCTGATCCCAAACCATACGCTTTAGGTGCTGCTTACACATTACCAAATAATTTTCAGTCAATATGCAGTGCCCTGAAGCAATAGGACAAATTTAGTTCAAAAAGGAAACCCTTCAATATATGGGAGCTTCAATGATATCTGCATTATTTTCTTCCTATAGTAAATATTTGTTTTAAGAATAAACAGAATTATTATAGAAATATTGAACATAAATTATAATAGACATTAAATGTATATTTAATAATAGACACATAAATATATAATAAATTATTATTAATAAAAATAATGTTATAATATTTTAGTACAATTTAAAAAAGGGAAAAATATTTTCTCACTACAGGATGTATTTGTCTTTAGAAATATTTATTGCCATGCAATCCTTTCTGTTTCTCTTTGTGAGACTAACCTATCCATTCTATCCACAGTATTTCAATCTCTCACTCCTGTATAAACTACAATCCACCCCAGCATTGAAACTTCCTGTGACAACCAAGCATCCCTTCAAAAGGCTGGGCCATACTGTCATCTAATAAAATGTAATGTGCCAAGGAAAAAAATACATAAACTATTTCCATTATCTCAAAACTTCCCTTGCCCTTTTGTACCAGTCCCCCCATCCGAGTCTTAGTCCCCGGCAACTATTGATTTGTTTTTGTCTTTGTGGTTTTGCCTTTTCTAGAATATTATAGAAGTGAGTCATGCGGTATTTAACCTTTATTTCTATCTACTTTCACTTAGTATGTTTTTAAGAATTATTTATTTTGTCATATGTGTCAAAAGTGTTTTCTTTTTTTTATACTGAGTAGTAGTGAAAAGTTTTGACTTTTTCAAGAATTTGTTGGCAATCTCACTTGCAGTAGGGTACCAACGGAACCCAATGGTGATGCTCTCCTAAAGCATCACTGAGAAACAGAAGCTGTACTGAATCATAAGCAGGTTTGCAGTGAAGTAAATATGAATAGCCAGTCAGATTTCTTTGCTGAATGATGCTGCACACTATTCTTTTAAGGCCTTTGGTAGATTGCAGAAGTTACTCTTGGAACCCAACTTTTCTCCTTCTAAAGCAGGAATAGTAATAATGTGTATAGTTTGTTATTTAATGAAATGAAGGTTTTGTTCACTGATGGAGGTGTGAAAAAGCAAATTTTAAACCTTTCATCCAAACCATTGGTTTCAGTCCTGCTTGGGTATCAAAATTACCATTAGAAACTTAAAGTATCTACACCAGTGGTTCTTAACCTGGGTTCTATCGAACCCTAGGGGTTTGATGAGTCGGTCTCAGGGGTTCGGAGAAGCCTCTGCCGCGGAGGCCAGAATACAGTAATACTGTAATTTGTTGTGAGTTCATGCACTTTGTTGGTTTTGTTCTTTGAGCAAGGTGATGTTCATGCACGGCTCATTTTGTGCACCAGTAAAAAAACATATACCTATGTCTTGAATTTGGAAAAAAAATTGTATTTTATTTATCACTAAAAAGGGTTCGATGAATGTGCATATGAAACTGGTGGGTTTGGTATCTCAAAAAAGATTAAGAACCACTGATCTACACAAACCAATCCCCACCCCTGACTTTGACATTAAAATCTGCAGTCTAGTGCTAGAGTGTGAGCATTTTAAACATGGCTATTGGTTCCAGTGAGTAACCAGAGTTGAGAATCCCATGCTTGACACTCTCCTTAATTCTGAAAACTTGAATTTTTTAATGTAAATGAGGCTTAAGCTTTACTTTTTCTCATTAATTTCCTCCTCTCTTCCAAAGATGAAACAAACACTTTGAGACAGGTCATCTATAGAGAAGCCTGGGACATCTACATTTACTTTTGTAGAACTAAGTACAAGGAGCCAGGAACCACAACTTTAAAGGTTCCTGGGGAACCCATTATCCAACCCTGTGGCATCCTTTGAGAAAATGCCAGTAGGAAGCCAATGTCAGTCATGAAGAAAGACTGGGGTCAACTTCGGGCTTATTTTCAAGCATAGCACAGCACTAGCTATGGTAGGAGTCACATAACATTATGAGGGATGATTAGGTCTATGTGACCAACCTGCTGTACCAAAACATGTCCAGCCCAGTGTGGGCCAACTTAATGAGTAAATTACAGTGGTCCTTCGTCTGTCACTGGGGTGATTCCAGAACCCCAAAATAGGTGAAAATCCACTAAGTAGTGACCTTATATTTATTTTATTATTTATATATATTTTAAGGCTCTATAAACCCTCCCCACATTTTTATAAACCTTTCCCACACTCTCTTTATATTGTTTCCAATTATTGTAGGCTAGAAAATGCTTATTTTACTGCAAAAATAATTAAAATACTAAATATATAAAAATACCTATATGTCGCAAAATCCCGCAACATACCGAAAAATCCATGACACAAAATTAGATAGATACAATTTAAAAATTCATGATACAATGAGACTGCGAAAAGTGAACTGCAATACAGAGAGGGACGACTGTATATAAGCTCTATAACTAACCTTATGTATAAATTATACAGAAATAGTCACTAAAATTTCCCATACTAGTGTATAATTTTAAACAGGTTTTTTTTTCACTTTTTTAAGAGAGGAGACACAGAGTGAGAGAGAGAGAGAGAGAGAGAAAGAAAGAGAGAAAGGGGGGAGGAGCTGGAAGCATCAACTCCCATATGTGCCTTGACCAGACAGACCAGTGCAGGGTTTTGAACTGGCGACCTCAGTGTTCCCAGGTCGATGCTTTATCCACTGCCCCACCACAGGCTAGTGTATAATTTTAAAAATTAATTTGTTATCTGCATGTAGATGCGGCTTTTTCTTTATTTCCACTGTCTTAATTTTATGGTGTTTATTGTCTACCATTGTAGAGAAATGAAACCATCCTCAGACACATGAGGCATTGCTGAAACAAGAGTAAATTTACAGTAATTGCTGACCACATCTTCCTAAATAATTTGAAAAGCTTTAAATTGTGCACTGAAGTTTGAAGAGTTCATTTTTTCTCTTCCTCTTTTGAAGAAGAGTCAGAATGATTTCATTTAGATTCTCACGCATTGTCTTAGTTGGCATGATTTGGTGAGAATGCAAACAATTCTATAAGTGACATCATAAAAATTAATACAAAATTGGCATTCAAAAACCTGAGTAGCAATATGGGATGGAATACAGAGCATGTACTGGGCATGTAGCTCTGAATGCCTGTTCTACTTGTAGCCTTTTTAGAGCAAACACCCAGAGTGGTTTTCTCAGCCAAAAGTCACCACCTTTCTGTGGACAATGTTACCGGCCACGTAACCACAATTGATAAACTCGGGGGGTGGGGGGGATGTCTCTCATCCAAGATATTTATTGACCAACCGATGGTCTCTGAGACATAAGCATGAAAGATCTGCCCAATAGAGGAGCTTCATATTGACTAGTCTGGCTAACCAATTGAATCCTCTCTCAAAGGGAGTTTGAATGTGAGCAGTCAGTTAGTCAGTAGAGGTAGAAGGAGAATTCATACAAGCACACATTAAAAATTGAACCACTCCAGCCTTGGTCAGGTGTCTCAGTGGATAAAGCATTTACCTGGCAAGCCAAAGGTCATGGGTTCAACCCCCAGTCAGGGCATGAATCATAAGTAGTCAATGAGTACAAAGGAACAACTAGGTAAGACAATTATTTGATGCTTCTCTTCCTCTCTCTCTCTCTCAAATCAATGGGGAAAATAGTTGAGCCACCCCTTAAATAAAAAAGTAAAGTAGGAAGTGGAAGTAATGTTGTTAATTTCCAAGGAGTCAATTAACACAGATAGCTCTTACTGTGTATGGAACTACCTTAAACATTGGTAAGGAAGTAAAAGGGAAAGATTCAGGTAGAGACCCACATAATATATGTTGACATATTTAGAAGCTATAAATCAAATCATGTCCATTAGTCAGCTCTTATATCTATCCAACAACTGCAGTTGATATGGCTCTTACAGACTGGAGGCTGAAGAAACTGGCTCTTGCTTCTCCCCCTACTCTCTCCCACCTCTACAACCTCCTACTTCCCAATGACCTGTAAGCCTGAATGGTAGTCTGGGTCTGCTGAGGCAAGTAGAAGCTGGGCTCTGACCAGGACTCCTTGGCATGACTGGCCCTGTCCAAACCTAAGATTGGAAACTCATCATATCAAGCACCCAATAATGTATAGGTGACCCGCTTCAGTGCCTCACTTCTGACTCAGATTTCCAGGTAATTTTAAGCATCTCTACAAATGACATGACAAAAGAGAAAAGATATATGCAAGACACCCATTTTACATTATTTGGGTAGACAGCCTTCTCACCCATCCCCACACTCACATATAGACACTTGCCCATGCTGACATAGAAGGCCAATTCAACTTCTACATTCTTTTTCCATAATATCTTTCACTTAATGGGGTAGTGAATTTTCAAACATCTTTAGTTTATCAAATAGAAAGAAGGCTTTATATTTCAGTGTTTTTTAACATGCAAGATACCATGCATACGGGGGCCAGTTTGGGAGCCCTTCTTGCCCTACTCAAAGGATGGTACTGGCTGTGTACAGAGCTTCTGCTTATCCTTCCCATGTCTACTGGCATCTTCCCCATGAACTTGTGCTATGAGGTATCCTAAGATCTTCCTGTGACCAGTACTTGTGAGAATCTAACTATAGGGCACTAGATCATGAATAGTGAGAAAAAATCACTTTATCTTTTTCATGATCAGTTTGTTTATATATAATGTGTGTGTATGTGTGTGTGAGAGAGAATGAGTATATGTTTTTTTGTGTGTGTGTATAGATAGATAGATAAATGTCTGATTTGTAAGATCTCTTTCAAGCGATCACAACATTTTTTGTGTGGATAAGGAAGAAATTGATAACACTTAATGTGACCCAATCAGAAAGTGAAGCTTTAAGGGACAGGAATAGAATTTGATGGTGTGATTTACTGCCTTTCAAATGTGTGGGGAGGTGCACATTGGGGTAGAGGTCTTTAAGGAACTGAAAAGCCACAGAACATAATGGTCTAACCCGCTCCTCAGGCTATGGGAAGACCTATGCCAAATACCCCCCAAGTGCAACTCTAAATGAGAGCCTTTTGCATGACACTGAGCCCAGGGACCTTCTGAGGGTCGGGAAGTCAGCAGATACACTGTGGACATTCATGTGAATAAATAAATATAAAAGTGGTATCATTTTAAAAAAGATAGATATGTCTATATATATATATATATATATATGTATATTTGTATATTTATATAAATATATATATATATATGGCTTTGATTTCTCTACCATACACCAAATTTACAGTCTTAGTGAAGAATACAGAATAGAAAACAAGCAATTACAATGCAGAAAAGAGAATCATACTACTAAGCCAGATTTGGGGTCAGGACAGGCTTCCCGAATGAAGTAAAATTTAAAATGAGATCTGAAGATTGAAAAGGGAGTTAGCTGAAACAAGAAGGAAGCTACAGACTAAAGCCAGAAAGAAGAAAGAAGGTTACATCTTCAAGGAATGGAAGAAAGGAAGAAAGGAAGAAAGGAGGCAGTAAAGGAACAGAGGACCACAGAGTCAGAGACTAAGCTTGAGTGGCAGGTGGAGACATGAGGGATGACCATGTGATGTTTGTAAGCTACAGTAAGGGTTTAAATTATATCCACAGAGCTAACTGGAACCATCGATGGGTTTTAAGCAAGTGAGTAATATATTGTTAAATAAGGAGGAAGTGACCAGACTGTTCTTTCTCTTCCCTGAACAAATGCCTATGACTACTGGATGACTTTGGATTTTGGTATATGTTTGTACCCTTGAATAATTTGAAACTAATTTTCAATATTGCTTTTCTATGAATCATTAATAAAAGAAAGCAATGGATATGTACTAAGCATAGAGTAGAATGAGAAAATATTTTAACTTCTTTAAATAATGTTCTAATGGTTTTCAACCTCCTTATACTTGGGGACCAGTGAAAAATAAGAGAATTATTATTTTTATTTTTAAGTAAAAATATCACCCTGAGCATAAGCAGAAATCTCCCTGAGCATAAGCAAATTTGACTAAGGTCATTAGATCTGTAGTTTTCATACGACATCAGGGGGGTTATTTTTTGGACCAGTGTGAAATTTCTGGCGAACTGGTTCTCAGACTGGTGGTTGAAAAACAGTGTTGTTCTAAGTAAAATTAACTGATTAAAAATACCTCTAAGAAAGAAAGGATTTTAAATTCCATATTCTGTTTTGTTTTTTCTAGTGTGCTTTTAGTCATCCATATAAACCTGTACTAGAAAACCTTACATTTTTTTATCTGATTGTTTCTTTCAACCTAACAAATAATTCTTTCCTATTCAAACCTAGCCCTGACATTCACATGCTGGATGGGGCTTGGCACCTTTTGGTCAATCAGCAACTCCCATGTGTATTTTAAAAATGTGAGTATAACTTTGGGGATACTGGTGAAAGAAAAGATACATCTCCTAGTCTTAAAAATTATGATGTAATCAGAGGAAGACCAGGTGAAAGGGGACAGAAGTTTCACCATGAAAGCAACACTTAAGCAAGTATGAAACAACGTCTCAAACAAACTGAGAATGGGGACTGGTTTGTCTTGATGTGTGGTCTACCAGCATCTACTGAATCAGAATTTTCAGGATTGTGACCTAGAATCTGCTTTTTTAATGCAGACCCCCTGTAAGACATATGCTATAATTTGAAAGCTGCCAGTAAGTGTCACAGGGAATGAAAAGAAAGCAATGAAGATTTTATTTTCCTATTGTTCAAAGATGAGCCCGAAGACTGCGTGGAAGTTTAGTCGGGACATGAGATGGATGAGTCACAATGCAAACCACTGATTTCCATGGAACCAACTCCCTTCCCTCACATTGTCATCTTTTCTACGTGGGTAAACCTGCTATGGGACACGGCCACTTGGATATCCAAAATATGTGGATTTCATTCATTTCAGATCAGCTTTGCCCAGGTTGTCTTCTTGTTCTTCTGCAGGCTTGCACTCTAGGAACACAGATGACTCACTTGAGATCTTCTTGAAGCAGACTTGTTCCTACAGTGGACACATTGAGCAGTAGCTTGAAAACCCTGGTAGTTTCACTTCTCTGGGAGGATTCACATGAAAAAAAGTATGAAGATTGCCAAAGTGAAACAAGTTGAAGGGTAAGTGGGGGAGAGCTCTACCAACTTCAACTGTAAGAATAAGAGCAACCTCAGAGTGCTTTAACCTTATATGAACTATAAATTTATTTAAAACTTGTTTTTTCTTACTTTTCAACCTATTCTGTATGTTAGAGTGGAAATAATCATATGTCTACTGAGAAAATCAGATGCAATAATGGACATAGGACACTCAGCAAAGTACATAGCTAAATATGTGCTCAATAAATGTTAGTGATGAATAACAAATAACATTGTGATTTTTAAAGGACCAGTAAAATTAATAAGTAAACTCTGTCCTAAAGGGGAAAATGTAAAATGCCTAACCATTATGCTGTTCACCTGAAACTAATATAAAATAATATTGAATGTCAACTGTTGAGCCAATAAAATATATTATGCTCACTTTGTTAAAGATGGCGCTGCGCACATGCAGGTTTTAAGAGTGAGCTTTTCCCCACATCCTTGACTAATTGGATGATGTGGGATGGTGCACTCTCATGAGGAATCCTCCCAGTATGTCTTAGATAAGTGACTTTGTATCAGAGACTTTCTTGTTTGTAGATTGGATTAAGGTACACTATAAAGTGGGGCAGACTGGGAGCTTGCTCTCTCAGTTCCTGAGGTTAGTATTAGAGAGGAGAGCAGATTAAGGTCACGTGGAGTAGAGGAGAAGCAGCCAAGATGGCGGAGCACTGAAGGAGAAGCCAGTTTGTGCAGTTTGTGCAGGAGGAGATGGTGAACAGAGGTGAGAAGGTCTGGTGAGCAGGAAACCTTTGATTCTGGGAAGCTCGGATGGGTCAGTAGCTTTGTGAGCACTGAATGAGTGGGTTTTGGAGCCCAGTGTGTGATTTTGCTTGCCCGACGGGTGCAAGCTAGAATTAAAGCTGTTGGCTGACCAGTTTTTGGCTCCGTTGTTTCATTACTGACTGTCCGAATCAAATGCAAACGTGCATTGGCCAGGCAGCCCTGTTGGTGGCCGTGACTACTGGCTTTAAATTTGGCGTAGTCTGCGGCAGGGTTTGATACAGATCGGTATGAAGCCACTACTATGTGCGGTGAAGTAGAGGACTGGCTGCTGTTATGGTTCTGTATGGCTGTTTTTGGGGGGACTGTAGGCTGGCTGACTTTTACAGTCATGTGTGAGGAAACCTAGAGCTCTATGGAAGAGGCTGCCTGGGTCCTGCAAACCAAGCAGTGGAAGGAGATGGAGGAAACGTGGGAGAAAGAGATGCCAACCCTGGAGCTGGAGGAAGTGCTGGAGGAGGAGGCCGACCAGGTTTGCGAGATTTGCCTGGACATGGAGCAGACGCCGGAGAAGGAATCACAGGTTTGTGAGTTGCAGATTGCCCTGGATGTTGTGGAGAGCCAACTGCGGCAGGAGGCTGGGGCTGAGGCTGGGGCTGGGGAAGCAAGGCCCACGACTGCGGCAGCCCAGGGCTCAAGCCTGGCAGCGGGAGATGGTGTTTCCAGCTCCTTCCTATCCAGAAGATGAGGAGAATTGGGCTGGAGTTGTGATTCACAGACTCCAGAAGGTAAACAGTGCCAGCTGCGGCAGGAGGATGAACAGACATCCCGGGAGTCAGGCATGCATCGCCGAGTGGCCACTGAAATGGCAGAGAGTGCCTGCTAAGCTGCTGATAGGTCTGCGATTTTGGGACATAGGGGTGGATGTCATCATGCTCCCCAGAGCAGAGATGAAAATGCTGACTGCCATTGCCACATGCTTCTCTTTAGGACAGTGTGAGACCTGCCATGATGGCAGGAATGAGGGGGGAGGCTAAGGCCTCATGTATGTGGACTGATTTCCTGGACTACGACTGGAGTGAGCATAGGATCCTTTGTTGAATGGACTTATGGATTTTGGACAATGTGAAATACCCTGATGGGGGTAGAGAGAGGCTTTGATGAAGGCCTTCCCCCTGCCCCGGGAAGCCTTTTAAGTGGCAAGAAAGAAGGCCAAAGACATTTTGTGCTTTTGGCAAAGTGCTCAGAGTGGTGAAATGTACCTTTGTAATTGTTGAAATTGTATGATTTGTCATGTATTTGTAATTTGTGTAATGTACCTAATTTCCCTGTACAGGGATACCAGTGGTGTAGATTGTGGGTAGTAAAGTGAGCATAGTGGTGGATTGTTGGGCAGATAAAATATATTATGCTCACTTTGTTAAAGATGGTGCTGCCCACGTGCAGGTTTTAAGAGTGAGCTTTTCCTCACACCCTTGACTGATTGGATGATGTAGGGTGGTGCACTCTCATGAGGAATACTCCCAATATGTCACAGATAAGTGACTTTGTATCAGAGACTTTCTTGTTTATAGATTGAATTAAGGGTTTTGAATATAAGCTATAAAGTGGGCAGACCGGGAGCTTGCTCTCGCTCAATTCCTGAGGTTGCTCTCACTTGGTTCCTGAGGTTGGTTTTGGAGGGGGGGGGGGAAGATTGGGGCCACGTGGAGGAGAGGAGTCAGCCAAGATGGTGGAGTGCTGAGGAGGAGGCCAGTTTGTGTAAAGAGGGGGAGATGGGAGGCGGAGGTGGGTGGGTCTGGTGATCTAGAAACCTTTTGATTCTAGGAAACTCAGTTAAGTCAGTAGCTTTGTGAGCACTGAATGAGTGGGTTTTGGAGCCCAGTGTGTGATTTTGCTTGCCTGCCAGGTGCAAGCTAGAATTAAAGCTGATGGCTCACCAGTTCTTGGCTCCATTGCTTCATTACCAACTGTCCAAATCAAATGCGAACCTGCACTGGCCAGGCGGCTGTGATGGTGGCCTTAGATACTGGCTTTACATCAACTGTAATTAAAAAATAAAAAAGGTAAAGAGAAATGTATTTCCTACCTTCTTTAAAGTGGAGACAAAGGGAATTTTGCAAATAATCATAAAATAGAGAAAATTTTTGTTTGTTTGTTTGTTTTTGTCTATACATTATCTTCTCCTCCTGTTAGTAAAAAGGACCCCTCATCTACTTTGGGAATCTTTCTCTTCCTTTTTTTGTGGGATCATTGTGCTGTGGAACTCTCAGTTTGGTTTAGACCAAAGCCATCCATCCCTACCAAAGTTGGCCAAAGGTCTTACACTGAGGGAACCCAACTCTCTCTTTTTGGATTTGACTCTTGAGAGGAGTAACTAAGATGGAAGCAATTGAGTAGATTTATCTCAGTGACACTGCCCAAAGGAACTCTGGATTCCTGAGATATCAGGAACTGTGTTGGAATTTGTCTTTTCTGATTATCTAGTTTTCCCTTTCTTTTAATTCTGTGAACTACTTAGAATTGTTAGCCAGAATCGAGTTCTATATTGCTTATACCCAAAAGGACCTGGAGACATAGAGTAGAATAAATGCCAAAATAGAGAGGCTAAGTGCTGGGTGTGGAAGGCAGGTGACTTTGCCTAATGTGATGAGGAGAGCTTCATGGAGGCAGTAGTATATCCAGCAAACATCCATCCCAATGGGTCAGTCATATCTCCATTCCTACTTCTATTCTTACAGTAGAAGAACTCCCTCTGCTCTCTTTTTGCATGATATCTGCCCACTCATAACTTTTCCTACTTCATGGCTTCTGCGCAACATCTCTTCTCTATATTTCTCTTCACTCTTTTTCACCCTAATGTCTGCATATTTCCTCAAATGTTGCATTTAAATTCCCAGAAGAAAATATTTTATTAGTCAAGGCAGCTGCTATCTATAGTAGTATAGAACATCTGTCAGTCAAAGTTCTTTTGAAAGATTGACTTACAGACCACTACAAAGATGGTAGATGTCTGACTAAGATGCTTTGGCTAGAAAAGTGGGATCCTACGTAACAAGTATGGTGACCCTTGTAGATAGATTTGGGAAGAGAAGGCAGTGGACATGGCAGACACAAGTACACTGCTGTGTCCAAGACAGGCTGCAGGGTAAGTCATTTAGATTCGCTCATGGGAAATAAAAAGCCACTAAAGGACTTAAGAAAAACTAAATACTAGAATACAGGTATTGTTTAGATAGATCAATTAGTAATTGTGTGGGGAAAGGATCACGAGCACAGGATATATAAAAAACATAGTAGAGGATACTGTAGTTGTCTAGGTAAAAGTTATCTATCAGGTCCTGACCTAGGGCTTTAGCAAGGCTTTATTTCCACTCTTGGGGAATGAATATAAAAAGTTGACAAGAAAGGCATTTAAAACAATTAGGCAACTAGTTGAATAGAGCAAGAGAGGAAGAAGGAACTGTCAAAAACAACTCTGAAGTTCTGAATTTGTATGACAATACCAAAAATAGTAAGAGGAAATTCAAGCAGACGTGTGGGAGGACAGAAAGAAAGAATTCTACTTTGTTAATAGTTGCAATTCAAGATGCAAGGGGCCTTTCAATAATCAAAATCAGCGATTTGAAAACCTTATATTTTTAATTTTAATGTGGATACCTTCCTTCAAATGAAACCTTAAGTGGAAGTCTAAGCTGTCTAACAAAATAAAACTATTCTTGTTGAGGTAGGATTGGGTAGGAGAGTCCCAGAACCTTCCCACTAAGGCCTCCCTTCTTGCTTTCTGCACCCTCAAAACATATCCAAGGGGGCCTATTACATGCTGTTTGGAAAATGTTTGGAAAAGCAGTGCTCCGTCTTTTAAAATTAAGAAAACTGCTGTCCAAAAAGGAAAAGTGAATTGTCCAACGGCAGACAATTGGTCAATAACAGATCTAGAATAAAAACCCAGATTTCTGAGTGCACAATTTGTTAATGGAATGAGTAATGTGTGCCTGGCCCTATACTGAGTGCTAAGGCTACAATGTGACAGATATATTCAGGCTGTCTTCACAGAATCTATATTCTAAACATACAAGGGCTACATTCCGAGTGATGAGTGCTAGGGAGGAAACAGAACAGATTGCTGTGGGAGACGGTAGCTAGACACGGCCCGACTAGGCATGGGTCAACTTGGAATAAGAGTGAGCAGGAGCCTTCTGTGTGAAGAACCAGGGAGAGAGGATGCAGGATGTAATAGCATTTGCAAAGACCCTGAGGCAGAGGTGAGCTTGGTATATTTGAAGAACAGAAACACATCAGAGTGACTGAAAGTGAATTCATGAAGAGATAAATGATAAAGGGTACTGACATCAGAAAAGCAACCTGGGGCCTGTCATGCACTCTTTTGCTTTGTGAAATTTGAGGGGTCAGCATTTGAATGAAGATGTTTGACAGATACTGGGAATTTGAATCCAGAGCAGACCAGAAATACAAGTTGTCTTTCTTTCTTTCTTTCTTTTGATCTTTTCTTCTTATGGAATATTCTTTTTTATTTCTTAAAATATTTTTAAATTTCAGTTTATATTTAATATTACTTTGTATTAGTTTCAGGTGTCCAGTACAATCATATGCTTTACAAAGAGTTCCTGCTGATATTTCTAGTACCCACCTGGTAGCACACTTAATTATTACAATATTACTGACCATTTTTTCTCATGACTATTTTGTAACTACAGTTTAAGAGGCTATATCTTCTCAGGGAAGAGCCATTTGAAACTGGAAGTGCCTCTGGCAGCCCAAGGCAAGAACATGAGGAGAAAGGAAAAGGGTTGATGAAATAAATTTAGGGAATATTTATGGGAAAGAGAAAGAAATTCACAGAATAGATAGAGCTAATAAAAACACCAGTTAAGTGCAATCTCACAGATGCTATGGATGTCATGACCTTCAAAACTGAAAATATCTGAAGTTTCAAATTCCACTGCTTTCCCAAAAAAGTCAAAGAGGAGGGATTAAGACTTTTTGGTCTGGTAACTAGGGAAACACACTGTCCAGAAACCGGAATATATCATCCCTATAGTGTGAAATACAGGATCCAGCTTGTTCCGGGGCTACCTTTTCTCTGTAAAGTTGGTACTGGCTTAGGCATCATGTAATAGCAGAACTCTTCTAAATTTATTGTTGCAACACTTAAGGGATCTCAATTCAAAGTTCAATAGGCTTTAAAGAAATAGGGCTTAAAGGACAGGTGAAAACTAAAGAAATAGACAATATATTTTTAATATAGAGAAAGATGCTTTTCTGTATAATTAATCAGCTCTAAATGCAATGAGTGCTTCCATTCTTTAATATCAATTAGTGCGTTTGGCTTGATAAATCCTTGGGTTTAAATGTGGGGAAGTATGAACTAATTCATTCAGAGTGAGATCATTCTATCAATAATTCCAGACTCCCCTTTGCACAGAGTTTAGCCCTCACAGGTTGTAGAAGATCGTGGGAATGTCCGTACTTTTCCTGTGGCCCATGCTGCAGGAAGACCAGTCTAAGTGGTTACAGCATCTCCCTGCCACTTGCACACACATGAACAGTCCTCAGACAACATAGTCCACATCCATATTATTAGGCACATGTTTCTCAAGTGCCCTTTGGGCAGAGCAGTTCATAGCAGGATGAATATCTACAAACTGTCTTTCTATTTTCAAGGTCCATCATTTGCTCCTATTTTCCCTTTCCTTTCTCCTTGCCCTCATCCCAGATCCTGCTGGGCAAGCCTTCCTCTAAGCCAGTCAATAACACTTCATACACAAGGGTGTTCCTTAGTCAGAATGACACCATGAACCTCGAAAGTTTTGCAATCTACATGACTGTCTCTGAAGCAGAATGACTGCCAGCTTTATTCAAGGTCAAGGTCACATAACTAGCCCTGGCCTGACAGTGATGTCATCCACACACTACTCATTGGCCAGGGCTACAGGAACCACCACCAGTGGGAAGACAAATCGCAGTTGCTGTCTCCTGATGCAAATAAATACTGGGAGTGGTCAGTGTCACAGGGGTAAAATGGGCACCTGTCTTTTCTTTTCTTAATTCAGTGATTGTCTGGACATTGCAATGGAACTATACCACCCCAAAGAACAGCTACTTAAGAAATCACTGGAACTTTTGCATTTTCATTGAGAGTGAGTAGGTAGGCCCAGTCTTTCAGTCCCAACCTGTTCTGCCTTCACCCACCAACTGTGCTCCCAGTGGTCAGAAACTATAAGTATTTACCTACTCTGCCATGGAAGGTTGTTTATTCCTTATTTGTAAAAATATCTAGATCAAATAACCTAATATTTTGTAACTCTAATCTGCAGAGCAAGTCACATGATTAACCAAATATGTCCTGGCACTTTTTACCTAAACTTTTTGCTTTGATGGCTTGGACCAGCTTACATTTAAACCTAATTTTGGTTTCTTCCTGAGAAATATACCAATAACCTTAGTAAACAAAATTAATCTGCTATATACACAGAATGACTGTGTTTAGTGAATGAGGAAGTGGTGAACAAAAACCCAAACAGATATAAATTTTATTCAAAGAAATGTGGAGGACAATCATATTAAAGTTAGCTTTCCAGTCTTTTTGAGAGATTCAACTATGGCAATTAGTCTCAAAGGCATATACCGAGTGCCTTTTCAAGCTTGACTCAATTCTGATTATCATATCATGTTCAGCATCAGGCATTTAGCTGGTGTAAGACCATGACTCCCCAGGGTGTGTTTTTTCACCCTGGGTCAAATTCTTAATTCATATTCACTAAGCAAAGAATCATCAGTGATGACACACCATCAGAGGGAACACAAATGGAATTGGGAGTTGATAACATTAACTGTCAGGGTTAAAGACAGGCTAAGGGATAGGTCAGGTATCCTTCAGGTAGCATGAGATAAACTTATAATGTTGTAACCTACATGTGTGGTCATGTCAATGAGCTGTCTATGGAATGACTATATCTACTCCATAAGATTTTAAACAAAGAACCAGAGGATTTGGTTTTCAGCTATGCTGTGAATGCTCAGAGTTGATTCAATTAGTGATGCAGAATTAAAGTCAGGCTCATGGTTAGAAAAATGACTATCTTGTGCTTTAGCTGACTGGGTCATGTGGCAAGGTTAAGTTGTGTAAGTATGGGAAAAAATAAGTTCAGAAAAAAAGCTAGACGTCAACGGTTTCTATCCTTGTTTACCCTGAAGATCCATCAGGATGTTAGCCTTAGACGGCCCTGCCCCAAAGTGCAGTGTCTTGTTATCACCGAGTTCTTACTTCTCCTTGGGATAGACCTCCGATGATTGGCTAGTCTTTCATGCAGCTTAGATATCACTGGGCCTTTCCCCTAGGCTTTGTGTGTACTCAGGAATTTTAAAACTAGCTCAAATAAGACATGTAGTAAAGAAAAACTATTTCTTTTAATAAGCTTTAAAATGTATTTTATGAACCGATAATAAATCCTTTTTTTTTCAGTGCTTTCTCCTTTTCTTTTCTTTTTTTTTTTTTCCTCAATTACTGCATTGCCATGCTAATGTTCACTGTTAGCCTGGATAATAAAATAGATTACCAGATGGTCTTCACAGAGGTCACAAATTCTTTCTGATGCTACACCCACATCAGAAGAGTCCTCTGCTGGCCCAGAACCAAACAATGAGAGGCAGGAGTTACTCACTAGATAGAAGTGGATGATTGATGTTTTTATTTATAATACCAGAGGACTTCTTCTTGGAATCATTAAAACAGAATTCCATATTCTCAAGAAGCACAGAAGATATGCAGTCATTTCACTAAACTGAAGAGAAGTGGATTATGTGAACAGAGGAAGTGGTTAAGGATCATAGAGGTCAATCTGAAGGGGTGACATCAGCTACTGGTTTGTGGATGTGCTACGTATTCCTGATTTAGTTAAACCCAGCATTCCAGCTTCAGCAGTGTTAAAGTAGCAACTGTCCTTTACTGAGAGAGCACTTAAAATGTACCCAAGAGACTGCTAAGTTCTACACATGCATTATTTCACTTTAGAGCAGAGCTCCCAAGATAAAATATCTGGGTTCAGTCTTATTTTTTCTATGTACCAGTTGTGTAACTTTAAGACAAGTCTCTTAACCTCTCTGTGCTTGGTTGCTCACTCATAAAATAGGATGTAAAGCCAGGAGCCAGGGTCAGGATCACAGCCGCCTGGCCCATACAGATTCACATTAGATTTGAACAGTCGGTAATTGTTGGGCAGATAAAATATATTATGCTCACTTTGTTAAAGATGGAGCTGCCCACATGGAAGTTCGTTGATATTAATGTGTGTTCTAGGACAGGCTGTGGGCAGGCCGGGTCGTTGTAGCCTAAGGCTTAGTTTTAAGAGTAAGCTCTTCTCCACACCCTTGACTGATTGGATGATGTAGGGTGGTGTACACTCCTGAGAAATCCCATTATACAGAGACTTCCTTGTTTGTATAATTGGATTAAAGGTTTTGATTCTATGGTATAAAGTGGGAGAGACCAGTAGCTTGATCTCTCTCTTGGTGCTTGGTTCCTGAGGTAGAAGAGAGGAGAGCAGAGTAAGGCCACGTGAAGGCCAGGAGAAGCAGCCAAGATGGCCGAGTGCTGAGGAAGACGCCAGTTTGTTAAGAGTTTGTGCAGGAGGAGATGGGAACAGAGGTGAATAAGTCTGGTGAGCTGGAAAGCTTTGATGCTAGGAAACTCGGATAAGTCAGTAGCTTTGTGTAAAGCCAGTAGTCGAGGCCGCCATCACAGCAGCCTGACCCATGCAGGTTCGCATTGGATTCGAACAGTCGGTAATGAAACAACGGAGCCAAGAACTGGTGAGCCATCAGCTTTAATTCTAGCTTGCACCCGGCGGGCAAGCAAAAACACACACTGGGCTCCAAAACCCACACAGTCAGTGCTCACAAAGCTACTGACTTATCCGAGTTTCCTAGCATCAAAGCTTTCTAGCTCACCAGACTTATTCACCTCTGTTTCCCATCTCCTCCTGCACAAACTCTTAACAAACTGGTTTCTTCCTCAGCACTCTGCCATCTTGGCTGCTTCTCCTGGCCTTCATGTGGCCCTACTCTGCTCTCCTCTCTAATACTAACCTCAGGAACCCAGGAACTGAGAGAGAGAGAGAGATCAAGCTACTGCTCTCTCCCATTTTATAGCATAGACTCCAAACCTTTAATCCAATTATACAAATAATGAAGTCTCTGATACAAAGCCACCCATATGAGGCATAATGGGATTCCTCCCTACATCACCACCCTACATCATCCAATCAGTCAAGGGTGTGGAGAAGAGCTTACTCTTAAACTAAGCCTTAGGCTATAATGACCTGGCCTGCCTACATTACAGCTTTTCCCCCACAGCCATCTCAAGCATAAGGGCAAATAATATCACCTGGATGACAGGCTTCCATGTGGGCAGCACCATCTTTAACAAAGTGAGCATATTATATTTTATCTGCCGAACACTTTGTGAACACTGAATGTGTGGGTTTTGGAGCCCAGTGTGTGTTTTTGCTTGCCCGCCGGGTGCAAGCTAGAATTAAAGCTGATGGCTCACCAGTTTTTGGCTCCTGTTGTTTTATTACCGACTGTTCGAATCCAATACGATGAACCTGCGTGGGTCAGGCTGCTGTGATGGTGGCCGTGACTACTGGCTTTACAGTAATGAAACAGTGGAGCCAAGAGCTGGTGAGCCATCAGCTTTAATTCTAGCTTGCACCCGGTGGGCAAGCAAAAACACACACTGGGCTCCAAAACCCACTCATTCAGTGCTCACAAAGCTACTGACTTATCCAAGTTTCCTAGAATCAAAGGTTTCTAGTTCACCAGACTTATTCAACTCTGTTCCCCATCTTCTTCTCCAGCACAAACTCTGCTCAAACTGGCTTCTTCCTCAGCACTCCAACATCTTGGCTGCTTCTCCTCTCCTCCACGTGGCCTTAATCTGCTCTCCTCTCTAATACTAACCTCAGGAACTGAGAGAGAGCAAGATCCCGGTCTGTCCCACTTTATAGTGCAGAAATCCAAACCTTTAATCCAATCTACAAACAAGGAAGTCTCTGATACAAAGTCACTTATCTGAGACATACTGAGAGGATTCCTCATGAGAGTGCACCACCCACATCATCCAATCAGTCAAGGGTGTGGGGAAAAGCTTAATCTTAAAACTTGCACGTGGGCAGCGCCATCTTGAACAAAGTGAGCATAATATATTTTATCTGCCCAACAATAGGAACCAAAATAAAGCTTTTGTGACAATAAGTAAATTGATACATGTAAAGTTCTGACACATAGAACAGTGTAAAATCTATTACTCATTACCATTTACATTTTAGAAATGTGGTTTATAAATGAGACTGAGTCTCTCTGAAAGTTTCACACCATTATCCTAGGAGCAGGATAAGTACTGCATTAAGGCGCAATGTTTTATAGACGGTTAAGTTACTCACTCATATTTTAATATTGGCTGCAATTTCTTCCCTAGATCCTCCCAGAATAGCATCCCGTTGTCCCATTGTCACACTAATCCTCCTGAAGGTGGAGAGTACATTCAGGCATCAGGTGACAGCCTCTCCACACACTGTGACTTGAAAGGAAAGGAAAATGGCTTAGTGGGCTGGAGCGCTGAGAGAGCAGAGGAGCCCTGAGCTGGTGCTGTCACAAAGTTTGGGTTAGAGTTGGAATAAAGTGAAGACAAAACAAGAATAAAATCTTGAAAAAAATGAAAGGATCTGACAGTAGCACACCCTTAAGAGCCTACTTTGCTCTCTGCAGACTGCAGTCTTCGAGATGCCGGGATGTGTCCATCTACCCCTGCGTCCACTCCCTGCCTGCTCTGTCCCTTGGGCAGCCATTGGCACTGGAAATGTGGCTGGTCAGAATTGAGATGTGTTGTAAGTATGAAATACACAGTGGATTTCCGAGACTTCATATGAGAAACAAGATGTAAAGTGTCTCATTAATAATTTTTAAAAATATAATTATAATTGCCTGACCTGTGGTGGCGCAGTGGATAAAGCGTCGACCTGGGAACACTGAGGTCGCCAGTTCAAAACCCAGCACTGGTCTAGTCAAGGCACATATGGGAGTTGATGCTTCCAGCTCCTCCCTCCTTTCTCTCTTTCTCTCTCTCTCTCTCTCTCTCTCTCTCTTACTCTGTGTCTCCTCTCTAAAATGAATAAAATTAAAAATATACATATATATAATTATAATTGAAATGATATGTTGCCTATATTGAGTTAAGTAAAATATTAAAGTCCATGTTACTTATCTCTTTTTACTTTTTGCATGTGGACATTTTTAATCAAAAATATTTTTAGTCATATATGACTCGTTATGTTCTATTAAACATGGCTGCTTTAGATCATGAGTCCCCTGAATTCGCCAATGCCAAAGCCTGAATGTGTATTTTCTACCAGTCTGTTTTACCAAGATGAACCCCTCAATGACATGCTGTTGGGCAGATAAAATATATTATGTTCACTTTGTTAAAGATGGCACTGCCCACATGGAAGTCTGTTGATATTAAGGTGTGTTGAGGGACAGGCTGTGGGCAGGCCAGGTCGTTATAGCCTAAGGCTTAGTTTTAAGAGTAAGCTTTTCCCCACACCCTTGACTGATTGGATGATGTGGGGTGATGAACTCTCATGAGGAATCCTCCCATCATTCCTCAGATAAGTGTCTTTGTATCAGAGACTTCCTTGTTTGTATAATTGGATTAAAGGTTTTGATTCTACACTATAAAGTGGGAGCTTGCTCGCTCTGGGTTCCTGAGATTAGTATTAGAGAGGAGTGCAGGGTAAGGCCACATGGAGGAGGCCAGGAGAAGCAGCCAAGATGGTGGAGTGCTGAGAAAGAAGCCAGTTTGTGCAGAGTTTGTGCAGGAGGAGATGGGAAACAGAGGTGAATAAGTCTGGTGGGCTAGAAACCTTTGATGCTAGGAAACTCGGATAAGTCAGTAGCTTTGTGAGCACTGAATGTGTGGGTTTTGGAGCCCAGTGTGTGTTTTTGCTTGCCCGCTGGGTGCAAGCTAGGATTAAAGCTGATGGCTCACCAGTTCTTGGCTCCGTTGTTTCATTACCGACTGTCTAAATCTAATGTGAACCTGCACTGGCCAGGCGGCTGTGATGGTGGCCATGGATACTGGCCTTATACATGCATACCCGTAGTGGTGGCCAGGGGGCTACTGAACACAATGCGCATGGCTGGATCTACAGCTGGGATTTCAGACGTATGTGTGAGGTGCCTTGTGGTGCTAACCAGATCCGGGAGCAGGAAGAGGAGAACCTGCTGGATAGAGGAGCCTCACAATTTTCACGGCGAGTCGTAGGCTCTGGATAAAGGTGGTCTTAAGAGGCCAAAGAACATATACTTTCTAGGAGATGACAATGAGAGATCTGGAAGGAGTAAAGGTTGTCATTGTCTTTTTGCGCTGGCAATTTTCAAAGTGAGGCTACGTGGTAGGAGCGCAGGTGCAGCGTGGGAGAGCAGGTGTGGCCCAGGCGCACAGGTGCAGCGTGGTCGCGCAGGGCATTGTAGCTGACAGTGATTTCCTTTCAGAAGATGCCAACTTGATGACTGAGAATGGAGGGCAGGAGGACATGAGATGTTCGGGATAGATGAACCAAAATTGAGATATGTATTTGTCTCAATATTTTTGTCTTCACTGAAGGAAGAGGCCAGGACCTCAGAATAAATAGTGGACCCAGCCTCTGGACTGAGGTGAGGATCAGAACTCGAGTCCCTAAGGTCTGCCAAAAAGAAACAGGACACTTTGGACACAGGGTATTAAAAAACAGGGGCTCTGGCATAGGGAATAAGAATGGGTATAGTTTGTAGCAAGGTAGAAACCCAAACTTGAGAAAAACACAATTTTAAAGCTGAGTTGTTAAAACTGGAATCAAAGCCAAAGTTGTCCTGGCAAAGAAAATTTTTCACTAAGTCCCAGGCACTTGAGCTGAAGTTTCCTCCATCTCTCCTGACTAAAGTCAGTCAAGGTCAAACAACCTCAGTGGTAGAGACCAGATGGCCAGCAAAGGCTGAGAACATTGTGGCGCCGGACTGTAAGGCCCGTAGCCGCGGTTGTTGCAGCCATTCACATGCAGGTTCGCATTAGATTAGAAGATGTTAAAGAAACTGCAGAGCCAAAAACTGGTGGGCCATGCCTTTATTCTAGTCTTGCAACCAGCCAGCGAGTAAAGCACACACAGAGCTCCAAAACCCACACACACATTCTCTGGTTCCACAACCAGGAGAATCTTTTCTGTTTTTTCCTAGAACCAAAGGCCCCACCAGCCTTAGTCACCTCTGGTTCCCCATCTGTACACCTTCTCCCTTCTCCTCTCTGCACAAACTCTGCAAAAATGGCTTCCTTCCTCCTTCTCCTCCTCCTCCTCCTCCTTCTTCTCTTCTAAAATACTATCTGGGTCCACAAAGACCCCTCTGCTAGCACATATTAGCATAACAATGACCCTTCCCAAGCAGGAAGGTAATTAGCAGTTTCTTCACAGATCACATACCTGGGCACTGGCCATTTTTAACAAAGTGAGTAAACATAAAAATCACATTTCACAAACTTATTTGCCCAACACTGACAATTACCCAAGATAGTATATACTCTCCAACTCTGCTCTCCTTACACCATCAGATTCATGGAACCCTTATGTAAAAATTGTATGTATTTCATGATCCTTAACAAATAATGAATGTGTAAACACATACTGACTTGGCCTGGAAAGGGTGTAGAGGAATTAACAAGCTAGAAACAGAAAAGCGGGATGATTTTTATGGTCCAGTCTTCAACATTACGGTGTGGTCTTAGAGAGATCATTTTCTCTTCCTCGGTCTCAATTTCTTATTTATAAAATGAGAATTGAATCAGATGATCTAACTCGTTTCTCTAATTATTTTCATCTTAAGTAAACACAAGGCATAACAATGTTGTCATATCCCCTCTCCCAAACTGGCCACATTGAAAGATTTTAGAAAATGTTTTGAGCTTAAATGTAAGTATTAAGCAGAAGCATATCACATATACCTACAGAGTATTTAAGGAAATTCTTATCTCATGTTCCATTTAATCCTACATCGTTCGTGAGTGACTTTGTTGCCCAAGTACACTGCTTCCATTACCACGACTGCAAAATACTGCTCACTAGTTTGTTTCCTCGTTACCTTGCCTTCTTGGCCTTTAGTTTATTCACTGTTATTCAACCCATAAATCAGGTTGCATATTTCCTGTGAAATTGGGAATACAACTACATAGGAGTACCTACTTATTAAGGGATAAAGCATGATAAGTAGATTGGGAAGGGTGGGCCCAGCGGGAGGCATGGCTGGTGTTGTCTCAGCCCTCTGCTCAGCTCGAAGTGATCCAGACCAGAGTTGACCAGAGGCAGCGCCAACACAAGCAATCATAGCATACCCCTGCACTCAGAGATACTTGAAACTCACAGAACTCTTTTTTTCTTTTAGCTGCAATGAAGGCAAAGTCACAGCCACAGGGCACACCCTGAACTAAGACACAAGCTGGTTAGAATATACAACCCAGAGAAGCCAAACCCCAAACCACAGAAAGCAACACTTCTTTTCAGATAGAATTGGAAGGCTCCCATGAACTGTTTTGCTTGTGACCTGTACTGTGCTAGTTTTTAATGCCCAGTCTATTAAAGGAAAGAGAAGGTTGTCAAACAAGGAAAGTTACTGGTGTAGGTAAATGTAAAAAAAAAAAAATCAAAACACATTTTTAGTTACTAATTTTAAATCTTTTTTGCACAGCATATGGGGACATAGCTAAGGATGCTTGGATGACATCCTTTAATCCAGCATAAAACTATGCAAATGGAAACAGCACTCTTTGCTTATAAAGAATGGTAAGATATAACAGGTTGATTTTCAATAGTGGGAGTCCAATTTTATTCCAACCAAGATTTAGGAGAGTCACAGACTCACTGAATATCAAGGACTCATACTCGTTAGTTCCTTGCTCAGCTGATGTGTGCTGACGCTACTATGTATGATTACTTCTATAGTGGGTGATAAATATTAAATATATGGGAGAGAAATTTACTTTCTTGCAGTATCTAATCTTAGGGCATACTTTTTACCATTTAAGTCAAATAAGACATAATTGTAAACTCTTACAAAAATAGCTGTGTTGTTGGTATAAACCTAACACACTTTGATTCTCCAGAGGTCACAAATAGTTGTGGTCCAATTTTAGTGCCTAATCTGCAGCAGTGAGGTAGAACAAAGCCAAGAAATTCTAAGTCAGCATTTCACACATCCTGGAATATCAGGTACAAAAGTCCAAACAAGTTAGAAAAACTAACCTATGTAAGACAGAAACTTTGGGAACATTAAGCATTCTCTTCCTCCAAACTTGATGCTGTCCCCAGGTGGTAGGCCTGGTAATTTGGGGTTTTCTTTCCTCTTTCTGCTGGCTAGTTTAATTTCCATTCCTCTGTGTACATAGTGTTTTTTGTGGTTCATGTTGAAGTTTGTCACCCAGAGGCCAGTGATTACTCACAGCCCCAGCTCCATGGGGCCTGCCACTGGTGTTGGTGGCTTGGAATGACACATAATCCTGACTCTCACTTCCAGGAAGTAAGTATTATAGTTCAAGACATAAGTGACAAGGATGCATATGACTAAGAAACCTAGAGCAAAGCTGTTCTTGAAATTCTTAGCTGTTCGACCTTATTTGAAAGCTAGTGGCATAAAGTCAGAAATTAAACTAGCATTAATTTGGTCAAGTTCCTCACCCCTACAGTAAAGGACAAAGCACTGGTTTTGTGAGTTATTCAAATTATCTGAACATGTCACCATTTTCAAAAGAACATAGCTGATGCCACCTAGTGGAACCACTGCAAATCTCACAGCCTTGTAATGAATCCTTAAATAAAGGTATTTTCTGTGACTGGGACTTAAGAGCTAGTGTGGTGGCTCTCTATGATGCTTGCTATTTATGTTTTGGCACTTTTATTCTGACAGGAGAATGTGAAGCTCAAGGGAATATTTTTAATTTAACATAAAAATCCTCCCAGGATAATTTCAGGGACAAAACTGTTATATCAACATAGGATCTTGTCAATTACTATTATTATAAAAACATTTGGGTCTGACCAGGCGGTGGCACAGTGGATAGAGTGTCGAACTGGGACACAGAGGACCTAGGTTCAAAACCCCGAGGTCGCCGGCTTGAGTGCGTGCTCATCCAGCTTGAGCGCGTGCTCATCCAGCTTGAACCCAGGTACACCAGCTTCAGTGTGGGGTTGCTGGCTTGAGCGTGGGATCATAGACATGACCCCATGGTCACTGGCTTGAGCCCAAAGGTCGTTGGTTTGAGTCCAAGGTCGCTGGTTTGAGCAAGGTGATCACTCGCTCTGCTGGAGACTTCTGGTTAAGGCACATATGAGAAAGCAATCAGTGAACAACTAAGTTGCCGTAACAAAGAGTTAATGCTTCTCATCTCTCTCCCTTCCTGTCTGGTTGTCTTTATCTGTCACTTTCTTTGTCTCTCTCTCTCTCTCTCTCTCTGTCTTTGTCACAAAAACAAAACAAAACAAAAACATTGGGACTATTAATTTAGTTTCAGGGTTTTTTCAAACTTTTTCCCCTCATTATCTGAGAAAGAGGCTATTATTAGTAGCAAATCAACTTGAGTGCAGTGCATTTGCATAGGACTTTAGCTTTGGCAAATACACACCAACATTTGTGGACACAGTATTACTTTTCATAAAATATTCATCTGGTATATTCACATCATTCATGAATAAGCTAACAGCATTTTAACTGTAACATTTTATAGCAGATTTTATGACAAGCAACTGCTCAACTCATAATAATCTCTTTGGAGTATATCCCACCCTCATTAGTAAGCTCCAAATAGACATTTGTTATCATTTGAATTCAATGTCTTGGCCACAGTGGAAGAAGATGGATTTATGTAACACCAACCAGATTGAAAGTTGGAGTTGAGACTGAAGCACAGATGGGAATCAGGAAATAATCTTGATTATATACCTACATCTTTCTATCATCTATCTATCTATCTATCATCTATCTGTCTATCATCTATTATCTATTTATCATTTATCAATTATCTATATCTATCCTTCCATCCATTAGAGAGAGAGAGACCAGACAAATGATAAAGAATAAAAACAAGTAAATAAATTTCCATGTTCAGATATGTTTGAAAATTTTTTCAACAAAGCCAAACAGCTTCTTTGCCACAGGACTACTTGTAACTTTTCAAATGCTATCATGCACTATAAATCTTTGGGAAGGAATGTAGAAGAGTATTCCCCAAGATCTTACCAGAAAACTTTGTGCCCCAGTAATACCCACGTAATCTCTCTCAGAAAAGGTGCTACAAGAAGCACATCTTTAGACATTTCTTAAGGGACTGTGGGATCTGAGGGACCTGAAGGGCTTGTTAAAACACAGATACCTGGGTGCAAGCTAGAGTTTATCATGCATGTCTGTGGTGGCACAATATGTGCATTTCTAATGAGTTTCCAGGTGCAGCTACTACTGCTGGTCTGCAGAACACACTTTGAGAAATACTGTTATAAAACAACCTTTCCCATGCAGAGGAGAATTAGAAACCATCCACCTGGAGTTTCCCTAACAGCCCAGTTGTCGGCTGGTAACTATGGCTGGGGATACACTGGTACCATTCACTGGGGCTTCAGGCCCAGACAGAGGCTGCCTCACTGGGGAGGCTCTTCCCTGTGCTTTGACAGAGACAAGTGCTGACCTTCTCTCAGAATAATGTTGGAAAAGCACCCATATGCTAAAAATGTTTAATGTTTCCATTAATTGACTCAATCACAAGAAGTATTGTAGATAGTTGCATGCCAACCCTAGAATGATCCATGTTATTATTATTTTCTTTGTATATTTCTTTTCTTTCTTTTTTCTTTTTTTTTGTGACAGAGACAGAGAGAGGGACAGATAGGGACAGACATAAAGGAAGGGAGAGAGATGAGAAAAATCAATTCTTTATTGCAGCACCTTAGTTGTACACTGATTATTTTCTCATATGTGCCTTGATCAGGGGGTTCCAGCAGAGTGAGTGACCCCTTGCTCAAGCCAATGACCTTGCGTTCAAGCTGGTGAGCTGCATTCAAAGTAGGTGAGCCTGCGCTCAAGCCGGCGACCTTGGGGTTTCGAATCTGGGTCTTCTGTGTCCCAGTCCGACGCTCTATCCACTGTGCCACCACCTGGTCAGGTTGTCTATTTCTTTATTCATCGATTTATATTTGGCATTTTGAAAGGTAGAAGGAACATTGTTGGATCTAGGGGATTTTTTGGTACAGTTTACCCATCCATATTCTCCCAAAATCATCATAAAACACTACTGTAACTCTACTGAGCTTTAACATATCCATTATAGTCTGGAGGGAGGATCCTGCAGACCTTTCCCTGATTCCTTTCACTACCCCATTGCTACACATTTTTTATGTTAGTTTAGGTAGCCCTTCCATTGTGAAGCCTTTCCTGAACCAGCCTCAGGATCCTCCCCATGTATACGCGGTAGATAAAATCTTTCTTTAGATGCTCTCAGAGCACCATGTTCCTTTTCTTTATCACAGTTGTCATTTGTACCTATTTAATAAATATCTGTTTTTTCAACTACACTGTGAGTGCCACAAAAGCAGTGAGGTTTTGCTCCCCACTGTGTCTCTAGCATCCACTTTAGTTAGGTGCTCAATTCATATTTATTGGAAGGATGGATGGATGGATGGATGGATGGATGGATGGATGGATGGATGGATTGGTGGACAGAGTATGTTGTATTCCAACAGCAAACCTTAGAAATCAAGAATCAAACTAAATTGTCAAGGAAGATAAAAAGTGTATAGATCAACTTCGGGGGCTATGTTGGGAGAAAGAAGTCAGCAGTCCTGTCTGTACCCACAGTAAGTGCTCACTGCTCCCCTGAACAAGCACTTAATTAATGCTTTGTAATGCTTTATCTCCGTAAAATATAAACCCTTCAGGGGAAGAAACCAAGTTTTTCTGAATCATTTCAACATCTTAGGTGCCTACATTTAACAGACACTTAACTAAATGTTTGGGAATGGGCAATATTTAGGAAAACAGAAGGGACCTAATTTTGAAAACTCAGTGAACCCTGATGCTCCTAGATAGATAGTGTTTGCTATCCTCGTTAGAGTTTCCTATCCTCACATATTTCCCTAACTTCACTAAAGCTGCCAATCTAATTTTAAACATCAGGAAAGTACAACCCAAAGAGCCAAATGACCTGTCCAAAGTCACACATAAATTTCATGGCAGAGAAAGCATTAGAACTCCAGATCTATTGCTCTTTCCACTTCGTAGCTCAATCATACTCTCTATGGAAGTTGGCTCTGAAAGAAGAGGCTTATCAACACCAGGCTAACCAAACTCTATGAGAATTTTAGTTAACATAGCTTGGTATAAGTAATTCAAAATTCTGAATTTAGTTTCTTACAAAAAACAAAACAAAATAAAACTAAAACTGTGAGTAAGCTTCATTCACCAACAAACACTGGCAAGAAAAAGGAATAATTTAAAGGGATATATTTTTATGAGGGAAGCTTAAAAATACACCAAAAAAGATCATAGACCATATAACGCCACCTGTTGAAAATATCTTTTTTATTATAAACAATATAAACACTTCCTAATACATTTTGCAAATATAGCACACTTTCTTTTCTTTGCCTGTGTTTTTATAAACAAGATCTCTCAGTACAATGGTTCTTCCCTTGATGGGCATTCCTATATTCAATAAATGCCAAATGCCAGGCTCTGTAAAAAGTACTAAGAGATTTTTCTTTTTTAAAGGAGGGATATCCTCTTCTGCATATTCTCAGAGGACCACAATCTATTTAAACTGTTTTCTTTATTTTGGATGTTTCTGTTTTAACATACATCCTTCCAATATATGAGATATATTTCAGTATATATCTGTAAATAATATAGGCTACATATCCAAGGTAAACCAGAAAATTAAAACAATTATCTCAATGAAAATAGAGTAAAAATGTTACTTTTAGTCTTAATTAGATAATTATGAGAATAATTAGAGAAAATGTTGTGGTCTTAGATCATTTTGATAACAATTTTAATACTTTACTTTGGTATTTTTGAAAGACTTTAAATATTTGAATACAGAGAAATTGTTTCTCTTTATCTTCTGTAAAGATGCAAAGAAATACCTGCCATCTTTGATAGTAGCCATTGTGTCATTGTCAAAAGTAAAACTTACACAGAATCCAAAGGCCACATATTGTCTTCACCATTTGTCTCTGTCTCCTATCTTTGGTGACTTTGATATGTCACTAAAGTGTCTGGATGAAAAGGTACATACACATCCAAATATTTTCAATGCAAAACCTATATTTTTTCTTTGTAAAGTTGTTTACAATATATTTATTATAGACAGACATTTACCTTTGATTCATCTTTGTTTTTCTATGGCTACCATATGATCCCCTAATTCTATTTGTATAAAATTTTCTATTTTTTGACAAAAATTATTTATTAATTATATAAATGTGATTCACTTTTATGCTTCTGAAAACTTGCCTTATAATTATATTAAAAATTATGTTAACTCTCCTTGACAGTCCATATGTTCCATTTTTGATGTGGGAATATTATCAATTATTGCTTTAATATAACACACAAAAGTTAGGTGATCCTTAGAGATACTGAATTCCATTATTTTAAAATTCAAAGTGGTTCCAGCCACACATAGATATACAGATATTATATATTCAAAGATAACTTACTGAAGCTTGCTCACAGAACAAAGCTTTCCCCTGATATTTTTCCCTGTCCCTGCCTCTCCCTCTTTTATTTTTGGAAGTATTATTCCAAATGTTCTTCAGGATTTAAATAACAATATTTAGAAGACACTTAACACCACAATAGAGAATTTGCTGGCATGACACGAACAACACGGTTAGTCCAGATGTTGTATTCAAATTGTATGGGTCCATTGAAGAAATAGATATAACCTATAAGAAAAAGGCCAAAAAAAAATTCAGTTTGAAAACAATAAGGGTTTACTCAAGCTACCCTTAATAATTTATTCTGTTAGAGCCCACATTTTTTTTAACATACCAACATTTATCTTATTTATCTTTATAAACCCTACTAATGCTTTAATATATTGCTTATAGTTTAAAGGAAAAGGTCTAAAAGTTCTCAGCTCTCCTAAATTATCACCTCAAACTAGCTGTTGTCTTGTTATGAGTTCTTGTTTTGATACCTGAAGTATTGATATTAGTTATTTGTTGTAAATTAGGAATAACAGTCTCTTTTATAATCTAAATAAAACTCATTATATAGTTATGATAGCTACTGGTCTTCATATGTAAATTACTCTCCACCCCCGAATTAAATTATAGCAATACTCCTTGCATCCTGGCATCTTTAATTTGGTTTAAGATAGTATTTAAGGTTTATTCATAGAATTTTTATTTTATTCATAGGATTAGCAAATATTAAGGAATGACTAATTTCTTAACTACCATACATTTCTTAGCATATCTAAGTCTTACATAAAAATCCTTTACAAGGGAAATTATTTTGAGGGACTACAGAAACCCTCTATTACAGTCTGTGCAATGGAATTAGTTACCATTTTTCTCGTAGACAGCATCTACATTATCACCAATTCCTGGGAAGTCCTCTTCTATTAGTCTGGGGTAGCCTTTATCCATCATGTGATTAGTATCATCATAGCTATTTAATAAAAAAATACTTTAAGTAGGTTGTATTTCTTAGAAATTACCTTAATAAAAATATAATGGCATCTTTCAAATTTAATAAGTTGTAAAATTTTACATTCATTTAAAACATCTGGTAGATTTTCAAAATAAGGAATTATAATACTGAGTGTACAGTGGATGTTTGGTGAGTATTTTTTGACTTCTCTAAAAGCCATCTTTGCAAAGATAGATACAAACTCATTTGCATTTTACAAATTGCGTATCTGTTATAAAAGTATGTTATTAGAAAAGTATTCTTAGAGTTAAATCAATATATGTCAATGCATTGAAAATTTTCTGTTGATCTCTCACATAGTGAGAGATGGTTTTAGCATAGTTGAGCTACAACAAATGGCTAAGAAAGAAAAGAGTGTGGTTCAGATGAGGCAATAATTATACAAATACATATATATGAATTTTCAAAAGGACTTAAAACTTTAAAATCTCTGAGAGGCTGCCTGCAGGAGCTAACACAAGACAGAAATTAATATGACTGGCTTAACATTTTTATAAATGCATGAGATAATAATACAAAGTAGTGAGAGATGTGCAATACCCCCTTTGCATCAATGACACAAGATAATGGGTCAGTAAATATGGCTGCCATACCTCCAGACCTGGTTTCCTGAGAAGAAGAGAGTCTTGCCTTTATCCTCAAAGTGAACAGCTGCACTTATCTTTTTAACCTCTTTTGGAAATCCTAGTTCAGATATTTTTTTGGGATAACCTTCCAGAATGTCATAACCATTAACAGCCCAAAATTTTCTGCCTATAATAAGTGAAAGAATGGTTTCATTATTCAAGAGAATCTATAAGGATTCACATATATAGACATTAACTTTAACAAATAAAGACTCATCTTATACATTTAAAAAATAAATTAAAATTTGCAGTCAATACTTAATTATTTAGAAATAAATTAGTCAGTTTTGGTGGTCACCATGTTTATGAAACAGAAACACAAACATACTTCAAACAAAGATAAGATTTTAAGATCCTAATTTCCTAATCAACCAAATATTATAATTTACTTGGCAATTTATTACCTCTGAATATTAAGTTTAAAGTTGGGTGAAAAATACATTAAGATTTCTACATGAATAAGAACACAGTAGGAAGAGTAAATTGGACTAAAACTCAAATTTTATATGAGATAAAAAGTTGTTATTTCTGCCTCTAAAAGATAACTTCATTATAGCATTAATTTTAATAGTCATACAACAGAAACAATGTCAGTAGAAAGCTAAGTAACCATTTTAATTATGATCATGAAGGTGGAATGACAATTTAGAAAACTTTTTATGATATTTTTATCAAGGGAACAAGTAGAATATTAAAATGTACATATACTAAGAATATAAATATTTAAAATATGTATTACATATAGTGAAGAACTAGAAAAGAAAATGAGAAAATGAGATATAGTAAATAAACTTTTCAATAGGGTAATTATGAATAAATTTAAAATTTTTTTCAAAATGTACATTATTATAATGTTTGCTCAGTAAATAATTTTTAAAGGAAATAGGAAAAAACTGATACAATTGCTGTGAAAGAAAGAGTAGGTATTTATTATATATAATACATATCCTTATATACTTATAATAATATAGACTTTTGTCAAATCTGAGAATACTTGATAAAAAAGACTTTAGGTGCTGTTTTCCATTTGTTCCACGAGGTTCTTAGTTTAGCTTTATTTTCAGGAGTGATCATTTTATGAAGTCTCTGGCAGTATCAAGTTCATCACACCTACTCTGGACACGTGAAAGACCTCGCCAGTGGAAGGCTTACCTCTAAAGATGAAGATAAGGTCATGGGAAGGATGCTCATATGCAGCATCAATACGGTTGGGAAGTTCCGGCCAAAACGATTTTGTTAAAAACAGCTCTACGTCAACCTGCTGAGGATGCAGGCGCCAGAAGAATCTAACATAAAAATAATAATACAGTCTTCCTTGGTACTTTGTAAGTGCAATGTTTCTGTCCTGCTAGCCACCTGAATCTACATCAATGCAGATAAGATAGACACAACCATTCTCTATCACCAGTGAAGGGGGAAAGTTTTCCATTTTCCTTTATGTGCCAGTTTACCAAGCTGTTGCTATCTTAATTCAAGCCAAAAGTATTAAAATTAAAAGTCTTACAGAGCCTTTATGAAAGCTGAAAGTCTTTTATGTGCTTTGCTAAATTTTGCATATCTCACAAATGGCAATCAAATATACCAGGCACCATGTAGGGTTCTGGAAAGAAAACACGAGTTACATAAACTATGTCCACCAAGATCTCCTGGCCTCAGGAGCCCTGAATAAGAAAACACCTACAATATAGTGTCACTAGAGCTATGATAGAGAAGGTAGAAATGCTAATGGATCATAGATGAGGGAACAATTAATTGATCAATGAGTAAACAATTAAATATATTTATAAGCATATCAAAATTAATATTTTGTTTTTCATTACCAACAAGTTGAGGTTATCAAGCACTCCCTGTCTCATATTCCAACATGTGTACCCAGTACAAAATCTTTCACACCAAAAGGAATTCATGTGGACATTATGAGTAACTGTTTACTAATATGGTAATTAATTTCAATGTTTGTGTTTTTAAATAAATTGGATTTATATATTTACTCGATTATCTTTATAAAAAAAATTATACAAAAGAGATGAAAAGCTGGCACAATGCCAAGTCCATTCATTGGAAAATAAAGTACTTAATTTATTTTAACTGAAGTAGTAAACTGCATAAAGCTCTGTTATTTCCACTGTTAACCTCACCATCAGAAGTTTGACTGGATGTTTCAGCAGTTTGCAGACAACTTCACAAATGTTTGTTACATGCAGATTTTATAAAATAATGTCATGAATACCTGTCTTTAAAGATTATAGTTTCTCCTCGGAGACTGGTAATGGCATCAAGGGATAAGGAGGGGTCACATTTGTCTGGTGTTTTGGGGTGTTTAGGATTGGGGTCTTCATCTCCTGGACCTGCAATCATAAAGTGAATGAAAGAAGTTACTGAGGATGACCTTACTCCTGAGCTGGTCCTGCTAGTGAAGAGTGGGTGAAGGTTCCCTCCATGGAGATCAGTGAATCCTGCTGTTCCTACATAATGGCCCAAATACCATGTAATCCTACTTTCTTGCTCCAGGGTTACCAAGTTCTGCTTTCATCCTTCAAGACCCCTTGAAATTCATCAAAAGTACAAATTTAGGTTTCTTGAGGATGATGATAGAAATGTGGAGAGGGGACTTTGGGGAAATGTTTCCCAGTGCTTTGCACAACCTATGGACAGACTGCTCTTGAGAAACACATTCTTCTTAAAGCCATTTCTGGTAGCCCATAATCCCCGGGTGAGTCTTTATCTTGATTCTTTCTCATGCCCAGTTTTTCAGCAGCTGTCAACCTCAGCTAGAGTTGCTTCGCCAGTTTACCACAGTGCAGCTGTATCTCAGTGAAAAGCCCAGTCTTCAGCAACACTAATAAGATTCGCCACGTTTATAATTTCTCCAGTTCACAAGAGTGCAAAACAGGTGCCCACAATAACCATGCTAAACTGCATTTTCTCTACCTAGTTCATATGAATTCTATCATCGGGTCCCTTGGTCACAAAATTGTGGAAATACTAATTGCAAAATACTTGCTCATGCATATACTGGCTGCTAGATTTAAATCCAAAAGGAAAATAGTGGGTAGGGTGGCAGAAGCAAGTTTTCTGAGCCGTATTCTAGAAGTGTTTACACTGATGGCAGTGCAGTGTGGCTGTAACTCTATTTTTGGCAGGTAATTTTGCTTGTTTGGGTTTTGGTTTAATTACTTTGTAAATATTATTGAAAATTTGGGGGAAAAATAAGGAGAGATTCTTACAATAGTCAATGCAAATGTTGACTAAAACTACAACAGGCCACTTAAATGGTTTCTACTGTGGCAAACTAAAGTGGTTGAAAGAATGCCCAGAATTTATAATAGCTGGTTAAGATCTCACATTTGTCCCCAGCTGTAGACGTACTATTTAAACTCTACAGAACTTAGTGTCTTCATTGGTTAAATGGGGGCTAAAATATTTTTTTTATGTCAGCGGTGTACTTTGCAATGTATAAAGTACAAATCCAAAGAGTTATAATCTATAAAAATTTGGATAATGTAATATTTTCTACTTGAGCATGCAGTTAGATTTAGAAAGAATAAATGGGCCTATTTTCCCAGGTTTTAAGAACAAACCCACAACAGCAAAAGTGGTAATGGTAACACTAAGAAAATTATTAAGAAAATAAATGTGTAAGTTTAATTTGCTGTTAAGCTGATGAATTAAGAGTTACCATAGAGAAACTGGATCCCTTGTACATCATCATCAGGAAGCACAAAGTGGCTTTTGCCCGTGTAGGTGTAGATGGGAAACATGAGTGCTCCCGGGTCCTTGGAGTGGTCAAGACCTAAGGAGTGGCCAAACTCATGGGCAGCAACAAGAAACAAGTTGTAGCCTGTAAGAAAAAAAAAGACACAAGGAGAAAGCAAGGTCCTCCAATGACCACTGAAAGGAATGTTAATGTTATTTTCCTCATCTATTTTATATGCCATCATTCTCCTTTCTTTGCTATTTTACTCATTTTTAAAAATTAGCATTCAGTAGCTTGAAGGGAGATTCAAAAATTGCTTTATTCTTTATAAACAATTTAGTGCTCTTATTACAGTTGCCTACCTAATTAGATTGCTCCCAAATAATTAGTAATCAGTAAGAATTTACTTGCAATCCTGACTTGTTCTCCTTTCTCTCAGGTAAGATGAGGGAAGTGAACAGTGATGACCTTAAATGAGGAGTCATGGGAAATCACATGAGTGTTTATACAGGGTGGAGGTATAAATACATTTACAGTTGTGAGAACACAAAACAAGAGTCTATTCTTATGTTATTACTTACTAAGTCTTGTATTATTTTCCACATGAACATGCCTAAATCTACTTTTGCTGTCTAGAACATCATCTAAATAGGAAGCAGCATTCAAAAGGATGATAACCAGGTTTGAAGAATGTACTAAATAGAGTCTCTAAGAATCTACTTGGAAACAAGTTCCAACCAAATGATCCCTTTGAGAATATCTCTTGATCCTAGAGTTCAAAGAAACAGAAAATTTGAGAATAGTTGGCCAACTTCCCTTTACTTTACAAAACTACTATTATTCCGTATTTACATTATGTCATCTAGTCATTCTTTCCACCAGTTTTTGAGCCTCTTGACACTGTATTTTAAATTGGAAAAAGATAAAAAAGATTAAAAGAAAAATAACGCATGAAAACTGGAGCCAGTTGTTTCAATTTGACCTTAAATACTCTTTGTTATCATAGCTTATGCATGAAGAAAATGTGTAATTAACTCTGTAAATTGTGCAGATCATAAGAGCAATCAGAGCTCACATAATCTGAGTGACAAGTAATCTGTCATTGAAATGACTAATAATGGATGCTATTCTGGCCTTAAGCTGAAAAATTAATCTTGATTTATTTGTGGATATTTTCATTCATTTCAAAAAATATTCAAACCCAAAATTTGTGCAACAACCTAAAACTGAGGTTTATTGTGACTGTCTTAAAAATACTAAATGTTACTCTTTTTTCTTAAAACCATTCTTGCCTGTGAAACAGAACATAAATATGTAAATTCTAATTTTTCTTTCAAAAGACAGAGTAGAGGCATGAGAGTTATGACATTGATCATTCAAGGCCCAGTTTTACTCTTTGAAAAGATAATCCTTTTACTTTATTTATTTTTTATTATTTTTTTATTTTATTTTTATTTTTTTTCCAGGGACAGAGAGAGAGAGTCAGAGAGAGGGATAGACAGGGACAGACAGACAGGAACAGAAAGAGGTGAGAAGCATCAATCATTAGTTTTTCGTTGCCGTTGCGACACCGTAGTTGTTCATTGATTGCTTTCTCACATGTGCCTTGACCGTGGGCCTTCAGCAGACCGAGCAACCCCTTGCTGGAGCCAGCGACCTTGGGTCCAACCTGGTGAGCTTTTGCTCAAGCCAGATGGGCCCATGCTCAAGCTGGTGAGCTCGGGGTCTCGAACCTGGGTCTTCCGCATCCCAGTCCGACGCTCCATCCACTGTGCCACCGCCTGGTCAGGCCTTTTACTTTAAATGAATAATAAAAATTAACTATCTTGGAAGACTACCTCTAATTGTCATAACTAGGGGTCAGTACTGCTCCAAAGTTAAGTCCTACTTGGAACAGTTTGTTTGTGTTTTCTGGAAATTAACATTTCCAACTCTTTTGAGCCTTTGAAAATTCAACTACTGACTGAATTTATTCAACCCTCAATTTCAATTTTCTCTTGTAAATATAACTTTTATCTGGTCTGATTCATGCTGTTTGGAGTAAGACACTATCTTGGTTTTGTTAAGAGTGGTATTTATAAAATCAGTGATATAGACAATTCTGAAACAGGTAACTGATATAACACCAGGAAACAAAAATTTGACTGAACTCATTCCATTAATATCTCTACCAAGGGGATAAAACTATTTCAACCCACATCCAAATCATCTATGACCTTCATATCTAACTCTAATAGTTTTAGATATATATTTGTAATAAACTCTACATAACAAGCCAAAAGGTAATCCACAGAAACAATACTTTGGTTGACAGAAAGACGTTTTTGTCCTACTTCCCTCAAGCCACTACCAAAGTAGATTTTGCTCATTTTTAATGTTTCACACTGGTTTGTAGAAATGTCACTTGTGGAGACTAATAAGATAAATGTTTTTAAGATAAACTTTTATACCTTTTAAAAATATATATAATCAAATACCAAGTATAATTCATGTGCTTTTACATATAATGCATATACCTTTTAACTTCCTATCAATGGCTGTCTAATCTAATCTAGTAATCATTAATTAAATCTTTATAAGAAATATTACCTTTGGAACTACTTGTCCAAGTTTCATCATCATCAAAATGGGCATCTCCTCCATAATTGGGCCCAGGAGGAAAAGCATGAGCCAGCAGACCAGAGGGTCCATCAAACGGATAGAAGTCTCCATGCTCTACACAAAAGCAAGAGTTAAGAATCTCATTATACCTGATAGTGCTTAGCACAGGATCTTGATGAATTTTTATTGAATTCTGTAAAAAGTAATAAATGACTTCAATAAAAAATCTTAAAAATAGAGCTAATTAAGAAACAGGATATACAAATATTGCAAAAAATAATTCTGAATCATTACCTTTAGTTCCAAAAGAGATCATGATGTCAGCAGTCCCATTGTGAAGTCTGGTAAAATTCAGAGGTGTCACATCAGACCAAACTTTGAAGGCTTTTTTGAATGCCTTTTCAACTTCAGAATGAGTCATATCAGGGGTGTAATTCACAATTCTATTCAACAGAAAAAGTTTTAATCAAATTTTTAGAGGGCGAAAGCTATTTTAGAATATATTTTCTTGGAATACAGCTTTTCAACTCCAAATGCAATGGCTTCTCCAGGAGTTCTGCCAGTGCTCCATTGTTTCAAAGAACTTTTAATAATTATGATTTAATGCAAAGATTAAAATAATGAAGAATTCAGTCAGACATGTTGATTGTCACCAAATATCTGACCATTTGGCATTTTAAATTTATAGCATTCTGATGTTTAATAAAACTTACATTGCACACTAAAAGTTTAGAATTGTATTACTATAACCTAAACAAATAGTTCTGACAAGTTCATAGAAACAGTAGAATTCTCTCTCTTTTTAGCATTGTTATAATAAATATGCCTGATGTTATGCATTTTTAAATTTTATTAAACCTACTTTTATTGCTGTTTTGACTCATATCTAAAGAATACTTTTAGATTTCCAATGAAAAATAATTTTGGTTACTGTAACAATAATTGATGTTATGAAACATTTTCATCAACAGTATTAAAGTTATTCCTGGGTTTATTTAACTCTCAGTTAAATATTTAAGGCCTATCTTGAAAAAAAATTGAGACCATGCATATTCTGTCATTTGTAGCTTATGCTGAAAATCAGACATTTAATACTATTAAAAAAAACTAATTAAAGAAAAATAGCCTATACTTTTACCTGTAGGTTAAATTCATCTTGGACCATTTGAGAGTTCTAGGGAAAACATTGTATTCACCCACATCAGGAACCCCACATCTTGGTTTTTTCATGATGTCTAAGGTGCTATCGTCAAGTTTGCCAGTCATCTCTAAGCCAAAAAAAGACTGCATTTCTCGGAGCCTGTCCACCATGGACCTTGCTGCACTCTTCTTCAGGATGCCAGCGGGATTCAGGGGATGGTAGTATGACCTGAGGTAGTACTAGAAAAGAGAGCAAATGACCTGCTTTTAAAGAGAAGGGTATTTATAATATACATCACATCACACTATTGTGATTGGCAAGATAGTCTACCTCTGCAAACTGGAAGTCTTCCTCAGACAAATCCTCATCATTCTCATCACTGGGCAGGGGCAGGGACCAACAGTGAGTCCAGCACAAGACGAGGAAGGCAGCCAGGACACCTGAGTGCATCTTGAATGTTGTGCCTCGAGGCGTCTGCCTTTCCACAGCCCAGCACCTTTACTTTTATAGAGCTACAATGGTGAGTCATCATCTATGGGCAAGTTTCAACTTCCTAGTCAGTTGAAGGTAAACATGCTGACAAGCGACTTTTTTCTCTCTCCCAAGAAGTGTGGTTTGTGGTAGATTTTGAGGGAAATATAAAATGAGGGCATCTCTCATTTCAGCAGGGTCTCAAAAACCATCTGGCAAAATAAACGGCCTCAGCATTTTTACGGACACTGTGGGAAGAAACTAAGAGTAGTAAATTCTTCACTTCGTTTGGCTCAAAAGTTTTCCACTCTGCTGGAGAGCAGCTACTTTTAATTTTTCAGATAAGAATATCAAGATAGTGCATTTACTTCCCTAAAAAGAAAATGTGGTCTTCCGTAATGTTTACAATCTGGTGACTTCTCAACTTTATTTTATCTAGAGCAACTACAATGGAAACATTATGTCTTAGACCAGAACCAAGCTTGGAGATTTCAAGGTATTAGAGCACCTCCACAGATCCTAGTGCTACGGTTGGAACTTAAAAGCACAGTGTCACCTACTGCCTCAGTTCCTCACAGGTCCAGGCAGAGGTAGGACATACTGGAATAAAACGTATTGGAATACAATATAATGGCTAATGCATATTGAGGGATGACTACTTGGTAGGCTTAAAAGGTATTATCTTATTTAGTCTTTACAACAGCCTTATGAAGTAGGTACTATTGAAAAGCCTGTTTTTGCTTTATATCTGAAAAATATGAGACATAGAGTATATAAAACATTTGTTTCAGGTCATAAGGTTAATAAATGTTACTATAAGCATATGAATCCAGGCCAGTAGGTTCAAGACTTCATGTTCTTAACCACCATCCAAATAGCATCCACTCCATCCTTTCTCAGGTATTTTCTTTAAAACTGAGCTTCTTGTTCCCACACCTATTGAAGTACCCAGGAAAATTAAGGCTGTAGGTAAACCAAGGGCCAGTTTCCAGTTTTTCATTTTAAATTTTGAATAATAGACATACTTTTGGTCAAAATTTTCAGGAAAATAATCTTCTAGGACCTTCAGTCTATTATTTCTTTGAGAACATCACACATTTAATACCATGGAATCAGAATGCCATTTTGATCCCTCACAGATGTAGATGCATAGAGCCTTAAGGTCCATCATCCTCAGATTTATTGAATGATTGAAAATGCAAATTAATTGATTGAGAGTCAGAAAAAAGCTCAGGTCAGGAACATATTAAGGCAAAGAGAAGAAGCATGAATACATCTTTAGGGTGAGTAGAAAAGAGATACCCCATCATGTGGGCAAAATACTTTAATATAGATTAGCCAATACCTCAGAAAAAAAGAAAAAGCAGGAAAACCTATAAAACCTAAATGATTGCATTTGAAATTGAAAGTGGGAGTTGAGAGAAATTTATTATGTCTTTATCCAAGATGGAGTTAAATAGATACTTAACAATAGATTATTTTCAATAAGTTCAAGATTAAATTTTGGCTCAATCAGCAATGCTAAACAATAATTTGTTTGAAGCCTTCTCTGTATACCACATTTACTTTTTGATTGGGTGAAAATTATACAAAAGTTTGATTCATGTATTAACCTTATACAAAATTAGTTCATTAGAAAGCATTTGGTTTTTTTTTTATATATATATTTTATTATTATTAATTCTAATGGGGTGACACCAATAAATCAGGGTACATATGTACAATGAAAACATCTCCAGGTTATCTTATCATTCAATTGTGTTGCATACCCATCACCAAAAGTCAAATTGTCCTCTGTCACCTTCAATCTGGTTTTCCCTGTGTCCCTCCCCTCCTCCCTATCCCACTCTTCCCTCCCTCCCCCCATCCCATAACCACCACTCTCTTGTCCATGTCTCATACCCTCACTTTCATGTCCCACCTATGTATGTAATCGTGCTGTTCTCAGTTTTTCTTTTTTTCTGATTTACTTATTTCACTCCGTATAATGTTATCAAGGTACATCCATTTTGTTATAAATGATCCGATGTCATCGTTTCTTATGGCTGAGTAGTATTCCATAGTATATATGTACCATAGCTTTTTAATCCACTCGTCTTCTGACGGACACTTGGGCTGGTTCCAGATCTTCGCTATTGTGAACAAAGAAAGCATTTGTTTTTATTAATAAATGTTCATAATCTTTTAAAGTCTCCTTAGATAAAAAATAAAGTCATTAAAATTTAAAACAGGCGATATTTCGTTTAATGTTTGAAAATGAAAGAAAAGACTGAAATAGGTTAAATGTACTTATAAATTTCTATCTATTTATAGAAATAATGCTACTTTAAATTAGACTTTTTTAGAGACCTTTTACTTATTAAATCAATCAATAAATATTCATTGGCCATCAACTATATAGGATACCATACTAGTCATCTTTGAAGAATACGATGAGAGCATTTTCTTAATCATACAATATTATCTCACCTACAAAAAAACATTTTTAATGAGAAATAAAAATAAATAAATGACATTGTTTTTTAACTTTAAAAATAATGCTTATTATCAAATAGTTTTGCTATTTATTATGTTCTCATTTCATTTAAGAACATAAACAGTGTTAAAAAAAGAGGTTAATGAGAACATATTACTCATTCTATAATTTTCTTAGTAGTGTAAATAAAAATTTCTCAGATTGAAGTAGAAATAGATTCCTTAAGAAGAAAATCAGACTGTTTGTCATAAGCTATTGTTCATGGAGGAGTAATTTTAAGATGATGATTGGGATGTGTCATCACATGGAAATGTGTTGGCAAACTGCTTGAATTACACAAGTGCTTATCTCAGGTTGTTCATTGTTAAGATAAAAGTTGGGCCTCTGGTTATCACTAGTGAAGTGTTTGTGGTTTTAAATGATACCTTTAACACAATGAGTCTGAGTTGGGTTTTACAAATGTTCAAACAACCTTACCTACTCACTGGGAAATTTGAAAATCTGTAGAATGAGCAAACAAAACTGTGGACTAAGTTAGGAATGTGTTTCTACTGCTGATTCAGACATAAACATTACGGGACTTTTTAAAACATATGTCATCATCAGTCTCTAATTTCAAAACATCTTTCAAGAAAGAACCAAAAATGCGCATGAACAACGTCTGAGTAAAGCACAGGGTGATTCCAGATTAGGAATAATAGGAACAATGGGATTTTTGAGTTGGGTTAAAATTATGAAAAATCTATAAAGCAAAGAACCTTTAAGATAAAAATTTTGGCTTCAGTTTAGAGTGTTGTAAATGATCAACATCGACAATAAACGATGCCTAGTATTATCCTTATTTTTTTAAACAGTAAGTGACTTGATTCTGTGCACCTGCCTGAAGTGATGATTTTTGTAAACACCCTCTGATGGTTGCTTTGTCTTATTTTTTCCTCAAAATCCCAAGGCAAGGGCTTACATTCATTTAAAAGGAGAACTAAACTAGAATTTAAAAGCTCAATCATATTGTCAATGTAAGAAATGGCCAGACCTGTAGAGAATTTCTATAAATTTAGGCCAAAACTGATAACATATGTTTAAGAGCAAGAGTTCAAATGCTCTGGAGAATAAGTTTTGCAGTTTTTTTAAAAATGCATTTGAGATTAAGGAGGGAAAGTAACAAAGATTACATGAAGGTGGGAGAAAGCAAGACGAGGATCAGATTACAAAATAATTAATATTATTTACCTTTCTTGAGAGTGGTTATGCTTTAGAAGGAGGGGTCTAAAAGGGGGCAGATGCACAGAAACAATGGTTTGCTTAAGGCAAAGATAAATCTTTTACTAAAGTTACATGCCTGGGGCATGACTATCCACCATGACCTGCCCAAATAAGAGTTTATAATAAGATCATCCTGTAAAGTTACTTTCCATAGAACCCCTTCTTCATTCACAATATTTACACCCCAGAGTAAGTTGTGAGAGTGCCCACCTAACCTCCTGAGGCATAGTCATAGTACAATCCCCAGATCAGGTGCCAAATGCATTTTCAATATTACAGCTACAAAGCAAAAGGTCAGTAATATAGAAGGTCATTTACTTTTAACACCTGAGTCACATGCTTCTCAGGAATGCTGTATATGAATAGGTGTGAGGCCAGTTGGCAATGGGGGAAGGTCACATGAGGAACCACCCATGCCCATGACCGCCAAAAGAAATGGCCCAGGAGCATTTTGAAAAAAGACAACTGTCTGCCAACCAATGAAATTTTGCCACAACCTATTTCCCCATCACCATCCTACCAACGCTTCTCCCGGTGGGAGAAGCTAGGTGACTTCCCTGGCCCCTGTCTTGCAGACCAGTGAACCTCACCCGGGAGTGCTCTAAATAAAGCTGTTGCTTTCCACACTTGGTGGCTATGTCCTTCTTTCTTCCTCAGCAGAAAATACCTTACATTTGGTGCTGAAACTCGGGAGGAGCTTGAGTCCACAAGGGCAGGTCCTCTCCCCCTCCCTTCCGACGAAGACCACTCACTTTGGCACATGGTGCGGTAAGTCCCCTGCCTCTAGCCTCCCCTCAGTTCTTTCCTACTCCAAGACTCCCTGTCCATAATCGCAGCTGCGACAGGGACCTCCTACCCTTTCGCAGTGCGTGTGCGTTCGTGGAGATGTCCTGGACACTCCCACTCTGCCTGACTGACTGGTGGCCAGAGATTGAGTTGCAGGACACCAATTCTCATCTTTGATCACCCCAAGGCTGAGGGTGGCCATGGGGGCACAGGAATCTAAACCTGACTCAAAAACACCCCTAGGGTACCTATCTGGAATCTCTCAAAAATAGGTCCCTCCTTAAAGAAGAAGAAACTGATCTTCTTTTCCACTGTGGGCTGACCACAGTACCCACTGGATAACCAGACCAGGTGAACGCTTGAAGGAACTTTCGACTTTAACACCCTCACTGATTTACAGAACTATTGCCAGACAACTGGGAAATGGTCAGAGATCCCTTACATTCAGGGCTTCTGGTATTTGCACTCCCGTCCTAATCTCTGCTACCTGCTCTATGGCTCAGGTCCTTTTAGCCAGAGAAACCTCAGCTAAACCCTCCATTCCTGATCTTTCCTACTTTGTTGACCCCCTTAAAGAATTCTGTTCCCCTCTTGCACAACCCCTTCCGCCCTATCAGGGTCCTCCCCTCCCTTCACAGGATCCTGTTTCTCATTTGCCTACAGATACCAGCCTCTCTCTTTCTCATCTCCTGTCAGTGCTCACACCAGATCTTGCTTCGAGCCACAAGAGGGAGACAATCTTCTCTGCCCTCTCCGCGAGGTGGTTGGACCAGAAGGAGTTGTTTGGGTTCAAGCACCTTTTTCCCTCTCTGATCTGTCTGCAATCAAAAAGTGTTTAGGCTCCTAATCTTCTAATCCTACCTCCTATACCAAGGAATTCCAATATCTCACTCAGGCATATGACCTCTCTTAGCATGATCTCTGTGTTATTATGTCTTCTACCCTTACCCCGATGAATGGGACCGAATCCAGATGGCGGCATGGACTCATGCCAATCAAGTTCACCTCACAAACAGCCAAATGCCAGTTGGAGTACAGGCGGTTCCCGACACAGACCCCAACTGGGATTACCAGACAGGACAAACAGGTAGGAGGCGACAAGACCAAATGATTGAATGCCTCATAGCTGGCATGCAGAGCGTGGGAAATTAAGAAAAATTACTCAAGGACCTGAGGAAAACCTGACCCTCTCTTTGAACCTCCTCACTGACATATGGTCCTCCATACTCTGTCTAGACCCTGCCTCCAATGCCAGGGCCACTGTATTAGCCACCCACTTGATTTCCCAGTCAGCCCTGGACATTAGAAAGAAACTTAAAAAGGCGGAAGAGGGCCCCCAAACTGCTATGCAAGACCTGATGAACATGGCATTTAAAGTTTTTAATGGTCAGGAGGAAAAGGCCAAGGCTGCTCGCCAGGCCCGCATGCAGCAAAAGGTAACGCTCCAAACCCAGGCTCTTGTGGCAGCCCTGAGGATGGCAGTTCAACAGGGGCAAGGTATAGGAAGTGCCTGACCCGAGTCCGGGCCACAGAGAGGAACCCCACCAGGAGCTTGCTTTCAATGTGGCAAAGGGGGTCACGGGGCCCAGCAGTGCCCCTGCCCAAGGCCACCCACTAAACCCTGCCCTTACTGCAAGCAGCCTGGCCACTGGTGAAACAATTGCCCCCTTCGGGTAACAGGCTCGGTGCTTCCATGAGGAAGATGAGCCACCCAAATGGGAGGCCAAGCTGGCCAGGCGGACTCATTGCTCACACTTCTCAGTCTCATGGACAACTGACATGGCCCGGACTCAAAGACCCCCATCACCCTCACTGAGCCCAGGGTAATCCTGCAGGTAGTGGGTAAGTCCATCTCATTTCTTGTGAACACAGGAGCTACCTTCTCTGTTTTGACATCACATTCTGGACCTCTAGTTCCCTCACAGGTCTCGGTTATAGGAGTGAATGGGACCCTTCTTTTCCCCTTTGTACGCCACCCCTGACATGCAGTTTGGATGGACTCCCCTTTTCACACTCCTTCTTACTTATGCCCTCATGCCCTGTACCCCTCTTGGGTCAGGACATTCTACAAAGTCTCGGAGCCACTATCCAACTGATAGCATCCCCGACAGCATATTCCCACCTATTCCTACCACTCCTAGCTGAAAGCTCTCCCACTACTACTTATCACCCTAACCTGATCACACCCCCTATTCCAGCAGACATTGTCAATCCTCAAATCTGGGACACCTCGACCCCAGTGGTAGTGACCCACCACCAACCTGTACACATCTGCTTGAAGAATCCCTCCCAATTCCCATGTAGACCCTAATTCCCCATTTTGGCAAATCATCAACAGGACCTTAAACCCATAATTACCCGCCTCTTGAACCAAGGCTTACTCATTCTACAGACTCCCCCAGTAATACCTCTATCTTTCCTGTTTGAAAACCCTCAGAGGCTTACCGCCTCGTACAAGACTTATGCCTAATTAATGAGGCAGTTGTTCCCCTTCATCCGGTAGTCCCTCCTAATTCATACACATTACTGTCACACATTCCCTCAGACACCACTCACTTATGGTCCTAGACCTCAAGGATGCCTTCATTACCATTGCTCTACACCCTGACTCTTACTTTCTGTTTGCCTCCACCTAGACGAACCCGGACACTAACGCAGCCCAACAACTTACATGGACCATCCTGTCCCAGGGGTTTAGGGACAGCCCACACCTGTTTGGGCAGGCGCTAGCTCGGGATCTAGCTGCATGCAATCTCGAGACAAGTACCCTCTTCCAATATGTAGATGACATATTCCTCTGCAGCCCCTCCCTGTCCACTTCAAGGAAACACACCGCCACCCTTCTTAACTTCCTCACCGTGAAAGGGTATCGTGTCTCCCCTACTAAGGTTAAACTTCACTCTCAGTTCATAGTCTATCTGGGCATTGCCTTAAGCTCCACCACCCAAGGTCTCACTCTAGATCAAACTCAGACCCTGCGCAGTCTCCAGCCACCTACCACTGTGGATCAGATTCTTTCTTTCCTCCGTCTAATAGTCTTCTTTCGACACTGGATTCCCAATTTTACTTTTTTAGCCAAACCCCTCTACAAGGCTGCAAAAGAGACTCCCATGGGACCTCTGACATCCCCCAACACTATTAAAAGAGTTTTCTCTACCCTTCGAGACACCCTCATCCCCTCTCCCCCTCTTGCTTTACCTGATCCCAGATGCCCCTTCCACCTTTTCACTGATGAAAATCACAGTAATGCAATTGGAGTACTGACTCAACCTGTGGGGCCCACATACCACCCCGTGGCAAACCTCTCTAAACAATTAGACACCACCATCAAAGGCTGACATCCCTGCCTCGGGGCACTGGGCGTGGCAGCTGAATTCAGCAAGGAGGCTACTAAACTCACCCTTTCCCAACCCATCACTGTCTTCTCCTCCCACAGGCTCACCAACCTCCTTTTGCACAAATCTTTTTCTCTTTTGGGTCCTTCCCGCCTACAAGAATTTCACCTCCTGTTCATCGAAAACCCTTCAGTCACTCTTTTGACCTCTCCCTGACTCAACCCAACCACTCTACTGCCAGCTCCAATGACACTTCCGAAACCCACCTGCTCTTGTACAGAGCTAATAGATTTCCTCAACAGACCCCGAGATGGATTATCAGGTTCTCCTTTAAAAGATCCAGATCTAATACTCTTTGTAAATGGGAGCTCTGTACAGGGACCTGACGGATGACAACGGGCAGACTACGCAGTGGTCACCACCTCCTCCACCCCAGAAGCCCAACAGCTGCCAGAGGGCCCAGGGAAAATGCATAGCAACCATATATACTGACTCTAAATATGTTTTTCTTATCACCCACAGCCACTTTGCCCTCTGAAAGAAAAGGGGCTTCCTCACTACCAAGGGTTCCCCCATAATCAATGCTACCCTCATTACTAAACTTTCGCAGGCATTGCAGCTTCCTGCTGAGGTGGCTGTGGTACATTGTAGGGTCCATCAAACCTCTCAGGACCCGGTGGCCTTGGGAAATGCTCAGACCGACACGGCGGCTCAAAACCTCATCACGGGACCTCTCCCACTCCTTTCTGATATCCACTGTTCCTTACACATAGGGCCAAAAGCTCTCTATCGGTTCTTGCAACCACTCTTTTTCTCCCCAGGCCTACAAAAAGCTATTGAAAAAGTACATGCAGCATGCACAATCTGTTCCAAAACCTCTATGCAAGGGGGTCTTCGCCCCTGCTTCCCTACTTATCAGCTGAGGGGGCACTTACCTGGCCAAGATTGGCAAATCAACTTCACTCACATGCCCCCTCACAAAAAACTTTGCTATCTCCTAACTTTTGCTGATACCTTTTCGGGATAGATAGAAGCCTTTCCCACCTCTCGAGAAACAGCAGACACCGTTGCCTCCATTCTCGCTGAACGTATCATCCCATAATTTGGACTGCCTACTACCATCCAGTCAGACAGTGGCCCGGCCTTCACTGCCCAAATAGTCCAGCAGGTTCCCATCTCTCTCAACATCATCTGGAAGCTCCACATACCCTTCACCTTCAATCATCTGGTAAGGTGGAAAGGGTCCATGGCATCCTGAAGGGTCAGCTAACTAAACTATCCATTGAAACCAGACTCTCCTGGCCGAACCTCCTCCCCCCGGCATTCACCAGAATCAGAGCAACCCTGCAAAACCCCACTGGACTCAGCCCCTTTGACCTGGTTTACGGTAGACCATTCCTAATCAATCACAACTTACCTGTCAACCCCCCTCCTCTTGCCACATACCTCCACTTTCTGTCTTTACTCTGCCATCTTCTTAGGAAACATGCAACTGGACTCTCCCTCCCATAGGGGGTCCAAGTGAAGCTCATCCAACAGTCCCCCTCCAACCAGGGAACAAAGTTCTTCTAAGGGAACTCCAACCCGGCTCTCTACAGCCTAGGTGGATGGGACCCCATACGGTAATACTGACTACTACCGCAGCCAAGCTCCTAGGGCAAACACCTTGGTACCATGTTTCCCGCTTCACGCTTGCCCCCGTACAGAACCACTGGCAATCAGAACCACTGGGCCTCACCCGTCTCCTGCTCACTAAAAAGTTGGGCCCTGAAGATCCTCCTGTTACTTCTGTCCCTCCCACAGGGAATTTGCCACCACCCCACGACATCCCTAACCAGCAGGAAGTAGCCAGACAAATAGTGGTGCCCCTATTTAACAGAAAAGGTCAGAATGTGAGGTTGGTTGGCAATGGGGGAAGGTCACACGAGGAACCACCCACACCCATTCCTGCCAAAAGAAACGGCCCAGGAGCATTTTGAAAAAGAACAACTGTCTGTCAGCCAATGAAATTCACCACCCACCACCACCCTACCAACACTATAAATCACCCCCAGCAGGAGAAGCTGCGCGACTTCCCTGGCCCCTTTCTTGCAAACCAGTGAACCTCTCCCGGGAGTGCTCTAAATAAAACTTTTGCTTGTCCATACTTGGTGGCTACGTCCTTCTTTCTTCCTCAGTGGAAAATACCTTACACTTGGTTGATCCATAAAAGAAATAAATAGACTCTTTAAGAAATAAAAAAACAACAACTTTGTTTTAGTTCTTACTCAGGTATGATATCCGAAAGTCAAGACTTAATTTCCTGGGCTCACTTTCTAATGAATTTTAATTTTTGTTGTGTTTTGTTACAGAGTGGTTACTGCATGTCCACCTCTGCCAGAGTTAATTAACCAAATGCTATGAGAGAAAATAACCAGGAATAGAACACATATTCTAGCCCATTGCTGCCCAAGTGTCTTTGAGAAAGAAAAAAATTTGCATTGTTTGGCAGTTAATACTAGGAATATAAACAAGTGAGAGAAATCAGGCCTTTGTGGTTTTAACAACAGCAATTTCAGTATATTTAAGAATTTCTAATATTTAAACAACAGAGCAAAAATCTATTTTTAAAATAACCTAGCCTCACTTTGTTACCTTAATTCACTAAAAAGTAGAACTTGTTACATATTTTTAAGTCAATTTGCTGATTTAAAGAAGTAGTATACAAAAAACAAACACTACATAATGACTGGAAAATAGGAAAAAACTTAGAAGAAAAAATTACTGTAATACCTCAAGATTGTTTTAGACAATCCCCATATATAGATGTATCCTTAAAGTTGATATACTTAGATGATGGTCAATCTTCCAAGTTTTTTAAAACAGCACTTTCTAGAATAGAAAATCTTGTCATGTTGTTGGTTGTTGTATCTACTTTATTTTCAATTCCCTGAAAGCCATTGTTAACCTTTCTTCATTGATTTTATCAAACCGAGAATAAACCCAAAACTTCAGAAAATACAGCTTAATAATGCTATGCATTAAAGAGGTTAATATTTTTAAACTTTCTATATGCTCTAGTTAATTTCAGAAAACTCTGGAAAAGAAGTCACTGCAAGCATGAACTGCCAACAGAGACTTCTACCTCAGTTTCGCTGCTAGGATGATTTCATACCTCCAGTACTTGTTCACACTAAAAAAGGTGGTCATCTCAGTGTTTGGATCATGGACAGAAGCAGGGATCCCTTGGGTGTCCCCTGGGAATCCAAGCTCACTGATTTCCTTGGGCTATGGATCCAGCACTACATGAGGGCCTGAAACATTTCTTCTGTTAATTACAGTGAGTCGTAAAGGCCATATTCTTTTTTTCTATTTTAGAGTTTATTTATTGATTTTTAGAAAGAGAAAGAGAAGGAGAAAGAGAAAGAAGGGGGAGAATCAAGAAACATCAACTCATAGTAGTTGTTTCCTGTATGTACTTGACCAGGCAAGTCCAGGGTTTCAAATCACAACCTCAGCCTTCCGGGTCATCGCTTTATCCACTGCGCCACCACAGATCAGGCAGAAAAGTCATATTATTGAAACTAAAGTTATGACCAAATAACTAAAACATGTCTAAGTTAAGGAATGTGATAAGCTGTCATCTAAATTGCAAAGAAATCATTTTAAGCTATGGACTATAGGATGGGTGTTTGTTTCTGTTACCTCTGCTGTGATCTGGCCTTTTAGTCTATGAGAGCCATGGAGAGAGTAAGAGCACACAGGCTTCAGAACCAGCTGAAATCTCAGCTCCACCAGTTTAATCTCACTGATCCAGCAGTGAACAACACACATCAAAATCCTGGTCCTCATGAAGCTAACACTCTAGTAAAAAAAAAAAAAAAGAGAGAGATAATTATAAGGAAAATTCAGAGAAAAATAGAGCAGAAAAGAGGGATAGAGAGTGAGGGGGTCAGAAAGGATCATCACAGTTTCTATATGGTGGCGGAGAAAGGCTCACTGAGAAAGTAACATTTGAGTGAAGACCTGAGGGAGGAGAAGGCATGAGCTATGGAGCTGTCTGGGGCAAGAAGGTTCTCAGCAGAGAGGACAGCAAGGGCCAAGGCCCTGAGGTAAGAATGTGCCTGGCATATCTGAGGAAAGCAGCAAGGAGGCCGGTGTGGCTGGAGCAGAGTGAGAAGAGTTACTGATTTTAGCTACACAGATGGGATCATCACAGTACCTGTCTAATAGAATACATGAGGATTAAATGACATAATGATTGAAGAGCATTTGCAACAGTCCCTGGCACATAGCAAACATCAGATATTTTTCATTAATTCACAATAACTAACCTACATAACACCCTGCAAACCTATTTTGCAAGGCACTCTTATAGGCGCAGGAAATATTGCATGAACAATATTGACAAGGACTCTTACATATCAGAGAAGGAGAAAGTAGACACTGAAGAAAGGTAACTTCAAATAGCTCTGCATGTTATTAAGAACACAACATTAAGCGGTGCTATAGAATTATTGGAGGCAGGGCTGAGAGGATGAACACTCAGTTGAATGTCAAGGAAGAACTCTCTAAGGAGATATATTTAAAACTGAGACCAGGATGACAGGAGCAGCTCAGCCATGTCAATACCTAGGAGCAGAGTATGTGTCCAGGAAGCACAGAGGCAGGAGGGTGGAAACAAGCTTCTATTCAGGAACAGATAGGAACTGTGATGGAACACAGTCACCATGGAGAACGGTGGGAAAAACTGAGCTGGCAAATTTGCAGACGGTCAACTTGGGGTTTACTTTCCAGTCTGTTTCACTGTATACCACCCAAAGTACATATTAGGCCCAAAATTTGGCTTATGTGTACTTAAAGAGAAAAATTCCCTTGTAATGGCACAATGGCATCAAAGTGTGAAGTCTTAATTACATTTTTCTGGAGTTTGACCATTACATGATCTTTTTAGTGGATCTGAAAGTAAGAAAATAATGACCCAACATGATATATTATTTTTAATTAAGTGAGAAGTGGGGAGGCAGAGAGACAGACTCCTGAATGCATCCCTACAGGATCCACCTGGCAAGCCCACTATGGGGTAATGCTCTACCCATCTGGGGTCACTGCTCTGTTGCTAGGCAACCAAGCTATTTTAGTGCCTGAAGCAGAGGCCATGGAGCAGTCTTCAGTGCCGGGCCACCTTTGCTCAAACTATTGGAGCCATGGCTGCTCCAATGAGACAGTGAGCCTAAAATTAACCAGAGTGGGGGTAAAATGGGTGGGAAGCAGATGGTCACTTCTCCTGTGTGCCCTGACTAGGAATTGAACCTGAGACTTCCACACACTGGGCTCATGCTTTACTGCTGAGCCAACTGGTCAGCAAGTCTCTTGATTTGCTTCAAATTGTCTCTGAATTATTTTCAAAAACAGAATAACCATTAGCATTCTAGTTTGATGTCTAGGTGAAAATGTGGTAGAAAAAAGGAAAAAGTCTTCAGATCATATATCATGGCTTATTCCTAATTCTTACTCTCAAACATTGCCCTGTATTTTCTTATGTTTGGGGAAGGGTTGCTAGTTGATTTTAGAGTCACTGTTTCACTTGAAGGTGAAATTGATGTCCTTAGTTTCCCATCTCCAGCCCTTCTGCTGGCTGCTAACCACTTTTCCTGGGACCTCTTGCCAACTAATAGGTTGAGCCAGTGGAAGGCCCTGGAGAGCAGAAAAGCCAGGATTTTCTCATCCTCCCCCCTCTCTTCCTTGGAAGATGTGGCTGTCTCCAGGTCACTTCCTGCTGGGCAACCCCATCATGAGTTTTAGCTCTCGCCCTCCCCAGATCACTCAGGCTCTGGATTAGTCATGTCACCTCTTCCCTGTGTTCCTACAGCCCCAGGGGCTAGTAGAGGCCTTTGGTGTTGCTAATTTCTGGGTTGTTTCACACTTTTCTGTTTATCATTTTAGGTCTTCCATCACCTATGAAACTTAATCCTCTGTTTCATATGTAAGTGGTTCCTGGTCCCTGGTTGTATCTTGATTGATATAGTTGACAATATAAGAATTAAAATGGCAAAGCAGTAATACATTTTCCAGTCTCAATCAGCACTGACTTACTGTTTCTTCTTATATACCCTTCCTATATAATTAAATTATATGTTAATTAGATTATACATTTTAATTAATCTCCCACTATTAGTAGAAATTTCTTTTCTCACACATTTGAAATGAATTTAATATACATTATAGGAATTTTAATAGGATAATTTTTTTAATTTATTGATGGATTTTAGGGAAAGAGAGAAAGAAACATCAATTTGTTGTTCCACTTATTTATGCATTCATTGGTTGATTCTTATATGTGCCCTAACCTGGGAGCAAAGAGCTACCTGGCCAGGACTTTAATAAGATAAATTTTATGAAACAGCATTCTGTAGTTTGCCACATACTTTTAAAGTACAATGTACAATTATAAAACTTTCTTTTGAGATGGAAAGATTTGGAGAATCTTAAATTAGAGGTACACAGATAATTTAATTATTATAAAATATTCACCTTGAGATAAGGTTAAAGTTTAGATAAAAACAAATGGAAGCCAACCTGAATCCTGATTTGCTCAGATGTGGACTTCCACAAACTCGTGGATAAAAACACTACTTATTATTCCCTGCATTAGTACTTCATTTTCCAAAAAGGGTGCTGTGGAACCTTATTTTGTGAATGTCAAGGATGTTCCACCACAATTAACAGAAGGAAGGAAGGAAGGAAGGAAGGAAGGAAGGAAGGAAGGAAGGAAGGAAGGAAGGAAGGAAGGAAGAGAGGGAGGGAGAGAGAGAGAGAAAGAGAAAGAAAGAAAGAAAGAAAGAAAGAAAGAAAGAAAGAAAGAAAGAAAGAAAGAAAGAAAGAAAGAGAGGGGGAAAGGAAAATTTCTATGGTCAAATAAGTTCAGGAAATATTGGTTTAACCAACGGTGAACCTGTTTCTTTCCAGGAGGATTTCTCAGAGCTTCACGGTACCATGAAATTCTAGGAGCTAGAGCTTGGAGTGATCCTCTCAGTTATTTGAATGTGGACCATTCTTCTCAGGCTGCTCCTTGCAGCATTGGAGTCCCACAGTACACGGATTGGAAAAGGTTTTAAGGGATTTAGAAGGCAAATGAATACTTCTATAATGAGAAGAAAACCAAACTTCAGCAAACCATAGAAAGCCTAGAAGCTTAGATCATTCTCAGAGATCTTTCTCGTGCTTGGGTGGGTATAGAGCATCTGCTGGGAAGCATCAGAGCCCCAGGGTCACTGGGGTGATGGTCAAATTCGTGTGCAGCAGCAGCAAACAGGTTAGAGTCTATAAAGAAACTCAGTGACGATGATCTAGGTAAATGCCACACAAAATTAGTTCTTTTAAAGAAGTTTTAAATGGACCCTTCAAATTTTACTAATTACATCCCTCCCCTGTTGTATATTTAGGAAAGAAAGACAAAAGCCAAAACCTATAAGAATACTTTCCTCAGTGGTCTGAGGCAAGTGACCCTGATATAACACAGTGCCCAAGGGATGCAGGTTGGAACCACTGAGCTTACATCACTGATTGTGCTGTGCCTTTTGACCCTGTGTTGTTAGACAGGGATGAATAAAGGAAAAATTATGGCCACTTTTTTTTATATCAAAAAAGTTGAATATGTGGCCACTGCTCAATTGTAGTTATATAAAAAAATCTAGTTAGTTTAGAATACAAAAGAAATGGTAGATCCTGTACTGGTAGTGTATATGGGTCCTGAAGCCAGACAGACCAAAGCCTGTGAAGTGAGAATTATTAAAACCAGTCTTGGCCTGGAAGGTTGGCTGAGTGGATAGTGTTTCAGCCTGCCAGTATATAAATGTCTGCGTTTGATTCCTGGTCAGGCCACACATGAGAAGCAAACACCTGCTTCTCTTCCCCTCCCTCTCCCCCTTCTCTCTTTCTCCCTTTCTGGCAGCCAGTGGCTCAGTTGGTTCAAGCATCAGCCCCAAGCACTGAGAATAGCTCGGTTGGTCTGATTGTCAGCCTCAGGCACTAAAAATAACTTGATTGATTTGAGCATGGGCCCAGATAGGGTTGCCAGGTAGATCCTGGTTGGGGCACATGCGGAGTCTGTCTCTCTATCTCTCCTCCTCTCAATTAAAAAAAATAAATAAAAATAAAACAATCTTATAGGATATGTCAGGAAATTTAATTATAAAACACATAGCAGATTGTAAGAGTTCAATAAGTGTAATAGAGATCAGCGTTTGTGTGGTTTATAGTATTACTACCCAAAGCCCCCGACAAATAGTTAATGTTTAATGTATAGTAACTACGACAAATTAAAATCTGAACCAGTGACAATGAAGTGTAACCAAGTTTATTTTGGCACTATTGAAACAATTTCTGAATTGAAAGCAATCATGGATACATGAGGGAAATTCAAGCATGAGGTTTTAGGTTGTTTTTAAAGTTTTTAGCAACATTTGCATAAAAATGATAAACTCGCCAATAACAATAATCCCTGTTGATTCAGCAGCCTTCTGGCAGAAAGTACTTGGCAAACAAAAGTATTAGTATGTAGTTGGTTTAAACACACACCCTCCTAATTCCATGTTTGCCCAAGTTAGGGAAGCTTCTACAGCAAGCTTTTCTAATGCCCATTCAATTCCTATGAGGGATATATTTTCCATGCCAGCTCGGGGTCAGAGTGACACATTCTTTTTCTAATAAAAACTTAGAAAAAAAAAAAAACGTAGGGAGACTGTAGATAGATCTTTAATAGTTGACTACCTCTTAATATAATATTTGGTAAAAAATGTTGGTGAGGAGTAAAAGTATAATATAATGTAACAAAACATGCAATACAGATCATTGTTTTATGCCTTAATACATGACAATATGTTTTATTTGTGAATCACTATAAATTTTTTCACCAACCTAAAGTTTAAATGATCAACAATTGGTAAACTTTGTTATAGTTTCTTCATCCCAATTCAAAACTTTATAGTGTTACCACACAATCTCTGTGGTGTCAGCTTAAACTTCCAACCTCAAAAAGCATTTTGGTTAGTTCTGTTTTATTACCTTAATTGCCACTTGGATATATGAGATGGAAAACTTAAAGTTTTGACCATTTTTATATATTAAGTGGACATAGCAATTGTCTCCCAAAAGGGGGATTTCTAGAATTTTAACCACTCTTCAAGGTCAATGATTACACAAGTTCAGGAATTAGAATTATAGCAATCCTAGCTGAAGAATATTTACCTTTACCTTTGGCATTGTTTGGTCCAAATTCATCATCATTGAAGTGAATATCAGCTCCCTGACCCTCCCTAAGAGGAAAGGCATGAGCTAGCTCTCCAAGGGATTCATCAAATGGGAGAGAAAGCTCTATGTTCTCAAAGGGAAAAAAACCCTCAAAAATAACTGGGGACATTGCCAAGACAGGAATAAAACCTTTCACTTTAGGTAGAGTGCATTAAAAAATGGAAAATCTTTGATAAAGACAATATTTTTCCTCTTACAATCCCAAGCGCTTCTGGAGCTGCAGGCTTTGGTGCAGGCATTGCCAAGTCCAAGAACCTCATCATGCCAACCAGTCCCCAAAATGGCATAGAAACAATGTTAAGAAACCTTGATCACAAAGATACAAATCTTTAAGGGGGTAGGCCCCCAGGTTCCTGAGGAACATCCACTTTGCCAAGAAGCACAACAAGAACGTCTTGTAGAAGATGAAGGCCAACAATGCCCAGGCCGTGAGTGGATGTATGGAGGCTCTCAAGGTCCTGGTAAAGCCCAAGGAGGTCAAGCTCAAGATTTTAAAGGATGGCAGCCACAAGTTCAATCGACTTGCCCACACCACTAACCCCAAGCTTAGGAAATACACTTGTGCAGGCACCACCAAGGAGGTCTCAGGCTTTGCTGACCAAAGTCCAAGGCCAAGGCTCAAATCCAGGCCTCGGTTGCAGTTGCAGTTCTGCCATTGGCTCTGGCTCAGGCTCCCAAAGGTGCCCAGGCTGCCACAAATTCTTCAAGGTTGAGACCTCTGTCTACCAATCTGTGGACAGAAGACGGCTGTGACCCCTGGGCTGCTGTCTGCATGGGACTGGTGTCTTCCTGTGCTATTTGTACAAACATACCTAAGGCAGGGGGAAAAAAAAGACAATCTTTTCATCATTATTACCTCAGTTTCAAATAAGATCACCATGTCAGCAGTGTTCCAGAAAACTAATAAGATTGAGTTGGGTCTGATTGCTCCAAACCTTGAATGCTCCTTGGAGAGCAGGGTCCACAGTCTCAGAGGAAAGACCTGGAAGTGTAACTGCCTATTTTGACCAACACACATCTATCTACACAGAGGCATTTCAGTATGCCCCCAAATGGGAAATTTCAAAAATTATTGTCCTTTTTAAGGCCATCCTTCCCCCCACCCCAGGGACAGAGAGAGACAGAGAGAGGGATAGATAGGCACAGACAGACAGGAACGGACAGAGGTGAGAAGCACCAATTATTAGTTTTTCGTTGCCGTTGCAACACCATAGTTGTTCATTGATTGCTTTCTCATATGTGCCTTGATCACAGGTCTTCAGTAGACTGAGGAACCCCTTGCTGGAGCCAGCGACCTTGGGTCCAAGCTGACGAGCTTTTGCTCAAACCAGACGGGCCCGTGCTCAAGCTGCAACCTTGGGGTCTCGAACCTATGTCTTCTGCATCCCAGTCCGACGCTCTATCCACTGCGCCACCGCCTGGTCAGGCAAAGACCATTCTTTTGATGATTCATTTTATTTCTTTATAGATTCAGAAATCTAAGGTATACCATAGTATATTAAATTTTCTTTAGAGACCGCCTTAATTTTTATGTGTTTACAAGTATTTTTGGCTAAAAAATCTAAACTGCACCACAATTACTTAGAATTTGAAAACTACTACAAGACATTAATAATTTTTAATAAGGGTGTTAAATTCCAATTGATATAAAATATTTGAATGTTGTTTTAATTTTACTGAAGTGCAAGGCAGGAGATAAATGAGTAAAACTAATAAATTAACATTCAGTTTATGCTACATAAATGATACATTAAAAGACTGAATTGGTAATCCCAGAGGCACAACATTAAAGAAATATTATTGTAAAAAATATTTAAAAATCATTAAGTTCATAAATGCTTGGAAAGAATTAGCTATGCATTCTAACTTGGTTTACCTTTCAAGTAAAGCTAAACATTAGCACAGAAAGGCATTACAGTGTTTCCTTTCTCCAACATTTTGCTAAATGAGATTTACAAACACTATATAAAATATATACCTATATCAGCAACCTTTAAATCAATGAGCTTTCACTTTAAAAGGCGTTTACTAGTAGAAAAATATCTTTCTGATGTACTTGAAATTGAGTGAAAAAATGTTTCTTATTCATCTTTATATCCCTAAAAATTCTACCCAAGCTTATCACATGTTAGGCATCCAGTTACAATGTGTTAAATGGATGAATAAATGAACAAATAAATGGATACAAATCAAGGCCAGATTCAAGGTGATTATCTAAACTTTTCTTGTTGGGATTATCTCACATCTTAATTCTTTGTTTTGCTGAGTTATAATTTAAAGAATCTTACTTGAGAAAGAATCAGTTTCACTTAACATAAGTTCAATATTTGTCGTTTTTGAATTCACAAAATTTGCAAGAAAATGTTTGTTGTACTGCACTACGATTGTTAAAAGGCCACTGATTTAAACTATTCCTTAAAATTCAATTCTCATTGAAAATTATTACAAGGAAAAAAATAAAAGCATTCACTCTCTATGATATTTTTAAATTAAGAGGTTATTTTTTTCTAAGATATTTTGAGCAACCTAGAGAAGATTACTGACTCAATAGTTAAGAAGCAGAGATAAGGCTTGGTTTGAAATACAGAAGACTGTTATTTGGACACAGCACAGACTTATAGACCCCAAAATGACCTTCAGAGATCATTTAGCTTACTCCCTTTACATTTCACTGGAAAAACAGTTTCAAAGATATTGAGAAACTTCCTCAAAATTACACAAAGAGGTGACATTGATGATAGCATTAGAATCTCAGCCTTCTGAATAGGATACTCCAGGATACTGTATATTATCCCTAAACCACTCAAACTACTTCTTAACATATAAGGATAGGATCTAGCAAAACTGATCCTGCCAGCTAAAGTAACATTACACATTGTACGAAGAAAAAGTCAGGAGCCACCTTTTTTACCTCTAGGTCAAGTTATCAGTTAGCCACTTCATTTCCTTAGGGAAATATTACACTCCACTATACCAGGGACCCCACGCCTTCGCAGCTTCATAAGACTTCAAGTTTCAGAATCCAGTTGGCTACTTGCATGTAGACCTAAGAAGGCTTTGCATATGCTGTGGTCTATTCCCCAGGAGCTCAGATTTCTCTTTTGCCCATGTGTTGATCTCAAGTAGAGGTTATAAAAGGCTTTCAAATAGTGCTAGAGAGAAAACACACGACTAAGTCCATTAAATAAAGAAGCTATATACTAAAATAGAAGGACAGCAAGAGGGGGAGACTGTTATCTCCACAGGAAGCAATTCTGCCTTGGTAAGGCATTTCTTGTTCCCTAGCAGTGGATGAAGGGAATGGTAAGGGCCATTGGACAGCAAGAGTCCAGGACAGGATTAGCACTAACATGGTTGCCTCGGCAGTTCAGGAGTCTGCAGAGACTTCATTTGGGGGTGGGGGTTTTGAGGGAGATAATTTGAACCTCACTGAGCCGGTTATATAGTAGATTCTAGTGTTGACAGATGATTCATTTCTTATTCCTGTTTTGTTGTGCTACTTCTGTTCAAGGACAGAGAACATATAGCACATTCTTTAGTCCAAAGAAAAAGTTTATGGATAAAAACTAAGGCTTCACGACTTTTTTAATGACCTTAAATATGGAATGTACATTTGCTTTTTTTTCTTTTTAAGAATTTTATCTCTAAAATTGACTAAACAGCCAGGAACTTGTAAGTTGCCCTCTGACATAGGAAGGGAGGGAAAGAGGACAGAAGGAAGGAGGAAAAAGTGCAGGGAGGGAGGAAGAAAGGAGGCAGAAGGGGAGGGAAGAAAAGAAGAGACGAAAAGAGCAACTGAATAGAAAAAGAAGATAGGAGTAAAGGAAGGGAGGAAGAGATGTAGGTTAGAAAGGAAGTAGCATTTTTTTCTAAAGTAACAAAAGGCCAAGCACTGTCCTTTTGCATTCACTCTTATTTATTAAAGAGTGGTCAATAATCTGAGTGAGTTTGTCACAGACATTAGACAAAAATGTGAATAGAACTAAACAGGACTGTAGACTAGAAAGAATTTCCCCAGCAAGTCCTCACAAGAACTACTAGTTTGTTCCAGTTTGAGAACCCATCTAATTAGCTTGCTGCCAGGACCACTGTAACCATGAGTCCAGCCCTAAATGAGATAATATAATCCAGATGTAGGAAACGAGCCATTTGCCGGTAAAGCATCCCTAAGGGTATGTGTCAATTTTTTCCAAAAACCGAATTCTTTTCCAAAATTTCCAAAACATTGACAAATACAAATGATTAAGCAGATCTTACTCCTTCCTGTACAAACATACAAGCTGATGAAACTGAGCAAGCAAGAGGTTAGATATAGAATTTTATCCATTTTTCCTCCTCTGGTAAATGCTTTACACATTTTGGAAAGTCCTGCACCTGCCAACTTCTTTCTGGTTGACTTCAGAGTGCTTTCAGCCTGAGGAAGCAAGTACATTTCATAACTAGTAGATGTTGAGACTTTCATCTTAATATTTCATTTGCTCCCAGCATATTTTGTCATATCCAGATTAAATAAGTGATTTTGAACCAGTTGCTCTGCCACACCTCAGGATACAATCCCAGAAATTAAGATGATTCACCTCCCCACCCCACCCCCCAAATTTAACTATTAAGTCAGGAACTAGTGCTGGTCAAAGATGACTTGCTGATGAGATATATGTAAACTCGTATATTTTCACCCTATTTTCTGCTCTCCCAAGTGATGGGTGACATTCATATGCAGTGAGCTCTTCAGGAAATATAACGAATTAAAAAACATAAATCATTTGAAAAATTCATGACTTTGTTATTATTTCTCATGATTGACCTCACACAATTAATGGAGACAAAGTATCTAGTTTGCCTCTAAATTCATGATAGCAAAATGGGGTATTTCCTCAAAATGTAAGATATGAAGGTAAGAATATTGAAATTAATATAGAAAACTTTGTGTAAGAAACTTTCATTTATAAATTGTAAAACCAAAGAATATGAAAATAATTTGTTTTTATTTTAATAACACCTTATTTTAGCAATTTATTTTGAAATTTTGTTTTACAAAGAAAATACGTACTTGACAAGTGCCAATGAATTTCATGTTCTACAATATGCTTATAAATTTTTAAATTTAAAATGCATTAACTACTTAATTTTAACGATTTCTTAGGTATTATAAATTCTGAACCTATATCAAATGCAGAATTTTATGAAACAAGCACTGAAAGACCAGTATTATCATTTTGTTCATTTCAGAAATTTCTCAGGTGTTAATGAAACCTCCCATTCTCTTGGGTTTTGTAGGGTTTTATAATTTTTTTTTTTTTACATAATTCTAACAGAGCAATCCCTAGTGTGTTTTGCCGGGGGTCTCCAGTCTGTGAGAGAGAAAAGAGGAATAGACCAGGTCTAAAGGGATCACCCTTTAAGATCACACAGGACTCTGTCTCCAAATAAACTAGAAAGACACCATTCTTGGTTATATTTCTCATGTGGCTATCTCTCCGTGGGAAAGAATATATAATTATTGAATATTATTCTTTAATAATCATATTTTAACCTCACAATTGTGTTCCTCAGTCCAAATTAACATTGGAGCACTGATTTATCAGTTCTTTGTGAGTAGCTCTGGTCTGTATTGAATTGTGTTCTAACAGCAATTTTTAGGGTAAAGGACATTAGAGCCATAGAGATACAGGCAGAGAAGTGATGGTAACCTAGTTGAGCCATGTACCTACTTTCTCCTCCCAGACCAGCCTACTCCAGATTACCTGTCATAAAGTATATTTATCTGCTTTTTGTGATGCAATAGAAACACAATTGCCTTTTTAGGACACACATGTTTGAGTTTCAGGAAAACAAATGCAACAAAAATATGATATAAGCAACTCCCTGATCAGGATATAATTAATCAGGAGGAGGCTTAGAGATTTCTTTTTAGTTTTCTGAAGAGAGTTCTCTGTGAACCTAACCCTTTTATAGTTCATAATTGTTTTTCTGTGGGTTACATAATATTTATAATTATTTTTTTAATTCTTGAGTTTATAAAGTCAGTGGTCAAAAATCATTTAATTGGTGACTAGATTAAACAGAAAAAATTACCTAGACCCAAATTCAGTTTAAATTGTAAGAAGTTACATTCAGTTAGGACATCAGCAACCTAAGTAATATTACTATTATACTATTGACATTTATACATAAGATTAAAGAAGCTGTTTACAATGTTTTGTATGTTGATAAGATTTTAAGTTACGAAGTGTTACTAAATAATGTGAATCATGTTGTCTGGTTTCAACTCTAGACAATATTTGAGGTTTAGATTGAATGAAAATACAAATGATCTGAAGAGTTTGTGAACTATGTCCTCGGGGTAGGGAGGAGGAAGCTGCATACCTTTCATAAACACTTTGAAATTGATTTTATATTTATGAATCACCATTGGATTTTCCACAGCTACAAAGGAGGGAGAGAGAAATATATATAACAAAATAAATGACTTTTCATTTCCTGAAATGCCATTTTAGGAAGAAAAATCTTAGTTCAGAAATGCAAAATATTTTCAAAATAAAGTGAACAACTGTAAAAACTCATGTTTCAGGCTATAAGCAATGATAGAACTGACACGTAGACTCTCCTCAGTATAATACCCAAAAATGTTAATCATAATGTACAGCTGAAACAGGCACTGAGTTCAATCTCGATTGTGTGACTGAAAAGCTGTGTGACTTTAGCAAAGTTATTTAACTTTTCTGAGGTTTATTTTCCCCACATATAAACTAGGAATGAAAAGTATCCTTTCATATTAATATGAGGAATAGAGATAATATAAATAAAGCAGCAGCACCTTATCTGACAGATAGCAGCTTCTCCACATTTTTTTGAGAGAGAAAGAGAGAGACAGGAAGGGAGCAGGAGAGAAAGAGAGAGAGGTTAAAAGAGAATAAGAAGCATCAACTCATTGTTGCTTAACTTTAGTTGTGCAATGATTGCTTATTGTAAGTGCCTTGACCAGGTATCAGATCTCAGGCTCAAGCTAAGCCAACACCCAAGCCAGCGACCTTTGGACTGAAGCTGGAGACCTTTGGGATCCTGTAGATAATCCCCCACTTAAGACAGCAACCCCATGCTCAAGCCAGTGACCTCAGCATTCTTGGTCCACATTTTATCCACTGCATCACCTTTGGTCAGGCCTGGTTCTCCATATTTATTATTGTCATTTTGTGCTGTTGTTATTGGTTATTACTGAATATTAGTCGATAATTGTTGAGCATAAATCATGCGTGAGGCACAAAACTTAAAATTTTAGAAGACATGCAAAAAACAAAAGATGTAATTTTTTAAACACAAAACTAAGAAAAACAAGTTGACAGTATCTTTTACAAAGCAGTATTTCTCGTACACATTTTAATATTGTACAACAGAGATAATCAAGAGCTAGGGCAGATCAGGTGGAAGTCTGTCAACCAAAGCACTCTTGTAAGAGGCTGTGAACTTTCATTAGGTTCTGCATGGATTTGGTGAGGGGCCTAGACTGAGAGAGACAAGGTAAAGAGATTTTAGGCAGAGAAAATGGCATCTTGGCAGATGTACAGGGATAAACATACTGCTCTCTGGTGGATAAATCTTGTTCTTTCTTGTTTTAATGCATTCACATTAATCTTCTTAAGCTTTCACCTCACCAGTCTTTTTTATTTGAGTACCTGGTACATTGGGGTTGACAATAAAATCCAGCTGAAAGGTGGCTGAAGGAGTAACATGTGTGGTTAGCTACACGTACTGCTGGGATGCTTGGATACAGAGGACAAGGAGTGATAACAGGTTATCTGCTAGCCAAAAAGGAAGAAAGGGGAGAGAAGGAAGTTAGAACTTGGTTGTCTGTAAGGGTCAGCATGACCAGGAGATTGGCCAAGTGGTCACTATCAAGAAATACTTGAAGAGATTCTCAGAGGCCCCATCACCTTTAAAATATTCAGGATCATCTAGACAGCCCAATAGGCAACCCTCTAAGCTTTCCCAATTCAATTAGTTGTCTAGCAGCAGCTCTGGTGATAGCTCCACCAAAGCCAGTCATGAATTAGGAGACATTGGTAGACTCTGTCTCTTTTCTTCTATATTCTTTGCTACTTGTTAAATCTCTACTGCCTGTGCTAACTCCTGGTGCTCCCAGTTTGCCTTCTTTCATGGTTTCTATTTATGGTTTCAAAGTGTCTACTTATTCTCTTCTTAGTTGTAAGTTTTCCAGCCTCTGTCCTCTCTCTTTCTCTCTCTCTCTCTCACTCTCTGTCTCTCTCCTCTCTCTGACATACACAATGAAGTCCTTATTTAACATTGTTAATAGGTTCTGAGACTTTAAGTGAATTGATATATGACAAAATCAATTTCACCATAGGCTAACTGACAGAAATAAGAGTTAAGTTCTTATGGCATCTCATCAACATTACAATAAAATGATGTTGAGGAAACCAGAAAACAATATTATTTGAAGACCTGCTGCACTCTAAGAGAGAGAATATGATTGATTTATCTAGATACTCTCCAATATAGAATTATTCCTGCTGCATAAAATTTTCTGGCCAATCTATGAACAGCTACTTTTGGTTTAAGAAACTGGTTAAAGTAAGTGGCCAGGATGATGTTATGGTGGTCAATATATGGTAACAAATGAGTAAAAGTCACTCTTAGAGATTGTGGACATGGTACACATTGAGCAAATTATTAACTTCCCACAGATTATGCAGCTACTTCACAATCTTCACTAGGGTTGGCTAATTCTCTTGTTAGGAAAATAAAAGAGCAGAATGGACAAGATTAGAGGCATTAAAGCTAAGAATCCCCCCCCCAAAGTATCCTTTAAATCAATCACTTATAGAGTAAGGAATTTTCCTGTTGGCTAATTTGTCCCTATACAACTGTTCTGCATTATACACACTGATATAAAAAGTAAATGAGAAGAATAATGATAATGATAGCTAATATTAATTTAGTTCCTAGGCTAAATATTCTCATTTTACTTATGTAACAATACATAACTACATTTTATTGTTATTATTATCATTTTCTTCTAACAGATAAGAAAACTAAAATGCAGAGAAGTTAGGTCATGCTTCTTAAAGAATTTTGGAAGATAAAAAATAAGAAACCCAAGACTAGAGGTCAAAGGGGAAAAATATCAAGAGGTAAGTAAACATTCGAGCCTGAAAGGGTATAACACTAGGTCTGCCCCATTGATCCAGTAAGGGACAGACACTAGCCAAGTCACTTTCTGCTTGTTGTTAACAATATATACTGGTGACTCAATAACTTTCAGAGTCCCAGGCCAGGAAGCAACAATTGGCCTCAAGGACCAAGCTGGGAGAAAATGAGAGTTGTACCAGACCTGTAATTGCCTAAGGAGTTACTTCAGTCCTTTCACCTGCTGATATACACTAACACACAATAACCACCAGGTAGGCATTTTGAAAACAAAGTGTATATATACTTAATTGTACTTCATAATTCTGAACTTGATCATGCATTTATTAATACAGATTTTGCCTTATATAAAGCCAAATTGGTTCAGATCAAAAATAACATCCCAAAGTGGTTATTGACTTATAATTGGCATGTGGTATTTGCACACAACACTCCTAACCAGCCTTTGGGTAAACCTGTCCTAAATAATTACTGGGGCAGAGTTCAAACTTTGGGCAAAAAAAAATTCCAACTCAAAATAAAGAGGGCTTGTCACCCAGATCCTATTCTCTATAAAATCACCAACAGTAAACCAACCAAAAGAAAAACAAGAGATTAAAACCAAGGAAAAATAATTGAAGGTTCATCAAGATCCTGTTATATGACCTAAAGTATTGTTATTGAGTCGAACGATTTACTGTTTCTGTTTTGAAGAAGGTGTCATATTAGGGACAGAGTTGAACGTAATATTTTTCTTTAGGTTACTGGAAGCCACTGTGGCGCTACCAACTAAAATTGGCACTGATCCACTGTGGGACGAATGCTCTCCACTTACGGCTTTTCCCCTTTTACATCCACCACAGCATATAATTTTTACCATGCAGACATTGAGCAATACATTGGGTCTGTGTTTGTCTGGTAAGAAACCTGATGAAATTTCTGTATTTGCTAAACTTTTGGAGGATTTCCCTGAAGTCCTAACTCTTAAGAACCCATAAAGTTCATGGAAATTGGGGTGGAAATCACACTGGAGTTCTCCTTACTAACAGTTTATCCTTTCCCCGCTCCCAGCCTAGACCCTGTGAAGCTACATTTCTTGAACTTTTCTTTATTTTAAGTCCAAAAGGTAAGGATTCAAAACAGACACTGAACTGATCTCCTGATCTCATTCTACTGGTCATGATAAATAAAACACTCCTGACCTGAATCTTCACCATTTTAACCCAGTTCCTACTAGTGATCATCCAGTCCCTTCACTGGAAAAAGCAATGGGAATCCATTTAGCCACTAGGTAAGAAAGTCACCTAGTTGAAAAGTCAAGATCTCTGAACCATTTAGTAGAGGACAAAACCTGTGGGTGGCAAGTTATTTCCAGAAGGATGTGTAGGTGGCGAATTGATAGAACATTGCTCATTACAAGTCTGAAAAGCTGAAAACAACTGCAACCATGCATGTCTCGGGGCTGTCCTATTCCATTGTTATAGCAAATAAAGGTTAATGAGCAAAATATTATGATTCACATCCTGGCATCAACATTAGACCATACCTCAGATTTAATTAAGGAAATAAAAAATAAGTATCAAAGCAATGTCAAGGTGTATTTTTAATTTGCCTTGGAAAATTGGGCAATTTTTTTTTTAGTTCAGAAATTACTTTTTTGAATACTTGACATTAACACAGCATCTATATTTCAAAATGGTCCTAGTGCTTAGATCAGTTCCCTTGTACTCTCCCTTCAATGTGTACTAGGGATGGACACATGTATTGCTCTGTCTTGCATTTTCTCTTCTCACACCATACTGTCCATATGTCTGTAGGGCCATGGGCCACCACCATTGTCGTCTTGTTATGCACATGCAGGTTCTCACTGGATTCGGGCAGACATTAACGAAACAGTAGAGCCAAAAAATGGTGGGCCATTCCTTTATTTAAGTCTCTCACCGGCCAGTGAATGAACACACAGGGAAAACACTTCCCTCTTCATTTATTCAGAGCTCACAAAGCCCTGACACATTATCCAGTTCCACAACCAGGAGAATCTTCACAACCAGTTCCTCCTAGAATCAAAGGCCTCACCAGTCTCATCAGAGCTCACAAAATCTCCTCACCTCTGGTCTCCCATCTGCACATCTTTTCCTCTCTCTGCACAAACTGGTTTCTCTCTCATTATTCTGCATTTTCTCTGCTCTTCCTACAAAACATGGCTTCTTCTCTTTTTCCCTTGCTCTCTCTCTCTCTTTCTCCTTCAAACTTTCTGGTGCAAACACCTCTCCTCCAGCAAAAATTAGCAAGACAATGGCCCTTCTCAAGCAGGAAGGTAATTTGCAATTTCACAGATCACATACCTGGCACTGTCCAGTGCCATTTATTAACACTAAAAGTGAGCAAACTCAAAAAATCCAAATTTTACAAACTCATTTGCCCAACAATGTCATATTAGGTCAGCTGTCTTCCTTTGTCTTTAAGTATAGATGTGTGCTTTGACTTAGCCCAACGAAGTAGTGATTCTTACTTTTTTGCCACTGCCCATAACTCTTTAGAAATCATACAGATCAATATATAGGTCAAAACCTACAAAATTTTTTTGTAGGTCAAAAATGGTCAATACTGGCAATTGAATATGATTCAAGTTAATATTTGTGTGTATGTACATGTATTACATAATGTTTGTGTTGGTGTATAAGTATGTGTTGTGTGCATGTCTGCATGTGTCTCAGACAGAAGTGCTTTACAGATATTTTATTTTAATTAATTTTTACAATATTTTATAAGGTCGGTCAATTTCTTCAAGTTACACATGTAAAAACAAGAGCTAAGAAAATGTAATAACTTGTCTAAGGTCTTGTGGAATTCAAGTCTAGTTTTCTTTCCCTGTGCCACACACTCTTTTCCGGTTCCCTTTATCCAGGCTCTTGAATTGGCTGAATCATACTGACTTCAAAGCTGTCTTGGGAAGTGACCCGACTGAGCACTCCCAAGCTTGTAGACCTCTCTTCTCTCATCCTGCCCCAGGATGTGGCACTGCTCAAAGGAATAAGTCAGCATGTTCCATGTCTGATTTTTCATTAGCAAGCACTGGTAAAATTAATTTAGAATGTTTTAAAGATTGTGACACTTCTTTCTACAAGAAACCTTAAGTAAATTTTTAAGCCATTATTTTTTGGCCCAGATTTGAGCAAAATCTTGCACTTATATTAGAGGACTGCTAGTTTTCCCAGAAATCTGGAGAGAGAAAAAATGTGCTTATACTATAGTTGAGAAAAGGTGTCCAAACACTGTGAAATCTAGTTCTCCTCTTTTCCAAATTATAGAGCAGGAGAAGTGGTTTGCTGCTTTCCGGTTCCTTCTCTGGGCATTTGGGAAGTAAGACCACAGCAATCTAGATTTACATTGTTGGGATTACTTTTTTTTTTTCAGTAAATGCTTATGCAAATCCAGCCTTTCCTGTTGATCTTTGACTTGTTTTCAACTTACATTCTTGGCTGAACTGAAGTTAGAGAAAAGAAAATAAAAAACCTTTCTCACTACTTCGCACTAGGTCATGAGAACATTCACAGTTCACATTTTCAGTAACCAGTAGCAGCAAGGAAGCTGGCTTTGGGTGAGCAATCATCTTTGAGGTTCTCTGAGAGGGGAATGGGACATGAAGATGTCCACATAACACCAAAAAGCAAACAGTGAGATCACCAGGAAAATATCTCTGTTCCAATCATCTAGTTCATTAACTGAACCGAAAAGGGTTGGAAGAGCTGTTCCCAGAGCAAATATCACCAGATCAGAGGGCACCTCCCAATCACACTTTTCTCATGCTGAGGTCTCTGTGTGCTTTATAGTCTGTGCCTATGTTCTCAGGGGTCTGCAAGGTTCCCATGAGAATGCTTTATTTCGTGTTTTCATTTTCAAGCTCATTTAAAAGTAATCAGCATAAGCATAACCTGCATTATTTGTATAATCATCCTGAAACCAAGAACTCTGGCATGATTTCCAGGCCTATGTTTGCAGTTGTGTATATAAATTATTAAGAATTACTGAAAAAAGAACAGGCAAAAACTGAATAGACCAAGTACAAACTAAATGATGGCGTAAGCATTATATGAAGGAGCATTGGGGAGCAGAAAAAGGAGAATGGAATTCTACTGACACCTTAATGAGGTCAGTCAGGAACATACTCATATTGGGATGTAGTTACAGCAAAATTAGACCAATTGTCTCACTAACTTAATGTGGCTCATTTCAAGCTTGTTGATCTTATCACTTTAAACATAAGTATTTTGTAAATTTGTTCTGCTTTGATAGCTGTTAAAGAATTGTAGGTTTATGGAATGTATAACTAATATTAGTTTGTACATATGTAAATGTATTATTTCGCCAGAGTAGCCATAACAAAGTACCACTCATTGGGTGCCTTAAACAACAGAAATTTAGTATCGCACAGTCCAAAATCAAGTCCTCAGCAGGGCCATGTTTACCCTAAAGGCCCTATGGAAAGATCTATTCCAGGTTTTCTTCTAGCTTAGGTTAGTTCCTTGGCTGATGACAGAGAGCATCACTCCAGTCTTCACATGGTGTTCTCCCTACATGAATGACTATGTCCAAATTTTCCCGTTCTATAAGGACACCAGTTATATTGGATTTGGGACCCACCTTACTCAAATATGACCTCTTCTTAACTAATTGCATCTGTGACAGCCCTGTATACAAATAAGGTCACATATGGAAGTACTAGGGGTTAGGACTTCAATATATGAGTTTGAGGGAACATAATTTAATTTGTAACAGGAACTAACATAATAAAGATAATTTAAGTCATCATTAAAGGGCTATTCTTTTTCTCTTAGAAGTCGTCTGCATATTGGTCAATTTTGATAAACTATGTGGAAAATTATATAATTCTGGTAAAAACAAAAAAATTAGAACTCATATGCCCATTGAAAAACTTCATAAAAATTCTTTAACTATTTTGATGGATCAAATTATAGAAAAGAAAGAAAAAAATAGAATTGGCTATTTAATCAGACAACTTGAAAAGAATAAATCACTCAGCCTAGAGGTAAAAGAAGAAATCATGATGGAAAAAGATAAATAGGTTGGTGGCATAAAAGTATAAAACCAAAAAATTTAGGCTTAAAAAGTCAGACAGACTGTGAAAAAATATGCACAACAAACAGAACAGAAAAGGTGATGATGTGTTTATTTATTAAGGCACATATAGAATGATAACAGAAGCATACGACCTAATTTATAAATAAATAAAAAACAGGCCCTGGCCATTTGGCTCAGTGGTAGAGCATCAGCCTGGCATGTGTAAGTCCCAGGTTCGATTCCTGGTCAGGGCACACAGGAGAAGAAGCACCCATCTGCTTTTCCACCCTTCTCCCTCTCCTTCCTTTCTATCTCTCTCTTCCCTTCCTGCAGCCAATGCTCCATTGGAGCAAAGTTGGCCCCAGCACTGAGGACGGCTCCATGCCTCCACCTCAGGCGCTAGAATGGCTCTGGCCACAACAAAGTAACACCCCAGATGGACAGAGCATCACCCCCTGGTGGGCATGCCGGGTGGATTCCCGTCAGGTGCATGCAAGAATCTGTCCGCCTGCCCGCTTCTAACTTCAGAAAAAATACAATCTAAATAAATAAATAAATAAATGAAAAAGATAGTTTTTAGAGGAGAAAATATGATTGAGAAATAATCAAATAAACGAAAATTTGTAACTAAAACGTTATTTGCAACATACAGGCAGGTGTATATGGTGAAACTGGAATTCTTGTACCTTGCTGGCACTAGAGTAAATTGTTACCACCCTTTTCAAAAGTACTATTGAAAACACTACCAAGTTTTCTCAAAGTTAAGAAATATATAGGTGATTTTTAAAAAATGTATTTATTGATGTGAAATTCACATAAAATAAAATGAGCTGCTTCAAATATATAATTCTGACATTTACTGCATTCACAATGTTGTGCAACCACAACTTAGACTGAGTGCCAAAATATTTTCATCTTCCCCAAAGAAAACCCTAAAACCATTAAATGGTTACTCTCTTTGCTCCTCCCCCCACTAGCTCTTGGCAACTACTATTTCTGTGGATTTACCTATTCTGGGTATTTCATATAAATGATGCTATAAATATATCCTTTTCTGTCTGGCTTCTTTCACTTAACATAAAGTTTTAGAGGTTCATTAATTTGTAGCATGTATCAGTATTTCATTCTTTTTTATGGAATTCATTATTATTATATAGATACATGAACTTCAATTTCTTTATCCATTCATCTATCAATGGACATTTGGTTTGTGTCCATCTTTTAGCTATTGTGAGTAGTGCTGCTACAAACCACCTTTAACAAAAAATCATATCTTTTTATTCAGTAATTCTGACTCAGGAATTTTCTCCAAAGAGAATAACCTATAACACGGAGAAATCTACATCCTTGTTTATTGCCAGGTTATGAGTATAACTAGGAAGGACATAGTTGTAGTAAAACCTGAGTTGACTGCTGGCTATTTAAACATTTGTTACAATCTGCTAACTGGTCCCCACAGATTCTACTTTTTTCCTTTAAAATTTATTCTTCAAGCAATAGTCTAAGTGATGTTCTCCAATAGAAAAGCAGATCATCTCACTCTCTAGTTAAACTCTTCCAATTATTGCCCATGTCTTCAAAACAAAACCCTGCCCCCTGTACCTGGTTTATGAAGTCCTGAGTAACCCTGCTCTCTCCTCATCTCTATTCACCCTCTTTTCCACTTTGCTCGGTCACATTGGATTCTCTTCTGTCCACCTGGGAACATTTGCTGTTCTCCTCAAGGTTCTGTCACATGTTTCTCCTCAGTTTCACTGCCTCTATTTCCTCCTTCCTCACTCATTACTGCAATCTGACCTCTGTTCTACCACTTGACCAAAATTGCTCTCTGGAAGTGACTCATATAAATAATGCTTGAATAAACATCCATAAGATATATCTTTATGGGATCTCTGATGATATCCTTAAAAACAAATTGCTAAAGAAACAAATAGATTTCAACATGTTTGAGCTTTTCTGCCAAAACAGTTCTGGAAACTTTCATTAATTTGTTCTCTATTACTGGTCATCTCCCTCCTTCTCCCCTACCCCTTCACTAGGTATAACCATTCTCTAAAGTGCAGACAATACTCTGGTCCCAGCTTTTATCTCTTTATGGTTTCCCTGCTGACAAAAGTTAGTATGAAACATAGCACTGCTTTGACAACTCAAGGATTAGTGACTTTGAGAGCAATGGGAGCCAGCATCCTCAACATCTATGCACAGGTGTTCATGCAAGGCAGCGGCAGCAGAGAGAAAAGTTAAGGAGCCTTTGAGATGGCTAGATAAAAAGGACACAAAGTGAACTTACCTCTGAGTACTTGTGATATCCAACCACTTGGAGAATACACAAAAATAACATGAAGAAGCAGGATGCTTAGTTACATGTGGGGACCACATGTTGGTGAAATTCAAATAAATGGGTGGGAAAAAATAGTTTTACAGTTTTGAGTATGCAAAACAGTTCTTTCTTTCTTTCTTTCTTTCTTTCTTTCTTTCTTTCTTTCTTTCTTTCTTTCTTTCTTTCTTTCTTTCTTTCTTTCTTTCTTTCTTTCTTTCTTTCTTTCTTTCTTTCTTTCTTTCTTTCTTTCTTTCTTTCTTTCTTTCTTTCTTTCTTTCTTTCTTTCTTTCTTTCTTTCTTTCTTTCTTTCTTTCTTTCTTTCTTTCTTTCTTTCTTTCTTTCTTTCTTTCTTTCTTTCTTTCTTTCTTTCTTTCTTTCTTTTATTTATTTATTTTTTCAGCCAGAAAGACAGGAAGGGAGAGAGATGAGAAGTATCAACTCGTAGTTGTATCACTTTAGTTGTTCATTGTTTAGTTCTTCTAAACAACTGTTCCTTTCCAACACAAAGCACATCACTCCTTACCTTTGCTTATGTCACTGAATGTACTTCTGCCTTGAATGTACTTCCCATCCCTCTACATCTAACTCTAGATATCTTTTAAGCTCAACTTGGATATCACTTCTTCTAAGTTTATTTAAGTGCATCTACTCTCTGCTCTTGCTTGCTTCTTCTTTTTTTCTTTTTAAATAAGAGGAGGAGAGATAAAGAGACAGACTCCACATATACTCTGATTGGAAGTTACCTGGCAACCTGTCATCTGGGGTCAATGCTGGAATTAACTGAGCTATCCTCAGCGCCAGGGGCCAACACTCAAAACAACTGAGCCACTGATTGTGGGAGGAAAGAGAAAGAAGGGGTAGAGGGAAGGGAAGGGAAGAAGATGGTCGCTTTTCATGTGTGCCCTAACCAGGGTTTGAACCTGAGGCGTCTGCATGCTAGGCCAATGCTCTATCCACTGAGCAAACCGGCCAAGGCCATTTTTGCTTTTTTTTTTTCTGTATTTTTCCAAAGTGAGAAGAAAGGAGGCAGATAGACAGACTCTTGCATGTGCTCTAGCAGGATCCACCCGCATGTCCACCAGGGAGCGATGCTCTGTCCATCTGGGGCGTTGCCCCACTGCAACAGGATCCATTCTAGCTTTTGAGGCGGAGGCCATGGAGCCATCCTCAGCACCCGGGCCAACCTGTGCTCCATTGGAGCCTTGGCTCTGGGATGGGAAGAGAGAAACAGAGAAAGGATAGGGAGAAGGGTGAAGAAGCAGATGGGCGCTTCTCCAGTGTGCCCTGACCAGGAATCGAACCCAGGACTTCTACACATGCTCTACTGCTGAGCTAATGGCCAGGGCCCATTTTTGCTGATTCTTAATGAAGAACTACTACACTGTAGTTTTATAATCTGTGCATGTGTCCATCTCCCCCACAAGACTAAGCAGTTCTAGGGGAGAATTGGAACTTACACATCTTTATATATCCTAGCATATTCCCTCTTGAATTTTTTAAAAAAATGAATTTAAAGATGAGGATTTCAGATACTGAAAGTGATATTTTTGACCAAAGTCTGATGCTTAACTCTACCTGTAACTCCATCTACAAAAAAAATAAATAAACTCAGGTTTGCAGAATGGGTTGTTTTTCCTAATGCAGAAAGAGGAAGAAAATGCTATTCATTGACATTCCCCCTGGGGTCAAAGCAGAGATCACTTTGTGGCCTGGGTGTGGGCAAGACAAGGGGGAAATTTTTTGTTGTTGTTAATTCCAGAGTCAAAACTGGATCAGGCCTGACCAGGCGGTGGTGCAGTGGATAGAGCATCGGACTGGGATGTGGAAGACTCAGGTTCAAGACCCCGAGTTCGCCAGCTTGAGTGCAGGCCCATCTGGCTTGAGCAAAAAAGCTCGCTAGCTTGGACCCAAGGTCGCTGGCTCCAGCAAGGGGTTGCTCGGTCTGCTGAAGGCCCGCAGTCAAGGCACATGTGAGAAAGCAATCAATGAACAACTAAAGTCTTGCGACGGCAATGAAAAACTAATGATTGATGCTTCTCACCTCTCTTCGTTCCAGTCTGTCCCTATCTATCCCTCTCTCTGACTCTCTCTCTGTCCCTGTTAAAAAAAAAAAAAAAAAAAAAAAAAAACTGGATCAGGTGAGCACTTAAGTATTGAAATAGAGAACAAAGGGAAGCCAGAAGTTGTCAGAAAGCTGTGTATGTCCACTGTGAAACTTTTAGTAATATCTCAAATTTTACTAAGTCACAAATGTTTGATGTACAAATAGACAGTATGTGTACACATGCAAGTACATGCTTGCATGTATAGGTGGGGTGGAATCTGGGATAGGATCATGGGTTTATGTCTGATAATGAGGAGTTTAAGTAGTAAGACTGCTTGCAAGGATTCAGGATTAGAGAAATTGGAGACTATAAACAAATAATCTGTCACTATTCTGTGTTTGGTTTATTTGAAGTAATGCAGGCCATATGGTTTGGGGTAATGCATGGGTCTTGGAGTCTGAATGAGGTGGGTTTCAATCCTCCATTTATCTTCCATCAGTTGTAGAGCCTAGAGCCAGTCATTTAACTCAGTAAATAAATCTGAACATTTACCCTTATTATAAAGGGGATTAAATATTATTAGATTAACTAATTGCTCAGTGCAATACAACTAATGTTACTTTTGTCATTCCTGTGTTTTAAGAAGATGTATCTGGTAGTGGTTCTAAGAGTGGACAAAAGCCAGGAGAAACTAGAGATAAACTGACAGGAGGATATTGGAGCAATCTTCAAGAAAGAGGGGATTAAGAGTGTGACTGTAGGAAATGGGGCTGCTAATGAAATGGAAAAAAAAATAAACTCTGAAGGGCAGGATTTAGCAGGTGCTTGACAAGCAGATTGAGAGGAGGAAGGGTCTGTGATGGAGCCAACGCTTTGCGTTTTCAGTAAGTGGGAAATGAATGGTGATGCCATGTTTTAGCCCTTGCGCTCCCCTCTGCATTCACAGAGCATTCCACTCTGTGCTGCTCTCTGAAGTAGGTGTTGTTCTCCACAGTAACTGAGACCCCAGGTCTTGACATAAGTCCCTTGTAATCAGAAGTCTTCATTGACCACTCCAATCTAGTTTAACAATTAATTCTCCGATCAGCTGCTGCACTTTAAATCACATAAGGATCGGATACTTAATTATACTTTATTTCTGAGGTTTTAGATATGACTTGCCAACTAAATTCCTTGTTATTTGAAGATGAGATTTTATTATTTCATCATCACCTCTGCCAGATGGTCCATTCCTACTCACTGCTTCTATGATCTGATATTAATGACTTCCTTTGTTCTGGACCTTTGGGCAATAACTGAAAGTAAAGATGTAAATCGCCATTTGTGAGAGAACCCATGGGAAGAGAATGAGTTTAAGAAAGGTAAAAGAGAAACCACGACATTCCTCCCCAAAATCAAACTAAATCAACCCAGTATAAATATTTTATATTCACTATATTCATTATCATCGCTACTACCACTAACATTTATTGAGCATCTGCCATATGCCAAGGTACATGGATCATCTCATTACAACCTCACAATAACCCCATAGAGTAAATATTACCACTATTCTTGTTTCACAGATGAAGAAATGAGACAAACAGATTAAGTAATTTTCAAATATTAACAGCTACGAAGTGAAGGAAGACAGAAACTCTGGTTTTATGACTGGTTGAGTTGTATAAGTAACCAGATTAAAATAATTGTACTGAGGGAAGGAGGTAACTCTAAAATGGAGCAAGAAGTAGTAGAAAAAACACGGGGCTAGGAGCCAGGAGACCTGGAGATCTGGACTTAAGCAATGTAAGCTCTCTAGACCTCAGTGTGTTTTTTTGTTTGTTGTTGTTTATTTTTCAGAGAGAGAGAGAGAGAAAGGAACATCGAGCTGTTCCTGTATGTGCCCTGAACAGGGAATGGAACAGGCAATCTCTGCACTCCCAGACAACACTCCAACCAACAAAGTACCCGGCCAGGGATTGACTTCAGTGTTCTTTATCTGGAAAGTGAAAGGGTTACACTAAATAACTTTTAAGATGCCTTCCAGCTCCAGATTTCTGTACTGGAAACATCATCTATTTCTTGATGTGAAAAGAGGCTTAATAGCATCACTTTTTAATGTAAATTCGTATATTCAAAGAGTCTTTGGAACTATTAAGAGCAGGTTAATCTTGGAAGGTCACATGGAATTTTGAGAAGTGTTCTGAAATAGGAAAGGCAGTGGCATAAAGTATAGACACAACAAGGAATTCAGGCTATGATATGGTCTGGAAAATGACTAAAAGGAAGGAGTAGGTGAGTCATGTGCATAAGGTAGCTAGCAGATTACCCTGCTGCGTAGGAAGTACCATCACAACAGGAAATGGACACATTTAGTCAAAAAAGGACCAGGTGGTAAATGATCTTGAAAGCAAGGCATAGAGGTCCAAGAATTAGTATGTAATTAGGGCAAAATTTTGTCCAACAAGTTTTTTATTTTATATAGACAAAAAATATTAGATAAATTTATTTTTTTCATCAATTAATTTGTTATCTAGGCATAACAGGAACATAGCTACTTTTGGAACATAGGAACTTTTGAAAAGGAAAAGTATGGAATAAGAAGTTGTCTGGCATGACTTTCTAAAACCATCTGGTCCAAGTAAAATGTTTTGGGATTTAAGAGCTACATTTCCTCGGAGTGTACTTATAAATGTGTGTGTGGGAGCCAGAGAGGGTGAGGTGGGGGAGATCTGAGTGCGTTGTGAACATAAATATAAGAGGAAATTGTTGAGGTCTGCGTGGTAGTTGGTTGGCTTTTTTTAAAGTGATTGCTGGTATATTTTCTTAATTTGTTCCCAGAATGTAAAATCACCTAGCTGAAATTCTCAAATAAACAACAAGGATTTTAAACTTTGTGGGAGTTTTTTTGTTTTTGTTTTTTTACAGGGACAGAGAGAGAGTCAGAGAGAGGGATAGATAGGGACAGACAGACAAGAATGGAGAGAGGCAAGAAGCATCTATCATTAGTTTGTCGTTGCCGTCGCAACACCTTAGTTGTTCATTGATTGCTTTCTCACATATGCCTTGACCGGGGGCCTTCCGCAGACTGAGCAACCCCTTGCTGGAGCCAGCGACCTTGCTTTTGCTCAAGCCAGATGGGCCCACGCTCAAGCTGGCGAGTCCAGGGTCTCGAACCTGGGTCTTCTGCATCCCAGTCCGATTCTCTATCCACTGCGCCACCACATGATCAGGCTTAAACTTTGTTTTACCTTTTTGAAATCTTGGTATTCGGGTAGAGGATATTTATTCAAGAGGAATAAAATCTGTAAAAACTCTATAAAATTTTTTGAAGACAGCTGCTCTACTTCTGAGTCATTAGAAAACATCAAGTCTATTTCAATGTAAAAATCTAATAAAATTATTCATTTTGATAATAAAATAGATAGGGTAGCTCTGATCAGATTTAAACACTTTTTCCTATAAAAGTACATCCTGAAAATATTTATTTTCTATTCTCTTGTTTATGAAATGCATTTTCTTAGTTATAAAAGGCACACTGAAGATTTTGATTTTCTAACGTGTTTATGGGAAATATTCCTGGGCAGAGCTAGAGAGCTATATCAGGTCCTTGATTAATGTTGTTTTGTTCAACATTTCATTATAATGTTGATGAGATCCATAGGAACTTTACTCTTGTTATATCAATTACCCTATGGTAAAATTATTTTTATATTACATCATTGTTATGGGGAATAAATATGCTATACTACTGATATTTATTAGTCTGGCTAACCATAGAATAGAATTAAATAAGATTATACTAATAAGATTATAAAAGCATTTCTGTGAAGTTACTCAAATAAATATTAAACCCAACTTATTTCTTTAAATGTAACTATGCTCTGATATTACTAATCTAGTAATCAAAGTTATGTGTTCTGTAACAAATCAGAAGTATATAATCAACACTATATTTTCACCTCTGGCCAAGTTCTCCTTGAATAGTCTATCCCCCTCTGGCTGGCAGCTCATGAAGAGATGACATCAGGGCAAGAAAAATAGAAGTAAGTGGAATCTACATGATTCTGCCTAAGCTCCCTCCACCTTCTTCCACCACGCTGAGGCTTACAGTTCTGCTTCTCAGATAGGCCAAGAAGACAACCTGACTATAGCAATGTGGAGACACCAGTTTCAGAAAAACAATAACTCTAGTTTATATGTTACTTACTAGTGTTGGTTCCAGTTACAAGGCCAAGAGAATGCAGAAGTCCAGCCAGACATGAAAATAAGAAAGTTCTTTTTTCAAGAGAAACTGCACATCTGCCCTTCCCCTAGGAGTTCTCCCCTTCTCAAATTCCTCTGATCCCATATATAATCTGGCAATTGCGTCTGAGCTGTTAAGATGGGCTTTTGAGGACAGGCAGGAATCCCCCCATTTTCTCAGGCTGCCGGCTCCTGAATAAACCTCTTTCCTTTTCACCAGCACCTGCGTTGAGGATACTGGCCTTGAATGTTGCAGCAGGCAGCAGAACCCACTTGCAGGTCGTTTACTCCAGTTACAGGATTTCACTTAAAGTCACAGAACCTATCAATGACTTTAAGGGAAGACTTGTTGCATATTGAAAGGGGAAAAAGGAAAAGACACTAATTTGAGTGTGTATTTACTATATGCCAGGAGCCATGTTGGACACTATACACATTATTTCATTTAATCACACAATGATCTGACACATGAGAACAAAGAGCTTTGGGTTGCTTGCCTGAGTTGCACAGCTTGTAAATGAAACCATAAAATACAAGCAAACCCAGGTATACCGGGCTTCAAACCCATATCCCTTCTATCAGCAACAGATTCATACTACTGACTATCTCATTTTGTCACTCAGGTGGAAAAAACGGGTTCTCAGCTCTTAATAAAGTGTGGTGGTGTTAAAAATTATTCAACAATAAGTATAATTTATAAAAGTTATTTTAAATCAATTCTACTGAGTTTCCTAATTTGCCTATTTTCTACCTTACACTTGTAAATTAGGGCAATTAATACTAGCAGATCATTCATTCAGTTCTGTCTTAAAATATTCATCCGTAAACAGACCACTTCCCCTCACTGCTATTGCAACTATTCTGGACCAAGCCTTTGTCATCTCATTGGCTTAGATACTCCAATAGCCTTCTAACTGGTTTACCAAATTTAGTCCTTGTCTTTTCTTCAATTAGGTAAATCAACACAGCATAACTCTACTACTCAAACTACTACTCAAACTCTTTAATAACTTTCCATCTCACTAGAGCAGCAATTTCCAACTTTTTTATCTCATGCCACACATAAACTAATTTCTAAAATTCTGTGGCACAGCAAAAAATATACTTTTTACCTATCTAACAAAAAAATAGGTACAATTTTGATTCATTTACACCAAATGGCTACTGTTGTGATGACTGTTGTCATTTTTTTCTTTATATTTGTGCTTTCTTTTTCTTTTTTCTTTTTCCATCCCTTTACTTTTAGTCTGTGTGTATCTCTCATTCTGAAGTGGGTCTCTTGTAGACAGCATATGTATGGGTCTTGTTTTATTATCCCATCTGCTACCCTATGTCTTTTGAATGGAGCAAGCCATTTTCTTTCTTTAAATTTTTATTCATTTCTTCTTTCCTTTAATACATATTTATGAAGCACCTACTGTGCATAAGACACTGTATCAGATCCTGGGGGAAGGAGCGTTAGTTTGCTCATCTGTAACAGCAAGCACACAAGAACCCAGCCCTTAAAGAAGTAAGGGGCCTAAAGAGAGATGGAAGATGTACATTTATAATTATGACTCTGGGAGCAAAGTGGGAGGGGAGTGGAATAGGACAAAGGCAGCTGAGACTGGGAAAGGGACAACAGTTTCCTGGATGAAAGGAGTGCTTTATTTTTTTGTGTGGACAATTTTATTTTATTTATTTTTTAATTGATTTTATTGGGGGACACACTGCTTGAAAATCACTGAACTAGAATAAAAGCCAAAGTAGTTAAAGGGTTGAAAGATCATATTTGATCTGGCCCCTAGGTTTCTCTTTGATCTCACCCTCCAGCAATATTGTCCATCATAAACTTTCCTTTCTGCCACCAGGTCTTCCAGCAGGTATGCCTCTGCCTCTGGAGCCTTTGCTCTGGGTTATTCTTTCCCTCTCCCAAGAGTATTCTTCCTCAAGATATCTGCACGACTTGCTTCTTTAACTTTTAGTTCTCAATAAAATATTAGCAGCTTAGTAAGACTTTCTCTGATGACTCTTTTAAGATTGCAGTCTTCTCCCTCACCCCTCCTATACACATTCCATCCATCCTTCCCAGCTTTATTTTTCTAACACTATGTTCTTTTACTTACTGTCTATCTCCTAGACTTGAATATGAGCTCCCTATTGTTAGTTTATATGCTGGGATTTCATTCACTGCTGATGATCCAGTAGCTAGGAGAGTGCCTATAACACATAGAAAAAATTCAATAAATAGCTGTGGTATGAAAGAATGAGTTTATCAACAATACTTATTGTATGTCTACTAATACCAGGCATAGATTCCAGCTCGATACTTATTCCTTAATAGTTGTCTATCTGACAGAAAATGACTTAATTTGGCAGTTTATTTTTTCTCATTTGCATAATGATGGTGTATAGTAAGTATATAGTAAGTATTAGTTAGTTCAAGTCAACAAAAAATATACTGAGCGAATATTATGTACAAAGAACTAGGCTTGGTCTGTTAGAGGTAGAAGTGGATTTAAAAATATTTATGGTATATCCTGTCTTCAAAATATTTACTTTTAAAATAAAACTTAAAAGAGAAGTATTAAAAGAAGACTTAAAAAAGAAAAAAGACAACAAATAAAATAAGGGGAGTTCAAATAAGACAAACATTACATTTTATTGGGCAGTCTTAGGAAAGACTTTGTGGCTTGTGTAGTTATTTGTTGTGAGTCCTGAAAGACAGGATTTTGAATAGGGGTGTATTACAGATGGAATGAACACTATAAAAAATAAAAGAATGAAGTGATAACAATGGAAAGCAAGAGCCATGTCTGGTTCAGAGAAACAGAGCTAATAGAAGAGAAGGGGAAGTTACACTATATTTTAAGATGGCATATACATTTTCAGAAAGGCATAGAAGATAATATAAGCTTATTTTCACATGCTTAGTGACCTACTGTATCTCCTCTTAGGAAAACTACCTATTCAAACTTAATGCCTATCAGTTAATTGGGTTATCTGTCTGTTTGTTACTGACTTGCAAGTGTTTTTTACCCAACCTGGATACAAATTCCTTATTAGTTATATGATTTGCAAATACTTTTTCCCAAAAGTGGGTTGTCTTTTTATTTTTACTGACTTTTCTTGATTGTAAAATTTAGTTGATCTATTTTATAATGTTGCTAACAAAAATTAACATAATATTAGGCTGTATCAGTAACATTGTACAATCCAGATCAAGATATATCTGTTCTCTACTAGTCTGGCCACTCTAACATGTCAAAATCAGTTCAGACCACCACAGTATAGAAATAAAAAGTTAAATAAAATCTTCCAGGATTGAACAAAAATCTGAAACCCAGCCCATATTTCTTATGAGGAACAGAGTAGGGAGCAGAGTATATTTAGCATAAAATAAGGATCCTCCAGTTACAAAAGGACGCTCATGTACTCCTCTGGAAAATGAAAGTAAAATAATTAATGTCAAAGAAAGAGGTATATTTTGGGGTCTATATAATGAAAAAATTATAATAGCCACACAAAACCAAATATCTATTAAGTATTTAACAAGTTTTAGTTAAACTGATCAATGCAGAAATGAATTAGGCTCACTCACCTCAAAGTAGAATAAGCTATTTCAATAAGAAATAGGGCCCTGACAGGTTGGCTCAGTGGTAGAGCATCAGCCCAACATGTGGAAGTCCCGGTTTCGATTCCCAGCCAGGGCACACAGAAGTGCCCATCTGCTTCTCCACCCTTCCCCCTCTCCTTTCTATCTCTCTTCCCCTCCGCCAAGACTCCATTGGAGCAAAGTTGGCCCAGGCACTGAGGATGACTCCATGGCCTCTGCCTCAGGAGCTAGAATGGCTCCAGTTGCAGTAGAACAATGCCCCAGATGGGCAGAGCATCGCCGCCTAGTGGGTTTACCAGGTGGATCCCAGTCAGGCACATGCGGGAGTCTGTCTGTCTGCCTCCCGCTTCTCACTTAAGAAAAATAAAAAATAAATTTTAAAAAGTGCTCTACTACCTCCCTGTGCATTTTCTTCATAGCATTTGTCACAGTTATATACTTTTATAGAATTAACTTGTCTTTCTGCCAGATTGGAGTGTAAATTCTCCGAAAGCGGGACACATGTTTTGTCCAACACTTTACCTCAGTATCTAGCACTGAGTATGTGAAATGTAGTCATATACACATACTCATGCTTGAAAAGCCTGTCCTGATATTCCATATCTGAATGTTTCCCTTAATCTTGTGACTCAAACTCTGGCATCCCAAATCTACTAAACACAGACTCAGAAGAGATTAAGGGACCAATTATTTCTTTTACGTGTGTCCTAATTTTGCCTGAGGTGTTTTGTCTGAGACTGTTAAATCCATGGTGACAGACACATACTATATATAATAAAGAAGCAAGGCAGCACAGCACCTGTCAAGCAAGTATGAACAATTTCACCTACAAATTGTTTGTATCTTCTTCCTTGAGAGTTTGTAATCCAATAGTCTATACAACTAAATGAGCAATTCATGGAATATAATCTTGTATCTGCACTTTAAGTGCCCTAAGATTTATCATGCTGGCTTAGCAGCCAGTTTACCTCTATTAGGAACTTGATACTGTCCCAAGGTGCATTAAAATCTACATAGAATAGAGCTTCTCTCATGATAATAATTTAACAGTGTACTTTAAAATACCTTTGGATAAAGCTATAAACCACATTTTAGGAAAAAATGCCTAAGGGAAATCATAAAATAACTGAACTCATGGTATGTCACTCTAGCTTGTCGTCATATCTAGAACACTGCCTTACAGAGTAATGCATATGAAAAAGTGGTTTTCAAGTTTCCCAAAAACATGCATGTTTGAAAGGTTATCAGGAAAGGTTTCACAACATTGTAATTATCTGAACACATTTCAGTACCTTTGGGCGCTGCTTCTGCCCAGGGAGCTTTTTCCCACATTTTCTGACTAAACTTTATTTGTTCATTCATTCAACAAATAGTTATTACATGGCATTTCTATTAAGAGGTAATCCCAGAGATAAGAACTTGGTGAGTAAGACACGGTCCCTCCCCTTAAGGGGTTTATAATCTAATGAAGATAGAAAGGAAAATTCCGTGATAATAGTGGAATTGTGATTATAAGAAGTTTTTAAATATTCATATGAGTCACTTCTAAATTTTCAGTTTGATCCATTTATTATATAATCATTTATTGACTGTCTCCCATTAAAAAAAAAAAAAGGCAATAAGAGGATACACTAGGGTTTCTATTAGAAGAAAGAATCAGGTCTTCTGACCTCATGGAAACCTCTTCATTTAAGACCTATATCTTGATAACTCCTGTGTGTGTGTGTTTCCAGTCCAGATCTTCCTCCTCAGTTCCAAATTCTTTTATTCAACAATCTATTAGACGTCTACAAATAGCATTTCAGAGGTTCATTACCCTTTCAGGTTCCCAATGAAATTATCATTCACCCTAATTGTGTCCATATTCTGGTTAATGGCCCTATCACCTGCCCACTTACCCATACCAGAAACTTGGAATGGGGCTCAGATTTCTCCCTCTCCTTAAATCACCACATATAGTCATTTGGAATACCTGTCTATTTTATCATCTACATGTTTCCTTATTCTGTTCTTTTCTTGCCCTCTCTACTGCTACTGCCTTAATTCTTGTCCTCATTATCTCTAACCTAGATAACCATAAGTTTCCTCAGCACGTTTCCTTGACCAGTCAACCCTTGCTCTAACCTAGCAATTTTCATCTGGTATGTCACAAGCATTTTTAAAACATGCAATACCTATTCAGTCAGGGGCACTGACCTCTTTTCTTTTAGATTGTCAAATTTAAAAAAAGGACAATAGCCAACACAATAGCCATCTGTATGAATGAATAAAAAAAGATACCTATTTTTTGTCAGATATGCAACGATATATTTTTTTATGTGCCCCAGAGGTTTAGCAATTAGATTTTGTGTGCTGTGAGATGAAAAAGGTTCAAAATTGCTGTTCTCGCCCATTTTTTTCACTGCAACTAAAGTAATGGTTCCAAATGCAATGTTATGACCCTCCACTGTCTAAAACCTCTAAATGACTCTCAATCCCATAAGATAAAGTCCAAGTCCCTTTGTAATATGTACACTAATCCTTGAGTCATTTTGTTACTACCATCCCCACCCTTACACCCTAATATCAGCCAAATTTAAATTTTTATTTTAGAGTTTCCTAAACACAATATCATGCTTCATCCCTCTGTATCTTTGTAAATGCCATTCCCTCTGCCTGCACTATTTAATCTCTTCCTATTCTGTCTAAACACCTTCAAAGACTGTTTAGGTATCTTCTCCTCTGCAAGTCCTCCTCTGACTTACCAGCTATAGTTGATGACTCTCCCCTTTATACCGCTGAGAAAATCCGTATGTGCCTTTCTTCCATGTCTCGATATATTTTTTATGTCAGTATCTCTTCTTAAACTCCAAGTGCCTTAAAACTGTATCTCATATATAACTCTTAAATCCATCAAGTTCTCTGTCTCTGACCATCACCTTTCCCAAGCACAATTATCTCTCCCCAAAACTACTGAAGTCGATTTTTTTTGAAGTAGATTTCTGACAAAGTGCTCTGCTTCCGTTGTTGTTTTATTATAGTCCATTATTTATGCTGTATTTGACATGGGTTTCTTTTTTAATGCAAACTTGTCACATTACATATATGGGGAGGGCAAAACTAGGTTTACAGTTCATATGGAAAATATTTAATAAATAATATAAGAAAAAAATGTGTTTTGCATATTCACAACTGTAAACCTACTTTTGTCCTACCCTGCATATCCTTCACTTTTCTAAAAAAATTGATTGATATTAGAAAGAGAGATGAAAGGAGATAGAGGGAAAGGGGGAAAGGGAGAGAGATAGAAGCATCAAATTGTTGCTCCACTTTGTTCTTCCATTTAGTTGTGCATTCATTGGTTGTTTCTCATATGTGACCTGTCAGGGGATCAAACTCACAACTTTGGCATATGACACTCTAACCAACTGAGCTATCATCTAGCCAAGGCTATCCTTTACTTCTTAACATATGTTAATGGCTCTATTTTTCTTAAGATAAAGATCAGAATTTTTAGCACAGCCCTTACCATCCCAAGACCCCTGGCCTCACCTTGAGTTCATGCTCCCTCCCCACTCCTCTAATTCTGCCAAACTAGCTATATTCAATCCCTTTACCTTACCATTAAATACACAGGGTAGGAGAGGTGTAACGTTGGTGGGCGAGGCTAGGCAGGTCAACATTGGATTCGGGCAGAGATAGAAAAGCCTGTGCGTAGCAAGAAAGTGCTGGGCCGTTACATTTAATAAAATCTCACAACAGCAGACAAGCACACAGACAGGGGAAACTGCCTCTTGGACAAACAAACAGCAAAATAGCCCTTCACAGGGGCAGGCAGGCAATCCAGGCATCTGCAATCCCCAATCTCCCTCAAGTACAAGCACCCATAGCCTTATATAGGCCATATAGATGTGGCACTGCTATGCACCCACACAACAATCAGGCAAAGTACTTGCAGCTGGTAATCCTGCAAGCAAGCCTAACATAGCTGCCCCACATTCCACCCCTTTAGGATTGCTCACCTCACAATAGGTACATTACATACATACCAAAAAATGACAATTACAAAGGTACCCTTAACAATGTCTCCTTGAGCACCCTTCCCAGGGAGTTGACTGGAGGCCCACCTCCAACTCCTTACCCACCAGTGCCGACAAGGCCACCCAACTTAGGTGGGGGGGCCTGTACAGTCCAGGACCATGTCCATGAAAACCAAAAATATCCTTGGTGCATCTCTGCAACTGACTGAGAGAAGCTTCCTGGTGCAGGATGGCATCCACTGAAGCTGCCCTCCTCTCCATCGGGGTCGCTCATATTGTCCAAAAGCAGCATGTCCATCCAACAAGGAAGCCACTGCCCCTCTCTGGTTGCAGTCCAAGAGTCAGTCCACAATAGACAATCCAGATGTCTGTGCAAATCACCAGGGTAAAGGTCTATTACAGGCAACTAGGTTCACATAGGGCCTCAGGCCTCCCCCCTCATCCTTGGTCATGGCAGCTCTGAAGATGCTGCCCCAACGAGGAGCACATGGCAATGGTGGTCAACCTCTTCACCCCTGCTCCAGAAAGCATGATGCCATCCACGCCTATGTTCCACAATCACAGCAAGCTTACCAGGAGCTCAGTAGGTACTCTTTGCTGCTGGATTTTTAACTTCTGGACAACCACTGGCCAAGCTCTGAGGGTGCGAATACCAGCTTCAGCCTGAGCCTCCGCATCCTCAGAAAAGGAGCTAGAAATGCCTGCTCCCACTGACTGAGCCACTCTGTTGGCACAGCTTCATCTTTGGTTCCTGTGGCTGCCAGCTCTTGGCCTGAAGGTGAACCCACAGTTGTTCCTCCAACAACTGCTACTGCCAATGTTCAACCTCCAGTGCAAACTGCAACTCATGAACCTGTTCGGCTTCCTTCTCCAGCGCTCACTCAGTGCAAGCCTTCACTGCCACTGGGTCCACAACTCACCCTGGAGCTCTCAACCTCAGGCCACCTCTCACACAGAAACCTCAGTTTCCTCCCACAGAGCTTTAAAAAACAGCTAGCCTACAGCCCCAAAAGGACAGCCATGGGGAACCATATGCTAGAGAACAGCAACCACTCCTCTACCCCACCCTTCAAAGGTGTCGGTGGCTCCATACCCATCTGCTCCGAACCCTGCCCACTATGCCAGATGCAATGCCGGTGGCTGAGGCCAGGTAGGTTCACACTGGATTTGGGCAGATAGTAGAAAAATTGTGAAGCCAGAAAGCATTAGGGCCACTCTTTTTAATAAAGTCTCAGAATGGCGGACAAGCACACAGGCAGGAGAAACCACCCCTCAGGCAAACAAACAGCAAAATGGTCCCTCACAGTGGCGAGTAGGCAATCCATGCATCTGCAATCCCCAATCTCCCTTGAGTGCAAGCACCCATAGGTTTATATAAACCATACACATGTGGCACTGCTATGCACCCACGCACCAATCAGGCAAAGTGTTTGCAGCTGCTAACCCTGCGAGCAAGCATAACACAGCTGCCCCACAGGAGGGTTAGATTTCCTACAAAAGGATATAAAGTCAGTAGAGATATTTGATCAGGTGAGTACCATGATGCAAATATACCAGAAAGGAAAGGAGTCTAGATATAATGATTGATGGGATGAATCTTGTGTGCCCAGCTGGAAAATGAGCGCAACAATCTCAGTGCGAATTGTGTGATGGTGGTGCACGCAAAAGAGGTAGGAAGAGAGAGCTATGAGACATTTCATAGAAAACAATCTACAGGATCGTGTTTGACTAGCTATGAAGAATGAAGGAAAACAGAAATCACATGAGAATGGTTCCCTTGACTGAGGGGAACCAACTGAAATGAGTTCTTGGGTTAGAGGTTGAGACAATGAGTCAAGCTGAGTGAGAGCTGACTGATGGAAATGTTCCTATGAAGGCATAGACTGTATAGCATACAGATCTGGGATCTTCCAAATAGCACAGAGTAATGGCAGAGGTTTAAGTGGATCAGCTATTTTGGGAAGACTGGAGAGAGCCAGAAGGTCAAATTGAGCCTGGAGCAATGAGTCAAAAGGAATAAGAGACGTTAGAGAAAACAGACACACTATCAAACAACTGGGCAGTCTGGAATGTGTGATATCTTGGCCATCAAAACAGAGGAGGCTTCAAGAAGCAGGTAGCCAGTGATATCAAATGCAGGTCATAGAGCATCTTGGAAAACAAAGCCCAAAAGAGGACTTTTGGATTTGGTAAAAAGTAATATTATTCTTGACTTTGAAAGCATCTTTTTAGAAAATAAGAACAAAAACCATAGAAGAGAGTGCTAAGAAATAGGATTTTATTGATCTCTGAAAACAAAGAAGTTTTGTGACTGGTTTAATTTATATATTTTTGAAAAATTAAAAGGCAAGCCACTGTTCACTCACCAGGCATCCTGAAACACCTCTTTGTGTTCAAGAGTAGGCTGCCAGATTTGGTAAGCAGAAACCAAAGACCACATGACATGGTTCCCTTAAAACCTCCACAGTTGGGATAGCTGTGAAAAATCCCGGTATGAAATGTTTTCAGAACCTCTCCCCACCTTCCCTTTCTGCTTATTTAGAAGAATATTTGCAGTCAGTTGTTTTTCTAAAATGATGTCTATATTCTGCCATTGTAACCTGCAACAAGACAGCTGGCTGCCTTCTTCCTGTTTGTGTTTTGCTATAAAGTAATTCAGATCTAAAATAGCACAACTCTCCAGCCATGTCTTCTTAAGCTTCTTAAAGTTTTAGAAAACATCTGAACTCTTATTTATTCATTCTAAACCTCTGTATAAACTAGTTATTTTTCAGAAATACCTGTCTCTTAGCTTTCATTTAAGAAAATTAAGTAGCTGTGTCCAAAAACTCTTTCAAAAACCTCTTTTAATTCACCATTTAGTGAGTTTTGTATGAGTGAAATATTATGCTAGTTTCTGGAAAGATAAATGAGTTCCTGGCCTCAAAGAGGTTACACGTTCATTGGAAATAACATGTGTTCTTTTTCTCCCATGGGAGAAGATGAAGGTGGAGGAATTAAGAAAAAACAAATAAATAAATACCAAGACACAGACAAAAGTATGGGGATTACCAGAGGGAAAGGGGGTGAGGGAGGTAGAAGAGAGTATAGGAAAATAAATGGTGATGAAAGGAGACTTGATTAGGGGTGGTGAACACACAATACAATAGACAGATAATATATTATAGAAAGCACCCATAGGCTTAGCTAGGCCATACACAAGAAGTTGCCAGGAAATTTGTTCGGAATCTGAATTTGCTGTTCATGTCACTTTATCGTATTATATTTATAGTTGGTCATTTTGAGATGTCTGTACAGTTTTTTTTTCTGACAATGTCTCTTCCTCCCTGTGGTACAGCCATGTTAAGCTTGCTCACAAGGTTACCAGCTGCAAGCACTTTGCCTGATTTGTGCCTGGGTGCATAGCAGTGCCACATATGTGTGGTTTATATAAGGCTATAGGTACTTTTACCGGAGAGAGATTGGGGATTGCGGATTGCTTGCCTGCCACTGTGAGGGGCCATTTTGCTGTTTGTTTGCCTGAGAGCAGTTTCCCCTGCCTGTGTGCTTGTCCGCCCGTTGTGAGACTCTTAAACAGAATGGCCCAACGCTTTTCAGCTCTACAGTTTCTCTACCATCTACCCAAATCCAGTGTGGACCTGCCTGGTCTCAGCCACTGGCATTACACTCCCCAAAATATTAATTGAACCATTGCTATTTGAATGTGAATGACCATGATGATACCATGGCAAATTTCTAAATTCATGCTTTTTTGCATTGGTAATATATTTTTTTCTTCTTTTCCAAGTGAGAGGAGGGGAGATGAAGACAGACTCCCACATGTGCTGCAACTGGGATCCACCCAGCAACCCCCATGTGGGGCCAATGCTCAACTCATCTGGGGCCATGTTTGCAACTGAGCTATTTTTAGCACCTGAGGTAAAGGCTCCACAGAGCCATCCTCAGCACCCAGGATGCGCTTGAACCAATTGAGCTGTGGCTGTGGTAGGAGAGAGAGAGAGAAAAGGGGGAGAGGGAGGGGGAGAGGAAGGGGGAGAGGGAGGAGTGGAGAAGCAGATGGTTGCTTCTCCTGTGTGCCCTGACTGGAAATTGAACGCAGCACATCACACACCAGGCCAACAGGCTACCGCTGAGCCAACCAGCCAGGACTGGTAATGTTTTTAAAAGCAAAATTTCATTCATCTACTATACATTTTTAATTTATTAGCATTACATACTTTCATTCCTTTAAACTTCTCTTATTTTTCTGCTCTCAATTAGGAGGCACCATACAAGCCAATAGCTTTTAGAGATCAGTGGCAGGGGAAGAAATTATGTCTTGCCTCCTTAATAGAAGAATGCTTGAAAATTCAAGGTGCATTACAAATTTTCCTAAAATAAAATATTGAGTTTACCTGAGGCTACTTTGTTTTTCCTTACACTCTGTTAGTTTAAAAACAGATACAACCTGATTGTTTTCTAATTGCTCCATGTTTGTTTATTGAGTCAGATAGATCAGACATTATACCACGGGCTAATGACTCAAAGGTCAATTCTAGGGTTCATAATTGACTTATAAGTTTAGCCTTAGATTCTAAGCTTTGTGAAAGCAAAATTATTTTAACTATTCTCTAAGTTATTTCTTCTCTTTAGTAACTAGAATCAGTACTTAAAAGAATACTGAGGGCCATAGAATTGGGGAACTATGAGGGCCCTCATATACCATCAGAGGCAGTGTTGTTCAATACAAATATAACATTATTCATAACGAAAATTGTCCAGCTCTCACATTTTAAAAGTCAGTAAAAGCGAAGTTAATGTTTTTTTATTTTTTTATTTTTCTGAAGTTAGAAGCAGGGAGGCAGTCAGACAGACTCCTGCATGCACTTGGCTGGGATCCACCCAGCATGCTCACAAGGTGATGCTCTCCCCATCTGGGGCATTGCTCCATTGCAGTTGGAACCACTCTAGCGCCTGAGGCAGAGGCCATAGAGCCATCCTCAGCACTTGGGCAACTTTGCTCCAAAGGAGCCTTGGCTGCGGGAGAGGAAGAGAGACATAGAGAGGAAGGAGAAGGGGAAGGGTGGAGAAGCAGATGGGTGCTTCTCCTGTGTGCCCTAGCTGGGATTCAAACCCGGGACTTCCACATGCCTGGCTGATGCTCTACCGCTGAGCAAACCAGCCAGGGCCATAAAGTTAATTTTGATAATATAATTTAACTAAGCCAATATTATCATTCCAATATAGATTTAACAGGTATTTCACATTTTTTTGGACTAAATCTTCAAAACACAGTGCCTGTTTTATACCTACAGCACCTCTCAATTTAGGCTAGCCATATTTCAAATGCTTCATAGTCACATGTTGCTAGTGGATTTTATAGTGGGAAGTACAAGTCTGGAGTCTAATCCCTGCACTTTACAAGTGAGAAAACAGAGTTTTATAGTGGTGAAGTAACCAGCCAATTGATGAACTGAAGAGAAGTACTAGAGAAAAGAAGGTTGCATTACCTGAAATCACAGGATTTCCCTACTGGGAAAGTTGTGATGACTTTTCCCACTTACTAAGCCCACGCAATGCCTCTTTTTTTCTCCCTCAGCTCCAGGCACCTTAACCCAGGGATCTGGGCACTGATGATGAAGTCTCTGCCTTCAAGTATAGGCAAGCAACTTGTTCCCAGGAACTGACTGTATTTGTCCTGCTCTACCCACTGATAAGACAAAATAACTTTTTAATGATCAGGTTGCCCAAATCATTTTCTGAATATGAGTTCTTTGACATACTGACTAATTGCTTTTGAATGTAAATACAATCTCAAGATAGTCTTTATGAAAAGGTTTCTCTTGCTCCACAAAGAGTTCATACATTCCTGTTCACGCTCTTGCTTTTTAGCCAGTCAAAATTAGGGAAGTCAGTCATCAGAAAGGTAAATGAGAAGGTTTCCAAGAGGTCAAAAAGGAAGGGGTAGGATGGAAGTACATTTTAGAATTTATTCCTCTAAGAAGTTATAGACAGGCAGCACTTATCAGGTACAGAGACGCATATTTTTTCTTTTCTTTTCTTTGAGTAATGGGAAATATTCCTTTATGTAACAGGACCATGTTTACAAAGAATTTTTGTTCAAATGATATTTTACCCTTGGACTAATTTGTAAAGTAGAACACCTGTCACATTTTACAAGTAAGGAGCTGCTACTCAGAAATAATGCTATCACCTTTGGCTATGCTTACTTTGTTGGCTTTTGGGAAACTACCCTCTTTATCCCCCCTACCCATAATCCCTTCTCAGGAAAAGCTTTTTCTTCCTTATTTCCCCTTAAATATAGATGTTCATGGGCCTCTCCTTTCCTGCTATACCCTCATTAGATGACCTCATCTGCTCACGGTTTTAGCCATCACATACAAACTGACACTTGCCAATTCTACTTTGCAGACCCCAGATCTTCTCATTAAGCACCTGATCCTAATACACACACTCCTTCCTGAAGCCTCAGGTTCACCAGCATGTCTCAAATGATCAGCATTACTAGCAGTCTCAGGCCGAGAGAGAAAGCCAGCAGGGATTGCTGGGAGGGAGGACGCCAGGGTGCAGAGAGACAAGACAGGTGAAAGCCACGACAGCACAGAAGTATGTGAATCCTAAACACTTGGTGTTATTTTTCAATATTTTGATTTTTGATTCATATTTTAAATATCTGTATACACGGTCTTAATTTCAAGTGGCTTCAAATTTTTCTTTGAAAGCAAGAGACATTTAAAATATAAATCTGAATGATGCTATGAAGAATTCTGTATGGTAGACAAGCTAAGTGTTATTAATCTAATTTTATAATTCACTCACTGATTTGTTCAAATATTTATTGAGCACTGTGTATGTACCAGGCATGGTGCAGGCGATAGGCATATGATGATTAAGGTAAACTCCCTCAAGGAGCTCACGATCTAATGGTAAACTATTGAGTGAACTGAGGCACAGTGTGGTAAATGATTTATTTACCCAAGGAGATTGAATTAGCTAGGTACTTGGAAATGGAGAACAAGAGCTAGAGAGAGGGCAGGGCTCAGCAACTCCTGAGTAAACCCCTTTGACTGAAGAGCAAGGCTGCACACAGAAACATTACAAAATCTGCTGGTAAAAAAGGTTAAAATAATTTTCAATTGTCACCATAATTGAATTTATGGCTTACAATCAATTAAGCCCCTACCTGATGGCATTTCTACACTTGTTCCTAAAGACTTGGGGCATGTCACTGGAACTGTAAGTAGCTTGAAACCCAATTCTTGCACTGGGAATCATATTGAAACTTTTTAATTAAACCCATGAGTTTTAAATGTATATAGCATAATTAGAATATTTCTACATGGAGAAGTTTGGGAAAAACTCTGTCATTCACAGGATTCTAATAAATAACATATACTACAGAGGTTAGAGAATTTGTTAATTTCCATATATACAATTCTGAGTAGATTCACTTAGACACACATAAGTAATCTAAGCATTATACAGCTATGTACAAAGATATCACAGTTAGATGTATGTGTGCTCCCATCCAATGTATAACAGCTAATTGCAGACAGGAACTTGTATAAGGCAATTGCTTTTGTGATAACAACACGTGGTCCTTGAAAGAAGGGGCAGAGTCTATGCAGAACTGTTCATTTCAGGCCTGACCATCTGTTTTAGTGATACTCTTTGTGATGAAGTTATTTCAGGGGGCAGGATATCTCTTTCATTGACAAAAAGCAGTGAATAATTATAAGAAGAGTTGTTTTGAATGTGGAAATTATAATAACCCTGTAATCTAAGTAGTAAAGTACTCAGAGACACTATTGGCCTCACTGCTGCTACTGTCTGAGAATGAGGGAACACCACGGGTGATATACCACTCTAAGAATCAAACTTGATGAGTAATCTGCCATACCAGATTTCCCCAAATCACTCAATACACAAATTTTCATGTCCTGTCAGTTGCTCACTTCAAGCAATTATTCACTTTGCCGTGGGGGATTTTCTTCTTTATCAGGGTTTTCTGGAAATTTTTATTTATTTATTTTTTATTATACTTTTAATTCACTGTGTTGACATGGTTTCAAGTGTCCCACTCAGTATAACACCCCAACCCTCCATATCATGCCCCTCATTCCCCATGCAAAGTTTCCATTTCCATTTCACCCCTTCTGTTCCCCTGCCCCTACCTCCATCCCCCCTTTTCCTCTGGCACTTGCCACCCTGTTGTCTGTATCTATGTGTTATGTAATATAATCTGGCTAATCCCCTCACTGGCTGTTTGTTTGTAGATGAGGAGGTCCCTAACCTTCAGACACTTTCCTACTTAAGTGATTCTGTTCCACTTCCCACAAATACACTCATTGGCTTATGCACTCATTGGCTGACTCTTATATGTGCCCTGACTGGGGATCCAACCTGCACCCTTGGCATATGGGGAACACACTCGAACCATCTAATCTATCCTGACAGGGCTTAATCCTTTTTTTAAACTTTTGCATTGACTTGAGAGAAAGGGAGAGGAGAGGTTGGGGAGGAAGGGAGAGAAAGAGAGGAAGAAACGTCAACTCATTGTTCCACTTAGTTCTTCCATTTCGTGTTGCACTCATTGATTACTTCTCCTATGTGCCCCTACCCGGGATCTAACGCACAACCTCAGCGCATGATTTCTACCACTGAGCAACCCATCCAGGGCCCTTAATCGTTATTTTTTATAGTGAGTGCTACACATTGATGGGGTCTTGGCACTGGAGGCAGATGTCTCGTCTGCTGGGTCCACCAGCAGGCTGGGGAGTTTCTGCGACAGCCCATTCTGATTCCTGCTACCCAGACGGCCACTCTTCGCTCCCTTCCCCCACAACCCGGCCCCGCCCAGCTCCCCTGCCTTCTAGTCAATCAAACACTGCTCTCAACACGTCATTCCGAGCCACACAGAAACAGAGTGCGCAGTGTGCTCAGAGCTGCGTCTAGGCCAGGCGCAGTCGAACACACCACTGCCCACGCCCGGGGGTTATAACACAGATTTGAGGAGAGCAGGATGATCCACAACTCTCTGGAGGCTATGGCCACTATCTTTCCGCATGCACAGAAGAGGCATCTTAAAAGAGCCACACAAGGATGAACCCAGTGCCTGGCATTGATGATATCAAGTGAAATAAAGGATGCAGTTATGCTTGACTGTGTGAAAAATGGAGAGAGCCCAGGCACTGAAACCAGGATGAGTATCACTGTGCACTGAGAAGAGCAAAAATTGCAGCCAGTGGCATTTGTTTTCTGCAGAACCTTTCTACACGATAATTTGTAAATATATTGCCAATAAGATTAAGATATACATTTTAATTGAGAAACTCTGAATTGAAAATATCAATAGATCATAAGGTTTATAAAATAATGAGAGACCATTCTGATGACCAGTGAGGGAGTTGGAAGATAAGTCTCTGACCTCATTCCTGGCGTTTCCCAGCAGTGTTGGCACAAGTCAGGTTGTCACCCCTTGATGGCAATAGCACCTCTTCCTCCCCCAATGGACAAACACACAAAATATAAAGCTAGATCTCCAGTTACCTTTTCCTAAGGTTTCAAATTCTAAATTCACAAGGGAACTCAGTTTAAAGATGACCTTTTCTTGGAGGCCTCTCCACCTTCCCCAGGACTCACGAAAATACTCAGTCTTTTGTGCCCTATACCCTTCTGTTATGGCTACTTTACTGCAGTAGACTTTCCATCCTCCTGGACTGTAGCTTAGACTCAACTGGCAAGCCTTTAAAAATTATTAAAACAAGGACTCCTAGGCCAAATAAAATACAATTCTGTGGGTAGTGCCTGCCCTGTCATTGATATTTTACTAAAAACAGAGATTGAGTTAAAATCTGCATTCTGAACAGAAAAATATATAGGTGTCCCTGTCAACCCCACTTCCCATCATTACCCTCAATTCTAGGAACCTTGACATTCAGGCTTAAACTACCAAGGCATCCAAGAGGAAAAACCTATAGATGGTGATATTTGAAGGGCAGGAAGGGGCAAAGGCAAAAACAAAAGCCAAAAAGCTGGTTCAGACCACTGTGGGCCAGCCACCAGTCAACACTGTTCAATCAGCTTCTTAAGTGCCTCACTCTTAAAAAGGTCTGCAGAGTCAAGAATTGCTCAATATTATTCAGTCTGCTATTGCCCTCCACCCCTGATCAAGACACATATGAAAAAGCAATCAATGAGAAACTAAGGAGCTGCAACAAAGAACTGATGCTTCTCATCTCTCTCCCTTCCAGTCTGTCTGTCCCTATCTGTCCTTGTCTCTGTCACAAATAAAATAAAATAAAAAAATAATTGCCCAATATTTAAGGAAAGGTACTACAGTACTGTGAAAGCGAGGTGCCAAGACTGACAAACCACAGAAAACTTTGTGGAAACAGAAAATGTTGATTGTCACTTTAATGAAAATTAAATTAAAGTCCTCAGAAATGGATTAGTTATTATTGTACTCATGAAATAAGGAGTGGATGTTAAGGAAAAAGGGGAGCACTAAGGAGAAAACTTAGGAGATAAAAATATAGTAAATGAGACATTAAAAAGTCATAGCAGACCAGAAAGAGAAAATTTGAGGACATTTTCTAGGAAATAAAACAAAAAAGACCATAGAGAAAAGATTAGAAAATTGTTTTATCAATGCAGGAGATCTGACAACTAAATAATAACAGTTTCAAAGGAAAAAAATGAAAGGGAGAAAATTATAAAAGAAGTAATACAGGGAAATGTTCCAGAACAGAAAATTTGGAACAACCAAGCATAAATGACATGAACCCCAGGAAACAGGGGACCTAAGCCAGGAGAAGCAGGAGGGATGCCCCAGAGGACAGCTGCAGAGCAGGGCAGAACAGAACGTGAAAGTGACTCTAGCAGGGGTGTTTCCAGGGAAAAATAGGCCCCTGAGAAGTTACCCAGTGTGTTTGAGAAACATTTCACAGTTCTGCCAGACAGTTCTTGATAAATAAGTGATCGGTGCATAAAGAATTAACTGTAAAATTAAGGCTTTTTTAATTTATTCACAAGAGAACTTAAATGTATACAATATCAAAACAGAATTATAATACACTACAGGACTCAGCTGTGAATAGTTTGTATGGGGTTCAAATGATTGATGTGAGCACTTTAGAGTGATTCAACCAAAAATGTGATGTCACCTCTATTACAGTGGTTCACAGTTTGGGCTGCACATTGCAACGATGCAGACAGCTTTATGTATGTGTGTGTGTGTGTATATATATATATATATATATATATATATATATATATATATATATATATGTATTGTGTGTGTGTGTGTGTGTGTGTGTGTGTGTGTGTAGTTTTGCAAAGTTAGAAGTGGGGAGGCAGTCAGACTCCCGCATGCACCCAACTGGGATCCACTGGGCATGCCCACCAGGAGGCGATGCTCTGCCCATCTGGGGCGTTGTTCCATCCGGCCGGAGCTATTCCAGTGCGGATGCAGACAGCTTTAACAAAAAAAAATACTAACGCCTGCCTTTCAACCCAGACATTCTGATTTAATTGGTTTGGACACACTGACAATTTTAAAAGGCCTTCCTCTAAGAACACTATGAGGTAAGAACTCCTTCCACCATATCATCAGGATTCCAAACAGCCCATCACCCTCTAAAACTAGACTTTTTAAATAAAAGATTAATTTCATTTAGTTAATTTCAATACTTCCTGCTTATTTTTGCATCAAAAAAATTTGCTTTAGGAAAATAGCGCTGAATAGATGGCAGAGGCTGTGTGAAGTGATGCAGCCACCTGAGCTATCTGGTACAGTTGTGTTTTAGAGGCACCAGGGGCAGTAAAACACGATCCCGCACAGGTGGCTGTCAGGCCTAGATGCAGGCCGGTAAAGTGATGGCCACAGGAGTGCTGAGCTGGTTTGTCACCACTATACAGGTGCATTGAGAGCATTCTATGCCGTGTTGTCCTTTTGGTGTTTGGGAGTGTAGCCAAGTTTGATGTTTCGAGGCTGAGGAAGACATGGTAGAATATGATGATAGTGATTTTGCTGAATTTGAGGATAACACAGAAGAGGCTGTTACTGAATCTCTCTGTGATTACCACTGAAGATAATGAAAACCAGGCCACTGTGGAGTCGGAAGACAGGATGAAAACCAAGGAGATTTTGAAGATGCTTATACCAGGAGGGAGATACTGACGGTGAGCCAGATGATGATGAAGAATTTGAAGGTTATGAAGACAAATAGATACTTCTCCTAGAGAAAATAAAGACCCAATAATAATTGCTGACATTCTTGCACACCCTCAGAATAGCTGAGTTATTATCAAAATTTCTAGATAATAGAAGTATATTCTAGATCAGGGGTCCCCAAACTTTTTACACAGGGGGCCAGTTCACTGTCCCTCAGACCGTTGGAGGGCCGCCACATACAGTACTCCATACATTGACCACCAATGAAAGAGGTGCCCCTTCCGGAAGTGTGGTGGGGGGTGGATAAATGGCCTCAGGTGGCAGCAATTTGGCCCGCGGGCCGTAAATTGGGGACCTTTGAATCTAGATAATAGAATATTTCTAGATAATATTCTTTTCTCTATCATTGGGAAGAATGAAAACAGCCACCTTGCTCAGACTTGGTTCAACAGTCATAAAAAGCTTTTGAAGAGCAACTTTACCTTAGTAAAAGCCACATCACAGGAAAGCTGAACCAGAAGAATGAGCACATCCAAGCCTAGTTGAGTGCACTGAGGGGATGCTTATCCAGCTCAGGCTCCTGGCTTAGATGGTGAGGCTTGTGAGGGATCAAGTGCAAATAAAAGTAACCATGAATGGTAAGGACGTAAATCCCTATGTGTTTGCTGTGAGACTGCTGAGATGCAGGAGTAAGTATGATAATAACAAACCTAATTCTGGAGCAAAGTATGGCTCCCTGGCCATCCTGTCAGAGGTGGGAGAAGTCACAGAGAGAATGATGAATACAAAGATGGTTCACTTTCTTACACACTATGCTGACAAGATTCAACCTATTCATTTTTCATTCCATTCTTGTCATAAAATAATCAAAAAATTTTATTATCTGGAAGAAAATTATGTAAGAGGAAGGTCAGCCTTTAAACCTACTGGACACCTAGAGGACACTACTGCTTACATTTATTGTGCCTGGCTCAGGTGACATTTACCTAAAGGATATGGAGCCTTTTCTACCTCTAATGAACATGGTGAATTATTCTATTGACAAAGCCAAAATGTTCTGACTCAACAGAGAAGGCAAACAAAAGATAGATTGAAACAGAGCTCAAGTCAAAGAGAACTTGCTGGCGCTGCTGCATGTGTGAAGACCAGAAGTGGCTCAGCCTCGGTGTGAGCAGAAAAGAGCAGAGAAAGAGCAAATCTTAAGTGAGGAAGATCTGAGAAACAGCACAGGCTGGAGGAAGCTGTCTTGAGATGTGAGCAAAAGACATTGGAAAAGAAGCAAATGAAAATGAAACAAACCAAGGTGAAAGCCATGTAAAGTTATCCCAGTGCCACCGATAAGCCCTAAAATCACAGAAAACAATTGAATACCAGTCCATCTTTCATTTTAAAGTTCAAACACTCCCAGTGACTTAGAAATCCTTATTTCATGTTCTGTTTCTTTTCTGTTGTTGTTTGGAGTTTTACAGAGGTTATATATAGTTATATTGGAAGGACTCTGTTTCAGTAATTTTCTTCCAGATAATAAAATTGTTTTGATTATTTTATAACAAGAATGATATATGAACTCCGTGTAGTTTTTAAATATTTAAAAAATTATAATGTGAATCATCAGTACTTTTAGTGTTGTGACATTTGAAGAAACATCATGAGTTTATAGATATATATTGAATTGTTGCTTTTTGTTTAAAACTAGGCAGTTGAAATGGCAATAAAAGTGACTCTAAACCAGTGGTCCTTAACCTTTTTTGAGGTACCAAACCTACCAGTTTCATATGTGCATTCACTGAACCCTTCTTTAGTGATAAATATGATATTTTTTCCAAATTCAAGACATAGGTATATGTTTTTTTACTGGTGCACAAAATGAGCCGTGCATGAACATCACCTTGCTCAAAAAACAAAACCAACAAAGTGCATTAACTCACAACAAATTACGGTATTACTTTATTCTGGCCTCCGTGGCAGAGGCTTCTCTGAACCCCTGAGACCGATTCTTCAAACCCCTAGGGTTCGATAGAACCCAGGTTAAGAACCACTGCTCTAAACCAAGATTCTACAAATAACTGTTGGAATTGCCCAATAAACATTGCTTCATGGTTTGTTTTTTTTTTTTAAGGATAAAAAGTAGCTCTTATTTTCTTTGAACATAATATGCAATCAGTTGAAAGTAAATTTTAAGAGTTACAATTAAGAAATTCCTGGCCTGACCTGTGGTTGCGCAGTGGATAAAGCATCGACCTGGAATGCTGAGGTCGCCTGTTCAAAACCTTGGGCTTGCCTGGTCAAGGCGCATATGGGAGTTGATGCTTTCTGCTCCTCCCCCATTCCCTCTCTCTCTCTCTCTCTCTCTCCTTTCTCTAAAACTGAATAAGTAAATAAATAAAAAAATAAAAACCTAGCTTAAAAATAAAAAGAAATTCCCACTGAATGTTCAGTATTAACTTTACATATACAGGCCTTATGTATACATTTTTAAATTAGTAGTACTGATGAAAAACAAGGTATATAAACTTAGATCTCAGTCTAAGAGAATGAGGAGTCAAGTAGTGTGGAACAGAGGAAGCACAGAAAGTGGTATGAGAAGAAAGCCACTTAAGACTTTAATAATTGGCCCCAGCTGGTTGGCTCAGTGGTAGAGCATTGACCTGGTATGTGGATGTCTTGAGTTCAGTTCCTGGACAGGGCACACTGGAAGCAGCCATCTGCTTCTCCATCCCTATCCTCCCCCCTTTTCTCTCTTTCTCTCTCTCGCTCCCTCCTGCAGCCATGTCTCAATTACTTTGAGCACGTTGGCCCCAAGAGCTGAGATGGCTCTGTGGAGCCTCTGCCTCAGGTGCTAAAAATAGCTCAGATGTGAGCATCAGCTCCAGATGGGGGTTGTCAGATGAATTCCAGTCAGGGCACATGTGGGAGTCTCTCTCTCTCCCCTCCTCTCACTTGGAAAAAGAAAGAAAAAAAATTTAATAAGCAAGGCCAGAGTAACCCAGTGACCTAATGCAAAAATGTGTCTACTGTAATCTTGCATTATGGTAATAACCAGATTTATCAGTAATAAGTCAAGTGGGTTTAGGAATTACAGCTTCTATTACTTAAACTTACCAGCAAGTCAGAAAAATCAACAGATATTGTTTGCAATTGAGTTTTTGGGTAACTCTTTTGGATAATATTTACAATTCCAAACATCTCTGATCTTCTCCCAGATTTACTAAACAAAAAGTCAATGACTTAAATGCAAATTCCACACTTGTTTAGTCATTGCAAATTTCCTTCTAGCATTAGCAAGACTGTCTTCCTGGAAAATTGGTTTCCCCACATTCCAAGCAACTTGTCTCTTCATCAACTGAATAGGTTCAAACCACCTACCAGCTTTAAAAGTTCATTAAATGGTATGTAATGTGTTAATTATAGTTGTAGAAATTTTAAGGTTACATATTCATTTGACTAGTTTCCAATCACATTACAAACTGATGTTAATACCATTTGAAAGTACCAATTAGCACTTTAGATTTTATAACATGCTTTGCCATGCCTTATTTTTTTTTATTTTTTTTAAATTTCTTTTTATTTATTTATTTTAGAGAGGAGACACAGAGTGAGAGAGAGAGAGAGAGAGAGAGAGAGAAAGGGGGGAGGAGCTAGAAGCATCAACTCCCATATGTGCCTTGTCCAGACCAGTGCAGGGTTTTGAACTGGCGACCTCAGTGTTCCCAGGTCGACGCTTTATCCACTGCGCCACCACAGGTCAGGCGCCATGCCTTATTTTATTAGGACCTTATGACAAACTCTGGAAATCCTCCAGTCAAATCATCTGGGTTGTAATCCAGAGCTAGTAAATAATGGTTATGAGAAGGTAGAGAACAGTGGACTTTCAGGGTTTTTTGTTTGTTTTGTTTTTTAGTGAGAAAGAGATAAGAAGGGAGAGAGATGGGAAATATCAACTCATAGTTGTAGGATTTTAGTTGTTCATTGACTGCTTCTCATCTGAGCCTTGATTGGGGGGGTGGGGCAGCTGAGCCATTGGCTCCTTGCTCAAACCAGCAACCTTGGGCTTGAAGCCTGTGACCATGGGATCATGTTGATGATCCCATACTTAAGCCAGTGATCCTGCACTCAAGCTGATGAGTCTGCACTCAAGCCAGTAACCTTGGGGTTTCAAACCTGGGACCTCAACGTCCCAAGTCAATGCTGTATATACTGTCCCACCACCAGTCAGGCAGGCCCATCAGTTATTAAAGGACAGAATTTCTATGTTATAAATGAACTTTTCTTCTCCAGCCTGACTTTTGGAAGGGTCAGACCAACCCATAAAATGGATATACAAGTTTCCCTGACATATTTATCTCATCCACCATAAAAACATGAACAGATCATTCTCTCAGAAGTGTATAGAGTTTAATATTTAAAAGAAGTAGTTATTGATTGAAATACTAATTTCTGCTGCTCTCTCATGCACTTATAGATATGATGGGGACTTCTTGACCATTTCTATTTTATAAGAAGTTGAATAATTTTCTAAATTTGCATTTTAAGTTGAAGGTCATGCCATTGCTAGAATTTGGCTCATTGTAGTTTTCTCTTTTTACTTGTCATTCTTCCCATTTAATGACTCTCTGGAAATTGGGTTATAGATAATATATAATTTTCCAGTAAAGTAATACAATTAATTTTTGTTTATACTTCTGAAATACTTCTGTTTTCTTTTTTTCCCATTCGGTATATGTGTATATATAACAAGTCTGAACAATTTGCTTGTTTCCCCTTAGCCTGACTGGCTTTTATTCATGCATTTTTTCTAATCAAAAAAAACTGGACAGACAGCTCATGGCACTTACAGCAATAGCTGGTGTCATCTCATTTTGCATTTTTCTATTATTCTCACACTCAAACCTATATTCTATATTTCTGTTTCACTTGTACCTTGATTCATTTGGTGATTGCTACCTGTTATCTGTAGGCATTTGCTTAGACATGTAAGATGTGGAAGGTATGAAAATCATTTGTATTTTAATAATTGGAGGAAATGTCATCTAAGTGGTTCTGAGCAAAGTCCATATGAATCTATACTGCATTAAATATACTGGGATTGCATTAATTTATAATTTTTACTTTTTAAAAAGCTTATATTACATTAAAACATAACAGGGTTTCTAAATAATCACTTTTCTTTAAGTCTTACAAGATGTGTTAAAGAATGATATAGTTCATGTGTGTCAGATGGACCTTGAACATGAAGTTACCACACTATAAGAATAATCAGTTATAATAAATACAAGAGGCAAGCATGGTTTACCCAGGAAAGCTTAAAAGATAGGAGAAAGAACAAAAGTGAAAACAAAAGAATGTCTCAGAGTGCTATGAGTTAGGCTAGAAGGCAAAACGAAATTACTTATGTCCTAGCTTAGTTTCTCTCTCCTCTGTTAATGTGCACGTGAATCTGAAGTTAAAAGGGTCATTTCAAGAATAAGGTGAGTCACTGATCCTGTACATCCTACACCAGTTGTATTACATTGAGAGTTTTAAGTTTTTTTTCTAGGTTCTACATTTTAAGAGCATTCAAAGGATCATGAAGTACACCAAAGCTATTGTATATTCATTTTTTTCAGTCATTAATTCATTTATTCTTCAATGAACACTTCCTGAGCACCGACTTTATACTGTAATCAATATTATATATCAAAAAATAGATTGATTCATTGATTTATTCATTTACTCACTCCTGCATTCCCATCATGTTCCAGGCACCGTGAACAAGTCAGTTGAGGTCTCTGCAATCAGAGAGCACACAGGTATGTTAAAAAAAAGAAAAGAAAAGAAAAAGAAAACTTAAGCTAAAGTATGAAAGTCACTGTAGTAAAGAGAATGTAAGACATAGCAAAGTATCTATAAAGCACAGAGGAAAAAAATATGGCTGGAAGAGGTGAAAGTTTAAATTGGGCCTTGAAGAATGAGTTAATCAGTACGTGGAGAAAGGCAGGAAGGATTCTATTGGCAGAAAAATGGCAGGTTCAAAGTCACTAAGACGCAAACACACAATTATGCTTCAGCAGGAATAAAGAGCAATATGGTCATGAGAAATTGTTAAAGAAAGTAGGTTTTTTTTTAACCTGGAGAATAAGAGACTCGTGGCTGGCATATTATCATTGCCTTCAAATATCTGGAGATAGGTCATGTGTAAAAGAGGAACTCCATAGGCAAAAGCAGAATCAAGCCATAGAAGCTACAGAGAAATAAATATGACTAGGGTCAATGGAAAACTTGCAGTGAGAGTTGTTTCGAACAAAATGAGATACCTTTTGCAGAAGTAAGGTCGAAGTACAGAAAATATCCAAGCAGTGCCTAAACAAATCAGAGGGCTGTAGCGCCAGCTCCCACATTGAGTTGAGCACTGACCTTTAAAGTCAAGCCCAATTGTTCAGTTTCATGAAAAGCTAAGATCAACTCTCAGTATTCTAAGAGAGCACAGTAGAATTTGAGAGAATCCTCTAGAGAAATAGCAGACCCTGATTAATGAATCAGTGCTTTTACTGTACAGATGAGAAATTGAGGCCTTGGAATGATAAATGGCTAAGGTCAACCAGCAAATCAGTGGCTACATTTGGCTTAGAATCACCTCTTCAACTCCCTGTGTAGTAATCATTCCATCATATCACACAGTTTCTGTGAAGGGACTCTGAATATCTGGAACCAAAATTCTCAATGAATATACACATTTAATAAAGTGTAACCTACAATGTTAAGGTAAAGATGGAGAATGAGAAGCTCAGTTGCTAGAAAACTAGAGAAGGGAATACACTTTTCCTGATTTTTCAAAAATAAAGTAAGGGGGTTCTGGAGATTTTTTTTTACTTCAACTCAGGAGAAATATGTACCAGGTCAATAGATAATAATCAAGAAATGGTAATCATAAGGGACCAGCACAGAACATTTTCCAAACCAACCTTTCTTTACTTTTTAACATGGTAAAGAAATGTATTCATGTAAATCATCATTCATTTCTTTATCATAACACCAAAGATATATTTGAGAACCTGTCATGGGTCTCACATTGAACTAAGCACATCAGGAAGATGAAAGACCACATCTCTGGTTTCAAGGAGCTCAGACTAATACAATGTGACATGACCAACACTACAGAGGGTAAGAAAGGATGTGGGGGTCTTGAAGGATGAGTGAAAAGCTGAGGACTTTCAGGGTAGAGAGAGTAGCAGGTGAAGAATTTGGTAAATTGCCAGTAGTGTAGTGCTGAGTTGTTATTATACTGTGTCTGTATTTAAGCAATTGACCAAATCTACATGATAATCTTTGTGCATGAAGTTAATATGCCAAATAGATAAATTACTGACTGGCTGAATGGTCCCTTCCTAAGAGTAAGGCACAGCAATTTGATGTAGATGGGGGAAAGGTTTTAATTGGTTTTGTCTAATTTTATTTGTGAGATTAAAATAAAGAAAATGTATATTTTGAGGGCCAAATAGCTTAATAATGACTGATGCAGAGTTAAAAATTCATAGATATAAAGCTTTAGTTAACTACAAATTATATGAGGCAAAGTAAAGCAAGTTAAGGCTAGTAACTAAAGGTATTATAAGAGATACAAGCATAAAGATTTCTTTTTTACTTTGAGAATCTACAGTTGTTCAGATGAGAGTTTTACCAAGTGAGAGGCCCAAGTGACCAGAAAAGGCACTGAACTGGAAAGCATATTTCTGAATTCAGTTATTTACTCTCTACTCAATTTTGAGCAAATCTTTGGGATCCAGTTTCTCTGTCTCCAAAAAGAGAGGTTTGGACTAGATCCTTAAATACTTAATTTAAAAAATACAATTTAGCCTTCAGGAATTTGACGTTTATCCTATATCCCAAGTTCTTAAGCCATAGTAGGACCTCAATAACTATTTCTTGAGTGAATGAAACAGTGTTAGTTCTTTTTTTTTTTTATTTTTTATTTTATTCATTTTAGAGAGGAGACACAGAGTGAGAGAGAGAGAGAGAGAGAGAAAGGGGGGAGGAGCTGGAAGCATCAACTCCCATATGTGCCTTGACCAGATCAGTACAGGGTTTTGAACTGGCGACCTCAGTGTTCCCAGGTCGACGCTTTATCCACTGCGCCACCACCGGTCAGGCCAGTGTTAGTTCTTTATAGTGCTGCACTGTATCCTCTGACTACCATGGGCAACTTGGGGATAACTGATAGGGAAAAGTCTGCTGTCCTGGCTCCAGATGAAAAGTTCTACAGCTAGTGCTTGACTTACGACCATGATTGATTCCAACAGACCGGTCGTAACACAATTTGGTTTAAGTTGAGTAGGCTATATGTACAGTACTGTGAAATGATGTTATAAAAATCTTTAAGTCATATTTTATCATAATTTTCTTTCATTATTGTTATATATCATAATTTTCTTTGTTCATTTTATGCCATTTGTATCATCTCTACACCATTTTGTTTCTTATTTTTACATTCGTCAGGTTTAAGTAAAACACTGCATTACCAGTACAACTGGTTTAATATTTTGCAAAACATACAAAATTACAAAATACAGGTGCATACAAAAACTGCTCCAGACGTGGAACAGTCGTGGCTAGCGACTGTAGTCGTAAAGTCGAATGGTCGTAAGTTGCATAGGTCATAAATCGATCAATACCTGTAGTTATGTCTTCACTGAGAGGAAACAATCAGCAAACGAGAAAGTATGCTTCTTTATATAGCTTTTATTTACTTTATTAAATTACAAAATAATACTCATTATATGACAGAAATAGAGAATGAAGTAAAAATGAGAACTCCTGGTAATTCTATCACCATGAAGCTACCATTTTTCCTATTCTGGTATATAGCCATTTAGTCTTTTTCCTATACATTCACATATGCACTGGAGTAACCAATTGTACATTCTGCATTAAAACCTGTTCTCCCCACCCCCCTGATAATATAGCACAAAGTTTTCAAGGCAGTGTGTTCCACTGTATGAATACCAATACTTTAGGTTGGTTAACTTCCCATGGTTAAACATATTACTAGGCATTGAATTGCTGAGTGAGAGAATCATAATTAAGGCTTTAGTATATGTCTTCCTAAATGCCTTTCAGAGAAGTGCCTGCCAATTTATTTTCCCTTTAGCAAAATATAAAAATTCATTTTTCCTTGCACTCTTATCAATAATTGATATCATCAATTTTTAAAATCCTGTGCCAACTTGGGAGACAAAAAGGTCATAATTATTTTAATATGCATTTCTTCCTTTCATTTACATTGGTTTGATAACTTTAATAGTAGATCAACATTAAAAATAGGGCTGTACTGGAATGTTGGCCAACTAGTGGGAGAAATACACAATGAGCAAGCAAAATCATTTAACAGATAAATATCTATTAATTTTCATTTATTCATTTTGTCTATTTACTGAGTTATTTGCCTATAGTACTGAACTCTGGAGAAATAAAAGCCAAACCTAATTCTGAACATGGCAGAAATAAAAGCATCAATCCCTGTTCTCAAGATTATAGTTAAGAAAACAAGTATATACTCCTGCTTGCTGATCCACATCTGCTGGAAAGTGGACAGTGAGGCCAGGATGGAGCCTCCGATCCACACAGAGTACTTGCGCTCAGGAGGCACAATGATCTTGATCTTCATTGGGCTGGGAGCCAGAGCAGTGATCTCCTTCTGCATTCTGTCAACGATTCCTGGGTACAGGGTGGTCCTACCAGACAGCACTGTGTTAGATCAGCAAGCAGGAGTACGATGAGCCTGGCCCCTCCATCGTCCACCACAAATGCTTCTAGGTGGACTGTTACTTAGTTGGTTATCCCCTTTCTTGACAAAAACCTAACTTGCACAGAAAACGAGATGAGATTGGCATGGCTTTATTTGTTTTATTGGTTTATTTATTTTTATTTTTTATTTTTGGTGCTTGATTCAGGATTTAAAAACTGGAACAGTGAAGGTGACAGCAGTCTGTTGGAGTGAGCATCCCCAAAGTTCTACAATGTGGCTGAGGACTTTGATTGTACATTATTTTTTAATAGTCATCTCAAATACCGTGAGATGCTTTGTTACAGAAAGTTCCTTGCCTTCCCAAAAGCTGCCCACTTCTCCCTGAGAATGGCCAGTCCTTGCTCAAGTCCACATAGGGAGGGTGATAGTATTGCTTTTGTATAAATTATGTTATTCAAATTTTTAAATCTTCGCCTTAATACTTGTTCTTTTTTAATTATTTATTTTTCTATTTTGAATGGTCAGCCATTATGGCTCCGTTTTTTGTGCCCAACTTGAGAAGTATGAAGGCTTTTTGTCCCCTGGGGAGTGGGTTGAGGTATGGAGGCAGCAAGAGCTTACCTGCACACTAACTTGAGACCAGTTCAATAAAGTGCACAACACCTTAAAGAAAAAAAAAAAAAACAAGTATATAAATTACACATTATAATATAATGTTATCAACACTCTAATAAAAGTATATACAAAATGGCAATGCCCCAAGATGAGCAGAAAGAAAAGAACATTTCTTAAAAAATAATCAGATCCAGAATAAGGAGATAAACCCTAAAGACTAGAGTAGGTAGCAGAGATACAATAGTGTTTCAGACACAAACACAATTGCTAAAACTTTGGACATAAAGGAGAAGTTCCAATAAATACAATCTTACATCATGCAGTTCAAGACCAAGTTTACTACCAATTCATACATTCATGCTCAAAATGAATAATATTTCTCTTATTCAACTGGTAGACTGTCAACATTTTTTCAATTATTGTGTAACATAGACAGTTAATGCAACCATCTCATGACCAAATTTAAAACAATTACTAATTAAGGGGAGAAAAAGTGACTCATTGGTAAGTAAAGATGCAAATAATTAAAGCAAATGAAGCATCCCTCCTTCAGGAAGCATTTTTTTTTTAAATTTTATGCATGGTTATCTTGTGGTTTGCTTTTTTCAAGAAACAAGGCCACAATATTAGAAATAATGTCAGCATGAAGAGCTCATGACTTATTCATCTATGACCTAACTTTAGAGTCTTATAGGATTTTCCAAGTGATCCAAAAAGTCTTTCTTCAGATCATGAGATTCAGTGTCTTCACATATTTAATTTTCTTCCCATAAGAATTAACAAATTTACTGGCAAATGTAGAAGCTGACATTCCAGTGGCTCCATTCTTCTCATTAGTCAATATCACTTATTCTTTGTCATTTGGAAAACATTTGGAACCCGCTGCATCCAAACCATATCATTGGGCTTTACTAAGCATTTTACAAACACTTTGAAGTACAGTATCAATACACATATCACTCTTACCTCCACTTCATAGAAGAGGAAAAGGCAGCTACAGTAATCTCAAGGCCACATAGCCAGTAAGCAGCAAAACAAGGTCTCAGAATACAGATCTTTGTACTCCAAGCCCAGGGCTTTTTCTACATTGTACCTCCCTTTCCGGTTAGCCTGTCTCCAGCCTCTTCCTCTGCTGCTGTTGAATTAATGTTCTTAAAATACCAAAGTACCCTTACCTTCATCAAGTCTTAACAGTTCTGAGAAGCCACCCTGACGATTTCAGTCCACAGAATAACATGTTGCTCATGTTATTTAACCAGCACTAACTCAGAAAATGCTTACTAGGGTATCTGTCTTCAATCATGAAATAACATTTGTGTCTATTTAAAAGACATTGGAAGACAGCCCTAGATCTCTGAAACAAGCAGCATCAAGCCTCAGCACGCCACATATTTCTCACTAAGCAACCCAAGGCCCAGCACTAGCAGCAGCTGGCCTCAGTTCACAACTTGGCCTCACCTTGACACCTCAAGCCCAGCACACAAGTAGCAGCCATCTACAGATTAGCTCTAGCTGGGTGGCCCTGGGCAGAACACCGGAAGTGGCTGACCTTGGCCTGCACCTGCTGAGAAGCCCCCAGAACCAGAAGACCTCGTAGACAGCTTCAGACCACATCCAAGTCCCACCCAAACACCTGCACAATAGACACACTCAAGGGGCAGATTCAGAGGGTATCAGAGCCTTGCCAAAGTAAGTCCGGCTCTGTGGGGTGGACTCCTGCACAGCTGATTCTCCATGGTGGTTGAAGGTCAGTGGGAGGTGGTTACAGACAGCCCTTATAGCTGATTGACCTGGGGGTTAATTCCTCCCACTGGGTGCCAACAGCAATCAAGGCTCAACTACCACAGGAGGGTGCACACAGCCCACACAGGGTCAGGCCAAGAGTGCCCAGCTCAGGTTATTGGGGATGCTGTGCCTTTGGATCCTCTAGAACACCCACTACATAAGGCCACTCTACCAAGTTCAGGAGATATAGCAGCTTTACCTAACACACAAAAACACTGGGAGCAGTCAAAATGACAAGACAACACATCCCAAGTGAAAGAACAGAACAAAACCCCAGAAAAAGAATTTTAGCCTGACTAGGCAGTGGCACAGTGGATAGAGCATCGGACTCAGACACAGAGGACCCACGTTCAAAACCCCGAGGTTGCAGGCTTGAACACAGGCTCATCTGGTTTGAGCAAGGCTCACCAGCTTGAGCCCAAGGTGGCTGGCTCAAGCAAGGGGTCACTCGGTCTGCTATAGCCCCCCAATCAAGGCACATAGGAGATAGAATCAATGAACAGCTAAGGTACCGCAATAAAGACTTGATGCTTCTCATCTCTCTCCCTTCCTGTCTGTCTGTCCCTATCTGTCCCTCTCTCTGTCTCTCTTTCTCTCTGTCTTTGTCACACACACACACACACACACACACACACACACACACACACAATAATTTTAAAAATTGGAGACGAGCAATCTACCAGATGAAGAGTTCAGAACATTGGCTTTAGGATGTTCAATGATCTCAGTGAAAATTTCAACAAAGAGATATAAAACATAATAATGAAAGTAGAAAAAAAGAACCAATTAGAAATTAAGACTACTTTTACAGGGAATCAACAGTAGAGTAGATGAAGCAGAAAATCAAATCAGAGATTTGGAGGATAAGGAAGCAGAAAACATCCAATTAGAACAGCAAAAAAGCAAAATTAATTTTAAAAATGAGGATAGTGTAAGGAGCCTCTGGCATACCATTTCATCATGGGGGTGCTGGAAGAAGAGAAAGAATAAGAAATTGAAAACCTATTCAAAAAATAGTGACAGAAAACTTCCCTAACCTGGTAAAGAAAATAGACATACAAGTCCAGGAAGCACAAAGAGTAACAAACAAGATGAACCCAAAGAAGCCCACACCAAGACACATCATAATTAAAATACCAAAGATTAATGACAAAGAGAGAATCTTAAAAGCAGCAAAAGAAAAGCAGTTATTTACCGACAAGAAAGCTCCTATTATATCTGTCAGTGGATTTCGCAACAGAAAGAAACTTTGCAGGCCAGAAGGAATTGGCATCAAATATTCAAAGTGGTAAAAAAACAAGAACTTATAACCAAGATTACTCTATCCAGCCAAGGTGCCAAGGTGTCATTTAGAATCAAAGGACAGACAAGGAGCTTCCCAGACCAAAAAAAAAAAAAAAAAAATTCTAAAGCTCATTACCACCAAATCAATATTACATGAAATGTTAAAGGGTCTTCTTTAAGAAGAAAATAAAAAGATAAAAAATACAAATAATAAGGACAATACATATTTATTAACAATTGAATCTAAAAAACAAAATAAATGAATAGAACGAAAAATAATAATACAAGAATAAACTGTTTTGCATACTAACAATTGTAAACACACTTTTGCCCACCCTGTATAACTCTGTATTGTACTTGTACCTCATAATACATTTACTTTGGGACACACCTGGAAACATAATCATTTGATAACGATCACCTATTGTTATTGATGTACAAGAACTTGGTCAATCTATTCTCCCTAAATGTGTTGTCATCGCTATTCTTATCTATTATACCTATTAGATAAGATATACCTATTACATTTATATTACATTGTTGTAATTATTAAAATTAATATATATACATATATATGTGTGTGTGTGTGAAGATACTGTGCCAAGTTATGTGAGACTACTGGGGTCCTACTCAAACTTAAGTTCTATTCAGTTCCACAAACATTTTGGCAACTATGACTAAGGCAGTATGCTAAGAGATGAAGACATGGTTTCTTCGAGAATCTTAGTCTAATGGGAATGGAGATACAGGGTGGGGCACAAGTAGGTTGGTTTATAGTTGTTCATACAAAAAATAGTAATTAACAAATGAAACAAAAATAAATTTCTGTGTTTTGTGTACTCACAACTACAAATCTACTTTTGCCCTACCCTGTAGATAAGTTTTCGATGTACATATGTGTACATTTGTTTATACATTCACTTTTTGAATGATTCAATAAGCAAACACTTTAATTTACTGACCATGTGCTGCCATGGGGAACAAAAAGGATAAATGAAACACACTCCCTGTCTTTCAAGTAATTTGCAGTTTAGGAGAGATGACAGACTTGTAAATGCTTTCATTCATCCAATAAATATCTGTTCAACTCTTATTGTGTGGTGGACACAAAGTAGGGAACACATGGCTAACATGATCCCTGCTCACAGAACTGTTTCCACTTTGAGAATTAAAATCCCTCAAACGTAAAGACTAGAAACTAGAATCCTTTATATGCTATTAATAAGGGGCCATAATGAAACCTCCAATCACAGAAATTCCTTCCTTCCTTCCTTCTTTCCTTTCTTCCCTCCTTCCCTCCCTTCTTCCCTCCCTCTGTTCTTCCTTCCCTCCTTCCTTTTATATCTAGTCCAAATCTCTCTTGGCAGTTCTTTCGTATCACCCTTTTTGACCAACTCTAGATAATAAACCTAAAATAGAATTATCATGATCTTTATAGTTCTAGTATAAACATTTAGAATGATGCTTGAAATATATCTCATTTTATTCCATACTAAAACATGAGTTGGCTTTTATACAGAGAATAAAATACAAATTTCTGAAGAGATTTAGAATTTTCTCTCTATATTACTTTGCTTACATGTTTTACAAATATGGAAGCAACTGGTATAAGAGAATTAAACAAGTGTAAGACATCATATTTTGGCTTTATAATTTTTAATATTTGTCTTTTTTAAACAATAGAGTATTTCCCATGAAGCCAAATGGATTTTTTTTTGAAGAGAGAGAGAGAGAAAGAGAAGGGAGAAAGAGAGAGAGGAGGGGAAGGGGAAGCATCAACTCATTGTTTCACTTAGCTGTGCATGCATACATTGCTTTTCACACTTGCCCTAAGATTTGTTGGCAGCCCAGGATGGAGCCCACAACTCGGGATAGAACGAGAGACTTCAGTGCTCCGGAACTATGCCCTATCTACTGCACCACTAGCCAGGGCAAATAGATCCACTTTTTTTTAGAACCCTGTTCTTTTTTTTTTTTTTTAGAGTTTATTTATTCATTTTGAGAGAGAGAGAGAAAGAGAGAGAGAGAGAGAGAGAGAAAGGGGGAGGAACAGGAAGCATCAACTCCCATATGTGCCTTGACCAGGCAAGCCTAGGGTCTTGAACCGGCAACCTCAGCATTCCAGGTCGACGCTTTATCCACTGCGCCACCACAGGTCAGGTTAGATCCACTTTTAAAGACAGCTAGCTATATAGCAGCTAATGTTAGTGAGCAATTATTACTTGGTGCAAGTGGACGCTAAATTGGTCATCTCATTTAGTTATATTTAATGTCCCTTTAAATAACCATTTCACTGCACTGCCCCCCATTAATAAAGCAAATAAAACAAATCTATTTTTATCACTGACATTAGAGACTAATTTCCTAAGAGATTTACAATTCTAGATGTATCCGATTTAGTGAATCACGTTTTCACTATTTGTTTGATTTTACTATGGAAGAATATTTAACGAACACAAATCCTCCAAATCCAAATGCTCTATTTTTCCAGACAGCAGTGTAGCTAATATTACTGCATGCATAATTCCATTTCTTCCTCAAAATAATCTTATGAGGTAAGGACCATTATTCTAAATTATAAATAAAGAAACTGAGGGACCATTATGTCAAAGCAGAGACTAAAGGACTAGGGAAATGGAAGAACCTTGTGTGAGCACTTTCTGGATGAAGAGTGGGAAAAGGGGAAGGGTAACTTCATTCCAAAAAGTTCTACTTCACCCCACACTTCTCGAATTGATACAAGTCAGACAGGAAATGCTGTCCATCTTCCACATTTATCTTTCTTCCCCACTCCAGTTGCCACAAAAGGCTAGACCACCCATTCTCTCTGGATGCCAACAAGTTACTAAGTGCTATTGATTACGGGGGTAGATAAAGATTATTAAAAGAGAAGTGGGGGCCTGGCTAAGTAGATCAGTTGATTGAAGCATCGTCCTAATATGCCAGGGTTGCAGGTTTGATCCCCAATCAGGGCACATACAAGGAGTAACCAATGAATGCATAAATAAGTGGAACAAGTTGATGTTTCTTTTCCTTTCTGAAGTAAATAAATAAAATTTAAAAAGAGAAGTGGGAATGAAGATAGTTTTAATCTCCATAATCACTTTCAAATTATTTAAGATTTTTTTACTTATTCACTTTAGAGGGAAGAAGAGAGAGAGAGAGAGAGAGAGAAGGGGTGAGGAGCAGGAAGCATAAACTCTCACATGTGCCTTGACCAGGCAAGCCTTGGTTTCAAACCAGCGACCTCAGTGTCCCAGCTTAACGCTTTATTCACTGAGCCACCACAGGTCAGGCCACTTTTAAATGATTTAAAACTTTTAAATATTGTCATGTTTGTTAACAGAAACTTTCTGCAGGGGAAAAAGTGTGAAAGGTGTTCGCAAAGGCTCCAATTTCTTGACTGTGTTCTTATTTTTTCCTTCTTTTCAGTCATTTATTCATACACTATAAACTAATCTAAGTATGACGCATTGTGATGAGCACTTGAAGGTACCAAAAATAAATGTTAGGATTTGTTATTGAAGAAATAAAAGACATTTAAATAGATACAGCACGAGGTATGAACTGCTGTAAGATGCTACACCAGTCAATCTTGGCAGGGCCTTTATTTTACTCTTCCTTGTAGCCCCAACTCTTCCTGCTATTGACAGTTCGACATTACAGTAACAGTTCAATAAATTTGCTAAATAAATGTTTTCATGTCCAAGATTTATTCTGACAGGCTTCAAGTTCTCTTATGTGTAACCCTGGCTGGCCAGACAACTCAGTTGATTAGAGTGTAGTCCCAAAGTGCAGAGATTGCAGGTGCGATCCCCAGTCAGGGCAGATTCGGAAACAGCTCAGTGTTCCTCTCTCTCTGTCTCTCCCTTCCTCTCTCAAAAATAAAAATAAATAAATAACAATAATTTTAAAATTCCCTTATGTGCATAACTCTATATCAGATCTTAATATAATTGTACTAGTTACACTTGAGTTTCCCTGGACTTCATATGCAAATATATATTAATATCAACCACCAGTCCCAGCTACACTAAAATCAACCATTCGATTTATTTTATGCTTCCCTAGCAATAGAAAAATAAGTAAATAGTAAACTTGTCATTTGAGAAACAAGAACTTCATTAATTGGGATTAAATATATGTACTATATTTGGCTATAAATCCATTTACTGCTCTTGCTTCTAGAAGCAAGCCTGCCCTCTAGTGCAAATACTGTCAAATTGAATCAGAATAGCAATTTCCAACTATCAGAAAGACTTAGCACTTCAGATATATTCTTAAAAGATAAAATTGTATTATCTTAAGACAAAATGGTATTCCACTTTTAAATCTGTCATGTGCTTATATTATCAATCTTGCTTTTTAAAGCAATCAGTGCTTATATAATATTACAGAAAGCAATTTTTTGTTGTAGAAAATATTATTGCATTCCCCGCCCCCCCGGTTTTTTTGAGAAAGAGAGGGAGGGAGAGGGGAGAAGAGAAAAAGAGAAAGCATCAACTTGTTGTTCCATTTAGTTGTGCCATTGATTGCTTCTCATATGTGCCCTAACTGGGGCTCAACCCAGGAACCTTGGGGTTGAGCCATCAACCCCAAGATCGATCCAGCAACCTTGGCGCTCTGGCCAGTGATCTACACTGCACCACTGGCCATGGAACATTGCATTTTCTACTTGAAAAATATTTGTCCTAATTTCACTAATATATATCCAATTTAATTTCTTGACTAAAAATAGGAGCTATACACTGATCTCTCTCTCTCTCTTTCTCTCTCTCTCTCTCTCACACACACACACAGCTCAGACATCTCCCCTGCACTCCAGACTCACACCGAACTCTCGAACTTCCTTCCTTCAAACTTGCTCCATTGAGTTTTCCCCACTTTAGTCAATGTTGTCTCATTCTTGGAGTTCTTCAAACCAAAAATCTTGGAATCATTCTTGATTCTTTTTTCTCATATGCCAAATCTAATCATCAGCATACACTACCAGTTCTATCAAAATACGTTAATATGACCACATACATGCATTGCCTTTCACCTCTTTCAAACTATAACATTTCTCATCTGGATTACCATATTACTCTACTAATACTACTCACTTCTAACTCTAACTTCTTACCTCACTCAGAATCTAACTCTTTAGAAAGGTGTATGTCTTAGGCACAATTATTACTCCCATCTCTTTAATGTCACTTTCTAATTCTGACAATATTCTTCTTGTTCATTAAAGTCACAATGATCTCTTCCTTATTTCTTGAGAACACCAAGTACACTACCAACTCAGGGCCCTAGTATGTAATAGTTCTGCCTGGAAAGCTCCTCTCCCAGATATTCATATGGCCCAATTGTTCACTTTATCAGATCTCTGCTCAATGTCATTTTCTCAGTGTATATTCTATTTAAAATAGTAACACCATACTCATACACTCCCAATCTTTCAATTTCTTTCCCTTAATACCCTTGTTACCATATAACTATGTATTTTACTTAGCAATTACGGTAAAAATGAAAATCCCATAAGAATCAGAAATTGTCTATTCTGTGCCTTGCTATCTTGCTATATACTCAGGTCTATAACACTCCCTGGAAGATAATACATGCTTGGGATTTATTGAAATATACTGCTCAAAATAATCAAGGGATATTTCAAAATGAATATGAAGCAAAAGCATTTGATTTTTTTTTTATTAAACAAGAACTTTAGAAAAGCAAATAAGTCAAAGAAAGTTGTTCAATTATGCAAATGAGATGCAAAACCAACTGTTATTGGTGAAAATGCACTATGTAGAAGGTTGAAAGTATTGGAGTATCTACAAGTTCCCTGATCCCCTAATTTTTGTGAGCAGTCTATTTAGTCAAAGAGGAATATGAATAAGCCTGATTATGAAAATAACTGGTACAATAAAACAGGAAATAAAAGATATTTCAGTTTATACATGATAGAAAAATTTGTTGAAAAAAGCCAAAACAATTTTAACTTTTTTTATTCAAATATCAACGTAGATCCATTTAACATTTACTAAGTGTTGTGTTTACAGCCCTGTTTGAACTTTATTAACAACACTGATAGGTAGGTATTAACATCACTATTTTACAGAAGATGAAACTGAAGATGACAAAGCAAGCATGTTGCAAAGAGGAAACCAACAGGTTTCTGATATTACTTCTATATACTATCTCAATATTCAAAGTAGTTTGAAGGAAGGATATAAGTCCAAAACAGGTAAGAGTGCTACATTCATAGATAAAAATATTGTGTATAAATTTGCTATAAGCCATTTCATTTGCATGATAGCTTAATACAGGTAAAGTACTAGGTAAGCAAACTTCATTCAATATTCACAAAAATTAATTTCCTAATTTTAATAAGTTAATAATACTAAGTCTCAAATCACAAGTTCAAGTATTAGTCTTTCATCTTTTGTGGTTCAAATGCAATTGGTAGCAATCATATAAAAGCAGATTTTCTTTTCACCTTCAAAATTCAGCCACAATTTGTTTTCTACAAGGAAAATAAGTTATGGGTAATAGTAATATTAAATTCATACACACACACACACAAAATGAGTTTTGGGTAAATCTGGCTTTATACATATCCATTTGGCTTTTATTTGTTGGCTTTTAAAAATAATTGTAAGTATGGTTATTTGAATATTTTATGTCCACAATTTTATCTTAATACTTAAAACAATCCATGAAGTATATAGAAAAATTTTCATTAATACTTTAAAGCTGTGAAAGCCAAAATGCGGAAGGATAAAACATTTTTAAAATGATATAATTTGAGCCTGACCAGGCAGTGGCGCAGTGGATAGAGCGTCGGACTGGGATGCAGAAGACCCAGGTTCGAGACCCCGAGGTCACCAATTTGAACGCGGGCTCACTGGCTTGAGCAAAAAGCTTGTCAGCTGGGACCCAAGGTCGCTGGCTTCAGCAGGGGGTTGCTCGGTCTGCTGAAGGCCCATGGTCAAGGCACATGTGAGAAAGCAATCAATGAACAATTAAGGTGTTGCAAGGGCAATGGAAAAACTAATGATTGATGCTTCTTACCTCTCTCCATTCCTGTCTGTCTGTCCCTATCTATCCCTCTCTCTGACTCTCTGTCCCTGCAAAAAATAAAAAAAATAAAATAAAAAAAGATATAATTTGACGGATAAAAAACTAAGAAATTTAAAATAAAACGATTTTAGTATAACTTCATCCAATTATGGCCCACAAGTCCATAAAATAAATACAACAAAGCACCCATAATATTGGCATTGTAAGAAAAATTCCATGTTCATATTAAAATCAAACCTTATCAGTGGACATATATAAAGAATATTTAACACATAGTAAACCAGGACCCATGCAAAAATGAGCCATATTATAAAAGGTTTTAATAAATTGCAAACAAAGCACACACAAAAATTTTTAAATGGGGTACACGCTCTCTCTGAGCATGCCCACACCTTCTCCCTTTCCTCCCCTCAGGGATGAGTTTTCTTCACCTTTTCTTCTCCTAAGCTCCAAGGACCCTTCTTTTGCCCCGTGACTTGTTTCCTGAGTCCACGCAGCCCAGCTGGCTCACTTCCTTCATGGGTCACTTCTATCCCTGTAACTTTCTAAATAAACTTCGCTGTATTTGGGGGAGAAAGTGGTCCAAACTAACAACTAGAAAAGGAGCAAAGGAAGCACTATCTGTATAGGATACAAAAATTGTTAAAGTGGACACAGCAAAATTATGATTTTTAAATTAAGACTGAAAAATGGCAAATTGTGCTTTAAATGCTCTAAAAATTTGCTCCAGTGAAAGTTCACTAGAACAATCTCTACAATTAAAGAGTGAATTAGTGCTATTCACCTAAGGCTTGGGCAGAAATTCATCTTTCGACAATCTATAATCTATACAAATTTACCATAAAAAGTCAGACTGCTCCTTTTGGCTTCCCCAGTACTACTCATAGGTTACGAGGTCTTGTTAACAGAAAAAGACCAACTCTTACGCAACCTTGTCTGGTTGTTACCAAATGCTTATAGAAGTAGTAAAAGTACATTCATTAAAAAATGATATGATCAAGAATATTTACTAATTCATACTAGGCTTTCCTATTGAGGAAATCAATGAGAGTTTGCTGTTCTCTTTTTCCCTGAAAAGAAAATGAACACTTCCTAAAAATGTTTCCTTGTAATGATGTCCATTATCACTCACGAAGTAATAATTCCTGAAGAAGAAAGAATTCCTCTTTAAGAATTCTTTAAAATTAAGACATTATTTTGCATTTTTCTTAGTCTAACAAAGAATGCACTTAAATCATTAAAATGTACTAAAATGTTCTCAATTTATATGATGCTTTAGATATTTGTTAGCACATGAGATGTGCTACAAAACTTGAGCCTACCATAGCCATGAAAGCCCAAACAAAACTATATCAGACTATGAATTATTAGCAACTTTAAGTACTCTTCCATAAGACAACAGCAACATTCTATTTGTTTCTCAGCTGAGCACGTAATAAATTCCAATAAATCCTTTCATAATTTTACATTAACATTAGGTACAAAGAACATGTTCTGTTGAAGAAATACTTAAACTGTCTCATTGTTAACATGCTTGATGTTCTGAGTCCAAGCTGTGTTACATAACTTGTATGCTTTAAGAACTTCAGTTACCTTAAAATTTTACTCTCTTCCTCCCTTCACCACACAAAGTGATGACAAACATTGTTAAAGGTAAATTTTTGGTTTACTAGATGAAAAGGCATTTGTACTTATGAGAAATACTCCTCTGAGTTCATTTAACACCCCATGAAAGACCCTCAAATTCCAATTTAAGAAACACTAGTTCTGGCCCTGGATAAAGTCAGTGGATAAGAGCGTCTGCCCAGTGTATGGTCATACCAGGTTTGATTCCCGGTCTGGGCACCCAGGAGAAGCGACCATCTGCTTCTCTTTCCCTTCCTCCTCCCCTCCCATAGCCAGTGGCACATTGGTTCGAGCGTAGCCCCAGGTGCTGAGGATAGCTCGGTTGGTCTGAGCGAGTTCACCTCAAGCGCTAAAAATAGCTTGGTTGATTCAAGCGTCAGCCCCAAATGGGGTTGCCAGGTGGATTCCAGTTAGGGTGCATGTGGGAGTCTGCCTCACTATCTCTCCTCCTCTTACCTAAAACAAAAAAACAAAACAAAACAAAAAACACTAGTTCACAGTACTTCAGAGTAAACCTCAAGTCAACAAACCCTATGCATCATTATACACAAAAATACTACTACTGTTAAAACATTTTGTCAAGAATTTTACTGGCAGCATTTAAAAAACAAATTGTTAAGACAATAAAACACAAACAGTGTAATGCAGGGAAGAGGTCAACACACAACAATACACCATTTTTTTTGTCAGATTCATGTAATAATAATGTTACCTGAATTCCTTGCCATTACCTAAGGATACCAGGCCTTGTTCAAACTGCTGACTTGGAGGGGTGGGAGAACAACTTCTCCATCCTCTCAACTGAGAATCAACACCTGGCTCTACTTTCTTCAAGTAGTAGTAGTTATTACATATGTATGCTATTCTATAAGAAGCAAGTTGTTTCTAATTATAAAGCACCAGTGAGTATTTTCATCCCATAAAAAGGAAATAATCCTGAAAATTTTACAACAGGATTCCTGGGAAGGCACTTAAAGCTAACTAAAGAAGATCAACAACATTTGAGAGACTTACTTATACTATAGGTTCCTTAATACTGTCCTCTTATATCATTTAACTGACATCATTATTCAAGAGATCATAAGTTTCCCAATAAATTAAATGCTATTCAAACATAAATTAAGAACGTTAAGACAAGAAGGGACAAGCCCACATCCTGACATAAATGAGGCAGAGTAAATCTGCCTCCAAAGTAAGTGGATGCTATGACTCTAAGGAGGCAAGAGAACTAATAGAAGGAGCAAGAGAGTAAAGCAAGCCTGACCTGTGCAGCATTAGGCTCTTGACAAGGGAAAAATAAGTTTATTTTAGTTTTCAGATTCAAAGTCTTGGAATAAGTTATCTTTGGATATGTAAGGAAAGTAAATACGTGTGTCCGTAAGTCATGCTGCACTTTTGACTGGTCGACCAGTCAAAAGTGCAGCACGACTTTACGGACACACTGTAGTTTCATGTATTTTATTTTTTAAAAGATCATCTGTAAGTTCTAAAGTGTTTCTTTACTCAAATAGTGAAGCTGACAAAGACAACTTGTATGATTTCACTTAAAATATGTTTTGGAATTAAGCAAAAATGGACAATATTCTTCAAGTTCAGCAGTGTACCTTGGACAGAAGAGTCAAATGTCTAAAAATCTAAGTGTTTTACTTATAATAAACTAAATATTAAAATATCCATAATATTAAATCATAACACTGTTGGTATGCTTAGTTCTAGTAATTTAGTAATTCTAATACTTAAAAATTTGTTTCCCAGTATTATTTCAGTGTTTTATAAAGTAATTTCATTGAGAAGGCAAGTAAAACAGCAATCATTCTTTCCCAGATTAACCAAAAAGCAAACAAACCATAATAATCTTTCAAATCCTTTTCACCGTTAAGTAATCAATACTGAAAATTACCCAGTAAATAAATTTTCCATCAAAAATGAACTTCTACCTTAAATCTCAATAGACATGTCTTTATTATGGAAAAATATTCTTTTTACTTCTCTGCACTCATACAACAGAACTAAAATGCTACTGAGGTTGTGATTGGACTGTGAATGTGAACAATTTTTCTATCACTGGGATAATAGATGGTTTGAAAATGAATGTACTATAGCCCTGTTGCTAGTCCAAAAAATGCCTTTTATGTGAATTAAAAAAGGTTGTCTTTTCCTCAAGATACCTTATTGCCAACAGCCAGAAAACTAAGAATTAGCAATACCGTGACTGTACCAAAGTAAATGGCTCCCTTGAATTGTGTGCAATTATGTCGTGAGTTCTCTCATAATTCCTTATTCTATTACCTTTTCCTATATATATCTTATTTAAATCCGCATCATCAGAACTAAGGTTCTCTTAAGGGGGAAAAAAAGGGTCCTCAACACAACTCCCTATTCCACAAAATGACAATTAAAGGGATCATACATATGCCACTGATAACAACGATAATACAACTTTAATATTGATCTTAACTCTCTCAAAAAGTTGTCTGATTCTGAGATTATTGATATAAAAGCCTTGTTCTTTCAAATATAAATGGTACTTTTAAACTGACAGAATACAGAAACTTAAAATTCACATTGAGAATATACATGCAATGCTGATTAATGCTTATTGACATATTTGTTAACAGTTGGAAAACAAAATAAATGGACATCATCTTTCCAATTCTAAATTTTCAGATAAAGCATGTGCATAAGACCATGGCAGCTTTCACAGAAAACCAATTCTAAAAGTTGGAGTACTCCTAATATCCAAAAATGTATTAGCTGCATCAGAAAATTATTGCCCCAGAAGTCAAGGCCAATAAATATTCTTTCTAATTGTGCAGAGATGAATACATTAAGATATACCATCAGCAGACTACACTGCCAAATATTAAGGTTATTTAAAAATCTTTAAACTACCAAAAATTCACGGTGAATAGAACCTCTAAAATTCGAGAATTAAAATTTACAAAAATAAATACCACTCTGACACTCAAGGGACATCTTCACTTTAAGGCCTTTATCACAAATCTGAATCTTTATTGTTCTGAAATAAATGTTATAAACATAACTCAAAACAAAAACTTTAATAATCAGTCTCAGAAGAGGTGTGGCTCAAGGCCCAACACATGTAACAAGAAAATTTCCTTTAAAAAAAAAACAATGAAAATAAGTACTATAGAAGTCTTTCACATGAATAAAAATGCACCCTTTGGATTTTTTTCATCTCATTAGCTTGTATATATGTAGGAATCAAAAGGTTTGCATTTTCTTCACAATAGTTCTTGCTATGATGTTTGACGAACTTTTTGCCACTCAACAAATTCATCAAGAAGAACAGGCCCTAGAAATAAAGAAGCAATTTTTATTAGAATTCAATTACCTCATCTCCAAATATAAAACAAAGTCCCCACGAGCTGTGCGATGATCACAAGGAACTGACTCTTCCCTTTCTCAGGTGTTTTGCTTCCAGCTTACCATACTTAATGGTGCTATCTTAGATGTTCTTTTTTGACACGAGGGACTTTCTGCACAATGGGCATTTGTAGCAAACTTCCTTCTAAGGTTAAGTGTCTCATGAACTCACTAATAATTGAATCAATGCTAACCTCTCCTCTTTTTCCAATTTGTCATTTAGTTATTAAACAATCTGAAAAGTGTTAAATGTAGTATTTCTGCTACCTCACCAAAAATGTAAGCTTGTTGAAGGAGTAGCAATATTAAACTTAAATGGTTCCAGTAACAGGACAAGATAAATCTGAACACAAAGCAAGTGACTAGTAAGTACCTGACCAGAACTATTCCAAAAATACATTTTTACAATGCAGTAGGTTCAAATTCATTTACCTACGAAAGCCAACCAAGCAGGCAATTTACACGAGCTCACTGTTTACATTTTTTAAATGTAGAAATCATAAAGAAATGATTGTCCTATTTTTAAAAAGCACAACCCTGTGGTGGTCTCTTGATTTTGAAAGACTGTAAGATAAATAGCAAACAAGCACAATAATAAATGGCAATTGAAAAGCAACCTAGTTGTTGCCCTACCAGCACGGGAAAACAAGTCCAAGATAAACCACTACTTCCTATGAGAGAAGACAGGTGTACAGTTCTGTCAGGTTTAAAAAAAGCTTTCATGTGGCCCTGGCCAGTTGGCTCAGCAGTATAAAGCGTTAGCTTGGTGTGTGGAAATCCCAGGTTCTATTCCCAGCCAGGGCACACAGGAGAAGTGCCCATCTGCTTTTCCACCCTTCCCCCTCTACTCTCTCTCTTCCCCTCCTGCAGCCAAGGCTCTATTGGAACAAAGTTGGCCCAGCGCTGAGGATGGATCTATGGCCTCCACCTCAGGCACTAGAATGGCTCCGGTTGCAATGGAGCAATATCCCAGATGGGCAGAGCATCGCCGCCTGGTGGGCATGTGGGTGGATCCCGGTTGGGTGCATGAGGGAGTCTGTCTCTGTCTCCCCATTTCTCATTTCAGAAAAAAAAATGCTTTCATGTTAATATGATAAGCTTTTTCTATTATAGCTGATGGTTTACTTTCCTATTTTTTTTAGATCATGACTACTTTTCTTCCACAGAAAAAAGCCAGGAAAGGCAGAAATAAAGCTGATTTTAAGTTCTATATATAGAAATTATAATTTAAATTAAGCTTTGTAATAATCTGTTACTGAAAAAGTTTATAGACATAGAGTACATAATATTGCTTAATCCAAGTTTTCTGCCTACTTTCTACACCTGCCTCCGCCATGCTTCCTAGATGATTAAACAATAAAAATTACTGTTAAGAAAGTTTAAATCCTTTATGGTAATGCCACACACATGCATATTCTCATTTCATAGTTTAAAAAGTTTTATTTTCATATGAAAGCATTATACTTACAAGCACCATCTTCATCATAGTTACTAAGATCAGCATGGACTGTTCTGCTGAATTCTAACACATTGTACCATTGATCTTTGTTCATAACACGATACTTTGATTGCTGTAGAAAATGATATAAATACTTGGATTATAGAACAAGCATTATTTACTAGGGCTTGACTATGATAATCTAGTTATACTATATTTTATATTTTGGTCTTTCCTAAACATTTCTTCCTCTTTTAATTTGCATTTCTAAGAGAATTCTCAGGGGCATTTACATGTTAATGTCACCAATTTTTTCCTTTATTTTTTTCATTTTTGAAAAATAGCAAGCATTATCAGAGTATTAATGAATTTTAACTATGTATATACTCGTGTAACTACAAATGGATCAAGATATACAGTATTTCCTACATCCAGTAAGATCTCTTGTACTTCCTTCTAGTAATTCATTTCTTTGCATGAGATTTACTGTTTAGCCACATTTTGGAGTTAGCATCTTTAGTGGAAAGACTACAGGCATGGGTTCATATCCCATTTCTGCCACTTAACTGAGTGACCATAGGAAAGCTATTTAACAACAGAACCCATCTCCTCATTTGCTAATGGGGCAAAAATGTAATTCAAATTGGTGTTAGGAAGATTTAAAAAGATAATACGTTAAGCATCCTCCACTGCATAACAAGTGTTTGTAAATATTTAGTCCTCCCAATTCCCTTTAGAGGTGAATATTTCTACATTCAGTTATATTTATCTTTGCCAAAACTACAAAGAGGAAGAAGACTGATAACATCCAAAAACATCTTTTACTAGGCTTAAAGATGTAAGTGTGCACAAAATTCATTCACATAAGACCTTTCATATCACTGTCTCTTATCACAAGCTTTAAATAAAACTACTCTGGAAAACTTGCTATGATCGATAATCAGCTTTATGAAAAATTATTTTCAAAGCAAAAGGCAGAAAAATCTGTAATTCAAGAAATAATGAAAATTATACAAAAAAACCCCAAAAAAACAAAAACCCCCAAAACAAACAAAATAAAAACTTCACTGAACTGAAATGGCACACAGAAAACCAAAAAAAGCAATGAAAAAAAGAACAGTATTTTCTTAAAGCCATTGCCTATAATAGGTGCTATGATAAACCTTCTAAAAGAATACTTTCTTTATAAATTCAGCATACATTTTTAGTAATCAGTACATTTAAAGTACACCATTATAGCCACACTCATGTCTGTGGGCATCAAATATTAAAAGCCTCATTTGTTTTTGTTTTGTTTTGTTTTATTTGGCAAGAAAGAGACAGAAAGATACATAGACAAGGAGAGAGATGAGAAGCATCAACTTGTAGCTGTGGCAAGTTAGTTGTTTACTGATTGCTTCTCATACGTGTCTTCGCCGGGAGGCTCCAGCTGAGCCAGTGACCCCTTGCTCAAGCCAGTGACCTTGCGCTTCAAGCCGGCAACCCTGTGCTCAATCTGCTGAGTCAGCACTCAAGCTGGTGACCTCAGCATTTCTACTTGGGTCCCAGCACCCAGGTTGATGCTCTATCCACAGTGCCATCACCAGTCAGGCTCAATTCTTTATACTGAACCTAAGTAAAAAGTTTTTTTTATTATTATTATTGGTTCTTATGTAGATTTCAGCCTAAGACCCTGTGTAACAGAAAAAAAACGGATGTAGAAGCTTGAGATTTGTGCACTAACATCAATTTTCTCTTGTCAAAAGTCCAAAAAAGTAGTTTTGTATGAAGACTGTGCTAAAATTATTCCTTTCTTTCTTTTTTGCATTTTTCTGAAGTGAGAAGCAGGGAGGCAGAAAGACTCTTGTATGCGCCCGACCAGGATCCATCCAGCAGGCCCACTAGGGGACAATACTCTGCCCATCTGGGGAGTTGCTCTGCTGCAACCGGAGCCATTTTAGCACCTGAGGCTGAGGCCATGGAGCCATCCTCAGCGCCCGGGCAAACTGTGCTCCAATGGAGCCTTGGCTGCAGGTGGGGGAGAAAGAGATAGAAAGGAAGGGGTGGGGGAAAGGGTGGAGAAGCAGATGGGTGCTTCTCCTGTGTGCCCTGGCAGGGAATTGAACCCTGGACTTCCACATGCTGGGCTGACAGTCTACCACTGAGCCACCCAGCCAGGGCTAAAATTATTTCTTGAAGATTTCTTTTATAATGAGGGGCAAAGGGGGAATGCAATAGATGAAATTATAATAACTTGCACACGGAATATATTATTGAACATGAATTTGTATCTAAAAATGATAGCAGAATGTACACATTTTAAAAGAAATATTCTGCTAAAGTAGATTTTTTTAAAAGTGCCATATTAAAAATTTGTCTTTTCTCAGTTAAAGGTATATTTCTAATCAGATTAAGTTTAAAAATAATATTTTCAAAATAAAAACATACATACATACCTCCAAGTACTGGTAAAATACTGAAAACAGTGGCCATGTCCTCCCAAGCAGAAGAGCTAACATAGATTTAGCAGTATCAATATCAAGGCTTCTCTGATCTTTATCCTAAAATAGAAGTAAAAAAATATTTCCTAAGTGCAGCCTCAAGAGTAAAAGATATGAAAATTATAAAACATGGTTATTCCACTTACCCTTGCAAAATCAAAGGCATATCTGTAGATATTCTTAAATGAAGAAATATCATTCAACTGTGAGCGCAAAAAGTCAAATTTGTTCTGTAACTTTTCTGTGCAGTCACACCTTAAATTTAAAAAATCAAACAGATGATATAATCAAGACAATTAAATAAACCACCTTTAGAAAGTCAGAAGGAATGAAAAGAAAAGAGCAACTTCAAGTCTTTAATTTAGGTTTAAAATCATCTAATTCAAAATTTAGTATAATAAACCAGTTGCCTTGTATCTACCAATGCATTAAGAAAGGAAAACAGGCCCTGGCTGGTTGGCTCAGCAGTAGAGCATCGGCCCAGCATGTGGAAGTCCCAGGTTTGATTCCTGGTCAGGGCACACAGGAGAAGCACCCATCTGCTTCTCCACCCTTGCCCTCTCCTTTCTTTCTTTCTCTTCCTCTCCCACAGCCAAGGTTCCATTGGAGCAAAAGTTGGGCCGGGTGCTGAGGACGGCTCCATAGCCTCCGCCTTAGGCACTAGAATAGCTCTAGCAACAATGGAGCAATGCCCCAGATGGGTATGCCCCTGGTGGGTAAGCCGGGTGGATCCCATTGGGGCGCATGTGGGAGTCTGACTGCCTGCCTGTTTCTAACTTCAGAAAAATAAAAAAAATTTAAAAAAGGAAAGGAAAACGAAACAAAACCTAGAAATCAATGAAAAGTTCACTCCAATGACTTTTCTTAAAAAAAAAACCAATAAGAAAAAAACAATAAGAAACTCCAATACAATTACAAAGGTCTATTAAAAAGAGATATATTATGATGTTCTTTTACCACATAAAGTTAGCAAAAGGCAGATCAAATGAAATTAATCAGGCCTTTGTAACATATTTCACTGGAAAGTTCTTAAGCATCAGCTTGGCAAGAGATTAGCCATGAGTATTTTAAAAAATTTAAGATAATGTACTCAGGAAATTAATACATTATATTAGTGATTCAGTCATAAATTCACATTCCTACATTTTTAGTAAACAAAAAATTGAGGAAAATCAGTGGCAGTACTGACTTTCAAATAAGGTATATATATATACATGTAAAAATGCAAACAAGTTATACATGTTATTTCTAACAATAAGACATTAAATATAAGAAATAAATGAAATGCTCAAAAATCTTTACTGGTTTTGCCTCTCACTGGGTTGATATATTCCATGATTTATCAAGGAGCAAGCCAGACAAAGCCTTTCCCAACTGGCCCAAATCTCCTGCCACATCTCAATATCCTTACTGTGCTTTAGTTGTATTTCACTTACTACTTCCACTCGCCACAACTATGCTTCGGTACATATTATACTCCTCTACTTGAAATGCTAGTCCAACATTTTCACTAAATATTACTCATCAAAACCTCACTCACATTTTTCCATCTCAGAGATCACCTGACTCTCTTCAATCAAATTAGCAGTGGCATCCATTGTGACCCACAGTTATTTCATTCAAAATGACATCTAGTAGTATAGACATGTAGTATTCTCAGACTTAGAGCTAAGACTTTTGCTATTTAAAATCAATGTGATGTGAGGTAACTTATAATTTTATTAAGGTTTAAATATTTTTAATAACTTTCTGATGTTACTGAAACCTTGCATTCCTAGAATAAGTCAAATCTGGTTGTGTTACTAGTTAATATGTTGCTAGATTTCTTTTTCACTATGTTCCAAAGTGAGACTGGCTTATAAATTTCATTTTATCACATTCTCCTTATTAGTTTTGATAAACTAGTTTGATAAACTCAGAAAAATAAAATAAGTATTTTTAGCCCTGTTTTCTGAACACTGAGAATGACATTTCTCCAAACTCAGGTGAAAAACCTCCTGAAGAAAAGACTTTAAACCATTAAATATGCACTTTTAATGGTTATAGGACCATTCCGATTTTCTATTTCTTTTTCATTTTGGTTATTTATATACTTTTTGCCTTCTTTATTTAGGTTGATCCCTTTTCCAACTTCTTAAATTACACATTAGCTCATTTGATTTCAGAATTTTTTCTCTTCTAAGGCTATATACATTTCCCTGTAAGTATAAATTTAGCCAAGTGATTTCAGAGGAGTGGCAGGGATAAAAGTCTTACTAGAATATAGGTTTAAGAGAGAATGAGAAGAAAGATACTGGACAAAATAAGTATAGGTAAATGCTTTCAAATAATCTGGTACTTAAAAGGGAAAGAGAAAAGAGGAACTAGTTAGAGTGAGATTGGGAAGGGGAAAGAAAAGGAGTTTTTTTTGTTTTGTTTTTAATAGATAGAAAAAGTGACTTTAGGTTCCAGAAAGATTAAATAAATGTACTTTTCCCTATCTCTCCTGCTAATTCAATTAAAAGTCCTACACATTATATATAAAACAAGCAAAAGAAGACTTGTGATGAACAATACAATAGTGGGTTCCCTGGGGTTTTTTTCTGCCTCATCTATCCCAGACTTGGAGCTAAAGGAGTCAGCAATCCAGAAATACCTATGGGGCCAACGAACAAACAAACAAATAAAAACCCACCAAATAACAGTGCTTTCCCTCTGGCCAAAAGCAAGCAGCCTTATACCTAAAAACAAACAAACAAAAGACTTTTTTTTTCAGTCAAACACCACACACAAAACTGTGGTTCAAGCCCCATCAATGCCACAAAAGACTGAATGGGGACCTGTTGGGCAGATAAAATATATTATGCTCACTTTGTTAAAGATGGCGCTGCCCACATGGAAGTTCGTTGATATTAATGTGTGTTCTGGGACAGACTGTGAGCAGGCCGGGTCGTTATAGCCTAAGGCTTATTTTTAAGAGTAAGCTTTTCCCCACACCCTTGACTGATTGGATGATGTGGGGTGGTGCACTCTCCTGAGGAATCCCATTATGCCTCAGATGGGTGGCTTTGTATCAGAGACTTTCTTGTCTGTAGATTGGATTAAGGGTTTGGATTTCTACAGTCTAAAGTGGGACAGACCAGTAGCTTGCTCTTTTGGTTCCTAAGGTATTAGAGAGAAGAGCAGATTAAGGCCACGTGGATGCCAGGAGAAACAGCCAAGATGGCAGAGTGCTGAGGGAGAAGCCAGTTTGTGCAGAGTTTGTGTAGAGAGAAGGAGATGGGAAACAGTGGTGAATAAGTCTGGTGAGCTAGAAACCTTTGATTCTAGGAAACTCGGATAAGTCAGTAGCTTTTTGAGCACTGAATGAGTGGGTTTTGGAGCCCAGTGTGTGTTTTTGCTTGCCCACCGCGTGCAAGCTAGAATTAAAGCTGATGGCTCACCAGTTCTTGGCTCCGGTGTTTCATTACTGACTGTCCGAATCTAATGCGAACCTGCACTGGCCAGGTGGCTGTGATGGTGGCCCCGGCTATTGGCTTTACAGGGACCTGAATGGTCTACCCTCACCAGTATATAAGGATGCCTCCCTCTCAACTCCTGCAATGTCAATGGAAACCTCACAGGGAACATGAACTTCCACTCCTACAAGGTAGCAGGAAGCAGCCAATCGTCCTGTGTTCCCGGGTAGTGTCAAATGAAGACTTATAAAGTCAGGGCTTTCACCATCACTGCAGAAACAAGGCCAACATCCTAGTAGTGTTAGTGAAAACACTGTGGGAAACAAGAAAATATCAGTGGAGGCCTACTGGGGACCAGGAGCTCTCATGCCTGCCAACAGTAATAAGGACCTCTCTCCTCAGATGTCAGTGGATGAAGAGTAGGAAACCTTCAATTTCTACCTGCACCTGAAGTAATGAGGCAGTGGCCCCCAATTATCCTGCCACAGTGGTGTTAGAGGAAGCTAGCTAAAACTAAAGGTTTAAATAAGATCCAGTTTTACTAATATAATACTCAAAATCTCTAGGTTTCAATAATAAAAAAAAATCACTTGTCATACCAAGAACCAAGATCTTAAAGAGAATGCAAAAAGACAATCAATGGATGCAAACACAGAAATGGCAGAGATGTTTAGCATTATTTAAAACATTTTAAAGCAGCTATTACATAAATGCTGCAACGATCAATAGTAAATGCAATAAATCAAATAAAGATATAAAGTCTTGTGAAAGACCCTGACCAATGGTGGCGCAGTGGATAGAGCATCAACCTGGGACGCTGGTTTCTGGTTTGAAACCCAAAGGTTGCCAGCTTGATCACATGGTGGCTGGCTTGAGCAAGGGGTCACTGGCTTAGCTTTAGCTTCATGGTCAAGGCAAATATGAGAAGCAATCAATAAACAACTAAAGTGAAGCAACTATGAGTTGATGCTTCTCATCCTCTACTCTCTCTCCCCTCTCTCTCTCTTAAATCAAAAAGAAAAAAAAAGGTCTCAGGAAAGAAATAAAAGTCTAAGGAAAAAGATATAACATGTATAAAAGAACCAAATGGTAATACTTTAATTATAAAATACAAGACAGACTTAAGCCCTTTATATTAAAGGTAAGTAGCTTAAATATTACAATTACAAGACAGAGATAGACAGCATACATCAAAAAGGACTCAACCAGCCCTGACTGGTTGGTTCAGTGGTAGAGCGTTGGCCCAACGTATGGAAGTCCTGGATTCAACTCCTGGTCAGGGCACACAGGAGAAGCTCCCATTTGCTTCTCCACCCTTCCCCTTCTCTTTTCTCTCTATCTCTCTCTTCCCCTCCCGTAGCCAAGGCTCCATGAGAGCCAAGTTGGCTCAGGCGCTGAGGATGGCTCCATGGCCTCTGCCTCAGGTGCTAGAATGGCCCCAGTTGCAGTGGAGCAATGCCCCAGATGGGCAGAGCATTACCCCCCTGGTGGGCATGCTGGGTGGATCCCAGTAAGATGCATGCAAAAGTCTGTCTGCCACCCCTCACTTCTCACTATATGTTATCTAGAAAAAAGAAAACAACTTCAAATATAAGAGTATATGTATAGGCAGATTGAAAGTAAAAGAATGAAAAATTAGACCTGTGGTGGCGCAGTGGATGAAGAATGAAATATTACACATGTGGAAACACCAATCAAGAGAAAGGAGTAGTGGCTGTATTACTATCAGCTAATGTTGAGTTCAGATCAAAAAGTTACCAGAACGAAGAGGAACAGTACATAATGATAAAAAAAAGTCAATCCTTCAGTAAGACATAACAATCCTAAATGTATATGTACCAAACAAGAGTTGCAAAATATATGAAACAAAGACTTTTGTAATTGAAGAGAGAAATAAATAATTCCACAATTATAGCTAGATTTTAACATCCCTCTCTCAGCAACTGACAAAACTAGACCACACATCAACAAATGAATGAAATTGCTGATCATCAACCCACAGAATCTAATTGACAAAAGAACACTTCACTCAATGCCAATAAAATACTCTTTTCAAGTGCCCCGAAACATAAGCCAAGATAGACCATAGATTGAGCCATAAAACAAATATCAACAGATATGAAAGAATTTAAATCCACACAGAGTATGTCTTCTGACAACAATAAAACCAAACTGCAAATAACAGGAGAAGCAAAATCTCTAAATACTTAGGAAATAAACAGCAAAGTCCTAAATAATCCAAAAATGAGAGCATGTTTCAGTGAGAGTCAAAAAATATGTTAAACTGAGTGAAAGTGAAAACACAACGTATTAAATTCTGTGAGACATGAAGCAGTGCCGACAGGGAATTTATAGTATTAAATGCAAATATTAGAAAAGTGAAAATGTTTCAATCAAAAATCAAGGTTGGCCCTGGCCAGGTGGCTCAGTGGTAGAACGTCGACCCAACGTGTGGGTGTCCCGGGTTCAATTACTGGTCAGGAAACACAGGAAAAATGACCATTTGCTTCTCCACCCCTCCCCTTACATCATATCTCTTTCCCTCTCTTCCCCTCCCACAGCCACAGCTCAAATGGTTCAAGTGCATAGGCCCTGGGTGCAGAGGATGACTATGTGTAGACTCTGTCTCAGGTACTAAAAATTGCTCAGTTACAAGTATGGCCCCAGATAGGCAGAGCATTGACCCCAGATAGGGGTTGCCAGGTGGATCTCAGTAAAGGAACATGCAGGAGTCTATCTCCCCTCCTCCCACGTGGAAAAGAAAAATAAATAAATAATAAAAAACAGCATAATGGCCAAGATATGGAAACAATCGTAGTGTCTTTTGATAGATGACTGGACAAAGATGTTAAACATATATAATGGAATACTACTCAGCCTTAGGAAAAGATGAAATACTGCCATTTGTGACATCACGGATGGATCTTGAGAACACCTATACCAAATGAAGTAAGTTGATAGTGAATTCAGTGGGGAAAGAACTTTTTCCACAAATGGTACTAGAGCAAGCGGATACCCACAAGCAAAAAATAAAGCAAAACCTAAATCTCACACCTTTAAAAACTCAAAATGCATCACTAATTTAAATGTAAAAATATAAGATCCTAGAGAAAAATACAAGAAAAAATTCTCAAGCTCTAGGACTAGGCAAAAATAAATAAATAAATAAACCTTAGACTTGACTAAAAACCAAAAACACAATCCATAAAAAACTGATAAAATGGACTTCACCAAAATTAAGACCTCTTGTTTTGCAAACGTCATTGTAAGAAGATCAAAACACAAACTACAGAGTGGGAGAAATTACTTGCAAACCACATATTCAATTAAGGACTTATATCTTGAATACAGTTTCAAAACTCATCAGTAAAAACATTTATCCATTTCTTAGCCTCTTTCCTATTTTCCTCAGATAATGTAGGTCCTCTACATCTATAACCTTTGTAAATTCATCCATTGAGTTTTAAATCTTTTATATTTTTCACTTCTAAAAATTTAATTATTTGATTCTAATCATCTGAGACCACTCTTCTTTTTGCTTTCAACACATTAAATGTAGTTATTTTATACTGACATTGTAATCATTCAAAATACCCGTCTTAAAGTGTCTAACCCTGGCCAGATAGTTCAGTTAGTTAGAGCAGAGGTGCCCACACTTTTTTAGCTTGCGAGCTACTTATAAGATGACCAAGTCAAAATGATCTACCTACAATAAAATGCAAAACATAAATTTATTTCTTCTATATTATCATTATGTAAGTTACTATTATTACTATTTAATATTGTGTATTCTTTATTCACCTTTCTCCTTCTCAGCTCTCTTTTCGGAGGAAAGCCAATGTCATAGTTTTTATGAACAGTCAGAAAAAGCCACTCCACATTTCCCTTCTTTGGAATAGCAATGGCACACAGACAGATGAGGCAAACGCACTTAGAATATGACATAGTGAAAAAAAATCCCCTCCCATTCTGTATGAAGTGGTAGGTTTTAGGCTTCTTACTCGGACCAGCTACAGCACTCATTTTTATACCCTTTGTTGTATTTAGTTTAAATAAATTGAAGGCTAACTACGCAGCAATGTAACTGAACAAGTTAGCGTGGTTTAACGCGAATGCGTAGGGTGTCAAAAGTTCAGACGTCAGATTGGCTACCCTGTACGCCAATCAAAAGACAAATGTCTTTTTAATGTCATGCGATCTATCCACACTTCCTTCGCGATCGACCAGTAGTAGATCGTGATTGACGTATTGAGCACCCCTGGGTTAGAGCATTGTCCTGATACGACGAAGTTTTAGGTTTGATCCCCACCAGACCCCCAAAATGTTCGGTGATTTTTTTTGCTGATTGTTAAGTAATGATCACTGAACCTTTTTCTGTAGAAATTGAGGCTTGTATAAAATGCATCCTTATACAGAACTGCTTCCATTACACATACGGGAGTACTACTTAGCCAAGACAATTCTAAAATACATCTTGTGTCTTATAAATAATGAATCTCATCCCTATATCTGCGAGACAAAAAGATTTTGACTAGTAATTATCTCAATGGAAGCCCTTAACCTCTAACTGTATGCTGAACCAAGCCAAAGCAAGCAAGTCTCCATCAACTGGGTAGGTTTGGCATCAATGACCGAATGAGGAAGTTTTTTATATGATTCTAACCCGACTCAGGATGTGCCATTTGTCTCCTGTTTTCAATACACATGACAGGTTAATAGCCAGACCCTGACTAGGAATAGGTAGTACTCTCAGGGAAAATGCCAATTCCACAGACCTTTATAGGATCACCATCTCTTATCATTTCTGGCCTGGCTACTTTCCTTCATTTATAGTCAAACCCAAGTATGTTTTTTAAAGATGTTTTACATTTTATCTAATACTTAAGTGTTTTACATGATAAATGGTTTCTTTGCACATTTTGACTGCCCTACTGCCAGAAATGGAATAAAAATTTGGATAACCTTTGTGTGGGACCTAGTTCCTAACATATAATGAACAAATAATAGGTTTCATGCAGAAACAAGACAATATTTTTATTATTAAAAATGTATTACTATTTCAATAAGTGGCTTCTACTAGTGTAAAAAATCTTCATTAAGGAAAAAATAAAGCTTTAATGAAAGCCGGAAACGCAGTTAACTTCTACCAGAAAGATATGCAAACTGAACAAAATCTCAGATTACATGCTACTATAATGCTTTTTGAAAATGTACACATGATGTCTTCTAGATTTCCAGAGTTATCAGTTGAGAACGCATGGAGGATTATTACATTTTAAGCAAGTAGGTATAAGTACTACCTTCCCTATCATAATCCATCTCAAGTAGTTTTCTAAATCATTTTCTAAATCTTTGTAACTTCTTGACACAGTGCTTTTCACATTTTTTAAGGTAAAGTGATTCACATTTTCATACAAAATCCCAAGCATAATCGTACTAGACTTGAAATTCAGGAGGGCAAAAGAAATAAAAGATGCTTCTCTATGTTTACAAGTTCTTTCTCTCACTACCACGAGTTTGAAAATCATTCTCTGAGCGCAACACAGGGCCCAACATAGAGAAGCATTCAAAAATATTTGTTAAATTCCTATCTAGGGAAAGGTTAGTGAAAAATTGCAGTTCACACAAAATTATAAAGTGCATAAATAGAAGCTGACAAGTCACTAAGAAATAAGAAATTACAATCTTTCCCAAATATTATATATTCCATAGGTATACAAGGAAACAGTATTACTTAGGTTGTGATCTCAATAGGCTTAAGGCAGAGATAAAGAGAAGAACAAAGTTTCAAGTCAAAGAGCCAGGTTAAAATTCCAACTCTCCATTTGCAGCCATGTGGTTTTTTCTGTTTGTTTTCTCAATTTAATTTTAAAACAATAACATTAACAGACAATCCATAACATTAAATGACAGTTCTTAGCATGATATGCTCCTTTTGCAGCAAATAAGTTAAATCACCTACACATGGGAGCTCTCTCCAAACTATTTTAATATTTTATTTTGTGACAGAGACAGAGAGAGGGACAGATAGGAACAGACAGGCAGGAAGGGAGAGAGATGAGAAACATCAATTCTTTGTTGCGGCACCTTAGTTGTTCATTGATTGCTTTCTCCTATGTGCCTTGACGAGGGGGCTACAGCAGAGCGAGTGACCCCTTGCTCAAGCCAGCAACCTTTTGCTCAGGCCAGTGATCTTGAGCTTCAAGCCAGCAACCTTTGGGGTCATGTTTATGATCCCAAGCTCAAGCCAGCCACCTTGTGCTCAATCAAGCTGGTGAGCCCGCGCTCAAGCCAGCAACCTCGGGGTTTCAAACCTGGGTCCTCTGCATCTCAGTCTGCTCTATCCACTGTGCCACTGCTTGGTCAGGCTCTCCAAACTATTTTATATCATTCCCAATGGTTTAATGAAATCTTGAACAGAGAAATAATCTAACAGAATAACTGACAAATAATATTTTCTACTTTAAAAGTGAAAGAAAGGGCACAAACTTCCACATGTTACCAATACCACAAGACACTGTAAAAAGACCTAGCAAAACCAGTAAACATGGCCAAGCAGTCAGTAACACAATTCTTATATTTAATGTAGCCCAAAATAGACTCAGAGGAGTTACTGTCAATACCTCAACCTGGGAAGTTTAGAAAAATATTTCCCTTGAAATAAAAAGAAATAATACATACTTAACTATTATGTAATGGAAAGCAAGGAATAGATTTTTTTTTTGAATGACATAAAAAGCACACAGATTCTAAGGAACTAAGGAACACTGGCACAATATTTTACCACTCTCCAAGGCTACTGTTGTAAGAAATTGGTTTAAACTTCAACATTAGGACTTGGAAATAAATTTCCTGAGTTCACGTATCCCTGTTTTTTGAATGTTCTCATTATGCCACTTTGCTTTTATGAAAGACCTACATAATACTTAATATTACCTGTTTTCAATAATGGAAAGATCTCCGAATAGGGTTTTTGCTTTAAGAATTGGCCAGCGTTTGTTTTGCTGCGGTCCTTTATACAGGCAGTGTGCACCCAGAGCAGTGCCGCCAAGCGCCTTCTCCAGGAACTACTCTCAGCATCTCAGCATTAGGTTGCCATAGATTAGAACTGTATAGGTGAGCATCTGTGCTGTATCTTGACTTATTCTGTGCACCCTTTAGCAAGATGCATTCCTAATGTATCAGAAAAGACTAAGGGAGCTCATAAGGATGTTTATGCTTAGCATAAAACTCAACATAAATAAATTATTTGGTATGATTTGGTAGGTTATTTTGAGGACTGGGAACGCTGAAAATTTTTTCTAAATTAATGGTAATTGCTTCTTTGCTTTATATCATTTTGGCTTACAAAAAGATTTCACAGGAATGCTCTACTTTTGGGTAGTAGGGCAACCTATATTATTAATAAGAGAGGCTTTAAAATTTGTTTCATTAAAGACCTTTAAAAGAAATTCTCGCCTGACCAGTGGTGGTACCGTGGATAGAGCGCCGACCTGGGACACTGAGGTCCCAGGTTCAAAACCCCAAGGTCACCAGCTTGAGCAGCTCATCTGGTTTGAGTGCAAGATCATCAACATGATCCCAAGATCTCTGGTTTGAGCCCATGGTTGCTCGCTTGAGCAAGAGACCACTGGCTTAGCTGGAGCCCTCCCCCAACCTTCATCAAGGCATGCATGAGAAGCAGCAATTAATGAACTCAAGTGCCACAACTATGAGTTAATGATTCTCATCTCTCTCCCTTCCTGTCTCTCTCTCTAAAAAAAAAAAAAAATCTCATTTACATATTAGAACCTAAGTGAGGAGGTTTTCTTTTTTAATCAGTAAGTTCCAATAAATATGCTCTATCAGATATTTAGATATATAAAAGGAAATACTTTATTCACAAATAAATAGAAGTTCTGAATTTAGAACTTTCTCTGAATCAGGTCTATTAACCAGAACAATACAATCCACCACCTCTGGGATTATTTAAATAAGTGGAAGGGGGCATTTTAAAATTACTATGATGACCCTGGGGAGAAGGAACAGACACTAACGGCAATTAGTGGTAGGCCCAAAATGCTCAACAAATGATAGTCACACACTACACATGCCATAGCATCCCCAAAACTCACTCTTCCACATCCACCAAAATGTCATATAAATGCTCCTCACTTCTTCTCTCCCCTAAATAAAGTCAAGATAGACCATTAACTTTAACCTTCAATTTTCCAGGGCTTAATAGGGAAACCAGATGGTATACATACATCCTGAAATCTACTGACAGGCAGCTTAGTTACTACTTTCTCGTCAGATGCTATCTTCTTACCTCTTTTTCTTCATTATCACAGTATCAAGTAAAATCTTTTCAAATGTCAATGCTCAGTTTTCTCCACCATCATGGTATTTTACTTTTGCTCCAGCACCTAAGCTAACAGATACCAGAAAAGTTCTCCATGCTGGTAACGTATGCCAGAACAAAAATTTACAAGTATCCTTGGCATCCTAAATCCATAATGCAAGGAAGAGGAAGACCCACACGCCATATTTTGCGTATAGCAGCATATGTACATCTTAACGGGGATAAGGCCCAGTTTTCAAAAAATTTTCAAAAGAGGCCCTGGCCAGTTACCTCACTTGCTTACGACCTTCATCCCCAAACGACAATTGCAGGTTTGATTTCTGGTCCAGACACACACAGGAGCAACCAGTGAATGCGTGAATAAGCGGAACAACAGATGAATGCTTCCCTTCCCCATCCCCTCCTCTCCCTTCCTCTGTCTCTCTGTAAATCAATAAAAATAAATAAATAAATAAATAAATAAATAAATAAATAAATAAATAAAAATTTAAGCCCTAGCTGGATGGTTTGGTTAGTAGGTTGCCGGTTCAATTTCCCAGTCAGGGCACAAACAGGAGTTCCTTGTTGTTTCTGTCTTCCTCTCCCTCTCTCTCTCAAAAAAAAAAAAAAAAAGAAAAGAAAAAAAAAACCAAATGTCTATGACATTAAAACAGTTGCTCTATTGAAACTATCCCAAAAATCTTTGCTGATTCCTGTCCTAAAATATTTCTGATAGTTTCCCAGTGTCTATAACATATGCTTTAAACTCTCAGCATGTTAGCCTAAGCCCTCCTCCATAATGTAGCCATTACCAATGGAATTTAAACCTAGTCCGTCAATTTTCTTAACATACCATTTGATTGTGACAAACCAGACTAATTCCTTCAAACATATGCTTTTCTTTCTCAAAGCTCTGATCACAATTTCCTCTTCAGAAACATTTTCCTCTATCTTTGACCATCAAAATCCTACTCATTCTTCAACGTTCAGTTCAAATGCCACACCTATAAAGATTTCCTTGTCTTTTCAACTAAAATTAACCTTATATGTATAAGCAGCTGTGCTTCCACAGTATTTTGTTTTTAAAATAACATTTGTCACATTCTACCTGGATTTATGGTTATAGTATAGTTATGCCTTCCTTGCCCTATTAGAATGTAATCAGAGGACATGTGCCATGTCTTATGCTTCACTGAAATCATCAGTAACGGGCACAGTACCTTACATAAGTATTTAATAGAAACATCTACTAAGTTAAATCCAATTTGAAAAGAAATTTGAATATTATTAAATAATGATGAAAACTACACAGAATAATACCTAGAAAAAATATGGCAATTACATCTCCTAAAACTTACAAAATGGCCATTCCAGTCTAATTATATACCAATTCATACTCATAAATACTTTCACACAAAAGAAAAAGAAAATTTAGTTTTGGAAAGTCTGCATCAATAAACAGCCCTAAAAATAAGTGAATGGAAAAAAGTGTTCTGAAAACTGTTAAGCATTATACAATTATAGATTTTAATTAATCCACTATCCTTGACCACAGTGTATGTTTTAACTACCAGACTATTGTGGGGGTTTTTAATGTAAATGAAAAGGAGATAATGAGACAGACTTCCACATGTGCCCCTACTGGGATCCACCTGGCAATCCCGCCTACACCCGATACTTGAATCAACTGAGCTATTTTTAGCACCTAAGGGTGATGCTCGGACCAACCAAGCTATCCCCATTACCCAGCCCACACTGAACAAACCAAGCCACTGGCTGCAGGGGAAGAAGAGGGAGAGAAGGGGGAGAGGGAGAAGGAGGGGGAGCGGGAGAGAAGCAGATGATCGCTTCTCGGGAATCAAACCCAGTATGTCCATATGCCAGGCTGATGCTCTATCCACTGAGCCAGACAGGGTCATCTATTCTTTATCAGAGCTCTACTAAAGTTTTCTAAGGCTTAAAAATAATTAATTTGAAATAACTGGTAACTACATTTAATTTAGGGACCATCAAATAACTATGCCCAGGTTAAATAAAAATTATAAAAATATTAAAAAATTTATAAAAAGAATCAAGTCTATTATGACTATTATATAAAACCAAATGTGCTAGACAATTAGAAAAATAAAAATTTAGAGTTACACAGATTTTTTTGTCTCTCTAGGTTTAAATTTTAAACTATTGCCAAGTTTGTTTGTTTCTTTACAAATTTCAGGGAATAATAAGACTCAGCCAATTGAGTAAAGGTACTTTGTATAGCTGACCGCTGAATGGTTTCAACTGTGCCAATCCACTTATATGCAAACTTTTCTAAAATAAATGTTAGAAAATTCTTTGGAGATTTCCTTACTACCCTGAAGCAATTGTATAGCTTATACTAGGGTATCATCATAAGGCAAGCACATCACTGCTTCTGCATTATCAATGCATAAATCGTTATACCTATAAATAAATATAAAATTTTTTCACATTATCTTTTCATTTTTTATGTCTAATGTTAAGTAATATGCAGTCAAAAGTGGCTATTAGTAAATTTTGGGGGAAGTCAAAGTTATATAAATTTTTTACTGCAGCCCTAGACAGTGGCTTAGTGGATAGGGTGTCAGCCTGGCCTATGGATGCCTGGGGTTCAAGTCTTGGTCAGGGCACACGAGAGAAGTGACCATCTGTTATACTCCCCCTCCCTCTTTCTCTCTCCTCCCCTCCTGCAGCTAGCGGCTTGATTGGTTCTAGCATGGCTGCAGGCACTAAGGATAGCTCCATTGGAGTACATCAGCCTGTCACTGAAAATAGCTCAGTGCTTGAGTATCAGCCCCAAATGGATACTGGTCAGGGCACATGTGGGAGTCTGCCTATCTCCCCTCCTCTCATCTAAAAAAATATTTTTTTGACTGTATGGAGGTGGATGTCCCTAACTCTCACATCAACTCTACTTCACACAGCAAGCTACTGTAGATCACAAAGGAAAATCAACTGCACTGCTCACAAAAAAAATAGGGGATCAGGGAACGTGCAGACACTCCAGTACTTTCAGCCTTCTATATGGTACATTTTCACCAATGAAATAAAAGTTGGTTTTGCATCTCATTTGCATAATCAAACAACTTTCTTTAACTTGTTGTTTGCTTTTCTTATGTTCTTAATAAAAAAAGTCAAATGCTTCTTTTTATAATCGCTTCATATTCATTTTGAAATATACTCTAATTTTTGTGAGCAGCATAGTTTCGCAGTCAAGTATGCTTGCCTAATTTGAGTAAGTTCAAGGCTATCCAACAAAGGGTTCCAGGTAGATTGACAAGAAATAATGAATGAAACAGAAAGCTCTAATTCAATTTTAAGTGCTATATATTTGCTTTTATTTTGTATTGCTTGTGAACTGCCTACAGATGTGCTAATAAAAAATATGTTCATGAATTATTTAATTTTTATCCTTGAGCCCCAGAGCTGTATGCTGCTAATTATTCAAGAGTAAATATTAGAAATGCTTTGTTTATACATTTCTGTTATACAAAGACAAAATATATCAAGTTATGCAAAAAACAAATTAAAAACTTTTTGTCTTAAAAATATACAAACAACTGTTAGCTGGAATATCCAAAAAAGCAATATACAAAAAATGCAATAAAAGTGGTACAAAAAGCAATTATTTATTTATTTATTTATTTTAGCTAGAGAGGGAGAGACAGAGAGTGAGACAGACAGACAGGAAGGGAGAGAGATGAGAAACATCATCTTGTTGTTGCATCCCTTTTAGTTCATTGATTGCTTCTCATATGTGCCTTGATGGGGGAGAGGAGATGGGGGTTCCAGCTGAGCCAGTGACCCCTTGTTCAAGCCAGCGACCATGGGGTCATATCTATGATCTCACACTCAAGCTGGTGAATCTGCACTCAAGTCAGATGAGCCTGCACTCAAGCCAGCGACCTCAGGGTTTCAAACATGGGTCCTAAGTGTCCCAAGTTGATGCTCTATGCACTGTGCCACCACTGGTCAGGCACAAAACGTAGTTATAATGCTAAATAAAAATGTCTTATATTGAATAAGCCATGTTACAACTGATATACATTTCAATAAAACAGACCAAGCTATGTGAAAACTAGTTATATTCTTTGCCTAATCTTTTGTATCCATATTTTATATTTCTCTAAAAAGCTAATTAAAGGTTGAAAATAAACCAAAGAATTTCAGAATCAATATTAATGACACCTAGATAAATGACAGAACTCAATGTTGGTTGTAAATACTGATTTAAATAGTTAATAATGGCCTTCTATTTTAGAAAGCACACCAACGCATATACGAAAGTATATACAAATCAAAGTATAATATGGTAGACTGGTATTCATGAAATTTAAATTCTAGGTCCTAGCCCTGCCACAAAGAAGCTGTACAAATTTTAGCAAACATATTATTTTTTCTTAAGTGAGAGGAGGGGAGACAGAGAGACTCCAGCATGCACCCTGACTGGGATCCAACCGGCAACTCCCATCTGGGCTGATGCTCTCGAATCAACTGAGCTATATCCTTAGTGCTCAGCGTCCATGCTCAAACCAGTCAAGCTACCGGCTGTGACAGAGGAAGTTAAAGAGAAGGGGAAGAAAAAGGGAAAGAGAAGCAGATGGTCACGTCTCATGTGCGCCCTGAATGGGGATAGAACCCAGGAGGTCTGCACGCCAGGCTGATACTCTATCCACTGAGCCAACTGTTCAGGACCCAAATATGTCCTTTACCTCTCTGAGACTCAGAACCTTTATCTCACCTATACATAATAGAAGTTAGATGGCTGACTTTATGTTCTAATCTAAAAATTATGATTTGGTTCATATGAGCGAAATTTTTACCTAATTATAATCTATATATTAACGCTGGTTAAATACGAATTATAAAGCATTATACACCGAAAATTTAAATAGGAAAATTTCAGTTCTATAATGAACAAATACACTTCAAGATAATCTGGAATTTTGAAATTTAAAGGCTTCAAACAAGGAGTAAAAAACAGTTAAATGTGTTCATAAAAGCATAATCAGAACAGTAAGTCATATGGCTAAGAAATGCCCAGTTTTAGGCTCAAAAATATTGTAAATGATTCCTCTATTTTAGAATGTTGAAACTAGTAGCATCCAATATGAATATTAGAAACATGATATAAACTTACCACATAATCACTAACTGATTCTGAAACTCAGCCTACTTAACTCTAGAAAGCCAAAATCAAATTATTTACAAAGAAGCAGTTAATTCTGTAGCCGATTATAGTATTCAAGGGCAGCATCCTAACCCTACTGTAGAATGGCTAAAGGTTGCAGGGGAGCCATACAGTTCTACTTTTGTTCTTTATGTATTCCCTTGGAAAAAAGTAATAATGAAAGTATCGTTTAACTCTATCTTCAAATTTCATTTTTAGATCAAATATAAAACTGAAGAGAGGAGGCCCAGAGCTTCAGAGTGCTCAAAGAACAAACTCCTTACATAGTAGAATTCTATAGTTAGTGAAGGAAATCCCCTATTACTCAAACAAACCTTTGAATAAATAACTTCCATCATGGACCTCTAATTTACCCACCAAAAAATTCAATAAATTTTAATAGGACTGTACTGAGGTTCTTTCTTAGACAATATGAAAAATGGGGTAACTCTTCATTCTGCCAAATCACAGTATAAATTTTGTCAATCCTAAATTGATTGTAATAGATCAAACCAATTCGATTAACTAAAGTGAAACCTTACTCCTAAAAATTACAAAGCACAAAATATCAATTAAGATCTTCAAATAGCCCATCAAATTTGTTTTTTAAAAAAATATCTTACTGTAATGAAGTCATCCCCTTTAACCATTCTTCCTTGGTAAAAAATCCCATGCTTTCAGCCTCCAATTTCCACGCTAAAACTAACATAATAATCTGGAAAGAACAGAACATAAAGGATAGGGAAAAAGTCAGCATAGAGATAATCATGTCTATATTTATCATGGAGAGCATTTTTACACAACTATTTCCTACTTTCAAATATTAAGGAGTATAACCTTTGACATTATCAACTATAAAGAAATTTAGATGGAGCAATTTCTTAAAAGTAAAGTCTTAAAAGTTTCTAAAAGTAGAATTATCCTCACCCTATTACAAATGACATCTGCATCATCTGCATCAAGAAAGAGAACTTGTACCCAATTTAAATTGATTAAAAATATCCCAAATAAAAATTCACAATAATAAACCTGAAGAAATAAAATCTTCATATAAAATTAAAATGTCTCAATTTTTAGAAATTTATGAATATGCTATACCCCACTTGTATTCCATTCTAATTAGAAATAAAACATACATTTTCAGGTTCAACACCAATGTCTTCACAAAATTTTTCCATTCCTTCTGGCCCTACAACTTCATCAGGACCTTCAAAGAAAAAATAATTTACATATTTTTATTGTTATAATTGAATACCAACATAAAACATAAGCCATTCTGCCTAGAGCCATCTATAAATATAACATAACATTTTTGCAAATAACTGAATTTGAATTTTGACATGCCTTTGATAAAGTATAAATATTTGCTGCAGAATCTTAAATTTCTGAAATGTTCTTTAAATACCACATTACAAAGTAATTTAAGAAGATAAAAAATAAAACAGCATTAATATCAATCACTATTTTGTACAATAAATTAATTTCGCCATTAAAAATATGTATATTTACTGAGAGCCTTCTCTTAATGAAAATTTTTGCCAGTGCATAAATATGAAGAAACTTAAGAAAGTTTGAGTTTCTCACTTTACTAGAATGTGCCAGTACCAATCCACAATTTTGTGTCACCATGGATGGACCATGAGAGCATTATGCCAAGTGAAATAAGTCAAACCAAAAAAAGATAAATACTGTATGATTGATTAACTTACATGTGAACTGTTCAAAAAAACAACCCTCCAAACCGAACTCATAGATACAGTGAACAGACTGGTGGCTGCAAGAGGTGGAAGTAGAGGGTAGGCAAAATGAGTGAGGGTGATCAAAGGTACAACTTCCAGTTAAAAATAAGACCCAAGAAGTAACATACAGTATAGTGACTATAGTTAACAATATTGTACTGTGTACCTGACAGTCACTAAAAGCGTAGATCTTAAAAGTTCTCACCACAGAAAAAAAATTTTATAACTATGTGTGGTGATGATGTTAACTAGACTTATTTTAGTGAACATTTTGCAATATATACATAGAACGAATCATTATGTTGTACACCTGAAATATGACGAAAATGTGTTTAGCTCACTTGGCTTTTGAAAATAATAGTCCTGAAATGTTAGCCAAGGCTGCTCAGGTGTCATTTTACATCAGTATCATTAGTTCACAAGCTCAACATGAAGTTAATGTCTTCAGGTTTTTCCTAATAGGAGAATGTAGTCATCCACAATGTGGATGGTACACTCTTGCTGTTTCAGGTGAGAGCCAGGCTGCTATGATGATGTGGTCCGAACCAAAATCCTTTTTAAATTTTTTGGTTTAAATATGTACTGCCCTTATTTATGCAGTGAGGTGTTAAAAGGTGAAGGGGTAACAATTATATGAAATTTTCACTTCCTAATACATACCTGAGTGATTTTTAACAAGAATGTGTTAAGTAATTTAAAAAACACACATATACAATAGAGCTGTTAAAATATATTTGAACATGTATCCTTATATGTGGTTTGGATAAAAGTAAACACCAGATAAAAAAATTTAATAGAAAGTTTTTTGTAAAAGGCATGATAGGAATACATTCTAAACTCTTTTGTGCAACAAGAAAGCTGTCATCATTAGTAATTAGAAGAGAAAGCTGAAGAGTTACGTCAAGAAGTATCAGTGACTATTATAAAATATAGACTCCCTGGATACAGTAAGATTACTGATTAAAATTAGATTAAAATCAAGTTATATTATGTTATATTAAGATATATAAGTGCATCATAGAAGACCTTTCTGTAAATGTTAAGTGACTTTGCCAAATAGTCACAAATCTAAATCTAAAACAAGGTCTAGATCAGTGCTCTTTTCCCAGACTGCAGAATGTCAGTTATTTTTCTTAAAACATGTTCTTACAATAAAACTACTCCCAGGGAGCTGAATTTAACTAACTTTCAGACAAAAACAGTTTTCCAATCAATTTAATAAGTTATAGATATGATTTAGTTCACTCTACCAGCTGGACACTTTATTAGGACTATGACCTTCTATCCCTAATTTTGATTCTCTATAAGACTTTAAAAGTGCCTTTTCATTTTACATGCTTTTGTTTAGTAATAAGTCCAGTGTATTACTGAATCCTTAGCTAATTTAAATATTGGTCAAGATGAGAGGTCTTGTAAAAGGGCAAAACCATCAGGCTTATCACACACGACCTATTAATATCATATTAACAAGGTTAATGACAAAGCATTTTAAAACTTAAAAAAAATCTTCTTGACGGAAGACACAATAATTGTCTCCATTTTAATAAGGGACACCCCCATTTAAAAATGAAACAGTTACTATTTATTTGGTAAGTAACTAGTTCCTTCTTATCAATTAGTTCACTGTCCATCAGAACCTCTAGAGGCCTTTTCCAATCACTCTATTTGAAAATCCATCCAAACTTTCTATCCCTGAACCTCACCATATTTATTGCCTTTCTAACACTCCACAATCTGTACTTATCTTGCCCACTTAGCCATTTACTGTATGTCTTCTCACTAGAAGGCAAGACCCAAGGGCAAGGGTCTCTCTTACCTTGTTCAATACTATACTCCCAGCACTTGTCACAGTGCTGGATACACAGGGCTCAATAAATATTTATTGAATGAATTATTCCATAAATGACATAAGGTAAGTTAACCTCAAGTGTATTTACTAATAGTTTCTTTGCAAAGAAAAATTAGTTGCCACATACATTTTTTTTTTAAATAAACACTATGAAACAGTAGTAGTTAAAAGCATAAAATCCACAGTCAGAATGACCTAGGTTTGAATCATGGCTCTTGTCATTGTATGATCTTAAGCAAATTACTTAATCTAAGCATCAGTTTTCTCATCTATAAAACAGGAATAACAGTTCCTACTTAACAGAATGGTCATTAGAAACAATTATGTAATAAGCATAATTTTTTTTTAATTTTATTTTTTATTCATTTTAGAGAGGAGACAGAGTGAGAGAGAGAGAAAGAGAGGAAGAGAGAAAGGGGGGAGGAGCTGGAAGCTCAACTCCCATATGTGCCTTGACCAGACCAGTGCAGGGTTTTGAACTGGCGACCTCAGTGTTCCCAGGTCGACGCTTTATCCACTGCGCCACCACAGGTCAGGCTGTAATAAGCATAATTTTTTAAATAAAGATAGCAATTATGCTGGCTATGAAAAATGCTAATATAGGAAATAAATGTTCAACTAATTAGAATCTTATGCTATATATGAAAGTCGCTAGGAGAGGTAAAACAAGTAAACATGAAAAAAATGAGTAATTCATTTTACTATAGCAACTTTTATAAGTAAAATAAGATGAGTGATCTTTTGATTCTATATCATGCATAACAATAAAACTGGCATTTTGGATAATGGATCAACTTTTTAAATGGAGATCGGTAATAAAATGAATTCCCTTTATTTAATTTGGGCTAGTGGTTGTCTTGGGATGCCAATGATATAGCAGTTTTTCTGGTCTAGAAAAAACCTGTCTTGTTACTACAGAATTTTTAAATTACTAGTATACTTTTGGAATCACTCAGCAGATTCCAACAGTGAAATGACTGCACCCCACCCTCATAGTCTTACAGCTAGCCTAAACTTACCATATTTCTCCATGTATAAGACACATCTTTTTTTGAAAAATTTGGGGTCTAAAATCTGATTGTCTTATAAAGTGGTTGTAGATTTTTTTACTTGTATTTCCTACTTTTTTGTGCTTGTTTCTGCGCTCATTGCTGAAGACAGTGATTTGTCATCAAAAACAGATGTCGACAAGCTAATGGATAGGATTTTTGTTTTGTTTTTTTTACAGGGACAGAGAGTCAGAGAGAGGGATAGATAGGGACAGACAGACAGGAACAGAGAGAAGCATCAATCACCAGTTTTCCGTTGCGACACCTTAGTTGTTCATTGATTACTTTCTCACATGTGCCTTGACCACGGGCCTTCAGCAGACCGAGCAACCCCTTGCTCGAGCCAGCGACCTTGGGTCCAAGCTGGCAAGCTTTTGCTCAAGCCAGATGGGCCCACGCAAAAGCTGGCGACCTCAGAGTCTCGAACCTGGGTCCTCCGTGTCCCAGTCCGACGCTCTATCCACTGAGCCACCTGCCTGGTCAGGCGGGAGTTCTGACAGTGATGAGGAGTTGTATGAATTTTATGATGAATAAAACTTGAGTTCAATAACTTTATATAATACATTGTTTTCAAATTTCGGGCCCCAATATTAAGGCGCGTCTTATACATGGGAGCATCTTAGACATGGGAAAATATGGTATAGCTCAAGTTCAGAGTACACTTGAAGCTCTAACTTGATTATACTACATATAATCCAATGACTGCATACACACTGTTTTAATTTAAATAAACAATCTCAGAATGATAATGACAAAAGAGCAGGAAAAAAAACAGGGAGGCAGGTAAGAGAAAGAAAACAAGAGGGAAAAAGAGATTTAAAATTAAGTATCTAAAAATCAAAAGCATTCTAATGGAAAATAATAAATGGGAAACAAGTTTTCTTTTTCATATACAGGTAGTTCCCGGGTTATGAACAAGATAGGTTCTGTAGGTTTAAAAATGTTTGAGTATTTATATGCAAAGAAAGGTAAAAATAAATACTATGTTAAGTAAATATGTTAAACATCTATGTTGCATTTAATAGGTAAATGTACCAATTACAGCTTACATACAAATTCAACTCAATAACAAACCTACAGAACCTATCTCGTTCATAACCCTGGGACTACTGTATTTGCCTACCGCTTCAGCTTCATCCCTTGGCTTTGACTTTCACCCCAACCTAGGCCAAAAGCTTTATATATCCAACATTACAGGATTTAGTTTAAGCTTCCTCAAGAAGCCTTTCCTGATATTTTCAAAGCTGAGTTACATGTTCTTCCTGGGAAATTTCACAGTGCATCTTCCTAACACAACATTTATTACATTGCATTAATATCATTCTGTTTATTTTTAATTTATTATCGCAACTGTCATAGAAGTTAGTGGCTAAATAGCAATTACTAGAGTGTGTTGTCCAATAATATGTCAGAGTTTTAAATCTTTTACTATGTCTCCCAAAATTTTCAGAAAATGTCAGTTGCTGGTTCAGAAAAATTTCAGAGGAATATTGAAAAGAAAAATAAGAACTATGTGTAGCATAAAATGTTTTATGACATACTTTGTTTTACAATATATGAACGTACTTTAGCCAATGGATGTAAACCATTAAGTAAAACTGTCTGTTTACAAATTGTATTAACAGTAAATGAGTTTCACTCCCTCACTAAATTATACTAAATTACACATTTAAAGACATAGCCTGAATGGGCACCAAATTCTTGGCCTACCCAACAGTCCTCAACTTTTACACTGATCCCAGCACACAGCACTAACACATGGCAGGCCTGAAATAAATAATTTGTTAAATGAATGAACCAAAAAAATAAGTTTTAAAGCATGTGACTGATATCTTCTTATATTAATTTCATTACCTGCATACTCATAAAACCAAGCCAGGCACTTCTTGCTTGAAAAATGTTCCTCTCCACTTATTAGTCTAGCAGGGGGTTGGGATCTGCAATAGCTTAGAAAACACACAAATGCCTAAGAATTTTATCGTCTCAACTTTTAGTGAAAAGCTAAGTTCAATATGAACTATGTCAATTCAAACTAAACGAAGTATAAGTATTTTATTTTTACAGTTGGTGTTATGGGAAAAAATTAGAGTTGTTAAGTATTAGCAATTTGATACAGTAGTCTATACATAAAAATTTGTGGCTAATAAAACCCAAAGTCTATTTTGCTCACTATCAAATTCCAAAAATATCGACAAAAATTATTTCTCTATATTTCAAAAGACCACACAGAACTGCAACCTAATGATCTCAATGTAGGACTAGTAATTGGGAAATAAAGCTTTATAATGGTACTTCTGAATAGCATGGAAATTATATTCATGTATAATACATACACATTTGAAAATAAAATCTTACAGAGTATATTTTGATAGTTAATTCATCAATATTTCACAATAAAGCTATATATTTACAGTTGTTGATCATCTATGAAGCATATATATATATATATATATATATATATATATATATATATATATTACACACTTAAAGGTAAAAGATGATTTAGGACCTAAGGGTACAAATTCTACAGATTAAAAAAAACCAAAAAACCTAAAGGATAACATTTGTACAATTGTGCCAAAGCTATTTAGTCCTATACTGTTTATCTTTTCCATAAAGTCATTTATAGTTGTAAAGTTCATAAATGGCCATTAGGATATAATGAACTTCAGAGAACTCTTTCTCCAGGAGCTCAAATAGCTAACACTATCACAATGACATAGAAATGCTTTAACTTCTGCAGCTGAGTAATGTAATGTAAAATAAGGGGGCCATTTTTAAAAGTTCAAGTTAATAGAGCAAAATATCACCTGAGTGTTAATAATGACTGCTCAGCTCCTTAAAGTGCTTAAATAATTTTGATAACACTATATACTTAAAAGTACCTACAAGTTAGAGTAGCACAAAACTATCTGCATGTTTCATAAAAATTTGAGCTAGAGTAGTAACCAAGTCAAGTTCTAGTGTGAATTACTAAGATGTATATGAAAACCGTATCATCTTTCACAGTAATAGCCCAAGATGTATGCTTAGGCTCTCTTTTCCCAAATAGTGTAATGAAGCAAAAGAAAAAAACTGAACCAATTACCAAAAGGAAGATGCAGACTAAGGTACCTACCTCACATTTTAAGCAGATCTCTAAAAAGAGTTCTATCATTATTTCCCCTTTATAATGCTGGCTATGGTCTTCTTTTAACAGTAGCATATAAAGTTGTCATATCAAGTGCCAACCACAGATTAAAATCAAAGACCCTCCATAAGGAGATTTATAAAACCCACTTCTCACACCTAAACTGTAATAATATTTTGCAGCATACAATGTTGCCCTGATGCCTCAATGATATGTTACAATGGGATCAAAGAGCTGTAACTACAACCCTGCTTTGTTTTCTTTTTCTCCAAGAGGATACAGAGTACAATAGCTCTCAATTATTAATATTTATATTGAGAGCTAACAGCATCCCGAATGCTAGAAAGCAGAACGCCATGACAGGCCTTCCCAATTCAGCACACAGGGACTTGGCGCAGGTGGAAATACTACACTTCCAGAAAATGGGGCTCCTGCGATTTAAAAGGCCATTTGCTGGGATCCTCCGGATTAGACCACTAAATTTGGAGACCAATTGCAACATGGGGAGCTTTCCTTCCTATCATTCCCATGGCAGATGTCAGGTCGATTTCTCACGTTCTGCTCCTTTCTTCACACGCTACAAAGAAACTCTAGAAGTGACCCTTCCGCGAATCTGTTTGGGAAGAAGGCGGAGGAGGGGTGAAAGGAGTAGGGGTGCAGGGGTAGGGGTGAAAGGAGAAGGGGTGGAGGCGTAGGGTAAAGAGCGCAATTACAAACGCGCATTCCTGCTCCCCACCCTCCAGAGCACCGAGGCTCTAACGTGGGGCGATTCTGCTAGTCCCTCCACTGGCGCCAGGGTGCACACGCAGCGAACACGAGGTGGAGTCCGGAGCAGAGACTCGCGGGGTGCCGAGCCTACCACGTAGGTTTATCAGAGGGGGAGGGGGTCATCTCTCCCCAGCTCGAGCCTCGGGGACCCGGCCCACCTCCTCCTTCTCTAGCCGTCCAGCCAGGGAGGAAAGACTGAAGGGAGGGGGGAAGATGGTACCTGGAGATTTTACACTTTTTGAGGCCTCCGTCTTCCGCTACTGCCGCTGCCACCCCTGAGGACTTTCTCTTCTTCTTTACCGGCATCTTCCGCCCTCCCCGGCAGGACAGGCAGGGGAGCCGGGGAAGGGGGTCGCTGTCCGCTGAAGACTCCTCAGTGCTGGCACCCGGTTCCCAGAGACAGCCGCAAGTGTAGGAGCAAAGTCTCCGGCCCGCACTGCAGCGGCCCAGCCCGGTCTCCGGCTCGTCTTTCACTGCTCGGGGCAGGGGATCACTTCTGGCCGATGGACACTGCGGCTTGGCCACACAGGGAAGGAAGAACGCGGACAGCCGGGCACCACCACCAGTCTCAGACTCCCAGAGCAAAAGACTCAGTCTGACCCGGATGCGTCTCGCAAGGGCCGGAAGTGACGCAACGCAAGGGTTGGAGGGGGTCGCTGGGAGGGGCGTGGCCCTTGTTGCAACTGGCTAGTAGTCTCCCAGGTTGGACGGTGCTATGTACCCGTGTGGCATGGAGAAATCCGGCTTTGTTGACCATTAACCTCCTTTGGAGATTCAGGATATCTTGGTCTTTCTCACGAAACATCCACCTCAATCTAATGCTGGTAAGTCACCTCCAAGAAATGTTTTATGAAGTCACTATTGCTATACAATTGGCCTTAAAAATAACCTGGTAAACCAAGTTTTTCACTTCTGAGCTCTTCCATTCTGTAACCTTATCGTTGTTACTTCTTAAATGCACATTTTCCGTATGGGCCGGCGGTCAGTCTCCATTCGCACCCCTTCTTCATAATCCCTGATCTCTTTCCCTTATTAAACTTAGCTTTACCACTTCTCACTTCTCAGATAAGAGACAGTAATTAGTAGGTGATCGCTGACCTAGAAAAGAGGAATTTGGGGAATATTTCTAAAGGTTCTTCCCCCAAACTTTATTACCCACCTCACTCCACCTTCACTTCAGTGAAAATATTGTTTATAAATAAGGGTCATTGTATGTAAAAGATTATGTAGTAGAAAGTCGCTATAGTTAACATATATGTAAACTAAGTTCACATTTGTAAACCAAAATGTGATTGTGCCTATTTATTTATTTGAATTTATTGGGGTGATACTGATGAATAAAATTATATAGATTTTTAGGGTGTACAATTGAATTCTATACTACATCATCTGTACCTTGCACTGTTTTCACTGCCTCAAGTCAAGTCTCCTTCCATAATCATTTATCCCTTTACCCTCTTCTACCTCCACCTCCACCTACCCCACTTTTCCTCTTGGTAATCACCATACTGTTGTCTGAGGGTTTCTTTTTTTATTTGCTTAATTCTAACTTTACCTTTTTCACCCAGCACCCAACCCCCTTCACCTCTGACAGCTGACGGTCTGTTCTCTGCATCCATGAGTCTGTTTCTATATTGTTAGTTTATTTTGTTCATCAGATTCCACATATAAGTGAAATTATATAGTACTTGTCTTTCTTTGAGAGGCTTATCTCACTTGGCATAATACTCTCCAGGTCCATCCATGCTGTCACAAAAGATAAGGTTTCCTTCTTTTTTATGGCTGAGCAGCACTGCATTGTGTAAAAGTACTACAGCTTTTTATCCACTCATCTACTGATGGGCAATTGGGCTGCTTCCAAATCTTCACTACTGTAAATAACGCTGCAGTGAACATGGGGTGCATATAATCTTTTGAATTAGTGTTTGGTTTCTATGGCTATAATCCCAGAAGAGTAATTGCTGGGTCATAAAGCAGTTACATTTTTAATTTTTTGAGGCACTCCATACTGCTTCCCATAGTAGCTACACCAATCTGCAGTTCCACCAACAGTGCACTAAGGTTCCCTTTTCTTTACATTCTTGCCAACACTGTTTTGTTGATTTATTGATGATAGCCACTCTGACAGGTGTGAGGTGATATCTCATGTGGTTTTAATTTACATTTCTCTGCTGATTAGCGATGTTGAACATTTTTTCATATATCTTCTGGCCATCTGTATGCCTTCTTTGTAGAACTGTTAAGGTCCTTTGCTCATTTCTTAATAGGGTTATTTTTAGTGTTGAATTTTAAATCTCTTTAATTTATTAACAGCCATGTGTTTCTGGTGAGACGACCTCCACCTTGGCGCTCTCATTAGGCCAATCAGAATATCCTATCTGCTTAATGCCATTATTGGTTCAGAATGACATATGATCCAAACCAGGCCAATCAATGCCAGTGACGTGAAACTGAATCATTAGGAAGCAACTTATTGTCTTTGGACTTGAACATGAAAGGATGTAGAGAATGGAGCCAAAACTCAAAAGAGACCAGAATCAAGCAAAGACAAAACATTAGTATGTGATTTTATGGTATAAGGCCTAAGTCCATGATATGCCCTGATACATGAGTCATTAAAACTATTTTGCTTATGCAATTCTGTTACCTACAACAAAAAGAATGTTGTTCCTGAATGCTGTAATCCTTCAACTCAATTAAAAATACATGAGGCCAAAACATCAAATCTGAGTAAGCTCAAGTCTCTAAAAAAATACCATCTGCAAGTAGGGAGAGAAGAACATGTTAACACTCAATGCAATCAGCAAGGTCTAGACCAGTGGTAGTCAACCTGGTCCCTACCGCCCACTAGATGGCGTTCTAGGTTTCATGGTGGGCGGTAGTGGAGCAACCAAAGTATAAATAAAAGGATAGATATAACTATAGTAAGTTGTTTTATAAAGATTTATTCTGCCAAACTTAGCAAAAATCCGACGTAAAGTACTTGGTAAGTAATTATTATTATATGCTTTAGAAAATCTACAGGAAAAATTACCCAAATTCTGCAACAAATTATTATAAAGATAGAGAAAGGGAGAAGGAAAATTTAAAGAATACATCAAGCCTTTGATTCTTATCTATGTGATTCTTATATATGTGATTCTTATATAAATCTTGAGTCAAACAATTTGAATATTATTATGACATTTATAGGACAACTGGAAATTTGAACACTACCTGAATATTTGATGAAATTCTAGAACAAGCAAAACTCACCTATAGGACAGAGTGTCAGCATTGCTTGGGGACTGGGACGGAGTGGTGATGTGGGGAAAACTGACTGTAAAGAGGCACAAGGGAACTATTTTGGGTAATAGATATAGTCTGTGTCTTGACTGAGTTAGAGGTGTATGTACTTGTCAAAGCTCATTGAACTGTAAAATTAACAATATATGCCTTTATTATATGAATATTATTCCTCAGCAAAGTTGATATAAAAAGGGTCACCCCCCCCATAAAAAGACATTATTAGAAATAGCAAAGCTTATATTTTCATGAAGTGAGGTATAAAAGCTAAATATCCCTTTTCACAAATATAATAAAAGAAATGGAATAAAAATCTAAATGATGAAGACAGAAACCTCAAAGGACAGTGTTCAAGGCATATCCTTTCAGAGAGCAGAATTAAGTCTGAATCAAGGGGCAAGGAACCTTCCTTATGCCTATTTAGCAGGATACCAGCATTGCTTTGGCCTAGTGACAATTGTGTATCTTCCATTCTTTTCTAAATAGAAATATTTATTTTGGTTATGGTGTCCATTCCCACTGTTGTTTATTATATGAGTGGAGAGCAGATAATTGTCTCTTAGTTCATAGGCCACTGGACCGTAAAGAGCCACTTCTAGACCTAAAGAAGAAGACCCTACCACATCTGAAGATTCTGGAGATTCAGTTGAATGCAGTGACTGGATAGGAACCTACTTACACCTGTAGAATTCTCTGGATAAAATATAAAAGTTTGGGTCCATGTATGGTATTCATTCTTTCAGTCTGTCATTCAAACAATATTTAATGATCACTTAAAATAAACCAGGAACGGTTTTTGGTTTAGAGATATAAAAGGCAGGTGTGCTACTGCAGTTGTGAAGTTTACAGTGTAAAGATAGAAGCATATGCAGCCCATTTGCATTTGAAAGAATTTTATGAACAAAGAATAGGGTCAATAATCTGCTCATTGATGACAGTAAAGGGATGATTATTTCCATAGTCATGTAGCTTATTTTCTTTATTGCTATCTCTGATTATTACTTACTGCCACCACGACACCTTCATTCTCAAAAGGAAGCATTCCATTATCCGAAATACTCTCAGAGAAGGGGCATATTGACACCATCACTGCCTGTGAGCAGTATAATAATGTCTAATCATGAGGTTTTAATCTCATCGGCTGCTGATCAACATGATACTACATTATTTTCCATCAAGAAGGCATCTATAATCAAGAAAGAAACTGACAGAGGACTGTAGTTCTTTGATGTGTAGAACTTTTAAATGAAAGTAATGGAAAGGAAAAGGAGAGATGAAGCATTTACTTTAAGCAGAAACACGTGTTCTGGCTTATTTCACTTAGCATAATAATCTCCAGGTCCATCCATGCTGTCGCAAAAGGCAAGATTTCCTTCTTTTTTATGGCTGCATAATATTCCAAAAGCCAAGCAGAGAGAGACAAATATCATCTGGTCTCACTTATATGTAGAATCTAATGAACAAAGTGAACTGAGGAACAGAATAGAGGCAGAGGCGGGGTCACAGGGACCAGAGGGACAGCAGTCAGAGGGAAGGGGGATGAGAGGATGGGATCAGAGAAAGTGAAGGGACTAGTGAAATTATAGATACATAACAGAGATACAGGTAACAGGACAGCAAATCCCAGAGGGAGTTAAGAGGAGGGTGTCAAAGGGGGTATAAATAGGGACATGGAGGTGGGGGCAGAGGGTGTTATATTCAGTGGGACACTTGATTCCATGTAAATACAATAAATTAAAATTAATAAAAATTTAATAAAAAAGAAACTCAAGTGTTCTGGTTTCAGATCTAAAGAAGACACTCAGTGACTTTAGGTGGCAAGACACGTAACTTCCTTTATCTTTTGTCTTATCCTACCATTACAGAGAAAGATGTAGAAAAAACAAATTATATCCATCTACAATGGCCATGGACATATATTTATACCAGATAGGGCAGAGGCAGGAAGACTGAGACTGAGCCATAATTTTGTCATCTGTTTGATATGTTGGTTATATATATATATGCATCCCTTAGGTTTTTGGTATTATAGAATAAAGCTATGAAAAAGATCTTTTAAAATAGTATCTATATCTAAGCAGCCAAATATAGTGCTCTAAAATGTAGTTTATATATTCTATACATAGTTTATCTTTTCTTAACACCCCTTTAAATTAGGGCCTTATTATCACTTGCCCGAAAAACATGCAACACAGAACAAATACTTTCCTTTCCACACATTAACAATCATGTAAGTCAAAATTTTGTAAAATATTTTCAGATACATAAAACCTGAGAAAGAAAACTGTGAGAGAACAGCAGATATGGGATGTTACAAAAGGACTTTCTGTTTTAGAGCATTAGTGAAGCCCACAGGGATTCCCAGTTTTTAGAGAGGCTCAACAGTGAAGAACTATGTAACACATGCCATGTGCCAGAGCAGAACTCCTGCAGCTTTAACTATAGTTGTAGTTCACTCTGGGACCCAGACTGAGAGAGTAGCCACTCTCTGGACTATGACTTGTTATCGTGATGAAGTGAAAGGCAAATATGGTGAACCCCATGCTGGCTGTTGAAGGTTCTATCCTAGTGACACATCACTTCAGAAGGCACACACCTGAGACTATACCTGCATTCATCAGGAAAGGAATGTAAAACCCTCCTGCAGAGGGAGGTTCCAAATAAAGATACAGTCCACAACAGTGTGGTATTGGGATAAAATTTTATTCAAGATCCAGGGAAGAATAAGCTCACAAAACAGTTTTAAAGGAGCAATAGGAACAATCTTAAGATTAGTTTCTGCTTATACCTCACATTGACACATTGTATTTTCCAGAGATGGTCACAATGTTCTCTCTCAACCCACTTGTTCTAGAACCTTACCACTCCCACTCAATACATTGAGTGTAGTTAATAATTATCTATATCATCAGCATTGGTTGATTGTGAGAAATGTACCATAGTAATGTAAGATAATAATAAGGGAAGCTGGGTATGAAACATGGGAACTTTCTGTACTATCATTGCAACTTTTCTGTAAATATAAAACTTCTAAAATAGTTTATTTTTAAAATGTCAAAGTGAACAGAATTAAAATATAAAACATTAGAATGCAGGAAGAAAATGGGTAATAACTCATGTAAGCCACTTAAGTTGTCTTGGGAAGTGTTTGCCCATTCATTCATTCATTTGCTGTCATTCATTTATTCATTATTTGCTCATTCATTTGTTTGTTCGGTAAATCTTTACTGAGCACTACTATGTGCCAAGCCAGTGCTAGGTGCTAAGGTGGCAGTACTGGAGTCTCCTGGGGGACACAGGCTGGTGCAGCCAGGACAGAAGAAGGTGGGAGGCCTGCGAGGCGGAGCCCAGCATCCAGTTGGGGGTGCTTTGTAAGTGGCACTCAGCCTTTGGTGTTTTTGTGAAATAACAGATTTCTTTTCTCCTTTCCTTTGAAAAAAGTGTAAGGATGCAGCTGTCAGGTTCAGGAGTTTCTTTTCTCATCTCTGCCCTTAGCAGACTGTGCCCTAAGCACAGTCAGCCATATTGAAATCTCAGGCTCATGTGCTGGAAATCATGGAGTGGTGGTGACCCTGGGCGGTACCGGAAATCATGGTGTTGGTTCCTGGGCGGACCCAGGCTTGGCCCATAGGTTCACCGCCAATTCACCAAGGGGTCTCCTGCCCCCACAAAGTTAAGACCGCTCGTCTTAAAGAAGGTTGTGTGAGGAGCTGCCTCCATAGAAATACCTCAGGCTGAGTGATCATGTGCCTTTGTAAAGGTCAGAATTCATAAAATCCTGGATGTGGGAAGTATTGTCTTGTATATCAAATGGCTAATAACAAAGCACTTTCAACTTGAAACCTTACCAGGAAGACTAAGAATTAGTGCTCAGGAGGGAAAATGTATTAAGCTGAACAACTTTTGTCTTCCACTGTGTGAATATGTACCCCAAATGAAGAAAAGTAGTTCACAAAATCAAATTGCTGGTGGCAGACAGTGCATTGTGTTGACAGTTTGCTGTAGAGAACTCTGGATGAAGGGTAGAGAGACCAAAAGTGAGTGCAGGCAGTGTGTTTAGGTGTGTTCTTGTAAGCATTTTCATAGTCTTAAGTTTAGATGGGTGGTGTTTTTGTCACACTTTCCAAACACTTGGAAAGATGACATAGTGGAAATGGTTTCTTAAAATGAGAACCATTATTAGACTTGATGGATTTGCCTTTTTAAGTTTTGCAACCTTCAATAAAACATCATGTTACTCAGTTTTACTATCTGTATAATAAAATAAAATATATGCCTTATCTAGACATCACAGCATAGTATTGTTGAAAAATAATAAATGTAAATGTGTTATCAAAACTGAATGCTAAAAGGGTACATAACTATGTATCAGCTGAAGTCCTTGGGGAATACCATATAAGAATCAAGTTCTTATAGTCTAGAAAGGGGACTTATATAAGGTTGTTCACAGAATCAAAGGATGGGAATGCAAAACAATAGGACATGTAAAAGAGGTGACTGACTCTGTTTTCCATCCCCACCCACGTCCTGGTAATGGGGCTTTCCCTTCATATCACTACTACCTTTACGGAATGTCAATGACCCTGTCTTTATTTTCAGGGATCTCAACCAAGTTCTCAACCACTGAAGATAAGATTGTCTACACAGGGCAGTTTAAATGGGACTCAGCAAATTCTTAGGCCACGGTTAGCCCTTACTTCTTCCATAGATGACATATAGGCAGTTACTGAAGTCCCTCACTATTCAGCACAAAGCAGGTTAGTTCCCATGACTGCAGCGGAGGCAATGATATCTAGAAAGACAATAAATGACTTGCAAATAGTCTCATTTACTTGGCACCTACACTGCTGTGGTCACTGGCAGTGGCACTATTGGTGTTTCTTGATGGCAGTATTGGTTTGCTCTTCTCCATGTGTTCTGTGCAAATCTACTCCCTCATCTATAGATTCCCAGAAATCTCTGCCAAATCTGAGCCCTATCCAACTCTTGCACCCCTTCCTAGACAAGATGACCTTCAACTGTTACGGCATCAACTATCCTCTGCTCCTTTTAGGGCCTGTATTTTTAATTTGCAAGAGCTTTCTTGTCTCTAAAGAAAACATAGCTCATGAAAATAAAAAGATTTGGCTTTCGGTTGTATTTGTTTTAATATTGTGAGGTTTCAAAGCATATTTTTAAAGGTAAAAAGAAAATAAAATCTAAAAAACATCAACCATTTTCCATTTATGATTTTTCAGAGAATTCTTGAGGCAATGAGAATGACACTGACTATAAAGGTCATGAGTAAGAATGTGCAGAAAAGAAAACCACACAAGTTTTTTCAAGACATTTTTTCTCTATAGTTAAACAAGAAAATTCTCATAATCTTCAATGAATGCTTCCACATTTTGTATGCAGAGAAAGCTTCCATCTGTACAGCCTTCTGGTATAACCTACACCAAGACTAGCTATATAATTTGTGGATCCCTGAGCAAAATGAAAATGCAGGGTCCTTTGTTCAAAAATTATTTAATGATCTGTGAGAGTAGACCAGTAAACCCAGTGCAGGGCTCTTCTAAGCATGGGCCCTGCACAGGCTGGCTGCTCATGCAGAATGGGCCCTGCATACACCTTAAAAGCAAGTCAGGCCTGTGTGACCTATGGTTTCATTCAATGGAGCTCCAGTTTCTATGTCAGAGAGTGCTATGAGTTCTAAATATAATTCTTCCATATTTCAGAAACATGGATTGCATATCCCATCTTATCTTGCAATCAGGATTGCCATAAAAGGGTCCTATATAAGGCCTAACTCTGCCTGACAGGCAGATTCAAAAAAATGCAGGAGAGAATTCTGTCATTCTAAGGAATAGTGGAGTCACAAAATAGAAGTGATCCAGATTCCTAAATCACCACAGGAAGACTGCCTGCCAAACACTGTCAAATGAAGGAGAAATAAAATTGTTATTAACAAAGCCACTGATTTTTGAGTGGTTTATTGTAACATTTGCCATACCTTGACTGAATGACAGGACTAAGCTATATTAACACAACAAGTTGTACCAGAATCTCAGTTATAACAAAAATGTATTTCGTTTGTGGTTTGCCACCCAGAAGACTAATACTCATCATAAGTACTCAGGGAACTAGGCTAATAAAACTTCATCATGACTTACGCTTCCATGATTATCACAGCAGTGGAGAAGAACCATGATTACACATTGACTTCTAAGGTGTCTGTGCATATGTGATACATCACTTCTACTTACATGTCAAAGATCACAAGGCAAACGGTCATGCATATCATTAAAAATAGCAAAGAAGGCCTGACCAGGTGGTGGCACAGTGGATAGAGCATCAAACTGGGATGCAAAGGAACCAGGTTTGAAACCCCGAGGTCACCGGCTTGAGCGTCGGCTCTCTAGCTTGAGTGTGGGCTTGCTGGCCTGAGCATGAGATCATAAACATGATCCCATGGTCACTGGTTTAGCCCAAAGTCACTGGCTTGAGCAAGGGTCACTTGCTCTGCTGTAACTCCCCCTACCCCCAGTCATGGCTCATAAGAGAAAGCAGTCAATGAACAACTAAGGTACCGCAACAAAGAATTGATGCTTCTCATCTCCCTTCCTGTTTGTCCCTATCTGTCCCTGTCTTCCTCTCTGTTTCTCTCTCACACACACACAAAAGAGCAAAGAAGTGCACTCCCATGTGCCAATAAAGGGTAAATCCAAACATATTTTATAAATGACAAGCATGAGTACTACATGAATATAGATATTGGTTTTTGGAAGGGGAGTGCTGCTATATAGAAACTTAAAATATATTGTCAAGCAGCAGGCAGAAAGAATTAGCAAGCTGGTTAGCTGGAGGGCTCTAGTGTGCCTTGGTAGACTATTTAGTAATACCATCCTCGTGAGAAGTAGAAGGTAGACCATGCGCCAAATGAGACTCTAATTCTATGAGAAGTAAATAGAGGGAGGGTAGTGGTGTGAAGTGACACAATCTTTATGCAAAGATCAAATTAAGGGTTTTAAATTTGCTTTCCAAACCTATTGCGTCAGATAGCCTCAAGACAGCCATCGTTAAATTGACAGGCATTTGCATGAGGCAGTAAAGAAAATTGTTCTTCAGAATTATATACAGGAAAGAACTGGGATGTAAAGTTTATGAAACTAAAAACAAATACTATATCAGAAAATCTAAGTTTTGAAGAGAAGTGTATTGTTATTGAAACCATGTGCCTGGACTAAGAAAGACTGAGCAATTATCAAGCTCCAAGTTTCCACAGCAGAAAGCCCAGATAACTTATCTTTTTGGTTTATAGGTTGGACCTTGAGGACCCACATCTGAACCTGATGGAAAGGCCTGTGCATCACATGGAGATGTGATTCACTGACTTCGCAACCCCATTTCCAGCAAGCACACGAGAATATATGATAAAAATAATCTTCATTGGTTTCAGTGAATATGTTTCTTAATGGTGTAAATTTTCAAGTTTCATTATTTGTTAGTTATCTTCAAAGGGGCCAAAGCAATGCCTGTGAAATGGGAGTTGTAACTTGGCCTCTTTTCCTTTCAATTTATCAGCTACAGTGCTGAATAAATTGATGCTGCCAATTTTATGTTCTATTCTTATAGCAACAGGCTATGATGTCAGGGGGTTATTTTATTTCGGAATTTATCCACAAAGAAAAGATGCTAGGCTGTGAAGCAGAAAGCTCTGATTTGATTGCATATTATTCAACAGTCATCTTATGGAAATAAAAATGGGAACAATAAGAAATAAAAGAACCAAAATAACAGTTTATGTGAACATTTTTATTAACAGTTGCCATGGTATAAAACAAAAAGCTTTTGGTTCTAGCTAGTTGGCTTAGTGGTTGAACGTTGGCCTGGCTTGTGGATGTCCTGGGTTCAATTCCTGATCAGGGCACACAGAAGAAGCAACCATCTGCTTCTCCACCCCTCCCCCCGTCTCTCTCTTTCTCATTCTCCTCCTGCAGCCATGTCTAGACTGGTTGGAGTGCATTGACCCCAGGCACTGAGGATGGTTACCAGGAGCCTCCACCTCAGGTGCTAAAAAGTAGCTTGGTTGCAATCATGTCCCCAGATGGACAGAGCACCAGCCCCAGATGGGGGCTGTCAGGTGGACCCCAGTCTAAGCACATGTGGGGGTCTATCTCCCTTCCTCCCACTTGGAAAAGAAGAAGAGAAAAAAATATGCTTACCCTTAAGCACTTTATATCGGTGGTTGTGTATTTTTAAAACACTATTAAAAAGCATTCATTTTCAAGTCTGAGCAAGACTATTTTCTGCTATTAAAATGTAAACTAGATCATGCACATAGTAGAGAAAGCATCAGTGCATCTAAAAGAATAATCCACATCACTAAGGGAAAAGGTAGCTATCATGTTTTGAAATTTTATACTAAGAACTTAACATGCTTCATTACATTGAAAGGCATAATTAAAAGCACTATATCAGACAATTATCACATAATTTGGTATAGGTGCAATAAACTTCATTAAGCCAGCATTCTGTAACGCATCTTTATAAACTCACATGCCTACAAGGTCTGCTGGGTTATGTAAATAGTGAAATGGCCTGGGTGTGAACCAGTGGAGTGAGTGAGGACATGTCCTATCTCTAGCAGTACAGATGGGCTAGGTTAGGCCTGAGCAACAAAGAAGCCAATGGCTCAGTTGTTGAAGACAAAATTTGTTTACTTGCTCACACTACATGTGGTCAAGGACCCGTTTTGTCATTAGAGTAACCACTATGTAGAGTATTACCGGTTACTAAGGCAGAGGAAAAAATAGTGTGGTCTATTTTGCTTTGTACAAGCAGAATTTATTTCCTTAATTTGAAAGCTATTAGAATATATGGCAGTCATAAAGACTGTTCTCAAATATTCTACAACTCTCTTTTGTGCACAAGGTTTTTACCTGGTTGTATTGACCATATGACTTATTTGCCCAATAAAATGTGAATGGAGCTGATATGCAGAAACCAAGAGCCAGTAAGTGCTTGGCCACCTGATTTCTTTTTCCTCTATTCCAATAAAATATACTGTCAATTTAAAAAAAAATTGTGACAATTCAAGAGAACTCATATCAGGTAATTATGAACTGAAGCTCAAGAAATAGAAACAATTTTACGAAGAAGTGTAAACATCAAAATTATACTTTAAAAAATCCTCTCAAGATTGGTCTCTTTATTTTAAAAGAGAACAAGTACCCACCCTGCCATCCCTCCTATAACCCTTACTGTTAGTAGACCAAAGTCAAGAAATAGAATATTCCTAGCATCCTCACATACCTCCCATACATTCCCCCTCCTAATCACAACTTCCTCCCTCTCCCCGGAGGTAACTCTACACTGATTTTTATGGTAATAACTTCATCTTTTAGAAATAATTTTATTGTTTAAGTATGTAGGCCTTTGCCAGTGGCTCAGTGGATAGAGTGTCAGCCTGGCATACGAACATCCCGAGTTCGATTCCAATTCAGGGCACACAGGAGAAGCGACCACCTCCTTCTCCATGCCTCCCTCTTCCTCTTCTCTCCATCTTTCCCTCCCACAGCCAGTGGCTTGACTAGTTCCAGCATGGCCCTGGGCACCAAGGATGGCTTGGCTGGTCTAAGCCTATTGGCCTCCAGCACTAAAAATAGCTTGGTACTCGAGCATTGGCTCAGGCAGGGTTGCTAGGTGAATCTCCATCTGAATGGATGCAGGAGTCTGTCTATCTCCCATCCTCTCACCTAAAATAAACAAACAAAAAAAAGTATGTATCCCCTAATGATATAGCTAAGTTTCTCCATAAAAAGTATGTATCCCCTAATGATATAGCTAAGTTTCTCCATGTTTTTGTATTTTACATAAGTAGAATATGTTCTGTGTCTGTTTTATTCCCTCAAAACATATTAAATATCATTCCTGGTGTACTACATTAGTTTTTGTTGCGGTATAGTATTCCATTGTATGAATAATTACAATGTATTTATCTATTCAACTGTTGGTAGACATTTTTGTGTTTGAAGTTCAGGACTATTAAAAACCATACTGGTATGAACATTCTTTTAAATACATCTTAGTTTATAAGTACATAAAGTGAAATTTCAGGGTCACATATATGTATTTATGACTTTACTTAATACTTTAGACACTACGAATAGTATATGAGACTTCCTATAGCTCCATATCCATGTATTATCTTTGTAGCACTTGTTGCTACCTAAATATTTGCTTTTATTTGTTTAAAGTCTGTCTTCCCACAGTGTAGACTGTAACCTCCATATGAGCAGGGCTTTTGCCTACCTTGTCCATTGTATTATGCCTTGCACGTAGAACAGTGACTGGAACAGTTCCTGACACACAACTGGGGCTGACCAAATAGTTGTTGAATTACTAAGTTAATAAATGAAAATTCCAGCCCATTAGTAAAATCAGCCGAAACTAAGCAGGACAACTGGTTTTGCTCATTGACTCCAAAAGTGCTTATATGTTATGTAATAAAAAATGGATATATAGTAGCTTAACTGTCATGACTCCAACTATGGAATACTCTATATGTACAAAGTAAAAGTGAAAGAAAACAAAACTTAGAAATATTTGTCTTACAAGCACTCAGCGGTATTTCTTCCCACTTTTACCTTTTACATATTTTCCAAAATTTCTTCAATAATTTCCCTTTGTGAAAAAAAGGTAAACTTTAAAATATATAGCGGTAATGAAAAAGAATGAACCACTGATAATATATGTAATAGTGAATGATTCTCACAGAAAAAAAGGTTACGTAAAAGAAGTAAACACAAAAGAGTATTATTCCATGAGTCTGAAATTTAGAAACAGTCAAAACTCATCTATGGTGATAGAGGTAAGACTAACGGTTACTTTTGTGAGGATACTGAGTGAGAGAGAACATGAGGGAGCTTTCAAAGGTGATGAAAATGTTCTATATCCGGTCCTTCGGGATGGTTACCTAAGAGGGACATACGTAGAAAATCCATCAAGCTATAAACGTAAGGTTTGTGTACTTTATGGTACATAAATTAGACTTTAATTTTAAAAATGAAAGAAACATGTAAGTCAAGAATGGATAAAAACAGCTTGACCAGGCAGTGGCACAGTGTATAGTATGTCAGACTGAGATGCAGAGGACCCAGGTTCGAAATCCATAGGTCACAGGCTGAGTGTGGGCTCATCCGGCTGGAGCGCAAGCTCACAAGCTTGAACGTGGGGTTGCTGGCGTGAAGGTGGGAACATAAACATGGTCCCATGGTCGCTGTTTTGAGTCCAAAGGTCGCTGGCTTGAAGCCCAAGGTCACTGGCTTAAGCAAGGAGTCACTCACTCTGCTGTAGCCCCCTGGTCAAAACACATAGGAGAAAGCAATCAATGAATAATTAAGGTGCTACAACGAAGAATTGATGCTTCTCATCTCTCTCCCTCCTGTCTGTCTGTCCCTATCTGTCCCTCTCTCTGTCTCTGTCACCAAAAACAGTGGATAAAAACAAAAACTGAAAACAAATTTTTTGATTTCTAGTTTTTTGCAACCATGCTAACTGTATTTCAATTAAAATAAAATAGAGATCCAGAAAGGTTTTAAGTGTGTTACAAGATTTAAGTGCAGTACAAGATTTGTAAATCAAATTCCTCATACCACATAGAAGCAAAATATTCTTCTCACAGTTTCTGAGCCTTTTTGCTTTCCTCTTCTTCAAATTCCTCTTTTGCAGAATGAGACATAGCATACATTTAGAATGTGTTTGGATATCAGCAGGGGAATGTAGCACAGCTTTTCTCATTCTAAGGAAAATTGAATTTTCCAAAATCACTAAAAATAATAGTTTTCAGCAATAGATATACTGAAATGATTCACTTAGAAAATGAGATATATGCCATCCAGTTAATAGGTTAGGAAAAAATTCTCCTTTTTTCTCAGTTCCTTTGGGAAAATAGCATTTAAAAAATAATACAAGTCTAAACTATGTTTCATGTACTCTCAACTATAAACCTACTTTTGCCCACCTCTGTATAATGCTTTACTGTAATGCTGATGAGGTTTTTCTCATTGTTCTCACGGTACTGCCCACTTTTCGTGAATCAATAAAACAATATTCAAAAATTAGTCTATTATAAAAAAACTGTAATTAAAAAATAAAATCTAGTCATACATTTGTAATGATTATCTGACTATATTTTAAAACAGGATAGACCTTAGAAACAAAACAAGCCCCACCTAATTCATTCAACTACTGAGTGCCTGTTATGTGACAGAAACTTAACTGGATGCTGAAGGCATAAAAAATGAATTAGATATAGACCCTTCCCGAGAGACAATCACAGTGAAGTGGAAGATACACAAACAGATAATGGTACTTTACAACCGACAAAACCATGAGAATGTGAATGAATTAGCTTTAGATTGAACTGACCATTGTGCACAGGAGAGGTAACAGAAATACTAGAGGCAAGAGAGCACTTGCAACGCTACTCACCATCTGGAAGTAAATTAATAAGGGACTAAATTAAGATTAAGGCAATGGAACTATAAAGAGCACGAATGATCTACAACAGACTAAATCAAACTAAAGAGAGAAATCACAGGCTAAGATCAATGTGGATCAACAGAGGTAATACAGACACAAAAAACCAGTAATAGAACTATCAGACAGTCTATGCCCAAAGGTGGCAGACAGGAATAGAAAAGGGCCAAGGGGCAACAACAGCCTGATTAGTTGGAACACCACATTGGCTGCAGCTAAGTCAAATCAGCCCGTATTCATCCCCTGCACAACACCACTGGCAGTGAGACAGGTTACACGACAGACACCAGGAGGGAGTAATGAGTATGAGTTCTTAAATAGAGCAGTGTCCCGGGTGGCTAATGACACCTAGAAAGAAAGGGAAGTGTTCATACCCAGTAGATCAGCCACCGGGATATCTAGCACAGAAATATTTTCTACTTGCTCTTTTACTCTCGTGGAAAACTGAGTGAAAATTCCAATGGCAGGTCTTAGCCCTCACCCAAGCAGGTTGCATAAAGAGAGGGTGGAGAGAATCTGGCAATGAATTTCAATTATAAACATGCATATATAACACTAGGAAACAAAATTTTTGTTGCATCCACAAAAACAATTGTCTTACCTATTTCAAGTGTGCTGATCTCAAATCTGACATTAGTTTTTCTCTGTCAGCTACAGTATATTTTGCAATTCAAGATTTTTAGGTTTTCATCTTATTGTAAAATTTTCAACATTTAGTTAGAATGTCTTCTTGGGCATCATCTTTGTGAAAATATAATAATTTATACAATGCAGTAAATACACTAATACACTACAAGATATGATTGCATCAGAATTTTTCTACAATTTTGAAATAGAACATATTAAAACACTTATTTTAATCATAAAATTTTTGCAAAATTTATTTAAATTCTATTCAGGCAAAAATTTGTGTTTGTAGCTCTTGCGTTGGTGTACTTATTGAGGACAATCTCGTTTGATGCTCCAACAGCAATCTGCTCATCACTAACAGCTCCAAGATTTTCGGGAAATTTATCAAGGTGACAGCTCAAGAAGTGAATCTTAATGCTCATGTTACATCCAATGTCACGGAAAGCCAACAGCATCCTTTGAACCAGAAGTTCATAGTTTTCTACTTTTTTGTTGCCAAGGACATTCTTTATAACTGCCACAAAAGACTGCCATGCTGCTTTCTCCTTCTTATTCATCTTCCTGGAAAATTCTTTGTCACGTATGAGGAATTGAATTTGAGGTCCATTGAATACACCTGCCTTTATCTTATCAAAAGACAAGTCGGGAAAAGCAGAAATAATAAGTTGAAAGCATCCACTTTCTCTATTCAAAGCCTGAACAAACTACTTCATTAAGCCAAATTTGATTTGAAGTGGGGGAATAATGATCCAGTCTCGATTAACTACAGGTTTATTCACAATATTTTACATCCCTACTTCCAGAGCTTCACATTTCAGCCACTCTTCTGTGTCCAGTGTTTCTCCTGAGCTCGGCTGTTCCACAAACAAAGAAGCAAGGATACTTCGTGAAACCTCTCTGTTGTCCTAGCAGGAAATTTACCATTTTAAGATCCACACAAATGATCCACTTATGCTCCTCATACTTCAGTAAGTCGAGAACAATTTTTATGTCATTATAATCTTCTCGCAGATTAGTTGAATAACCAATTGGAACCACTGCATAAACATTACCTTTGTGTAGGAGAACACATTTCAGACTCCGTTTAGAGCTGTCAAGAAATAGCCACCATTCTGTTAGACTGTAAGTGGTAACACCATTCTGTTAGACTGTAAGCTGGCTGAGAAGACTACTATATCATGACAGTAAACAAAGTGTTTGTCTTCGGAAAAAAAGTCCACAAAAATTTGTTCACGCTTCCTGAAATGGGATACTTTAGCTGACTGGTGAAGTCCATTCTTTTCTTGAAGCCTGGAGGCTAAGAACTCAGCTGCTTTCTTTGATAGGCCCAAATCTCTTACTAAGTCATTCAATTCAGGTTGGCTAAACTGCTGACGGATTTAGTTGGCTAAACTCAGAGTGTAGGATAGGTCGTATTGCTGAAGGAATATTAGGATATGCGATAATATGCCGTTTTTTCTTGCTGATGCCCTTTGTATGGATCAGACAGAAATAACAGTCACTGCTGTAGTTCTTAGGTTCACGCCAAACCATGGGAATACCAAAAAGCATTCCTTTGCGTTTTTCTTTTGTCCTGTCATGAAGCATTTCCTCGCAATTATGACACACAATATGAGGAGCCCAATTCTTGTCTTGATCGCCAAGGGTAACTTGAAAATAGGCAGTATATGCATGTGTCACAAATCATGAAATATTGCGCCTTTGACGTTGAAGTGTGTAACAACCACATATAGAACAGAAGGTGTCAGGACTATTCTTACATTTACGCCTACTCAAAGAAACCATGATTCAATCTTAAAACCAAATAAGAGGGTGTTTTTATCAGATAATAATTTTTTACATTTAAAAACAACTACAATTATGTAAAAGTGATGTTTGTAAAACATTAATTGCCTTGTGATTATGTTCAATCCAAGAGTTGTTGCCTTTTAACTCCAATTTAAAAACCAATGCATGCCATTGACTGTAACAAAAAGAAATTAAAATTGCATAAAAACTAGAGCATGCACTGAAAAATAGATTTCAGATTTGGAACCAGTGATGCAGAAATATATAGAAAGAGTTCTAAAACCTCATGCAACAGAAAATGGAAAAAAATTGTTCCCCAGTGAGCAAACATTTAAGAAATGTAATTACTACTTAAGGCAGAAAATAAGATCAACAAATGAATATATTCTAAGAAAATTAAATATCACAGTATGATTTTAAAATATATCAACTTCTAGCCATATTATAGTAAGTGAAATCAGATGTACCCTTTTTTTAGAACAAGTAGAAAACTGGAAAAAATATATAAACCAACTATGTTGAGACAGTGGACAACACATACGACCGTGATCCCTGAGATGGGAAACAAATGAGGGAGGTATTGGACCTCCTGGCTGAATACCTGGAGGCACATTCTGACTTCATAGCACAAAGCTCCCAAGCAGAGCATGGCTAGGGTGCTAAGTAGAGAAGACAAAAATCAGAATTTAAAATAGCTGAGATTTCCAGAAGATGGGGAACAAAGTTTTGCAGAGAAGGGAGCTAAGCAGAAAAAGGAAGCTCAAAGAATTTACACTTTAACAATTAAAATCTCCAGGTGATTATTATGCACATTCAGGTTTGAAGAATACTAATACAGGTAACAGCAGTTCTGAAGATCAACTTTTTACTGGCTGCTCACCGGCTATCATAGCTTTATGTTATAAGGCAGAGACTAATCAAGAAAAGGATAATACAATACAGTCCAGTTTATCTGGCCTGCAGCCTAGCTAATCTGGCACAGTGTGATATTCCTCCTACTATGCTTTAATATTGTTAATATATTGTTATTTTAAACCATTGTCGAAAGATTCTTCATAACTCCACAGCTATATATACTTTTTTTCTTTTTTTGACAGAGACAGAGAGAGACAGACAGAGAGAGGGATAGATAAGGACAAACAGACAGGAAGGGAGAAGAGAGATGAGAAGCATCATTTCTTCGTTGCGGCACCTTAGTTGTTCAATGATTGCTTTCTCCTATGCACTTTGACAGGGAAGGGGTCTCCCGTGTCCCAGTCCAACGTTCTATCCACTGCGCCACCGCCCGGTCAGGTTATGTACACTTCTTTTTTAAACTTCTTTTTTATACACTGTGGTACCTTTTGTTTGGGAGTGTCTTTAATGTGCAATGAAGAATAACTCTACAAAGTTACTTTAATAAAACATTTTTCTTTCAATACAAATGTAATATCTTTTTTCTCCATGATAAATAAAATCACAGCAGTTTCAACTCATTATAACCCACGCCAAAAAGTACCAGAAAATGAGCCATGCAGAAGACAGTTTCTATTGTGATGAAATAAAAATTTTCTAGAAAAGCAAGTGATAGGTTCCAAAAATATAGACCTACCTTTCTAGTGAAAAGTTAAAATATTAAAATTCCATCTACTTGAAAGGACACCAATTAGATTAAATCTTGCTTTCAAAATCAAGGTACAAAAACTCAGATGTTAATAATTACACTAAATTTTGACATCCTTAAAGGATTCTGATTTTTTAAAAAGTGGCCTATTTCTGTCATAACTATATAGGAACCCAAAGCACTCCAAGGTTAGTAATTTGAAGGAACTGCATTAAAGGTAATCAGAAATCCACTGTTAGGTTTTTATTTTTCATGTGATAAAGAAAAGAACCTAATTTTTAAAAATTAGTAATATTTGGTTAGGAAATCAGCCATTCTGAATTAAATAAAAATTTCAGATAATTATACAACAACCAGATTTAATTATAAGTTCTGAAGAAATTCTAAAATATATTTCATATTTTATGTACATATTCTTAATTTCATGTTGTTTCAGGGTAAGTTTTTTAATGTCAACTATTCTATGTGCTAAAATAGCTCAAAACTCTTAGAAGGTATCCAAGAAAATAGGACTCAGCTCATCAATTCCCTCAGACTCCTGTTTATACAATGACTTTTTTCTTTTATCCTTTGATGTTATCTCTCCTGCAAGGTTTATTTCTTACCTGTCTCTATGTCTAATTTGTTGTCACAGCTTATTTCCTGATTTAAAATAATTTTAACCCACAGAAGAACTCAGGTTCCCAAGGGAAATCATAAATATAATGTGTAAAATTACCATTTTGCTTACAAAAAGGGTATAGTTTCCTTGCTAGATGGTAAAATATACAAGTTTTATGATAGCCATTTTGACTATGTTTCTTAGTATTTACTTCTGTAATCAAAATATTTTAGAAAGTAAAAAGTGCTATACTTTGACTACTAGAATGAGAATACAGCACAGTATTATAATTTACTTTGGGTGAAAGTTGACAGATCAAAAGATAAATATAGACTTTAGTCTCCTCAATACTCCTTAGGAAGAAAACATGGCCATATTCTGAAGAAAATGTATTGTCCCACAATTTCTGTGGAGTGTATCTAGACACCAGCAACCCCTCTCCAACAAGAACCTTTAAAAACAAAATGGGGCCTGACCTGTGGTGGCGCAGTGGATAAAGCATCGATCTGGGAACACTGAGGTCGCCAGTTCAAAACCCTGCACTGGTCTGGTTAAGGCACATATGGGAGTTGATGCTTCTAGCTCCTCCCCCCTTTCTCTCTCTCTCTCTCTCCTTTCTAAAATGAATAAATAAAAAAAATTTAAAAAAAATGGGTCACAGTAACAATTTAGAAACCTCATTTAACTTTTTTCATCACCCTCTGAAAAAACCCTCAAATGACAAAATATAATTCTCTCCTCAATTTTATCCTGGGTCACAGAATACACACACACATACTCACACACACACACACACACACACACACACAACACACACACACACACATTATTGTCACCCCTTGTTTGTAAGACTGCTATAAGATTAGGAAAAGGTAAAGCACTAAAGAAAATAACAGCATATGTTGGCATGCTCCTTGCTTATAACAGTAGAAGTAGCAAATAGACCCCAAAACTAATGATTCAAACACAAGTTTACTTCTTGCTCATGCATTAGCAAAACTGGATGCATGAAAAGTGAGTAGGTGCTCCTCAACCATGAAAGCATACAAGATTCAAAGAGGACTGCTGCCTTCAATAGATGGCTTCCATGGTTACCCTACAGGTCATCTCCATTCCAGACAAAAAGAAAAATATATACTCAGAGGATCCCTCATAAGAAGTTTTCATGGCACACAGTATTTGTTTACTCTGTCAGTTAGAACTCAGTCACATGACCATACCTAATGCCAGAAAGCCCAAGAAACAGTCCAGTTGTAGGTCCAAAAAGAAGAGAAAACAGTACATTTTGCGTGATATTCTCCAGGTCATTTCTTAACAATAGGACTCTTTATCATGTACTTCTCAGGAATATAATGATGATATTGACGATGAAGACATCCTTCACAAGTGCACAGCACTATTTAACAAAATAACATTTATAACATAGATTATCTCATGGATTACTAAATGTTATAGTAAATGAAACAAGCAATACACCCAGGAGTTGATGAAACTGTGTCAAAGATGTTACATAATTTACAAAGGTCCTACAGCTCAAGTGAATTAATGGGAAAAAACTGCAGGCCCTCTAACTACAAGTTCAATTTTTTCACTATTTCAAGAAGCTTATTATTTACACATTTACTGAGCACCTGTGTGTGCCCAGAATTATGCACAGAATACAAAAATGAGATGTGATTTCTACCCTCAAGGAACCTAACAGCTTTGTGAGAACACACAGAGCACATTTTGGAAAACAAATTTTATCAAAAAAGATCTGCATTTGGGGATTTCCCCAGTGGTGTACGAAAGTCCCAGCTTACAAATAATTGTATTCCAATAGTTCATTTTGAAGATAACTATAAATTTATATTTCTGGGAACTTAACTCTCTGCACTTCTCTACTTAGTTCTGAACATAACACCTAAGATGAAATCTGCATGGTAGTAACAAAGTCAAGCAAGGGACTCTGCAAACAGAAGGATCCCTTTTTTGTTGTTGTTCATCTAAATCATTCCACTCTCTAATTCTTTGCATTATCTTGGAAAGAAATTCAGTGAATTTATTGGAGATAGAAAACTTAATATTCTTTCTGTGAGGGTTGAAAAGGAAGTTTCCTATATCACTTTGGAGAGTGTACTGGATAAGCTAGAATGATTACTATCAAATAAATCCCATGTAAAGTAGCAACACTGAATACTGTAACAAAAGAAATAGGAAAACATGACTTAAAAACAATAAAATACCTAGTATGTCAATTATATCTCAAAAGATACCATTTTCACTTATTATATTTATAAAGCTTATACATTAAATTAACACTCTTATGAGCTTAGGTTCAAGGAGATGGCCACTTTTATATGTTGCTGCTAGGAATATAAAATAGGTTATAGTATTTCTGGAAGGTAATTTGACAATATTAAGAACCTTAAAAACCATTCATCTCATTTAACCTGAGGATTCTACTTCTGAGTAATTATTTGAAAAAAAATCATCTAAAATGATCATAAAAATTTATGAGTAAATATAATCAATAGAGTATCCTTTATAACATTAAAAAATAGAAATGGTAATTGGGAAATAATTACAGGAATTATGGTAAGTTTATATTATTATTATTAATGCAGGTTTTAAATTGGTTCTTTTTAATAATATGAAGAAACGCTTAAACCAAAATATTAAATTAAAAATCAGAGTATCGCCTGACCTGTGGTGGCGCAGTGGATAAAGCGTCAACCTGGAAACACTGAGGTCGCCAGTTCAAAACCCTGCACTGGTCTGGTCAAGGCACATATGGGAGTTGATGCTTCCAGCTCCTCCCCCTTCTTCTCTTTCTCTCTCTCTCTCTCTCTCTCTCTCTCTCTCTCTTTCTCTCACTCTGTGTCTCCTCTCTAAAAATAAATAAAATAAAAAGAAATTAAAAAAAAAATCAGAGTATCAGTGCAGTTTCAACATAAGGAAAAAGACCAGGTAAAACTAGACATTTAAAAAGAAAATCATGGTTAGAAGAGCATGATTACTTTTCTAATAAAAATAAATGAAATGGAGTTTTATATTTATCAAATATGCTAACTTCTCTGTTAAATATTAGTCATCTTGATTTTCTTAATTCTCTATAAAATGAGTATAAGATTTAAATATTAGTTAATATATATATAGAAATGTTTCCAATAATGTTAAGTACAAAACAACACATATGTAAAATACAATTTGCTTAGAAGACCAGTGATTAAAAATGTAAGAGCAGAAATCACATAGTGTTAAGCTAATGGAGAAAGAAAGTATTTTTATTTTTCAAAATGTAATTTAATGGTAATGTTAATGTTACCCTTTTTGGTATATTTGGAAAAAAAATTCTTTCAATTCTCATAAAAGAAATATTAATTGCAAACCCTTAAACCATATATACAAAAATGACTTTGAGAAACTTTATAAGGAAGTTAGTTACACAATAAGAACTATTCTTTTAGTAGCAAATCAAAGGGGATTAACATACGTTTACTATATTAGATAATATCTGCTTTAGTGTTATTTACTACTAACACACTAATTCTACCCTGTCCCTCTGAAATACCAACATTTATCCTTACCATGCAATTATATATTGAAGTTAAAAAATAAATACACTTGTAAAGTTTGTATGTCAAATCACATGGGCAATCAGAACATTTACTTGGAAAGGGAATGTGACTGAGTAGTCTACATTGAAAGGGTTTACAAAAGCAGTAAAATTTGTTAGGAAAATAAACACCCAGTTCCCTAGTTAGATACTGTTTAAGAATTAAACGTTTTAGACGTTTTGCCAATTTAAAATTTGACTTTTAAAATATAAGAGTTTTTATAATAAAACAAAAACTCACTTTATTATTATAATGGTGGGCAAGCAAATCCAGTTGCAGTAAAGGTAAATGTTAGTATACTGTAATATGCATAAAAATTAAACTAGGCCCTGACCAGTTTGCTCAGTGGATAGAGCATCAGCCAGTGTGTGACCTTCCAGTTTGATCCCCTGTCAGGGCATACATAGGAAGCCACCATCTGCTTCTCCACAAACACACACACCCCTTTCCTCCTTCTTTCTCTCTTCCTCTCTGGCACAGTGGCTTGATTGGTTCCAGCATCAGATCAGCCTCAGGCACTGAGGATAACTCAGTTGATTCTAGCATCAGGCCTCAGACTGGTGGAGGGGTGGACCCCTTGCAGGGAGCATGTTAGATTCTGTTTCTCTATCTCCCCTCCATATATATCACTACATTCACATTATTTATCATTACAAACTTAAACTAAATTGCTAACACTTAGGAAATTGTCAGAGGAAAACTTGTGACTGTGACCTTGGTCCTGATGCTAAGAAAGTGTGTCGTATTTGGGTTTCTTGGGAACAGTAAGGTAAGGGAGGGTAAAAAGTGAAGATGACAGTGACATACACCCCTCCGTTTTGGAAATGTATTCATTCACAAAAACACAGTTACTCAAAACTTCTAAGAAAAACAGCTAGGTAAATCACTCAAGTTTTCAAATGCCCTTCACCTTACATTGCCATTTTAAAAAATAGAAAGGTCCTATGTTATTCTCTTTTCAAACTCCACATTACTCTGGGAAAAATACTGAAAAAGTTGAAAACTGGAAGAAGAAGAAGAAGAAGAAGAAGAAGAAGAAGAAGAAGAAGAAGAAGAAGAAGAAGAAGAAGAAGAAGAAGAAGAAAGCCAAAAAGGCTGCAATGTTAGAACACCCACAATGAGGCAGAGTAAGTTAAACACACAAGGTTTTATCCTAAAGAACGGTTGTGTTTCTCCCGTTTTACTGAATTATTTAATTTGCATGTCTTAAAGTAGGAGAGCCTGAGGAGAGCGGCCTGAGACAGGGGTGTGTGGGGGGGGGGCAGGTTAGGTGAGAACAGACTCCTGAGGAAAAGTGTGCGGGGCACCAGGATGTGCAATGGAGAAGGTGCTGACTCACCGTCGGGAGGCAGGTAAGGCTTTAATTTACCAGGACACAGCGACATCTGCCCGGCTTGAGGAACACGGATTCACAGCCAGAAGGCACACCTGAGAAAGTGACAGTCCACGGTAAGAAAGACCAAGTCACCGAGCGTGCAAATGCATTTTAACCAGTGCCACTCTCTGGAGACTTAGATGAAAATACCTCAGGCAGCAGATGAAGTTAGCTTGACACCAAATCAGCCACTGTCTAGCAAAGGTGGGGGAGAAGATGGACAGGGGCCACCGGGAAATCTTGGCCACGAGGGTCCCTTCCTCGCCGGCGATGGGGTCGCCGAGTCACGGGGACCGCAGGATGCTCAGTCTCCCGCGTCGCAGGGCAGGCGATCCCCTCCTGGGGCTGCCGACGTCAACCCCCGGCACAGCCCAGGAGCACCGAGCACCCTTCCCACCCAAACCCGCGACACCGGGGAAGACGCGAATGTGGGCTCCCCAGCAAGGCCACAGACCAGGTCACGGCGGTGGAAGACTGTGGACGAAAGCCGCGTGGCCACCACTGGTGTTTCTAGCCCGACAGCACTGGGGTCCAAGGACCAGACCGACCCCCTGGCGCTCACGGGTCCCGGGCACCGCCGGGTCCTCAGAGCCAGGTCCTCTCGCCTCAGCTCGGGACCCCCGGCCCGCTGCCCCGCCCTCCCGGCGGACAGCTCGGCTCCCGACCCCTCTCAGCGGACGCCCCGCCGAGCCCGCCTCACCTCCATCCCCGGGATCCGGCGCCGCAGCCTCACCACTGCGAGGTTCACCCTGCCCCGCGCGCCCTCCACGTCGGAGCCCCACCGCGCCCGCCCGCGCCGCAAGTGTTCACGCCATCACCGCGACCATGCGGGGCCCCGGCTGCGGGACACGGAGGATGGGAGCAGGGCTGGCTCGGGGGCCGGCGGCGCCGCTGACCTTGGAAACCCCTGAGGATCTCTCTTTTCCGACGGGACCTTCCAGTTCCGCAGGCTTAGCCAGGCGCATCGCCAAAGACTGTGCTGACGTCTGGGCTGCCGAAGAGGCGGGGCGGACCAGCGGTGGGTCATCCTGGTGACAGGAGCAGTGCTGACGCCGTGGGGAGGGAAGGGTGGCCGGCCTACGCCGCGTTCCTTCTGCGCTCAGGTGCTGTTAGCTGTCCCTGCCGCCCAGCACTTGCCAAGGGCAGGGTGACCCCGGGAAGAAGTTTGTGGGTCCCAGGGCAGGTAGCACACAAATGACAAGGAGAAGGTGCTGAAAGGGTCACTCTGATCATAACCTTAGGAATGGGTCCTCATCTCAAGTTTTAGTGACAATTCAAGCAAGCTGTTCACACAATTCACAGACTTATTTTTACTTGTTACCACTCTTCTTCCTAGGCAGTGGGAGTAAAAACACCAATTACCTTCCTTCAAGAAGCTGATTTTCAGTTTCTCAAATGTTTTCAAGTTTGGAGGTCAGGAGAAAACAGAAAGGTCCTGCTAGGCCACATGGAGAGGAAGGGATGTAGACACAGAGTAACATTCGGCTTCCCGCTTTTCAGTTAAAATGATTCTTTGACAAAACCAAATACAAGAATTGCTGGTGCACAGGCCAACCAGATACTAGCACATGCAAGCTTTGAAATAGTCTGTAATTTATCTCTGTGATTACTTGGGGTGCTATATAAATCAGTAGTGCCCTGTTCTTGATTGCATCGTTGCACTATTTGTGTGTGTATTTAGTTTCCTACAATTTCATCACATATGTAGATTTGTATGTCATCAACACAGTCACACAGTCAACATACTGAATATTTCTGGTGCTATGAGGGTCCTCATGCATCCCCCCCAACCCCCAACCCCTGTCCCTCACTCCTGGAAACTACTCATGTGTTCATTTGGAATTGAATTTTTTCACTCAGCATAATTCTCTGGACATCCATCCAGGTTGGTGTGTGTATCAATAGTTGATTATTTTTATGGCTGAGCAGTATTCCATTGTGTTGGTTTACCACAGTGTGTACCTCTCCACCTGTTGGTGGGTAGATGGGTTGTTTCCAGGTGTTTGGGTTATTACAAATAAAGCTGCGATGAACGTTTGCATACAGGTTTTCATAGGAGCATAAATCGTCATTTTTCTGGGATTAATGCTCAAGAGTGTACTTGCTGGTTCATATGGTTCATTTTATAAGACATTAATAACTGCTTAGTTTTGCATGCTTAGTTTTTAGGAAATTGACAACTTTTGCAGTGATGTACCATTTTATATTCTTCTCACCAGTGTTTAGTGTTGTCATTAATTTTTATGTTGGGCACTCAGACAAGTGTATAAATGGCATTTCATTGTTTTAATTTGCATTTCCCAAATGGCTAGTGACATTGCACTGCTTTGCACATGCTTACTTGCCATGTGTGTATCTTTGGTGAAATGTTAGCTACTGTGTTCTCTCTGTTTTCTAATTGAGTTGTTTGTTCATTTTACTCTTGAGTTTGAGAGTTCTTTTTATACTCTAGATAGTAATTCCTTGTCAGATTTGTGGTTTGCAAGTAATATTTTCTCCCAGTCTACACTTTGTCGGAATCTTTTTAGTCTTTTCAGAACAAATTTAAAAACTTTTTATGAGGTTCAATCTATCCATTTTTCCTCTATTTGTTTTTGGTGTCAAGTCTAAGATTTTTTTTACCTTAGCTTCTGAACATTTTCTCCTATTTAAAAAAAATACTTTATAGTTTTACTTTTTCTATCAAAGTATGTGATCTACTTGGAGGTCATTTTTGTATAAAATGTGTATTTAGGTTAAGGTTTATTATTTGCCTATGGACGTCCAGTTTCTCCAGCAACATTTGTCGAAAATGCTATCTTTGACTTGCTTTTGCATCCTTGTTAAAATTCAGTGGGATTAGGTCCTGGCTGGTTGGCTCAGTGGGGGAGCATTGGCCTGGCGTGTGGAAGTCCTGGTTTGATTCTGGTCAGGGTACACAAGAGAAGCAATCATCTGCTTCACCACCACCACCTCTCCCACAGCCATGGCTCAAATGAGCAAGTTGGCCCCAGGCACTAAGGATGGCTCCAGGGTCTCACCTTCAGTACTAAAATAGCTCGGTCAGTTGCTAAACAATGGAGTAGTGTCCCCTGATGGGCAGAACATCAGCCCCACACGGGGGTTGCTGGGTGGATCCCAGTCAGGGCACATGCTTACTTGCCATGTGGAGTCTGTCTCTCTGCCATCCTGACTCTCACTTGATTAAAAAAAATAAAAACCTCAGTGAGATTATGAGTGTGAGTCTGTTTCTAGATTCTCTATTTTTTACCATTGACGTACAGGGTATGGCGAAAGTAGGTTTACAGTTGTGAGTACTTGAAACACAGGGTTAATACTTGTATTTTTATTTCATTATTTGTAATATTTTCATTAATATAAGCAACTGTGAACCTACTTTTTCCCCACCCTGTATACTACACACTAATTAGTAATCTTCAGCTAATACCACACTGTCTTTAAATGTTTTAGTAGTTAAAAATTTAAAAGTAAAAGAAAACAGATATAATTAATAATTTTACAGATATTATTTTGAAATATTTATAAGCTGACAAGAAGTTGAAAAAATAATATACAGATCCTGTGTACCCGGACCCAGGCATCCCCAGTGGAAACAGATCTACAGTGCATTACCACACCAGGACATTAACATCAATCAGTACAATACCACTAGCTGGATTACAGACCTTACTAGGATTTTCGCCAGGTTTTGCATCTGTTCATGCCTGTGTGCATGTGTGTGTGTTGTTTTATCAAAGTGACATTTATTTTAAGAATATACTTTATTTTGCCCAGTATATCTAAAATGTTTCCATTTCAGTGTATATCAATATAAAAGTGATTACTGAGATATTTTACATTATTTTACTTGTATTAAAATTTCAAAACTTGGTGGTATTATACTTTATATTCATGTACGATTGGTGCTATGTACGAAATATTTGTTTTTAAAAATTGACTCTTAAAAATGTCTGAAACTGATTAGGTAGTTATTTTATATCCCTGCTATCAATACAAATGCAATGTGACTTGCCATAAATAAGAAGAAAGTATAAAAAAACTAGATAAAATTATAATTGCATTCAGAGTCTGAAGCCAGCCTGAGGTTTGTTTTCTCTTTGTAAAAACATAGATTGTAAAGTGTTGAGGGGACGTTAAGACACAGTGGCACCAGACTGGCCTCCTCCTAATCAGAAGTCGAAGGAGAGTTAAATGGGAACTTTCTCACACTGTGCCGTGCCAGTAACCTAACTCATCTTGGAACCAGCATGAGGTCTCTCCGAGTTTCATCCCGTGTGTGGTGGGTAACTGGGAAGACAGTCACTGAAAAGTCCGCTGTGCTGGGCCCTGTGCTCAGGACAGGTGAAATGTAGGCGGGAAAAAAAAGGCTCTTAGCATAAATAACTTTCAGCAGAAATTACTTTCTCTAAAACAAAGAGACTTTTAGCAGAACTTACTTTCTCTAAAAGACTCCCTACCCCTGGCCTTGGGGCTGGTTTCCCAGGTTGTGGCCTTGGGCTGATTTTGCAAGGTTGCAGGTGTACCCAGAATGTTTCTCCCTGAATTAACCCTATAGATAAGCATTGTAAATGAGCTTGTTTCACTGCTAGGCTTCTACTCCTCCCCATCCCCCAATTGAGCAGCAGTGAGAGGTGGCTGGAGAGGAAACAAGGAAGAAGGCTGCTGGGCGGTAGATGGACAGGAGGGTCCAGGCTGGGAGCAGCAGGCACATAGAAGAAGGTTGCTGGGCCATCCAGGTACAGGGTCATGGAAGCCTTGCCTAGCTTGGCAGTAAAAATAGAGAGGTGGGTTTGGATGAGTCGTCAGGAAGTTGGTGGGAGGGAACCACTCAGGACAGACCCTTGGGCAGGGTATACCCAGAACCTTTTTCCTGAAGTCCTGAGTAAGTAAAGGATTCTCCTCTTCCAACTCAGGCCCAGGGAACTTCCTTCCCTCTCTCCTCCCTTCCCACCCCTCTACATCCTTCCTTCACCTTCTCAGCCCCATCTGCGCCCAGAGGTCAGCAGACTCAGAACCTCAGTTACCTGGGCTGTGTAACAGAAAGAAAACCAACTCCCCTCCTCCCCAGTGAAACCCCACAAGTAAAAAAGGTTGAAAGCTGTGGCCTTCCTGAGGCCACTGCTGTACGTAAAGCATGTGGTCAGTTTGTTCATCTTTGTGTCCTCAGGACCCAGCCCCATGCCGGGCATCTGGGAGACCCTCAGCCAATATGATGGGTGCGTGGATGGATGGACAAATGGAACATCTTGCTCGTCTTACATCCCATAGTCCTAGCTTGGTGCCTAGCACATAGTAAGAGAGTAGGTGCTTATCGAATTCAATGAATACCTGAATGAATGAATGAATGAATGAGAAGGAAAGAAGGAAAAAACAGTCTTCTCTGTTCAGTATCTTCAAGGCTTACTATACTGCCTAGCACAGAGTCAGGGCTCAACAACCATTTCAGTGTGTACGGGAAGAAGGGAGGAAAGGAAGGAATGAGGAAAAGAAGGATGGATTGAAAGAAAGAAGTAGCCTTGCTCACATCTTTGTATCACCAGGCCCTAGCCAGTGGCTGGCACATAGTAGGTGCTCAGTTCATGTATATTGGATGTTACTCTATGAATGTGAAATGGGTGTTTCCAGGTCTTAGGGTCCCAGGGCAGAACTCTCCTCTTTCCTGTGGTACTGGCTCTCTCTAGGGGCCCCAGCATTATGGGTGATAGTGCACCTGCCCTGGTCGGAAGATGAGCAGATTTATGTCTGCCGCACACAGACCATGGCCGTATGGCTGGGCTATGAGGCAGTCGTGCAGCAGAGGGAGCGGAAGGGCAGTGTGGCTTCCAGGCCAATTGCACCTCAGGAACCAGCCTGGATGGTCACCTGCGTTGGAAAGGCACCGGGACTCTGCCTTCAGCAATGGGGTGCCAGGCATCTGATCTCGGGCAGTGAAGTGTGAAGGACATTAACCACTCCATCAGGCTGCAGTGGGAATGGTGAGGACTGGGTATCTGGGCACCAGGGGCAGAGTCTCACCCTTAGGTTTTGTGCGGAAGGTGACTTTGGAGTCTGAGAGACCTGAGTTTGAACTCCATCCTCACCATTTCCTAGCTCTGGAGCCTCAGGCAAGCACCGATACTCTGGACCTCAATTTCCTCATCTAGCAAATGGGAACAATCATTCAGAGGTTTATGTGCAGCTTAAACAAGATAGGGTGTATAACGCACCTACTATAGTGCTGGACTTATTTAATCAGCAAATGCTTATGAGTATCTACCATGTGCCGGGTACTGTCAGGAGTGTCCTGGCATGTTAGGAATATGTCAGTGACTAAGTCAGACATATCTCTTTGCACATAATCTCCACTTTAGCAGCTCAAAGCAGGAGTTAGTTCTCTTTACTAGTTAGTGATGTATTAGTCATCATATGCCACACAAATACTGCATAACAAACAACTCTCAAAGGGCAATGACTTCTAACGACACACACCTTTACTCGTGAGTCTGTAGGTAAGCAGGGCAGATCTACTCTGAAGACCAACTAAACAGTTTTTTTACCTTTACGAGGCTCTCTCACATGCTTGGGGTGACGCAGCCCTGTTCCACGCCTCCTCTTCCAGCAGGCTGACCTGAGTATGTTACCATACAGAATGCAGATCATAAAGAGACATACACAAGCTCTTTTAAAGCCTCTGCCTTGGAACTTTGCGAATATCCTATTGACCAAAGCAAGTCATGTCACCAAGCCTCACATCAGAGTAGGCAGATATTCGAAATGATATGACAAAACACATGTGTACAGAGAAAGGAGTAAAAATCAAGCCATTCATACAATCAGTTGCTCTGAGTCTAACTAAAATTTTAGCCAGAAGTCTCAAGTACAGAGCAGTAAAAGCTGTGGTTTTCTGATGCAGGGCTAGGAGGTGGAGGCCCAAAAGCTGGTGTGACTTCTGACGTGCTCCAGGAAGCAGGGGTTGAGACCTCCCTGCTTTCAGTTTACAGATAGGAACCTGAGGCCTTGAGAGGGGAGTCGCTCAAGTCAAGAACAGAGATAAAAAGATGCCCTGGGCCCGGATGGTGCAGCCTGCCCCATGCTCCTCCTGCCTCATTCTCTCAGTGCTCCCAGAGCTGCATGCAGTGCTGGCCACCAGAATGCTGCCTGCAGACAGACTCCAGCAGCAGCGCACACGGCCCTGCACCCTCCTTGCCCATGTCCCTCCCTCCACTCCAGAGTAATGGACTTGAATGATCATCTCTAGGGGTGACTTATAGTTTATTTGCTTTAGGTTTTATATTAACATTAAAAATTAAATTTTTAATTACACCAGTAGCATGTGGATCTACTACCCCTGCAGAAAAAATTTAAACTATTTCAGTAAAAGCCAAATCTGGTTTGACCATCCTTAATCCCCACAGGCCCTCCCTAGAAATGACACCGCTATCATCAGTTTGCTGTGCACTTCCAACCCTTCCATATACCTTTACATGTACAGAAGTATGCAGACAAATGCAGAACATGTATTACAGGGGTTGGTAATCTTAAAATTGCCATATAAATAGCATTATATGTAATGGTCAACAGCTTTCCAATTCACTCAATGAAAAGGAATGTTAATTCAGTCTTACCACTGTTACAGAAAATAGCCAAGAGCAAAGGGGTGTGTACCATGTCACTTCACTTGTAAAAAGCAAAAATAAATGTTAATATGTACATGTATTTGCATTTGTTTCCAAAAACAACAGAAGGATAATCAGAAACTAATTTAAATGATTACTTACAGAGGTCAGGGGAGGGAAAGAAGCTTCATTTCTGTAAAAATAACTTGTACTTTAGTTTTGACTTGGAGTTAGGTAATTTTTTCTTTTTACGTAACTTAAAGCATTTAATCAATAATAAATTTAAGAAAAGAAACATTTGTGCCCTAGAAGCGTGGCTCAGTGGATAGATCTTTGCCTTGGCACCACAAGGTAACAAGTTTAATTCCCAGTCAGGTACTCGTAAGAAGCAAGCATTGTGTGCATAACTAATTTGTATAATGGGATAATGTTCTCTCTTTCTCTCTCTCTTTCTTATCCTGTCTCTCTCTCTCTCTCAAATCAATGGAAAAAATTAAAGAAAAAAACATTTTACATGAACAGTAAACAGTAAATGAAGTTGTTGACATAACCACCCAGAGAAGCATATTTCTAGTGACAAAGTCTTACATGATATGTCCTTGATGGGATATAGCCTAAGGACACAAAGAACCACAAAGAAACCTTTGAGATGTATTCTAGAGACTTTTCCACAGTATTCGATGTGCATGTAACCCTTGAACAACATGAGTTTGAACTGCGCAGGTGCACTTATATGTGGACTTTTAAAAATAAATATGCACTGTAATGTAATTGTATTTTCTCTTATGGTATTCTCAATGACATTTTCTATTCTCCAGCTTACTTTATTGCAAGAATAGAGTATATAATACATATAATGTATGAAGTGATTTAATCACCTGTTTATGTTATATATAAGGTTTCTGGTCAACAGTAGTCCATTCATAGTTAAGTTTTTGGGGAGTCAAAAGTTATACTTGAATTTTTGACTACTGGAGTGGTCAGTGCTGTAACACCTACATTGCACAAGGGTCAGTTGTGTACATCTAATGACTTTTGAAATTTGATCCATTATTGTCAACCATATAGATATATGCTTTCCTTAGCCTATCCTGTTGTTTATGTTGTTAACTACTATTTTACTTTAAAAAAATTATGTACACATAAGTTTGTATGATGAAAGGTATTCTCCCATTTAAATTCCTTAGTAATCCCTCAGCAACGTCAACTGCAATGCTTCCTTGTTTCTTTCTGTACTGTTCTATGTGTTTTCATGCATATTGGTCATTTTTTTAATCTTCACAAATGGGAGCATGTATTCCACCTTATTCTGTCTCATTCTTTTTACTGACCGCATAATATTCCATGTGGTTGTTTCTGGTTTGCTTTTTTTTTTTTAGTCAATTAGATTCCACATATAAGTGAAATTGGTATTTGTCTTTGTCTGACTTATTTCACTTAAATAATATCCTCTTGCTACACCTATGATATTACAAAAGGGAAGACTTTTTTTTTAAATGAATTAATTAATAATTGTGTTTGGAAGCCCTTACTGTTCTCTCTAGAAATAGAGTTGCTTTGCTTGTTGTCTCCTGGAGTCATATTTATAGGTGGTCCCAGCATTCTGACTTTTGTTAATTTTTAAGGAGTGAGAACTTTCTTGCTTGACAGGTAAGCCATTTTCATTATTTTACTGACATTTGTAAACCATTAATTTTTAGTAATTCTATATTTTTTAAGTGAGTACCGTTCTATGATTAGTATTTTTGGTGCCTAGAGCTGGAATTTTTAGCTCTCAATAATAAAACAACAGGATTAAAGCTAGTATTCAGAACTGTCTTCCAATGGTATTGAACCTTTTCAAGAACCAGCAGATTATCTCTTTTCAGTAACGTTGGTTTAATATCAGTTCAACGTTATTGCTGTGGTGCTGCTTTACTTAATGCACTGAGGAACAGAATCAGGCTGCTTTTGGGATGGAACTTTAATAACTGTGGCTTTTGGCTATCTTGGCAGTTTGAGATAAAAAATGTTAAAAAGCCCTGGCCAGCTGGCTCAGTGGTAGAGCGTCGGCCCGGCTGTGGAAGTCCCGGGTTCAATTCCCAGCCAGAGCACACAGGAGAAACGCCCATCTACTTCTCCACCCATCTCCCTCCTTTCTCTCTATCTCTTTCTTCCCCTCCAGCAGCCAAGGCTCCATTGGAGCAAAGTTGGCCCAGGTGCTGAGGATGGCTCCATGGCCTCCTCCTCAGGCACTGGAACAGCTCTGGTTGCAAAGGAGCAACACCCCTGATGGGCAGAGCATCACCGCCTAGTGGGCATGCCGGGGGACCCCCGTCTGGCGCATGTGGGAGGCTATCTCTCTGCCTTCCCACTTGTCACTTCAGAAAAAAAAAGTTAAAGCATGTGTGCTAAAGTTTATGTGTGTGATGTGACTTAACTGTGCAGAAAATGTGTAAGTTGGAGATACATTCTTTAAGTACATTTGCTGCCCTAGTTCTCTCAAAACTGGTTATTAACTTCTCAGAGTTTAGGCTTCCTTGAGAAATGTCATGTTTAGCCTTTGAACTGAGTTCTCCTCTGAGAACTTTTTAGAGGGAAAATGTATGAGAGAGAGAGAGAAGAAAAAAAAAAGAGAGGGAGAGCAAAGGGGGAGAGAGAGAAGAAGCATCAACTCTTAGTTGTTTCCCTTCTAGTTTTTCATTGATTGCTTATCATACGTGCCTTGACCAGGGGACTCAAGCTGAGCACCTAACCCCTTGCTCAAGCCAGCGACCTTTAACTTAAGCCAGAGACCTTGGGCTCAAAACAGCAATTGTCAAATCACGTTGATGATCCCACACTCAAGCTGGCAATCCTCATTCAAGCCAATGAATTTGTGCTCAGGCTGGCAACCTTGGGGTTTAGAACTGGAGACCTTGGCATGCTGGGGAGATGCTCTATCCACTGTGCCACCACCAATCAGGCCTTTGAGTGGTTTTAGCACGGTTTGCAGAAATCAGTTGATAAGGATGTGCTGAACATGCAATAACTTTCTTCTGTGTGTTACATTTTAAGAAGCTAGATGAGAAGAGTAGTTGTGTTGTTTTCATTATGTTTATGTCTTGGAGAGATAAATGGGTCATTGAATTTACTTTTAAATGTTCTTTCTTTCCAGTCTGCTCTACTGAGGGTTCCAGGCAAGGATTCTCCAGCTGCTGATAGCATGGACACATGAGTAGCAAGCAGGTCAAGGCCAGCCCATACAACAGTGGGAAGCACAAACTGTCCACAGCAAACTCCCCTTGTAGCCCCGGAGGTCAGAGGAGTTTGGGTCATGGCAGAAGGTGCTTTTTAAACCTTAACTGCCTGACAAATCCTAGTCTTCTGGTAGAACATATTTTTCTGTCTTCAACAAAAATGTACACTTGAAAGAAATTAATAGAGTTTATTGAACAATGACTAAACATATGTCTGCATACTTGGTTTTGTGTCACAGGTAGTTCACGCTTAACACAAAGTTTCTGATTATTCGCCTTGGCACTATGGGGCCTGGTGGGAGTTAGGATCCCCTGAGTAGATGCAAGGAGGAAAGATTTTCTAATAAACAGTGATTTATACTCTGTCTCCATACTCTCTTGCTTTTGTTACTGACATACCCCCCTAAGATGTCATAGTCTCCCAGTTCTGTGATCTTCAGGCCCCTCTGCACACTGTGGCCATGTTGTGCTCTCTAAAGTACAAATCTGGTCATGTGAGGCCCCTCTTACAACGCTTGAATATCTACCCATAGCCGTTGGGATTTTATCATTAAGAGTCTTGACAGTGAACAATTTACTCCAGAGCATTCAAAGGGAGATTTTTATGAAAGCGCTATTTGCAGATAAACAGATGTGTTAAGGGAGCGTACAAGGAATGGGAAGCCACTCAGAGGTTAGCCATAGGTGGAAGCTGTTGCCACCCTAGGGGCAAAGGGACAAGGAGAAGGAATAGAGTTCCTGGCTCACAGAGAGAGTGGAGGAGGGGCCTATTCATGGAGCTTTACGGCAGAGGGCACAACGGTTGCTGCAGATAAGACACAATAAGGCAGGGAGTGGGGAAGTAAAATCACCTTTCCTCCCTCCTGCGCACAGGTGACCCTCTGGAGCTTCCCATTGTCCAAATCACAGGAGACACCAGCTGGCACAGGAGATGGGTGATGCCATAGGCAGTGGTCAGCTTGCTGCGGCCCAGAGCAGGGCAGGTCAGATAGAAAATGGGTCTGGGCAGGGTGGCGAGGAAATGGCAAAGAATAATCTTCACAGGGAGTGCTCATCCCCATCTCCCAGCCATTTTTGGCAGTATTGAACAGAAAAAGAAAGTCAGTTCTGCCAACTCAGGGTCAGTTTCCAAACACTGCCTGAGCGGGGAGGACCTGGCAGGAGGGCTGGCTCCTGGGCTGATGGCGGCCAGGGCGGGGTGAGCCTTAGCAGGGCTGGTAAGAAACAGAGCAGATGGACTCCAAGGGGCAGCCTGGTCCTTCAGGGAAGGAACCCTGCAGGAGCTGCGAGAGACCCCAGCAGACAGCGGGGATGCCCTCCTGGAACAGAGCCTGCAGCCTTACTGGACCTGTGAGGGGGAATGCCGGGTGCCTGGCAGAACAACCAGGCTCTGGAGGGACCAGTGCTTGTTGGATAAGCAGGTGGGAGAGCAAGATATTAGGGTGCGGAAGGTGGTGAGTGTGAGCATGTGGATGCCCTGGGGACTTGAATCTCAGCTCTCCTGCTTTGGAACTGTGTGACCTTAGGGAGGGATCATTTCATTTCTCTGTGCCTCAGTCTCTTACTCTTTATCCTGGATTTGTTATAATAAATGAATGATGTAAAGTGTAGAAAATTGTGTTTAAGCAATCATTCATCCTATAGATCTGAGGAATGACAATAATTATCTTAATGGCAAGAGGGAAATTCAGAGATGTTTTAAATTACAGTGCCCAAAGAGTGAGAGAGACAGGAATCACGAACCAGACAGTATCTGTGGGCCAGTTAACAAGAGACGGCGCACATCCCTGAATGCCATGGGAGCTGAGTCCACCTGCAGGCACACACAACTGTCAGGACTGTTGCCTCTGACCACTGGAAAGTAGTAAATGTTTCTTCTTACAGACCATGCTCATATCACAGAACTACCGGCTTTGCCTTCTTTATCCCCCTTACCTGAAGCCAATGTGAGTGCTGTCAGAGCAGCGTACACCGGCCTTCCCCAAGACATCACGTGTAAGCATGCTCGTCAGCACCAGGACTGGGGACATGCTTGTCCTTTCCATCTAAAGATGCTGCTGCCAGTGTGGACTTAATGCCCCAGGACCTGGTCCTCCTCTGGCTAGCGTATGCTCAACAAACCCTTCCTTTTAAAAAGTGTTTTAGCCTGACCAGGCGGTGTCGCAGTGGATAGAGCATCAGACAGGGATGTGGAAGACCCAGGTTGGAGACCCCGAGGTCACCAGCTTGAGCATGGGCTCATCTGGTTTGAGCAAGACTCACCAGCTTGAGGCCAAGGTCGCTGGCTCAAGCAAGGGGTCACTCGGTCTGCTGTAGACACCCCACCTCCGGGTCAAAGCACATATGAGAAATCAAGCAATGAAAAACTAAGGAACCGCAACAAAGAATTGATGTTTCTCATCTCTCTCCCTTCCTGTCTGTTTGTCCCTCTCTCTGACTTTCCCTGTCTCTGCCACAAAAAGAAGTGTTTTAGCCACGAAGTTAAGTTTTTTTACATAATTACATTGTATTTTTACATCACTACTACTACTACCACTAACATCATACTACTGTGATCAATAATACTACTGCTAATACTATTCATAATACTACTGCTACTACTGCTGCCACTAATGCCACCGCTATTACTGCTACTGCTGGGGATCCAGCTCCCTGAGTGCCACAGAAGCAGGTGTAATGTGTGTAATAAGTCTTGACATTATTTATGCTTTTGGTGTATTTTCAAGAAAAACTGCTTTACCACAATGTCATAAAGATAATTCATATTATTTTTTAGAATAGCACTAGAAAATATAGTTATATTAGAAACTACCTAGGAATTATATAAGCTCAGTCAATTATAACATAGTTATGAAACAACAAGATGGTGGATTCGATTCCAGGTCAGGGCACACACAAGAAGCAACTAATGAATGCCCAACTGAGTGGAATAAGAAATGAATGCTTCCCTTTCTCCTCCCCTCTCTGTCCCTTCTCTCTCTCTGTTTCTCTAAAAATCAGTCAGTAAATAAAAATTAAGTCCTGGCTGATTGCTCGGTTGGTTGGAGCATCAGTGAAAAGCACAAAGATTGCCAATTGAATTCTCAGTGTGGGCACATGCAGCAACACATCCATGTTCCTGTGTCTTTGTGTGTGTGTGTGTGTGTGTGTGTGTGACAGAGACAGAGAGAGACAGAGAGAGGGAAGGATAAGAACAGACACACAGACACACAGGAAGGGAAAGAGATAAGAAATATCAATTCATAGTTACAGAACATTAGTTGTACATTCATTGATTGCTTTCTCATATGTGCCTTGACCAGGGGGCAACAGCATACCGAGTGACCCCTTGCTCAAGCCACTGACCTTGGGCTCAAGCTGGTGAGCTTTGCTCGAACCAGATGAGCCCACGCTCAAGCTGGTGACCTCGGGGTTTTGAAACTGGGTCTTTTTCGTCCCAGTCCGATGTTCTATCCACTGCACCAGTCTGGTTAGGCTGTGTCTGTCTCTTGTTTCCTGCTTCTCTCTCTCTAAAATAAATAAATAAATAAACAAACAAACAAATAAATAAATAAATAGAAAAGAGAAAAGAAAAAGTTAAAGCAATTCAGAACCCATTCACCCATTCATAGCATGGTTCCACCTTGAAAAATACTAACTTGAAATGCATATTTTCATATATCATGTTAAATCAAACATGTCTTGACCATAAATCTAGGTCTTGCTCATTATTCTAGAATGGAAGACATTTCACATTAACTTAAGTAATTATGTTAATTAAATGTAAATAGCCACATGTGTTTCTTGGCCACCAGGCCACAAAGCATAGGTAGGAGCATCCCATCTGTGGAATGATGTGTAAGAGGCTGCTCACTGTGGTCGCCTCTGGAGAAAGTTCAGGGTCTGGGGTGCAGTGGAGATTTCTATCTCATTGATGTCCTTTCAACTGTGTACCATGTGCTTAATTGTTTTTAGTTACTGAAAAGCTGTAATACCCACAGCAAAAGCCTCCATGTTTGAGGGAGACCTAGGGCTCCTTTAAGGGCCTGTGGAACCAGCCTAACAGGACGTTCCTGGCTTCACCCGCACTTCAAGACCTCAGAACAGGGAATGTGAAGCTCAGCACTGTCCTCCCCATGGCAGTCCCTCTGGGGAGGGGTCAGTGCTGGACTGCAGATTCAGCCTTGATTTGGTCCTGTTTCTGACTTGCTTCTCCAGCTTCCAAGTCCAGGCAGAGCTCTGTGGGGCCATCATCAGCATCATGGAGGAGAAACTGGGTCCCTGTAGCAGAGCCTGGCCTACAGCATCCCCGTGGCCCAGCACGGAGAGAACCAGGGTCCCGCGCTCCCTGTCCTTCCAGGCCCAGGCCAGCAAGAGCAGTGAGGTCACCAGAGTGGATGTACCTCTGGCTTTTGATGCTCTGGTAACAACAGCCATGGGTGGGGTTCAGACAAACCAGTTGGAGGCTTCCCACCAGCCTGTCCTCAGAGGAGGTTTGGGAAAGTGGAAACTAATTGGGTGATCAAGTTCTCCCATAAATGAATGTGTTGCCATGTCCTATTGTTGGGGAAAGGAACTTCTCCCAGATAATGGATGCCTTCTCACCCCAGGGAGGAGATTCTTCTCTGACCTTCCGGGATTCACCAGGGAAAAGAAAGAGGGCTTTGGAGTCTGAACTGATTGGCACCATTTTCAAACAAGGCTCTTCATGTCAAAACTTGACTTACTACTAATGTGATCTTGGTCAAGCTATCTAAGAACTTCAAGACCATATTTGACCCACAAAATACAGAATTTTTTTAATGGTTCCAATGAACTTTTTTTACTTTGAAGCTGTTCTGAGGATTCCATGAGGTGATCCCTGTGCCTGCACATGCCTTATGTTTTGACAACGTCAGATAATTAAAATGTGTGTGACTTTTGGGTGGGCTGCCAAGCCCTGGGCCCCACGTGTCCAGGTGTGAAGTGGGGAACACTGCAGTGGGCAGGTCATGAGATCACGCCTGCTCGCTCTGTGTGCTGTGGCCCTTTCCCAGTCTCCTCAGCTCGAAGGGGGCACTTTTCTGACCAGGTATTTTCTTCCAAAATTTTTTTTCCCAGGCTACAAAGCACCACTGGAAGTCATGAAAACAATAACCAGTGGTGGCGCCCTGCGGAGTTCTCACCAAGCTTTGGAGCTCCAGAGGGACTGTGGGAAGTCGCCCTACTAAGCTGAAGATGCTCCTGGGCTGGGGAAGCATGGTACCTGCGGCGCCTGACGGGGGGCACAGGGCACGAGGAGGGCAGGTGCAGCCTGGCATTCTTTTGGGAAAAAAAAGAAACAAACTAACTATCTCAAAATAGGGGGAGGTCAAATAGCATTGGTGAGACGGTATCACTGGTAACCATTTGCAAAGTATTGCCCACGGAACAAGGTTTTGCATTAGTTGTGGCTGTTTGCTGCTGTGACTGTATTCTGTTATCTTCTGAAGTGTTGTGTCCTGTGATATGGCCTTTTGGTGTCAAAGACATGTTCTTCAAGGGCAAGTAAAATGTTTCTGGTGTGCAAAAGTGACTTTTCAACAAGCTTCAGACTGTCCCAAGTCTTTAAAAGTCAAAACTTAAAACATCAGAATTTGCGTTAAGAAAGGTTTATTGATCACGAGTATGCCAACCAAGAAGATGGGAAACTAGTGGCTCCTCAAGTCCCTCTTGAGAGAGTACAGAGCTCAGCTTCTACTATGTCAAGGGAAGGGGAAATGGGAGGGACAGGAGGTGATGGAGGACCATGGACATCTGGGCACCAGCAGGGGCCAGAGGAAGACTGTGCTTAGTCTGTTGACCCTTGTTGATGTGAGTGTGGTCACGAGGCCCCTGCAGGTCTTTGACAAACAATAATTACTTCCCTTAGGTGCTCAGGAGAGGCGCTTACTGGTAAGAGGCAGCTTTGGTAAAACTCAAGCCACAAGCAGCATCTGTCTAATGATTAGCACGTCTATATGCGGGAAGCTGTTATACCAAACGCTGTGGGATCAAAGCAGACTTGAGCAAGATGGAGTCAGAGAGGTCATTTATTTTAGTCTCTCACAAGACAATGAGTAGAACAGTTACTTTCAGGGTTTTGTCACTGCACTAGGTAAGGTGAAGCTTAACAGTGGTGCACAATAAGGAGTAACTCATTATGTAACTACTGTTTTCAATAAACACTGACTCTGCCCCTGCTGCTTTCCAGGGTGAGCTCCCAGTCTGCTGTGTAAGACAGAAGGAAAGAGCATACTTAATAGTGAGCTCTTGAAAAGATCATAAATAAGAATGGCCATCAGAATGGCCGGCACAAGGCTTTTTTTCATAAAGGAACATTGAGGCTCAGAGAAGAAGAATAGTTTTTCTGAATTCAAACAGCAAGTTAGTAGCAGAACCAGACTACACCCAGAACTGAGCAGAGTGTCCAGAAAAAACACACAAATGGGAAGATGGCAAGTGAATCCCCCTTTCAAAGGTCCTTTTTGTAGTCACAAGTGTTGTGCGCACATCTTGGACTCAGACTTTGTTGAATCCTCGCTCCATCGTTTATGTGCTTAGGTCTCTGACAATTCAGTCCCACCTCTCAAACCTCAGTTTTCATGTTTGAAAAATGAGGATGGTTTTCCCTCGTTGGAATGGGGCTCAATGAGATTGGTAATGTCAGCTGTTCCTGGAGTCACAATAGCGATGACGATAAGGTGATTCTTTAACTCAGATAAAGCTCAGCAGTCTGTGGTCCAGCCCCCACCCCCTCCTTCCCAGGAGGAGCAGGGGACATGGTAAAACACTCAGCATGTACGCAGCTCTGTGCTAAATGCTTCCCATGCATTTTCCCACCTCATCCTATGAGGTTAATGTTCACACTGTCCCCGTTTTACAGATGAGGAAACAGGCTCAGGAAGGAAAGTCATTGCCCAGGTCACACAGTTGGGTAGGGGCTGGGAGAGGATGTGAAGAGAGATGGTCTGACCTTGGGCTGTGAGTGTGGGGTAACCACTGGGCTCTCTTTCTCCATTCTGAGGGGGCGGTGGAAGGTGGAGGGGCATGTGTGCTTTGCCCTGTGATGTTATCACAAGTCTGTGATTTTGGGGTCCCCTGCTTTCTAGATGCCTGTGTGACTGAAACTCTAGCCGAGCTGGGTACTGGGAGCAGGGGCAGGGCAGGGCCTGCTGACCATCAGGTCCTGCAATGATTGTGTTGGCCTTGATCTTGCATGGTCTGTCACAGCGGGAAGCTGGCTTTCTGCACAGCAACAAGATGACAGCTGTCTTCACGAAGCTGGGCAAGAGCTTACCACCTCCAGAGGAGCTGAGCCACTGGTCCAGGACCTGGAGCAGCTGATGCAGAATGCGTGAGTGCAGAGCATGGGGCACAGCTGGCGTGGTTTCCCGGACGGTCCATGCACCGCCTGGGCTCTGTGAGAGCTCCAGCCTCCCAGCCATCTTGTCACTGCCCCTTCTGCTCCTCAAGCTGCCAGACCCTTTTCCACCGCAGGACTTTAGCTCACACTGTATTCTGCAACCTATTCACATCCCTCACTTCTCATGGCTGGTTTCCTGTAATCATTCAGGACTTTCCTTAGCTAAGAGTAAATTTCCAACCTCACCCATTTCTTTTTTATTTCACCTTGTTTATTTTCTTCCCAATTCTTACCACTATTTGTAATTGTTCTTTTATTTACTTACTTACTATGTACTTGATTGTTGTCTGTCTCCCCTTTTTGGACTGAACTCCACAAGGACAGTTGATGGCATCTGTGTGATTCCTCATATGTCTCCAGCATCTGGGAGAGCCTAATATCTGGTAAATGCCCAAGAAACAAGAGTTAAATGAGCAAATGCCTCCTTTGAATTAAGCTATGTTCTAAATGCAAAAGCAAATTTTAATAGAACAAATATTCTCTCAATTTGCATGGTCCTCCTTTTGAAACTCACATTGAAGCGACCACTCAATGGGAGAGGTGGTTTCACTAGGTCATCTTGGTGGCAGATTGTACGTGTTAGGGGGAAGTTCAAGACCTTGTGTTTGTATCTAAGTACTTTTCACTAGAGTCACTTCCAGAGTTCTATCTGCACCTCCAAACTCCCAAATTGGAGCTTAGTCAGAGATGGAAAATACATTTTAATTCCATTGGTGCTGGTGGCTGCCCAGAGAACCTTGTTGTGAAAGAGTCCAAAGCTGTGATTGGGCCTCTTGGAAAAGAATGCAGGGATTGATTAGCCATGTCTGTTATGGAGAAGAAAAGGGAGAGAGACATGCATGCCATGTGTTCACCATTTCTGCCATGGGTGATTACTCCACCTCACTGGATGAGAAATGTCCATTTCCTTGACCTTTAGGCCCTGTCTGCTCAGGGCTGCTGGCCAGAATACATGATGGGCAGGCTCCGGCATTGGCATTGTCACCCCCCATATGGCATATGACTCCTCTGACACCAGGCTTTCAGGTGTCTTCAAGTCCATCTGCAAAAGTGCCAGGTATTGCTGATAACTTCTTAAATAGATGGGTTTCCATGGGCATTCCATAATATTAGGAGGGACTTGTTAATGGAGGGGTTGGAGATGCCCATGCCAGGTGGTCGATCAGAGCAACTCACTCGTTTATGCCATCACTCATATGAACATATATACCGAGACCCTCTGATAGGCCAGCCACTGTGCTAGGCCCTGGAGATATAGACAAGAAGAACTATTTTTGCTTAATGGTAGATTCTTAGGAAGTATTATATTTTGAAACAGTGGAATCACTTAGTCCATGCCCTCAAGGTCATAGCATGGAGGGGAAGACTGGAAAGTGAGCAGGAAGCTGTGCTGCAGAGTCTGAGGGGGCACAGGGCAGGGCTCCTCTCCCAGCTCTTACTGGTGTGAGAGGGCTTCCTGCAGGAGGGGATGTCCTTGCTGAGACCTACAGAGATGGAGGGGTTGCCCAGGATTGCAGTGGGTAAGGAGAGTGAGAAAAAGCAGTGGTGCATGGGAAGTCCTCAGGTGAAAGCCTGGCAGCCTCAGGGATCTGCAGATCATCTCTGGCTGGCTAGATCACGGGGTCAGAAAGAACAGCAGGAGGGAGAGAATGGAGAGGTGAACAGGAGAACAGTCACTGAGCATCCTGCCGGTCATGATGCTTCATGAGGGCAGTCAGGGGCCACAGAAAGATCTATAATATAAGCTCTTCATAGCCAGTACTTCTTTTTAGCAGAGAGAAAGAGAGACAGGTGGAGAGGTATCAGTATGAGATTCTGACTTACCTATCCATAGTTTATGAAATTGATCTACCATATCTTCATACTTTTTGAGTATTATTTTTTTTTCAACTCTTTGGACATTTCTTTATTTTGTAGAAAAGTTGACTTTTGTTCATCTGATGAATTTTCCTCTTTGAGACTTTTTCTTGTTCTTTACTGGTCTCAAACGTGAAACCAAATCAAGGCCTCCCAGAGAATGTGCGGAAACCCCGAAGCTGCCCAACCTGACCCCACTTGCCATTAAGCCCCTTTAAATCCGCAGGGACTTGTTTGAGAAGGTCCTGGAAATATTGTGCATTACCTGCAGCAAACAGCCAGTAAGAAAGAATAACCACCTGAGTGCCCTGTGCTTCCACCTGCTGGCAGCCTTAGAAATGCACCCTTCAGCACAAAGCCACTTTCTCTTTTCCCCTTGATATGCTCTAGATTTTAAAGTTGTTAAATACAGGCCATCTGGATATTTGAATCTGAACTAGCCTAGCTTAGAACCTTGGGAAGATTTTGGTGTTTATTAGCAATGCAGAGCCCTCACATTTGGCGTGGTGTGTGTGGATCGTGAGATCTTGATCTTCCTTCTCTAGCGAGTTACCCACAGTCAACTCGCTAACCATGAGGCCATAGGGAAATTGCTTAGGTCCTCTATTCCTCATTTTCTCTTTTTGTAAATGAAATAGGGATTGCTGCCACTCCAGAGAAGAGAGGAGAAGGGTTAGTAAGTACACAGCATTTTGGAAGTGCACAGTGAGTCTTTTTACATTTTCTTTCCTAGCTCAGAATTATCTGCTGTAAAGGTTTTACAGTTTGAGTCCTCTTAGCAAGTATTCATCTATGTATTCGCTTATTCATCCAATAAGTACTTAACGATAATCCACTATTTGCAGGCACTAACCTAGATGTTGGGAATGCACTGCTCTTACCTGTCATGTTATGCCAAGAGCAGTGGGATCCCCTGAAGGATCTGTAATCTGAGACTCCCAATGACCAGCACTTCTTTCCAGAGAGAGAAGGAAATATCTCAAGACTCTCCCCACCTTTTGATATACGAAGATGCCCCTTAACTGCATCTCTACACCCAGTTGGTATTATTATCTTTTATTTCTTGCTTCTTTTCTATGAAAACATAGTGAAAATACAAAACAATGTCCTTCCCCTGGTGAATCTCACATTGTAGCAGAAAAAAGCAGTCAAACAGAAATTGTTGTAATATGAGATGAGTGTTCCAAGACAGGGGGGTGGTGTTTGATCTCCTGGTGGTCCAGGAGAGTGTTTTGGAAGGTTGACAGTTAAGCTTCCTCTTGAAGGGTGTGTCTGCTTTAGCTAGGTGAGGGGTGGGAAAGAGTGTTCCCAGCAGAGGGAACTGCACGTGCAAAGGCCTTAAGACAGGAGAGGACCAGAAAGAAATCCCGGTTCTGGCTGCAGTTAAGCTCTTCATCTTCTTGTAAATTTTCAGTGTCTCTATTCTCTACCTGCAGTCGGTCCAGGGCCTCTGAAGTTACCGTATTTCCGCATGTATTAAATGCACTTTTTTTTCTGGAAAATTTGGAGTCTAAAAACTTGGTGAATGTAACAGTGGTTTTTGATTTCCTTACTTGAGTTTCCTGCTTTTCTGCACTTTTTTTTTGCTCTCACTGTTGAAGACAGTGATTTGTCATCAAAGATGAGGACAAGCTAATGGATGGGAGTTTTGAGAGTGATGAGGAGTTGTATGAATTTTATGATGAATAAAACTTGAGTTCAATAATTTTATGTAATATATATTTTTTTCAAATTTTGAGCCCCCAAATTAAGGTGCATTTTATACATGGAAGCGTCTTATACATGGGGAAACACGGTATTGACTTTGGTGTCTGATCTTGTGTTTTCCTACTAAATCAGTCAAAAGAATTAGTAGTTATTTGAGCAGCAATGCCAGCATGCTGTTGCTTCACTAAACTTTTTATTTTGAATTTTAGATTCACACAGAAGTTGTAACATTAGTAAAGATTCCTTGCCTCCCCTTAGTGATGACGTTCCTCACCGCTAGAGTACACAGCATGGCTGGAAGTTGCCATTGGTACAATACTGTCAGTTACAATACAAACTGTATTTGGATTTCACCAGTCTTTACATATATTAAGTTTCTGTTGCTGTAAAGTTCTATGGGATGCCAGTACATGTACTGTTTTGTAGAAACAATACATTCAGGATGGAGAACGGTTTGAAAGAAACCCATCACCCCAAAGAGACTCCCTCAGGTACCTTTAAAGTCACTTCTTGCTCCCAACCCTCCTTGTTATATTTTAAGGCAGAATTTACCAGATTTATAATGACATAACTTCTGATTTTTAGAAGAAAAATAGAGTACTGGAGTAGAAAATGTCTCAAAATAACATCTTCAGATCCAACATCAAAATAAATTTACCATTATTTTGCAGCCATTTGGTGAGAACTTCCTGGTGTCGGACTCTGTGATGTGCTGTTCTCACAGGTCATCATTTAATCCTCCCTCTAGCTTGGGCAGATGAGTCTGTGATTCTTCCTGTTTTGCACTGACGCTCAGAGAGGGTGGTCACTGACTCAGGGGGACATAGCAACGGAGGGAGTGGCCACACTGGTCTCTCATTCAGTCTGTCTTACACTAGTGCCCTTGTCTTTCACCCTCAGCTGCAGAATGGACAGAGCTATGCCAGCTGGGTATAGCCCATGCCTGTATCCACCTGCTGGGTGACCTGCAACAAGTCACTGACAACTCTCTGGGCCTGAGAGTCCTCAAGAAGTCAGATCCTTTCCAACTCTGAAACCTGTTACTCTCCAGACTGTAGGATGTTTGTAGAGACTTACAATTTACTACTCAACAATTCAAACTAAAACAACCATTCAACATGCACATTGCAGTATTGATGGCTTCACATATTATTTTGAAGAGTCAGATGCCAGGAGGCAGTGTGGAAAGTGTCAGACCAGCACTGTCATTTTTCATTGTGTGGACAGAAAGGCCTGTTAATAAGCCATTTGGGACAACCACAACTAAAAAGCATTTTGTTACCTTAATAACATTAGAAGTGTAGATACCATCTGTGCCTCTTCATGACTTCCTGTCTGGAAGGGAAGATGCAGTACAAGCAGATAGAGTCAGTCAGAGCTCAGCAGTCTTCTAATTATTATTTCTGTTTCCTTATTAAGGCTTTTATTAGAGCCAAGTATTAGGCAGTTACATGCTCAGTGCCATGGGAAACTAAGCGCCTTTTGTCTGTTGTCTCCCTCCAAAGTCCTGCCAGCAGCTCTACAGATATATCATTACCCTTGGTTTACAGAAGGGGCTACTGAGGCTTACATAGGGAACCAGGTGACCAGAGGAGTCTTGAACTCAATCTGGCAATAGTGGATTAACAACCAGGCAATAGTGGATTGTGCGCCCTCTGCTGCACAAACCTGCAAGTTCTTTCCTCTTGCTAGTAAATACCATATTTCCCCATGTATAAGACGCTCCCATGTATAAGACGCACCTTAATTTTGGAGCCCGAAATTTGAAAAAAAAATGCATTACATAAAGTTGTTGAACTCAAGTTTTATTCATCATAAAATTTATATAACTCCTCATCACCGTCCAAACATTCATCCATTAGCTTTTCCTCACCCGTGTCTGATGACAAATCACTGTGTTCATTTATTGCCTTGTCTTCAGTTCCATCTATGGCATTTGAAATGCCACATCCACTGTATAAGACACATCCAGTTTTTAGACCTCAAATTTTTTGAAAAAGGGTATGTCTTACACATGGAGAAATACAGTACTAGGAAAAAGATTCTTTCCTGATGGACCCTGTGGATGGTCTCATCCTCGCCTCTTTACTGGGTAAGTGGTCCAGTGCCCTGAGCTCTATCTGAATATCTATTCCTGGCTCATGAAGTAGCCCCTAAGGATATCTCATACCTCTCACCACTCTACCCTACAAAATTACCTGTTCTCTATCTCTTGCTCCCAGGGTCTTGTGCTGGTCTCTCCTTAGCAGGACTCTGGGACATTCTACCTTCTTGGATAAGAGGGACAGTGAAGTGGGTGGCCCATCTGGTGGTAGACAGGAGGGAGAACATTCTAGGACTGAGCAGTTCCAACCCCATCTGCTCTGCAGCGGGGTATGTGTCCTGGAATACGACCAGATGAAGACAGTGGGTCACTTCTGGGCCAAACCTGCTGTATTGGTCTCATCAAGGAACTACGTCCAGTTTACACAGGTAACAGGATTCGCCCTAGTGTCCAGCTGTCTGCGTGAGTGGGGTGGGCAATGGCACCATTTGGGGAGTTAAGCTGAGCTCCTCATTGGGTGTCGGGTCAAGAATGAAATGAGGCCTTGAAGGTCACTCCAGGCCTCATCCTCTACCTCCCTTCACACTGCCAGGTACAGAGGGTCATTCCAGTGGCAACATTTGATGATCACCCATCGCTCTCTGCCCACAACCATGTGGAGTCCCTGGGCTACCCTGCAGTCTGTCATGAACAACATTCTCCTTCAGCAGATGAGAGTTCATGTTGGGCTCAGAATTATACTGGGAGTCCTGCTCCATATTATAGAGAAGTTCCCTTTGGCTCCAGGTGCTCACTCATCAATCCATCCATCCTCCTATTCCTCCATCTATTTGTTCATCTGTCAATTTGTCTGCTATCCATCTGTTCATCCAGATGCCAATGTTTTCTTCTATGCAATCCATCCATGCATCCATCCACACACCAATATCTCCAGCCAGCCAGTCACTCTGTCCTGCTTTTCCCGCTATTTCTTCATCCATCTGCCTGTATGATTATTCATTTACCCACCCATCCATCCACTTACCATTCACTTTTAAGTCCATCTGCCCATCTGCCTCTTCACTCATCAATGTTCATCTATCCATTCATTTTCTCATGTTATTACTCAGTCAGCAAACATTCATATGGAACTTGCTAAGTGCTAGATGCTTAGAACAGCAAGATAAACAATCTTCATAGTTAATATTTATTAAGCAATTCCTAGTTATCAGGCACTATGCCAAGTAATTTTAATTGTATGAATTCATTTTTACCTCACAACACCATATGAGGCAGGTGCTCACACCACAGATGAAACACTGAGGCCCAGACAGGTGGAGTAAGGGACAGAGTTCTTATTTGAATTCAGGCTGGCAGGTGCCACAGCCCATGCCACAAACCAGTCATCCTATGCACCCCTGCACTGGGCCAGGCCCCTCAGCTCAGTAGTAAGCAAAGCATATGGAGCCCCTACCCTCATGGGATATTTCCTTTGCTGTCCCCTCCCTGGGAACATAAGGGTCAGTGCAGTGTTTTAACTCAGCTGAGAGGAAGCAGAGGGAGAGCGGTCGGCCACTCCAGCTCTGTGGGCACAGTTACGATCACTGGGTGACCCCGCACAACCACTGCTCCATCTGAGTCTCAGTATCCACATCATACTGGGTATGACACTCCATTTCTCAACATCTCATTTCTCTAGACCTAAGAAACTGCCAATTTAAGATACACCATCTTTAAACCATCAGGAAATTAAAACATTATTAAATTATATACAATGTTTTCTCACTACTTGAAAATTTTATTTTATAGTTTTTGAAAGAGCTCTGATATTTGCTTGGATATAGATTTCTTTTATAAATAATATATTATACCCTCAAGTATACACATTGGAATATATAATTAAAATATATTAGTTATCATAGTCCTAAAACTACTTATACTTTATGGTCCAATTATCTGTATAATGGTTGACTTAGGGTCATTAATGCCTTTATTTTTCCACCAAATATCATTTTATATTCTATCAAGAGAAAGGATCAACAATTTATAGCCCTTGGGCGTAATTCAGCCCTCTACCTGTTTTTATAAATAACGTGTTATTGTAACACAGCCATATCACTGGTTTACAGGTTGTGTATGGTTGCTTCCACGTTATAATGGTAGTGCTGAGTGGTTGCATCTGATCCTGTATTGCTTGAAAAGCCAAAAATATTCCCCATCTGGGCCTTTAAAGAAAAATTTTGGTGACCTCTTATCCAGAGCATGAAATTGCAGCATTTCTTTCAAGCACTGAACTTAGTTGTTGGTTAGCACAAGAATCTAGATTTGTGGGCATCCCGGCAATGGTGAATATCACATTAGGGCTCCACTGCTCTGGTCCAAGCCATCCTGCATGCAGAGTAACTTTTCAATTCCCAACGTATTCTTTTTGACAACATTTTGTTTAACTTTAAGATTTATTTTAGAAAGAAAGACAAAAGGATGTGGGTAGAGAGATAAATTTGTTGTTCCACTTATTTATGCATTCATTGGTTGTATATGTCCTCACTGGGGATCGATCTCACCAACCAGCTAACCTATCCAGGCAAGGATGGAAACATTTTAAACAGCGCCTGCACTGCACGTGTGAAGTAATCACCATGCACAAAACTTAACTGATTTGACAGTATGAACAGCTGTACCAGAGTGTGCATGAGATCAGGCAATGACAATGGTATCACACCAGTGAGATCCTACTAATTATAAGATGCATCCTCATTTCAGGTCCATTAAAATGGGAAGAACAAATGTACAACTAGGAATAGATGAAAGACTGCAACAGAGCTCCCTGATGTAGTTGAAGGCTCAGGTGTTTAAATGAGATGATGTGTGTGACCATGAGCCACGCTAGATGATCAGTAACCATTAGCTGTCAGTCTGTAATGTTGTTGAGGTGAACTTGGTGGAGGAACCGTTGCTTCTACAGGTGAGACCTGGAGACACCCCTCTCCACTTGGATACAATGGGGCAGGTGAGAAACTCTGAGGGCAGGTTGGGAAGACAGAGGGTCAGGCTGCCGGGCGAGGAGTATGGTGCAGGTATTGGGGAGGGATTCTAGGTAATGTCCCAGAGATGGGACATAGAGCTCAGCTGCTGTATTTCCCTCCAATAGACTGACTAACCTGATGATAGATAAATGTCTTCTGCTTTGGAAAGTGTGATATTGAGAGGGAAAGAGCTCCTTCTTGATTCTAAAGAACCCCAGGCTCCATTCCTGCAACAAGACACCCTGGGCTTCAGCAGGGAAGCATGAGTGTGAAAGTGTTGGGGGTGGGCAGTTCACAGCTGGATCTATAAAACCCATCCTAGGTGGTTGACTGCAAATTACTTTGCTTCGCATGGTCACCTATAAGAAGGTTCAGGGTCTTCCAAATGGCCATCACCTTGTAGGGAATGACCCAACCTCTTGGTTCTGGTTATGTGTCCTTGAGTCAATGGACCACGCCTGATGTTCACTATGGGCTCTGGCACTATGACTAGGCCTGAGTCTTTCTCTTTCTGCAGAGGGATGGCATGGAGGCTGTGCCGGGGTACCTGTCCCTGGATCTGTCCGCTGATGTCATGATCTTGTAGTAGCGTCCAACTAGCTGATAAGCTCATTGTGGGATGCCTGGAGTATGAGAAGAGGTAGGGCACCAGGTTCATTCTCTTTCCTTGGCACCAGGAAGTATGCATTCTGTTCCTTGTGCCCTAACCCTACCTACTGTTTCATCTGGTTGTTACGGATGCTTAGACCAGTGTCCCTGGGACATTGGCCTCATGGGTAACTCAATGGCTTGGGAAGATTGAGAAACTGACAGGAAGAATCATAGGGTGTGGGAGTCAGGCAGAGCCCTGGCAAAACACCACCTGAAAATAACATAGATTTCATAAGCCTACAATGACAAATATGCTGCCAACTTTCCCATCACTCAGTTTAAAAAGGAAGGCAAGAAGTGTCAGTGATGCACATCTGGTCCAGGGCTCTGACTTCTCTGATGTCCTGGATTTATAAGACCCAGCAGAGATTGGAGCCACGCTCCAAGAAACGGGACTGGGGTCCCTGCTGCAGTGCCCTGTGTTCCAGCACAGTAGGGGACAGTTTCAAGAAGGGCAAACGGAAGCCTCTGAGCAAAGCTGTGGTGGCTGTTAGTTCAGCTTGAGGAGTCTGGGCAGGTGGTGGAAAGGAGAGACTGTGGTATTTGTAGCTCAGAGTCAGCATCTGATCTTATTTTCCTCTTAACTTGTCTTGCTTTCTTAAAAATGTTTGATTATGAGAATTTCCAACATAAAAATAGAGAGGACTTGAGTAGCCATCACCCAGCCCTAAAGCCATCCACCCACCCCTTCACCCTGATCATTATCCTGCAGAAGCACGCAGATGTCATAGGATTTAATCTGCAAGCATTTATATAAATAAAATAAGGACTTTTTAAAAGTAACATAACTAGAACACTATTAGTGTGTTCTATTTAAGGTCAAGTTTCAGTGTGAGTACTCCTGGGCCTTGGTGTGATGAATGCTATTCTCAAAGCTGGTCACTTTCTGTGCAGAGGTCAATATCTGTCCTCCAGAGGGTCATTGGCGGGTGCAGTCTGTCCTAGGCCAGGCTACACCTTTCATCTCCAGCCAGACCTGTAGTGTGGGTATCAATGTTAGCCGCTGTGGCCCTGCATATGCCAATAGGACAGATGTCAGCTGTGCCCACCAACACCCCTCTCTGCACACCACCCACTGCCAGCTCCCAGACCCAAGGTCTCTTTGCCTGAGGGGTTTCTCCAGCCACCAGGGTCCTCTGCCCATGGGTGGGGCACAAATTATCAGGAAATGAGCACTGCCCTCATGTACAGTGGAGCAGCTCTCAGCAGTGACTGGCAGGAGGTAATATCCAAGAGCCTAGCCCCTTCACCCTCCATTCAGAAAACTCTGAAATGTGTGATTGGCATGTCCCCCAGCCCCCGCTCCCTAGGACATCAAACCACAGTTGCGCACAGTGGGACCTTGTGTGGTATCTAACCCTTTACTCCCTGGCTCCCCTTCCCATCCCACTTCACCTCTCCCGTACCTGTGCTTCCTGGGACACCTCCCAGATGAGCTATGTGCACTTGAATCCTGTCTGCCTTTGAGGAAACCCCAGCTGAGTCAGTTTATTCAGACAGGGCTCCCCAGATGTAACGCTTTGTTGTGATGGTGGCTGTGCTGGACATTGTAAGATATTAAGCAGCATTTCTGATTTTCACTATCATCATCATCATCATCCTGTTGTTCTCAAGGGCAAGTCTGACTCTGGTCCAGGACCTCTGTGAGAAATAAGGATGACATGATAGCAAACAGCTAGAGAGAAGAGACACAGTCAAAACACACATGAGCCAGCATTTCTAGTGCCTCTGTGTGCCAGGCACTGTGCCCTCCATATGCCCAAGGTGGAGAGGTAAAGGGTGGCAGATTGGTGGGCATTTCTTTAAAGGTACAGGGCTATCTTTGAAAGCAGTGGGAGCATCTCCCTGGTGACCGACTTGCCAGGGCCTTCTCATCCAGCTGCAATTTGAATAAGAGTGGTCCACCTCTCCCAGTCTCTCTCTCTTGATGTGAGTCAGAGGCACCCACAGGCCCAGAGAGTCACTAGCCCCATTCTGGCCTCCCCTTCTCTCCCTCCGGTTTGTGAATTACATACCTTAGATTCCAGCAGAAGAGGTGGTGTCACCCTGAGCAAGGTCGAAAATGTGATAGGTCCTCCCCAAGGTGACAGACCTATTAAGCAGTCAGGTCAGAAAGTGACTTCGCCCTTCTGAACCTAGCCTTCCTCACCTGTAAATGGAGGATGATGGGAACTTGTTGGGTCATGAGGGTTCACTTAGAAGTGGACGGCACTCTGGAGACTCCGTGAGACAAGCAAGGAGGGCTGAGTGTGGATGATGACCACTTCCCTCTCCCACGGCAAAGCCTGCCTACTGCAGACACTTGTTTACTGAGGACCCACCTGTCAGCCCTGGTCAGTCATGTGATTGTGTCTTCAAACTTGCCTTGTGATGCTGGACCCAGACTGACAGCCGGGATCTGGGACCAGTACCTGCAGGACAGCATAGTAGGGTGTGGCCTGGCTCACCCTTGCTGGGGCAGAAACTGCAGGGGGTGGGGTTGTCATGTTCTCTCAGGAATAGACCCACTTGCTGTGCCGATGCAAGGATGTTGCGATGTGTTTGGGCTCTGCTTGCCCAAACTGATGTCCCTCTCCTCTCATTGAGAGTGCCACACCCATAGTCTGTTTCTGCCCACAGGGATCAGGATCAAAGAAGATAGAAAATACACCTGCTCACTTGGAAGAGTAAAGAATCAATCATCACTAAGCATTTATTAAGCATCAGCTCTATGCTCAGTCTTGAACAAGATGCTATTAGTCCCCAGGGAGAAGGAATTTAAAATGCAGGTGAATCTAGTTTTTCATATTCTCTCTTTCTTATCCATAAGCTCTTTTTTAAAAAAAAAAAAACTCATTCTCAGTTCCTCATCTTATGATTGTCATCCTGAAGGACTGGGTCTCACTCAGGCACTTGAAGTCCAGGGACCATCAGTATCTATAATATAACCTCCAGCCCTTCACGTCCACTCTCTTAGTGCCTCCCTGACTCCTGACCCCTGTGTCTGTCTGCAGTATTGGGTCATGTGGAGCAACCCTGAGTGGCCTGGGCAGGGAGCTGGGCTGGGAGTCAGAAGGGCTGGGCCCGCCCTGCTGGACGGGCCCTGTGAAGTCAGGTTCTTCCCTGGGATCCCCCACATGGTGGGGTCTGGTCATGTAGGATTGTTCTCTTCATTCCAGCTGTCAGCTAATTTTCAAGGAGTTGATTCATGCTCAGAAGTAGAGGAAACAATTTTAGCAGACATAGGGGAAGAGTTGATACAAACTTGGTGTGCTTGGGAGGAAGTGGGTAAGACAAGCCTCTGTTGCTCTCCAGTGGCCAGAGTTTCCATGCTGTACCCCCGGTCCCAGGCAGCATCTTGGACAACCTCTGGGGCCCATTTATTTTATACATTTCCAGCACAGAGAGCTATTTCATTGTGTTTGCAGATTAAACTCGCCCATTGGTTTTACTTGGATTTCTACTTGCAGAACACCCAAGGAGGACCTTGGTGTGGGAGAAGGGGCTTTGCTCAAGTTGTCTTCAGTTGTGTCCAATTCTGTTGCCTCAGAGTGAAGATGTGGAGAGAGTTTTGGATGACTGGAAGGAACAGAAACTGACAGTATCAACATATGGTGCTATTATTCTTGATGAGACACTTGAAAATGTACTACCAGGTTGAAAATGTACTACCAGTTTGAGGGTCCTAGCCAAATCACGCTGGGCTGTCCACAGTAGAAAAGTAAATAAGAAGGAGCTGCTCAGGGTTGTACTGCCAGAGTGGGCTTTTAAGGCACTGGTTTTCATAGCAACTATTATTTTTTGTAACAAGAATTACATAGAAGTTCAAATCAATGACCAGCTTGCTCATTAGTGCATCATTCCAGGAATTCCAAGATAAAAAATTTAACCTGAGAACCTGAGGAGAGATTCAAAACATTGTGTGATTCTCCATAGAGAAATCACCTTGACACAGAAATGAAATAACCCCCAATTTAACCTTGGTTTGACTCCTCATAACTTTATAATGGACATTCCTTTTTTCAGAACATTAATGGATTGGCTTTCTGAATAATTTGGAGATTTCCCAGATTGTGACAATGAACTTTCTTCAGCTGGTAGCACATCAGATAAACCCACTGTGGAAATGGAGTCAAACCAAATTCCAACACAGTCAGCAGTTATTTCCTGATGGTTCTTTTGGTGACCAGTGGGTAAAGCACAGGCGACCAAGCAGCAAAAGTCATATATTATTCATTCTGAAATGTCTGATCTTTTAAAAGCAAAGAATCAAAGTCTGAGGAGAAATGGCAGAAAACAGTATTGAGCCTTAACAAAGCAAATGAAAGAACAAGTGGGGTCCACAGGCAGCCAGCCAAGCAGTGGAATTCCTTCATGAAATATGGGAAAACAAAACAAAGCAAAAACAAAAGAAAACAAAAAAATTCTTTTTCCATGAAAACCTCAAGATGATTTTGAAACAGATGCTGCATGTGATGTACCTGTTTCTGGTGAAGACCAGTTGCTAGAATATGTGGAAGGACAGTCTGGGGCATGAAATGGACGTTGCAAATTCTCCTCTTCATCCAGAGCCTAACTGAGATTCATACTTGACCATAACGCCATAATAAAAATCTTGGGCTTTTGATAGCATCAAATAATTAACAGAAGTCCGAAAGCTGGGACCTATTTTATAAAAATGGAAGGAGGCAATGGTGTTTCTGAAGAAATTTTTCTCTGTACAGAAGAGAGAGCAGAAATAAACATAAATTTGAACTGTAAATGCTGTTATAAACTTTTCTACAGATATACCATTTCAGTGTTTGGCTAATAAATTTAAGTACTTTTTACCAGAATTTTTTTTCTCTAATTGTAGTTTTTATTTTATATTCTGATGAAGAAAATAGTATTTGAGTTATCAAGTAGCCAAGTCACTGGGGATGCTCTATCCACACACTTCGGTGATTGCAATAAGTTACCTTATATTGAAATGTTTAAAGAATCTTAAATACACAATTAGTAAAAGAACGTAAGAGCTGAAATTTCACAGAGGTCAAGAAGCTCTTCATCTGCCTGGGTGATATTGTGTGCATTTCTTTGCTTCTATCCACTTAGGTTCTCTCATCCTCTTGTGCTTGGAGTGTTGTTGAAAGGATTTATTTAGAGCAGTGGTGGGATTCAGCTGGTGCGCACTGGTTCAGCAGAACAGATGCCTAATTTCTTCCTGAGTTCAGTGAACTGGTTGTTAAAATGGCACTTGTAATCGGGGTTCTCTCAAAGGTGGGTGCCTGAGCAGCCATCCAATGTGGAAATTACAAATTTACATTCCTTACTCTTTTTAACATTCATCTGTACAACAGTGTATTCTAAGTGCCCAGAGCAATGTTCATTCCATTCATAGGTGAAAAATTTTGCAAGTGAGGATGCCAATCAATAAGCAATAGGGAAATATCTTAAATAACAGTTTTATTGTTTTTTGTCAGGTATTATTTAATATTTTATTAATATTTTAAAACATTTTTATAATCTAATTTTGTGTACTTTTTTTTTTTTTTTTACAGAGACAGAGAAAGAGAGAGTCAGAGAGAGGGATAGACAGGGACAGACAGACAGGAATGGAGAGAGGTGAGAAGCATCAATCATCAGTTTTTCGTTGCAACACCTTAGTTGTTCATTGATTGCTTTTTCTTTTTTTATTTTTACAGGGACAGAGAGAGAGTCAGAGAGAGGGATAGATAGGGACAGACAGGAACGTAGAGAGGTGAGAAGCATCAATCATTAGTTTTTCGTTGTCATCACATCACCTTGGTTGTTCATTGATTGCTTTCTCACATGTACCTTGACCACAGGCCTTCAGCAGACAGAGTAACCCCTTGCTGGAGCCAGCGACTTTGGGTCCAAGCTGGCAAGCTTTTGCTCAAGCCAGATGGGCCCTGCACTCAAGCTGGCGAGCTCGGGGTCTCGAACCTGGGTCTTCCGCATCTCTATCCACTGCGCCACCGCCTGGTCAGGCTTGTGTACCTCTTTTATTGTTCTTATTAAAGTATTAAACACATGAAATAATAAACTACCTTACCTTTTGGTGTGCATATATATATATATATTATACTTAAAACGGTCATTAGGGTAGAGAACCAGTTGTTAAATTATTTGAATCCCACCACTGATTTAGAGCCAGCATCCACTACACACTGTTTATGTTCAAAATGACCTGTTAGCACTTCATGAAGGGACACAACTCTTGGCCTGGAGGAGGACTGGGAGTGTGGGTGCTCTAATTTGGTGTTGGACTGAAGGGGGTCCCTGTCCCTGTGAGACCACTGGAGAGAGGGGAGCAGAGAGCACGGGGACTGCTATGTTCATGTCTTCTCCATGAGGCCAAAACCTTCTGTGTTGTACAATGATTTTGTTCTCATGAACAACTATCCTGTATTACAGTTGTGTAAATACATATGGAATACTGACAATACTAGGTTTCATATTGCATCCCGATGTTGATCTCAGGAAACCAATGTTCAATTTGTCTCCAGTTCATGGTAGCATCAGAGACTGAGCTGCTGAAGGCCCTGGATGTCGAGTAATAATAGAAGGGGTGTGCAGGTCACCCAAGTACAACTAAGCATCTGTCTAGGGGAGGATCCGAACATGAAAGTATTATATTAACTCTCATCTAGGAATGTATTTTGCTTTTTCAGGATTCTTAAATCCAAGTGAGGAGAGTAGTGCCCGTTTTAAGAAGGATTTCGGCTACAGTTGAGAACAATCACTGGGGCTGTAAGGGGGCTTCGGTGTTTGGGCTGCTCTGAACTCAGTGCAGGTATTTCTCTGTGGGGGAGGGGAGCATGAGCATATGCATGTGAGTTCATCTGCTATGTGGGTTTTAAACTTTTTGTTATATGAGGTATCTATAAAATATACATCTGTTTATAAATTTTATTGTGAAAATCTTCATTCTTTATAAATAGCCTACTTAGGAGTTCTGTGTCACCTTATGGGACCGTCAAAAGAAATGGTATTATAATTAATCACCTTTTCATTCTTACTTTAGCTTTTTTTGCAGGGTGGGGGAGATAGAAATACATATAGAGAGATAGACAGGGACAGACAGGAAGGGAGATAGATGAGAAACATCATCTCATAGTTATGTCACCTTAGTGGTTCATTGATTGCTTTCTCATATGTGTCTTGACCAGGGAGCTCCAGCTGGGCCAGTGACCTCTTGCTCAAGCCAGAGACCTTGGGCTCAAGTCAGTAACCTTTGAGCTCAAGCTAGTGACCTTGGGCTTCAAGCCAGCAACCTTTGGGCTCAAGCCAGTGACCAGGAGTCATGTCCATGATCCCATGCTCAAGCTGGTGAGCTTGTGCTCAAGCCAGTGACCTTGGCGTTTCGAACCTGGATTCTCAACACCCCAGGTCAATGCTCTATCCACTGTGCCATTGCCTGGTCAGGCTTTGCTTTAACATTTAAATGGCTAATTTTAAAGAAGAAATTCTATTTATTAGTAAAAGTGTCACCCTCTTGATGCTAAGCAAGATAATTCACAATTGCAGAATTGCATTTAGAATTAGGTCATTTAGGCCCTGGCCAGTTTGCCCTGTAGTGTAGATGTCCTGGGTTCAATTCACAACCAGAGCACACAAGAGAATCACCCATCTGCTTCTCCAATGCTCCCCTCTCACTTTTCTCTCTCTCTCTCCCCTCCTTCCTGTAGGCTGGATTAGAGTGAGTTCGCCCAAGATGCTGAGGATGGCTCTGTGGCCTCCGCTTCAGGTGCTAAGAAAAGCTCAGTTCCTGAACAATGAACGGAGCAACGCCCCAGATGGGCAGAGCATCAACTCCTAGTGGGCTTGCCAGGTGGGTCCTGGTGGGGTAAAATCATAAATCTGTCTCTGTCTCCCCTCCTCTCGCTGAATTAAAAAAAAGAATTAGGTTATTTACAATCCTGCATCTTTCAATGTAGCAGATATGTGAACAATTCTGTAAATATATTTATAAATATATATATAAGCATACATATATACAGTACTTTAATTATAATTTGCAATAAGTATTATTCTGTATTAGTTTCAGATGACCACATAGTGGTTATAAAATCATGTACTTCACAGAGGGGTCTCCCCACTGTGTTAAGCACCCACCTGGCCGCATACATATTGATCTTGGTAATACTGACCACCTTCCCTGTGCTGTAATCTGCATCTCTGTGACTACTCTGTATCTACCAATTTGTCCTGTTTAATCCTTCACCTTTTTCACCAGCCCAACCCCCTTCCTTCTAACAGCTGTCAGTCTGTTCTCTATATCTAGGAGTCTGTTTTCTTTGTGTGTTTATTTTGTTAGATTCCTCATATAAGTGAAATTGGTATTTGTCTTTCTCTAACTTATTCCACTTACATAATAACTCTAGGTCCACCTATGCAGTCACAAAAGATAAGAGTTTTTAAGAATGAATTCATTACATGATTGTGTTTGGAAGCCCTTACTGTTTTCTCCAGAAATAAAGCTGCTTTGCTTGGGTCCCCTGGAGCATATTTATGGTTGGTCCTAGCATTCCAGACTTCTGTCAATTATTAAAGATATAAAAACTGCATTTCTATGACAGGTGAATGATTTTTCACTTGTTTGTTGTCATCTAGAAACTGTTTAATTTTAAGTAATTTTGTTGTTAGGGGCGGTAGTATCCCTGGGCCCACCTGGTTCCCTGCCTCCCAGCTGAAAGTCAAGAGTAGACCCGATGGGCAGAGCTATGATGCAGCATCCTGCTGGCTTGTGGCCTCTTCCCCAAGTGTTGGCATTCTCAGCCCTCCCCAGGACCTTCCCCTGGAAACCTCTCACTAGGACTACAGTGTGTCCTAAATTTGGCAGGGGCAAAGAACTGTATCTGAGCAATGCATTGCTCACTGGTTCCTTTCTTTGTATCCTTTCCTCATTTGGTTTCTATATAGACCCCTGTATATTTTGATGTCTCTGGGAAATCATTCTGACAGCAGCACAATGGCTTATAGATTAACAAACTGTTAAGAGTTGAAGAGACCCTAGAAATTGCTTAATGCCGGATCTGTAACCTCCACTGCGCTTCAGTGCCTAACACCCCACGCCATATATATGTGAATTTTTTTACTTAAGCTTGTCTCTGGGGCTTTGGGACTATAGCTTTTATCAAATTTCCAAACATGTCACTGACTCAGAAAAGGTTAAGAAACACGTACTTAATAGAAACTTGACTTGAAGGGGGTGGTGAACACACATTACGGTGGACAGAAGATATGTTGTAGCCTTGTGCACCTGAAAGCTGTGTAATTTTGTTAACTAGTGTTACCCATAATAAATTCAATAAAAGGAGAGGGAAATTCATACTTATCAATTCCAATTTCTTTTCAGATGAAGAATCAAGCTTCAAGAAAAGAAAGTAATCGCCAAGGTCACTCAGGTAATGTTAGTTAAGACTGCAAATCACGAGTTGGTACCTCCTGTTGGGCTCCGGACGGTGCTGCTTCTGTCTGCTCCGCAGCGGGAAGCGCCTTCCCCACAGGACATCAATGCAAGACTGAATAAGAAAAACAGTTTCTTCCTCCTAAGCCATGGCATATCAGTTATACAGAAATACCACTTTGGGAAACAGTCTTTAGGAAAGCCTCGATGAGCTTATACAGTCTCAACAGATCACCCCCAACTAGCCCTTCAAGTTCTACTTCAGTTTGACAAGGCTATAAATTCAGCATTGGCTCAGAGGGTCAGGAACAGAGTCAATTTCAGGGGCTCTCTCTCTAAATACGTACAGATTCTGCGATAATGTGTGGACTTTTGTATTGAATGATGTTGAATTCAGAGAGGTGACAGAACTTATTAAAGTGGATAAAGTGAAAATTGTAGCCTGTGATGGTAAAAATACTGGCTCCAATACTACAGAATGAATAGAAAAATGGCTTTTTAATGCCATCTTCTGTTGTTATCATCACTTTTTAAAGAGAAGCATAGAAGAGACTTTTTTATTTATTCTAGCATTGCAGAAATAACTACACTGTGCTACACTGTCAGAACCCGGTAGGAAGAAGCTCATAACTTCATAGCCTCATACATTACCTTTATTACACAGCATGAAGAAACAGAATTTTTTTTAATGACAAATCAAACATCGTTGCCTTCCTGATAACATTCTTTAATAAACTCATTTTAAAACTTAAAAAAAAAAAAAGACTGCAAATCACACTAGCCTTCCATATGGTGTCCGAAGGAAACAGGTACGGTGCCTTTTTAATATTTTGAAATCTATTACGTGCCTCCACATGTTAATTTCTAAATGCCATTCTCCACCAAACTGAATCCAACTCTGGAGAAACAGCTGATTCCAGAGCAGAGCGAGGAAAAGTGTTAAATGCCCTTGAAAGATCTTGTGAAAAAAGCAAGACTTTCAGAGAATGAGAACATGGCAAAAGGAAACAGGACACGGGGATGTAAAGTACAGCACAGGAAATATAGTCAGTAATATTGTGGTAACTATGTATAGTGCCAATTAGGTACTGGAACTATCAGGGGGAACACTATATGAAGTATACGATTGTCCAACCACTGTGCTGTACACCTGAAACTAATACAAATCATATTGAGTGTAAAGTGTAATTGAAAAACATTTAAAAACATAAATATGTAATAGTAGAAAAAGACTAGAAGAATATATAAAATTAATAATAAACAGTAATTATTTATGGAAAACAAAGGAAATAGGAGCTAGCTTGAATGTACCTCACCCTACTGAATGTGGGACAATTTGAGCATCATGAATGAATAATGATAGACACAGATTATAACAATGAATTTTTAAAAAGAATCCACAAATACATACTTAATCTTAAAAATTTAAATATAATGGTAGGGTGGGGATGACAATTCTTCTTGACAATGATATGTGAACTAACACTCATACCAGAAAAGAAATTAGAAAAATCACCATTTTGCAACTATTTTGACAGAATTATTTATAGACGTTGAAATCACTGGATGAAAGCTTGCTGGAGACCAGAATATTTACAGTCTCAAAGTACCCTTGGATTTTTTCTCATTACAAAAGCATAAACATAGTACCTCTACAATGGGGAAATCTAAAGACATCACCCTAACAAAATGATCAGTTAATATAACCAGTTATGGGATAAAATGACATGGTATACTTCCTGGTGTGAGACACTGAGGACATAATATCTCTTATGTGGTATCCTTATTAAAGAGACATCTTCTGATCTAAGCTCAAAGAAACAAGCAGGAAAATGCAAATTGAGGAACATTCTAGCCATCACTGGCCTGTACTCTTAAAAACATCATTGTCATGAGAGACAAAGAAAGGATGAGGAACTGTTCTAGATTTAAGGGATTAAAGAGACATGTCACTAAAGGCAATATGTGATCCTTGGTTGGGAAAAAGTCCTATAAATGACTATTTTCAGGGGAATTTTTGAAATTTATGAATGGATTTTATATTAGATAATGGTATTACTTAAATTTTAAGCTTCTTGAGTTTCATGATTATGCTGTGTGGTTAAGAGAGACACACTGAAGTATTTCAGGATAAAAGGTTTCAATATATGCAACTTCCTCTCAAATGGTTCAGCAAAGATAGATATGGCAAATGTAGCAAAATGCTAAATTGCTAAAACTAGGGAAAGAGTATATGACAATTTATTGTATAGTCCTTGCAACTTTTCTGTAGTTTATCATTAATAAAATAATATAATATATATATTATTTTATATTCTTTTTTTTTTTTTTTTGGTATTTTTTCAAAGTGAGAAGTGGAAGAATGGGAGGCAGACTGACAAACTCCCGCATGGGAACGATGGGGATCCACCCAGCATGCCCACCAGGGGGCGATGCTCTGCCCCTCTGGGACATTGCTCCATTGCAAACGGGGCCATTTTAGCGCCTGAGGCAGAGGCCATGGAGCCATCTTCAGTGCCCAGGCCAACTTTGCTCCAATGGAGCCTTGGCTGTGGTAGGGGAAGAGAGAGATAGAGAGAAGGGGCGGAGAGTGGAGAAGCAGATGAGCACTTCTCCTGTGTGCCCCTGTCGGTAATTGATCCTAGGACTTCCACATGCCAGGCTGAAGCCCTACTGCTGTGCCAACTGGCCAGGGCCTATTTATAAATACAGCCTGTCCGTAAAGTCATGGTGCACTTCTGACCTGTGACCGGTCAAAAGTGCACCATGACTTTACGGACATACTATAAATAGATAAATATTTTAAAAAAACCTTTTAATATCTATTATAATACTTATAGAAGTAATGCATAGAAACATTTTTATAGTCTTTCATAATTTTTAAAGTATAAAGAATTCCTGACATCTAAAGGTTTGAGAGATGACAATATAGATCATAATCAAGGAGCCTTGGCTCAGGAGGTTTTTCCCCTTGTCCTGCAGCTCCTGTGACCTGTTTTCATGCTGCCTACTGGCCAACTGCTAAACCAATGCCCACATAATTTTTTTTGAATAGCACCCCTACTGCTGCTACAATTACTTTATTGGGTAGAGTGGACAATACTTTAACAGTGGGTACTATTAAAAATGTACGCACACATGTATAATGGTTCTAATACACTAAAGGTATTTCTTGCTTATTTAACAATTTCTGGCTTTACGCCACACTGTGATTCAGGATCCCTAGGTCTTACTCTTATATACCATCTCTTGTAGCTTTGTTACTTTCACCCAGCTGGCAAAGGGTGAAGGTGCAATCACTTCTGCACAGTGTTGAAAGGGGGTGCAATGTGGTGGGAATGCAGATTAGTGTAGCCACTGTGGAAAGCAGTATGGAGTTACCTCAAAAAATTAAAAATGGGGGGAAGCAAGATGGCGACGGAGTAGGCGGACGTACCAACTTCCAACTCCCAGAACCAAAGTAGATTATAACTCAATTTAAAGAACCATTATCTGGATAAACCAACTATGAACTAAACTAAGTGGACTCTTCAACCAAGGAACACAGAAGAAGCCACATTGAGACTGGTAGGAATAGCGAAAACGCAAAGAGGGCTGCCCCCGGAGCAAACGGCAGCCTGGAGAGACACACGTGGCGGGAGGAGAGTTTGGCGGAGAGGGAGGGACCTGGGTCCCAGGAACCAAGCCCCAACCTGCAGTCCCAGAGCCTAGAAGAGGCGTTTGGACAGTTTTGAGCTGTGAAACAAGTGAGGGAACTCCCAGGCCTACAGTGTGGAGTATTAGGTCCCTTCCTACTCTGCTGAGGATTGCTGAAGGGTTTGGGGCGACAGGACGCTGAAACACGGTTCTGTTGGCATGGGCAGAGGCCAAGCTGGTGGGAGCTCGGTCTAGCCAAGCAGGGTCGGAGAGGACGCGCGAAAGCGGTCCGGAAGCTGCGGGCCCGCCTTTAATCCCACTTACGGGGACAAAGCAGGAGGCCAGGAACAGGCAGAAAAATGCTCTGCGACCCTGCGCAAGCCGGCCCTGACCGCGGGGACAGGGCTAGGACCAGGGACGGGCAAGGGCTCGCAGCTGAGCTCATGCTACCAGCGCCACCCCCCGCCCCCACCGCTGGAGAAACCGCGGTTTGCCAGTTTACGTGCACAAGCAGGCTCCGAACGTGGGGGCGGGGTAGAGTCCCGGACGAGCGAAGTACACAGCTGAGCGGAAGCCAGCAAACACGCCCCGCCCAATAAACCTGGGTTTGCGACCCTGCGCAGAAGGGCCCTGGCCTCGAGGGTGGGGCTAAATCTCCAGACGGGCAAAGGCTCACAGGTGAGAGCACGTCAAAAGCCCCGCCCAACCCACGAAACTGTGGCAAGCAGGCTCTGACTGAGGGTTCTGGGCGGAAGTCCGGAAATAGGCTGGGTCCGCAGCTGAGCAAACGTGCTCACCTCTACCCTTGGTGCTAAGGCTTGTGGCTTCAGTGACAGCCCCTCCCATGGAGGAGAGGCAGAAATCACAGCAAAAGCCACAGTGGGCCGGCGCTGGCAACGCTCATACCCAACCACCCTAGGCACCAGCAGAGGGGGTGGGGGGCCTGCAGACAGACCACACCTAGAGAACACAAAGGCAACACCTACTGGACTCCAGTGGCCAATACTTTCTTATACACAGACAAAATGGGCAGGCAGAGGAATGCAAACCAAATGAATCAAGAGAAATCCCCAGAGAAGAACCTGAATGAACCAGATATAACCAAATCACCAGAAGCAGAATTTAGAATAATGATAGTTAGGATGTTAAAAGAAATTAGAGCAACAATGGATAGTCATTATGAACACCTAAATAAAGAGATAACAAGTATAAAAAACGAAATTGAAATAATAAAAAAGAATCAGGCAGAAATGACAAATACAGTATCAGAACTGAAGACCACAATGGAAGAAATTAAAAGCAGGATGAATCACGCTGAGGATCGAATCAGCGAGTTAGAGGACACAATAAACAAAGGCACAGAAGCAGAGAAGAAAAAGGAAAAGAGACTCAAAAAATGTGAGGAAACTCTAAGGGAGCTCTGTGACAACGTGAAGAGAAACAACATTTGCATCATAGGGGTGCCTGAAGAAGAGGAGAGAGGACAGGAAATGGAAACTTTGTTCAATCAAATCATAGCAGAAAACTATCCTAAATTAAGGCTGGGAAACACTCCACACATTCAAGAAGCACACAGAACTCCATTAAAGAGAAACCCAAAAAGATCTACACCAAGACACATCATAGTTAAAATACCAAAGCTAATGGATAAAGAAAAAATTTTAAAAGCTGCTAGAGAAAAAAAGGCTATCACCTACAAAGAAGCCCCCATAAGAATGACATCAGACTTCTCAACAGAAACACTTGAGGCCAGAAGGGAAAGGCAAGATATAGTCAAAGTAATGCAGAACAAGAACCTACAACCAAGACTACTTTATCCAGCAAGGCTAACGTTTAAAATTGAAGGAGAAATAAAGAGCTTCCCAGAAAAAGACAGCCTCAAGGAATTCATAAAAACCAAACCAATTCTGCAAGAGATACTAAGGGGCCTCTTGTGAACAGTTTAAAGGGAGGAATGAATAGAGCAAAAGAAGAATACAGCTTTAAAGAATAAAATGGCAATAAACAACTACATATCAATAATAACCTTAAATGTAAAAGGATTAAATGATCCAATCAAAAGACATAGGGTAGCTGCATGGATAAAGAAACAGGACCCATACATATGCTGTCTACAAGAGACACACCTTAAAACAAAAGATGCACATAGACTGAAGGTAAAAGGATGGAAAAAAAATATTTCAAGCAAATGGAAATGAAAAAAAAGCAGGGATAGCAATACTTATATCTGACAAAATGGACTTTAAAACAAAGGCTGTAGTAAGAGATAAAGTAGGACACTACATAATGATAAAGGGAACAATTCAACAGGAAGATATAATTATTATAAATATCTATGCACTAAATATAGGAGCCCCGACATACATAAAGCAGACTTTGATGGATATAAAGGGCGAGATTAACAGCAATACTATCATAGTAGGGGATTTCAATACCCCTCTAACAACACTGGATAGATCCTCAAGAAAGAAAATTAATAAAGAAACAGCAGACTTAAAGGAGACACTAGATCAACTTGATTTAATAGATATCTTCAGAAATTTTCACCCTAAAGCAATAGAATATACATTCTTCTCAAGCGCTCATGGTACGTTTTCTAGGATAGACCACATGTTAGGACACAAAAATGGTCTCAATAAATTTAAGAAGATTGAAATCATATCAAGCATTTTCTCTGATCACAATGCCATCAAACTAGAAATTAACCACAAAAGAAAAACTGAAAAATACTCAAACACTTGGAAACTAAATAGCATGTTATTAAATAATGAATGGATTAACATTGAGATCAAAGAAGAAATAAAAAAGTTTCTAGAAACAAATGATAATGAGCATACATAAACTCAAAATTTATGGGACACAGCAAAAGCAGTTCTGAAAGGGAAGTTTATTGCACTACAGGCATATCATAAGAAGCTAGAAAAAGCTCAAATAAGCAACCTGACCCTGCATCTAAAAGAACTAGAAAAACAACAACAAATAAAACCCAAGACAAGTAGAAGGAAGGAAATAATAAAGATCAGAGCAGAAATAAATGACATAGAGGCAAAGGAAACAATACAGAGGATCAATGAAACCAGAAGCTGGTTCTTTGAAAAGGTAATCAAGATTGATGAACCTTTAACTAGACTCACCAAGAAAAAAAGAGAGGGGACCCAAATAAGTAAAATTAGAAAGAACAGTGGAGAAATAACAACTGACACAACAGAAATACAAAGCATTGTAAGAAAATACTATGAAGAACTATATGCCAAAAAATTAGACAATCTTGGTGAAATGGACAAATTTCTTGAATCATATAACCTTCCAAAAATCAATCTGGAAGAATCAGAACACCTAAACAGACCAATTACAACAAATGAGATCGAAACAGTTATCAAAAAACTCCCCCCCAAAAAATGTCCTGGGCCTAATGCTTCACAAGTGAATTCTATCAAAAATTCAAAGAAGAATTAACTCCTATCCTTCTCAAGCTATTTCAAAAAATTCAAGAGGAAGGAAGACTTCCAAACTCCTTTTATGAGGCTAGCATAATTCTGATCTCAAAACCGGGCAAAGAAAACACAAGAAAGAAAATTATAGGCCTATATCCCTGATGAATTTAGACGCTAAAATTCTCAACAAAATATTAGCCAACCGGATCCAGCAATACATGAAAAAAATCATACACCACGATCAAGTGGAATTTATTCTGGAGAGGCAAGGCTGGTTCAATATTCGCAAATCAATCAATGTGATTCATCACATAAACAAAAGGAAGGACAAAAATCACATGATAATTTCAATAGATGCAGAAAAGGCATTTGATAAAATCCAGCACCCATTCATGCTCAAAACTCTCAGTAAAGTGGGAATACAGGGAACATTCCTTAACATGATAAAGGCCATCTACGATAAACCGACAGCAAACATCATACTAAATGGACAAAAATTAAAAGCAATCCCCTTAAGATCAGGAACCAGGCAGGGATGCCCCCTTTTACCACTCTTATTCAACATAGTTCTGGAAGTCCTAGTTACAGCAATCAGACAAGAAGAAGAAATAAAAGGCATACAAATTGGAAAAGAAGAAGTAAAACTGTCACTATTTGCAGATGATATGATATTGTATATTGAAAACCCTAAAGTCTCAGTCAAAAAACTACTGAACCTTATAAATAAATTCAGCAAGGTGGCAGGATATAAAATTAATACTCAGAAACCAGAAGCATTTCTATATACCAACAATGAACTGTCAGCAAAAGAAATTAAGGAAACAATCCCCTTCACTATTGCAGCCAAATAAATAAAGTACCTAGGAGTAAATTTAACCAAGGAGGTTAAGGACTTGTACTAGGAAAATTATAGAACATTGATAAAAGAAATCAAGGAAGATACAAACAAGTGGAAGCATATACCGTGCTTATGGCTAGGAAGAATAAACATCATTAAAATGTCTATATTACCCAAACCAATTTATAAATTCAATGCAATACCAATTAAAATACCAATGACATACTTCAAAGATATAGAACACATATTCCAAAAATTTATATGGAACCAAAAAAGAACACGAATAGCCTCAGCAATCTTAAAAAGAAAAAATAAAGCAGGAGGTATCACTCTTCCAGATATCAAGGTTTACTATAAGGCCATTATACTCAAGACAGCCTGGTACTGGCATAAGAACAGGCACATAGATCAATGGAACAGAACAGAGGACCCAGAAATAAACCCACAGCTTAATGGACAACTGATATTTGACAAAGTAGGAAAGAACATACAATGGAGTAAAGACAGCCTCTTTAACAAATGGTGTTGGGAAAATTGGACATCTACCTGCAAAAAAATGAAACTAGACCATCAACTTACACCATTCACAAAAACAAACTCAAAATGGATAAAAGACTTAAATGTAAGCCGTGAAACCATAAGCATCTTAGAAGAAAACATAGGCAGCAAGCTCTCCGACATCTGTAGCAGTAGTATATTTGCCGATTTATCTCCACGGGCAACTGAAATAAAAGGCAAGATTAACAAATGGGACTATATCAAACTAAAAAGTTTTTGCACAGCTAAAGACAATAGGAACAGAATAAAAAGACAAACCACACAATTGGAGAACATATTCGACAGCACATCTGATAAGGAGTTAATAACTAAAATTTATAAAGAACTTATAAAACTCAACACCAGGAAGACAAACAACCCAATCAAAAAATGGGCAAAAGTAATGAATAGAAATTTTTCCATTAGAGGACATACAGATGGCCAATAGGCATATGAAAAAATGCTCAACATCACTAATCATTAGAGAAATGCAAATTAAAACCACAATGAGATATCACCTCACACCAGTCAGAATGGCACTCATCAGCAAACAACACAGAATAAGTGCTGGCAAGGATGTGGAGAAAAGGGAACCCTCCTGCACTGCTGGTGGGAATGCAGACTGGTGCAGCCACTGTGGAAAACAGTTTGGAGATTCCTCAAAAAATTAAAAATCGAACTGCCTTTTGACCCATCTATCCCACTTATAGGAATATACCCTAAGAACACCATAGCACTGTTCAAAAAGAAGAAATGCGCCCCCATATTCGTGGCAGCATTGTTCACAATAGCGAAGATCTGGAACCAGCCCAAGTTTCTGTCAGAAGACGAGTGGATTAAAAAGCTTTGGTACATATATACTATGGAATACTACTCAGCCATAAGAAACGATAACATTGGATCATTTATAACAAAATGGATGTACCTTGATAACATTATACGGAGTGAAATAAGTAAATCAGAAAAAAGGAAAAAGTGAGAACAGCATGATTACATACATAGGTGGGACATAAAAGTGAGAATATGACACATGGACAAGAGAGTGGTGGTTATGGGATGGGGGTGGGAGGGAAGAGTGGGATAGGGAGGAGTGGAGGGACACAGGGAAAACCAGATAGAAGGCGACAGAGGACAATTTGACTTTTGGTGACGGGTATGCAACACAATTGAATGATTAGATAACCTGGAGATGTTTTCATTGTACATATGTACCCTGATTTATTGGTGTCACCCCATTAGAATTAATAATAATAAAATATATATATAACAAAAATTAAAAATGGAACTACCTTATGACCTAGCAATTCCACTTCTGGAAATTGTCTGAAGAAATCCAAAACACCGATTCAAAAGAATATATGCACCTCTATGTTCACTGTAGTGTTATTTACTATAGTCAAGATTTGGAAGTAGCCCAAGTACCCATCAATACATGAATAGATAAAAAAAATTCTGGAACAGTTACACAGTGAAATACTGGTCATACATAAAAAAAGAAGGAAATCTTACCTTTTGCGATAGCATGGATGTACCTGAAGAGCATCATGCTACGTGAAATAAGCAGTCAGAGAAAGACAAGTACCTTATGATTTCACTCGTGTAGACTCGAAAGAACTGACAAGAAAATGGAGACAGACATAGAAAGCAGGAGGACTGCTGTGTATGTGTGTATGTGTGTGTGTGGGAAGGGGGTCTAGGTGAGGGGCTGGAAGGACTGAGCAGAAAAGAACCGAGAGAGACAGAGAGAGAGAGAGAGAGAGAGAGAGAGAGACTCATGGACACAGACAACAGTGTGGTGACTGCAGGGTGTGGGAGAAGGTGGAGGAGGCTATATAGGTGTAATAAATGGTGATGGACAAAGACTTGACTTGAGGGGAGGGACATAAAATATGGAGTACAGAGAGGTGTGGTAGAATTGAGAACCTGAAACTTATATGATTACATTAACCAGTGTCTCCTCAATAAATTCAATTAAACTGTGTCTTGGAAATAGCACACAATACTTCTGCTCACATTCTATTAGTGAAAAATAATGGGCACCTGGGATGGTAGCCACTGATTAGCTGTGGAAAGGGGGAATGGATTTTGATACTGGTTTTCTACCGCTGGGATATAGTGTCTAGAGATCGGTTCAGAATTGGATTTGGTTATGAATCTTGGTTTTACAACTTATTCTGTGGCCTTGTGTAAGTTATTTATCTCTGAGATTCGTTCTTCTTTATTGAAGCTAAATTGAATACAGGGGACTTGTCTATCCACTCTGTGCTTAGTTCTGGGTATATAGCACTGAAGAAGATACACAAATTTCCTTTCCCCATGGGAAGAAACTGGAGTTTCTGTTTCTTGACATAAGGGTTAAACTTAATTCAAACACTCAAATTTTATATCTTGTGCAAGTTCAAAGTCTGCTCCAGATTTCTAAAAATTCCTGAGAGGATGACATTCTAATGATCTCATTGGCTTTTTAGACTCATGTTTCTAGGTGTGTTGCCTTTTTATTTACCACATTGCCGTGGATGCTAAATACAGCCATTCCACACATTTCCCCCTGAAAAAACTCACCTAAACCAAGCACTTGTAAGACGCTTAAGGATTTCAGGTAGGGTCATAATGCCCATTGTAAGAATCTCTGGGTCCCTGTTAGCATTTTTGCTTTCAAAATTATTTTGGGTACCCAGTCATTCTGAGTTCTTGATTGGATTTCCCCTATCTAGTGGCCAGAATCCCACCTCACCGATCCCTCTCCCTCCTCTTTAATTATTTGTGAGAATTTGAATTCATTTCTCTTTTTAATTTAGAGCATATCAGCTTTTTTAAGGTCCCACTTTTAAATCTTAAGATGCTCAGTCAATAAAAAGACCCTCCTTCTAATTCTAAAATAATACTGTTTGGAAGTTGTTTTTATTGAGTGCAAATAAAAAACTATCTGTATATGTTTATGTTCCCTAGGATGATGATTCAATTCAGGGCTGAGATGACTGAGCAGACCAAAAATACTATGAGGGCAAGGACTGTCTCCAGGACATAATTCATTACTTAGCACACAGCAGTGTGTAGTAAACGTTTTTAGAAGATAAGTATTGAATTCAGAATCTTTGAGGAATATTGGAATAAATGACCAGCAGTTTAGTACTGTAGTTTGAAGTGATGTCATGAGTAGAAAAGGAGGAAGCAAGGTTTCATTTCTTTCTGTATTTCCTCACCATTTGGTTGTTCTTGTTATAAAATAACTTAACAAAATTCATTGTGTATTTTGGTTATGTTTAAGGTGACCAATCGACTTCCTTTAGGGAGGACAGTCCTTTTGTAAGTTCCGTCCTCCCTCGAAAAGTGTCCTCCTTTTTGATATTGGAAGACTGATCTGTAAATGTCCATATCCAATTGATGCAGAGTCGCTCCATTGCATGTGATGTGCCATATTTGTATCTAGATGAGTACTTTTTTCTTACAATTATTATTAAAAATTAATAGGTATGTAAGCATAATTATGATATAAAATATTACAAATGTTTTTATTATGCATTTATCATATTATAGTGTATTATTGTTGCAATGAATGTTTCTTTTATTTACGATATTGTTTTCTTCAGTTTATTTTTGTCCTCCTTTTCATAGTAAAGAAGTTGCCCACATTATTTTCGAACTATGGGGTATATTACAATATGATTGTGATGAAAAATTGGTGGTTAAAGTTTTTTGAAATTAATAACAGGATAATGAAATAAAAATAAAGGTGGGATATTAACCAACACAGAAAAGAACGGCGGAACATTGAGAAAGTACATTAACGTTACATTAAGCTTCTTTCTTTTGTCAGTCTCTTTAAAAATGATAATCTCTTAAATATTCGTTACAACCTAGATAGTGCTTTCCATTCTGCAGTTGTGGAACCCGAAGCTGAGAGTGGTTTGCTAACGGGTGCGGGTGGCGGGGGAAGCACTAGAACCCAGCTCTCCAAAAGCCAGGTCACGCTGCAGCACTGCAGGTATCTTTTCTAACTACGTATGCTTCTAGGAAATCTGCAGAAAGAATAAAAGGCAGGTTTTCCTCTGACACAAACTTGGCAGCATGACTTGCAATGGATAATTGCGGTAAGCAGCTAAGGAACCAGGAGCTAGTGAGTCTCCAAGACCTTTGCGTGCGCGTGCCCGAGAAGGTGACGTTCACTGCGCGCCGGAGGCGGTGGCCGCGAGGACGCGGGCGAGTTCCGTCTCCATAGCGACTGCCGTTGGCAACCGCGAAGCGGCCAAGTCCTTGCCCGGGTTTGAGCGAGCTCTGCTCTTCACTTCCCTCGTGACTGATTTCTTTTCCTTTTCTCTCCTGTCCTCCCGCCCCTGTCCCGCTCTCCAGAATCATGGCGGGCGGCCCCGGGGACGTTCGGAAGCTTTTCATCTTCACTACGACCCAGAATTACTTTGGACTGGGTTCGGAGTCCTGGGACCAGTGCTGTAGTCCTGAGATCAACAACTTCTTGGATGACGGGAACCAGATGCTCCTCAGGGCGCAGCGATCCGACGCGGGAGTCGACTTTTCTAACACGGTAGGAATCCCTGCCCCTGTCCCGAGCTCCCATCCTGTTCACCCGTATCCCTAGGCCTAACACCATTTGACACACAGCAGGCATTGGGCACATGTCTGTAGGATGGTTGAGTCACTAACCCCATTCACTAGGAATCTTTAGTTTTGGATTTTACTCAGTTTGGTTCCGTTCTATTTTTATTTTGAACTCAGAATTTGCAAAGCACTTTGCTAGGCTGGTGAGTTTGTGAACATATAAAAAGGATGGATAGTCATAACTAACATTTTGTCTTTACACTGTCAGGCACCGTTCTAAACACACTCTGTGTATTGACATTTACTATTCACAACAACACTGAGATAGAAACTATTTTCATTTACATTTTATGGCTAAGGAATGTAAGGCACAAAGGTTACATCCTAAGTGTTAACTACTCCACTTCTGTAATAGGTTGTATAATTCAGAGCAGGATGCCCTCCTTCGGCCCTCTGGAGCCTCACTCTAGTGGACTATAATCGGAACTGAGATTTGAATGATGAGTTGTAGGCATAGGTGAAATCTAAGGGAATAGTGTTTTGAGCAAAAGAAGTAGTAAGTTGCAAGAAAGGCCCTGACAGGTTCTCACTTTGATTTCAAAGGGCTGATGTTTAATGAATGACCAGAGTGTGGAAAATTGTGTCACAGGCTGATCATTTAGGACCTTGTACACCATTTGGGTTGAATAGGAAATCATTGATAATGTTAAACAAGTCGTTGGTAATCTTAAGCAAGAGAAAGATTTGATCTGGATTATGTTTTAGGATGGAGGTTGACAGATTTTCTGTAATAGGCCAGATAAATAGTGTAGGCTTTGTAGATACAAGATCTCGACTTCAGCTCTGCCATTGTAGTGTGAAGCAGCCATAGAAAGTATGTAAGTGGATGAGTATGGCTAGATTCTAACCTTTATTTTTGAACCTGATATTTAAATTTTATATAATTATGTGCCGTGAAATACTGTTGTTGTTGTTTTTTTTAAATGTAAAAACCATTTTTAGCTTGTGAGTGGTACAAAACCAGGCAGCAGGTTGTAGTATGTTGATCTTGATCTAACCCAGTAGGGGATAGAGGTATTTGGCATCTTAAAAAAGAACAGCTTTACACCTTGACTGAACAGCTATTAAATAATATAGTGTCAATTATGAAGAAGTAGTAGTTGCCCATGGTAGGGAAAGTGGGAGGAGAGGCAGCTAAGAGTGTTGACTGGCAGTTTTCCTTTCCCAGGGGATAATGGCTGACCCTTTGCTTTCAGTCTAACTTTAGGCCAGGGCATAAACTTATTGTCCTGACTGATGCCCCAGGGAACCTTGGCTAGTGACTATAGTTGTTGTTTTCAAAGTGTGATCATAAAATGTGTATTTTTTGAATTTCTTTTCTCAGACAGGAGAGAGGAGGATGTACAAGGCTATGTACTACGTAATTAGTAAAGCATGAATTTTTCCAATCTAGAGGTCCACAGCTTGTTATCTCACTTGCTTGTAATTGGAATGAAATGATAATACTAGCAATAGAATTCTAATGTGTGAAAATGAAGAGTTCCTTCCCAGCAGTGAAAGCATACAATGACTGAGATAAAAGAAAAGTAGAATGAAACTCAGTCATGTATAAAGTATTTTTCACACACAGCAGTAAACTTGTTTGAAAGCTTTTTAATGCATGGACTTCTCATGGGAAAAGAAATGATAACAACTGATGTCTGTACTGCAAGAACTTCTTTTAGGCAGTATACTTTTCAGCTAATGGACTACTTGCTATTAACTGACCTAATTTAAGCATGTTTGCTTTAGTAAATTCCTATGTAGTTGCAATTTAAAATAATCTAGTTAAGTGTTAACTTAATAAAAGAAATTTGATGATCAAATACTTTTAAGAGAAACTTTTGGTTCAAGTAATTTAGTGAAAATTTTGGTTCAAGTGATTTTAGGAGACAGACAACTAAGTTATTTTTGGTAGTTTTGAGTTTATGTACAACTTAAAAACCTATGAAAATGCTAGGTCCAGGTAAGCGGGTAATTAAAATCCTTGCTATAGACTATCCGCAGTACAGTGCAGAGGAATAAATACTTCTTGTCCATGTGTACCTGGGGTGCACAGCTTTGCTCTGAATCTGGCTGGAGTGGAGTAGTTAGCAGTGCATGTCATCAATATTTATGTTGAGGTTTCTGTTTATAAATCACGTACCAAAATAGTTTCATAATACAATCGCATGTAAATGAGGAAACCTTTTAAAACCCGGGTATTCTTTTTATTATTATTATTTTTTAATTTTTATTTATTGATTTTAGAGAGAAGAGGGGAGGGTGGAGCTGGAAGCATCAACTGGCAGTAGTTTGTCTTGTATGTGCCTTGACCTCAACAAGCCCAGGGTTTCGAAGTGGGAACATCAACATTCCAGGTTGATGGCTTTATTCACTGTGCCACCACAGGTCATGCTAAAACCCAGATATTCTTATGGAGCTGAGACAGATTGGTTGTAATATGCTATATAGTTATTTTTTAAGTGCCTATTTTCTCAAGGGATAACATTACAGTGATAAGCATTTTAGGGAATAGTTCTTTCAAATATTAACTTTTATGAAGGTGTTGGGCAAATGAGTTTGTAAAATTTGTATTTTCTGGTTTTGCTCACTTTTATTGTTAAAAATGGCCGCTGCTCACGAGAATTGCACTGCCTGGTGAAATTGCTAATTACCTTCCTGCTTGGGAAGGGGCTTTATTATGCTAATGTGTGCTGGAGGAGGGGTTTTCGCTCCAAAATGTTTTAAGAAGAAAGAAGAGCCTGACCTGCAGTGGTGCAGTGGATAAAGCATTGACCTGAAACACTGAGGTTGCCTGTGTGTGTTTTACTCGCCTGCTAGGTACGAGGCTAGAATAAAGGAATGGCCCATCATTTCTTGGCTCTGTTGCTTCTTTACCATCTTTCCAAATCTATTGGGAACCTGCACCTGAAGGTAACAATAAAAATCATTTATTTATCACTCTAGATTGATTTGCAGCTAAGGAACAGTGGAGACTGTTTGCCGTGGCGTCCTTCCAAACCCATCTTTATATATATATATCTTTAAGTCCCTGTTTATCATTTATTTAATTCCATACCTTTTCCCATTCGAGGACCCCATAATAGACTTGTTGTGGCTGGGCTATGACAATTGGTTAGGTTGTGACTACCGCCCTTACAGAAGGTAACAATGAAAATCATTTATTTATCACTCTAGATTGATTTCGCTGACACAAAGGATAAAGTGCTGGTGTTTTTCAAGCTGCGACCTGAAGTAATTACTGATCAGAATCTACATAATAACATTCTTGTTTCATCTATGTTAGAATCACCTATAAATTCCCTTTATCAAGTAGTGCGGCAAGTCTTTGCCCCAATGTTGTTAAAGGTGAGTAAAGTAGCTGTATAGTCATTTTTTTTTAACATAGATTATTTGGATAAAAACTTTTATAAACACAAATATAAATATTACTTTACATGCTGTTAATATCATTAGTATTTAACCTTTTTAATTAAAATATATTTTACTTAAAAAATTTTTAAGTCACCTTTGATGACAAATATAGAAATTAGAGAAAAACATAAAATGCAATCCTCATAAGCTCTTACATTACCATAGGGACTTTTTCTCTCCCTTATGAGATGGAGGTAGTGTCAATCATTAAGTATAATAAGTATATTTGGATTTAGTTCTTTGGTAGTATTAGTAAGTCACTGTGATTGACAAGCTTTTGATCAAAATTTGCTCTTATCTGTTTTTATCTAGGATCAGGAATGGAGTGGAGACTTTGATCCCAAACTTCAGAATCTTTTGAGTGAACTAGAAGCTGGATTGGGTGTAGTTCTACGAAGATCAGACATTAATTTATCAAAATTGAAATTTAAAGAAGATGACACACGAGGTATATTGCCATAGATAGATTAGTCAGAGAAAATCAAAATGATTGTCTTATTAGCATGTTAGTCAACTAAAATATTTCCTCACAGGTTGGGGGCCATTTTAGCCAGAGAAATCACCAACCCAAAGCACACAAATGTGAAAAATGTGGCACTAAATAGTCTTCCAAAGACTAGGAAAAAGACTCTTATTGATTAGGAGATAGGAAATGAGAAGACAGTGCTACTTTATCCAACCTCAGTAGGGAAACGATGTGTTTAGCAACTCAGAGTTTTCATTGCTCTGCTCATGTCTGCAAATGCCTAATAAAGTACTGCGAGTATTGATTGTAGGCTACAAGTAAATGTTAGCAAGTAGGCGAATTTCTACATCCATGATCTTTAAATACTAAGGATTGACTCTAACTGTATATTTTGTAAGGATAATTGACCTTTGACGTTTATTTTAAAGCATTTTAATTATAATTTTATTATGGGTATAGATATATTATTACTCATATGAACATTTAGTATAAAATACGCGATCCACAAATTATTATTTAAAGATATTGGATATAGTCTAACCAGGCAGTGGCGCAGTGGATAGAGCATTGGATTGGGACACGGAGGACCCAGTTTCAAAACCTCGAGCTCACCAGCTTAATCTTGGGCTCATCCAGCTTGAACGGGGGCTCATCCAGCTTGAGCGTGGGCTTACCAGCTTGAACTTGGGTTCACTGACTTGAGTGTGGAATAATAGATATGACCTCACGGTTGCTGGCTTGAGCCCAAAGGTCGCTGACTTGAAACCCAGGGTCGCTGGCTTGAGCCCAAGGTCACTGGCTTGAGCAAGGGGTCACTTGCTCTGCTGTAGCCCTCCAGTCAAGGCACATATGAGAAAGCAATCAATGAACAACTAAGGAGCTGCAAGGAAGAATTAATGCTTATTTCTCTCCTTTCCTGTCTGTCTTCCTTATCTCTGACACTCTCTCTGTCAAAAAAAAACATAATTAAATTATTGGATATAGTTTTATTTATTGCTTGATTAGGATATTTAATGTCTTTTGAATTCCACAGACCCAGAAAGAATAATGATTTATGTCTAGCATGTGTTAGGCAAGTAGACATCATCCAGTTCATTGGAAAATTAAAAGCAAATTTAAAAGTAAAACTATTTTAATTTTCTTAAATTTTGAAATAAAATAGCAAAGATTTATTATTTTATTTTAAAAAAATTTTTTAGAGGAAGGCAGAGACAGACACTCGCATCCACCCTGACTGAGATTCACCCAGCAAGCTAACTAGGGGGCGATGCTCTGCCCATCTGGGGCCTCTGCTCCATTGCAACTGGAGCCATTTTTTAGGGCCTGAGGCAGAGGTCAGGGAGCCATCCTCAGCACCCGGGGCCAACTCGCTCTAATTGAGTCATATCTGCAGGAGAGGAGGAAGAGGAGAGAGAGGGGAGGGGAGAAGCGAGAGGGGGAAGGGTGGAGAATCAGATGGGTGGTTTTCCCGTGTGCCCTGATAGCATGAGAGTCGAACCTGGGGCATTCACATGGGGGAGCCAATACTCTACCACTGAGCTAACTGGCCAGGGCTGCAAACATTTATTGATTAAATCATTCTCATTTTTAATTCAGGTAATATTCACTAACATGAATATTATTCGAATTAGATTTAGGAAAGCCTTGTGTTGGATAAGCAAATCCGTAGATGTAAGAAGCAGATGACAGTATAGGATGATTGGGTTATAAACGCATAAAGGAATCATAGTGAGCAATAAACTTGATATGAATTATAAACTTGGTGTGGTTATTGTTTCCAGTGGATTCCTTTTGGTAGAAATTATAAAACTTTCTGAGCATCTTCAATAGTACAGGGAATATGTAAATTAAGCAAATAAACCAGATTATCTTTCTGACTTTTCATTTTTAATTGACATATATGTATTTTCCTTTTCATTTTTTCAGGTATTCTTACACCAAATGATGAATTTCAATTTTGGATTGAACTGGCTCATCGTGGAAATAAACAGATTAGTAAAGAAAGAGCCAGTTATTTTAAAGAATTATTTGAAACAATTGCAAGAGTATGTGATTCATCTATGTTATATATTAAGCTTTCAATAAATGTACTTTAGCATTCTAGTTTTAATAAATATATCTCTTTTAAAACTATTACTTGATGGTTGTGAACAAAATTATATGTAGCAAGGTTTACTTAAGGAGTATATTTAATGAGTAGAACTTAAATTTATCTAAACTTAAAAAAAGTTAAATTTTAATGTCTACTAAATATTCTCCTCAAACATAATTACTTTTCTGCAAGTAGATAGAGGGAAAAAAACTTATACATTAATAAAGGTTTATCTACATGGAGGTAATATATCTTCTTTTGAAAGAATGTTCACGTTACTAAAATTAGCATTTTGAAGTAATCTGTAATTTGATTTTACTTTTTATTTTTTTAATCTGGAATTTTAGAAGCCTTAGTTTTACTTATTTGATGATTATTCCTTGATGTACTACAGAAAGGTTAAAATAAGTCGACCGTTTAAATCAGGGGTCCCCAAACTTTTAACACAGGGGGCCAGTTCTCTGTCCCTCAGACCATTGGAGGGCCAGACTATAAAAAAAAAAAACTATGAACAAATCCCTGTGCACACTGCACATATCTTATTTTAAAGTAAAAAAACAAAATGGGAACAAATACAATATTTAAAATAAAGAACAAGTAAATTTAAATCAACAAACTGACCAGTATTTCAATGGGAACTATGGGTGCAGATGCATCCTGTGCTCCTCTCACTGACCACCAATGAAAGAGGTGCCCCTTCTGAAAGTTGGTGGGGGCTGGATAAATGGCCTCAGGGGGCTGCATGTGGCCCGCGGGGCCGTAGTTTAGGGACCCCTGGTTTAAATTATGGTTATAAAAACCTATTCTTTTCAAAATACATATAATTTTCTATTTCCAATATCATTCAATAATATTTTAATGAAGTATTTGAAATGGTTTTAAATAAACTTTCTTTGTAAAAGTGATGAAGTGTAGAATAATAAACCTTGTACTACTATCATTGTGTTATTGGTAGCATTGTGTGGTACAGTAAACGAATGACTAAAGATATGCCAGCTACAGTGGGTGGTGTATATATGACATTAAGGCTACCTCTATTTGGGTGAATCAAATAAAGGAATCCAAATTTATAGGAAATTTGGCATAGGGTAAAAATAAATATATTTTTCGCAATTATTATTCCTTTCTGTCTCTCATGGGATTTGTTTGCAAAAGAACTTATAAAGAAGCAATATATCACTTGGTAGAAAAAGAAGGAGAAAATAATATGACAAATATTAGAGTTTTAGCAATTGAAAAAGTCTGAGAACATTTTGAGTATACTGCCAAATGTAAATATATGATTATGTCTGAAAATAAATGCATTTTGATTTTAGGAGTTTTATAACTTGGACAGTCTGTCCTTATTGGAAGTTGTCGACTTGGTGGAGACTACTCGGAATGTTGTCGATGATGTGTGGAGACAAACAGAGCATGATCATTATCCTGAGTCACGAATGTTACATCTCTTAGATATCATAGGTACTATGTAGTAAAGAAATAAGGTTTTGACATTTTAGAAGCCCATTTTATTTTGTTTTCTGTTTTTCTCTTTAATTTCATACTTAAAATGATCCCTAACATAGTAATTGTTGCTTCAAGTAACTCTTAATGCAAATTATATAGAATTATTTGAGCAGATATTTGTATATAGTTGGTTAACTTAAATTATGTGTCAAATTCTTTAACCATTATTACAACTAAATTTACATAGATTTTTAGACCTATACATGTATTAATTTAGAATTTATTTTGTAATGAACTCAAAATGTCTTTAATATTGTGTTGGTTTATCTGTCAATATTAAGAGTACAAACACTTTTGATTCAGTATATACCCTTCTAATGATTATCCTAAGGAAATAGTAGACAAGTCCATAAGGTGTATATATAAGGATATGTATTGCAGCATTGTTTGTAACAAATAGCAATTGAAAATTGGCTGCATAATGCTATACTATACAGTAGGCTTTGCAGCCTTTAGTAAAATATATACATATATATTTCTACACTTTAAAGATGTACATGGTATAGTGCAAGATGCAAAAATACTTCTGTTCTTTGAAAAATATTATTGACAGCTCTAAGGGTGTGCATGCTGTATTTCATAGAACCTGTTTGCTAATTTGTGTATTAATTTTCTCATAAGCATGTATTCTATAATTATTTTGTCAAAAGACATCTTTAAAAAATTTGCTTTATGTTTTATTAGGTGGCTCATTTGGAAGATTTGTTCAGAAAAAGCTGGGAACTTTGAACCTATGGGAAGACCCTTATTACCATGTGAAAGAAGGTCTGACAGCTGGTATTTCAATATGTGAACAGTGGGTGATTGCCTGCAGTCATCTAACAGGTCAGGTGTGGCAGCGCTATGTTCCTCATCCATGGAAAAGTGAAAAATATTTCCCAGGAACACTTGACAAACTGGGCAGACGCCTTGAAGAGGTAGCATTCGATTATTTGTCTCTTTGTCTTAAACTGTGTAGGATGTCACTTGTTTATCAATGTCTTTTATAATTAATAAGCTCTACAAATGTCTTTTATAATTAATAAGCTCTACACATCTGATAGAAACTATTTATATTTTTGGGAGAGAATAAGGATTAACGTTCCAGGCGAATTAAGGTCAGTTGAGGCCCTGAGCGCAGAAGAAAATATTGGGCCCCTTATAAAAAAGAGAGAGACAGGGGAAATAAAAATACATATTAACCATATATTTAAATAAATAAAAAATATTATGTACTATTCATGTTAAAATTGCACATATGAAACCAAACTTGGTGTCATTAGAAAAAAGTGTGAAGTTGGGGTTTTGTGGGGCAATTCAGAAGTCGGGGCCCAGGGCGCGTGTCCGGTGTGCTCACCATTAAATCTGCCTCTGGTTAATGTTCATGTGAAGTTTATGACAGTCACCTGGTACAGTGCCAGGTGCACAGTGGGCATTAACTGAGTGCTGGTTTCCATCTCATTTATTTTGGAGTTTGTTCATCTGGTAAGTTGCAAACTTCTCTTTTGTTCTTTGGTATAAAAAAATAATCAACCCACTTATCCATGTATGGAAGCTATCAGACATTTTCTTGGCTATTGAAATTATTTTAAGCAAGGCAGCTTTTTAGGGGGATATTCAGTAGAAATATTTGAAACAGCTGCTTAATTTTCATAAGTTATGAGTTTCAGTATAGGATTTATATGCTTAGTTTGAAGAGACAGGCAAACTGAGAATATGCAAAGATTGCGAAGCTGACTTTTTCCACTTCTGCTTATGGAACTGTAGTTCTTTGGGGACTTTTAAAAAAACCCTTTTCATCATGAAAAATTTCAGACATACTTAAAACCAAAATAGTATAATGAATGCCAGTATATCCATTACTCAATTTCAACAGCCTTTGACAGTATTCAGTTCATATTTTATCTTTGCCTGCCTTTATTTTTCTTCTTTGTCTGGACATTTCTAAAGCCAATCCAAGAAACCATACACTTTTGCAACTGAAACGTAACTACAATACTACTATAACATCCAACAAAATTACAATAATTTCTTAATATTACTTTATATCTATCCAGTGTTTAATTTTTCTGATTTGCTCAGCTTTCAGTTTGATATGTGGGTTCAGATGTTTTTAGCCTTACCATCTGTTATGATGCTTTCCATCAATTTTTGTCTTAATGACTTTAGATGTCATTAATGATCATGAGGAGACGTAAATAGGTATTTTCTAATTCTATTGTTCTTTCTACATTTGTTAGTGATGATGAAAGAACTGTTCCTCATCAATTTATTAATTACCCTGAAATAAAGTCTATTAAGAATAACAGTATAAACAATCCTTTCCTTTTATTTACCACTTTTTAGAACAAGGAATAAACAAATTTGTATCATAATAAGTTTCATAGGCAATCAGTGAAATGTTTTTCAGTAGTATTATTATGGACCCATGAGTTCTGTTTTATGTATTTCCATTCATTATATTTATTATTATTTTATTTAAATTGTTACATGTTTGGGCAAGGAGTGCCCCTTGTGTCAATTAAAATAATATAAATTGGCCCTTGTGTCGTTTGAACATGAATTTATTATTTCTTTGATAATATCTTTATTTTCAAGCCTTCCAAAATGTACCAGCCCATCTCTTGCACTTTCTGTTTCATACCTGATATTAGTTATTTCTCCTAACAGCCTGGTTCTTTCTAGTGGAAAATGGTATTTAGGAATGAAAATCTGTTTGAGGAAATGTTAAATTTTACTTCGTTATCAGTGCTTTAAGGCCTCTGCAGTAGGCACTATTGTTAAATTGGTGTTTTGTTTTGAGCAGGGTAAAAGTAATGAGTTTGTAATTGATATTTCCGACTAAAATAGATTATAGTACTTTTCCTTATCCTTTTATGATTACCTTTTGATTGTTGGTGGAAGTTTTAAATGTAAAATATAATGATTTGTTTTTCTGCTGTTTGTAAATCATACATAATAGAGTTGTTAATACTGTTTCATTATCAGAATTGCAATTTAATGTAGAATTTTGAAAATCAGAAGTACAATATTAAGTAGGGGAGGAGCTGGAACTTCAATGAGCTTTAAGCATAGTTTAAAAATATTTAGATTTTATATATTTTTATAAGATTTGAGCACACTGATTGTTGGATTGATACACTATGTCTGTGTATCATGTTGAACCTTAATGAGTAGTTTTCTCCAAATTATAGATTCAGTTTTATAGTTCATTTCAGAGAGCCTAAGTATAGAAGCTCTTGCCCTGTATCTTTAGGTTTTAGATCTCTTTGTGAAGATTTAAATAAATTTGTTGTTGTAATATTTTATGTTTTAGGTCTTGGCTGTTAGAACAATTCATGAGAAGCTTCTCTATTTCTTGCCTGCTAGTGAAGAGAAAATCCTGGCTCGAGTGTTTGAACCTTTTATTGGCCTGAACCCTGTGCAGTACAATCCATACACTGAGGTTGAATATATGTTTCTAAATACAATTTACTGTTTGTGTTATTCTTTTATTATTATTATTATTATTTTAATTGACTTTATTGGGGTGGCACTGGTTAACATAATTATACAGATTTTATGTGCTTAGCTCTAGATCACATCTCTGTATTGTGTGTTCACCTTCCGAAGTCAGGTCTTCGTCCATCACCATTTATCCTCCCACACCCTTTTATACCCCCACCCTGTGTTCTTTTTAAAGGCAGATTTTTAAAATAGTAAAGTCTAACAATATTGATAATTTGTTCAGCCTTTATGGAAAGCTGCGGTGTCTCAGTATGAAAAAATTACTGCACCCGCGGAACGCAACATAGCAGGAAGATTGAAAAGCTATATTTCAGAGATTCAAGATAGTCCACAGCAGGTAAAATACCGAAATATTTTGTTTTTAATGTTTTCTTTAAGCTATTTTAAGAAATATTTATGTATTTACCAAGTCAATCCACTTGGGATAATCATATACTTTTATTTTGTATTAGCTTCTTCAAGCATTTCTGAAATATAAAGAGTTGGTGAAGCGTCCAATTATAAGCAAGGAATTGATGTTAGAAAGAGAAACTTTACTTGCAAGGCTTGTGGACTCAGTTAAAGGTAAAAGTTTTTTAAAGACTGTAGAGTTTGCTTGATAAAATGTTTTTTTAGTTTACTTTTTTCTTTGTTATGTACCATTAAGAATTAAGATCACATTTTATGACCTCTACATGCTGAAGATTAATTTACTATTTCTGTTATAAATGACAGATTTTTAATACATTAACCCATTATTATTATTTTTTCATTTGATATGTCAAGGTTCCTGAGGATAAGGACCACCCCTTATAATATTTTTATCTACAAAATTGGACATAGTTCTTGGAACATTTAGGAAATCTTTGCTGAATGTGTATAACCATTTATTTGATTTAAACTTTGTAGATTTCCGATTAGACTTTGAGAATCGATGCCGAGGAGCCCCTGGTGATGCAGCTGGACCACTCTCTGGCAAAAACCTTTCAGAAGTTGTTAATAATATAGTTTGGGTTCGCCAGTTGGAATTGAAGGTATTTGTTTTAATAAGTTGTAGGATACTGATTGTAGAATGTGCTGAATTAAGATAGAAGTAACTCTAGATCTGTCGTGAGAATATTAAAAAACACTCTCTATTTTCCTTGGCATAGACATCTAATTTTCATGTAAAATGTAGAATTCTGAAGAAGTGTGCTGAGGAGGTTGTAATAGTTCTCATTCCTTTTATAGAGATAATTATCAAATCATTTATTATTCCCATTGCAGTTGTTCCAGGTAAGTGCTTACTTAAAAAATATTCAAAAGAAGAGAAAAGCATTCTTTACAATGCACAGATACAGAGTATTATAAAGGCTAGCATGTTTGCTATTTCTATTTATTCAAGTTTGTATTTTTGATGTTTTTATTTTCTGGGATATTATAATATTCTGCAAGTCTAATATTGTCAGTGAGCTTTCCAAGGTGCTACAATGTTCTTTGAATAATTATGAAGGAAAGGAATTTTTCTCCTTTAAATTGCCATTCAAATTGGCCTAATGATTGTTTGAGACATTAGCCAGAGCATTTAGTATAAAAGGCCCAAATTGCTGCTTAAGATGTTTAGGAGTATTGCTTAATTCTTATAGTTTTACCTGACTTTCCCTTATCTTACCCTTCAGATCATACTTTGTATGCATTGTCCTCTGTGTTTTGTTATCCTGAGGTAATATAATTCAGAGGCAAACTAGGGGCTGATATTCTTATATTCACTGGCACATTTTCTCTTGTGCTGTTATAGATGAATGGGAAAATAATTTTTAAGTCACAGGTCAGAGAAAGGGGCTCATTTTATGCTAATTTTGTTAGATTTTAAATAATAACCATTCTTATAATTTGACTTATTAAGGTGGATGATACCATCAAGATAGCAGAGGCTCTTCTATCTGACTTGTCAGGATTTCGATCTTTCCATCGAAGTGCTGAAGATCTCTTAGACCAGTTTAAACTATATGAACAAGAGCAGTTTAATGATTGGTCCAGGGATATTCAATCTGGTTTGTCTGATTCTAGATCTGGTTTGTGGTAAGTTTAATGTACTAAACATTGAAATGTACACAAGAATATTTTTTCTTATGTTTATTAATCTAAATGGCAAGATAGAAATAATCCAACTTGCTGCTGCTGCTTTAATTTTTTTTGTTAATACAATATTTATCAATGTTTATGTCATTAAGGTTGGCAATTTGATGATATAGATGGTTGACTGTTCCCTTGGTTTCTCATGTCTGTTCTCCAGAGCTACAGAGTCCCATTTTGGAGTTAGGCTTTCCATCTTCTATGGTTTTTTGTTACTGGCATCCATCTTTGTCTTTTTATTCTTTTATATCGATGTTACATATGTTCATACATACATATACATGCACACATTGTAAATTGTAATATTTCATTAATTTAAAGCTTCTTGTGATGGAGAATATTCTTCATGGTAGCCAGTATCCTCAGGGTTTGGTAACTATTACGCTATAGTGACTGTAAGTTAATCAGTCCTCATTATTCTAATGGTATTTAAAATGAGTGGTCTAGAAAACCATGGAATCTTTGTTCTGGCACACTTTCCCAGTGTATTATTGTCTGTATTTTTAGAAATTTGTCATGTTTTAGTTTTTAGCAACTTGTTACTTTTTTAAAAATAATTTTGTCTGTGGTATGAAATTTTATTTACTCTATATTGCTGCAAAAGGATAATTAGACCAAAAGTGGTAGCTTCTTTAACTGAATAAATATTTTTTCCCTTTTATGTTGTGTTTTGTTTGTAGAAGAATAATGGAACCAAAAAGTACTAGGGCATAATGACTATAACTTCATGCCATTTAACGTTTTCCCTTTCCACTCTGAACCTAAGCTATGAGAGATGCTCAGGGCCAAAATAAAGAAAAATTAGATTTCTTTAGTCAACTAATTTTGGAATATAGACACACTTTTGTCTTTATAGCTGTAGTGGAAACCCACTGTGTACCAAAGGACTGAGAGTGCTGCAGAGAGCCTGTTTAACTTTGTTCAGCCTGGTATTTGTTTCCCATCTGACAGTGAACCACCCTGACTCTCACTTTTTATTTTTTTGTAAAATTTATTATCCCAGAGTCAGTGTGTTTTGGAACATATTTTAGGATATGCTGGTATGTAGAAGCTAGTTTTGAGGATTTGGTTTGAATAATAGTGAAAAGGACCACCATAATAATTGACTGACAGACATTAAGTTCATATAAGAAAGTTTTGGCTTCATCATTATTTTAATTGATTTTACAGTATGCCTAATTACCTTATTTTCCCATGTATAAGACACTTCCATATATAAGATGCACCTTAATTTTGGGGCCTGAAAATTAAAAGAAAGTATATTACATAAAGTTATTGAACTCAAGTTTTATTCATCATAAAATTCATACACCTCTTCATCACTGTCAAAACTCCCATTCATTAGCTTGTCCTCATCTGTGTTTGAAGATAAATCACTGTCTTTAATAATGAGTGCAAAATAAGTGCAAAAGTGTGGGAAATGCAAGTAAAACAACCACAACCACCACTGTATAAGATGCACCCAGTTTTTAGACCCCAAAATTTTGAAAAAAGGGTGTGTCTTTTTTTTTTTTTTTTTTACAGGGACAGAGAGAAAGTCAGAGAGAGGGATAGATAGGGACAGACAGACAGGAATAGAGAGAGGTGAGAAGCATCAGTCATTAGTTTTTCATTGCCATCGCAACACCTTAGTTGTTCATTGATTGCTTTCTTACATGTGCCTTGACTGCGGGCCTTCAACAGACCTAGCAACCCCTTGCTGGAGCCAGTGACCTTGGGCCCAAGCTGGAGAGCTTTTGCTCAAGCCAGATGGGCTTGCGCTCAAGCTGGTAAGCTCAGGGTCTCGAACCTGGGTCTTCTGCATCCCCTTCCGACGCTCTATCCACTGCGCCACCGCCTGGTCAGGCAAGGGGTGTGTCTTATACATGGGGAAATGCGGTTATATGTGTTATCAAATAGGCTGACTAGTTTTGTTCTTTTCAATAACTTACTTTCTAAGACCTGCAAGTTCTCTTAATTGTGGTAGTGATTTAAAGAAACGAGCATTATGTAAACCTGATCCTGAAAGAAAGATCATGAGAATATAATACTTTATGCTTGTTTTAGCTCAGCTTAATTTTTATAATCTGTGACGACTTGAGTGCCCCAATGTAAAATTTACTATTGTAGCCTTTACAAGAAACAAAAAGGACAATTGTTAGATATTGAAATAGAGCATAGTGATGCAACATTTGACTCTCTCTGCTTGTACTGCTTTGATATTCTTATCAGTGATCTTTGGTTAAAAGTATTAAAGAACCAAACAGGAGGAATAAAAAAGAATACTTTTTAGTAAATGAATCAAAATTTTTTATCTTTATGATGGATATGACAACAGTTTTGAGTCTTAGCTGAAGGTTGAGTGATTGATTTTTCTGACTTCAAAACTGCTTGGTTGAAATATTAATGTTATATTTCAGATATTGCAGTTTATTACCAAGATCTGAGTTGTGAGGTACTATGTGAAAAAGATAACCAGTTGAAAACTATAATTTAAAATATATTTTTACTTTGAATTGACTTTATATTTACAGAAAAGTTGTAAAAACTATTGTTTTTAATCTGTCAGAAGAGTAAGATCATGAAACTTAAAAAGTCATTTATTTTGTTTTGTAGTATCGAGGCTAATAGTAGAATTATGGAATTGGATCCTAATGATGGATCATTGAAAGTGCTCTATTCAGATCGATTGGTGATTCTTCTGAGAGAAGTTCGTCAGCTTTCCACACTTGGCTTTGTTATTCCTGCCAAAATACAGCAAGCTGCAAACATTGCACAGAAATTCTGCAAGCAAGCAATTATTCTTAAACAGGTATGGAATTATGTTTTTGAAAACATGGCTATTTTGAGTTCATTGCATTAGAGTTTTCTTTATTTTTATATTTTTCTGAAGTGATAATTGGGGAGGCAGAGAGACAGAATCCCTCATGCGCCTGTCTGGGATCCACCAGGCAAACCCTCTAGGGGACAATGCTCTTCCCATCTGGGGCATTGCACCGTTGCAGCTGGAGCCATTCTAGCACCTGAAGCTGAGGCCCTGGAGTCATCCTCAGTGCCCAGGCCAACTTTGCTCCAGTGGAGCCTTGGCTGTGGGAGAGGAAGAGAGAGATACAGAGAAAGGAGGCGGGGAAGGTATAGAAGCAGATGGGTGCTTCTCCTGTGTACCCTGGCTGGGATTTGAACCCAGGACTTCCACATGCCAGGCTGATACTCTACCACTGAGCCTACCAGCCAGGACCTGCATTAGAATATTTTAAGGGCTTTGTTTTCTACCTTTGATTTTTTAGGCTAGTAGAAGAACACCATTAACACTTCTGAAATTGATTTGCTAAATGACTACGGTACAAAATTTGCTTTGTAATAGGCATTTAATAACTTAAGATGTTATTATTGCTTTTCATTTTGAAAACTTTTAGAAAAATAGAATATTATATTCTCCTTTTTCCATATTTTCTCCATGTTACTTTCATGGATCTTAAAGGACCTTCCACTTAAAGGGGGTCTTCTGCCTGCTTTCAAGGTGCAGATTGTTAGAGAATTATCAGGCTGATGGACTGGTCTTTGTTCTTGGTCATTTCCTCAGTCAGCCTGTTCAGCACATTGCCATCACATCATTTACCTGTTTAAAACCAGCTATTATCTCCTCAGTGTCTGTCTCCTTGACATGGTGTACAAGAGCATTCTTTATTATGCACTAGCCTACTGGCTGTGACCTTCACTACCAAACTCTTTCCCCCATGTTGCACCCTGTGTTTCTGTAGCACATGAAACTTGGCTCCTTGAGTATGTCTCTATGCATTGATATCTGTTCTTTCTGATTTGAAAACTCAGTTTTCCCTGCTCAAAATTTACTTTCTTTGTTGTGTCTTCTTTTAGTTAATTGTCCCTTATTTTGTATGCAGTATGCAAATCACTGACTTTTTTTTTTCTCTCACTTGATTATTAGATCTTAGAAGGCAGGAATGGTATCTTGTGTATTTGATCTTTCACTTATTCTTTTGTTCAACAAAGATTCAGTGAGAACCTGTCCCACCAGGCACAGTGTAGTGAGGATATAAAAGTGAATAGATTACTGTCATACTCTGGGGCAGGGTTTCTCAATTTTTGACATTTTGCACCAACTCTTTTTTGTAGGGATGTCTTGTGCATTGTAGGTTGTTTTTAGCAGTATTCCTGGCCAGTAGCATGTGCCTAGGTCTAACAATCAAAAGATATCTCCAAACATTGCCAAATGTCACCTTGAGTGTAAATCAACTATGATTAAGAACCACTGGTGCAGGGGGAGATATATATAGAACTAAACATTGAGTTCTCATTCAATATCAAGCCTTCCAGTAGATGCCCTATTTCTGTTCATTGAGGATCAGATTTGTAACGTAGCTTCCCAGTGACACACAGCTAGGAAGTTATGATGCTGGGATTTGATACCAAGTCTCTCTGACTCCAGAGCCTATATTTATTCCATTACAGTTCATGGAGTGATGAGAGATATGTGAACATATAGATACAATATTTAATGTTTTATAAATACTACATTATAGATGTTCAGAAAGTCTTGTGAGAGCATAGAGGTGGTAATTTTGCATTATATTTCTGGGTAGGGTAGAGGTGGTATTAGATAAATCTTTACAGAGGGATGGTGTTTTATATGAGTCTAAAAAGTATACATATGTTTTATTAATATTGTTTCAGAGAGAGGGACTATGTATTCAAAAGCAGAGAGTCTCACTTTTGTATCATAAGCATTTACTTAGCACAATAGGAGCTCAAAATATGAATAAATGATACAGTATTTTTGTTTCCCCCTGAACAACTTGGAAAATCTATTTATCTGAACCTTTACTTATGAGCAGATATTTAGCTAAAGTAGGGAGGGTGAAGTAGGATTTTGGTTAGATAGCAGTATGGCTAGATTGTTGGAATTGTGTATGTTGCTTCTGATTTTGGATTTTACTCTTTTAAATGTGTTGGAGAGTCATTTGAAGTGTTTGCATAAGCAAAAGGTATACATTTATGTTTAAGAAAGGACCACTCTGGTTGCTTGAAGGCTTTGCATAGACAATAGCAGGCCCTGATTGAAAATAGACCAGTTAGGAGACTGCTGCCCTGGTCTTGCCAAGAGATGAGGGTGCTTAGATTAGGATGAGATTGATGGAGGAGGAGGGTGAAGTGGTTGGATTCAATACATAGTTTAAAAGCTCATAGTCAATAGACTTCACTAATATGGATGTGAGAGAAATGTTAAGGACAATGCGAAGATTTTTTTTTTTGGAGAGATGGATAAATCATTGTTATATGTTTAAAAAGGAACGAGCAGGTTTGGATAGTTGCAAGAATAAAGAGGTCAGTTTTTTTTTGTTGTTGCTTTTTTTAGTAGTTAACATGTTTTACTGGTTTTCTTTATATTCTCTATGAGACTGTACTTCTTGAGTTCAGGGAGTAGGTTTTATAATTTTTATTTAATCAGCCTCCAGGATATAGATTGGCAAATTATAGGAACTTAACACATATTTGTTGATTCTGTGTAATAATACATGCATACATGCTATAATGGAGAAAGAAAAACTATTATTTTTGTTAAATCATATAATTGAGAAAAGTTATTATTTCCATTCAGACAATTGAAAATGAAGAAAAATGAAGAATTAAGTGTGCCATTTATTATTGATGTTTGCTCATTGGCCCTTTACTTTGTAGGTGGCACATTTTTACAATTCCATTGATCAACAGATGATTCCAAGTCAGAGACCAATGATGTTACAGTCTGCCTTAGCATTTGAACAGATAATCAAGGTAAGTGGATTTTTCATGTTACTATAAGGTTTTTTATTGATTAATTTTAGAGAGAGAGAGGAAGGGAGGAGGAAAGAGGAGAGAGAAAGAGGATGAGAGAAACATTGATTTGTTCTACTTATTTCTACATTCATTGGTTGATTCTTGTATGTGTCCTGACTGGATATTGAACCCTCAACTTTGGAGTATCAGGAGTATGCTCTAATCAACTGAGCTACCTGGCCAAGTCATGTTACTATAATTTTTACATGTGGAGTATTTCTTATTTGATACTATTTTAGTATATCCTTCAGCTCAATGAAAACAATAAAGCTTTGTTTTGTACCCCAGTCACTTTCGTCATTTTTAACAGGTAACACTTTCTTCCAGCTGTAGAGTTAAGTGGTTATAATGTTTCACATGTGGGTATTGAAAAATCTACACCAATGAAATTAGGAAAACCCACAACAGTTTTAAACATATGTTACTATGTGACCACTAACTCTTGAAATCTACATTTTTAGTTTTCATAAACATGAAATATTCAAAAAATTATGTAGAGGAGGAATATACACTTTTATCCTTCTTTTATTTGAAGGTAGATAACTAGTTGTGTCCTGATCCTTAAGACTATGCCCATGGTCTGTGATTTGTTAGGAGAACTCACACAACCCACCAGGCCTTTGCTGTACTCACAGCAATAATTCATTACAGTGAGAGAATCAAAGCAAAATCAGCAAAAGGAAAGGGACATGGGGGGAAGACCTGGGGAAACCAGGTGGGATCTTGTAGGAGTCCTCTATCGTTGGACCACACAGGGCATGATTAATTCTCCCAGCGACAAGTTGTAACCAGTGAACTGTTGTCTATTGCGGAAGGTCATTAGCAGCTTAGTACCTAGGTTTTTACTGGGGGCTGGTCCTGTAGTAATCTTGAGCCTGGTATGTTCGAAAATTCCAGGTTCCCAGAAGAAAATCAAGTGTTCAGCATAAACCATGTTGTCTGAGTGAGTGAGACACTCTTAAAAATTCATGTGTTGGGTTAGATGCCTACAAAGGACTGATCTTTTTTTTTTTTTAATTTATTTTATTTTTATTTTATTCATTTTAGAGAGGAGACACAGAGTGAGAGAGAGAGAGAGAAAGAGAGAAAGGGGGGAGGAGCTGGAAGCATCAACTCCCATATGTGCCTTGACCGAACCAGTGCAGGGTTTTGAACTGGCGACCTCAGTGTTCCCAGGTCGACGCTTTATCCACTGCGCCACCACAAGTCAGGCTACAAAGGACTGATCTTTAAGCAGACCTTTTAAGAGATAATATCATACTTGCTGTGTTAACTATTTTCTGTACACTAGTACTCAGGCTTAAAATTAACCAGAAGTCATAAATTTATACGAAACCTTTATATAAAGTTATATAAAACCTGTAAAAAAGACAGATATTATAAAAATCTTTTCTTTTCTATTGCCAAAACTTAATACAAGTTTATAATGGAAAAAAGATTTAAAAGTATAGGTAAACGGCCTGACCAGGCTGTGGCGCAGTGTATAGAGCATCGGACTGGGATGTGGAAGACCCAGGTTCGAGACCCCGAGCTTGCCAGCCTGAGTGTGGGGCCATCTGGCTTGAGCAAAAGCTTGCCAGCTTGGACCCAAGGTTGCTGGCTCCAGCAAGGGGTTGCTCGGTCTGTTGAAGGCCCGAGAAAGCAATCAATGAACAACTAAGGTGTTGCGATGGCAATGAAAAACTAATGATTAATGCTTCTCACCTCTCTCCATTCCTGTCTGTCTGTCCCTATCTATCCCTCTCTCTGACTCTCTCTCTGTCCCTATAAATAAATAAGTAAATAAATAAATTAAAAAAATAAGAAAAAAAAAGTGTAGGTAAACAAACAAACAGAAAAGGTCTTTATAATCTTATCACCAAAAGATGGCCACTTTTAGTCTTTTGTATATCCTTTTAAATTTTGTTTTCTATATATATTTACAAATGTATTTTTTAAAAAATGGGATTGTATTTTATTATTTTCACCTAATATATAGATTATATTTTAATTGCAAGCCTTTAGAGCTTTTTCTTTTCTTTCTTTGTTTTAGCTTTTTATTTTCTAATGAATATATTCAAAATAATAACTTGATATTGTTGAAGAGATCACTTATTTTAAGAAATTGAGTTGTGGGGGGGATAAATGGTGATGGATGAAGACCTGACTTGGGAGGGTGAACACACAATACAGTGTACAGAGATGTGTTCTAGAGCTGGGCATCTGAAACCTGTATAATTATGTTAGGTGGTATTACCCCAATAAAGTCAATTAAAAAATTGGGTTGTGAGAGCTAAATGATCATATGTAACATATGTTAAAGGAGACATAGTAGTAGATAAAAACTGAGCTAGGAGGAGAAAGAACACTGTAGTTCTTTATTATTCTCTGGCCATTTACTATATTGGAGGGACTGTTTTCATACTCAAGCAATACAGTGTTAAGTGGTGTATAGTAATTATCAATAAATACTTTTGAACTGACTCACAGAGTATTTAATGAATTTATTATACAATTGTTTAGTTCCATGTATTCACCAGCTATTTATTGCTGTTCTCCTGTATTCCAGGAACTTTCTATGCCTTTCCACTTACTGCTTCAAGTGAAGGATAGGAACTTAATTCTATTAGGTCTCTTTATTCTCTCCACTCTTACGTATTTGTCTTAATTATTCCCTCTACAAATATAGAGCACCACATCAGATGGTGTTATAAAATTTTTGTTTCAATAATCAAATATGATTTAAGAAACTCAAGAGAAGTAGGATAGTTCAGCCCTGCCGATGTTACCTAGGCAGGGAAGTTCCAGTACTGCCTCTTTTGACAAGTAGGAGATGGAAGATCAGCTCTCCACCTGGTCTCACTGAAATTGCACAGAAGGGTGTTTTTTCCAGTAGCATTGGCTGGACTATGGTGGGTGTGGCTAAAGTGAGTTTCTGTTAGGCCACCATTTTCCTGTTCCTTTGACTAGAGGAAATAGGCATCTTCTGAAGCTTTATTTTTCTGCCCCGATGGGTAGTTCTAGGTTGGAGACTTCTCCAGTGTCCTTTCCTGGAGATATGGGAGACAATAAGGAGACCCAGTTGTCTGATTCTTCCATTCTTCAAGGTTTGTTGGCTGGCTGTCTTCTTATTTCTACTTTCTATTTCTCCTGTGCTTGCTTGTTATATTATGTACAGGTTTTTTTTTTTTTTTTTACTTATAAGAAGACAGAAAACCTGGAAGGAATGGGGCTACTCAGTGTTGGCCAGATTGCCTTATCATTATAAAATGGATAAACGATTATATGCTCTTTTTATTGTGAGTTGGTATTAGGAATAATTGGACTTGTGATGTAGAAAAATAGTACATTTAAATACTAAATGTCATTTTTTGTACCTTAGAATTCAAAAGCAGGAAGTGGGGGAAAGTCACAGATTACTTGGGATAATCCTGAAGAATTAGAAGGCTACATTCAAAAACTCCAAATTGCTGCTGAGCGACTTGCCACTGAGAATAGAAAACTGAGAAAATGGCACACTACATTTTCTGAAAAGGTAGACTTTATTGATAAAATCGAATAAGCTATGAATAGAATTGTTTAAAAAGTAATTAGGATGTGATTTTTTTTTCTTTTCTAAGTGAGAGGAGTGGAGATAGACTTCCATATGTGCCCTGACTGGGATCTACCTGGCAACTACCATCTGGGGCCAATGGTATTCTCATCTAGGGCTGTGCTCCCAACCACCTACTTTAAGCACCTGAAGCGGATGCTCCATGGAGCCATCCTCAGACCCTGGGGCCAATGTGCTTGAACCAGTTGAGCCATGGCTGTGGGAGGCGAAGAGGGAGAGAGAAAGAAGAGATGGGATGGGAGAGGGGTAGAGAAGCAGATGGTCACTTCTCCTGTGTGCCCTGACCGGGAATTAAACCTGGGATATCTACATGCTGGGCCAATGCTCTACCACTCAGCCAACCAGCCAGGGCCAGGATATAATTTTAAGTAACTTCTTACTTGGGAATAATTTGAAACTTAAAATTGCAAAATAGAAGAGAGTTCATACTTAGCCTTTGTCCAGCTCTCCTTATAACTGATATAACCATAATACAGTTAACAAAACCAGGACAGCCTGACCTGGCGGTGGTGTAGTGAATAGAGTGTTGGACTGAGACACAGAAGACCCAACTTCGAAACCCCGAGGTCACCAGCTTGAGTGCGGGCTCATCCAGCTTGAGTATGGGCTCACCAGTTTGAGTGCTGGGTTGCTGTTTGAGTGTGGGATCATATACATGACCCCATGGTCTCTGGCTTGAGCCTAACGTTGCTGGCTTGAAGCCCAAGAGAGCTGGCTTGAGCAAGGGGTCCTCGCTCTGCTGTAGCCCTCTTTCCTGCGGTCATGGCCCATATGAGGAAGCAGTCAATGATCAAGTAAGGAGCTGCAACGAGGAATTGATGCTTCTTATCTCTCTTCCTTCCTGTATGTCTGTCCCTACCTGTCCTTCTCTCAGTCTTTCTCTCTCTTTCTCTGTCTCTGTCACACAAAAACAAAACAAAACCAGGGCATAAAACTTTTTGAATTTTGCAGCTCCTCCACTAATGTTTTTTCTTGTCAAGTATCCAGTCCAGGATCCCACCTTGCAGTTAGTTGTTGTGTCTATGTAGTTTTTCTCCTCATTCTTTTCTTGTTCTTCATGACCTTGAAACTCTTGATGAGTACTTATTTGCTATTTTGTAGAATATTTCTAGATTCAAGTTATATGGTGTTTTCTCTCGATTTAGAGTTATGTAATTTTGGCTGGAATTCTACCAAAGTAATGTTTTGTGTTTCTCAATGTATTGATCAGGTATTGATAAGTCATATTTTAGGTTGAGTTAACCTTGATCACATAGTTAAAGTGGTTTCTGTCCAGTTTTTCCACTAAAAACTTACCATTTCAGGAGAGACTGTTGTGCTCTCATTTTGACAGGTGGTACTTCTTATGAATACTGATCTGCTCCGGCAGCAGCAACGTTGGAAGGATGGATTACAGGAACTGAGAACTGGCTTCGCAAGTGTTGAATCACAGGTAGACTACGTTTTACTATGTGTCTATCTTTTGAAATCTGAATGTTTCAGAGTGTGACTATAGGAATTGATGAGAAGTTCATAATGGCTACTTATGGATCTTTACTAGAATTTCTGATAAGTTTAGAATTTGACTGAATTACATATAAAGACCATAAATTAACAATGTATTTACATTTAAAAATAAAAAATGTTCTGTTTGTCTTGTGGAATGCCAAATCCCTCAACTCAGAGCTTATAGTTTTTCTGACTTGGTGCTTAAATACCTGTCATTGTTATTGTTAGTCTCCTATTAGGTGGTTGTGACATCTTTAGAACATCAAGTTAAATTTAGGCAAAAGCCTAATGATTGAAATCACTCTGTGTCAGAACTTCTTCCTGTTTGGGACAGAATTTCAGTTCTATACACATTTTGATGTAAGAGACCATGTATGCAAATGTAGCTATCACAGAGCCTGCTACGTTGTATATGGATTTTGGTTGAATATGATTTTTCAATTCTTACAAGTTTAAGAGAAAACAAAAATTTAAAGTATTAGAATTGATGTATTTCTGGTTATATGGAAGCAAAAGCATATGTAAACTATCCTGAGCATTCTGATATTTTAAATTTAACATGCTTTCGAGTGTGGAGGGATTATGTGGTGTGGGAGAAGGGAAGATATGGACTATGCTTGAAGGGGGTTTTTGAAAAAGAATGGAAAAAGTTCACAAAAATAATCTCTTCCTGTTACTGTTATCTTATCATAAAGTAAAGTCCAAACATAAAATCTATTTAGTCTTAATTTAAAAAGTTTTATTGATTTTGTCATATTCTTTTTATAAACATGAAAATTAGAGATTTTATTTGACTATATAAACTCTCATACTACAAATAACAATTAAGTTGCATGTTTTAAGATATTTAAGTAAATATTTTATTGCTTATAATTTTACTTTATGAAATATGGAAGCATTAAATGAAAACCCCATTCTAATTTTTAAATAAAATATGTGACTATAATATATTAGGGATTTCAAGCAAGAGACATGCATGCATGGAAACTGCACTGGAATTATCAACTGTACAAAGCTCTGGAACACCAGTACCAGATGGGCCTAGAGGCACTGAATGAGAATCTGCCAGAAATAAACATAGACTTAACGTACAGGTAAGCATTTTTTGAAACCCAGTTTATTTTTCAACCTTAAATGTTCTAATAATTTATATTTTAAAGTACCTTATTTACTTTCAGACAAGGACGTTTACAATTCAGGCCTCCTTTTGAAGAAATCCGGGCTAAATATTACAGAGAGATGAAGAGATTTATCGGCATTCCTAATCAGTTTAAGGGAGTGGGTGAGGCAGGAGATGAGTCTGTTTTTTCTATTATGATTGATAGAAATGCAAGTGGATTTCTGACTATTTTTAGAAAAGCAGAAGATCTATTTAGGAGACTATCAGCTGTTTTACAACAACATAAGGTATGGAATATGTAATTTTCATCCTCTTAAATAGTTCATCATGATTGGTTGAATTAGTATTAAATATGCAAACCAATAGTTTATCTTCTGTGGCATAAAATGAAAATATTGCAATCCAGAGAGCTGGAGTTGAGGATTCTTTTATTTTTTTATTGTAGTGAGTGGAGGGGAGGCAGAGACACAGAATCTGGTATGTTCCCCGACAGGGATCTACCTGACAAACCCAATAGGAGGCAATGCTCTGCCCATCTGGGGCCATTTCTTCATTGGTTAACACCGGAACCATTATTTTAGCACCAGAGGCAGAAGCCACAGAGCCATCCTCAGCACCCTAGGCTAACTCTAACTCTCTCCAATCAAGCCATGGCTGCAGAAGCGTGGGAAGAGAGAGAGGGAGAAGCAGGAGGGGTGGAGAAGCAGATGGTCGCTTCTCCTGTATGCCCTGACTGGTAATTGAACTGGAGACATCCATATGCCAGTCCAGTGCTCAACCACTGAACCAACTGGCCAGGGCCTGAAGACTCTTACACAAGGTGGATTTATGCCACAGATGATTTATGACTTTGACTATTGAAGATTGAAAAACTAGCTTTTTTTTTTTTTGTATTTTTTCGAACTTAGAAGCCAGGAAGCAGTCGGACAGACTCCCGCATGTGTCCGACCGGGATCCACCCGGCATGCCCACCAGAGGGTGATGCTCTGCCCATCTGGGGCATTGCTTTGTTGAGGTCGGAGCCATTCTAGCACCTGAGGCGGAGGCCATGGAGCCATCCTCAGCGCCTAGGCCAACTTTGTTCCACTGGAGACTTGGCTGTGGGAGGGGAAGAGAGAGTGTAAAGCCAGTAGTCGAGGCCGCCATCACAGCAGCCTGACCCATGCAGGTTCGCATTAGATTCGAACAGTCGGTAATGAAACACAGGAGCCAAAAACTGGTGAGCCATCAGCTTTAATTCTAGCTTGCACCCGGCGGGCAAGCAAAAACACACACTGGGCTCCAAAACCCACACATTCAGTGCTCACAAAGCTACTGACTTATCCAAGTTTCCTAGCATCAAAGCTTTCCAGTTCACCAGAATTATTCACCTCTGTTTCCCATCTCCTCCTACACAAACTCTTAACAAACTGGCTTCTTCCTCAGCACTCTGCCATCTCGGCTGCTTCTCCTGGCCTTCACGTGACCTTACTCTGCTCTCCTCTCTAATACTAATCTCAGGAACCCAGGAACCGAGAGAGACAGCAAGCTCCCGGACTGCCCCAGTTTATAGCATAGAAAATCCAAACCCTTAATCCAATCTACAGACAAGAAAGTCTCTGATACAAAGCCACCCATCTGAGGCATAATGGGATTCCTCAGGAGAGTGCACCACCCTACATCATCCAATCAGTCAAGGGTGTAGGGAAGAGTTTACTCTTAAACTAAGCCTTAGGCTATAACGACCTGGCCTGCCCACAGCCTGTTCCAGAACACACATTAATATCAACAAACTTCCATGTGGGCAGCGCCATCTTTAACAAAGTGAGCATAATATATTTTATCTGCCCAACAATCCACCCTTATGCTCACTTTACTACCCACAATCTACACCACTGGCATTCTTATACAAAGAAATTAAGTACATTACACAAATTACAGCAATAGCACAAATCATACAATTTCAACAATTACAAAGATACATTTCACCAGTCTCTGAGCACTTTGCCAAAAGTGCAAAATGTCCTCGGCCTTTTCTCTAGCCATGGGAAAAGCTTCCCGGGGAAGGAGGGCCTCCAGCAAAGCCACCCCCCACCCCCATCAAGGTATTTCACATTGTCCAGAATCCGTAAGTCCATTCAACAAAGGAGCTTGTGCCCATCCGGTCAGTCCAGAAAATCAGTCCACACACATAGGGCTTTAGCCTCCCCCCTCATTCCTGCCATCATGGCAAGTCTCACACTGTCCTAAAGAAAAGCATGTGGCAATGGCAGTCAGCATTTCCATCTCTGCTATGGGGAGCATGATGGCATCCACCCATATGTCCCAAAATCGCAGACCTACTGGCAGCGTAGCTACTCCTTGTTGCTGGGCTATCACCTTCTGGAGGCTGTGGATCACAATTCCAGACCAATTCTCCTCATCCTCCAAAGAGGAACTGAAAATATCAGCTCCTGCTGCTGGGCTTGAGTCCCGGGCTGCCATCGCCTTCTGCTCAGCAGGTCTTGCAGCTCCAGCCCTGGCCTCAAGCCCGGCCCCGGCCTCGGCCTCAGACCCGGCCTCATGCCACTGGTGGCTCTCCACAACATCCAGAGCAATCTCCAACTCACGAACCTGTGATTCCTTCTCCAGCATCTGCTCCATTTCCAGGCGAAACTCACGAACCTGGTCAGCCTCCTCCAGCGCTTCCTCCAGCTCCAGGGTTGGCATCTCTTTCTCCCACGTTTCCTCCAGCTCCTTCCACTGCTCGGTTTGCAGGTCCTGGGCAGCCTCTTTCATAGAGCTCTCAGTTTCCTCACACATGGCTGTAAAAGTCAGCCAGCCTACAGTCCCCCCAATAAACAGCTATGGGAAACCAAAATAGCAACCAGTCCTCTACTCCACCACTCAAAGGTGGTGGTGGCTCCATGTCGATCTGTATCAAATCCTGCCACAGACTATGCCAAATGTAAAGCCAGTAGTCGAGGCCGTTATCACAGCCGCCTGACCCATGCAGGTTCGCATTAGATTCGAACAGTCGGTAATGAAACACAGGAGCCAAAAACTGGTGAGCCATCAGCTTTAATTCTAGCTTGCACTCAGCGGGCAAGCAAAAACACACACTGGGCTCCAAAACCCACACATTCAGTGCTCACAAAGCTACTGACTTATCCGAGTTTCCTAGCATCAAAGCTTTCCAGCTCACCAGACTTATTCACCTCTGTTTCCCATCTCCTCCTGCACTAACTCTTAACAAACTGGCTTCTTCCTCAGCACTCTGCCATCTCGGCTGCTTCTCCTGGCCTTCACGTGGCCTTACTCTGCTCTCCTCTCTAATACTAATCTCAGGAACCCAGGAACCGAGAGAGACAGCAAGCTCCCGGACTGCCCCAGTTTATAGCATAGAAAATCCAAACCCTTAATCCAATCTACAGACAAGAAAGTCTCTGATACAAAGCCACCCATCTGAGGCATAATGGGATTCCTCAGGAGAGCGCACCACCCTACATTATCCAATCAGTCAAGGGTGTGGGGAAGAGTTTACTCTTAAACTAAGCCTTAGGCTATAACGACCTGGCCTGCCCACAGCCTGTTCCAGAACACACATTAATATCAACGAACTTCCATGTGGGTAGCGCCATCTTTAACAAAGTGAGCATAATATATTTTATCTGCCCAACAGAGAGATAGAAAGAAAGGAGAGGGGGAAGGACAGAGCAGATGGGCGTTTCTCCTGTGTGCCCTGACCAGGAGAAACTAGCTTTTAATTATAAATGTTGTTTTGTCAACTTGGAATGTGACATGACTATTGTGTCAATTTTAATTCCTTTCAAGGAAATATCTCCTTTTCTTTATTCCTTGTGACAAGAGCAATCCATGGAGGAATGCTTTCAAAGTTAATGAAGTGGAAATGATTAAGCATCTTTTGTTTATTAAGCACATCATACCACTAACCCTAAAGATAAAGCCTGATTGTATTCATTCTCATTTATATTGATACTGATACTATGACTGATAATTCAACTGATAATTTTTTAACTGCCACTACCATGCTTCCGCATTTTAAATGTCTGTAACCAATTGAATATGGATACTCTTTGATTTGTAGCTTATAATGGCTCTTGGTTTAAAAAAGTGATTCTGTCTTAGTATATATCAAATTTGATAAGAGAAGCTAAAAAAGGGTATTTTTTTCAGGCTGTTTTATGAAAAATGTTTTATGATCACTGTATTTTTATATTGTTGTTTTTTCCGTTTATTTTTGGATGACACAGTTATGATTGTGTTTACATACTTAAGTTGAAATTTACTTATAATTATAGCTGTCCATTTTTATTGGTAGGACCCTAATCTCTATGAATAGTTGGACCATAAACTTTAAAATGTTTGTTTATTAGTTCTGTTTCTTTAATAATATTTTTCATTCATAGGAATGGATTGTAATTGGGCAAGTTGATATGGAAGCGCTTGTGGAAAAACATCTTTCTACTGTTTATGATTGGGAAAAAAATTTTAAAGCATTGAAAATAAAAGGAAAAGAAAAAGAACGACTTCCAAGGTATTAGAACTTGAAGTACTAGTACTTCCGTAGCAGAACAGTTTTGCCATGGGATAGTAAGGACACACTTCACTTAGTGACCAGAAGTCAAGTTAGTTTCATACGCCTACGTCTACTAGAGCTCAGCTATGACACTTGCGTAATATCTGAGCAGGGCACTGCTGAACAGGAAGAAGTTTCTTTTCTAGAGGCTCTGCTGGCTGAACCTATTTGAATGCCAAGATGGAGGGAAGAGGCTTCTATACACATCTGGCATGATGATCTAATATTTGATGTGCATAGACACAGTCTAAGTAAGAATGGTAAAAAGCTACTGCTGAGAGCATATTAGATGATACAAAGCAAATGACATTAGGCTCTGCTTTTGTACTGCTCTGTTTCCTTTCAGAATGTCCTGGGAGGCGCAGGACATAGTACCACATGTAGTATTGCTGTGAATGTGGAGGAAACCCTGTGAGGGGCAGCTCATAACCCAGCTACCTGAGAATATATCCTCCTCCCTATCTGAAAAACATATAACTGGAACTTCATTTTGTAATAAGCTCTATGAAAGGCCTTGCTTAATTGTGTATATCTTATCTATAAAGGATAATATCACTTAATTCATTTGTTCATTCTTTCAATAAATATTTGGTGAGCATTTATAATACGCAAAATCTTGTCCTATGAGAGTACAAAGATGAAGAAAACAGTACTTGAAACCAAGTTGCTTGCTCACAGGTAGAACTATGTATAAATCAAGGGGTTAAAGAGTGGTCTTTGGAGTCTGATGGTGGAGTCTGATAGGTCTTACCCACTGCATGACTTTAATAATCATTTAAACCCTGAACCTCAATTTCCTCAGTTTTAAAATAGTTACAACTGTAGTATTTATCTCAGTGTTACGAGTATTAAATGATAATTTGCATATAAATTACTGGCGCAGGATAAGTTCTCAAAAAAATGTTGGTTATTAATACCAGATTGATAATTTATATTCTGTACTAGAGACTAAAATAGGCTATGGAGATTTACAGGATTATACCACCCCATCCACTTAGGGCAAAGTTAGGGAACATTTTTAGATAGAAATATTTGAACCTGGGACTTGGACAGGAGAAATGAGAATTATAGGTGAAAGCAGAGTTTCTCGGAGAGGCATTCACGTGCTGAAATAAGAAGGTGGTTAATTGAAAATTTGATCAGAGTTAATGTTTTATTAGGGACTACCGGAGACACTCCTGGGAAGGGGTCATTAGGTACAGATTTGGGAGAATCTTGCATTCTAGATCAGGGGTTTTGGATTTTATTCTTATTAGAATAGTTACCACTAAAGGTTCCCAAACAGAAATGTGTTTCTGTACCAGAGTTATACATTAGGATGCTAATATGAAAATAATGACATATGGTTGAACAAAGAGATCCTGGAGGAAGGAAGGTTAGTTTGTCATTATCTGGAAGACTGGTAATAATGAACTGAATTAAGTTGTTGGACTCAAAATGGAGAGGAGGAAGTGTTATGAGGTATTAAGAGGAGAAAGATGAGGGACGAGGAATAGAACAGAGACAAATGACTCAAGGGTTTGTGCTTACGTGATGAGGATAATGATAGTTCCATTTATGTTAGTTTGAAGTAAGGAAAACATAGCACTCTTGGAATGCTTGTACATGAGGTTTCTATAGTCTCTGTGTGATACTGTCTTGGATATAAATCTTGCCTGTCGTCTTTGGCTGTATGCTGTCACCTGACTGCTCAGGGACCTCTACCGCCACCTCAACTATTTTTTCAAATCCGACTGGAAACAACTTTCATATTTTGCTGTCCTGCAAACTCTAAACAGGACAAAAAGAATTCCTCTCTCACATCTCATTTATTATTTTGCTATTTCTTGCTAATAAATTAACATGTATTTATCTAAGTTAATATACACCTACATATATATTTGGGTAAGATGTCTATAGCGATCCCATTCCAGCTGTGACTGAGTAGGGCCTCCATGGCATGTTATCAATATTTTTAAGTGAGAGGTGATTGTTAGTCTTCTCAACAGGATTCTGTAGCCAGTATGTACAACTCGGATTAAGCTGTATCATCTGATGTTAATTCATTAGTAAAATACAGTATAATATAATGTTTTAGGTTTACCAAACTCATCTATCATCATGTATAAAATATCAAAAATCTTGACTCTTTATGTTTGAGGATTTCAAAAGCACATAAACTTTATGTATCAGGCAAAAATTGGCTCTAATATGTGTTGGTGGTTAAAAACTGGAGTTTATCTGTCTCCAGTTAGTGGGTGATTGAGAATAAATAAATGAAGCTTTAAGAGAAAATTATATTTTAAAAATAAGACGGTGAGACTTTTAACACTTGTAACTCGCTTTCTTTTTTTTTCTTTTTTTAAAATTTAATTTATTGTGTTTACATAGATTCCAGTGTCGCCCCGAATGCATAGATTCCAGTGTCGCCCCGAATGCATCTCCCTCCCCCGTATTTCCCTCAACATCTCCCTTGCCCCCTTCCAAAGTCTCCCTCCCTGCTTCCCTTCAGGTTAATCCCATCCTATCATCCCCTTTCCCTCTGCCCTCTTTTCCTCTGGTCCCTTTGATCCCTCCTCTGTCTCAATTCCTTTCGTAACTTGCTTTCTAAGAATATTACCTGGCTTTATGTTTTAAAAAGAGCAAGTAACTTTCTAAATAATCTTTTTGACCAAAATTAGTAGACAATTTTTTTAACTTTGTATATTTAAACTAAATAGATTTTCCTCAAATGAACAAGTCTGGTTCAGTTTGTTTGCTTAGAACATTACAATTTGTATTAAAAGTACCATGCAAAGAATTAGTGTTCTTAAAAATATCTACCTTCTTTTCTGATTATTAAGATACTCCACTTGGAAAAAAAAGATACTTCATTTGGTTTATAATATTTTTGTTGTGTAATTTTTAAAAATAATTCTTTATTTTTTGATTACAGTTGATATATGAGATTGTATTAGTTACACTTGTACAACTCAGTGACTAGACATTATATAATTTAGAGATCATCCTGATAAAACTAGTGCCACAAATAGTAATTATAATATTTTTGCCTATATTCCCTATGCTGTACTTTTACATCCTCATGATTGTTCTGTAACTACCAATTTCTAAATCCCTTTACCTTTTAATCACATTCCCCTCAAGCCCCCATCCATCTGGCAGACCTCTATCTATGAGTCCATTTGGATTTTGCTTATTTCATTTTTTAGATTCCACAGATAAATGTAATTATGTGGCAATTGTCTTTATCTGTCTGACTTGTTACACTCATCACAGACCCTCTAGGTTCATCTGTGTTGTTGCAAATGGCAAGATTTCTTTGTTTTTATGGCTGAGTCATATTTTTATATATGCAATACTTGTTTTTTGTCCATTTAGCTATTGATGAACCCTTAAGTGGCTTTCATATCTTCTCTGTTGTGCATAATGCTACAATTAACATTGTGATGTTTTTTTTTGATTTACTGTTTTTGGTTCTTCAGATAAATACCCAGAAGTGAAATTGCTGAATCCTTGCCTCTTGTTATTTACTTTGTTTTAAAGTTTATTTTGTCTGGCATAAGTATTGCTATCCCAACTATTTTTTTCTTTTCCATGAAACATCTTTTTCTATCCCTTTTCTTTCAGGCTCTGTGCATCTTTTGATCTAAAGTGAGTCTCTTGTAGTCAGCATATGTAACGATCTTATTTTTTTATCAATTTAGCTAGCCTACAAATGTATTTCTTTTTTTTTTTTTTTTTAAGCAAGAAAGAGACAGGGACAGAGAGGGACAGATAGACAAAAAGAGAGAGAGATGAGAAGCATCAACTCATAGTTACAGCACCTTAGTTGTTCATTGATTGCTTTCTCACATGCACCTTGATTGGGGGGCCCTAGCCATGTCAGTAACCCCTTCTTGCTCAAGCCAGTGACCTTGGGCTCCAGCAATTGACCATGGGGTCATATCTATGATCCTGTGCTCAAGCTGGTGACCCCGCACTCAAGCCAGATGGATCTGTTCTTAAGCCGGTGACATCGTGGTTTTGAACCTGGTTCTTCAGCATCCCAGACCGATGCTCTAGCTATTCTGCTGCCACCTTGTCAGGCAGCCTATGTCTTTTCATTAGAATATTTAATCTATTGGCATGTAAAGTGATTGTTTATAGATATGAATTTGTTGCTACTTTATTCATATTTTTTATCTTTTTAAAGAAGACCATCTTTTTTATTATAATATGATTTGTTGGTGATAAACTCTTTTAGCTTTTTCTTGTTGGTGTAGCTCTTTATCTTTCCATTGATTTTTCTTTTTCTTTTTCTTTGTTTTTTTGTATGTGTATTTTCCTGAAGTGAGAAACAGGGAAGCAAAGAGACAGACTCCCTCATGCGCCCAACTGGGATCCACTCGGCAAGCCCACCAGGGGGCAGTGCTCTGTCCATCTGGGGCATTGCTCTGTTGCAACTGGAGCCATTCTAATTCCTGAGGCAAAGGCCACGGAACCATCTTCAGTGCCCGGGCCAATTTTGCTCCAATGGAGCCTTGGCTGCAGGAGGGGAAGAGAGAGAGAGAAAGGAAAGGGAAGGGTTGAGAAGCAGATGGGTGCTTCTCCTGTGTGCCCTGGCTGTGAATCGAACCCAGGGCATCCACATGCTGGATTGACGCTATACCACTGAGCCAACTGGCCAGTGCTCTTGATTTTTAATGATAGCTTTTCTAGCTAGTCTAATCTTGGTTTTAGGTCTTTGCTTTCATCATTTTGAATGTTTTGTATTCATCTCACTGGCTTGCAAAATTTCTGTTGAGAAATCAGCTGACAATTTTTTGAGCACTCCCTTGTAGGTAACTAACTGCTTTCCTGTTGCTTCTTTTAAGATTCTCTTTGTATTTAATTTTTGGCATTTTAATTATGGTGTGTCTTAGTGTGGTCCTATTTGGGTTCATCTTATTTGGGACTCTCTGTGCTTCCCAGACTTGTGTGTCTTTTTTCTTTCTTCACCAGGTTAGGGAAGTTTTTAGTTATTATTTTTTCAATAATGTTCTCAATCCCTTGATCTCTTCTCCCTTATTTTGGTACCTTTTGATGCAGGTGTTGTTCTGCTTGATGTTGCCCCAAGTGTCCCTTAAATTATCCTCATCCTCACTTTTTGATTATTTTTCTTTTTGCTGCTCTGATTAGTTGTTTTCTGTTACCTTGTCCGCCAAATCATTGATTTGATTCTCTGATTCATATACTATAATATGCTACTGATTCCTTCTATTGTATTCTTTAAAAATTATTTTTTCTAAATTATTCATTTTAGAGAGAGGGGGTGGGAGAGAGAGAAAGACATTGATTTGTTGTTTCATTTACTTCTGCATTCATTGGCTGATTGTTGTTTGTACCCTGACTAGGTATCAAACCCGCAACCTTGGGATGATGTTCTAACCAACCGACCTACCAAGCCAGGGCCTTCTTCCAGGGTATTCTTCATTTCTGACTGGTTATTTTTTATAATTTCTGTGTTCTTTTTTATGCTATTTAAATTCTCATTATGTTCCTTGATTATTCTTATAAACATTGTTTTGAAATCTGTATCTGGTAGTTTGCCTTCCTTTATTTCATTTAGCTCTTTTTTCTGGAGATTTATTCTGTTCTTTCATTTGGGACATTTATATATAAATAATCAGTTCTGTCTTTCAGTCTTGATAGGATGGTTGTAGTAGTAGGTTTCCTATAGGGCCCAGTGGTGCAGCCACCCTGTCACCCAATCAGGTGCTCCACATATTGCCCCCCAAATATGAGCTGTGTGCACTCTCCTGTTTTAGGTGACCCTTCATTCCTGTGGGCACATCAGTGGGAATGATTGAGTCCCAGGCCATTGAGCTACAGGGACTCACTGTGACTACAGTGGAGTTTCTCTGTGGGGGCTTTTGTGCCCTCTGTGCCCACCTTTGAGTATGTTGCTTGTGGAGGTGTTTGGGTGGTGCTCCGGTGTGGTCTGAATTTGGCCACTGGGTTTGCTGTCTGGGGTCTCCAAGGAGTTGCAGGTCAAGGGTTAACTGCCACTGTGTCTTGTCCAAGGCCACTTGGCATGTACTACAAAGTGACCTTCAGATGGCTGCTACTCTTCTGGGCATAGAGGGGCCTTGGAAATGCCACACTATGAATCAAGGCTGGTTGCCACAAGTGTTGAGCTTAAGAGCACTTAGCAAGAGGCATGCCAAGGCCAGATGCTGCTTGTTCCGGGTTTGTGAACCTCTGAGAGATATTAGGAAAATCTGCAGCATGAGCCAAGACAGGCCATTAGTATGGAAAAGGCACTGGAAGCAGCTGGGGTGGGCCAGCAGGATGGGTGGGGCAGTGTCTGAGAGTATCACTGGGGGGTAGTGTGTGCACAGTGTTAGCCAGGTTGATGGAGACTCAGGTATGGAGGCCGCCTGCTGGCTCTGTGGTGCTGGGGGGGCTCAGCAAAATAACTATTCTCTGTTAGGACTTCTTTCTAGGAGAAAGCCGCCCATCTAGCCATATCTGCAAAGCCAGACAAGTCAGTTGCTTCCCATATTTTCTTGGTCTCTTTTGAGCTGCTTCCCAAGCGCTGGAGCTAAGAGTGTGTGAGTCCATCAGCAATTTGGTCTGAGTCTGGTCCTTTTAAAGGAACACCTGGGATTCTGGCAGCCCTCTGTCTCACTTAGTCACAGTCCCCACTGGTTTTCACAGCCAGACTTCACTTCTGGCACTGGTATCCTGGGCTGGGGAGCCTGGTGTGGGGCTGGACCTGTTTCTCATCAGGGGTGCCCTCCTTAGTCGAGGTAGCCCTTTCAGTTCTTAACTGCTACAGGTGAGTGTGGGACCAGCTTGTTCAGCATCTCTGCCCCTCCTACCACTGTCCACGTGGCTCTTGTGTATAACCTTATTTGTAGGATATGCACAAACTTTCTGTTCAGCTGCCTTCAGGTGGCTATCGGGGGTGGTTCTGTGGTTTAGTTTTAATGTGATGTGGTCATAGGAGGAGTTGAGCACAGCAATACATACTCTGCCATCTTGACCAGAAGCCTGTTTCGTAAATTTTTTAAAATATAGAAAAGATAATGGCAATTGCTGATTTTGATGTTTTGGACATATCAATACATATATTCACAAAATTTGAATTGTACTATATTTGCTCTTTTTAATTAATAGTGTTTCATTAGTATTTTGGGACTCTGTACTTCATGGACCTGTGAGTCTTTGTTTTTCTTCACCAGGTTAGGGAAGTTTTTAGTTATTATTTTTTCAAAAAGTTTTAAAGAATTCATCATTTAAAAATGATGTAATTGAATATTTTGGTGGTAATAATATTTCTTATATTTTAATTTTACCTACTCAAAAGTTTGATTTTTAATTGTGTGGTTGGTTATATAATAATTTATGTAACCATTCATGCATTTGGCTTATTTCTAATTTTTCACTATTATAATTAATACTTGTGTATAATCTTGGAGTCTGCCCTGAAAATTTCATTAGGATAAATTCTGAAGGTGAAGTTTTTAAGACAGTGGGTATGCCTATTTTAAAATTATTTGATGCATATTGCTAAATTGCTCTTTACAATAGTTACATTGTTTTATAGTCCTGCCAACAGTTCTCAGAGTCTTCTGTTTGCCCACACAATTAAAGGCATGAATTAATAATTCATTACATTTTTATCATTTTGATAGGTATAAGTGTTACTTTTGTTTTTATTTTCTTAGTTCCTTAATAATCTTCATTCACTTACTATATCTTCTTTCTCTTTCATTATTGTTTATATTTTTTAGGATAGTGAATATGTTTTATAAATATTTAAAAAAGTATATTACATGCTGTGCCAAGTAATGCTTGTGAATATTTAAATAGATTCATGTTGATAGACTAGTAATTAATAATTGCTGCCTTTTTATAGACTTATATGATAGATTATAAAAACTAATGTATCAAAATCAATGAAAAACTTAATATGTTTATGGCATTTTTGCTAAACTAAATCTAAATGTACTTCAAGTCTATACTAATATTTTTGAGTTACATTTGAAACTGTATTTCAAAAATGGTAATATTATAATGAGAGTCTTTTTTTTTTTTATTTTTCATATCAAAATATGCCCCTTGGCTTTTTTCAGTGCTGTCAAGGTAGATTGTTTAACTATTAACTGTAGCCCCGTGAAGGCTGTCATTGATGATCTCCTACAGAAGCTATTTGATGTGCTCGTTCTTTCTTTGAAGAAGTCTATTCAGGGTAAGGACTCTTATTTTTATTTTATTTACTTATTTTATTATTATTATTATTTTTTGTATCTTTCTGAAGTTAGAAGCAGGAAGGCAGTCAGACTCCTGCATGCACCCACCTCGGATCCACACGGCATGCCCATCAGGGGGCAATGCTCTGCCCATCTGGGGTGTTGCTCCGTTGCTTCCAGAGCCATTCTAGCACCTGAGGCTGGAGCCGTCCTCAGCGCCTGGGTCAATGTTTGCTCCAGTGGAGCCTTGGCTGCGGGAGGGGAAGAAAAAGATTGAGAGAAAGGAGAGGGGGAGGAGTGAAGCAGATGGGTGCTTCTCCTGTGTGCCCTGGCTGGTAATCAAACCTGGGACTTCCACACATCGGGCCGATGCTCTACTGCTGAGCCAACTGGCCAGGGCTTCGTATTTTAATTTTTGCTTAATGATATACAGAGATGCTTGTACTTTGATATTTATGAAATATGGATCCCAATGATGATTAAAATATAAACTGATATGGAAAGTATTATAAAAGAAAATGTGCTCTAAATGATAGTTTTAAGAAAGTAGGAAAATCCATTTTCAACTCCTTAAAGACTTAAAAAATTGAAGGCATTTTCATATTTGCAGTTGGAGCTAGTATCAATTTGTTGCATATGTTACTGAGAAAATGTAGGTAATTCTGGTATAATGTATTTCTCCTTATCTCTTCAAATGACTTAGTTTTGAAAATACTATGGTTTCTTTTTTCCTTTAAACTTAGATGTTTTCGTATATTATTTAAAAGACTGAAAAGTTTTGCATTTTGAGTAAAATTTACTAAGTATAAATATATTTAAATTTTTACTCAAAAATTTTAAGTACAATGTGAAATAACTAAACTTTCATGAGAATAAACTTCTTTGCTTATTCTACATTTTGAAATTGTTTTACAAAAGCAAATGATAATTTAGGGCTTCATATATTAGATTACTTCTAGTACTCCTTGGTTTAGAAATTATGTAATTAAATATTTTGGTGGTAATAACATTATATTTCAATGTTGCCTATTTAGCTCATTTACATGAAATTGATACATTTCTCACTGAAGCTATGGACATCTTATCAGTTCTGCCCCAGTCTGTGGAAGAGATAGGAGACGCCAATGTGCAATATGGTAAACTACAAGAACGGAAGCCAGAGGTAAGAATCGCAAAGTAAATTTTTAAATTTATTTTTACTGTACTAGAGATATTTATATTAGGTAATTTTTTGTGACTATTCAGAAATATATAATTTAAATTATTATAAGGAAATCCATATACCGTAATCTCCAAATGGTTTGTTCATCATCAAACTCTTGATATTTGTTGGTATAATGAAACAGTAACAATAATGCTTATTATTATCTTCAGAAAAATTTGCAGTCTGTTTTATGATGTGGCATATTAGAGTAAGACTAGATTTAAATAATTCATGCTGTTACTTCCAGGGTTGTAATCTTAGCATGGTAAAATATGAAGTTAGAACTGAGTAAGGAACACACACACACACTCACTCACACACACAGTGGAGGAACACATAATTTAGAGACAAAGATGAAAGAGTGTAAAAGATTCTAAACAATATCCAGAAGGCTACAGCCCAGAAGAGGCAAGCCAGAGTTTTATAAAATATATTATGTTTGATTTTAGTTATGTTTAGAGGAAGAGAAATAATTCAAATTGGAATACAAACTTGTATGTATCCCTACTATGTAATAGACTGAAAATTACTGAGAGTTTAAAGGTAAGTAATATGCTTTTGTGGTGGGGAAAATTACAAAGTTCTTTTAAGGCACATGGTCATGGGAGACCATCTCAGAGAGATGATGTGTGAATTGAGACCTGGAGAATGAGGCAACCGTTCTGAGATTTGGAAGCAGATTATTCTAGGTAGAATAAACAGCACATTCAAGGTAGAGGTGGAACATGGTATGCTCAAGGGAGTGATAGATGTAAATATTGTCAAGAAGTTATAAGAAAGCCATAGTATTCAAGGAAGAAAATGCTATGAGGTGAAATTGGAGAAGTATGCAAGGAGGTCTGACTGGAAGTGGTGGGGATGGAGATGTCAGGTTGAATGAGGAATATGGAATTTAGAATAAAAGTAAAGACTATAGATATCAATTTGGAAGTCACCTTTATATCCATGATATTTAAAGCCATGGGTTTGGATCAAGACCATCTGGGTGGTAAGAAAACAGTAGAGGGTATAGACCATTGTTGTGAACATTACAAATTTAGCATTCAAGCACAAGATGAGGCAGCAAAGGAGGTTGAGAAAGAAGTGGGAAGAAAGGCATGAAATGTATCATAATAAAACCAAGAGACATTGATGTTGTATTCTGGGAACAGCATGTAAGGCAGGAAGAAGTGACATGAGTCGGTGTAAAGAGCTAGGCAGAATCTAGCTCATGTGAGCCATGTTAAAGATTTTAACCTTTATTCTGTGAACATTGGGGAGTCATGCTGGGTTTTTAGAAGCAAGATGTTATAGATTTGTGTTTTGATATGTTTCTCTGTTTGTATGTGGATTTGAAGGGGTAGCAATGAAGGTAGGTAGACTAGGAAAGTTTTGTAAAGTCTTTACAGGTTCTATTCTTGTTTAGGAAATCAGACTTTGACTCTTATTTTTTTCCTTCTTACTGATTTTTATAGTACAGCATGGCTTCTTGGTTCATTGGTTTTCTCTGTTTCTCAGATAGAATTGATACTGTTCAGGGATTGTAAATTGGTCATTGAGTTATATTTGAATTTTGCTGTGTTCCTATTGTCTATTATATATGCACGCTGATTTAAGAAAATCTTTCTATGGATATTATTGCTTTGTTGATTAATAAAAGCGCAGGTATTTATTATAGAACACTGTTTTACATGGCTTTAAAAGACTTAGAAGCAATTCATGCAGGTTAGCACCTATTTCTGCACCCAAACTATTGAATAAGGACATTTCAATTAGAAAAACTGAATGCAGGAGCTTAATTTTTTTAGTCCTCTGTTTCTTTTCTTTTTCTTTAGAGACAGAGACAGACAGGAAGGGAGAGAAATGAGAATCATCAACTCTTAGTTGTGTTATTTAGTTGGTCTCTTTCTCATATGTGTCTTGACATGGTGGGGGGCTCCAGGCAAGCCGGTGACCTCTTAATCCAGAGACCTAGGACTCAAGCCAGCAACCTTGGGCTTCAAGCCAGCAACGTTTTAGGCTCAAGCCAGGGGTCATGTCTATGATCCCATTCTCAAACCAGAGACCCCATGCTCATGCTGGCGAACTTAGGGTTTCAAACCTAGGTCCTCAGTGTCCCTAGTTGATGCTCAATCCTCTGTGCCACTGCCTGGTTAGATAGTTCTTTTGTTTTTAAGTATCCTTTTTCATGGCTTTTCCCCTTATTTATTAAGTAGGATAATTTAGTTAATTTATACTCTTGAGCAATCTCATTTCAGTTCTTTTAGAAACTTTTTAAGCCCTGGATGGGTAGCTCAGTTGATTAGAGCATCCTCCTAATACAGCAGGTTTCAGATTTGATTCCTGGTTAGGGAACGTACAAAATCAACCAGTGAATGCATAAATAAGTTGAACAACAAATCGATGTCTCTTCCTTTCTCTCTAAAATAAATAAATAAAAATTTATAAAAGAAACCTTTATAGCATTTCTTTTGTTTGTTTTTTAACGAAAGAAACAGTGACAGGGACAGACAGACAGAAGGGAGAGAGATGAGAAGCATCAATTCTTCGTTGCAGCACTTTAGTTGTTCATTGATTACTTCTTATATGTTCCTTGAGCCCGGGGGCTACAGCCAAACCAGTGACCCCTTGCTCAAGCCTATGACTTGGGGCTCAAGACAGTGACTTTGGGCTTCAAGCCAGAGACCTTTGGGCTCAAGCTGGCAATCTTGGGGTTTTGAACCTGGGTCCTCTGTGTCCCAGGCTGATGAGCTATCCACTGTGCCACTGCCTGGGCAGGTATCCAGCATATTTTTATGCTGGAACATTCATAATAAATATTTTGAACAGCTATAGTGTTGTCTTTATAGATTTACAGTATTATTCAGTGTCAAATTACCACTGTTATTCTCATTTTTAAAATTTATGATGTCAGAATACTTTGGTTGAATTTGTATATAATAATAATGTTAGCATTAGAAATTTTATATCCAGGCATTTAACAAAGCAAAAATCTTGATCTTAAAAAAGCAAATTATGAAACAAAAATGAAAGATATAGAATTTTAAGAAACTTGATAAAAATTTGTTTTCATGTGTTACTATTACTATTTTTTTACCTTTAGATTTTGCCCTTATTTCAAGAAGCTGAAGATAAAAACAGACTTTTACGAACTGTGGCAGGTGGAGGTTTGGAAACAATTAGTAATTTGAAAGCTAAATGGGACAAATTTGAATTGATGATGGAGAGTCACCAGCTTATGATTAAAGATCAGGTAGGAAGCTTATAGTCATTTTGTTAACATGGAAACTTAATTTTTTCTCACATTTTTTGCTTATCTCTATTTCATTATAGCTCAGGTTTATAAGAATTCATATTGCTAATGAAATTGACCTCCCTCAGTACTTCTGTATAATGAAATACTTTATATATATAATGATGATCCTTTCAAATAGTTTATCTTCACTTCCTGCCATTCAAGAATGTCTGTAACATTAGTTTCAGTCTCTCTTATGAGTGGACTTGTTGACTGACTGTATGTGGTGTTTTTTAAAGGTCCAAGCTATAAGTTGAATACATCTATTATACTCATACCTTATCCATAATTTAGCCTTTTGCCCTTTAGCTGTGTGCGACACTGGGAAATGCCCAGGCAGAACAACTGGCAGTAATTAAACAATTTTTTTTTCTTATCTTATTACCTTTTTGTTTGTGGGTACCATTAATCACATGAATGATTCCTCATGATGATTTTTCTGGCTTATCTCTTGAAAATTTGAGGTCTAATTTTATGCTTTTGAATTATTTTATTATACTTGAGCTCAATAATTAAAAAAGATATTTGAAAAGGTAGTATTGCTATTTTTCACTTAAATGGAAAATAGAAATAAAAATGTGAAAATAAAAAGATTTTACTCTGAATTAAATTATATAAATTTTATTGGCTTATAGATTGAAGTGATGAAAGGAAATGTGAAGTCACGTCTTCAGATCTATTACCAAGATTTGGAAAAATTTAAAGCTCGTTGGGACCAACTAAAGCCTGGTGATGATGTTATTGACACTGGCCAGCAAAATACCCTTGATAATAGTGCAAAGTTAATAAAAGAGAAAAAAATTGAGTTTGATGATCTTGAAGTCATAAGAAAAAAGCTGGTGTATGTTTTTTTTTAAACTGATAGAATTTATTTGAAAAAAATAGTTTTATATTTGTATATTGTTAGTAATTTTTTATATCTGTTATCTTTATGTCTTTCCTTATAAACTTCAACAGTTTTAAAATGCAGATAATAAGTGCTGATGGTACTGCATTCTTAGGATTTGTGGTTAGAATATATAATGATGTTGTCCTGGCTGGTTTGCTCAGTGGTAGAGCATCACCCAGACATGTGGAAGTCCCAGATTTGATTCCTGGTCAGAGAACACAGGAGAGGTGACCATCTGCTTCTCCACTTGTCCCCCTCCCCTTTCTCTCTCTCTTCATTCCCCCCTTGCAGCCATGGCTCAATTGGTTTGAGTGCTGAGGATGGCTTCATGGCCTTACCTCAGGCGCTAAAATAGCTCAGTTTCCCAGGAACAGAGCTAGGGCCCCAGATGGGCAGAGCATACCACCTATGGGGTGGGGCTTGCTGGGTGGATCCTGGTTGGGGAGCATATGGGAGTCTGTGTCTCTGCCTCCCTGCCTCTCACTTAATAAAAAAAAAACAAAGAATATATAAAGATAATAATAGAAAAGCAAATTCTGGAGAGGTCTAAAATAGAACAGAAAATTAAATTTATTGAAAAGTTAAATTAGGAGTTGGAATAATTACTTTCTCAATTTTTAGAAAAAATAGAATATATAAAATTAATGGAAAATTGCTTTCAAGGACTCTGAGAAAAATAAATCAATTTAGCAAAGTAATAAAAAGACAAACTTTGCTGTTTTATGTTGTATTAAATTTGTTTTAGGTTTGGTCTATTTAGGCAAATATAGCCTAATTACTTTTATAAATGAGTAGAGGTTTTAGTACCACATTTATTAAATGATATACCAATTAAAAGAAAGATATTTTATATTCTAAAAGCTAACTTTTTCAGTTGAGAATATTCTTAGATAAACCCATAAATGTATACAATTCTGAATGTTAATTATGTATTATATAATATAGTATAGTGTACCTAAAATATATTTCTATATATTAACAACTTTGCTCGACTCCTTTATAAAAAATGCATATTAATAAATTTAGAAAAGCTCATACCTAGGCAAATTCTCATGTAAAGTTGGCATAGTCTCCTACTGCTGTACTTTTGCTATCAAATACACATGTTTACAACACACACACACAAATACACACATACACACACGGCAGATATAGTTAAATAATATTGATATTTAACAGTTTTTGTTTTTTAAAAATTTAATGATATTTCACTTTTTTTAATAGTGATGATTGCCACCATTTTGGACTAGAGGAACCCAACTTCTCCTTGGCAGGTAGCATCTCTGCGGACATTGAGAGCTGTGCATGTGTTTGGGCCCTGTATGAAGAGTTTCAGCAAGGATTTCAGGGAATGGCTAATGAAGATTGGATCACTTTTCGGTTTGATTTATAAACAGTATTTACATTTTAATAGTTTGGTAGTGCTTTTTGGGATGTAAGTTTGTAAGATGTGTTTTTGGTATTTTATAGGACTAAGACTTATCTCTTTGAGGAATTTTTGATGCACTGGCATGACAGATTAAGGAAAGTTGAAGAACATTCAGTAATGACCGTGAAATTACAATCAGAAGTTGACAAATATAAAGTAAGATAGTTTTACTTACTCTTTTATATAAAAATGATCTTGGAACTTTTATGTATCTTTATTATGTAGTGACTGAATTGTAATTTTAGTTTCTATATTCTTAAATTATTCTATCACATGAAAAAATAGGAAGTACGGAGTAAACCATACAAATAATTGATATTTCTGCTACCTGTGTGGAAGAAATTATAACCAAGAAATTTCTGATTAAAATTATAAATCAGAGTATTTATACTTCCTAGGACAATTTAGGATATGGGTCATTTAGCATATTTAGGAGACAAGTCATATCCTAAAATAAAAATATTTTAGGTCATGTTTTAAAATATATTAAGCTACAAAGGGAAATTAGTGTGTTTAAACAATAAAAAACTTTCATACAATTCTGTTTAAGAGTGATCTCAAGATTGTTAAATAAGATGACATTAAAAATTTTATGCCAAATAATCTTAACAATAAATAAAAATTTGCATTTTGCTCATATATATATGCTATGTGTGTACATATATCCTTTTTTTTCTTCTTTTTTTTACAGGTCATAATTCCTATCTTGAAATATGTGAGAGGAGAACATCTTTCTCCAGATCACTGGCTTGACCTTTTTCGTCTACTTGGCCTTCCTAAGGGGACTAGTCTAGAGAAATTGCTGTTTGGTGATCTTCTTAGATTAGCTGATACAGTTGTTGCCAAAGCTTCAGAACTTAAAGTAAGAATCACTTGTATGAATATCTCATATATCTAACATTGTTAGCATGCCATTTTGCTCCATATTTGCTTATTTAATAAAACAACAAGTTAAATTTCTTTCTTCCTTCTGAGTAGTGACAGTGTTTTCATTATTTCATCATTCTTTCATTGCAGCACATGTGAGTATGTGTAGCACTGTGAACAAGAGTATACAAACAGTGATACACTGAGATAGAAAAAACCCCTTTGAGAGAGAAAAAACAAATTAAAACATCTTACTTTAATCAAAAAGTGAACAAATACAAATCCTTTTATATATAATACATTTAAAATCATAGGGTATGTTGTAATCAGAAGTTAAGGATGCAAAAATTCAGAGAGTAAACCAAGAACCAATTTGGTACTCAGATTTAGAAATGGTTTCAAGTAAAAATTAAACTTGTCACAATCCTACCTTAAGTTGTTTTCATTCAGTATAAAAACAAAAGAACTCCTGATATCAAGTTATATTTCCTATCTAAAATGTATGTTTGTTGATGATCCTGGAGCATAAGCATATTTGGATAGTCATGAGGTTATAAAGCACGGCTGCCATAGAAAACAGATCTGGATGATTGGTAACATGAGGGAACAATTTTTTTTTCATTTTCTGTTGCATGAATTTTTAGAACTTTTTAAATATATTTCTGCATTGCTGATTTCAAATCTGAAATTCGTTTTTTGGTGCATGCTCTAGTTTTTATGCAATTTTAATTTCTTCTTACAGTTAATGGCATGCATTGGTCTTTAAATTGGAGTTAAAGGGCAACGACTCTTGGATTGAACATAACCACAAGGCAATAAATGTTTTACAAACATCACTTTTACATAATTTTAGTTATTTTTAAATGTAAAAAATTATTATCTGATGAAAGTACCCTCTTATTTCATTTTAATATTGAATCATGGCTTCTTCAAGTAGGCGTAAATGTAAGAATAGTCCTGACACCTTCTGTTATATATGTGGCTGTTACACACTTCAACTTCAAAGGTGCAATATTTCATCATTTGTGACACATGCATATATTGCCTATTTTCAAGTTCCCCTTGGCGATCAAGACAAGAATTGGGCTCCTCATATTGTGTGTCATAATTGTGAGGAAATGCTTCGTGGCTGGACAAAAGAAAAACGTAAAGGAATGCCTTTTGGTATTCCCATGGTTTGGCGTGAACCTAAGGACCACAGCAGTGACTGTTATTTCTGTCTGATCCATACAAAGGGCATCAGCAAGAAAAAACGGTGTATGATCGCATATTCTAATATTCCTTCAGCAATACGACCTATCCCACACTCTGAGACACCAGTTCCAGTTTTCAATGGTTTGATTTCTTCTAAGGACGAAGAAAGTGAACATGGCGAACAAGTGTGTTTTGATAAGATGATTGAGGAAATGGTTGTAGAATCTGAAGGGTCTTCTTCTGATGCCAAGCAGTCATGAACCCCTCAACAGTTTAGCCAACCTGAATTGAATGACTTAGTAAGAGATTTGGGCCTATCAAAGAAAGCAGCTGAGTTATTAGCCTCCAAGCTTATAGTTATTAGCCTTCAAGAAAAGCATGTATTTCAGCGGTCAGCTAAAGTATCCCATTTAAGGAAGCGTGAACAAATTTTTGTGGACTTTTTTTCCGAAGACAAACACTTGGTTTACTGTCATGATATCAGTAGTCTTCTCAGTCAGCTAGGTGTTACCATTTACAGTCCAATAGAGTGGGAGGTATTTCTTGACACCTATAAATGGAGTCTGAAATGTGTTCTCCTACACAACAGTAATGTTTATGCAGCTGTTCCAATTGGTTATTCAACTCATCGAGAAGATTGTAATGACATAAAAATTGTCCCCGACTTACTGAAGTATGAGGAGCATAACTGGATCATTTGTGTGGATCTTAAAATGGTCAATTTCCTGCTAGGACAACAGAGAGGTTTCATGAAGTATCCTTGCTTTCTGTTTTGGTGGGACAGCTGAGCTCAGGAGAAACACTGTACACAGAAGAAGTGGCCGAAACATGAAGCTCTGGAAGTAAGGATTCAAATTATTGTTAATGAACCTGTAGTTTATCGAGACAGGGTTATTTTTTCCCCCAGTTCACATCAAACTTGGCTTAATGAAGCAGTTTGTTCAGGCTTTGAATAGAGAAAGTGAATGCTTTCAACATATTATTTCTGCTTTTCCTGCCTTGTCTTTCAATAAGATAAAAGCAGGTGTATTCGATGGACCTCAAATTATTATATTTTTACAAAGATGTTGCCCAAGAAGACATTCTACTTCATTATGCATTAAGACTCACTTCCTGAACAGTCACCTTGATAAGTTTTCTGAATATCTTAGAGCTCTTAGTGATGAGCAGGGAGAACACTTTCATCAAGATTTGAAGATGATGGAAGAGTGTTATCAGGGGCGATGGGACAGAAATATGATGGCAGACTACTGCTGGGGCATCAAACGAGATCCTCAACAAGTACAGAAATGCAAGAGCTACAAACGCAAAGTTCTGCCTGAATAATATTTAAATAAGTTTTGCGCAAATTTTATGACTAAAATAAGTGTTTTCATATGTTCTATTTGGAAATTGTAGACTAAAAGATGCAATCATATTTTTTAGTGTATTTACTGCATTATATAAAGTATTATATTTTCACAAAGATGATGCCCAAGAAGACCTTCTTCTTCATTATGTTAAACTAAATGAACTAAATGTTGAAAATTTTACAATAAGATGAGAACCTAAAATCTTGAATTGCAAAAAAAGTGTAGCTTACAAGAAAAACTAATGCCAGAATTGAGATCAGCACACTTGAATTAGGTAAGAATAAGTGTTTTCGTGGATGCAACAAAAATTTTGTTCCCCAGTGTAATCTCTTTAGATACGTCAGAACTCACAGGTAAGTTTCAATAAAATGTCTTCAAATCAGATTGTTTTCTGGTTTATGAAGGATGCTTAAATTTTCTGTTGTTCATTTTTAGAAGTGAAAAATCTAAGGCAGAGAAGTTTGTACTTACTTTGATCATGTGAACCTGGATACTTAGTATCTGATATCCATGGATACATTAGCCAATTTTTCTTTTTTATTGTATGTAAAGTATATTCACTTACTTTTTTTGTCTTATATTATAAAGCAAGATAAAAATATTTCTTGTTAGATAATAGCTTTTTAAAAAAATTATATGATAATGTTGAAATAATACATACGGATATTTTTTGTTATATAGGATTTAAATAGTCGGGCACAAGGAGAAGTTACAATCAGAGAAGCTTTACGTGAACTTGATCTGTGGGGAGTAGGAGCAGTATTTACATTGACTGATTATGAAGACAGCCAAGGTCGAACCATCAAGCTGATTAAAGACTGGAAAGATATAGTAAATCAAGTTGGAGATAATAGATGCCTTCTTCAGTCCTTGAAGGATTCTCCTTATTTTAAGGGATTTGAAGATAAAGTCTCAATTTGGGAAAGGAAACTTGCAGAGTTAGACGAGTACCTGCAGAATTTAAACCATATTCAGAGAAAGTGGGTGTATCTGGAACCAATTTTTGGCCGCGGAGCATTGCCAAAAGAACAGACACGCTTTACTAGAGTTGATGAAGATTTTAGGTCAGTACAACTACACAAGAAATAGACACACATGGAAGTTTTTATTCATAGGATAGAGTGCTTCATGAAAGCTAATTACTTTTACATTGTTAGAATCATCTGTGTATTCCAGTTCTTTCTCTACCGAATATATAGCTGTTTCTGAGGAGCTATTTTCTCTCATTCGACCATGTTAAAAAAATGTACTTTTGGCTAGACCTGCGGAGGCGCAGTAGGTAAAAGTGTCGACCTGGAACGCTGAGGTCGCCTGTTTGAAACCCTTGGCTTGCCTGGTCAAGGCACATATGGGAGTTGATGCTTTCTGCTCCCCCCTCTCTCTGTCTCATCTCTCTAAAATGAATAAATCTAAAAAAAATAATAAAAACATTTTAAAAAAGTAGTAATTTTCTAACCATTTTGAACTGATTATTTTTCTGCTCTTTCTGTATATACTTAATATTTCTGAAGGTCACCAATTTACAACTTTGCTCTTGTGAATTTGATGGGCATTTTTTATTCCTTATTTTGATTTATTTATAACTACTATTTATGAGTTAAGCAATTCTTTTTTCTTGTACAGTTTGTGCCCTTGGCTTCTGTGATGCTGTGCTCTCCTGGTTTTGCCCCTCTCTCTGGTTCTGCTCTTTGCTCCCACTGCTCTGCTCTTCTGCTTTGTGACTCCAGCCTTCTGTCTCTCTGGCACAGCAAGTTCCTTTCCAGATCTGTGCCAGGAACTCTCGTTCTCCTCATCACTGATTTTTTATTCATCATCTCAGCTTAATTTACTCCCTCAAACAAGCCATAGGTGAGGGTGGCCCTATTTGCCCCTTTGATAATACTTTATCATTTTTCTTTTTAGTTGTTATAATACTTTTAATTGAATGTTTTGAGAAATTATTTAATATTTTTCTCTCTCACTAGACTAATATCTCCATGCTGTGGAGCCTAATATTTGTTAAATGAATAAATGAAATGAGAGAATTTGCAAAAGGGGAAGTTAAAAATGCTAATGGGGTGTTAACTTTTAACATTGTTTATTATTAGTAGCATAATACTCTGTTGCTATTGTATCAGGTTTCTTGTATTGTGTTTGTTTTAATCAGGTTAAAAACATAATTATCTCAATATCCGTCAGGCAAAAAAATGCTAAAATAGATGAGAAAATGACTGTTTTTTTCTCCTGTAGATCAATAATGACCGACATAAAGAGAGACAACAGAGTCACAACGTTAACCACTCATGCAGGAATCAGAAATTCTCTATTAACAATTCTTGATCAGCTTCAAAGATGTCAGAAATCATTAAATGAATTTTTGGAGGCATGTTTTTTTAAAGTCTTAATATAATTTATTTTAAACAATTAATATAGTAATTATTTGAAAAGAGAAGGCTAATCTTTTTGTTTAATTTTTATTAGGAAAAACGTTCAGCATTTCCAAGATTTTATTTTATTGGTGATGATGACTTGTTGGAAATATTGGGCCAGTCTACTAACCCTTCAGTAATTCAGTCTCACCTTAAGAAGCTGTTTCCCGGTACGACTCAATATTTACTTAACAAATATTTATTGAGTTTCAGCTATCTGCCAGACATATTTAATGTTAAGCTTTAGGTAAACTGTTGAATAAATTACAGGTCATACTCTCAAAGAACTTATTGTATATTGGGGGGAGATAAGCTAGTAAGTTGACAAATATAGTTGATAATTCGTATGGTAGGTAGAAGTACATGGTGTTATACCTGCTTCTATGAAGGCATTTAGGTCAGTTTTGGGACGTCACAAAGAAGGTGACGTCTATCATGAGATCTGAAGAATGTGTAGATCCTCGCTAGAAGAAATATGGAGAGGCAGAGGGAATAGGCTCTGCAGAGGCTTAGAAGTGAAGAAGGCCATGTCCCTTCATTATTGAGTTCATGGGCTCCTGAATGACATCCAAGTGGAGATATTCAATAGGCAATTATTGTCAGCAGAGAGATCTGCAGTGGAGATGTAAAATTGGGAGTTACTTGTATGTAGAGAATAATAATTCTATGAAAACAGGTTAAGATTACCTGAAAAAAGTATAGAGTACAGTAATTGTGCCATATTCTTTGATATTGTTGAGTCACTTTAGTTGGTTAATTGCAAATAAAATTAGTTTGCTTCAAAAATAATGATTATGCCCTGGCTGGATGGCTCGCTTGGCTGGAGCATTGTCCTGCAATACAGAGGTGGCTGGTTCGGTCCTTGGCCAGGGCACATACAGAAACAGATTGATGCTTCTGTCTCCCCCTACCCCTCTTCCTCTCTCTGGATTCAATAAGAAATAAATAAAAGAATAAAAAAATAGAAAAAATTAAAGAAAAAAAATAAGGCAACAGAGAGCAGTTTAAAAAATGATTATTTCTTTCTTAAAATATTTTATTTGTTGGAAAAGAGTTGTATTTTTTCAAATTAAGTTTAAGAAGAAAATTTTTATCATCATTTATAATTAGGAATCAGCAAACTATAGACTCACAGGCCAAACCTGGCTCACTGTTAGTTTTGTCTTTTTTAAAGATTTTTAAATTTTATTGATTTTAGAGAAAGGAGCAGGAGAGAGAGAAAGGGCGAAGGAGCAGGAAGCATCAACTCATTTTCTTTTCAAATGGCCTTGACCTGACAAACCTGGGGTTTTGAACTGGTAACCTCAACATTTCCAGGACGACAGTTTATTTGGAATACAGTCATGCTTATTATTGTCTATAGCTGCTTTTGTGCCACTAGCACAGATTTGATTGACGCAGGGACCTATGACCTGGAAAAACTGTGGTCCTGTACAGAAATATTTACAAATCACTGTATATCTGAAGCATTCAAGTGTTATATCCATGACTGTGGCTATGGGAGATAGTGGAAAGGGCTCTTGGAATCAGGAGGCTTGTATTTAAAAACTGCCTCTATTTATTAGTCTTTTATTTTTTTATTACCTCTCAGAAATTTTGAAAATAAAACTTAAGGTTTTTTATGGAGATAAAAATTAGGTAATGTGTTTAGGTTTTTTTGTTTTTGTAGTTTCTACATTTAAAGCGATATGCAAATTTTGGAGAGGAGAAACCCTAGTTGCCGACCACCTTTTCTCTCATTGTTTTGTCTTGTATCTATGGAACCATCATAAGTGTTCTTATGCACGCATTTAAGTCTGGGTTTTTTTCTCATTATGCTATTTTTGAGTTACCCACAGCTGTATTTTATTGTTTTTAATTACTAAATAGCATTTCATCGTTTGACTGTGTCAGCAGTTTATTCATTTGCCTGTTGATGGGCTTGGTTTGTTTCCTGGTTTTGGTTATGAAAAGTTCTTCTATTACATTATACAATATTGTATTATATATAGTATGAGGTATCTGTTATGTGGTAACCATATATGATGTCTCATAATTATCTTTAATCATTTTGGATTTAAATTGTTGCTTTTATATTATAGGTATTAACAGTGTATGGTTTGATGAGGAATCAAAACATATAACTGCAATGAAATCTTTAGAGGGAGAAGTTGTACCTTTTAAAAATAAAGTTCTTCTATCAAGTAATGTAGAGGTAATTCTTTTTACATATGAAAATACAAAGAATTAACTATGTGAACTTTGTATAAAAATTGTCAATTTTTGAAGTTGCTTAATTTAGACCTTTTAAGAAACTCATATCTTTAAAAAATGATTTTTTTTACAGAATGATTTACTATTAAAGAGAATATGGATTTTTAGTCTTTAGAAGGCAGTATGCAATTATGAGAAGTCAAAAAGACTTGGATATTAATCTTAGCTCCAAAACTTACTAGCTTTGTGACTTAGAATCTGTTTCTTTATCTGTAAAATAGGAATCTTACTATTTGTTGCAAGGGCTTTTTTTGAAAATTAAATGAGGTAACTGGCTTTGAGTACATTTATATAGCATTTGGAAGGTAGTTAGTGAATAAGCCTTCTTAGTTCTCTTTTATTTAAATTTTTTAAATTGATTTTTAGAGAGAAGAAGAGAGAGAGAGAAACTTCGATTTGTTGTTCCACTTATTTTTGCATGCATTGGTTCTTTTTTCTATGTGCCCTGACTGGGCATTGAGCCTGTGTAGCTGTGGCATATTGGGACAATGTTCTAACCCACTGAGCTATGTGCCCAGAGTCCAGTTCTCTTTCATTTATTTTTTAAAGTATGAATTGTGTAAGTTGTCTTAGATGAATTGGTAAGCTTGAAGCTAGTTCATTTATTGAATAGCTATAATTAATTGGTTCTGTAGGATTGGAAGTGAAGGATCAAAGGATGATTACAGGTATACAGCTAAAACCAAATAGTAATAGGTTGCATCACATTGAATTATAATTTTAAGGTTCCAAAATTATCTTCTAACTGAAGTCAAAGGCCACGTCTTATCATTGTGTATACATATACAGTTTAGCAACAGGTCTATTTGTAGTTAAGGCCTCGACATTTTATCACGTGATTGAGAACAGAAATTTTGTGAAGTAGTTTTATTAGCACCCCCATGTTTGGTGAAGAGTTTTGCTGCTTTCTGTTGTTGTTTTTCTTTCTTCAGTTGTGTTGGTACTAGATGAATAGAGAGGGAGGGCTTAAGTTTTATTAGCTGGCCTAGACCAATTTGTCCAGCAGAGGAAAACTGAAGTCTGGATGCTCTTGTGTTGTTAGCAGAGTCGGTGTCTCTGTTGTTTCAGAGATTCTCATTCTTTTGCTTCAGTGGCAGAGCTGAACAAAGTAGCATTCTATTTTTAATCCTGGAAAATGCTCTAAAGATAAAAGGAAAAGCTAGAATTTAGAGTTAAAATAAGTAATGATGAAAAATTATTTAAGACTGCAGTTTTTGATCTTAGACTGTATTGCAAATGATGGTCTTTTAAAGTGGTATTTCTAAATATTCACTGTAACTTATATGTTATTATTTTAATTTTAGTAACTTTATCTATAATCAAGTGAGTGAAGACATTTGGTGTTGACCTTGAAACAAAATTAGTTTTATTTAAAGAGGTGACTTAACCGCACAAATAATATATTTCATCCTAACTAAGTAATCTCTTCCAATTGTTGTAACTTTGTGATTCTGAGATTGTCAGGATAGCGTGAGCGAGGGAACTTAGCTGGTCACTTTGGCTTTGATTTATTGGCCCAACTATTTGGTTTGATTAATCGTAATGGTGAAATGAATAGGTTATTTTTAAAGTGTTCATATTATACTGGTTTGTATAGATGATGATAGTGGTAGCTAACCACAACTTTGAATTTTTACACTTACCATTATGCCAACAGGTAAAAAAAAAAAGGTTTTCTTTAAATTATTTAAATAATTTAATAATTAAATAATTATATGCTATAATACACATACTGGGATATAAAAGTCAATAAAAAATTATAGTCTACTTAATTAAAAGAACTAAGTCAGTCAATAGGTTATTTACCTGTTTTATGACATATTTATATTATATTATAACTTTATTTTCAGAGTTGGTTAAATGATTTGGTATTGGAAATGAAGCAAACTTTGAAACAGTTGTTAACAGAATGTGTTACTGCTGGACGGAGTTCTCAAGGTGCAATTGACCCATCATTGTTCCCTTCACAGGTGAGGAGGCTGATGTCTGGAATGTCATTTGTATCTTTTAACAAATTTTGAGTTAAACTAAAGTATGTTTTAAAAATTTTAAGTTCTTAAAAAGTAAAAGTCATTGTCAATGAATAATGCCAGTACAAAGTCCGAGTTAAGCTGCTTTATTACCTCTGGAAAGATTCCCTAGTACTCTGTCAGTTTAAAGGTAGGATTTAAATTGATGTAGAATAAAAGACACAATATTAAAAATGTTTACAAAAGTAAGAGTTGCACAATAATTGGGTTGGGGAAATGACAGTTGTATCGGGAGATATACTAAGAAAGGCAGGTTAAAGAAAGTTGCTGGTTTTGAACCTGAGATATACCACTGCACTCTTGAGAATTCAAGTAAAAGTGTGAACTACTAACTAGTAAATAGTTCCTTATCTCTGTAAATATGTGAACTACTACAACTATAAATAGTGTTGATCCTTGACCAATGCGGGGATTAGAGGCAGCAATTTACCATGCGGTAAAAAATCTGTGTGTAACTTTTGACTCACCCAAAACTTATCTGCAGTTTTCCCTTGGTTATGTGTGGAGGATTGGTTTCAGAACACTTCCCTCTTCCACACCCTCATCCCCTCTACTGACCACAAATACTGAAATCCAAGGATGCTCAAATGCTTTATATAAAATGGCATAGAAACAGTATTTTTGATCTGTGGTTGGTGGAATCTGATGCAAAACCCAGGGATATGAAGTGCCACCTGTGTGCAAGGAGGGGCGGGTAGGTTTACAGTTTTGAGTATGTCGAAACAGTTTATTATTTTATTATTATTTATTAATTACTGTATTATTTTTCATACGACAAACTGTAAACCCTGTATTTGTTGAAAACATTCCACGTGTAAGTGAACCTGTACAATTCAAATCCATATTGTTTAAGAGTTTACTGCAAGTCATTAATCTATCAAAATGAAGAATTCTACTTTATTAGCAGTTAATGTTAAGAAAATTTATGTCAAGAGCAATTTCATACGGGGAGTGAATAATATAACTCATCACATGACTATGTGGTACAGCTTATCATGTACTGTTAATTTAATGCTTCAAAGGTATTTTATTTTATTTTATTTTTTTAAGTGAAAGGAGAGGAGATAGAGAGATGACTCCTGCATGTGCCACAACTGGGATCCACCCTGCAACCCCATGTGGGGTCAATGCTTGAGTAGCGGACTGTTTTTAGCACCTGAGGCTGACATACTAGGACCAATATATCCTCAGTGCCTGGGACCATGCTTGAACCAATTGAGCCACTAACTATGGGAGAGGGAAGAAGGAGAGAAGAAAGAGAAGGAGGAGGAGAGAAGCAGATGGTTGCTTCTTCTATGTGCCCTGATCGGGAATTGAACCTGGGACATCATATGCCAGGCTGATGCTCTATCCACTGAGCCAATGGCCAGGGCTGAAACTATTTTATAAAGACCTGTGAACGCATTTTTTGGTCTGGGAAGAGGGCAGTGTAGTGGTTCAGATCCTGCCTTTTTCAGTTATTCTCTGAGTTTTTTTTTTTTTGAAATTTAGTTAAGAGAATATAAAAATACTGAGATTGCCAATTCATTCTGGTGGTTAAATCATATGTTTCCAGAGCACCATTAGTGATCATTAAATTAAAAGTAATAAATAATGCTAGTGCATGCCTTACCTGTGATGGCACAGTGTATAAAGCTTTGACCTGGAATGCTGAGATCGCTGGTACGAAACCCCAGGGTTTGCCTGGTCAAGGGACATATGAAAGTTGATGCTTCTTGCTCCTTCCCCTGTTCTCTTTCTGTCTTCCCCCTCTCTCTCTATCGCCTCTCTTTCTAATAAAAATGAATAAATAAAATCTAAAAAACAAAATTTAAAACAAATAAATAAATAATGTTAGTGCCTATGTAGATCTCCTAATTGTAATGTGACTTGAGAAGATCTAAGACTGCATCTTGACTATCATTTCTGTTAGCTTCTCACAGAAGTTGTATAGCAGACTATTAGAAATTGAGATGATTGATGTGCATTTACATATAATTCAGCAATTCAGGGGTATTGTCTGAAAGGAATTCATATTTATCAGTATTAATGGGGAGGTGGCAAGTGAACCTTTTTATATGAAAATTAAAGAGCAAAGTCTTCTCACAAAAAGATTTGGATCTGCTAAAATGCTTCCATATATCTGGTTAAAGAAGCTAGTGAGTTTTTTACACAATTATGACAGATTACTTTGCCCTGGAAAGAGTTGCTAATTGGCTTTCTTTGCCATCAAATAATCTAATATGGTATTTAACACAGAGTTTTAAGTTAGAGTGAGACAGAGCTTAGCCTGCTATATTAAATTATAAAATGTGCATATAGATACTAGATGAGTTATTCTGATAAATAGCATTTGATGATATTCATCTGGATGCTGAAAAATGTATATCAGAAAAACAGTCTGTTCAATAGTAATTGGCAAATAGATTTAGTGTTTTTATATGATGATGGATTATGTCTTGAGTTGAAAGGAGGGTGTTGCTTTATCTTGTTTATCTAAAAACTGTATCAACCTATTTTAATATATTTTTAAAGATTGCTGTTTAAATGTGTATTTTGCTTTGTTAGTAGCCTTGCTTCTTGGTACTATTAAAGAAAACCTCTGAAGCAGTATGAACATTTTATGATTTATATAAATGCAAAGATATCTATATTGATCCCTAGCTAGTTTTTTTTTAATGGGTATCAGACTGAAAGATATGACAGGTCTTAATGTAAGATAAAATTGTAATTTGAAATGGTAGACTTCAGTAATATACTGACATTTATTTGGGATGCTAGCAGATGACTTTTTTATTAAATATACTACATCATGCTCTGATATCTTTGCACCCTACTGGTTGAGAAGAAGCCATTTATGAGGAGAGTCATGGGAAGAAAGTACCAAGTCCCTTATGTTACCATAAACTTGGTGGGTTCTAGGACCTACCAGCTAAGCCTGTAGGTGAGTAGTATGAGAAGAGTTCTGAGAAGTAAGCTTGGGCTGCATTGCACAAGTGGTTTTTCTATGACTGTATTTCTGTATTACTATTTGGGATGCCAAAAAGGCATTCAGATACAGAAATGCAATATACAATTGAAAATTTTGGAAAATGGTATCTTTTTTTAAGTTTATAAAACATGTCTAAGTAAATTTACCTTTTAAAAACATTTTCTTTTAATTCAATAGATATTATGCTTGGCGGAGCAGATTAAATTTACTGAAGATGTAGAAAATGCTATCCAAGATCATAGTCTTCATCAAATTGAAGCACAACTTGTGAATAAATTAGAGCACTATATTGACATTGATCCAAGTTCTGTGGATTCGGGCAGTGCTGGTATGTTTCGTTTTCTGCCTATTTTTTGGTTACTTGAAGATTTTTTGGTATTTTATCTTAATATCTTTATTGGTTTTGGCTAAATATTCTGGAGGTTACTTTAAGAGTAACAAATACATATTTTACTTTTATATTGTACTTAAATAAAATGTGGAAACCTTACCATCATGCATGTTTCTTTATCTTCCCCGGTTTATCTTGTGGTTGTCTTATATATGACATTGACATACATTGAAAATTCCATGAGATTATATTTTTTGCCTCTCATCATCAAACACTTTTAAAGGACTCAAGAGAAAAATAGTCTGTTATATTTACCTAGACGCTCACCATTTCTGTTGTCCTTCATGTATTCTTATGTTCCAAGTTTCCATCTGATATAATTTTCCTTCTGTTTGAAGAACTTCCTTTATTGTTTCTTTTAGAGCAGGATTGTTTGTTGTCTATGAACTCTCATAGATTTCCTTCACCTGAGAATGTCTTTATTTCTTTCAATTTTATTTTTTTATGTGAATTGAGATTTTTTTTAGTGCTTTGCATGTTAAATAATTTTGGGTTGTATCTTGGGCATTTTGATCGTTGTGTTATGAGAGTCAGGGTCTTGTTTAAATACTCTGGATAATGTTGATATTTTTTCATTTAGCAATTGATCATGCTGGGTTCAGGCCCTAAGTTCCGGAAAACCTCCTTTGGGTTGTAGTTCCAACATAAGTTCTGATTTCATTCAGTGTGAGCCATGGGTACACCATCCCGTTAATCAAAGTCTTTGATGTTGAGGATGAGATATGCACAGCTTGGGGGTGAGCCTGAGTTCATAAGCAAGTGTCTAGGGTCATTTTTCAATCTTCTTTCTCTATGTATGCTTCTCAGTATTTTCTGATTTTCTTGGGTTCCTGTTTCCGTCCTCTGGCCAGAAAACTGAGGTTTGATATATTCTTTCTTGCACTCATTCTGTGACTACACCAGTGCATCCATATTTTGGGTCAGCTGATGGGAGAACACAGAGAGAAGTAAAGAGTTGGGGTTTGTCTTATTCTCTTAGGTTTTTAGCGCCTCTGATTTCAGAGGAATGTTCCCTTCCCTCAGAGTTTTAGGCACTCGTGGGTCTCAACTGCCAGCAGTGTAGCTACCTGGAGTCTCCTTCTCCTGGGGCTCTCCCAATACGGAGGTCTGGGTTTCTGGCTGTATGCATACAGGCCTAGGGATACCAGAGAGGATAAAAGAGAAAGGTAAATTCTCTGCTTGTTTGGTGACACTTCTAATTTTGATCTTTCTCAATTTTCCTAATTACTCTTTACTTTTCAGAGTCCTAAATAGCAGTTCAGTGCATGTTGTCATATGTCTTAGGCCTGTACCCAGAGGGAAAGAAGGCTGATGTGAGCTACTTCCTTGCATAAGGAACCAGAACCTTGCTCCTATTGAATATTGATACCTTAGTTTTCACATACTGAATCAGTATTTCTTTTTGGTGGATTTGATTTGGCTTGCATGTTTTATATTAGTGTACCATTTAAATATATTATGAAATTACCATGTAAATTAATTAAATTAATTAAGAAATCACCTGTATACAGATATCATAAAGTATGTAAGTCACAGGCTAACATTTTTTCCAATTATATTTATTTGTATATAGAATCTGGTATCCTGGAGCTTAAACTTAAAGCACTAATCCTTGACATTATTCATAATATTGATGTGGTGAAACAGTTAAACCAAGTTCAAGTTTATACAACTGAAGACTGGGCTTGGAAAAAACAAGTTAGATTCTATATGAAGAGTGATTATACATGTTATATTCAAATGGTGGATTCTGAACTTCAGTATACTTATGAGTATCAGGTATGACTTGTGGCAGAAATGTTGTCTTTTCCTATTAGAAATTATTTACTTTAAAGGAAATTCATTATTGGATGAAAGGTTTTATTTTTATTTTAATTTTCAAGATTTTTTTCTTTTTAAGATTTTTTTTAAGTGAGAGCAGGAAGGTGAGAGAAAGACTCCCACACGCACCCTTACTGGGATCCACCTGGTAAACCCTCTATGGGGTGACTCTGGCCATCTGGAACCGTTGCTCTGTTGCTTGGCAACTGAGCTATATTAGCACCTGAAGCAAGGCCATGGAGCCGTCTTCAATGCCTGGGGCCAGCTTGCTTCAACTGAGCTATGGCTGAGGGAGGAGAAAAGAAAAATAGTGGAGAGAGGGGGAGGAGTAGAGAAACAGTCGCTTTTCCTGTGTGCCCTGACCAGGAGTCGAACTTGGGACATCTACACACTGGGATGATGTTCTACCACTGAGCCAATCAGCCAGGGCCAAGATTTTTATTTTTACTATCATCTTTTTCATCATAATTAAAAAGATGTTTTATGGGAAAAATTAAAAATTATTCTATTTACAGAAAAGTTAAAATAATGGCACTGTTGCACTGAATTCTTTAAATATATACTTTTTTAGAGTAACATTTATGTAGAATTTATAATATAGCTTTAATTCAAAGAGAATTGATTATAGGTATCCTCAATACAAGCAGTTTGATTTGTGGCTCCCTATATAAGACCAACATTAGTGCAGTTTAAAATATGCTTAAGTATGTTTACTCAATGTCTTCATATTTTGTAAGGTAAACCAACTTTTGAACAAATAAGCTAACTCATATAACCTGTTCTTCAAAGAAATCTATGTATATCCTTCTTACCTTTTATTTTATCATAATGAATCAATTATACTGGGGAACAAAATTTTTGTTGCATCCACAAAAACACTTGTTCTTACCTAATACTAGTGTGCTGATCTCAAGTCTGACATTAGTTTTTCTCTGTAAGCTACAGTTTTTTTGCAATTCAAGATTTTAAGTTTTCATCTTATTGTAAAATTTTCATAATGAAGTAGAATGTCTTCTTGGACATCATCTTTGTGAAAATACAATAATTTATATAATGCAGTAAATACACTACACTAGAAGATATGATTGCATCACAATTAGTCCACAATTTTGAAATAGAACATATTAAAACACTTATTTTAATCATAAAATTTGCGCAAAACTTACTTAAATTCTATTCATGTAAAAATTTGCATTTGTAGCTCTTGCGTTTGTATACTTGTTGAGGACAATCCTGTTTGATGCTCCAGCAGGAGTCTGCCATTATATTTCTGTCCCATCACATCTGATAACGCTCTTCCATCATCTTCAGATCTTGATGAAAGCATTATCCCTGCTCATCACAAATAGCTCCAAGATTTTTGGGAAACTTATCAAGGTGACTATTCAGGAACTGAATCCTTTTTTTTTTTTTTTTTTACAGGGACAGAGAAATAGTCAGAGAGAGGGATAGATAGGGACAGACAGACAGGAATGGAGAGAGATGAGAAGCATCAATCATCAGTTTTTTGTTGAGACACCTTAGTTGTTCATTGATTGCTTTCTCATATGTGCCTTGACCGTAGGCCTTCAGCAGACCGAATAACCCCTTGCTCGAGCCAGCGACCTTGCGTCCAAGCTGGTGAGCTTTTTGCTCAAGCCAGATGAGCCCACTGGGTCCTCTGCATCCCAGTCCAATGTGCTATCCACTCGCCACCGCCTGGTCAGGCCAGGAAGTAAATCTTAACACTCATGTTACATCCAAGGTCAAAGAAAGCCAACAGCGTCCTTTGAACTAGAAGTTCGTAATTTTCTGCTTTTTTGTTGCCAAAGACGTTCTTTGTAACTGCCACAGAAGACTTCCTTGCTGCTTTCTCCTCCTTATTCATCTTCTTGGCAAATTCATTGTCACATATGAGGGTTCAAATATGAGGTCCATTGAATACACCTGCTTTTATCTTCTTGAAAGACAAGGCAGGAAAAGCAGAAATAATATGTTGAAAGCATTCACTTTCTCTATTCAGAGCCTGAACAAACTGCTTTATTAAGCCAAGTTTGATGTGAAGTGGGGGAAGATTGATCCTGTCTCAATTAACTACAGGTTCATTCACAACATTTAGCATCCTACTTCCAGAGCTTCACGTTTCAGCCACTTCTTCTGTGTCTAGTGTTTATCCAAGCTTGGCTGTCTCACAAACACAGAAAGCCAGGATACTTCATGAAACCTCTCTGTTGTCCTAGCAGGAAATTGACCATTTTAAGATCCACACAAATGATCCAGTTATGCTTCTCATACTTCAGAAAGTTGAGGACAATTTTTATGTCATTATAATCTTCTCACAGATGAGTTGAATAACCAGTTGAAAGTACTGCATAAACTTTACCATTGTGTAGGAGAACACATTTCTGACTCCGTTTAGAGCTGTCAAGAAATAACCGTCATTCTGCTGGACTGTAAATGGTAACAACTAGCTGGCTGAGAAGACTACTGATATCATGACAGTAAACCAAGTGTTTGTCTTCAGAAAAAAAGTCCACAAAAATTTGTTCACGGTTTCTGAATGGGGTACTTTAGCTAACCGCTGAAGTACATTCTTTTCTTGAAGGCTAATAACTATTAGCTTGGAGGCTAATAACTCAGCTGCTTTCTTTGATAGGCCCAAATCTCTTACTAAGTCATTCAATTCGGGTTGGCTAAACTGCTGAGGGGTTCATGACTGTTTGGCATCAGAAGACCCTTGAGATTCTACAACCATTTCCTCCTGCATCTTATCAAAATACACTTGATCACCATGTTCACTTTCTTCGTCCTTAGAAGAAATCAAACCATTGAAAACTGGAACCTGGAGTGCCTCATAGCGTGGGATAGGTCGTATTGTGAAGGAATATTAGGATATGTGATCATATGCCATTTTTTCTTGCTGATGCCCTTTGAATGGATCAGACAGAAATAACAGTCACTGATGTGGTCCTTTGGTTCACGCTAAACGATGGGAATATCAAAAGGCATTCCTTTTCGTTTTCCTTTTGTCCAGTCACGAAGCATTTCTTCACAATTATTACACACAATATGAGGAGCCCAATTCTTTTCTTGATTGCCGAGTGGAACTTGAAAATAGGCAATTTATACATGTGTCACAAATGAAATATTGTGCTTTTTACGTTGAAGTGTGTAACAGCCACATATATATCAGAAGGTGTCAGGAGTATTCTTACATTTACGCCTACTCGAAGAAGCCATGATTCAATCTTAAAACGAAATAAGAGGGTGTTTTTATCAGATAATAATTTTTTACATTTAAAAACAACTACAATTATGTAAAAGTGATGTTTGAACATTAATTGCCATTGGTTATGTTCAATCCAAGAGTCATTTACCCTTTAACTCCAATTTAAAAACCAATGCATGCCGTTAACTTGAACAAAAAGAAATTAAAATTGCCTAAAAACTAGAGCATGCACCAAAAAACGGATTTCAGATTTGGAATCATCTATGTAGAAATATATAGAAAAAGTTCTAAAACCTCATGCAACAGAAAAATGAAAAATAAAATTGTTCCCCAGTGTTACCAGAAAATTTTGGCAATTATGTTAATAAGCATATGTCAATAGAGCTGCCGGCTCGTTCTTTCAAAAAAGAAACATATTTTGAGACCCAGTTTGTCTGCCTAAATTAAGGAAGAATTATGTCAACTGCAGTTGGAATTGGAATCTATTATATACCCTAAAATTGTTAGAAAATTTGAAAATTATGTTAAAACGACTAATTTTTTAAAAAACTTCAAATTAATTACACTTTTAGGTCTCCAAAGTAATTCTTACTTGTGGAGTTTATAAAATTTAGGGCAATAACTTACATGAATTTAAATACAAAATAAAATGTCCTTTTACATTCAGTTTTTATATGATAAATTTTTGGATTTGTTTGCCTTAGAAATATATATTTGTGCTATTATCATAAACCCAAAAGACTGTTTGGAAAACCTAACAATATATTAATTGAGGAAAGTAAAAATACATGCTTGAAAAATAAGTTTGATTCCAGTTTACTCTTTAGGGTTTCTTTTACTAAAAATATTTTGGATATTTTTCTATATGAAAAACTTTAATCTCTTTGTTGCCTTTTTTTCTTTTGAACTAGGCTCTCACAGTGCATAAATATTTGTAAATGTTAAATAGACCATGCATATTCAGACTTCATATATTTCTTGTTGTAGGGCAATGCTCCTAAGCTGGTTTATACTCCACTCACAGACAAGTGCTACCTAACTCTCACGCAAGCCCTGAAGATGGGACTTGGAGGAAATCCTTATGGACCAGCTGGAACTGGGAAAACTGAGTCAGTCAAGGCTTTAGGTGGACTTCTTGGAAGACAAGTTTTAGTTTTTAATTGTGATGAGGTAGAGTAAATAATTGTTCAACTATGTAATAGTGTGCCAGTTATATGTTTAGGTCTGTTTTCATGTCCTGATATGTGCGTCACTCTGTTTTAAAGTTACTGTACCTTTAAATCGCATGAAAATAGAATTTGTTTTATTTGAAAAGTGGAATTGAGAGATGTTGCATGTAGTATAGACCCAAAACTTTTTTAAAAGAGAGTTAATGGAGGCCTGACCTGTGGTGGCGCAGTGGATAAAGCGTCGACCTGGGAACACTGAGGTCGCCAGTTCAAAACCCTGCACTGGTCTGGTCAAGGCACATATGGGAGTTGATGCTTCTAGCTCCTCCCCCCTTTCTCTCTCTCTCTCTCTCTCTCTGTGTCTCCTCTCTAAAATAAATAAAAAGAAATTAAAAAAAAAAAGCGAGTTAATGGAAAAAAAGACAATTTTTAATAGAGAATGAAGATTTATGTTAGAGTTTAGATAAATATATTTAGTAAGGAGAATAGTAAATAGAAAGAAAAATTTTTAAATTTAATTTTAAACCATGCTGAGTAGGATTTGTATTTTGACTTAAAGAATAACTTTAAAAAATTGTATTTGTTTAGTTCTTTGTTCTTTTCAGAATACTTTCACATGAATTATTTTGTTCATTTCTTGAAATCACCCTGACTTTGAAACAGTAGCTATTTAATCTCTACTTTAAAAAGAGCAAAAGAGGCCTAGATGGGTGAAATGATTACCTTATCAGTAAGTGACATAAATTATCACTAGAGATTTCAATATTTTTTAGTGAATCTAATTTTTGTTGTTATTTTTAAGGGCATTGATGTGAAGTCAATGGGACGGATATTTGTCGGTTTGGTCAAATGTGGGGCCTGGGGCTGTTTTGATGAATTCAATAGACTGGAAGAATCTGTACTCTCAGCAGTTTCTATGCAAATCCAGACAATTCAAGATGCTTTGAAGAATCATAGGACTGTATGTGAACTGCTTGGCAAGGAGGTATAGAAATATGTTTGGAATTTAAATAACTAAAATATTTTATAAAACTGCATTACTCATACTCAGGCAATATTCTATTTCTACTGGCACCTCTGCTTCTAATCTGTAACCAGTGTGTTAAAACCTTTTACCTGTTAATTTCTTCTGAGGTTAGTTCCCATTTTTCTGTCTCATTCTACCTTTCATCTTCAAACTATACTGAATAATTCAGTTGTAATACTTGCTAATTTAGCATTACTTTATGCTGGCACTGTGCTTAGTGCTTTAATGCACCATCTCATTTAATAGTCACCACAATCCTTTGAAATAGGTGCTATTACAGTAATGTTGAACACAATGCAAGTTAAAAGAACTGGCCTGCCCAGGTGGTGGCGCAGTGGATAGAGCGTTGGTCTGGGACACAGAGGACCCAGGTTTGAAACCCCTGAAGTTGCCAGCTTGAGTGCGAACTCATCTGGTTTAGGCAAAGCTTGCCATCTTGAGCCCAAGGTTGCTGGCTTGAGCAAGGGGTCACTTGGTCTGTTGTAGCCCCCCTGTCAAGACACATATAAGAAAGCAAAATCAGTGAACAACTAAGGAGCTGCAACGAAGAATTGAAGCTTCTCATCTTCCTCCCTTCCTGTCTGTCCCTCTCTCTGTCTCTCTGTCTCTGTCAAAAAAAAAAAAAGAAAGAAAGAAAATTAAAAGAACTCTAAGATTATCCTCTTATCTATAATAACATTTTCACACCAGTGGTAGTCAACCTGGTCCCTACGGCCCACTAGTGGGCATTGCAGCTTTCATGGTAGGTGGTAGTGGAGCAACCAAAGTATAAATAAAAAGATAGATTTAATTATAGTAAGTTGTTTTATAAAGATTTATTCTGCCAAACTTAGCGAAAATCCGACGTAAAGTACTTGGTAAGTAATTATTATTATATGCTTTAACTTGCTGTAACTCTGCTTTATAAATTTTATAAAGTAAAGTTACTTCCCTACTTTATAAATCACCAGTACTGTGGAACTGGTGGGTGGTTAGAAAATTTTCCTACTAACAGAGATACAAAAGTGGGCGGTAGGTATAAAAAGGTTGACTACCTCTGGGCCAAAACAGTAAGACCAGTTGTAAATTATTAACATGTTATTTACAAGATACCTAAATTCTTGAGAAACAATTAAGACTTTGCCTCTCTCATCAAAATTTATTTTCTTCTACATTGATTGTTTTTTTTCTTTTCTCTTTTTACTATGAAAAAAAGGTTCTTTCTCCAACTAATGCTAATCTTTCCACCTATGCTTTAGAATCTACTTCTCAGGAGCCTTCTCTTAGTTGTCCCCTCTACCATAGTTTCAGCCTTCCTTCCTTTACCCAGTCCCTATTGGCCTTTAAACAAATCAAATATTTTTCTTTTTAATAATAAACATACATTATATTATGTAATATAATTAAAACATAAATTAACCTTCCCTTAAATTATGTTTTCTTCAAATCACTACTCTTTCTCTTTTCTTTCCATTATATCCAGGTTTTTCTACTCAAGGTATTTCTACTTCCTAATTGCCCATTCATAGTTCACACATTTTTTTTTTTTTAATGTGAGAGGAAGGAGATAGTAGATAGACTCTCACATGCACCCTGACCGGGATCCACCTGGCAGCTCCCATCTTAGTCCAGTGCTTGAGTTAACCGAGCTATTCTCAGTGCCCAAGGCCATGCTTGAATCAATCAAGCCACTGGCTCTAGGAGGGTAAGAGGGAGAGAAGGGGGAGGGGAGAAGGAGGGAGAGAGGATCAGATGGTTGCTTTTCTTGTATGTTCTGACCAGGAATCAAACCTGGGGCATCCATATGCCGGGCCGACACTCTATCCACTGAGCCACAGGCCCATCCCAGTTTATGCATTCTAATTTAGCTTCTATTCTTTGTGCTTTGCTGAAATGCTTGTACTAGGTACTTTTATGATATTATGTTCTTCCCTGTCATAGCATTTTTTACACTATGATTGCTTCCTTGTCTAATAGACTGTAAGCTTTAGAGGGGCATAAAATATTATTGACTTTAGTTCTGAGTTGTATTGTGTCTGTGTACTTAGCAAACTATGTAACACAGGGAGGCTTTCAGTAAACATGGTATATGAATTAATAGACCTTCAAACTAGTTACCATCTCTTAAACCTTCAGCCTCAAAAACTGATTTATGAAGAACCTCTATAAAGCAATGTGTTTCTTAAGGAGCTTATTATATGAATAAGAAGATGGCTAGCATATTCGTTGTTATTTTTTGCTAAGATATAAGATTTGTGTGTAGAAATATGTCACAATTTTTTTTTTCTTTTTTGCAGACAGATAGGGAGAGGAACAGACAGGAAGGGAGAGAGATGAGAAGCATCAGTTACTTCTTGTGGCACCTTAGTTCACTAATTGCTTTCTCATATGTGCTTTAACTGGGGGGGGGGGCTACAGCAGAGCATGTGACCCCTTGCTCAAGCCAGTGACCTTGGACTTCAAGTCAATGACCTTTGGGCTCAAGGCAGTGACCGTGGGGTAATTAATGTCTATGATCCCACACTCAAGCCAGCAACCCCACGCTCAAGCTGCTGAGCCCATGCTCAAGACGGATAAGCCCATTCACAAGCCGGATGAGCCCATGCACAAGCTGGCGATCTCCGGGTTTAGAACCTGGGTCCTCTGCACCCCAGTCCGATGCCCCATCTACTGCGCCACCGCCTGGTCAGGCTGTCACAAAAAAATTTTATTGGTAATGTTTTATATTTGTAATTTTAAATATTTGATGCCTATTTTTTAAAATTAATATTTCAGGTCGAAATGAATTCTAATTCTGGAATTTTTATCACTATGAATCCTGCTGGAAAAGGTTACGGAGGAAGACAAAAACTGCCTGATAATCTTAAACAGCTTTTCAGGCCAGTAGCCATGTCTTGTCCAGACAACGAGCTTATTGCAGAAGTTATTCTCTATTCAGAAGGCTTTAAGGATGCTAAGGTGCTGGGCAGGAAACTGGTAGCTATCTTTAATCTGTCTAGGTGAGTTTCCTTTTATTTATATATATTTTGTAGTTCCAGTGATTGATTATGTTTATTAATGACTTTTTCATATTTGTCCAATATACATACAGTGATTTTCATATTGGTAAGTGTACTTTAGTTGTTGATAGGAAAGATTTTTGTTTGGGTAATAAACACATCTCTGCCAAAACTACTTGTTTTTCTTTATATATTTGATCTCACTTTTTCTGCAAAAATTTTTTTGCCAGTGCTCTAGCTGAGTACTTATTATAGATCTAATTTACCAGCTGACTGTTGAAAATTAACTATTCTTTTGGGGGAATATTTTACAGTTTTTCTTATGTCTTAATTTTGGTAATAGAGGTTGAATTTTTGCTTCTTTGGGTAATTGAGAATTCTAGGAATATCTTTTAAAAGATAGTGAAAACTAGAATTTCAGAGATTGAGAGCCACCTAGATTGATTAAAGACTTTAAGAATAAAGGTAACAGGTAATTGTCATTTAGTATCTTCATTAATTAGTTAGTCAGTTCATAGTACAAATTGGTATTTACAAAAGAGTCACAGAGATGTAAAGTACAGTAATAACTATGTATGTTGCTAGGTGGGTACTCAAAATATTGGAGGGAACATTTGTGAAGTGTGATTGTCTAACCACTATACTGAACACTTGAAACTCATACAAAATAATACTGAATATAAACTTTAATTTAAAAGTAAATTTTAAATGAAAAATAAAAGCCAGTTCATGAAAGGTTTATCCTTATACATGAGAACCATCCATCTTTGACATGTTACTTGACTGATTATTTTATGTGATTGGCTCATTTATATAAATATACGGAATGCCAGTACTCATTTCTAATTGTCAGTAGTTATATTTTGTGTTTCATTGGATATGATAATATAAAGAATTCCTGAGAGCTATTTGCTGCTTAATGTTTTTACTTAAGGGAACTGTTGACACCTCAGCAACATTATGACTGGGGTTTGAGAGCTTTGAAGACAGTTCTGAGAGGAAGTGGCAATCTTCTTAGACAATTGAAGAACACTGGTGTTAAACAGAAAGGTATGATTTGTTATTACAAATATAATATTTTTTAAAAGAAACTTTAATTTAGAATAGTTCTAGATTTATAGAAAAGTTATAAATATAATATATGGGGTTTTTGTATACCCTATCCCAGTTTCTCCTATTTTTAACATCTTACATGAGTATGGTATGTTTATCACAACTGTTGAAGCAATATTGATATATTATTATTATTATTTTTTCTGTATTTTTCCAAAGTTAGAAGCAGGGAGGCAGTTAGACAGACTCCCGCATGTGCCCAACCAAGATCCACCCGGCATGCCCACCAGGGGGCTATGCTTTGCCCATTTGGGGCATTGCTCTACTGCGACAGGAGCCATTCTAGTGCCTGAGGTGGAGGCCATGGAGCCATCCTCAGCACCTTGGCCAACTTTGCTACAAAGGAGCCTTGGCTGCGGGAGAGAAAGAGAGACATAGAGAGGAAGAAGGGGAAGGGTGGAGAAGCAGATGGGCACTTTTCCTGTGTGCCCTGACCAGGAATCGGACCCGGGACTTCCACACACCATGCCGATGCTCTACTGCTGAGCCAACCGGCGAGGGCCGATATATTATTTTTTAACTGAAGTTCTTACTTTATTAGGATTTTTGCTTGTTTTCTTGCCTACTATTTTATCATAATTTTTAAATGTGCATTAAATACTAAATAGTTGTGATATATAGTGGAATAGTCTAGTTTACTTGTTCTCAATCTTAATGTGCATTAGAATCACATAGGGGATTGTTAAAACATAGATTGTTGGACTCCATCCTCATTGTTCCTGATTTAGTAGGTATGGAGTAGAGCCTAAGAATTTTTCTAGTGTTTGAACAGGAATAGAAGCCTTAGAAATACATGGGGATTTTCTTTTCCAAAAAGACAGTATGCCAAACAAAATAACCCTTAAAAAATACTCAAGAATATAAAACATGCCTTTTAACTTATAATAATTTTAGAGTGTTTCCATTGTTTCATCTTATTTACCCTGATATACTTGTCAAAATCAAGAAATTTCTACTAGTATGATATCATGTTGACTCTTCCTTAGTCTGTTTTTTTTTCTGATGTTTTTCTCATGATTAGATTTATTAAAATTTGGAAAGAAAACCACCGAGGTATAGTGCCCTTCTCATCATACCCTATTAGTAGGTACATATAACCACACAGTATCACTGGTGATGTTCACCTTCATCACTTATCTTAGTGTTTGTCAGGTTTCTCCACTGTAAAGTTATTATTTCCCCCTTTTCTTACTCTTTGTGCTTTGGAAGCTAATTACTAAATATAGCTTACCTTCAAAAGTGGGAGGCAAGGATTAGGACCACATCTTGGTGGGGGGATATTATTTGAAACTCTTCTGTAAGATTTGTCTCCTTCCCCCCATTTATGTATTTATTAAATCACTTATTTAGATCAGTATGAATGCATGTATATTTTATTGTACTTTACCACCTTTTTCTTCCATTTTTATAAAAATAAATGATTCCCCTCACCCATAGGTTTGTGCCTTCATGAAAGCTGAATATTCAGCCTTTTCAGCTCGCTGTTAAAAACTAAGCTAAAACATTATGAAAATATGAAGTATAGAAAAAAGGGACTACATGAAGTTACCACAACATGGATGGACCTAGAGGATATTGTGCTGAGTGAATAAATCAGGTCGAGAAAGAAAAATGCTATATGATTTTACTTATATGTAGAATCTAAAAACAAAATAAAGAACATAAATGGACTGAAAGATACAGAGAATATTTTGACAGTTGCCAGATTGGTGGAGGGGTTAGGAGAATTGATGAAAAAGGTGAAGAGATTAAGAAGTACAAATTGGTAGTTATAGAATAGTGATGGGGATGTAAAGTACAGCATAGGGAATATAGTCAATAATATTGTAATAACTATGTATGGTGTCAGGTGGGTACTAGGTTTATGGGGGATCACTTCTTAAGTTATATAAATGTCTAATCACTTGGTTGTACACCAAAAACTACTAAATATGGCATGTCAACTGTTATTGGGTAATAAAAAAATATTTAAAAAATGAAAGCTACGTTAAAACACTGAATATAAGCATAGAAAAAACGATTACATGAAATTACCTTTTTGGACTCTAAATTATCAAAGTATGAATCTTAAAAAGGAAGTTACTTTAGCTTTATTATTAGGTGGACATGTGACAGGGAAGATATAGTTATTTGGTAAAGTAATTAAATTACTGTTTTTTAGTTATTTCTGATGATTTTTAAGAAATATTAAAACTATACCTGTAGTAAATAAAGATGGCTTATTTGTGAGTTCAGCACTTGAAATAAACTCTAGTGCAACCAAGCCTCTTTATATATATATATATATATATATTTAAACATAGAAATATTAAACAAGTATAGAAAAATACTGGGATAAAAATAATTTCTTGCTTTTATGTATATATCTTATTATTCAGTAGCTAATATCCTTGAAAAAATAAGAATCTGTCAATCATATTAGTATTTACATCTGATTTAAGAATAGGTTTAATGAGCCAGTTTTGATCAAGGCTGATAAAAGATTTTTGCTTTGTTTAGTTGGTTAGTTTTTAGTTATAGGACATAAAATATCTGGAAGCAATATTAGTATATTTGGAAAGATACCTGAATCTGGAATTAGTTGGTTTGGGTTTAAATTGCTGTATAAAGTAATACTTACTGTTGTGCTCTTTCAAATAAGTTATTAAACCCTTAGAGAGCTAATTTTCTCATATGTAAAACTGACTAATATTATAGTAATACTTAGTATTACTTCTATACTTTACACTGTTGTTATAAGGTTCACATAGAAATAGTAAAGTACTATGCAAATATAAATGATAATTTTTATTATTAATTAAAGTGTAAGTATACCTGGGATTCAAATTCTATGGAAAAGAGTTCATGACTTTATTTAGTGATATTTATTATTCAGTGGTCAAAAGATGGTAAGGTAAGCTTGCCAGTTCACATGATAGCATAGGTTTTTAAACGTTTCTGAATTCTAGTGCATCACTTAATTACTAACAATGCATATCAAGGCAATTAAACATTATTCTTATAATCAACAAATTTATAACTAATTTTAAAATGAAACTTTATTTTTTTTAGTTAATGAAAGCCATATTGTGGTACAAGCATTGAGACTTAATACAATGTCAAAGTTTACATTTACTGATTGCACTCGTTTTGACGCATTGATCAAAGATGTGTTTCCTGGAATTGACTTTAAAGAAATAGAATATGATGAACTGAGTGATGCATTGAAACAAGTCTTTGAGAAGGCCAATTATGAAATCATACCCAATCAGGTAACTGCCAAGAATATTTTATAATATATTGATCCTTTCTCCCATTTTATTTCTTATTACCTATCTTTATTTATTTACTTTTATTAAGGGAGAACTAGAGACACTGATAGACAGGCTCCCACATGCACCCTGACCGAGATCCAACCCACAAGCTCCCTACTTGATAATTCTATGCCCATCTGGAGCTGCTGCTCCGTTGCTTGGCAACCGATCTATTTTAGTACCTTAGGCAAGGCCATGGAGCCATCCTCAGTACCCAGGGCCAAGTTGCTCAACCATTCAAGCCATGGCTTCAGGAGGGGAAGAGAGAGAGAGAGAGAAAGAGAGAGAGAAAAGGTGTAGGGGTTGGAGAAGCAGATGGTCGCTTCTTCTGTGTGCCCTGACCAGGAACCAAACTTGAGATTTCCACATGCTGAGCCAATGTTCTACTGCTGAGCAACCTAGCCCAGGCTACCTATCTTTATTTTTTATCTTTCAGTTTATTTTTCTTTTATCTTTCTACTTAAATCTCACTTTTTCAGGGAAGCCATCCCTAATCTTTAGGTCCAGTTCAGGTCACCTTATTATGTACTTTTATTACTCTTGTTATATATACTTGTTTAGTGATTCATTGTATATTGATTAATATTGATTCTCCCTCACCAGATAGTTGTCTCCATGAAAGGCAGAATCCAGGTCTATTTTTGCTCACCATTTTATTCCTAGTGCCTGTTACAGAGCCTGGCATACAATAATTTCATCTTATAAAAATTTTATGTATAAACTAAGAACTTAGAGTTTTTTTAGTATGTCTTTTTATATAGCACAATTACATGTTCAATATGATCACTTGTTCGAGACAATATAAATGAAGGAACAAGTGAATAAAGTAATATATTTGATGAATGAATAAAGAACACAATAAACATATATTGTAAAATAACGCAGAAAACATGGTTTCTTTTCAGGAAATATTGTTTTTAATGATCACATTGTAAATATATTCAGATTTATTCAAGTATTTTTTTATTTAAAGCTTTATCTTCCACTGAAGAAATAAAAAGCTTAATTTATATGTTTGGAATATAACTATTATAGAATGAGAGTAGAACTGTGTATGATCATATATTACAAGTTGTATATGAACATGTTCCTTTTCTACTAGATCAAGAAGGCTTTAGAATTGTATGAACAATTACACCAGAGAATGGGAGTTGTTATTGTTGGTCCAAGTGGTGCTGGAAAATCAACTCTTTGGAGAATGTTAAGAGCAGCACTTCTTAAAATTGGCAAAGTGGTAAAACAATATACCATGAATCCCAAAGCTATGCCCAGACATCAATTATTAGGCCACATTGACATGGATACAAGAGAATGGTCTGATGGTGTTTTGACAAATAGTGCTCGCCAAGTAGTTCGAGAACCTCAAGGTTGGTCTTTGTTGTGCGATTGATTTCATTACTTAATTTTATAGGATGGTAGATCTTGTCTATAATGCTGTTCTTATCAAGTCTTATACATGATCATGAACTGCCTTTTAATGATGTACATTGATATTTTACTTTGGAGGGGCCCAAGAGATGCTATCATTTTGAGCTATACTCTATAGCAACTTTTATTATAATAGAAACTCAGAGATATCTGGGTGAGTTGAAATTGACAACTATATTAATTTACAGAATGAATATAAAATTTTTGATTAATGAGTTGATATGTCTCAAAAAAAACAAAATGACAAATTTTTATTTAGTTTTAAAATTGGTATCTGTGCAAACATTTATTAGTTTGAATACAATGTTTTAAAAATTAAAGTTATAGAATAGTAGACATTGTGGTCTAAATTTTTTGGTTTGGTGTTAAAGAGAGTTTTTTTTGCCAGAATCAGAGAGGCCTCCCTATGTTTTGTTAGGTCATAATTTAATTATAGTGGTTTTTCTAATCCAGTGAGTGAAAGGTTTGGAACTCTAGCATGTTGAAGGGGTTTTCCAATGTAGTCAATAATATTGCTCTAAATAGAAACCAGAAATTATGTGTACTCATTTCTCACACTTTTATTGGTGATATTTTTCTCTTTGAATTGTTTCAAAGGTCCTAGTACAGATTGAAACCACTCTCATTTTTAGAGTGATGGATAAAAATGGTATGTCTTATAGAAAGACTGGTATATACAACTTGTTCACTAATTCTCCCCTTTAAAGTTACCTTTTTCTATGGGAAATTTAAATTTTTATGTAGGGCACTAAAGAGTGAGTTCTCAATATTTTCTAAAAGAGATACTACATAACAAACATTCATAGGTTCTCATGACCTGGTACAAGACAATGGTCTGAAGGATATCTCACAAGGTTATGGGAATAGTACTTAATTAAGTCTTGCACACTGTGTTTTCTTGTAGTGAGATTTCAATTCTGTATGTTCATAGATTAACAGAGCATTATTACACCATATATAACTGAGTCTTTGGCCAGCTGAGCCAGGATTGTCCATGGTTTATTTCTCCAGTCCTTTTGAGTACAACTTTACATGAAAAAGTTAAATTTATTCAATTTTTTGTTCTTCGTATTTAGTTTCAGTAATATGGTACTTCTAAATAATAAGATGATTATTTTATTCCTTATTTTTAATTATTATCACTGAGTATATTTCTATTCTATCTTTACTTTTATGGTTTGAAAATAGATGTCAGCTCATGGATAATCTGTGATGGTGATATTGATCCTGAATGGATAGAATCTCTGAATTCGGTTCTGGATGATAATCGACTACTTACTATGCCAAGTGGAGAAAGGATTCAGTTTGGCCCAAATGTTAACTTTGTATTTGAAACTCATGATTTAAGTTGTGCCTCGCCAGCCACAATATCTAGAATGGGAATGATCTTTCTTAGGTGAACAATAAATCATTTGCATATATTATATTAGGTTATTGTTCAATTATTATTTTGGTTTCATAGCTAAGTGAAATATGTGTTGTGTAAATAATGTATATTTTGTCTTTCTCACTTTTTATTAATTCTTTGTTTGTTAGCTTCTAACTCAGAGTTCCTGTTTTACTGAAATTAAGTTATTTCAGCACTGTAGTCCTATCACAATTACTAAATAATTTTGTTTGCTTAAGTGAAGCATCAAGTTTTTAATTTTTCTACTTTTTCTATTACTTTTATTTAAATAATATTTATTTAAATAATATTATTGGGTTCAGACAAGTGAACATACTAGTTATGAGCTACAGGCTAATAATTTAAAGCTAAGTATTAATACTTTAATTGTAGAATCTCAGATTTATAGAATTTTAAGACCTATCTAGGTTTAAATTACCTAATGGTCCAACCTTTAATTTTACATATTATAACCCTCTTTGCTTAATATTTTCTTTCTTTATTGATGTATCTGGAAGAGGCTTAAAGGGCAGAAATGAATACTAAACTAATTTTATATAAATACAGTAGTCACATATCAGAACATGAACATTTGAGTCAGTTTTATAATTCCTGAAATGAGTAATGCTTTTACTTTTGGAAATTATATTTAGAATTTAATATTTATCAGTCTAAATAAAGTGCTCTACTCTTTTAAGGTAATTTAAAGCCATTAGAGGTATTGTATGACAAATGATAGTGTTATTAAGTTGGTTCAAATTAACTGTTTCCAAAACGATTTCATTGCTTACTTCTTTGATGGTATTGTAGAAAACATTTATTTATTAAAAATTTTTTTAAAATATTTATTTTAGAGAGAGGAAGGGAGAGAGTGTGAGAGAGAAAGAGAGGAACATCAATCTGTTTCTGTATGTACCCTGACCGGGGATCGGACTGGCAACTTCTGTGCTTTAGGACAATGCTCTAACCAACTGAGATATCTGGCCAGGACTGAAATTATTTATATTAAATTTGTCATGAACTCTAATGAACATATTGAAGATTTTTATATATAATGTTGTTTTATATATATACATATATATATATAAATAAAACATTGGGCTTATAACTTTTTAAGCAATATCTCATAATTTATCTTATTTCATATACTAAAATATTGTTAGGAAAAATATGATAAAATGAAAAATTATTAAATTTTAAAATAGTTATTGAGTATCTATTATGTATGTGATATTAAGTTAGATATTTTAGGAGAGACAAAGCAAGAAAGGAATAAAAATAACACTTATGGAGAGCTTGTTTTCACGGAGCATACCTTCAAGTAGAGGAGACACAATCAATATAACAACAATTATAATACAGGTAGAATATCAATGAAATACATGATAAGTGGAATGCCATGGATATTTAGCTGAAGAAAAATACCACATATTGCTGTAGATGTTTGAAATTTGTTGGTGAACCAGGTATTGTTTGTGAAAGGCATAATGAATATATTTGATTTCATATAAAATATAAATGCATATTAACATTTTTTCGAGGCTGTTTGATTAGTTCGTACCTTGACTGTAAGTGTCATTCATTTCTTTAGCAGGTATTTATTGAGCACTCCCTACGCAATAGGCCAAATGAGGACCTTTTCATAATGAAAGAGAATACACCTGAAATTAATACAAGAGAATATTGAATGTAAACTGTAATTGAAATATAAAATTAAAAAGCAGTGAAAGTGCTATTAATTATTTTGTGGTAACTAGTATAAACCAAGGTTATGTTGGACAGACCTAGCCAGTAGTTGCTATAGGCATTGCGAAGATGCCATGGACAACAGTCTTTATTCTGAAGGAGCTTACATTTTTTTTTTTCTGTTTTGAGCTGAGCTAATTTAACTTAAATATTTACCTTTGATTTTTACATTTTTCTTTTCCTTATTAGACTGGATAGAATTTTAAGAGGAAATATTCAAGAGCTCAGTATTGTATAGTGTTGCTACATGAAGCAGTGTTATACGATAGGAAAAATAATAAATTTGTGAGCCTTTGTCAATTATAAAATTATTAACCTATGAGTTTTTACTATTATTATTTTGTAATTATGTAAGGTATATTTTTGAATATGTCAGTATTATATTTAATATCAGCTATTGGATGTTAATCATACAGTTAAGTGCCTTGCTAAAATAATTGTATTTTGCTTAGAAAGGTATTTTAATAATGCCATGGGAATTTAGATAGTTACCTTTTTTTGGGATAGAGAAAAAGAAAAATTTTTTGAAGATGTGTGTTAAAATTCAGTACGTCTTGAACTCTAATGTGCATTTGAATCATCCAGGGATTTTGTTAAAGTGAGTATTTTGCTTCAGTAGGTCTAGGATGGGATTTGGATTCTGTATTTGTAACAGGCAGGACACACTTTGAGTAAGAAGGGTTTAGTCTACTTTTTTGCTAAGCTGCAGATAAGTTATTCTTTAGTTTATATTTATAGTAATATAGATGAAGTTTATTTGCTTTATTTTACAGAAAATTATACTTTTGTATTGTGTGCCATATTTTCCCATGTATAAGACATACTCTTTTAGAAATATTTGGGGTCTAAGAACTGGGTACATCTTATGCAGTGGCTGTAGATATTTTTACTTGTATTTCCCGCTTTTTTGTGCTTATTGCCTTTTTTTCAAATTTCATGCCCCAAGATTACGGTGTGTCTTATACATGGGAGCATCTTATACATGGGGAAATATGGTGTATGTATGTGTGTACATATATATATGCATAACTAGTATCTGTCCGCACAGACACAGAAGTCACTAAAGGCAACTCTTGTATACTAGCAGATAGATGTATAGAATAATGTTAATTGGACCAGAAATTTATTTTGAAAGTGGATTGACAATTTCTTCTTAAATAATTTCTTATGTGTTTGTTAATCTGCTTTAGTGATGAAGATACAGATATTAATTCTCTGATAAAATCTTGGTTGAGGAATCAGCCTCCTGAATATAGGAATAACCTTGAAAACTGGATTGGAGATTATTTCGGAAAAGCTTCACAATGGGTGCTAAAGCAGGTAAGTTAACCATAGAGTTTCATAATTAGTCATTTCAAGGAGAAGTATAATGAGTGAAAGTGTTGCTTACATACAGCTGTCTTTGAGTAGCACTCTGCCAGAATATGGGGGTGTAGTGACAGGTAGATGATTTCATTGCTGTCCATCTATACTGATTGGCATAATGTTATATTATGTTAGTCTTAAAACACTTTAATTCACCCACACATAATATCTTGCACTGCTTACCTAAAAATCTTGAATATTGGAATGTCTTTCAAATTTTAATAGCAAAACCATCTTGTCACGTTTTACAGTGTCTGTAGGTACTCATGTATATATGATGCTAATGGCAATGTCAAATTACTACTAAAGCAGGACAGGGATGGAGAGTTATTTATAATATTATTAAAACATTTGTTTATTTAACAGAAATTTATTAAATAACTAAAATATGTAAATAATACCACAAAAGGAGACTGAGAGTTGAACATTGACAGGACAATCCCTTTTCCTGAGAAGGTTTTTCTAATGGAGGAAAATGAATATAAAATGACATTCACAATATAGTGGGGTTAAGAGAGTATTACTATCTTCTACGAAAGTTTTAAAAAGACTACACTTAATTTTGAATTTGAAGCATGACTAGAAGTTTAATGTGCAAAAAGGACAGTGGGGAGCTTTCAGAGATATTTTACATTATTTTTCAAACTTTTCTTGCTTTTTCTTTTATGTCATTGCTTTTATGAAAAATGTAAACAAAAATAATGGAAATCTGGGATGAAAAAAGACTTGAGTTGGTGGTGGTGAGCACAAACAATACAGTGTACAGATGATGTATTGTGGAATTGTGCACCTAAAACCTGTGTAATTTTGTTAACCAACGTCACTTGAATAAATTCAATAAAAAGGAAGAAAAATAGAGGAAATAAATAGCAGTGAATTTTTTGAAAGTATCTGTTAAAATGAACTTGATGTAGAGATTAATACTTTGCGATTAACAAGACATACAGAGAAATGGAGATCTTAATTTAGTTTTCACAACCTTTTTTTTCCTGACTTTGTAAGGATGCAGGATGAAAAAAATAGGGTTTTGTGGGAAGCGATGCTTATGAGATGGGTTTCCCTGAAGGCTTCAGGGAAAGGACCACTCCAACTAACCTTCAGTCTGATTGAGCTGTCAGACTCTTGTTCTTTTGTAGCAATGTACAATGTCTTTCAACTATATTATAATTGCTCACCTTCAATTATAAGCACTTTGTGGGTACTTATTGTATCCCCAGAACCAAGTATACTAATAAAAGAATAGTTAATAAATGAGAGCATATGTGCTTAATTAAATATCTGATGCTTATGTTATAACACCTTTTCAGTAGACATGTTATTTCATTAATATAAAACATGCAAAGCTTAATAAGATTCTCCTGTTCAAATACCTTGCAGTCATCTACTTGCATGCTTTTAATGTTGGAATGAGAATATAAATGACACTAGATGAAATATATAAATATATAGGTGTTTGTGACTGTAGAGATGATGACAGGATAAGAATATTAAGCGATGGAGTGGATATTAAAGAATCAGAAAAATAAATTCACTTGTTGGATTTCTGTTATTGTTCACCACGTTTAGATTCTCAGAGATATACCATAATAGATGTTCTAGCCAAATGTTGATTTTATTTATAATTAGTTTTTTGCTTTCTTGTATTTATTTAGCAAATTAGACAATCTAGAGGAAATATTTGGGTTTCCTTTCTGCATGGCCTAATCAGTTGGATTTCTACCCATCTCCTTTTTTTTTTTTTTTGGCTTTCTCCCATTTCTCCATTCTTACAAAAATATTTATTATGCAGGCAGAGTGGTTTTCTCAAAAATTCAAATTGGATCAGTTTATCCTCTTAAGAACACTTTAGCCTGACCAGTTTGTGGCGCAGTCGATAGAGTGTCAGACTGGGACGTGGAGGACCCAGGTTTGAAACCCTGAAGTCACCGTCTTGAGCATCGCTTCGTCTGACTTGTGCATGGGCTCACAAGCTTGAGTGCTGGGTCGCTGGCTTAAGCATGGGATTGTAGACATGACCCCATGTTCGCTGGCTTGAGCCCAATGGTTCCTGGCTTGAAGCCCAAGGTGGCTGGCTTGATCAAGGGGTCACTTTATCTGCTGTAGCCTCTGGTCAAGGCACATATGAGAAAGCAATCAATGAATGACTAAGGTGCCACAGTGAAGAATTGATGCTTCTCGTCTCTCTCCCTTCCTGTCTGTCTGTCCCTATTTGTCCCTCTCTCTTACTCTGTCTCTGTCAAAAACAACAGCAACAGAAAAACACTTTAATGGCAGGGAAAGTAAATTTTTCAGTCCTTTCCATAGTTTTATAATCCTGCTCACTTAGCCCTTGCCTACCTCTCTGACTTAACCCACTCGTTTTGCTTGTTTGGGCATCTGCTTCTTTTAATTCTGTATCTCTACCCAGGGCTTGCATTTGCATATGTTGCATGGCCACATAGACGCGCTTTTCAGATGTCAGTTTCAGTATCACCTTTCAAAGAGGCCTTGAGCCCTCAATCTGACTTCTTTTTTTTTTTGGAAACACTTTGTTCTGCTGCTCTATAGCTTTTCTACAACTTAACCATCTCCTTTACAAGACTTCAATTCTGTGATGAAAATAGTCTGTTTAGAACATTAAAAAAAATAACTAGCACTAGATATTCTAATGCCTAATTGGTTCTCAGTAAATATTTTTAGATTAGTGAGAATTCTTTTCTAACTCCCTGGGAGTAACACAGGGTCCCTAGGGGACCGCAGATCAAAATCATCTATACAATCTCAGTCCAAAAGTTTCATTTTAAAAATCTGTGTAGAGAGAAAGCTCCAACTGGTGTTTCATTTAAGCTTGCTTTTACTAGTCTTGCTTGTTCAGTGCAGTCGTTCTGTCCCTTGCCTCTAGCTTCTTTCTTAACAAGAAGAAGAAATGAGGAGCTATTCTTTTTAGTCTGAGGCTCATTGATTTACTTTTTATATTCTGTTTAGGAATTATCTATTTGAGGTCTCTAGTACTTTATGATTATTTTTTATTTTCAAAGTTTGTTTTGTATATATTAATTGAATAAAATCTAAACTTTCTGCAAATTGAAAAGGAGGATAAATGTAAAGGTGATTTATAGAAGAGATGTGAATGTCAATCGGTATGGTTCTAAGTTAAGTAATTAATTGTGTTTTGTCTGTACCATGGATTTTAATTAACAGAATGACTATGTGGTAGAAACAAGTTTGGTTGGGACTGTAATGAATGGCTTGTCCCATCTACATGGATGCAAAGATCATGACCAATTTATTATTAATCTCATAAGGGGACTTGGTGGAAATCTGAACATGAAATCACGTCTGGAATTCACCAAAGAGGTAATACATTTTAAAGCCTATATTCAATCTGCATTTAAAAAAATGTCAAGCCTGACTTTTGGTGGCGCAGTGGATAAAGTGTCGACCTGGAACACTGAGGTTACCAGTTTGAAACCCTGGGCTTGCCTAATCAGGGTACATATGGGAGTTAATGCTTCCTTCTCCTCTCCTCTTCTCTCTCTCACTTTCTCGCTTCCTTCCCTTCCTTTATTTCTCCTCTCTAAAATGAATAAATAAAATCTTTAAAAATATTTCATTGACTTTTAATTGCCAAAATACAGTGACTTAACCATAAGGTACAAAACTTTGTAATTTTGAAATTGTGTATTCTATAGAATAATAATGCATTTACCACATGACATACATGCACATGCATACGTATTTTTCTCATTTGAATTAGTTTGTATTTTATGATATGATTACAATTTTATATAATTATATTTTAATAGGCTAAAATTTGGAACACATCTTTTTTGTTAGAAATTTTTGAACCTACTTAGCTATATGAATAAATATAATTATGTATTTATTTTTAATCTTAGAATGACATATTTTTTAAATTACTTATTTAACCAGAACAGTTTTAGCAGTTAGATTGCTAGGAAGAATTAATCATAATAAATATTTGCTTAAATAAATGTAAAGGTTTAGTTCACCTAAGTTGTTTATATAATTGAATTCTACATATGAAGGGGTTTCTTACTATTGGCCCCCATTGAAATAATTAAACATATATTCCTCTGAGTTGACTCCAACATTATATTTCTTCATTTCTATAATTTTGTTTTTTTCTTTGATACCATAATTTATTGCATTCTCTATTGTTTTCCTCACCATGGTCATTCTTTTGTAAGATACATCTCATTGTTACCACTCAGTGCCATATTACATATTGCATTTAGGCAGATATTCTGTTGCCAAAATTCAGAATAAAGGTGTTGAAGACTAGCATTGGGGGATAACTCTCTGTTTTACATCTGGGGAGATAACAGTTGTCAGAGTGGGAAAGAAGAATAACAGGTTGAGAGCTTTGAGCAACGGTGGTAATGGTGAAATTGGCGGTATCAGAATATGGTGGAAGTGGAGGTCTAGGAGTCCTACATTGTGTAAGTTCTAGTTTAGTGCTCATAAGCACTCAAAACTTAAATATATTTATTTGTACCTTGGTATATATTAATATATATAGATGACATTTATTTGCTTAAATGATTATTTAGAGAATAATATTTGAGATATAATGTGACTTTAATTATAAAGGCTTATTTAGGAGGTTTACAGTATGTGAACATTTTAAACTGAGAAGTTTCACTTTAGGGCATTTACCTTAAAGAATTAAAATTTCACATACTCTGGAGTATATGAAAACCTGTCACAACTTTTTCCTCCTAAGGTTTTTAATTGGGCACGAGAATCTCCTCCAGACTTTCACAAACCAATGGACACCTACTATGACTCAAGTAGAGGGCGATTAGCATCCTATGTGCTGAAGAAGCCAGAAAACTTGACTGCTGATGATTTCCATAATGGCCAAACACTCCCAGTCATTCTGACTCCTGACATGCAGCGAGGTCTGGATTATTTCAAACCTTGGTTAAGTTCTGACACTAAACAGCCATTTATTCTTGTAGGACCAGAAGGATGTGGCAAAGGGTAAGAGCATAAAAATGTTGATGGAGGTGCATATTGTGAATTCATGCTTTTCTCCTCTTTTAAAATGATTTAACAGTTTTTGTTGCCTTTTTTTGTTGTTGTTAAACTAGCACTTATATTTTTAAAAAGGACTCTCATTTTCACTACTTACCAAAATAATATGACTGTAGAGAAAAATGTTTTTTTTTTCTGCTAGGTTATATGTTTTTAATGGAAAAGAACAATCTGGATGATACTTATAAAAAGAGTCTGTTCATAAAAGTCACAATAAATGAATACCTTAGATGCACTAAAAAATTAGTATTTGCTTTACTTATAAAGAGTGAATTATTTTTTATAATTTTTAATATTTTTTTGGGTTGACATTGGTTAATTCCCCTTTACTCTCTTCTGCTTCCCCTCTCTTCCCTCTTGTAATCCCCACTCTGTTGTCTATATATATGGGGTGTTTTCCCCTTTGCTTAATCCTCTCAACTGAAAAGGTGAATCTTGGTGCTATCTCTATTTGAAATAGCTTTTAATTCAGTGGAATTCAGTCCTTTTTTAGTGCCTTCTGAGTATAGTTACTATAAATAAAGGAGATGTGGATTATTAGTTTCACATTTCTAGTAGTAATTTAAAAATTCTATAAAGTTTAATTTTTCTTAACTTGGATAGCTTAATATCTTAAAATTTTTCCAACTGTTGGAAAACAGTGTCTTTAATATATATTTTAGTAAACTAAATTATTTCCGTAAACGTTTTTGTGTGTGAAAGTATCCCAAGGTTACCTTAAAATATGAATATATTTTCCCAGTCTAAATATTAGAAAGTTACCATATTTGTGTTTACCACATTCCCCTTAAATAGCATCATATATAATTTAGAAAATGAAATATTTATAACATAGAAGTTTTATATTGAATAGAAAAAGTATTTTACTAGTTGCATTTTCAAAGTTAAATGTCATATATCTTTCATAGGATGCTGCTCAGGTATGCCTTTTCCCAACTCCGGTCCACTCAAATTGCTACAGTGCACTGTAGTGCACAAACTACGTCTCGACATCTCCTGCAGAAACTGAGCCAGACCTGCATGGTGATCAGTACTAACACTGGTCGAGTATACAGACCAAAAGACTGTGAGAGACTTGTTTTGTACCTAAAAGATATTAACCTACCCAAACTTGATAAGTGGGGGACCAGTACTCTGGTAGCTTTCCTGCAACAGGTGAGTCTTACACTTGAAGTGTTATTATATAATTGAAAACCAATTTAGTTTCATTTACTTTTCTTACAGATAGAAAAACCTTCTGCTCTCCTCCTTAGAGCCAGTCTTATTTAGCATGTGCCATGGAATTTAAACTCTTGAAACATTTCTGTCTTACTCCAGATCTACTTCATGTGATCTTCCTCCCTTTAGAAGTTAGCATTACATAGAGTTGATATATGACAGGAAGAGAAAACAGCCTTTACTCTGTACCTATTACAAATCCTTTATTCCTAAAAGGAGGGAAGTAGAAGCTGAGGCTGGTCCTGGAGTTGGGGAAGCTTTTGCTTCACTTTTTTAGGTATGCATTCTTCTGAGAGCTGTTAGATTTCCTCAAGTCATGCCCCTTTCTGGCTTCCTCTTGGCCTGTGTAGCCTGTGTAGGTGCTAGAGACCAGGCAATCTCAGTCAGTGTGGAAGACTGTATTTTTGTATCTGACTTACATTACATTAAAAACCCTAAATTCTAAATGAAAATTCATTATGCTTATATGTCTTCAAATTTACTGTTACTACAAACTGCAAAATAGAATAAAATATTTATTGAAAAAAATATTTTCCTTATATTTTTTCCTTATATTTAAGAAAATATTTTTTTCTTATATTTTTTCTGACTTCTTTCACTTTTCTTTTTATATTTGCTGGTGGATTTATACTATCATCTGAATTTTAATGTTTATTAGAGAGAAAACATTTTAAAAATGATAATCCAGTTAGCATTCATTAAACACGGTCTTATACAGTATTATTTTGTAATGATATAAGACTTTAAAATATAGTTCTATTTTATATTTTTGAGATAGGTAGAAGATGATGATTATGTTTGGAAACTTTGAATATTATGCAAAATATATCATGATTAGAAAATCTTAAGCATTAAACTTTTATTTTAAAATTTATTTTGAAATAGGTGTTGACATATCAAGGATTTTATGATGAAAATTTAGAATGGGTTGGTTTCGAAAATATTCACATTGTGGCTTCAATGTCAGCTGGAGGAAGACTGGGAAGACATAAACTTACTACCAGATTTACTTCCATTGTTCGTCTTTGTGCTATAGAGTATGTATCTTAGTGTTTTAACTGATTTTAAAATTTGGAATATACAAATAGTCAAACCTGAGCTCTTATACTAACTTTTTTTCCTGCCCTTCTCAAACTATTGACAATATTTTAGGATAATAAAGGGTTTAAACAACAGTTCTTATATATTAGAAATAAAACAGAACTGTTTTATGTTGTCTCTTCTAAAATATCAGTATCAGGAATCAGAATGATATATTTTAGTTTTAAAGGTTTTATGATCTTAAAAAACAAAAACGCTACCAGACTTTAGGATGGTAACTACACAGATAATTTAAATCTGAAGAAAGTAGAGTTAGGCTATATTAGTGGCTGATAGCATCATTCCTAAAATATCCACCCATCTCCATGGCCTGTAATTGTTACAGGACTTTTGAGTTTTATGGTTATGGCACTGTCTGCTTTGTTCTGTTTTACCTTGTAAAGTCTAGATATTATGTTTCCATGCTAATTATAACCATCTATTAACAGTCTTCTTCTAGAAATGTTACAGCCACCAATTAAGCTGTATTGAGATAGATTTTAATTTGGGAGAGAAAGGTTGATTTTACTTGTTGTATTCCACTTTATGGTTCTTATGTGGATTACTGCCCTATGTACAAGCTCAACATAATTCAAAATGCCTGTTCTGAAGCAACATTTTTTTAGCCCTTTTTAAAGATTAGTGGTTTTTCATATAGTTATGCTTTAAGTAATTTTGTTGGAATCCTTTATTAGGATCCTTAGTATTAAACGACAGATAATTAGAGATCTAATTTGGTTGAAGTGAGAATAGATAGCTTAGTGTTAGCTCCTGAGAAAATCTGGAGGTATCTAGGTCTCAAGGCAGCACAGATTGAAAACCACTGCTGTAACTTAACATTAAAATAATAATTTAGGATAATGATTTATTTCAACTTCTTCCTTATATTTATTTTAACTTTCTTTTTCAGTTACCCAGAAAGAGAGCAGTTGCAGACAATTTATGGAGCATATTTGGAACCAGTTTTACATAAAAATTTGAAAAATCATTCTATTTGGGGTTCTTCATCAAAAATTCATCTCTTAGCAGGATCAATGGTACAAGTGTATGAACAGGTATAAATATATATGTATATTGTAGTTTTTATATCTATATGTATCACTTCCAAAGGACTGTCTTTAATCCTGACCTGTGTTGTTATTCAGGCTTTCTCTTCCTGTTGTTTAACTAGAGTCTAAGCTCTGTGAGGTCAGATGCTGTTCCTGCTTTATTCACTATTGTATCACTACACAGTGTTTCAAGTAGACACTCTATAATACTGACTGAATGAGTCAGTGGATGAATGGTTATTCCTCTATCAGCTCAAATTTAGAATATTTAGAATGGTGTTTATCTTCTTTCCAAAACTAGATATTTCTCCTGACTTCTTTTCGTCTCCAGTTTCTGTTTTCCAGGTTTTTTTTTTTTTTTAAGTGAGAGGATGGGAGATAGTGAGACAAACTCTTGCATGCACCCTGACTGGGATCCATCCGGTAAACCCTTTCTGGGGCCAGTGCTGGAATCAACCGAGCTATCCTCTGTGTCATGGCTGATATTTGAATCAATCCACTGACTGCAGGGGAGGAGGAAGAGAGAGAATGGGGAGAGGGAGGGGTAGAGAAATAGATGGTCACTTCTCACATCACTTCTTATGTGTGCCCTGATCAGGGATTGAACCTAGGATGTCCACATGCCAGGCCAACACTCTATCCACTGAGCCAACCGTTTAGGGTCTTCTTTTCCAGGTTTCAAACCCAAGAGTAGTCTTTCATGTTTATTTTCTGTTACCTATGAGGAAATGTTTAAAGTATCCTTCCTTGTAAGTGTGATGATACTTGAGAACAGGCATTAAGGATGGCAGAAGACATTTGTTGAGTACAATATCTTTCTAGCGCTAGTCCTAGTGATGCAAAGATGATGGAGTCTCTATACTTTTGAAGTTCACAGTCTAGTGAGGGACCTAGTCATATAAATAAACTATTAATGCAGTGTCATGAGTGTAATAGCAGTATGCACTAGTTACAGAGAAATCATAGAAGAGGGAGTAAATAACTTTGTTGTATGTGATAGTTGTTAAGGGGAGGTAAAATGTGATCTGAATTTTGAAAAATGAACAGAAATATGCAAAATGGATTGTGATGAAAGGTCTTCCTAGGTTAAAGCCAATAGTATTTGAAAGTTATGAGAGTGATTGTGGAAGATGCTTTTTATAGTACTGGAGCAGAAGTAGGCAGGGATAAGTTAGAAAGCAAGAAGATTATTATTCTTTTAAATTAACTCAAATGTTCAGTGATCAAGACCGGAATAAGAACAGTGGTTCTGTCTATACACAGGAACGGACAGGCTCTTGACCGGTGATACATTGGAGAGTGAAACTTTGATACGTTTAAACAATTTATTTATTTATTTATTTATTTATTTATTCCAACGACAGAGAGAGAGAGGGATAGATAGGGACAGACAGACAGGAATGGAGAGAGGTGAGAAGCATCAATCATTAATTTCTCATTGCCCTTGCGACACCATAGTTGTTCATTGATTGCTTTCTCACATGTACCTTGACCGCGGGCCTTCAGCAGAATGAGTAACCCCTTGCTGGAGCCAGTGACCTTGGGTCCAAGCTGGTGAGCTTTTGCTCAAGCCAGATGGGCCCGCGCTCAAGCTGGCAAGCTCGGGGTCTCGAACCTGGGTCTTCCTCATTCCAGTCCGAAGCTCTATCTGCTGCGCCACCACCTGGTCAGGCTGATATGTTTAAAGTCCAGTGGCTTCTTAAATGTAGTAGCTCTATGGTTCCTACCATTGGTTCTTACCCAGACCTTAAGTGCCTTGGAATTGCAACCACCATTTTATAAAGCTTAGGTTTGAATTTCTTTTTATAGCAGTGCTTTTTAACCTCTTATTTTATGTTTACCCTGGACAATCTTTGGCAGTTTCTTGAAGCCTTGGAACGTCCCTTCTTAGATAATGTTTTTAGTTGCATAAAGTATAACATACCAGATAACTAAGGAAATCAATGAAATTGCAATACAGTTTTATCTACTAATAGAAACTGGCATTTCTGTGAGTCTGTGGTGGCTGAAAAATGTATAGCATGATTATATAATTAAGAAAGTAGACAGATTATTTACCATAATTTCTTTTTCAGGTGCGCGCCAAATTTACAGTTGATGATTATAGTCACTATTTTTTTACTCCTTGCATCCTTACCCAGTGGGTTCTTGGCTTGTTCAGATATGATTTAGAAGGAGGTGAGTTTTGCCTTCATGATTTCAAATCACTTATTTTTCTTAGAATGCCACAGTATGTATGTGTTTGTGTGTATGTGTCTTTACGCTATATATTGTGTTTGTGATAGATGCATTAAATGAGTATTGTTATGATTTATATTTGAAAAAAGCTATAAGTAAAATAACATTAACATAAAATTTAAATATTAAGTTTAAACATTAATATTAAAATTATAATATTTTTTATGTTTTCTCATCTAAACTATATGATTATTATGATTAAAACATGATTTTGGGGGAAAATGAAATTATTATTCTCTGTAGCCAAAGCATGTTTAAAATGATTTTTTAGGGTTGATATATGTATTGACCGAGAGATGATAATGCTTAAAGGATACTTTAAATAACCAAAGAAGTTACCAACTTGTTAACACAATAAATTTAAATTGTTTTTTCTCTCTTTTTTCTATCTGTCTGATGACAAAACCATGGTATGTAGATTCTCATTCTCTATTTTTTTCTGATAGTATGTTGAAACTGACCATTTTAAAATCATTTGAATGTTATTACAATTAAAGACCATTTTACCTTTTTTAGAATCTTCAAACCATCCACCAGATTATGTATTAGAAATTGTAGCATATGAAGCACGGCGCTTATTTCGTGACAAAATTGTTAGTGCAAAGGAACTTCATTTATTCGACAGCATTTTAACATCAGTGTTTCAAGGAGATTGGGGATCCGATATATTAGACAACATGGCAGGTAATAAATATAGTTACCGAGTTTATGTTCATATAGAAATGTTATGTGAACTTTACCAGTAGTGTGAGTTCATATGTCTAAACAAATAAAAACTTTGGATAATATTATTTAATTTTTATTTTTGTTTAGTTTTTCTATATAGATTTCAGAATAATCTTGTTTATATGTGTAAGCAATATTGCTGAGCTTTTGTTAGGAATTGCATTACTCTGTATACCTGTTTGAGAGAGTTGACATCTTTATTATGTTGAGTATTCTAGTCCATGGACTTGATATATATGTTCATTTATTAGTCTTTGTCTCCTTTTTTTTTTTTTTTTGTGAGCTAGCAAGAGAGAGAGAGAGACAGAAAGACAAACAGGAAGGAAGAGAGATGAGAAGCACCAACTCACAGTTACAGCACTTTAGTTCATTGATTTCTTTATTTTCTTTGATCAGTTTTGTGTAGTTTTTAGCATACAAGTCCTATACATATTTTTTTAGATTAACACCTAAGATTTATATTGATTGTAATTGTCTTAAGTAACTTTAAAGGTTGACTATATTAAGTGAAGAAGAGGGTAAGGGCATTCTAGCTAAGGAAAAGACTGTGTAAAGAACCAAAGGTTTGGGAAAGCTGGAGTATATAATGAAGCAGAGAGGGAGAAAGGAGATTCAAACAGTCAGTGGAGGTAGATTGTAAAGGGCCTTGATTAGGAGAATTGTGTTTTTTTGATAGTGAGAAATGAAATGTGATATTGGAGTGGTGTGGTACAATCACATCTTGTTTGTGTGTTTGTTACTCTCATATCAGTGATGACATAGTTGAGGGGCAGAGACTTGAAGCAGGGTTACAAGGTAGGAGGCTACTGTAATAGTCCAGGTGAGGAATGATGAGATGTAAAGATAATGAATTTAGTTTTAGATGTGTTTGAGTGTTTGCAAGCTATTTGAGTGTCTTTTGGGAACCTACATAAAGTTTATCGCTCTGTAAAGGTAGGGATCATATTTGTTTTACCACTTATTTCTAACAAAGGACAATGTTTAAATACATGCATGTGTTAAGTAACTGTTTAAAGAATGAAGACGTGAATTATGTTTATCAAGCAATTGTAAATATGGGATTGTCCTAGAGCTTGGGAAACTTGCCAAGAGCTGAGTGTGAATGAATTTGTGGTATATAAATAGTTGATAATTTAAACCACAGAATAAGATTAAATAATTCAAATGGAGTGTTTAGAATTAAAGAATAACTGTCTGAATTTGATCCCAGAGAATATAAACATATAAGGGATAAACAGAAAACTGAAAAGGAGTAGTGATTGTGACTTTTGAGTATGGTCATGTAGATTCAAGGAAAAATCTTCACTAGGAGTTGCACACAAAAGAGATAGATCTACAAAAGAGATTTAGCCTTGGTGATTAGGATGGTATTGTTGTTCCCAAATAAGAGTTTTAGTCTAATGGTTTCCAAAGAGAGAAGATAATGAAGAAAGACAGTAAGAAGATCATGTAGGCAATGTGATGGTGAAAGATTGCAGAGGAACCTGAGGGAGCTTGGGTTTAGGGGAAGTTAGTCTGGTGCTGAGCTGGGCATGTGACAAGGACAATACTTGGTGGATCAGTTTCCCCAGGTAATGGGAGGGAAAAGTTCAGTAAAACAGGGATCAGGTTTTTCTTGTAGGGTAACAGGGACACTGCTATAAATTTCAGGAGCATTTGTATGATTTTTGTTTTCTAATTAAAATTTATTTAATTTTCTATTAATTTAGAAGTTAGGGCCCTTGGTGGTATTAGTAAATCTGTGTTCTTTCTCAAGGAGAGTTTTGAGATTATTTTATTTTCTTGCTAATTTTATGTTATTTTTATACTACAAATTTTATATGACAATTCTTGAAAAGGAGAAGGGAAATGGGATGGTGTAGAAGGGAAAAGTTATAAGGAATCATTTTAGGGGTGAGTGCTGTGGGATGCAAAGATAAACAGTGGTCCCATCACGTGGTTTTCAGATGGAGTTTGATGTAGCAACTTAAGTCTTTGTATTTTAACTGATGTTATTGATCTTCCAAAGCACCTTTTAAAATAATTTTTCTTTTCCTTTCTGCAGATGATTTTATTTGACATAATTAATTAAAAATAATTTGATGAGCAGTGTATTTTTTTGATGTTTCAATTATTAATATTATATCTTAAACAGTAATTTTTATTTCTACAGATAGTTTCTATGTTACATGGGGAGCACGACATGATTCAGGAGCAAGGGCATCCTCAGGACAACAAATGCCTCCACATGGAAAACCACTTGGAAAACTAAATTCTGCAGATCTCAAGGATGTTATTAAAAGGGTATAATATGAACCATGGATTTGAATTGGGACTTTATTATTATAGTCAATTTTTAAAAATAAGCTTTTTGTATGTGTGACAGAGATAGAGAGAGGGACAGACAAATAGGAAGGGACAGTGAATAGAAGCATCAATTCTTTGTTGTGGCTCCTCAGTCTCCTTGGTGGTTCATTGATTGCTTTCTCATATGTGCCTTGACTAGGGGACTGTGCAGAGTGAGTGACCCCTTGCTCAAACCAGCAATCTTGGGCTCAAGCCAGCGACCTTGGGCTTCACACCAGTGACCTTTGGACTTAAGCCAGTGACCATTGGGGTCATGTCTATGATCTCATGCTCAAGCCAGCGACCTTGTGCTCAAACTGGTGAGCCTGTGCTCAAGCTGGATGAGCCTGCACTCAAGCTGGTGACCTTGGGGTTTTGAACCTAAGTCCTCCACATCCCAGTCCGACACTTTATCCACTGCACCACCACCTGGTCAGACTAAAAATAAGCGTTTTGGGGCCTGAAGTGTGAGATTATAGACTACACGTAGCTGGTTATTTTGGAAATAAGTCCAATGTGGCCGATCTGACTAGACACACACATACTTACACAGATATATGTAAAATTGCTGAGATACATAATATTGGAAATATTAATAAGGCTTACTATTAACTGGGAAATCATCCTAGAGCAGTGGTGTCACACTTGAATCAACAAGAGAGCAAGAAAATATACTAATTTCTGAGTCCTACACTAGGGAAGTCTGATTCAGTAGCCGGGGTCCAACACATCTGAATTTCTAAGTGGCTCTCAGGTGATATTTATTAGTGCCACTGATGTACTAAAACCCTGAGTAGTGCTGTCCTAGACAGTTTATTAATTTTAATTATAGTAAAGAAGAAAAAACAGTGTTATATCTGATTGCTTTAAAAATTAATATTTGTATTGGAAGTTAGTGTGGGTTGTATTTCAAGAAAAGTTTTTCACAGTCTGGTAATTTGATTGATTTGCCTGGAATGGATATTGCCAAGTTCGGGAATGCTAAGAGTTAAGTATGTGCAGTCTAGTCTTCTCTTCCTTCATCCCATTGCATAGTTCTACCTGTCAATCCATGGCAGGATTGACTACCTGTGTGTGGCTTTTCACTCGTCTTCAAGCAGTGCCTAAGGTTGAGAGTTCACAAAATACTTTTTAGGTACTAGGCTTCTAGTTTTTGGATTGTTATGTATGGTCTGTGCACATTGATTGATTTGTAACAACTGGTAAAATTTGAGAACTTTTGAAGTTTTTATAATTAACTTGGTGTCTCACACTGCTTTTTACTAATTATAGCAATTGTGATCATAAGTAACTAATTACTGTGGACCCTTGAACTCGTTTGATATCACATATATTTTTCCTTAGGAAATGTCATTAAGATGGATTATTGGGTAGAGAAAATATAGAGTGTGCGATTACATGTAATCACTTCACCCCTGTTCTTTAGTGCATCAAAAGTTAATCTTAATCCAGATATTAACATTTTTATTATGTAACTGGAGATTTTATTAATTATAAAATATTCTTTGTGATTTTTTAAAAAGGGTCTTACTCATTATGGACGAGATAACCAGAATTTAAATATCTTACTTTTTCAAGAAGTCCTGGAGTATATGTCTAAGATAGATAGAGTGCTGAGTTTTCCTGGAGGTTCGCTTCTATTAGCGGGACGCAGTGGTGTGGGCCGTCGGACCATCACTTCCTTAGTCAGTCATATGCATGGAGCAGTGCTCTTTTCTCCAAAGATGTCCAGAGGATATGAACTCAAGCAGTTCAAAAATGATCTCAGACATGTGAGTTACTCATCTTTTGCATTATTTGGTTTTAAATCACTATTAGTTATTATAATTTAAAGATTTTTAAGTCTCTGATATGCAACATAGTCTTTGTTTTAATTTTGATTATTTCCCCATAATATTAGAAAATCATGTTATTACATACAGGTAAGAAAAATACTCTTATTAGTATTTTAAACTTCTAAGGATAGAATGTTAGATGGACATGAAAGAAACAAAAGGAAGGAATTTATACGAGATATATGTGGGTTTATGTAAAAACTGTCTTCTAGCTTTTGTTTATTGTCCTAGACATAAAATAACTAAAATTCCCCCCAACTAGAATCTGTTTATGTTTTGGATTTACTTTCCAAACTATATAGCAAACATTTGATTTTTAATTTTTGTTACTAATATACAAATAAAGAAAGAGAAATAATGTGACTTAGCTTGCATACAGAATGAAACTTTGTAACAGTCCCCAAAATGTTAAATGGTACCAAATTCCCTCTCGGTTGTGCAGGTGCTGCACCTCGCAGGTGTGGAAGCTCAGCAGGTAGTGCTGCTCCTTGAGGATTACCAGTTCGTGCATCCTGCATTTTTGGAGATGATCAATAGCCTTTTGTCTTCAGGCAAGTGAATGGCTGCTATTCATAGAAAATTACATTATAATCTAAAAATGATGCGAGTAAAATGTTCTTGTGTAAAATTATGTTTCAGAGAACTTTTGACACAGCTTTTATTAAGGTAACATGGGGTTAAACATTCTCAGAGCAGGAGAATTAAGAAATTTGTTTCTATAAAACCAAAAGATTGGAGAATTATATAAAATTGTTATTAATATTGAATATTAGTGAACATACTGAAAGAGCGGCCTTCTCATTTGCTTTTGGTGATCTTTTATAAACTTTTGGGAAAGTTAATAACCAGTACCTACTTAAAAAAAAAGAAGCCATATCTTTTGATATAGTGAATATCTGTAGAAGTTCAACCTACAGAAATTAAAGAACTAGTATGTAAAGAAATATGTAATATAACTTACAATAGAACATGTGTTCCTCATTAGTGTAATGGTTGAATAATTATGGGATAGCTTTAATATGGACATATGAATACAGATCTATTCCAGATAATATGAGATCTTACTTTTCTCAGGGCATGGTATACCCCTGTTGTTTCTGGAACCACTTGACCTTTTTAGTGGTTTCCTGGACAGAATATCTTCAGTTTCTCACATTTTCCTTACTTTTAAAAATTTAGGAAATTTGTTAGAATTTCTTTATAATAAATAATCACTGTTAGTAGAATTTGTATGTGATAGATTAGTTTTAAACTTGGACCAAGAGTCTTTAATTAAGTACAAAGTAAAGCTTGTTCATTGTGAGTTTCAGCTGTATTGGTTCTTCCATTATGCGGACCCTAGTACAGTTAAATGGTGCTCATGTTTGACTCAGTTATTAATAAATACTTGTTTTGTATCATGCTAGGTATATTTTGGATAAAATAGTCTTTTCTTTAGAATTAAACAGCTTTGGTTGAAAAGACTTTTAACTTATAATATGAAGTATTTATACTTTAGTGTCCAAATGAGAAGTGCAGATTAGGTCTCTAGTTAGACAAGCGGTAGGTCAATTTCTGTTAAAAGAGTTAGGGGTTAATGGCACAATGAAATTCGTAGGCCTTGAGCAAGCTTGAAGTATTTGTGGTCTTTTTACAGAACAACCTCTTCTGAATTTTAAGGTGCATATTCTACCATATTTTTTGCTCTATAAGACACACCTAGGGTTTTAAGGAGGAAAATAGAAAAAAAATATTCTGAACCAAATGGTGTGTTAAAATATTTAATAAAATGCTGTATTTTTCGCTCCATAAGATGCATGGGCCTTTTCTCTTCCACTTTTGGGGGGAAAAAGTGTGTCTTATGGAGTGAAAAATACGGTAATTCTTGCACATTGATTAAATTGTCACTAGATGGAGACCTTGTTCATTTTGATTGGGATGCAAGTGACTAGCAGACCAGCTTACAGGCTGTTGTTTTTTTTTTTTCCCTGAAAGCAAACAGCTGGATAAGCATTCACCCAATAATTATTGTATATCATGATAAATTGGTCTTTATTTTCAAGATACAACTGCAGAAATCATAGCTAAAGTTAAATTTTGCCAATGTTTTTTGCAAAAAATATGTTTGAGAATACTTCCAGAAAAGGTATTGAATAGGTCTTTGTCATTTTTTAAAAAATTTTTCAAATTCTTACTCTCTATTGTGTGTGATATATAAGTAGAGTCAGCTTTCTTTGCTAACTTAAGGAATCAAAAGTATCTTTGTATGGCTGCAATTTAGAGAAAGACATAAATGAAATATATGTGTGCATGTGTTTGAATATGTACAAGCTTTGTGAATTGTGATGGTATAATACCTCTGAGTTGAACCTAAAGAAAGCTAGAAATCAAGCTGTGATGGGCCTTATGTTAGTACAGTGATTTGGATCTGTAGCAAAAGAATTTTCACTTAATCTACTAGTTTCTATGAACTATAACTATATTGGTTTAACAAATATTTATTAAACACCTGTTATGTGCTGGACCCAGTGCTAAATACTGGATTTATGGAGGGGAATGAGGCATGGTTCAAGCCCTCCAGCAAATGCTTGTAGTCTTAATCAATTTTGATTTGTCTTCATCATTCTGTTGTCTAGTAGCAGTTCATAGATTAGTTTTTCTGAAATCTAGTACAAGTTTATTGATTGATCCATTCACTTATTTATTTATCTATCTAAGAAGTTTGTGTTCCTGATACTTTGCTAACAGAGTTCCTAGGGTTAATATTGAACATGATCAAGTATTTGTCCTCTGGGAGTTCAAAATCTAATTGGCTGGCAAGAGAAGTAATTCATTCATTATTAAAAGATGTGATAAATGCTAAATAGTGATATTTTTTGATATTATGTGAAAAAGAGTTTTACGTAGCATATGGTAGTCAGGAAAGGCGTGTGGACATAGCATTTGGCAAAATAGTATCTTAAATGATAGATGTTAATTTTGGAGGAAGATAAGTGTCACTTGTGGGTTTATATTTGCAGAAAGAGAGAATATTTCATTGTATTTGTGGAACACAAAGAAGTTCATTGAGGTTAGAACAGAGGTCTTGTGCAGGAGGGTTGACTGAGACCTAGCAAGGCTGGTAAATGGATAGATTGACCTGTCCTGGATGTCTTGCTTAGGAGTTTGAATTTTATCAAATGAAGGCAACAGACGTAGATTTATGAATAATACTGTTCTGATAGGGTTTGTATATTTTTGGAAACAAAGATCGACTAAGGGCAGATTATTTAATACAAAAATCAGAAGAGCATTATGTACATAAGATATATTTTGAATTAGTGTAATACAGTTAAAATTAAAAAGGAATGTGATATTTTTCTATAGGTGAAGTGCCTGGACTCTATACCCTTGAAGAATTAGAGCCTTTGCTGTTGCCTCTTAAAGATAAGGCTTCGCAGGATGGAATTTTTGGACCAATTTTTAATTACTTCACATATAGTAAGTGACATAATTTACAATCAATTCAAACTTTGGTTTATGTGAAGCAAAATCCATTTAATTTAACCTTATTTTCTATAGATTCTTTTATTCTTTTTTTTGGAGGAGGGGAACTTTTAGAAAGTAAAATAGCCTAAAAACTCATCTAAAATAAAAACATGTTAGCAAGATTTTATCAAAAGGGAAAGATGAAAGTATAGTGTTTTTTGAAATATTTACTTTGCTGCTCTTTTTTTCATGTGGTAAAATTAGTGCTTATACATCCATCTTAGAGAATTAATGAAATATTTAGATTGTGTCAGACTCTACAAATTTTTCAAAAATGTATAACTTATTATTATTACAGCACAGTTTTATGTGTACTGAAGATATCTGAAATTGACTAAGTGAAAAATAAGACAAATATAACACTGCTCAGATATTATTATTACATATATCTTTATTTTTCTAAATGAACATTTATTATTGATGGAATAGAGAAAGTTGTTAAAGAGCTACCTTCCCTTCTCTCTCCTTGAAGTTTACAAGGAAATTGTACCACACCTTTAAGAAACAGATCATCTCAATGCTACTTCGAATGCTATTTTCTATGTTTCAGAACATAGAAAATGAAGGAAAATTTCCAAATTCCTTTTTAAAGGGAAAATAACATTGATACTGAAACAGGGAAAAGATCTTTTTCTTAGAATAAAACCAGAGATCAATTCTGCTTGTGAATATTGAAATAAAAATGCTGAGATCAATTTTGCTTGTGAATATTGAAATAAAAAATTATAAAATAGAATCCAGTATTCATTTGAAAAATAACACAAAACAGTAATATGGTATACACACTTATCTTCTTTATGACTATCCTTCTGGGTATTTTTTGTTACTATGCGCACACATACACACACATACATACAAGTATTTTTTAACCAAAATAATCATACTGTAATACTGTTGTATAACTTTCTTTAATAATTAGCTCCTACTATTACATTTTAGAAAATTTTAATATCATAAAACTAGACCATATGTAGGCTTTCCTGATTATTATTGCTGTAATATTCCATAATTATAATTTTCTTATATTTTTTTAGGAATTCAACAAAACTTGCATGTTGTCTTGATAATGGATTCTGCAAATTTAAACTTCACAATAAACTGTGAGAGTAATCCAGCATTGCATAAGAAATGCCAGGTGTTGTGGATGGGGGGTTGGTCAGATAGCAGCATGAAGAAAGTAAGTTTAACATTTTCATGTGAAAATAAAATATAACCACATTTTTTTGAAGTTCCTGATTTTCAAAACTTCCCTTTGGTGCTTGATATAATAATTGCCTCATTGTGGCACTTTGACACGTCTCATGTTTGAGGATAACTCTATTTTCTTTATATTCTTGTGTGATAGTTGAGTCTAAAATTTTAGAAGATTATGTTCATAAGAACCACAGAGATATTTATTGTGCCATAAAAATATGTGTATATTTCACTAGCCTATTGTAGGCTAGCTTATAATAAATTACAGCAATAATTTAATAATTTTTTAAATTAAAAAATTTAATTCTTTAAAAACAATCTATCATTGCTATGCAATGTGTATTAAATAAGAGATGTCAAACATCCAAGTCGCAAGGCTGAGAAAGCATCTGGATATGTGTATCTGGAGTTCAGGGCATACAGATAAAAATTTGGGAATTAGACTATAGGTGCTATTTAAAGCTATGATATTGAATGATGTCACCAAAGGAATGAATGTTGACAAAGAGGGAATAGAATAAAAACTGAACCCTGGAACACATTAAAATTAAAAAATAGAAATGAACAATAGAAACCTGCAAAAGATACTAAAAAGGGGTTGCTAGGGAATAGGAGGAAAACCAGGAGAGCGTGAAGATAAGCCAAGACTAGAAGCCTAGAGGCCAAGCCAAGACAAGTGAAGCCTGGCAGTCAAGCCCAGAAGCCAAATGAAGACAGCAGTTCAAAGGAATGAGGAAGGGTTAACTAGGACACATAAAAGTAGATGAGGCCTGGAAATTAATCATTGGATTTGACAACATGGAGGTCATTGTTGATTTTGATAAAGCAGTTTCAGTTAGTAGTGGAAAAAACCATACTGGAATACATTTCAAAAAAAGTAAGAAGAGAGGATACAAGAAAGTGATTATGGTCGCTTCTTTTAATCATTTTGTTATACAGTAGAAGAGAGAAATGAGTCAGTAATTGGAGGGAGTAAGTATAAAAATATATATCTTTGGTTTTAATATAGATAAACCATAGCATTTTATATGCAAAAAGGAAGCAAAAATTATAAGTTACAGGAAAGAGGAAAAAAATCTAGAGTACTGTCTATCATTGGGTAGTGGGCAGCATATGAGTCTAGTACACAGACGAAAGGGTGAACGCAGGGGTCCCCAAACTACGGCCATGTGGCCCCCGAGGCCATTTATCCGGCCCCCGCCGCACTTCCAGAAGGGGCACCTCTTTCGTTGGTGATCAGTGAGAGGAGCACAGGATACATCCGCCCCCATAGTTCCCATTGAAATACTGGTCAGTTTGTTGATTTAAATTTACTTGTTCTTTATTTTAAATATTGTATTTGTTCCCGTTTTTTTACTTTAAAATAAGATATGTGCAGTGTGCATAGGGATTTGTTCATAGTTTTTTTTTTTTTTTTTTTTTTTTTTTTTTTAATATATATTTTATTATTATTAATTCTAATGGGGTGACATCAATAAATCAGGGTACATATGTACAATGAAAACATCTCCAGGTTATCTTATCATTCAATTGTGTTGCATACCCATCATCAAAAGTCAAGTTGTCCTCTGTCACCTTCAATCTGGTTTTTCCTGTGTCCCTCCCCTCCTCCCTATCCCATTCTTCCCTCCCTCCCCCCATCCCATAACCACCACTCTCTTGTCCATGTCTCATACCCACACTTTCATGTCCCACCTATGTATGTAATCGTGCTGTTCTCAGTTTTTCTTTTTTTCTGATTTACTTATTTCACTCCGTATAATGTTATCAAGGTACATCCATTTTGTTATAAATGATCCGATGTCATCGTTTCTTATGGCTGAGTAGTATTCCATAGTATATATGTACCATAGCTTTTTAATCCACTCGTCTTCTGACGGACACTTGGGCTGGTTCCAGATCTTCGCTATTGTGAACAATGCTGCCACGAACATGGGGGCGCATTTCTTCTTTTCGAACAGTGCTATGGTGTTCTTAGGGTATATTCCTAAAAGTGGGATAGCTGGGTCAAAAGGCAGTTCGATTTTTAATTTTCTGAGGAATCTCCAAACTGTTTTCCACAGTGGCTGCACCAGTCTGCATTCCCACCAGCAGTGCAGAAGGGTTCCCTTTTCTCCACATCCTCGCCAGCACTTATTCTGTGTTGTTTTGCTGATAAGTGCCATTCTGACTGGTGTGAGGTGATATCTCATTGTGGTTTTAATTTGCATTTCTCTAATGATTAGTGATGTTGAGCATTTTTTCATATGCCTATTGGCCATCTGTATGTCCTCTTTGGAGAAATTTCTATTCATTTCTTTTGCCCATTTTTTGATTGGGTTGTTTGTCTTCCTGGTGTTGCTTTTTATAAGTTCTTTATAAATTTTAGTTATTAACCCCTTATCAGATGTGCTGTCAAATATGTTCTCCCATTGTGTGGTTTGTCTTTTTATTCTGTTCCTATTGTCTTTAGCTGTGCAAAAACTTTTTAGTTTGATATAGTCCCATTTGTTTATCTTGCCTTTTATTTCAGTTGCCCATGAAGATAAATCGGCAAATATACCGCTGCTACAGATGTCGGAGAGCTTGCTGCCTATGTTTTCTTCTAAGATGTTTATGGTTTCACGGCTTACATTTAAGTCTTTTACCCATTTTGAGTTTGTTTTTGTGAATGGTGTAAGTTGATGGTCTAGTTTCATTTTTTTGCAGGTAGATGTCCAATTTTCCCAACACCATTTGTTAAAGAGGCTGTCTTTACTCCATTGTATGTTCTTTCCTCCTTTGTCAAATATCAGTTGTCCATAAAGCTGTGGGTTTATTTCTGGGTTCTCTGTTCTGTTCCATTGATCTATGTGCCTGTTCTTATGCCAGTACCAGGCTGTCTTGAGTATAATGGCCTTGTAGTAAACCTTGATATCAGGAAGAGTGATACCTCCTGCTTTATTTTTTCTTTTTAAGATTGCTGAGGCTATTCGTGTTCTTTTTTGGTTCCATATAAATTTTTGGAATATGTGTTCTATATCTTTGAAGTATGTCATTGGTATTTTAATTGGTATTGCATTGAATTTATAGATTGCTTTGGGTAATATAGACATTTTAATGATGTTTATTCTTCCTAGCCATGAGCACGGTATGTGCTTCCACTTGTTTGTATCTTCCTTGATTTCTTTTATCAATGTTCTATAATTTTCTGAGTACAAGTCCTTAACCTCCTTGGTTAAATTTACTCCTAGGTACTTTATTTTTTTGGCTGCAATAGTGAAGGGGATTGTTTCCTTAATTTCTTTTGCTGATATTTCATTGTTGGTGTATAGAAATGCCTCTGATTTCTGAGTATTAATTTTATATCCTGCCACCTTGCTGAATTCATTTATCAGGTCCAGTAGTTTTTTGACTGAGACTTTAGGGTTTTCAATATACAATATCATATCATCTGCAAATAATGACAGTTTTACTTCTTCTTTTCCAATTTGTATGCCTTTTATTTCTTCTTCTTGTCTGATTGCTGTAGCTAGGACTTCCAGAACTATGTTGAATAAGAGTGGTGAAAGTGGGCAACCCTGCCTGGTTCCTGATCTTAAGGGGATTGCTTTTAATCTTTGTCCATTTAGTATGATGTTTGCTGTCGGTTTATCATAGATGGCCTTTATCATGTTAAGGAATGATCCCTGTATTCCCACTTTACTGAGAGTTTTGAGCATGAATGGGTGCTGGATTTTATCAAATGCCTTTTCTGCATCTATTGAAATTATCATGTGATTTTTGTCCTTCCTTTTGTTTATGTGGTGAATCACATTGATTGATTTGCGAATATTGAACCAGCCTTGCCTCTCCAGGATAAATCCCACTTGATCGTGGTGTATGATTTTTTTCATATATTGCTGGATCCGGTTGGCTAATATTTTGTTGAGAATTTTTGCGTCTAAATTCATCAAGGATATAGGCCTATAATTTTCTTTCTTTGTGTTGTCTTTGCCCGGTTTTGGGATCAGAATTATGCTCGCCTCATAAAAGGAGTTTGGAATTCTTCCTTCCTCTTGAATTTTTTGAAATAGCTTCAGGAGAATAGGAGTTAGTTCTTCTTTGAATTTTTGATAGAATTCACTTGTGAAGCCATCAGGCCCAGGACTTTTCTTTTTTGGGAGTTTTTTGATAACTGTTTCGATCTCATTTGCTGTAATTGGTCTGTTTAGGTGTTCTGATTCTTCCAGATTGATTTTTGGAAGGTTATATGATTCAAGAAATTTGTCCATTTCACCAAGATTGTCTAATTTTTTGGCATATAGTTCTTCATAGTATTTTCTTACAATGCTTTGTATTTCTGTTGTGTCAGTTGTTATTTCTCCACTGTCCTTTCTAATTTTATTTATTTGAGTCCTCTCTCTTTTTTTCTTGGTGAGTCTAGTTAAAGGTTCATCAATCTTGTTTACCTTTTCAAAGAACCAGCTTCTTGTTTCATTGATCCTCTGTATTGTTTCCTTAGCCTCTATGTCATTTATTTCTGCTCTGACCTTTATTATTTCCTTTCTTCTACTTGTCTTGGGTTTTATTTGTTGTTGTTTTTCTAGTTCTTTTAGATGCAGGGTCAAGTTGCTTATTTGAGCTTTTTCTAGCTTCTTATGATATGCCTGTAGTGCAATAAACTTCCCTCTCAGAACTGCTTTTGCTGTGTCCCATAAATTTTGAGTTGATGTATGCTCATTATCATTTGTTTCTAGAAACTTTTTTATTTCTTCTTTGATCTCATTGTTAATCCATTCATTATTTAATAACAAGCTATTTAGTTTCCAGGTGTTTGAGTATTTTTCAGTTTTTCTTTTGTGGTTAATTTCTAGTTTCATGGCATTGTGATCAGAGAAAATGCTTGATATGATTTCAATCTTCTTAAATTTATTGAGACCATTTTTGTGTCCTAACATGTGGTCTATCCTAGAAAACGTACCATGAGCGCTTGAGAAGAATGTATATTCTACTGCTTTAGGGTGAAAAGTTCTGAAGATATCTATTAAATCAAGTTGATCTAGTGTCTCCTTTAAGTCTGCTGTTTCTTTATTAATTTTCTTTCTTGAGGATCTATCCAGTGTTGTTAGAGGGGTATTGAAATCCCCTACTATGATAGTATTGCTGTTAATCTCGCCCTTTATATCCATCAAAGTCTGCTTTATGTATGTCGGGGCTCCTATATTTGGTGCATAGATATTTACAATAGTTATATCTTCCTGTTGAATTGTTCCCTTTATCATTATGTAGTGTCCTCTTTTATCTCTTACTACAGCCTTTGTTTTAAAGTCCATTTTGTCTGATATAAGTATTGCTACCCCTGCTTTTTTTTCATTTCCATTTGCATGAAATATTTTTTTCCATCCTTTTACCTTCAGTCTATGAATATCTTTTATTTTAAGGTGTGTCTCTTGTAGACAGCATATGTATGGGTCCTGTTTCTTTATCCATGCAGCTACCCTATGTCTTTTGATTGGATCATTTAATCCATTTACATTTAAGGTTATTATTGATATGTAGTTGTTTATTGCCATTTTATTCTTTAAAGCTGTATTCTTCTTTTGCTCTATTCTTTCCTCCCTTTAAACTGTTCACAAGAGGCCCCTTAGTATCTCTTGCAGAATTGGTTTGGTTTTTATGAATTCCTTGAGGCTTTCTTTTTCTGGGAAGCTCTTTATTTCTCCTTCAATTTTAAACGTTAGCCTTGCTGGATAAAGTAGTCTTGGTTGTAGGTTCTTGTTCTGCATTACTTTGATTATTTCTTGCCATTCCCTTCTGGCCTCAAGTGTTTCTGTTGAGAAGTCCGATGTCATCCTTATGGGGGCTCCTTTGTAGGTGATAGTCTTTTTTTCTCTAGCAGCTTTTAAAATTTTTTCTTTATCCATTAGCTTTGGTATTTTAACTATGATGTGTCTTGGTGTAGATTTTTTTGGGTTTCTCCTTAGTGGAGTTCTGTGTGCTTCTTGAATGTGTGGAGTGTTTCCCAGCCTTAATTTAGGAAAGTTTTCTGCTATAATTTGATTGAACAAAGTTTCCATTTCCTGTCCTCTCTCCTCTTCTTCAGGCACCCCTATGATGCGAATGTTGTTTCTCTTCATGTTGTCACAAAGCTCCCTTAGAGTTTCCTCACATTTTTTAAGTCTCTTTTCCTTTTTCTTCTCTGCTTCTGTGCCTTTGTTTATTGTGTCCTCTAACTCGCTTATTCGATCCTCAGCGTCATCCATCCTGCTTTTAATTCCTTCCATTGTGGTTTTCAGTTCTGATACTGTATTTGTCATTTCTGTCTGATTCTTTTTTATTATTTCAATTTCATTTTTTATACTTGTTATCTCTTTATTTAGGTGTTCATAATGACTATCCATTGTTGCTCTAATTTCTTTGAACATCCTAACTATCATTATTCTAAATTCTGCTTCTGGTAATTTGGTTATATCTGGTTCATTCAGGTCCTTCTCTGGGGATTTCTCTTGATTCATTTGGTTTGCATTCCTCTGCCTACCCATTTTTTCTGTGTATAAGCAAGTTGTGGCCACTGGAGTCCAGTATGTGTTGCCTTTGTGTTCTCTAGGTGTGGTCTATCTGCAGGCCCCCCACCCCCTCTGCCGGCGCCTAGGGTGGTTGGGTATGAGCGTTGCCAGCGCCGGCCCACTGTGGCTTTTGCTGTGATTTCTGCCTCTCCTCCGTGGGAGGGGCTGTCACTGAAGCCACAAGATTAGCACCAAGGGTAGAGGCGAGCACCTTTCCTCAGCTGCGGACCCAGCCTATTTCCGGACTTCCGCCCAGAACCAGCAGTCGGAGCCTGCTCGCTACAGTTCCGCGGGTTAGGCGGGGCTCTTGACGTGCTCTCAGCTGTAAGCTTTTGCCCGTCAGGAGCTTTAGCCCCGCCCTCGAGGCCAGGGCCCTTTGCGCAGGGTTGGAAACCAAGATTTATTGGGGCGGGCGTGTTTGCTGGCTTCCGCCGAGCTGCGTACTTCCGCTCGTCCGGGACTCTACCCCGCCCCCGCGTTCGGAGCCCGCTCGTGCACGTATTAACGCTATCCGGGGTTTCTCCGGCCGGATGGGGATAGCAGCCGTGGGCTCAGCTGCTAGCCTCTGCCTGTCTCGGGGTCCACCCCGTTCCCGCGCTCGGAGCCCGCTCGCGCACGTATACTGGCCAACCGCGGTTTCTCCGGCGGACGGCGGGGGGGTGGGGCGGACTGGTATCGTCAGCTCAGCCACGAGCCCCTGCCCGTCCCTGGTCCTAGCCCGGTCCCCGCGTTCAGGGCCGGCTTGCGCAGGGCCTGCCTATTCCTGGCCTCCCGCTTTGTCCCCGTAAGTGGGATTAAAGGCGGGCCCGCAGCTTCCGGACCGCTCTCGCGTTTACCCTCCGACCCTCTGGGCTAGCCCGATCTCCCACCGGCTTGGCCTCTGCCCACGCCGACAGAACCGCCTTTCAGCGTCCTGCCGCCCCAAAACCTTAAGCAGCCCTCAGCAGAGTAGGAAGGGACCTAATACTCCACACTGTAGGCCTGGGAGCTCCCTCACTTGTTTCACAGCTGAATACTGTCCAAACGCCTCTTTTTGGCTCTGGGACTGCAGGCTGGGGCTTGGTTCCTGGGACCCAGGTCCCTCCCTCTCCGCCAAAATCTCCTCCCGCCCCGCGGGTCTCTCCGGGCTGCCGTTTGCTCCGGGGAGCTGGGCAGTCCTCTTCGCGTTTTCGCTATTCCTACCAGTCTCAATGTGGCTTCTTCTGTGTTCCTTGGTTGAAGAGTCCACTTAGTTTTGTTCAAAGTTGGTTTATCCAGGTGATGGTTCTTAAAATTGAGTTGTAATCCACTTTGGTTCTGGGAGTTGGAAGTTGGTACGTCCGCCTACTCCGTCGCCATCTTGCTCCCCGTTCATAGTTTTTTTTTATAGTCCAGCCCTCCAGTGGTTTGAGGGACAGTGAACTGGCCCCCTGTGTAAAAAGTTTGGGGACCCCTGGGTTAAGGATTGGTCTTTGCTTGGAGAATGAAAGTGTCATCCATAATAACAGGAAAGATAGCAGCGTATAGGGGCATAGGTCCAAGGGCAGGTGTGGGTGGGGAAGTTTTAGATACTCTTCTTATTGTTTCTGTTTTCTCAGTGAAATAAGAAGTAAGATTATTAGTTTATTAGTTGAGAGAAATGTTGAGGAAATAAATTTTGAAGTCCTGAAAAGATAAAAGAGAGTATGCAAAATAGTAGTTAAAAGAGTAAAAAAGTGAAAGGTTTAGGAGAATGGATTAGAATAGGAGGGTAGCACCAAGGGTTCACTTGAGGGTAGTGATCATGAAGTCCAGTTGAGGCCCATCAGCATAGTTGTATGTTTTTTGACTAAATTAGACTAGTCATGTGTGCACTCACAGGTGCAGACCTACAATAGGGGTCTTCATTGAACCAGGATTGGAGCTTTGCTACTTGAGTATGACAAAGCAAGTGAAGGCCAAGGAAGTTGAGAAAGATGGTAAATGACAATGTAAAGATGGTCCAATTGGTAGAGCGTGGGTCTTAGTGAGGTCCAGGGAGTATTGACGTTGTGAAGGGAATGACCCTGGAAGACAGGAGGGTAAGGTAGAAGTGAGATGTTTGCAGGGACTAGACAGTGATTTTGGTTATTGTTAATGACAAGCATTCAGGATATGACCATTTGAGGTGGGGGCGAGTAGCTGAGAACAAAGTAGTGGATAAGATAGTAGGAAGAGGGGATTTCAGGGAATTAATAGGGTTTTAATGTGCCCATGCCCATTCAGTTTAAGAAAGTGCTATTTTTATCTCCAAGGAGGGAAAGTGGAGGCAAAGGGGAATAAAGGCAGATCCCCGCAGACAAACTTTGCCAGTGCAGTATATTTTTCAGTAATAGACCTTTTTATTTTTCTCCTAGACTTTATTGAGGTATACTTGACAAATAAAAATTGTGTATGTTTAACAGAGGTGGATTAAGGTCAGTTGAGGCCCCGGACGTAGAAGAAAATATTGGGCCCCTTAAAAAAAGAGACAGGGAAAATAAAAATACATGTTAACCATATTTTATTTTATTTTTATTTTTTTACAGGGACAGATAGAGAGAGAGAGGGATAGACAGGGACAGACAGACAGGAAGGGAGAGAGATGAGAATCATCAGTTTTTCGTTGTGACACTATAGTTGTTTATTGATTGCTTTCTCATATGTGCCTTGACCGTGGGCCTTCAGCAGACTGAGTAACCCCTTGCTGGGGCCAGCGACCTTGGGTCAAAGCTGGCGAGCTTTTGCTCAAGCCAGATGAGCCCATGCTTGAGCTGGGGTCTCGAACCTGGGTCTTCTGCATCCCAGTCCGACGCTCTATCCACTGCGCCACTGCCTAGTCAGGCCATGTTAACCATATTTTAAAATAAATAAAAAATATTATGTACTATTAATGTTAAAATTGCAAACATGAAACCAAACTTGGTGTCATTAGAAAAAAGTGTAAAGTTGGGGTTTTGCAGGGCCCTTCAGAAGTCAGAGCCCAGGGCGTGCACTGTTAAATGCCCCTCTGATATTTATGCTGTACAACATGATGCTTCAGTATGTGTATACGCAGTGAAATGTTTACTACACACTAGTTAACATATGGCATAGACTATTTTAAAGAAAGTGAGTTTCAAAGACACAAATTTCCATTGATTTAAAAGTGTAAATTTAAAATATTCTCATGGAGCTGTCACTGTTTTGTTAGAAATCAGTGAAGGAGTTTGAGGAAAAAAAGTTTTCTGGCTTGAGGATCACGACCCTTTTAGACCCTACGTTACTTTGGGTATCTTTTGGCTCACATTCTATTCGGTCTGAGAAATTCAGAAAATGATTTTTTTGACCTAATTACCTGGATTACTTGTGCTTTCTCTTGCTGTTAATGTTAGGTGAAAGAAGTTGAAGCTTTTAGGCTTAGTTTTAAAATTTGATAGTTCTATTAGGTGAAAGAAGTTGAAGCTTTTAGGCTTAGTTTTAAAATTTCATAGTTCTATTAGGTGAAAGAAGTTGAAGCTTTTAGGCTTAGTTTTAAAATTTCATAGTTCTATTTATTTTTTTCCAGGAAACTTAAGAATTTTTATGTATTTTAAAATAGTAATGCTATAAAATTGTCATTTTTCTTCCTGCAATAATAATGATTTGTTTATGAGGTTTTATTTTCTTATTTGTGATAGTGGCAAAAACTTACTTATACCTAGACAATAGATAGTTTCTAGAATTATCAATTATTAAATTGTTTTTATTTACTTTTAGTTATTTATTATTCAAGAAAACTAACAAGGCCATGTATGCATTTTGTTTTGTGCTAAATATTTTAATTGTTATGTGATTTTAAATGGCATTTTTAATTATTTTCTAATTTAGTCAAAATTGTGAGTTCTTTTATTTAATGTCTAATCTTTAAAGCAAGATACTAGAGCTTTTCTCTAAGTGTCATTAATTTACATTTAATTAATGGTTGGTATATGTCAAAATATTGTCTAAGAAATAATGTCTTCTAAAGATGAATATATTAATTTTTTCTTTTAGTCTGGAAAGACTCCTAGGAGGCTCGTGCAATTGATACTCTGTATGTGTGTGTGTGTGTAAGGTTTCTAACCTCTGATATTGAATTTACTTACTTAAATGTTGTTATACTGAATTGAGGTTTAAAGAATAATGTTTATTTTTTAGATACCTGAAATGTTATTTAATGAAACAGATAGTGAAGAAAAGTGTAGTGACAAACAAAGAAAAGAAGAAAAGAAAAAATATTCAGGTAATTTTGATGAAATTGATTTTAATTGTTTTTTATTTCTGAAATGGCCATCTAATGTTATAGATCCATTAAAGATTCACAATGATTATGAATTTTAATAATTCTAAACTGACAGAGTTATATCTCTTTTTGATGAAAACTGAACTTTAAAGCCTTTTTAAAAAAATAAATGTTTATTTAAATGTCATTTTATGTAGGACCTACCAGAATATCTATTATTTGAATGTGAAAATTTAATAATAATATATTTGACTCTGATGATCTGAATGGCTTCTTATATTGCTTAGAGTGTTTGGCTAGCAGCCTAAACTTTTCATATCATTTTATTACTTATATATGTCATGTTACTCGTTTTATACCTGAAAAAGTTTTATGATATTCTTTGATATGGACATAATATTTTCTTAACTATAACATTCTCATTATTTTCTCCAATTCTAAATTAATTTTGACTGTGGTCTTTATAGGGTATTTCTTTTATATGATAGCATATGCATTCATTTATTTATATAACATCTAATCATCAAGTAGTTTTTATTTTAGTGACTGAGCTGTATGCTAGAGATGACATAGGAGCTCATTGTCTAGTGATGGGCAAGAATTATGTTGTATATAAACATAAACCTGTTATATAGTAAGATAAGTGATGGTAGGCATTTTTATGAAGTGCTTTGGAAAGTGAAACTTTTTGTTTTTTTTACAGGGACAGAGAGAGAGTCATAGAGAGGGATAGATAGGGACAGACAGACAGGAACGGAGAGAGGTGAGAAGCATCAATCATTAGTTTTTCATTGCCGTCGCAACACCTTAGTTGTTCGTTGATTGCTTTCTCACATGTGCCTCGACCGTGGCCTTCTGCTGACCGAACAACCCCTTGGAGCCAGCGACCTTGGGTCCAAATTGGCGAGCTTTTGGTCAAGCCAAATGGGCCTGCGCTCAAGCTGGCGACCTCGGGGTCTCGATCCTGGGTCTTCCGCATCCCAGTCCGACGCTCTATCCACTGCACCACCGCCTGGTCAGGTGGAGAGTGAAACTTTTGATAAATAGTATAGGAAATGGATATTGCTCACACAGGCATTTTAGGGATGGGTATTTTTGTTAGAGTGCCTAGCATGGAAAAGGCTTAGAGATATAAAACAGGAATTTTTATGGCTGAAACATACAAGGTATAATTAGTAGATTATTGGATGAAGAGTAAAAGGAAGGCAGGGTCAAGTGATAAAGAGCCTTCTGTGTAATACTAAAGAATTTGTATTCTAACTGATGGGTGATGTGCGGCAATTGAGAGATTTTGGTAGATATGTAACCAGATTCTTGCTTTAGAAAGAGAAATCTCTGGGTCCAGCTATTTCTTCAGTTATTGAAAAATGGATTGGTGTAGGGAGAAACCAAAGGCACTTGCACCACTATAGAAGGCTGTTGCAGTAATCTAAGAGGGAGGAATGGACTTGGTGAAATAATTCTAAAAAGACTTCATTATTTAATTACTGTGGCATACTAGGAAGAAGGAGTCAGGACTTTTCTCTGGTTTCTGGCTTAGAAAATTTATTAGAAGTTGATTTTATTAACTGATGTTGGGAATAAAGGGGAAGTAGATTGTGGCAATGAGAGGAAGATGATGTTTGGTCATGGATGTGTTGAATCTAATATGAACATAGTCTTAGTTTTTAGGCATTTGAAATCCTGTTTTATTCCTGTGTCAAATGGGAGTGAATAGGTATCTCTTTTCCATTCAAGCAATTTTTATTGGTCTTAGTTCTGGATTACGTGGGTCCTGTAGTTGCAATTAATTTATATGCTATGACAATTTGTAGATTTATCTTTCTTGTTGCAATAAAAGTGCGGGGGAAATAAATAACAATGGAAGGAGAGAGACCACTGGAATTAAATAATTCAAACTTCATAAGGAAAATGGGAGTTATGGATAGATATCTAAGGAATGCTTATGTACCTTTACACAAAGATTTCTCATAGTTATATAGGTAGAAGAACCTGGCATGAATTAAATATAATTAATACTATTTTCTCTAATTTTTAATAGGTATGCATATATTAACTCATTCTTATTTTCTATCTCTTTCTAGTTGATCCTGAATTTTTAAAATTATTTTTATTAATCCACAAATCTTGTAAAGCATATGGTGCTACACCAAGCCGATACATGACCTTTTTACATGTGTATTCTGCCATTAGTAGCAGCAAGAAAAAAGAGTTATTAAAAAGACAGAGTCATTTGCAGGTATAATATTGGTAATATTTAATTATTTTATCTGTCTACAATCCATGTTGTCTGTGGCATATATTTAATGTAAATAAATATTGTACTAGATTAAATTCCTTAAAACAATCTCACTTACCTACCTATATTGCCCACTAGATGGTAGTAATGTTTTTGTTTTGTTTTATTTTTTTTTATATGGTATTTTTGTGATTTTATAGCTTATGGTGCTGTCTTTAAAAGTCTCTTTCACATAAAAGCATTCTTAAAAATTCAGAAAACTCAATTAAAACATATAGAGGATTATAGTTTATAATAAACATTAAAAGTAAAAGTATATTTTATAAAATATTCTATTGCTGTCAGTACATTCTGAACATTTTTCTTTATATATTTCTCTAATTACAGAGCTCAAAGTTAAATGTGGCATTCATATTCCAGTCTCAAAAGTTGTTAGCATTTCCTCTCCAGAGTTTTAGCTTCTCTTTGTTAGTGTAATAAACTAGGATTTATCTTAATTGGCAGTTATCTTTATCCTTCTTTCTAATGATTCACTTTTATTTATGTTAAGCCATTAACTCTACATGCTTTGGGAGGTTTAATTTCAGCAGATCACTTAAACTTGCTGAGTTGCAGCTTAATTTGGTCAGTGGTACTTGTGTGTGTGTATTAGATAAATATATCTTTAAAGACCCAGCACGGTGCCTGTCCTCTATGTTGGGAGCTCAGTAAATTTTGGTTGCATTCCACTTTTGCCATTAGTATTTCTCCAAATCTTATGACTCATATTAGAGAAAAGAAGGGATATTTTTCATGTCTATTATTTGGATTACTCATGGGCAGTGGGATGAAGTATCATAATTGCCAGACCAGTGTCAAATGACCACCCAAAGAATCGGTAAGGCATTTTGAATGACAGCCCACTGGAACCATATGTGAGGCTGTGTCTTATAATATAGGCATTGGACAGACAAATCCAAGTGTTGCCCAGTCAGTATAAGAGTGGCCCTTGAGTTCTTTCACCCAGAATGTGAGAATGAAAACTGGAAAAGGTTTATTGAGTTTTTTTCTTGTTTTCTGTTTTCTTTCTCATCTAATGCAGTAGATAAAACCCCAGTGTTTAAGCTATCAAATATATGTTGATCTGCCTGGTAGCGCAGTAGATATAGTGTCAGACTGGGCCGCAGAGGACACACGTTCTAAACCCTGAGGCTACCATCTTGAGCATGGACTCATCTAGCTTGAGCTCAGGCTCACCAGCTTGAGCATGAGGTTGCTGGCTTGAGCAAGGGGTTACTTGCTCTGCTGTAGGCCCCCCCCCCCCCCCCCGGTCAAGGCACATATGAGAAAGTAATCAGTGAACAACCAAGAAGACTAAGGAGCTGAAACGAAGAATTGATGCTTCTCATCTCTCTCCCTTCCTGTCTGTCCCTATCTGCCCCCCCCCCCGTCTCTCTCTCTCTTTCTCTGTCTCTGCCACACACACACACAAACACACAATATATATATATATATATATATATATATATATATGTATGTTGATCTGTTCAGTGTTAGTGTGATTTCTTTAAGGCCTTTTTTTCTTTTAAGCCTATGTGGATTATTTTATAACATCTCAATGATTATATAATCAAATAAAGCAGTATAATTCGCAATAAGAAAAAAAACCTACATTTACTTGTAAATGTTTTATACCTGTACATTTACACTTTTGCTTGACTCTTATAGGCTTTATTTACTATATGTGTATAAAATTTCTTTTTAAAAATATTACTAATCGATATTTTATTTCTGTAGGCTGGTGTATCTAAACTAAACGAAGCAAAAGCTCTTGTGGATGAACTGAACAGAAAAGCTGGAGAACAAAGTGTATTACTTACAACTAAGCAAGATGAAGCAGATGCTGCCCTTCAAGAGATCACAGTGTCAATGCAGGTGATATTTAGAGGAGCACAAAATGCCCATAGGGAGACCATTTATATCTGATTGTCAGTCAGACTGAGGAGCAACATTTTATGTGATTTAAACAATGTTGCTTATCTGTGCTGAGTCAACCTGATAGTATCATCTCCTTGATCTTTTGGAAGAGTATGTTTCCTAATAGTCTTTTAAATCATAACTTTATTCTCCTCAATCATATAATAATTTATCTAAACCCTTTAAATATAAAAATATAAACATTTAAAATTTATATAGATTTGTCTGTAAATAAGATTATTTGTTTACCATCGGCTACTTAAGTTGATATTTTCTTAAAATTACCTCTTTTAGGCTTCAAGGATTTATCCTGCCTTTAAAGTCTCAATATTTGTGAAATGTCCTTATTTATTCTACTTACACTTTTATGATTTTTTAAATATTTTGATTGCATCTGCTTTTATCCTTGCCTTTCTTTTGTTAAATCCTTCTTAAAGATTTCTCAGGTGTTCTTTTATATCTTCATACCTTCAGGATGCTCCAGCATATTACCTTACTAATTATTATTATTATTATTAAGTGAGAAGTGGGGAGGCAGAGACAGACTCTTACATACACCCTGACTAAGATCCACCTGGCAATCCCCCTACCAGGCAATGCTCTGCCCATCTGAGGCCGCTGCTCCATTGCTCAGCAACCGAGGTGTTTTAGCACCAAAGGGGAGGCTATGGAGTCATCCTCTGTACCCGGGGGCCGTCTTTGCTTGAGTCATTTGAGCCATGGCTGCGGGAGAGAGAGATAGAAGTGGGAAGGAGGGTAGGAGCAGATGGTTGCTTCTCTTGTAAACTCTGACTAGGAATTGAACCTGGGATTTCCACATATCAGTGGATACTCTACTGTTGAGCCAACTGGCCTGGGCCTACCTTACTATTTACTACTAACTACATACTGACCCTCACCAAATCTATCCTTTAAGTCCTTCAGCCTTAATTTCTCCTCTGAACTTCAGAGTCAAATATCTAATAATCTGTTAGACATGTTTTTATGGAAGTCTCATTAGCATTACAGTTTGAAAAAGATTCAGAACTGAACTCATAATTTTTCTCTTCTATACAGTGGTCCGTCATCTATCATGGGGGTTATGTTCCAGACATCCCCCGGTCCCCACAATAGGCAAAATCCATGAAGTAGCAACCTTATATTTATTTTATTATTTATATATATTTTATGGCTTTATAAACCCTCCCCACATTCTTATAAACTTTTCCCACACTGTTATTAACCCTCCCCATACTCTTATAAACACTTCCTATGCTCTTAAATACTTTCTATACTCTTAAACCTATGTAATTTTAACAACATGTAAAATTCTATATGAGTATTCACCAGTGGATATACTACAACTTGAACGATGAAGGTGATGGTGAATTAGCTGTGCAGTACTGGTGATGATGAAGGTGATGGCAATGAGATGAATGTACTGCACAGCCAAGAAGAGCATTGCAGCTCATCTGCTAAATACTACATATTTTATTTTGATTTAATATCCTTTTAATATGTTTTAATTAATTTTTTTTTATAGGGACAGAGAGAGAGTCAGAGAGAGGGATAGATAGGGACAGACAGACAGGAACGAAGAGAGATGAGAAGCATCAATCATTAGTTTTTCGTTGCCTTTGTGACATCATAGTTGTTCATTGATTGCTTTCTCACATGTGCCTTAACCGCGGACCTTCAGCAGACTGAGCAACCCCTTGCTGGAGCCAGCGACCTTGGGTCCAAGCTGGCGAGCTTTTGCTCAAGCCAGATGGGACCGCGCTCAAGCTGGCGAGCCCGGGGTCTCGAACCTTGGTCTTCCACATCCCAGTCCGATGCTCTATCCACTGCGCCACCGCCTGGTCAGGCATAATTAATATTTTTAATATATTTTTTATAGTTTGATATTTTCAGGTTAGAAAGTGCTTATTTTACTGCAAAAATAATTAAAATAATAAATATATAAAAATACTTATATACTGCAAAATCCTGCATTATAGCAAAAAGTCTGTGATACAAAATTGGATATATACAATTTAAAAATCTGTGATACAGTGAGAGACAATGAAAAGTGAACTATGATATGGTGAGGGATGATTGTATTCCTTTCCTTGGGTTTTGGAACTATAGTATAGCTAATTCAGACTGAAGTTAAATCATATTAGACTCCTCCCTCCTTAGGTCTTACATGTAATGAATCATTAAATTGTTAGTAATAACTCCTTGATTATGTATGTCTCAATGTTGGTGATTATTAAACTGACTTCAAGCCATACCAGGCAGTGGTGCAGTGGATAGAACATCAGCCCGGGACACAGAAGACACAGGTTGGAAACCTGAGGTCGCCAGCTTGAGCGCAGGCTCATTCAGCTTGAGTGCAGGCTCACCAGCTTGAGCCCAGGGTTGCTGGCTTGAGCATGGGATCATAGACATGATCCCATGGTCGCTGGCTTGAGTCCAGAGGTTGCTGGCTTGAAACCCAATGTTGCTGACTTGAGCCCAAAATCTCTGACTTGAACAAGGGGTCACTCACTCTGCTGTAATCCCCCAGTCAAGGCATGTATGAGAAAGCAATCCATGAACAACTAAGGTGCTACAATGCAGAGTTGATGCTTCTTATCTCTGTCCCTTCCTGGCTGTCTGTCTCTCTCACTTTCTTTCTTTCTCTCGCAAGAAAACAAAAGAAAAATAAAATCCAAACTTCAAGCATAATACCTCATTTATTGAAATTAACTAAAATATTTGCAAGACTAATATGAAGCATGTAATTAAAGGACTTCAAAAAGTATGTATCTCAATAAAAGTATATGGCACAAAATTTCTTAAAAATAATTAAGTTGAAAGACATGATTTAAGACTTATAGAGCCACAGTTATAAGGGAACTATCAGTATAATTTTTGGAGCTTATTTATTATTGGAGATCATTGGAGCATTCTGGAGTCTAGATATAGACTTGCACAAATGACTTTATACAAAAATGCCAATAAAATGGGGAAAGGACAGTCTTTTTTAAAAAATGGTTCTGGAATATTTGTATATCCACATGGAAAGAAAAACACTCATATTTTTACCTTAAAAATTATATTAAAATTAATTTGATACAGATTGTAGATATACATGTACAGCATAAAATTACAAAATTTTTGAAGAAAACCAGAGAAAATCTTTATGAGTTGAGTAAGGCAAAGATTTATTAGATGTGATACCAAAATAGAAGAAGAAAAAAATTGTTGTGTTGGACCACATCACAATTAAAAACTTCTCATTAAAATAAATTGTGAAGAAAATTAAAAGGGAAGTTACAAGCTGGGAAAAATTATTTATAAAATATATATCTGATAAATGACTTTTTTTTTTTTTTTTTTTTACAGGGACAGAGAGAGAATCAGAGAGAGGGATAGATAGGGACAGACAGACAGGAACGGAGAGAGGTGAGAAGCATCAGTCATTAGTTTTTCATTGCCGTTGTGACACCTTAGTTGTTCATTGATTGCTTTCTCACATGTGCCTTGACCGCGGGCGGGCCTTCAGCAGACCGAGCAACCCCTTGCTGGAGCCAGCGACCTTGGGTCCAAGCTGACGAGCTTTTTGCTCAAGCCAGATGGGCCTGCACTCAAGCTGGCGAGCTCGGGGTCTTGAACCTGGGTCTTCCGCATCCCAGTCTGACACTCTATCCATTGCGCCACCGCCGGGTCAGGCTGATAAATGACTTTTATCCACAATATAGAAAATATTTTAACTCAATAATAATAAACAATATAATTTTTAAAATGACTAAGAGATTTGAATATATTCTTTATGAAGGAAGACATGTGAAGGGTCATTTATTTTAGTTAATTTCAATAAATGAAGACATGTGGAGATTTGAAAAGCTACTCAGCATGATAGTCATCAAAAAATATAATCTACTTGATTTCAGTATTTGGCTTCATTCTAGTCCTTAACTGCTCGGTAATCCCAAATCCATAGATTTTTTTACTTAATTTCTTTAAAAGGTAATCTTTCATCTAGTCTTCTGCTTAGTCAGGAAGGGGAATGGTGTGACTCCACAAACTGCATATTTTCAAAATTAAAAATAAAAATTCTGACAAGACTTTAAAGCGCACCAACTAGCTATTCTCAAATTTCTATCAGCCATCTAGAACATTCTCTGCTAGTCTCCTAACTTGTTTTTTTTCTAATGGGGTGCCTCTCTGCCCAGTCACAGCTACCATCCTGGGATCATTCATCACCATCTGGTTTATTCCCTTGTCTCTGTGACGTTGTCCCCAAGAGCTTTGGGAGAAAGGATACATGAGAAACAAACTGAGATCTCACACATATGCACACTCTGCACTGTCCTTGGTTGGTCGGGTGGGTGCTGAGAATGAATAGAATTTTAGGTTGGGATATGTTTTACAGACATTGAAGGCATCGTTCCATTTATTTTTGTCTTCCATTGTTGTTATTGAAACACTGAAAGCTCTTTGAATTCCTGATCCTTTTGACATGAACTGTCTTTTTTCCTCTTAAAATCTTTTCTATCTTTGTTTTTCTTGCTGCGAGAGTTATGACTACTACCTTGGTTTAGGTTTATCTTCACTGTGCAGAACACTGTGTCAGTTCTTTCCAGCTGAAAACTTATTTTCTTCAGTTTTAGTAATTTCCTTAAATTATTTTCTTTCCTTTTCTTTCTTTTCTTTTTTTTTTGTGACAGAGACAATGAGAGAGACAGAAAGGGACTGACAGGAAGTGAGATGAGAAACATCAGTTCTTTGTTGTGGCACCTTAGTTGCTCATTGATTGCTCTTTCATATTAAATTATTTTATTGATAATTCCTTTTCTTCCATTTCTCTGTTCTTGCTTTTTAGAATATTATATTTTCTTAGAGCTTTTTGGTCACTTCTCTAATTTTCTTGTTTCGTAACCTGTTTTATTCTTTATCTATTTGCTCTATTTGCTTCAGAAGTTTCTCTCCTTTATTTTCTAATTCTCCTTCTGAGTTTTTCATTTCTTTTATATTATGTTTCAAGATTTTTTTAAAGCTTTTAAATGTTTCCTTTTGTCAGTGTTCCTTTTTCTTTTGTTTCAGTGTTGTAGTAAAACTCTACTTAGCAATCGGAGGATATTTTATGAAATTTCCTTTTTATTGAATATTTTATTTATTTTTTTGCTTCTCACTATTCATACAAGGGTCATTCTTTTTGTCTGGTCATCTTTATTGGAAATCTAAATACAGGAAGGGAACTTACATATCGAGAGCTTCACAAGAACATTATCTGGACTGATTTGAATTCCTTTAATGAGAAAAAGATTTCTCCTGATATATCAAAATAAACTCAAGGGCATGTGGTAAATTTTTAAAGGCAATATTATTTCCAGATAATTGATCATTATGTTCGAATTTATTATTTCCAATGTAATTTTATTGAGTTCCTGACCTGATAAATAATATACCAGAAAATCAAATATAGTTTTTATACTATTAAATTTTAGCACATTTTTTTCTCAAGGTAGTTTAGAACCAAATCAATATAAATATTTACTTAAAGCAGCAAGCCATTTTGATTGTTAAGAGTAATATGAAATACGAAAAAACTGAAGGCTAGAAAAAGGATAATACTGTTAATACTTACATATTTATAAAAGGACAATATTCAACTCTGTGTGTGCCTATGTGCTCTCAGACTAGTGAGCATTAGTAATATACACTGACTGTTGTAACACTCTTTCTCTGGGATACTCTAAGAAGAGGTTTTTCCAAGACTTTACTACTTGTATTGCCTTACAGAAAAATAAGTGCATTTCATGTTATGTTAATTAATTTTGCTTAATTGTAAATAGCAGAGATTTCTGTTTGTTATAAAAAAGGTAGTCTAGAGAGACAGTTTAAGTACAAAACAGCAACTTCTAAAGCTTATGACATAATGCAAGTGCAAAGTAACACAATGAGAGCTCAGAAAAGGATAACTTCTAGTTGGAAGAGAAAGTTAATAAAAGAAGAAGCATATCAACTGAGCCTTTAATGAGGATTTTGATTTTAGGAAATGGAGAAAATGCTTTCCTGTTTAGGAATGGTGGCAGAGATTCAAGGGTAGAGGTGCTGGTGGAATGTAGAAAATTTGACTGAGCTGGTAATGGGAAGGTGCCTGAAGATAAGAGTGGCATATAAGGAAAAGTTGGTTGGTTAAGCGAGTCTCTGTTTTGACTACAGATTGGAGCTACCTGGGAAGTCTTTAAAAATATCTGTGCTCTCGCTGCATCCAGACTAAGTATATCAACATATATGGAAATAGGACACAGGGCATTAATTTTGAAGCTCCCTGAATTTATAAGATGGTTGAGAACACTGTTGTAAGGACTTTTAACAGGATTCTTAACAGATTTCCTCATTGGTGTTCTGTTAGTATAAATAAACTAAATACAAACATTCACATTATTCTAGCATTTTTATATATGTAGGACTCTGATTCATGAGTAACGAATTCATGTATTATTAATATATAATTTAATGTGTTCTTTGAATTTTTACTAATTTTTACATATATTTGTCATCAAATTATTGTCATAATTTCAATTAATTTCTCTCTAAAAGATAGAAATGCCAACTTTTAATATACTAGATTCTGTAAGAATTTTAGTCTGTACTATTGGAATTATAAAAGACTTCATTTTTAGTTTCTTCTTTTATGAAATGAACATAATAATACTAACCTCTCTGGGTTATTTGTTGCAAGTGTTAAATGTGTATTATGATCACTTCCTAATTTATGCATTTCTGACATGTTTGGTTTTTATATAATCATTTAGTGCTTTGCTGTTCAAAACTATTAAAACAGTAAAGAGTAGCAACTTTCTGATAGTAAATGTAGAGTAATTGTATCATTGGTTTCCTAGGCACTTTAGAAATTCTTATGTCAACATTAGAAAAGCATTTAATAGAAAATGTCATTTTTAAGTAACATATTTTCTTGCGTTGGCCAGTGGCACAGTAGATAAAGTGTGATCCTGGAGTGCTGAGGTCACCAGTTTGATCCTGGGGATCTCCCAGTCCACTCCGCAGGTCACCAGTTGGAACTCTGGTCAAAGCACATATGAAAAGCAATCAATGGAATGCAAAACTAAGAAGAACAATGAGTTGATGGTTCTCTCTCATTTCCTCTCTCTCTCCCTACCCCCCTTCCTCTCTCTCAAAATATATAAATAAATAAAACTTGTAGTTTTGGTATCATGCTTTTAGATACTGAGTGCATTAAAATTTATCTGAATGTCATTTAAATATTTCTATAGGATGCTAGTGAACAGAAGACAGAACTTGAAAGACTAAAGCACAGGATAGCAGATGAAGTTGTTAAAATTGAAGAAAGAAAAAATAAAATTGATGATGAATTAAAAGAAGTTCAGGTAAGTTAGAAAAAGGAAACACTGTAAGAGTCATTTACATTTTTGGCTACCAGTTTTATATAGGAGTTTAAACATGATTTGCTTAAGTAGTTTTCTAATGGTATTATCAAATGTGGCTCTAACTGGAATATAAGTTGTAAAAGAGAAGCAGAAAGGAAAGTCTCCCAGAGAAGGAAGTAAATTAACTCATGGTAATTAAAAATAATCTTTGTTTTCCATCAATCATGTTATTTTGACTGTAGAGAAAGAAAAATGTAAGTATTTTTTTTTTTTGAGGTCTGTGGTCTCAATATTTATATTCTAACAAGTAGTAAGACCCATATATATTTTTTAGTTTAAATCTTGTACTTCAATTGTTAGTTTCAGTAGCTCTTTTCCTTTTCTTTGCCTTATTTTCCATTATTTAAATAATGTTTAAATTTTTTTTCTCTCTTAAACTCAGTGTTTATTTGTTTTTTTAAAATTAAGTTTATTGGGGTGACATTGGTTAATAGGATCACATAGATTTCAAGTGTACATTTCTATGATACACGGTCTGTATGTTGACTCACCCCAAAAGTCAAACCACTTTCTGTGACCATGTATTTAGCTCCCTCTGTCCCCACTACCCATTCCCCCTTCTTTCTGGTAATCGCCATACTGTCGTCTGTGTCTATGACTTTCAATTTTATATCCCACATATGAGTGAAATCAAATAGTTTTTAGCTTTTTCTGACTGGCTTATTTTGCTTAGCATATTCTCAAAGTAAATTAAAACAAGCTCTTAGGCTCATTTTCTGCAGACTTGACTAAATTCACTGGTCACATAATATAAATAGCCTTGAAAATGGCAACTTGTCTCAAAACAAATTAGATTTTCCAAATGAGACTGTTACACTTTTTGGTGGCAAGGACTCTTACTTTCTCATCTGGAGCTGAACTTTGTGTTTTAAAGCAATATGATATTGAACAGAAAGCATATTAGTAAATGGAGTAATTTTTATTTGAATGACAAATATTCAATAATTTTTAAAGAGCTAATAATTTTTTCATATGTATCTTTTGAAAGTAAAAATACCTCTTTTGTTGTTTAGCCTCTGGTGAATGAAGCAAAACTAGCTGTTGGAAACATTAAGCCAGAATCTCTTTCAGAAATTCGCTCACTGCGGATGCCACCTGATATAATCAGAGATATCCTTGAAGGAGTTTTAAGGTTGATGGGTATCTTTGATATGTCTTGGGTGAGCATGAAAAGGTAAGATTTTGAATTTGTGAAAAATGTTATTTCATCAATGAATTACACATTCCCTTTATTTTAAAATATTTGTTATATTGTTTCTCAGACTTCTTCATTTGATTACCTGGTTGTACACTTTGCCCTGATATTTTGAGATATTCTTTGTAACAAATACCAAGATCTATTATTTTCCTTTCTTCATCAGTGATTGTTAAAAGTGTGTAGAGGAGAAGAGGAAACCTTAAAATCTATAAGGATGTCTTAGTATCATCACTTACTTGGTCTTCACACAGTACAGAGCATTTTGTTTACTGCAGTTCACTGATGAAGAAAACAGAGTCACTAGTCTCAAAGAACCTTGCACTCTGCAGAGACAGAGGGAGCGGGAGCCTCGTAAATAATGCAAGAAAATGTATACTAGAAATGACAGGGCATTTGCTGAATATGCAACAGTGCAGCTTCATATTTTAACAATGTTGTTAAGATATTCAGTTCCATTTTAGGATTTAGGCTGATAGTAAAGTCCTTTTCTGTCTGGATATAGGAGAGGAGATTTAAGTTCAGTTAACACTTTATGTGCCTATTTTCCTATCTTAGAAAGCAGAAAAAAATTCTAGCATATCCTGGAACACATGAGTATCCAGTAGTTTGCATAAAGAGATGTGGGTAGAATAACAGGATTGTAATTATTTTATTTTAGTGCACCAGGTTATTCACAGAATATTAGGAAAACTTATGTATCTTTTTGGGGTTCCTCCTTGTTTAATAAAAAGAACTTGAATAGTTCATTTGAAGCTTATATATAAATTTCAGTCCCCTATATTTTTGTTAGCTAGTAGATTAACAGTATTGCATGCACCATTTTGTCAATTTAACATTTTGTAAGAAATAGCAAATTTAACCTCATTTGAAGTAATGTACTTTAATTTTAGTTTCCTTGCAAAAAGAGGTGTGAGAGAAGACATAGCAACCTTTGATGCACGAAATATTCCAAAGGAAATAAGAGGGAGTGTTGAAGAACTTCTTTATAAAAATAAAGGATCTTTTGATCCAAAGGTAATTTTTAAGAGTTATGCCATAAATCCTCTTTCCATACTATATAATATCCTGCTTATTAAAAAGTGATGACTTACCATTATCAAAGCTTAGGTTGTCTAATAACTGTAAGTTCTAAAGAAATAAACTCTACGTACTATATAGGTAGTAAGCAATCACCAGCAGAATTAGGTAAGCTGGAATCCGGAATGGAGGCAATTGGTGCATATTTATCATAAGTGATTTTCAAATATTCCTGTCCGCTATCAGTAGTAGGTTACCAGTCTGTTGTGTCTTAAGTTCCAACTTCCCTGGTGTGTTTTCCTTTCTTTCTGTGTACATGGCATATAAAAACAGGTACCTGTGTTAGGATACTGTGTTAAGTTTCAGTGAATAGTGTAAGTTCCGTGATTCTGGTATTTTTTTAGAGCCCTTATTCAAAATGTTATGTTCATCTTCTTTGATGCTTGAACATTGTTATGGACAGACACATTCATTATAAATGTGACAGAGTACTTACTATATCAATAAAACATCATTATACTAAAGACTTTATGATGTTCAAAAAGATTTTGGAGCAAAAACTAAGAAGTACTGTATTTTTAGCTCCATAAGATGTACCTGACCATAAGATACACCTAGAGTTTTAAGGAGAAAAATAAGAAAAAAAATATTCTGAACCAAATGGTGTGTTAAAATTTTTAATAAAATGCCATATTTTCACTGCATAAGCAGCACGAGCATTTTCCCCTCCACTTTTTTTTGGCGGGGAGAGTGTGTCTTATGGAGCGAAAAATGTGGTATCTTAATCAAAATAGTAATTCATTTTGTTTTTGTTTTAGCTGTAAACCAAAATCTTAATTTTGAGGGATGATTTATGAAATAAATGCTTAAGTAAAATATACCAGAATTAATTTTGCTTTTTTTAAAAAATTTTAATGGGTGACATTAATAAATCAGGCTTTTATTTGAAGTTAAGATGCTGGGCAACTTCTGATGTGTTTTCCAGAATGCTAAGCGTGCCAGTACTGCAGCTGCTCCTCTGGCCGCCTGGGTCAGAGCCAATGTGCAGTATTCCCATGTCTTGGAACGAATTCAGCCTTTGGAAACTGAACAGGCAGAATTAGAATCGTAAGTGACATATAGAATATAAACAACTCTAACATTTATTTTCATCAATTTGATGACTTAGTTATATAAGTAGGTTTTTCTTTTAGGATTTCTTGTCTATATCTAAGAAAGAAGGTTTTAGACATTTAGTAAGAGATTTATGTTTGTTTTTGCCTTGTAAGGTTTAGGAAATGTTTAGTATGTATTTTATTTATTTTTTATTATTTTAATTAGTTAATTTTTTAGGCAAGAAAAGGGGAGATAGTGAGACTCCTGCATGCACCCTGACCCAGATCCTCCCTACAACCCCATCTGGGACCAATGCTTGAGTACCAAGCTATTTTTAGCACCTAAGACTGGTGCACTCCATTGGAGCCATTTTTAGCACCTGGGGCCATGCTCAAATCAATCAAATCACTGGCTGTGGGAAAGGAAAAGGTGGAGCAGGGAAGGGGAAGGAGTGGTAAGGAGAATCAGATGGTCACTTCTGTGTGTCCGGACCAGGAATTGAACCCGGGATGCCCATACACCAGGCTGACACTCTTATCCACTGAGCTACAGGCCAGGGCTAGTATGTATTTTAAACAGAAACATTATCTGGGCAGGTGGATGAAAATTTAATTGTTTATTTCTGGGACTTAAAAAGTCTCAATTTGCTATTGCTACTAGGTCAGCATTGTAGTTTATCGCATTTGTTCTGATGCAGACTCAGAGGGATGTTGTGCTCGTGATTGTTTAGTTATTTGCATTATCTATTTTTATTCTAGACAAGGAGATTTTTAAACCCCTAAACTTCTTAATTTTCTTAATGTAATTTTGTAAAATTAATCATGTTAAATTTTTCATTATTTTAACCATATTAATATTTTCCACATCTGAGAAATATTTAACAAGTATATTTCTTTTCTTGTACACTTCTTTGTTATTCTTAATATTAATAATTGCCTTATTATTTTCAATTGATTACTTTTTTCTGTTTATATATCACATATTTATTCCTGGACTTCCTGTCAGACCTGAAAATATATTTAGAATCTATGTGTTCTGTTTATTTTTTCTTAGCATAACCCATACTAGAACTTTTCGTCCTTCTGTTTCTATGTGGATTAGTTCTTCCCTGGGCCTGCTGCTTACAGCCATTGAGAATTCTCTTCACCATTTTCCTGGGGATTACCTTTGTCTCTTTTCTGATTGTATTCTTTTATTATGGGCCCCTGCCTTTCTCTTTTTTATTTAGCCTTTCATTTTTCTAGAGCACCTCCTCCACATTAGCTTCCTAAGAAAGGATAAATGGGATAAAAATATTTTGATGTCTTTCAATGTCTTAAAATTACCTATAGCATATCATTGTGTGATCAAAACTTAGGCTGGTTTTACAATACTAGTCTAGAAATAGTTTAATCTGACAATTTTGAAGCCTCATTCTGTTGTAATGATTCTCAAAGTGTGGTTCCTAAACAGGGAGCACCAGTGTCACCTGGGAATTTATTGAAAGTACACATTTTTGGCCCTGGCCAGTTAGCTCAGTGGTAGAGTGTCGGCCCGACGTTTGGAAGTCCTGGGTTTGATTCCTGGCCAGGGCACACAGGAGAAGCACCAATCTGCTTCTCCACCCTTCCCCCTCTCCTTTCTCTTAACTCTCTCTAACCCCTTTTGCAGCCAAGGCTCTATTGGAGCGAAGTTGGCCCCTGGTCCTCAGGACAGCTCCAGGGCCTCTGCCACAGGCGCTAGAATGGCTCTGATTGCCGTGGAGCAACAGCCCAGATGGGCAGAGCATCGCCCCCTAGTGGGGCTTGCTGAGTGGATCCCGGTTGGGCTCATGTAGGAGTCTTTCTGCCTCCCCACTGCTTCTTACTTCGGGGGGAAAAATAGTACACATTTTTGAACTTCAGTTATACTTAGTGAATCAGATAAACGGCAAGGGATGGGGGCCTTACAGTCTGTGTTTTGACAAGACCTCTGGGAGACTTCACACAAATGCCCAGCAGTATGCACCAATTTGGCCTGACCATTTGATAGCTACCTCTTTTTTTTTTTTTAATTTCTTTTTTTTATTATTCATTTTAGAGAGGAGACACAGAGAGAGAGCGAGAGCGAGAGAGAGAGAGAGAGAGAGAGAGAGAGGAGGAGCTGGAAGCATCAACTCCTATATGTGCCTTGACCAGGCCAGTGCAGGGTTTTGAACTGGCGACCTCAGTGTTCCCAGGTTGACACTTTATCCACTGTGCCACCACAGGTCAGGCGATAGCTACATCTTAATGCTTGTGAGTATTTTGGAGGGAAGAGGTCAGTCATTTCTGTAGAGTAATCCTCATAGCTTCCATCTAGGGTGTGAGTAGGGGTGCATGGAGGTGACGGGAGGGTATGAGCTTAACTTTCAGGATTGTGTTAAGAACACAGTTCACTGTCAGTCAGGGAGGCAATCTGAGTAAAACTCTATATAATATCTACTATTAAACAATCCTTCATATTTAGCTCTATTATTATCTTCAGAGGTACCTGTTGTCTGCATGTCATTTTAAAGTTTTTTTAGCTTCTCTTCCTGAAGATATTTAACTTTTGGTCTTTTGCATTCTTGTATTTTAGTTATCACTTTTCAAAATTTTATTAAATTTTTCTTTTGTAATATTTTTCTCCATTATCTTTCTTCTTGTTCATTTATATATTTTTCATTGGTTTTATTTGTTAGAGTTTTAGAAGGGAGAGAAGATAAATGACTATGTTTACCATTTTATTCTAGTAATCTGCGCACCCAAGCGTTTTTAAATACAGACTCCGGAAAGTGGTATAGTTAACTCAGAGAATATATTTTTACTTTGAGCATTGCTTTTCAAATCGAAGTCTAAGTAAAGTTATGACTACTGGATTAATGATTATTTTATTTTTACTTATTTATTACAGGATTGCATTTTAAGGTGCTATTGCTGCATTTTGTTGATATCTAAAATAGAATGACTTATAAAATTGAATTTTATTTTAGAAATTTGAAGAAAACTGAAGACAGAAAAAGGAAACTAGAAGAGCTTCTTAATTCTGTTGGTCAAAAAGTATCAGAACTCAAAGAGAAGTAAGTTAAGTTTTAAAGTGTATTTTGGGTATTTGAAAACATACCTCAATTACTTTATTTTTGAAAATCTTAGTTATAATTATTATTTTCACTTGTTATTTATCATTCTAAAATTGGGAAAGGTATAAAGTAATAGAGTATTTTTTTAAGTTTCTATGATAAGAACAAAAATATTTTAAATTTCCATTGGTATAGTTGTCACACTATATGTATTTATTTCCAAGCATTGGAAAATTGAGCAAGATAAATCAAATGTAATTAGTTTATGCTGAGAGCATTTGCATTTGGTATTCCTCTTTCTTTATTGATTTGACTTTAATAATTTAGACTTCCTTATTTCAGATGATGCTATTCTGTAATTATCTCAAGGATGTATGATCACATGAAAAAGAAACCTATTACTTTAACTTTGTGTTTTTTGTGTTGAAAAATATTCCATGTGCAAATGTTGGACTTGAATTTAAGGATCATTTATGAATATTATCAATCTTAAAACCTTTCATGTACCTCTGGGTTTCTGTGATTGATATTTAATGTAGGATAAAAACATTAGTATGGGAATTATTATAAATGTGGGAATTTTTTTCTTTAAGAATAAAGATTTAAAAACAGAGAATATAGTAGTCCCCTCTTATGTTCAGCGGATATGTTTTAAGACCCCCTCTTGATGCCTGAAACTGTGGATATAACCAAAGCCTATTTATACTGTGTTTTTTCATATATATATATATATATTTATATATTTATATGTACATATGATGAAATTTAATTTATGAATTTGGTACAATAAGTATTAACAAATAATAAAATAAAACAATTATAACAATATTTCATAATAAAAGTTATGTGAATGTAGTCACTGGGTTCAGGAGATCCCTTGTTGAAGCCTTCACATTTATACATTGCTTCCTGGGGTAACATCAATCATGACACATTTTCTGTTTATGTCTCCTACTCCAAATTTGTGCATAAGTTTGTAGTTTGAAGTGCAACAGCAAAACTAGTATGAATTTTTTTCTCTTTTTTAAAATTTCATGGATAGAAGATTCATTCATACTATAAAATCTGTGATGGTGAACCTGTAACATGCATGTCAGCACTGACACGTGTAGCCATTTTCGATGACACGCAGCCACATGTGGCCACATACCAGAGAAGTATGGGGCCGCATGACGAGAAAGAGGTTTCATCCTCGGCTCCTGCACGGCCAGGTGTAGTAGCTGAGGATAAAACATTTGCTGTAGTGTAGACACTCTGTGCCGGAGGTCTGTAGGCCAAAACAACAGAACTCCGGCACGGAGCGTCTAGTTCTGGGAATTCCGGTTAGGCCGTTTTACTCGAAGTGACACACCACCCAAGTTATGCTCAGTTTTTTGGCAAGTTTTGACACACCAAACTCAGAAGATTGCCCATCACTGCTATAGATCTTAGCAAACTCAGCATACAACTTTTTTTTCTTTTCTTACAAATAATTTAAGAACTTACACATTTTCACTTAAACAGAGCACTTACAGTTTCTCTTTGGCATATTCGTCCTGCCAGCATCACTACTTCTGTACTTTGGGGCCATATTGAGTAAAATAAGTGTTATTTGAACACAGCACTCTGATACCCGACAGTCTATCTTATGAGTGTGGGTAACATATAGAGCAGGTAGGTGTCCCCAAACTACGGCCCCGTGGGCTGCATGCGGCCCCCTGAGGTTATTTATCCGGCCCCCGACGCACTTCCGGAAGGGGCACCTCTTTTATTGGTGGTCAGTGAGAGGAGCACAGGATGCATCCACACCCATAGTTCCCATTGAAATACTGGTCAGTTTGTTGTTTTAAATTTACTTGTTCTTTATTTTAAATATTGTATTTGTTCCCGTTTTGTTTTATTACTTTAAAATAAGATATGTGCAGTATGCTAGATTTGTTCATAGTTTTTTTTATAGTCCGGCCCTCCAATGGCCCTCCAGCTGGCCCCCTGTGTAAAAAGTTTGGGGACCCCTGATATAGAGTGTGGAGACACTGGAAAAAAGGGATGGTTGACTTATCATCATGACACAGCTGGATAGCCTGAAATATCTTCAGACTATTCAGAATGGCTCGCTATTTAAAACATATGAATTATTTATTTCTGGAATTTTTCATATAATATGTTTTTTACTGTGGTTGGTTGCAGGCAGCTGAATCTGTAGAAAGCAAAACTACAGGGGAGACTACTGTGTGTGATTAGATATAATGTGTTACCTTTGCTTTCTGTTTTATGTGTGTCCAGTATTTATTGAGTAGTTGAACTGTACATATGTCAAATGTTGTACTAGGCACTTTGCATATTTATTTTTTAGAACTTAAAAAACAATACTGAAAGCTGGATATTCTTTTATTTTTCATATTAGAAAGCTGAAGATTAGAAAGGCTATTTTTGCCTAAGTTGAGCAGCTAGTAAATGATTAAGCTAGCATTGGGTTCTAGGTTTGTCTAACTCCATAAAGTTCCTGTTTTTAATCACTATACAATACTAACAACGTTTTTGGAAGAGTTCTTCGAGAGACAATAGATTGTACTGTAAATTTTATAGAACTTAGTATCAGACACACCCATATACAGATTTTTAGATCATGCACTAATTATTGGTGAGACTTGTGTAATAATCTGTTTGGATACGTTTCCACATCCTAGGCATTTTGTAGGTTTTTATGTATTTATTAAAATACTAAGTAATTATGTGGAGTATTACTAATATATTTAATAAAATAAATTTTTACAGGTATTTTTTAAGGAAAATGATTCAAAAGAGTTATAAACTTTGGTGAATGGGGCCCTAGCCAGTTGTCTCAGTGGTAGAGCATCGGCCTTGCGTGTGGAAGTCCTGGGTTTGATTATCTGTCAGGGCACACAAGAGAAGCGCCCATTTGCTTTTCCACCCTTCTCCCTTTCCTTTCTCTCTTCCCCTCCCACAGCCAAGGTTCCACTGAAGCAAAAGTTGGCCCGGGCGCTGAGGATTGCTCCATGAACTCTGCCTCAGGTGCTAGAATGGCCCCAGTTGCAATGGAGCAATGCCCCAGAGGGGCAGAGCATCACCCCCTGGTGGGCATGCTGGGTGGATCCCAGTCCAGAGCATGTGGGAGTCTGTCTGTCTGCCTCCCCGCTTCTTGCTTTGGAAAAAATATGAAAAAATTTTTTTTGATGAATGGTCATATAGGGAGAGAATATATATAATGGACTGGATATTTGAGGTGAATTTAAAATTTTTATTTATATATTTTTAAAATTTAATTTTATGTTAATTTTAATTGGATTTTTGGAATGACATTGGTTAGTAAAATTATATGTGTCAGTTGTACAGTTCTACAAATCATCTGTTCATTGCACTGTTTACCACTGCAAGCCAAGTGTCTGTCCATCTCCATTTATCCCCCTATATTTTCCTCTAATTCTCTCCACCCCCCTTTTCCTCTGGTGATCACCATACTGCTGTCTGTGTCTATGAGGTTTTTGTTTGTTAGTTTGCTTAATCCTTATATTTTTGGTAACTAGTTATTTAAAGGGATGAGAGTGAGGAGTGAGGTAGGAATAAGCAAGGCAAATGGAACATACTGAAGAAGGACACAGCAGATGAAGGATGGAACATTTTCTGAGAATAAATACTCAAGTGTTTACATATAGTTTTGTTGGACTGAAATAGAAGGAAACAACACTGAAAAAATTAATTGGATCTATCTAATGACAGGGTCTTGAATGTCAAATTTGTACTGTAGATGAGCAACCTGTGAGAATTCTATGCACACACAAAAACACATATTGGTATATGTGCCTGTTCTATTAATGATATTTTGAACACAAATATTATTAATGAAATTCTCATATAAAAGTTCACTTTACTGCCCATGGTAATTTAATCAAATCTCTCTTAAATTTCTTTTCCTTTAATGTTTTCATAGATTTCAGAACAGGACTTCAGAGGCTGCCAAACTTGAGGCTGAAGTAAGCAAAGCACAAGAGACAATTAAAGCTGCAGAAGTCTTAATTAATCAGCTTGATAGAGAACACAAGAGATGGAATGCACAGGTTTGTGTGAGAGAGAAAGATCATAAAAGGGCTTTTTAAAAAACATACAGGATTCTATAATGTAATGTATTTGTTAAAATAAAATGGAGAGAAATATCCATTAACTTCAGTTGGCTTAGCATAAATGATTTAAATATTAATGGCTGTTATGTGAATTAATCTTTAAGCAACAAATCTTTATATGAATGGATTTTAGACGAAGCAACCTATTCCTCTTTTTCATTTAAGTGACTGAGGGGAAAGGCAGGGATGAAAAACAATGTTGGATAATGGAGTATTTTATTCTTTAGAGATATTTTTCAACCTACCTTTACCAGGACACTAATCTTAGGATTTGACACTGTTAGCCATTTATTTCTTCTTGACATGCTCTATTAAAGTGTTCTCTCTTGTTTTTGATTGTTTTTCATTAACCAGTTGGATTCCTTACCTCACCACATTCTCCTCATCTGCTCATTCAGTGTTTGATTGGTCTCAGTATTCCTCCCTCAACTCCTTTCTTTGCAACTATTCAGGGGTTATTTCATCCAGAAGAATGTCACCTATACTATGATGCTGACCAGAGCTGTATTTCTGGACTGCTGAGTTTTAAATTCGTATTTCCAACTATATTTTAGATATTTGCATTTAAATGTTTTGCGAAGTCAAACATGTCCAAATTAACTGATTTTCTCATCCCAACTCTCTTCTATTTCTTATCTTTCATAGGCTTCTTTCTTGTAGGTATCAAAATGAAAAATATGTGGTTGTCTTAAATTCTTCTTTGTTTACTTGTTCTAATCCATTTGCACATATCTCTCATATTTGTCTTTCATCCTTAATGCCAGTTCTTTTCTGTTTTGATCCTGAATCTCCCAGCTTAGCTCACTCCACTCTAACCTTTTCATTGGTTCATTCTTTATTTGTCAATTTAATTATCTTTTTAAAACCTAGTCTACAACATCACTCACTGCCCTGTTTAAACACTTTCAGTGGCTCATTATTACCACAGGTTAAAATAGAAGCTCCTTCACAGGACACTAGAGACCTTTCACAATGTTTCGCCCTTCCATCTCTCCCTTTCTTTCATTTCTCTTATATTGCTACTCTTTCTGCTCAAATATATGTACTAGCCTCACTATGCTTCTAACTAATGGGTCTCAATGATTTGTTTTGTGCCTTTGTTCATGTTCTCTGTAACTTAATTGTATTTTACGAAGTGATGCTAATTCACAGTACATTTTTAACTATGAGATAAACGTGCTGCTTTTGTTAAAATCATTAGGAACTTTCAATGACAAAATATGTATGTATCTTTACAAACATATTGGGGTTTCTTACATTTGTTTAATTTAGCAGGATCTAAGGTCCTGTTGATATTTTACATTTTGACAATTGTATTCAAGATAGGGATTATTATTTTTAATCTATGAATGATTTTTTTTCTATAGTCAGAACTCTAATTTATGCAGCTGTTATTTTTGCCATATTAAAATGTATTCATACATCACTTTCTCTCTCTCACTTTTCCAGGTTGCAGAGATAGCAGAGGAGTTAGCCACCCTTCCTAAAAGAGCTCAGCTAGCTGCTGCTTTCATTACGTATCTTTCTGCTGCTCCTGAGGATCTGAGGAAAACCTGTTTGGAAGAATGGACCAAGGCAGCTTGCCTTGAAAGTTAGTATTTAGTTATACATAAATTTGAAATTTCAAATAATATGTATCTTTTGTTTTTTGTCATTTTGCCTTTTTTAAATGATAAAAATTTTCTGTAAGTTAAAACATACCATAGGTATTTAGATTTGCTGAATTCTAAATATGTTCTGAGACTTGTTTTGTTATAATGATTTTTCTGTTCCTAAAATAATTCTATAAATCTGAGACCAATGAATTATTTTTGATATTGCATTATGAAGTTAAATATTTTATTGCTTTAGTTTTTGTTTTTATACTATTCAGTGAGAGGAGGGAGGCAGAGAAACAGATTTCTGCATGCACCCCAACCGGGATCCACCCAGCAAGCCCATCTGGGGTGTTGCTCCGTTGCTCAGCAATCAAGCTCTTTGTAGCACCTGAGGTGGAGGCCATGGAGCCATCCTCTGCATCCAGGCTGCTCACTCCAGTCGAGCCAGGCTGCGGGAGGGGAAGAGAGAGGGAAAGACTGAGAGAAAGAAACAAGAGGGGGAACAGTGGAGAAGCAGATGGGCACTTCTCCTGTGTGCCCTGACTGGGAATCAAACCCAGGACATCCACACACCAGGTTGACAATGAGCCAACCAGCCAAGCCTTATTACTTTAATTTTTTACAGTAATTTTATATCGTGAGATTCAGGAACTGCAAAATTACTTGTGAATTTTGTGCTTTTCACAAATTATTATAGTTGTGAAACATTTATTTAATAGATAATATATAAATTAACTGAGTTCCAATTTTTTGCACTTTTTTTTGTAAACTTATTTTCTCCTTAGCTTCTGATACTAAATGGGGAAGAATGGATTTAATATTTAAGGTGGTTATGAGGTTTTTATTTGAGTATATTTTAATTAGTTGTATCCTCTTGTCATTGCAAGATTGTTTTACTAAAATATTACTGGTATCTTTAATTTGACAGAATTTGATCTAAGGAGATTTCTTTGTACAGAAAGTGAGCAGTTAATTTGGAAAAGTGAAGGCCTACCATCAGATGACCTTTCCATAGAAAATGCTATAGTTATCTTACAGGTAATTAATCAATTTTAGGTTTTTCATTATAAGTATTTCTTCTGAATGTTGATCTAAGGAAGTACCTTCTTCAAATTCTTTGGCTTTCATATTCTTCTCCTATTTACATAAAAATGAAAATATTTTTCTAATGGAAGTCCATTTATAATTCAGGTGGTTAATCTATAATTTTTAGTATAATTCATTTTTACCTTAATATAAAGTTATAAACTGGCTTTATTTTGTTGACAAAATATTCTAAATTGAACTCCCTAATAATAATAGAGATATTTTAGTAATACCTGATTCATTTGGTTGTATAGTTTCTTCATCTAGCATGTTTGATTTTATGTTTTTATTGTTTTGTAAAATAAAGTTATACAAAGTGAATTAAATAAGTTTTGGCTTATACATTAGATATGACTGTATGCATATTTTGGACAATTGTCCTTTCACATAATGTGTGTTTTTCAAAAATCATTTAAACTTGAAATTATTATAACCTTATTAGCAGTAAATGTGAAAAACAAATTTTAAATCATGTATACAAACAGGTCATTTCTTTGAATGAAGTTTGATTTTTACCATTAACTTAGTTTACCGTTCTGTTCTAGAGCTTGGAAGATAATTTTTTTCCCCTGGAAAATATTATTTTTCCCTCTTCTTTCTATCTTAATAGTTTATATTCCATAATATCCATTTTCTCTTTCCTCTCTGTGAACCCTTCTCTCTACCCCACACCATTTCCTTATTCCATAACTCCAAAGTCTCAAAGAAAACATGAACAATAAATGCTCCTCTTTATGTAACATAGGTATAGTATTTTAGATTTGTATTGTCTGCTATGTTCATTCCTGGATAATTTAGTTTCGTTAGTCTTATTAATCAGCTGATGTATTTTGGCTTATCACATTGGTATCTTACCAGTAGATAAGTTGCTGATCAAAGATTAAACAGTTTTGTCATTTTTAAATTTGGCTTGACTTGTTCTATAATTTATTTTTTTAACATCTTTTATTATTTTTCACACTAGAATAAAGGATTTGGAATTCTAAATGTGTATGTAAATAAATTCATTGTATCATTATAAACTATGTGATTTTTATTGTTTTATATTCCTTCTCTAAGAATTTGTAATCAACTCATAATTCTTTTTCAATAATCTATGAAAGCAATCATTTTCAGATTTAAAAAACACCGTATAAATATTCTTCTCTTTATTTTATAAGTAATTTGGCAATTGCAATGAGCTTTTATATAACATATTTATCACAATTTATTTTTACTGATGATAATTTAATTTTTCTTATACAATTACTTTTGTATTCTGAATTATCTATAAATGTAAGAATAGGAGAAATTGTTATTAAAGTTAATTTTGATAAGGTTAGATTTATATTTAATATTTCCAGATTTCTTAGAAATAGTTATATGCATTTATATGTCAAACCAAAAACCATTTGGAAAATTTGTTAGGATAATTAATTATTTTGTTGAAATGATTTTGCCATTATGGTCAATGCTGTATCTCAGTTATGAAGTGTACTAGATATAGAATAAGCTATTATGGTTAAGGGTGTGATCGAATAGCACATATCTTTAGTGTCTTATTCACATCACCACATGGTGTAAGTGAAATTAGATCTCTAAATATATACAAATTGGATTTCTGTGAAGTCTTTCCTGAGAAAAAATGGCTAAATGTAGTGAATATTTTTTTTTTTTGAATCAGATATCATATCTCCTTGGTAACTCTACTAGAGCTTCTCTGAGTCTCCCTCTCGGTAGAGGTTTTCCCACGTTTAAGGCAGTAGTCGCCTATGTATTGGTGCTAGGAAAAGCCTATTGTGTCAAAATTATTCCTCATGTATTGGTGCTAGGAAAAGCCTATTGTGCAAAATTATTCCTTTATTTGTCTTACAAAGATGCTTCAAAGTCTCATATTTGTGTTAAGCTAAATATTGAAGTGCATGTATTGTCTGGGAGAGGAAATAGTCAAATAGTTATCCATCACTGTCCTTGTAACAAGAATTAGTTTTATTAGGATAGGTGAAAGCTTCTAAAAACCTATGTCCTTGTAGAGCAGGGGAAGAGCTTGCTCATGATGACCTCATGTCCAGGATTGCTATGATTTATGCATATTGTTGTGATATAATTATTAATAGTTTTCCTTTTACTCTCAAAAGTGTCCTGGTTTTGGTAATATAGTTATAATTATATGACATTTTTAGTATTGTGCGATTCAGTGGAGAATAGAGAGAGTATAAGGTGATTAGAAACTAGAAAAGTGTGAGTGAAAGAAGATGGAAAGATGATTAATTTAAATATCACTGTATAGTATTACATTTTTGTTTTGTTTTTATTTAAATCTTGCAGCATTTTATATTTTTCTTGGGAATAGATATATTGAGTACTTGATTTTCACTGTATATAGACAATTCCATTTCAAATTAATTTTTTTAGACCACTCAGAATTTCTGAGATTACTTTTCCTTCTTGCCATTCAATATATGATATGATGAGGAAATGCAAACTAATTTAATATTAGCCTAAAGAATATGAAATTATGAATGTAAATTACATAGGGAATTGTTTTTTTCCTCCAAATAAATCATAAATAAATGATAATAATTAATACATGTAGTACTTACTGTGTTGTGCACATATTATTATTTAAGAATTAATAGAGGTAAAACACTTCAATACTTAACTCATTGAATTTTCAGATCAACCCTATCTTGTAGATACAGGAATTAAAGCACAGAAGGGTTAAGTTGCTGTCCTAGGTCACATAACTGTAAAATGGTAGAGCTAAGATTCAAACACTGCCATCTACTACTCAGTCTGTGTTATAAAACTGCCTCTCATACCTGTGCATATGTGTGTTTCTGTATATCTTTATTAATTTTGCATTATTCCTGTTATATAGTTCTTAGCTCATCTTAGTTTTATTTATAAAGTGTTTCTAGTCTCTCACAGGTATTAAAAATAAAAATAATAGTATAGAATATCCTAGATATTTTAAAATAATCTCTTTCATAAAAATCTTCTGTCCAATTGCCCTTCTTCCCAGGAAGAGAAGATTTAAAGTAGATATCGTGTATCTCTAGCCTTTGACATCTGTTCTGACCTCCTGACCTCTAGTTCTAACTCCTGGTCAAATATTATCTGGAGCTCCCTTTCTAGCTAGTTCAAGCTCTGTCTCATACTCATCATCATTATATTAGTGGAAAATCTTTCAGTGGCCAAGTACAGGACATTTAAGCAAAGAAAAAAAGAAAGAAAAAAGGAATTGATGCCTTTAAAGAACTGAGATGTTCAGAAAATTGGGACTGGCTTTAGGATTCAAATGATTTTTACCAGGACATCATTCTTGGTCTCCATTTGAAGACCTGGATTCATTCTCAGATTCTCTCAACCCTGGTTAAGGATCATTATTGGTGATTTCAGACTTACATTATCAAAATGTATGTTCCCAGACTAAAGATATGTCTTCACCTTCCACCCTCTTCCTTTCTTGTCCCTCAGTGCATTTGTCATCATCCCAAAAGGTTTCTAATTGGTAGCTTGAGTCGCTTGCTCGCCCCTTGAGTGTAGTGCTAGATGATTGACAATCTCATCAGAAATACAGTGAGTAGACAAAGGTGCTATCCACTCTAATACTTTTTCTCTTCCTCCCCTACTCCCTATAAACTGCTTCTCACTTATTTCCTACTGGTATAGATGTCACAATCTTGGCACAGTAATGAAAGCTGAAAATCTGCAATGCATTCTCACTGAAATTTATATTTAGTTACTTATTCAATGAGTCTTGTGAAATCTGTTTTCAAGGATATAATGGTTTTGTTCTGTTCTAACCACATCCACTGCCAGTGGCTTCATTTAGGTTGTCATTATTTTTTACCTGAATAAATACATTGTTAGACCAGTTAGTCCGTTGCCCTCAGTATCACTTCCTTTACTGCTGTTGTAGTGATAGTTGTAATTGTTAATCTGATCATGATAGTCTCTAGATTAATATATTTAAGTACTTTCAATTCCCTGAAGTATAAAAATTTTATCATTCTTAAATATGACATGAAAAGTTCTTCGTGATAAGAAAGACTGCGATTATTCCTGCCATTTGATATACAGCATCTCTGCCTCCATTTCTTTTTTACTCCACTGTGCCAAACTACTGTTAGTTTTCCAAACATGAGCAGGCTCTTTGTTCCTCTCTCCATCATGCTGTCGTACTTGCCTGAAATGTTTTTCACCTCTTCGCTGTACTAAGTCCAATTTCTCTTTCTAGTTTGACTTGAATTGCTTTCTAGCAGCTTCTCCTGACTTCACCTGTGATTCTTTAGAATATTGTGTACTTTTTCATTATAAAATTTTTATTTTTATTTTTTATTGAATGTGATGTCATTAAGTGTAATGGGATGTGTCTTGCTAATTTCTGATTGCTCACATTTTCTTCCTGTGGTGTTATGCAACATATGGTAGATGAATGAATAAAAGTTTGGCAATTTTGGATCTATTATAATTTGTTAACACTTTTAATCGTGAAACACAGACCTAAAATATGCCTTAGAGATTTTATCTAAATCTCTCTGTAGAAGTATAAATAAATGAATGCAAACTTATGAACTTATGAATACTCTTTCAAATTCTTAAGACTATTTTCTGCACTAAAAACATGAAATTTTATCTTCTTTTTTTTTAACTGCATCAGATCATTGGTTTAAAATCATGGGTAAGAACTTCTTAAAACAATTAAAATAATTATTTCCATGGTTAGACAAAATCTAGTCAACTGGTGAAATGTTTGCCATTGAATGCTAACATGAAAAATGATCTAAAACCTAGCTATAGTAGGTTTCATACTTAAGAGGATCTTTGCTAACCCTCTCATTTTGTGGGAATAGCAGATTTATATGATGGAGTGATAAGTGAAACTTTTAGTAACAGATTCTGGATGAAGGTCACACAGTGGTAACAGTGAGGGAACTGGGATGGGAGCAGTGCATTCTGGGTGCAAGCAGAAAGCAGGTGTCTCGTCTGGAGAGAAATTTAAAATAATGAGAAAGCTGTTCTAAACTCAATCAGCTCTTTGTTATCACTACATGCTGGTGATTTTAAACAAAGTTGCTGGTAAAATTCTCTTTGTCCCTGGGGCACATGGTCCCCATTACCCACCTCCTTGATATGTTACTGAAATAAGATCTTGCTCTTATTAAACATATCTCAGTTCTAAGTTTTTGTTTGACTTTACTGTTATCCCTCTAGCACACAACTATATTACAATTTTCAAATGTGAACATTTAAGAAAAATTAGATCAGCCATTGTTATCTAACTCTGATATACTAGGTATCAATAATTATTAGATGAGTTTTAAATTTACCATATATAAATTGATCATTTATATATATAAATACCTATCTACGTATACATATATGTATATATGTGTGTGCATATGTAAACAATTATATACATATAATTGGCTTCTTTTCAACTGCTAAGTAGCACTGGGTGTTGGGCACTTTCACTCATTTCTAACTTTATGTTTGTTTCAGAGTTTAATTAGTGCAGGGTATTTTATAATGTATTTAGTTCCTAGGTTATTAAGTCTTAAATTATAAACTATGTGATTTTTTTTCTTCCAGGACACTTCTTTCATAATATGAACTATGTACTGCTTTATAACACTGTCTGTTACTGTGTAGTAAATGAGACTCTGCTTACTTTACTGTGGTTAAATTTAATTACCTAAAATTAATTACTGATCACTCTAAAATTTATTAATGTGTCCTCTCATGCAGTTGAAAACTGTGCCTTTAATTCTTCCTCATGGTTGTATATTTATATTATCCAAAGCTTAAATGAAAAGCTAACTCAGTAATTGATAAATAAATTTTAGGAAATTATTTCCATTTAATAAAAGCTTATAATTTCTTTTTGAACTAGAGTCGAGTATGCCCATTTCTTATAGACCCTTCCTCCCGAGCTACAGAATGGTTAAAAACACATTTGAAAGACTCACGATTGGAAGTTATTAACCAGCAGGTGTGTATAACTTATAACTTAGATAATGGCATCTTAGAAAAGAACTCTATGTCTGTAATCAGATAACATTTTTTGAGCTGAGTCCTATTAACTCACTTGCTATGGGACATGGGAAAAGAAATGTAGCTCTCTTAGCTTCAGTTTTCTAGTTTGTAAAAAAGAGATAAGAGTATTTGCTTGTGCCTGACCAGGCAGTGGCGCAGTGGATAGAGCGTCAGACTGGGATGCGGAAGACCCAGGTTCGAGACCTCGAGCTCGCCAGCTTGAGCAAAAGCTCGCCAGCTTGGACCCAAGGTTGCTGGCTCCAGCAAGGGTTTGCTCTGTCTGCTGAAGGCCCGCAGTCAAGGCACATGTGAGAAAGCAATCAGTGAACAACTAAGGTGTCGTAACGGCAATGAAAAACTAATGATAGATGCTTCTCACCTCTCTTCATTCCTGTCTATCTGTCCCTATCTATCCCTCTCTCTGGCTCTCTCTCTGTCCCTGTAAAAAAAAAAAAAAAAAAAAAAAAAAAAAGAATATTTGTTTGTATCCTTGTAAGTGCAGGGCATTGATTTAAATCCTGGGAATTTAATGGTGAGTAAAGTAGTCACAGTTCCAGCCCTTGTGGAGATGACAGTCTAATAGGTTAGAGAAACAAGTAATGAGCATTTACACTAAATTGTGATTGAAGGCACAAGTATAAGATCTTATAGAAATGAGTTAATAATTTAGCTTGGAGAAAGCCTCCTAGACTTTTTGTATGCCTGCTGTTTCTCTCAGTGTCTCCTATAATTTCTTGTTTGTGTAACTCACCAAGAATATCTTTGATGTGTCCTAAGATTTGACATATTGTCAGTGAAGTTTAATCATATTCTTTTGGGTTGTGACTTATCACTGTCATATTTATATTTATGTTTCCAAGGAAATTTTTTTTGGCCAGTTTATTGTTATTTTTTTAAGGAAGGCCTAGTGTATGATTAATTTTCATAACTATTCTTCAGGTGATTGAAAAATTACCTCTTTAAAATGTATTTCACTTATCAAATGGGCATATTTACCTCATTTGTGCTAAGAATGATTGTAAATTTAATAATACACATAATACTTTAATGTCAATGCTATGCAACAGGAGATCTTAAATAATTATTACTTCATATATTTATTTTAACCACAGTTAGAGGTCTAGAGTGGTATTTGAAACTGCTCTTTTTCTAGTCATAAAGCTTGAAAATTTTTGCATAGTTATAGAATTTTGTCTAAAGGTTCTTTTCAGCATGATTAGCTAGTACATAAAGAAAAGTTTACTATATTTATCATCTTTTCTTCTTCTAGCCAGTGTTTGATTTTGAATATAATCAAAGTAGTTCATATTGAGTTGGATCAGTAACTTAGTGTATATAGAATTTGAAAAAAAATTTTCTGCATCAATTTTTAATTGTAATGGAAGATTGAAAAAAGGATTTTTATTGTTAATGTAAAAATCCTTATTTTTCTTATATGTCTATTTAAGTTATTTACAAAATTTATTTGATAATTTATTCAACTGAAATGATTCATTGCCAAGTACTTATAACTAGAAAAGCAATCATAAATAATTTGAATTGCTAACATGCATATCAAATTTTAAAATATTTATAGTGTTCCTGTTAATATTTTTATTTATCTGTATGTTTTTTTTAAAATATTAAGGAAATAAAGGAATTTATTTGCATTTTTTTTCTCTTAGGATAACAACTTTATCACAGCTCTTGAGTTGGCAGTACGTTTTGGAAAAACCCTTATTATACAAGAGGTGGATGGTGTAGAACCTGTTCTTTATCCATTATTGAGACAAGACCTGGTTGCTCAAGGTAAATATTTGACAGACTACGGACAGTAATTATTTTAAAAAATTTCAGAGTAATTAACTTCATAACTGACATTTTTTTTTTGTCTTGCCACTGAATCTCAGGAAACAAAAATTTTTTGGAGGGAGTGATGGTAATGTCATTAGAATCTAATAGTAACAGCAAGTAAACACATTTTAAGGTGACTGTTTTGAAGAGTCACTGTGTTGGGTGTCGTCTCCAAGACTCTTCCTTGTTACAGTGTTTTATTAGGAAGACTCACAGGACCTAGCATAGTTACAGTCATAGCTAAAATTTATTTCAGGGAAACGATAAAAAGCAAGGTCAGCAGAGTGAAAAGGCACATAATGTGAAGTCAGGAGTCAAGAAACCAGGTGCAAATTTCCAAGAGTCTTCCTCCATTGGAGTCACGGAGGATGTGCTGAATTCCCCAGGACTGACTAGTGACAACACTTATGAAATGTTATCTACCAAGGAAACTTTATGAGAGACTCAGTGCCCAGAGTTTTTACTAGAGGCTGATTATGTAAACACATTCTTCCTGGCACGTAGCAAATTTCCAGACTCCCCAAAGCAAAGTAGGTGTTCATTATAAACCACTTTTAAAAATAAATTTTTTTTATTGATTGATTTTTGGTAGAGAAGAAGAAGGAAAGAGGGAAAACAAGAGAGAGAAAGAGGGAAAGAGGGAGAAGAGGAGAGAGAGAGAAAGAAACATCAGTTTTTTATTCTACCTATTTATGCATTCATTGGTTGCTTCTTATGTGTCCTGATCAGAGATCGAACCCACAACCTTGGCATATTGGAATGATGCTGTAAACCCTGCTACCCATCCAAGACCCATAAACCACCATTTTTATTTACCAGTAAATAGTTTAAGCACAGTGAGTTACTCTGGTGATATGGGATTGGTGAGAATCCTCCCAAAATCCAAATTCCCAGATTCTGGTTGTGGGCTTTACCTTGCAAGCAGGTGCTTCTAAGATTAGCGGTCTCGGCCTGACCTGTGGTGGCGCAGTGGATAAAGCGTCGACCTGGGAACACTGAGGTCGCCAGTTCAAAACCCTGCGCTGGTCTGGTCAAGGCACATATGGGAGTTGATGCTTCCAGCTCCTCCCCCCTTTCTCTCTCTCTCTCTCTCTCCTCTCTAAAATAAATAAAATAGAAATTTAATTTAAAAAAATTAAAAAAAAAAGATTAGCGGTCTCTTGACTGCTGCATAACCTCTTTTCTACATAGGCATCTAAACCCACACTTTTTCAATAAGAAAGTAATGCAAAGTGTATCATACAAAGTGTATACACACACATGCATAAACATGTACTTATATGTATATCCATCCATATACATACTTAGATCACACACATTGGTAGCACTACAGGGTTTAAATAGAAAATTGGAGAAAATGAGGCAGAGCAAAGAAATAGCAAAGCATGCACTGTTTGTTGATTACCTTTTATCCTACAAATCAGTATGTCTGGTCCGGCATTGGTTGATATGTTGTGAAAAGAATGCCAGTAGTGGGACTTTGCCTATGTAACCGGAGTTACCTTCCACAGTTCAGTCTCTTGTCTCAGTCTGTTCTTCTGGCGATGACTCTGATCTATTCAGCTAGCTCTTATTATGACATTTTCAGGGCAAGGGAGTGGAAATGAATCTTTAGTGCCATCTAGATTTGACTTTCCTTAGTCTGTATTCTGGCCCTTGAGGGCTTGTTAAGTATAAGCCCCCTGATTGGTGTCAGGTTTAGCAGTATCTATGGCACTGTCTGAAAATGGCTGTTGACAAGGTCTGAGAAGCTGGATCTGGTGAAAAGTGATATATCCCACATTATGGTTGAGTCATATTATGAACCACTATTCTAGATAGTTCAGGAGTATTTGAGTCAATTTGTTTATTTTATAATTATGAAAAGCAAATTGACTTGCCCCTCTTTTACTTTTTTTGCCTTTCTCCCAAAGTTGGATACATTCATGTCACATTAGTTGAAGTCTGTTGTTCTCCTTGAGTATGCTTCAGATCGTCTTTTTCCAGAGTGTTCAGTTCCTTATGAAATGTCATTTTGACATCATACATTTCCTTTGGGGACAGAGGATGGTTGTCCTAGATTTACATAAAACAGTGTCCAATTTCACTTACCTCCCAGTGTCTTTAAGCAATGTGAACTGCTTTTCTACATACTGAGGTAAAAGCAGGTATAAGTAATAGGAATAGAACATGCTTTTCCTCCTCAAATTTAGGCTGTCCAAAAAATTTTCAAATACATATTGATAAAAAAATATAAACCAGGTAGAGTTTCTCCTCGATTTCTCATTATGTTTTACTTGCTGATTCCCATGTGCCTAGTTGTTCAGCCCATGCAAAATGTATGTGGCACTCTGCAGCTGTTAAATAACTGAAGACACTGGATCAGCTAGCCATGTGGCAGTTGTGGAGAAAGAGGTGGTGTAGTTGGCAAATAGTTCAAGTTTTACTAATAATAAATTTCAAAAGTATTTTTCATTATCACTTCAGTCCACATGTTTTTTTTCATTTCTATGTTGGGTTTGAGTATGGACGCAGAGAGTTATAGTAGAGGTGATGGCTGAACTTACTTGTTGGCTTTTGTACTCCAGGTGTTTAACTTTAGGAATGGTTGCTTCATATTGGCGTATGTATGTGCATTTAATTTGTGACTAATTGTTATATCTGTTTCTAGAAGGTGGCCCAATGGCCTGAACACACCTAGACGACTGGTTGTCCCTGGGTAACATTTGGCAACATCTGGAGACATTTTTGGTTATCAGAACATAGGAGGTCTATGCCAGGGATGTATTAAAATGTACAGGGCATCACACAACAAATAATTTTCTAACCCAAATTATCAATAGCATTAAGGTTGAGAAACCACAAGCTAGTGCAGTTGTTGTGACCAAATAATATCTGTACTGATATATATTAGTCCAAGCATGACATGCTTTATAGCCAAGAGCATTAGTTGAAGTCAACTCACTGTACAAAATAAAATATTCAGTGCTATAGATTGCCAGAAATTTTACCTATGAGTAATGGATGGTTGTAGCCATTCACTATGTTTGCTTATCTGTGAGATTATTTGGAGGATTATTATCTGGAGGAGATAGGGGTCAAAGGCAAGGATTGATTTACAATTGCTTGAGTTATTTCCAAATTTGCCTCTTTCAGCTTTCCAAGAGTTGCCATTAAACTTAGCCACATGTTTGTTGACCAGATAAATAGCTTTGTCAAAGTTTTCAGGTGTGACTATGCTACTGCTAATAGGCCAAGAAGGTATTCAGTTGTTAGTTCTCTTCCTTTTTTCTAGTGACTGTAAAGCCAACGGTTTGTTTTTTAAATGAATGGCCTATGGGATGTCTCCATGGACAGACAATTTGGCTATTTGGGAGGCAGGGTTTTTCTTTTTTTTTTTGTAATACCATTAGTCTTTAGTTAATTAGGCTTGAGTAGTATTTAGCACCATTCAATGTAAGCAGTTTTCTCAGTAGAGACTTACCAATATGTTATCAATATAATGGAATGTTTGCAACTAGATGGCAGTTCTCATGGCACTGACTTTAGCTCAGATCATAATAGATTTCTGAAGAACTTGGACTGGTAAAGGTGTACTGCATACAATATATAAAATGATTTTGGTATTCTTTCCAAAAAAATATAAAAAAGAAATCATTAGAAAACATTAGGAAACATTCAGGTCTGTATACCAGTTATTAGTTCTGGCAGCAACTTTGTAAGTCATTGTTATGTCAGGCACTTTGCAAGCATGGTGACTACTACCTGGTTTAATTTTCAGTGATTATAGTAGATTGACTCTTCATGCAACATTGGTTTCCAAAATCAAAACACATAAAATTGTACAGCACCCTTGCCTGGTATAAAAAGACTAAGTTTTGCCCTGGCCAGATAGTTTGGTTGGTTAGAGTATTGGCCCAAAACTCAGTTTGCCAGTTCGATTCCCAGTCAGGGCACATACAGGAACAGATCCATGTTCCTCTCTCTCTCTCTCTCTCTCTCTCTCTCTCTCTCTCTCCTTCTCACTGATGTCAATAAATAAAAATAAAAGTAAAAAATGACTAAGTTTCCTTTTCATTTCCTAGCATTTCAATATTTGCAGAATATGGGTATACTTTATGGAATAACCTTGCCTCTATCTTTGGCTAATTGTCATAGAAATCACCAAGGTGTTAAGATGAATTTATACAGTTAATATCTCCTTATGTACAAGCACCCAAAATATTCACATCTGTTATACATGTTGATCAAACCAAACCAAACCAAACAAAATATGCTCAAGCCTGATTCAGGTTCAGAAACTAAGATAATAGATGTATAAGTTAGGACTTCCTCTGGAAAGAAAGCAGGAGACAGAATCTTATACTTGTCCCTAATTATTCTGTCTTTATAGTTCTCTAAAGTACAGTAAGGAATTGGTCAAAATTAACTCCATCACAGGTTAACTGCAGTGTAAATCAGGACTTTCTACAGTTAAGGATGTGTTGTACTTATAGTTCTACATCTCATATTTTCTGAGAGTAGGATATGGGGCTTATATACAAGGGTCAATTTTAGACAATAACCATACTTTGAGTATTTTAAAATGTTATATTCAAATAATAGATGCTACAAAATCATATAGTACATAATGAGAGTGGTGTTTTGTCCCTCTGCTTCTCATTGCTAATTCTGCTCACCAGAGAAAACCAGTTATTTTTCAATTTTAACATTTCATTGAAGTATATATGTTATGTGTGTATGTGTGTATATGAGCACCCAGTTTAAAATATAGACCTTTATCAGTACTCCAGAAGTACTCTTACTTACCTAACAAAGATAACCATGTTCCTAACTTGTAACAGATATGTTTTGCTTGCATATGTACATTGCATAAATGAGAAAAAAAAAGAGCAACACCTGACAACTGTGGGCTGAAAACTGGCCTTACTCCAACAGCTTGGCTATGGTAGTCTCCTGTTGAACATAAAACTTTTTGTGCCTGACCGGGCGGTGGCGCACTGGATAGACGTTGGACTGGGATGCGGAAGACCTTGGTTCGAAACCCCGAGGTTGCCAGCTTGAGCACGGGCTCATCTGGCTTGAGCAAAATGCTCGCCAGCTTGGACCCAAGGTCACTGGCTCCAACAAGGGGTTGCTTGGTCTGCTGTAGGCCCACGATCAAGTTACATGCGGGAAAGCAATCAATGAAAAACTAAGGTGTTGCGACGGCAATGAAAAACTAATGATTGATGCTTCTCACCTCTCTCTGTTCCTGTCTGTCTGTCCCTATCTATCCCTCTCTCTGACTCTCTCTCTGTTCCTGTAAAAAAAACAAAACAAAACACTTTTTGCATCTCCAACATTAAACGGGTCCCTCTATGACCAGAATCATGTCTGAGCACAAAAACAAGAATGCTATCCATATCACAAAAATAACCGAATATCTTCCTTTCCTCGTTAATTTGAGTGACTTCAGTTTTTTTTAACCAATTATAACTAGTCTTAGTCCATTTCTCTTACCTTCTAGGTAAAAATAGATATAAATCACAAATTGTCTTGTCTTTCTGATAGCACTCTTTTCCCAGAAAATTCATACTTTCTTTGAACCTTTCTCAAATTACCTAACATTAAGTCCAAATCCTATAACAAGTACATAAATATCAATGCCTTCTTACTTAGTGCATAATTTCCCATGATAATCTGTCTCTTATTGCAAATGCCAGTAGATCTGACTTGATGTCCTTTTAGCATTGGTTTTATTTTGTTTTGTTTGTATTATATATTTTTTATGTCAGCTTTTTATTTTTTTAAGCATCTGTCCATTATTCCAAATTGTTAAATGTTTAGTTTTATTTTTTTATATAATAGTGTCATGTCTTCTTAATTTTACTTGGTTTTGTAATTAATGTCTCTCTTTTCTTGATATTGATAATTTTTTCTTTTTCCATAATCAGTCTTGATAAGGGTTTATAAATTTTACTTACCTTTTAAAAATACCGTCTTTTAACTTTGTTGATCTTCTCTACTGTGTTTTATTTTTATACATATATATCTCATTTTAATTTTGATAGAATGTTTTATTAACAATCTTGAAAAAGATATAACATTATACTTGAAACATTATATTCATATAATTTTTTTTTAAATTTAAGTATAGTTGACCTACAATATTGTAGTTTCAGGTAGACAATATTGATTTGAAATCTATATACCTTACAAAATGATTGTAATAAGTGTATTAACCTTTTGTTATTGTACAAAAATATTATAATATTATTGACTATATTTTCTATGGTGTACATTATATCCTTGTGACTCTATTGTATTTTTAAACTTATTTTTACTCTTTATTTTTTAATTTCCAATATTTTTCTTAGATTTTTATTTGATTATCTTTTTTTTTTTTTTTTTTTTTAAATGAGAAGAGGGAAGATAGAGAGACTCCGCATGTGTCCTGACTGGGATCTACCTGGCAACCCCTGTCTTGGGCCAGTGCTAGCAATTAAGCTATTTTTAGCGCCTGAGGCAGAGCTTCCACAGAGCCATCCTCAGCACTCGGGGCCGATGTCCTCAAATCAGTTGAGGCACTGGCTGTGGGAGAGGAAGAGAGAGAGAGAGAAGAGGAAAGAGGGGAGAAGCAGGTTTTTTCCTTCTCCTATGTGCCCTGACTGGGAATTGAACCTGGGACTTCCACATGCTGGTTCATGCTCTACCACTGGGCCATGTTTTTTTTATGTTCTTGAGATATAAATGAAAATTATTGGTAATCAGTCTTTGTTTTTCTTAATATATGCATTTATGCCTGCAAACTTCCATGTCCTTCTTAGCTTCATACCACAAGTTTTCATTTCTTCTTTGATTAAATCACTTAGCAATTTTTTGGTGGGGTTTAATTTCTAAGGAGTTGGAGGTTTTCTAGTTTCCCTTTTTGTTATTGATTTTTTAGCTTTCCTCTATTGTGGTGAAAGAATTTACTGAAGTGTTCAGTTTTTTTGTTTGTTTTTTTTATAGGGATAGAGAGAGAGTCAGAGAGAGGGATAGATAGGGACAGACAGACAGGAACGGAGAGAGATGAGAAGCATCCATCATTAGTTTATCGTTGCGGTTGCGACAGCATAGTTGTTCACTGATTGCTTTCACACACGTGCCTTGACCGCAGGCCTTCAGCAGACCGAGCCACCCCTTGCTGGAGCCAGCGATCTTGGGTCCAAGCTGGCGAGCTTTTGCTCAAGCCAGATGGGCCCGCGCTCAAGCTGGCGACCTCGAGGTCTCGAACCTGGGTCTTCCACATCCCAGTCCGATGCTCTATCCACTGCACCACTGCCTGGTCAGGCTGAAGTGTTCAGTTCTTTTTTGAATTCTGTTGAAGCTGTCTTTATGATGTCATGTTGATTAAATCAAATGCTCCATGTACAATTAAAATTTATGTGAATTTTGTTAATGGTTTTAGTTTTCTCTAAAATCAATCAAGTCAAAGTTGTTAAGTAAATCATTATTTTCCATGTCTTTATGGTTTTGTTTTATTTTTTTCTATCGTGTATTGAGAGAATATCTCTGTAATTTTGAATTTCTCCATTTTGCTTTGTGTTCTGTCAATTTTTGCTTTAAATATTTTGGAGCTATGCTTTTAGATGTATACATATTTGGAAATGTGATATTTTCCTTTCTGTTACTTCCTATATCATTATTTCCTTTATTTCTAGAGAGGTCTCAAGTTTTTGAGTCTGATATTAGAATAGTTACAATAAATTTTGGGGCTAGTGTTTGCATATTAAAACCTTTTCATTCTTTTACTGTCAGGTTTTTGTTGGTCCTGTTTATAAAGTGAGCCCCTCATCAATGGTATATGGTTTGATTTTGCAATTTTATTTACCATGCAGCCTTACTATTTGTAATGTAATTTAATAAATAATTTTTCAATAATGGATATAGGTTTCTAATTAACCTGATTTTTAGATCAATTTTTTTAGATCAATTTTTAAAATAAATTCTTAATGGTTAATATAATAATACACATTTTCAACTTATTTTAATACAAGTAAATACTTTGCTGCTTTGCCAGTACTGCCCTTGAACTGCATATACCCCTGCCTGCCTTTGAATTGTTGTTATAATACATTGTCATGCTCCACATGACAATTGTCTTTAAAGTCTATATTTATACATATTGACCCTTTTTAGTGTTCCTATATTCTCCCAGTATTTCTTCCATTTATCTTCTCATTTATCCTTCTTTTGTCAGGACTTACTTTTTTATTTTCTTTATTGAAGGCCCAGTGGAAACAAACTTCTTTTTCTTTTGGAGGATATTTCTTTATGTCTGTCAGAATTCTGGATTAAGCTATTTTCTTTAGCACTTTAATGCTTTATTCCATTGTCTCTTAGCTTATGTCACTAGTGTTGAGAAATCACCTGCTCTTTTAGTTTTTACTCCTAGTAAATGATGTGACATTGTTTTGGGATGCCATAAAATGTTTACTTGTTATTAGTTTTTAGAGGTTTGAGTAGGAGGATGTCATGAGAGTTGGTTTCTATGCATTTGTTCTACATAAATTTTCTTGAATCATTGCAGTTATTGTAGAAGTGTTACATTTGGCTTTTAAATTTGTATTTCTCCAATAATGATTAAAGTTCAATATAATTTTGATATTTTTGCATATTTTTACTTTCCTCTATCACAAAGTGCTTTTGAATTATTTTCACACTAACTTAAAAATTTTAAGTAAAACTTTAAAATTTATTCTTTTTCTCAAAAATTTCTTTCAGTGTTTTTCTTAACCTTTGAAAATAATCTTTGAAGATACATATTTTGTACTTAAAAATCAATTATTTGTTTTTAGTTTAAAATAAGTTATGGCTATAATTGTTGCTTAATTTCTCTTTATAAGTTGTATAATGAATATCATTTTTTTAATTTTAGAATGTACTCCTTTAAAAGGCAAAACTTTATTTTTCTTAGTTTAATGTTTTGCCATGAATTACCTCTGTGGCAGTCTGAATAAATCCCTTTTGATGTTACTAAGGGTGACTTTGTAATTACTCATATGTTGATAGTCCTAGGTTTTTACCAGTTTATTCTGTTTCCATGTATTACATCTTTAATGCTATATAATGAACACTTTATCACTGATGAATTTAGAAATAGAGAATAGTATATAATTTTTACTTTTTGCATTCTGTAATCTATTATTGCAGAAAAATTTGGAACATGAAACATAGTTATCATTAGGACTGTATTGAGTATAAATAAGTAGATACTCTTTTGGTGCTTCAGTATCCCCAGGTCATCTTAATGAATATTACTTATAATTGCTTGCCTAATTGCCAAATAATAAAACATTCTGGTTAATAGTATTTTTGTACCCTAACTATTGCTATCTTTTGACTCTATTGATGAGCTTATATTATACACTATTTAAAACTTGAAAAGATTATGTTTTTAATTTCATGTAGCAAAATACAGAATATTCAGGCCAACTAATTATGTCATTTTAAAACAATAGGGCCACGTTATGTGGTACAAATAGGGGACAAAGTTATTGACTACAATGAAGAATTCCGCCTTTTTTTGTCAACAAGAAACCCAAATCCCTTTATTCCACCTGATGCAGCTTCCATTGTCACTGAGGTTAACTTTACTACAACAAGAAGTGGATTAAGAGGACAGGTATACCTCTATCATAATTTACTTTAAAAAGTTCTTGTAGTTTTGTATACTCATTATTTATTTTGAGTGGAAAGCTATTTTTTAAAACTGATTAGCCTTTAATCTTTTGAAAAGCTTTTGAAAATATACTTTCAAGTTAGAGTAAATGATCTGGGTTTATTTCATGTATCTTTTGTGTTAGACTTCTGCATTTGTTGCTCAGTCTATTTGTTTCAGTCTATTTCTATTATATATTGTATGGTAGAACTGGAGATGGAAGGCTCATAGAGAGTAAGATCAGCTACTTTAGTTTTTTTAATGGTAAACTTGAAGTTTTAATGTGAAAAGTTCATTAATTTACCTATTTAGCTAGTTGAGGATCTTTCATTCGAACTCAGCTTTCTTTTCCCCCACCAGAACATACACATCTTTGAATTCACTTTACTTGTATATGGGTTATAACTGCATGAATTTCAAAATAAATTAAATGTCCAGATATTTACTTAATACTTACTTTATTTTTCTCTTTAAAGATATAACATGACTTTTTGAACACCATCCTATTTTTTATTCATCTGACAATAGTGGATTTTACTCCTTTTTTTCCTATTGATTTGAGATAGCAGTGGAGAGCGAGCAGGAAAGAGGAAGAATGAGAGAGATAGGGAGAGAGAGAGAGGCGCATTGATTTGTTGTCACTCATAGATTGCTTCTTATATGTGCTCTGACTGGGGATCGAATCCTTGACCTTGGCATATTGGGTTGAGCCACCGCACATGGCTTTTTCTCTTGATTTATGTGATAGCATGTATATCTGCTACAATCTTTACTTCATTGTAATTTTAAAATTTCCTTTAAAATATTTTGCTTACCATATCATATGGCTCACCACATATATTTTTATGCACATTATCTTTAGAGTTACTTGATGATACTTCTTATAAATAAAACAATTGACAAGTGACTTAAAAATGAGCAGAATTAATTGATGAAATTGTTCCTTTTATCTAAAAACTATCCATAATAATTGTTGAAAGTGGCTATTTACATCCTGATAACTAAGAGAAGATACTTATTCAGCAGATTTTGAATTATATATTTTATGAGATGCCATTGTCATTTTTTAAGTAGGAGTTTCAAATTAAGAATTGGACACAGCATTTTCTTTTCTTTTTTAATTCAGTGAGAGAAGGGGAGGCAGAGACAGATTCCCAAATGCGCCCCGACTGGGATCCACCCAGCAAGTTGACTAGGGAGAGATGCTCTGCCCATCAGGGGCCCTTGCTCGGTTGCAACTGGAGTCATTTTTTAGTTTCTGAGGCAGAGCTATACTCAGCACCTTGGGCCACCTCTCTCTAATTGAGCCATGGCTGCAGGAGGGAAGGAGAAGCGAGAGAGAGAGAGAGAGAGAGAGAGAGAGAGAGAGAGAGAGAAGTGAGAGGGGGAGGGGTGGAAAAGCAGATGGGCTGTTCTCCTCTGTGCCTTGACTGGTAATTGAATCGAGGACATTCCACATAACAGGCTGACTGATGCTCTACCACTGAGCCAACTGGCCAAGGCTAACAGCATTTTTTTAGAAACAGCTTTATTAAGATTTAATTCGCATACCATACAATTCATTCATTTAAAGTGTACCATTCACTGATTTCTTTTTCTTTCTTTTTTTTAGTGGAGTACTTGGTCTTAAAATAACATTTTGAAGAACATATTTTTCTAAAGTGGCTATTTTACTTTCTTACCAATAGTGTATGAGTATTCCACTTTCTCCACATTCTTGCCAATACTTGTTAGTCTTTTTTGTTGTAGCTATACTAGGGAGTGTAAAGTGATTATCTCCCTGTTATTTTGATATAGTATTTTAAGTAAGATATCCATTATTTCTTTATGTGAATACTTAGCCATTAAAAAATTTTAGCTTTGATAGTTCTTACATATGTAATCTAATTTTAGAACTAAGTATTCCATACTGTAATGCTAACTAATGCAATTTTTATGCCTGTTCTGTACTACTTAACATCTTATCAACCTGTATAGTATTTTTCAGAAATAATAGTGGAGATGTCTTATATATTTAACTAGAAAAATTTAAATCAGGTACATAGTGTCATAATTAGTATTTAATTAGGTCAAATACAAGGCCTGTTTGTGGGAAGTTTTTATTTTGTTTTGTTTTCTTTGAACTTTATCACTAGAATAACCTTGATCTTAATTTTTTAAAAGCTTTTGGCTTTAACTATTCAGCATGAAAAACCTGATTTAGAGGAACAGAAAACAAAACTATTGCAACAGGAAGAAGATAAGAAAATCCAGTTAGCCAAGCTTGAGGAAACTCTTTTAGAGGTAAAATTTAGTTATTCAGGATATATTTTATATTAGTTATTTTCTTTAATGAATATAAGTAACATTTTTAAAATCAATAGTACATTCAGCATGTTTTTGGTTGTGTCAAAGACATATTCCTATATATCTTCAAATTCAAATTCAAACAAAAACAATAGATATCTCAGAGGATAATTTTAAGAAATAATGTTCAAGACATGCAATTTTTAATGAATGTCTTAATATTGAATTATTTCATTAATTATTTGTTTACATGCTCAAAATTTCAAAAAGCATTAAAAGCTAGCAGGGAATTATGATTAAACTTGTAATTTTCTATAAGATTGATAAAATTAATATATATGCAATACTTTGATGATATAGTATAAAGATTTCCTGTATCATTCTTATAGGCTATAAGATGTTAAATTATTTTAAAATAACATAAGTTCTCATAAACATCAAGTTAATGATAGTTACTATGAGCTTTATGTAATTGATTATTTTAATATGTATAATGTTAATATTACTTTGTTAATTTTCTTGCAGACACTTGCCACATCTCAAGGCAATATTTTGGATAATAAGGATTTGATCAAATCTCTGAATCAGACAAAAGCAAGCAGTGCACATATTCAAGAGTCACTTAAAGAATCTTACAAACTCCAAATTTTTCTTGATCAAGTAATTATTACCTCTTTGTGATCGTATACCATGTTTTCTTAAACTGTTATGTTAATATTCTTAAAATATACAATAAGAACTTCAAGGGAATGATGATTGCAAAGAAAGAAAGCTATTCATAAAACCAGAGCGTTGGGTCTAATTCTTAGTATTATAGAGAAAGTAATGAGATCTTGAGGGCCTTGAGGGTAAGGCCTGCTGGTCAGGATACCTACCCTCCTATGTTCTACTGATTTCAGGTATAATGCTATCTAAAGTTCTAGAGCTGTAGTTTTGTACTGAAATTTGAAATGAGCATGTTGAACATGACTGTTAAAACATGTTTATCATTCTTGAACTCTAGGCAAGTTAAATGTATTAGAAGCTATAAGCTATTTTTTTCACTAAAAACATTTCATACCTGCTTATCCTATATTATGTGATTGTGATGATCTGAACTTTCTCTAATTTAAAAATGGTTTCAATTCTTTAAAAAACCTTTTTTTTTTTTGGTATTTTTTTTGTAAAACTCCAACACCTATCACTATAATATAATTTTTCCTCTCCTACATTCTAGTGACTGAGCTTTGCTTGAAGAAAACCAGACAACCAAGCAGATTAATGTTAGGAATTTGCAGGCTCCAAACTGAACTGGGTCTTCTCTGACATCCTTTAAATCTTTCCCCACTTCAAATTTTTATTTCAGTAGTTTCCAACCCTTATTCACATTTTACAATGATATATTATTACTTTTTTTTATTTGTGAAAGAGCAAACTTATAGCTTGATTCCAATCCAGTTACCCCACTTTCTCTAAACTAGGCAGATGTCATGACTTTCATTCTATACCAAAGGAATTTGAGCTTTTCTGTGTTCTTTTTCTTAGCAGGCATTCAAGAATCATACCCATAATTTAATAGTATTATATTTGTAATACTGGTCCTTTGATCAGAATGACATGGGAAACTTTCTCAGAGTTCCATTCAGAACCTTGAGGCCATTTCAACTATGATCCTCTTATCTCTATCATCCTTTACCTTCAGTCAGAATCAAAGCCCTGTGGTTATTGGCTCTTTCTATGCTCATGTCAAATAATGCTAAGTGCGCCTGAGCAGGAGGGCTGGTGCAGTGGATAGAGCATCAGATTGGGATGCAGTAGAACCAGGTTCAAAACCCCAGGTCGCTGGCTTGAGGTGGGCTCACCTGGATTGAGCACATGCTCACCAGCTTGAGCGCAGGGTCGCTGTCTTGTACATGGGATCATAGCCATGACCCTATGGTTGCTGGCTTGAAGTCTAAGGTTGCTGGCTTGAGCCCACGGTCGCTGGCTTGAGCAAAAGATTATTTGCTTTGCTGTACTCTCCACCCCCAGTCAAGGCACATATGAGAAAGCAATCAATGAGCAACTAAGGTGCTGCAACAAAGAATTGATGCTTCTCATCTCTCTCCCTTCGTGTCTGTCTGTTCCTATCTGTCCATCTCTCTGTCTCTGTCACAAAAACAAACAAACAAAATAACTTTATGCTAGGTGCTTTATTATCTTCATGTGGCCACCTGTTATAGTCTTCTTCACTCTAGTTCCATCAGCGTTCTTGCTGACTCTAGTCCCACACACTATATTCATAATTCTAACTTTTTTATTTGCTGCAGGGGCAGCCTCTTGAATTATCCAGACTGTTCTCTTTTGAAAATCGAATCTTTTATTTTCAGATTAGACTGTTCACCGTTCCATCTTACTCTTTTCCTTTAATGTAGGTGCTCTTGGTCCTCATTAAGATCAACCCATGAACCACTTCTAACTTTGTAATAAAAGGTGTAGAAATAAAATATATTTCTCTCAGTTTTATAAAAATAAAAACTAGATCATGCTATTTCTTTTAGTTATAAAATTCTATGGTTTGTCATCTTCCTTTTTTGGATGTAGGTAGAAATAAGGCTGTGGCTGGATATGTGCACAGTGCCCTGTAGGTGGCAGTAAAGCACTGTTACTCAGGTGGTTATTTATTTATTTATTTTCCTCTTCAATGACCTACAGGAGCGGGATGCCTATCTTCCCTTGGCGGACAGTGCCAGCAGGATGTACTTCATTATCTCTGACTTGTCCAAAATTAATAACATGTACCGTTTTAGTTTGGCTGCATTTCTTCGACTTTTTCAGCGGGCCCTGCAAAACAAACAGGTATGCTGTTGGTTAACCCTGTTGCTAAGACTGAGTAAGAAAGATTAATTTATAATAATAATTTCCTGAGCAAACATGTTTGCAATTATATTTCAAAAGAACACATGTAACAATTTTAAACTGTATTTAAAAGAAAGTAGCTCCTTAATTGTATTTTATGTTCTTAATAAACTGTCCAAATGTGACATCTTCATAATAAAAATGATTTACTTTCTTAGTATAAATTAAAAAGTAATAGGCAGTCATTTAAAAATACCCAGAAAATTAAGGAAGATATAAAGATAAAAGATTATCCACATTATCCCATTACTTGGGAAAAGCAACAATTACAATTTTATTGTATATCCTTGTTTGAGGCTGTAAGGTGTGTCAGTTATTGTTTTAGATAATGGGAATGCAGTAGTGTATACTCCTTTATCCAGTTACATTCTAACGGAGGAAAGGATGTATTAAAGGATATAAATTTCTTTAATTAAAAGGATTTATACTGTCTTTTAAAAAGTATTAGTATAGGCCCTGGCCGGTTAGCTTAGTAGATAAGAGTGTCATTTCAAAACCCCAAGGTTGCGGGTTTGATTCCCAGTTAGGGCACATCTGGGAAGTGACCAATGAATACATAAGTAAGTGGAACTGCTTTCCCCCCTCCCGCCTTCTTTTTTCCCTTCTTCTCTTTGTTATAAAATCAGTTTTTAAATTAAAAAAATTAATCTTAAAAGATTATTAGTATATATAGACAGCTTTCATGTGAATAAATATAAAGTTACATGATATTTTTGAGAGAGAGTGATTCTGTTTCATACTTGAACTATCTCCTCTGTAGAGATTGTTCCAGTTACTTGTTCTAAGTATCATTTGATCCCCAAATTTGGCTGATTAAAACTATTTTTCTTATGCTCATGAATTCTTTCTTATACTCATGGATTCTGTAGGGAATTTGGTTAGGGCAGAGCAGGGGTGACTTATCTCTCCTTCACCATGTTTGTGCCTCAATAAGGAAGACTTGAGAGTGGAATTCTGGGGGTGGGGAGGTGCATCACTTGTACATGTGGTGACTGGGGTGGGAGGGCTTAGTGACGAGGACAGCTGGGTGCTGCAGCTCTCCGTGAAACTTGGCTTCCTCACAGCAGAGTTGAGTTGGATTACTCATATTGTATCTTAGAGCCCCAAACGTGTATTCCAGTGAACAAGGCAGAAACTGGATTACATTTTATTACCTGTCCTTGTGTCAGTGTCATTCTTCCATATTCTATTGGTTTGGGAACTAGACGTTACCTCTTGATAGAAAGAATGTCAAAAAGTTTGGGGGTTATATTTTAAAACAGACATTGTTAAGTGTTTTGTTTGTTTTTGTTGTTTTAGTGTTTCAGTTCTCCAATTATTTTTCTTAGTTAAATTCTTAGACTTGGATATCTGGGGCAAAAATACACAATTTTAAGCCTTGCACAAATACTGTCTAATTAATCTTTGGAAGTATATGCTATTGGTATCTTACACGGATATAATGAGCTCTTTTGTCCATCTACACCTTAACCAACAATGGATATTATATATATCTTCAAATAATTGTCCTATTAGGTAATTGAGAAACATTTTATTATATTTGCAAGTCTTTGATCATTTATAAGAAATGTAGGATTAAATTATATTTGTATTCTTTGGTGAAATTTTTTCATTACATGGTATTAATATTTTTAAAAATTCAGTTTTAAGAAATTCTTATATATTGAGGACATTAAAACTTTGTCATATGTTGCAAGTACAGTGTGTCCGTAAAGTCATGGTGCACTTTTGACCTGTCAAAAGTGCACCATGACTTTACGGACACACTGTATTTTGAATTTATTATCTGCCTTTTCATTCTTTTTTCTAAAATATTTTTGAGATACAACTTATCTAATTATTTGTAGTTCTGTTTGGTGTAATACTAATATGGAGGTAGAGTAATTTGTTCTTTTAGTTAAATTAGGAAACAAAATATTATATTCAAGTTGGTTTATTTAAGTCTGTTTTTCTGAGGAAAGATGATTATTCTATTAATATTTATTGCAATCACACTATGTATGTATCAGACATTTTTCTTGGTGTTAGGTTATATAACAAAAGCAAAGAGCAAAACAGGACAGAAATTATTGTTTTCATTAGCATGGCTAATTAATATTCTCATGAATGAGACACTAGGTTCCAAAGAGGCAGGGGAAAAATAATAATTGTTGTTTTTTTTCCTTAATATTTTTAAAAAATATTTTTGAATTTTAAAATATGTTAAATGTGATTATACCATTTATAAAATGTACTGGTAAAAGGATTTTTACAGAAAAAGAATGATATAACGTCTGTGAGAGTTGGTTCACGATATATGATTTTACTAAGTTCTCACTAAAACTTAGTAAAAATATTGGTTATTTTTTACTCTTTAGAAAAAGCTTATAGCTCAGTATCTGAATTGAACTCACAAGGCATGTATTTTCCAAATGCTCCCTCAAGTAAGATTAAAACTGCTATCACTCTTAGGGAAAAGATCAGCCTTCACAACCTCTTCCCCCAATTCAATCCCAAGACATTTTTCATAAATTGAAAGGAAAAATAGCCACTAATACAATTTCAAATTATGGCAATTGTGTACAATGGAAATACAGAAACATATAAAAACACTAAAGGTGTGTGCAAGAATTTATACAACACCAATATCAATGTTATTGTTCAGCCTTTTTCAATATGGAGGGCATGATTTAAGTTTGCTTAGGTTCTTATTTTGAGGATTAGAAAATTCTTTATACAGTGGTTTTGGTCATACTGTTTTGGGGCGTCATTGGTAATGATAATATAAGAAATGAGATGGATTTAACCCAGATTAATGTAGTATTTTTAATTTTAGTAAGAATCAAAGTGTTATGGTAAAATATAATTGGAAATTGATTGTAATTTTCACTTAATAAAAGCTTTAACTATCAACAAAATTCAGTCAAGTAAATTTGAAGATCTAATTTTCTTTATTAAATGATGCATGAATTGGGCAGCATTACATCTAGCAAGTAGAAGAACACTCTGAGGGATTATATAAAATGAAAAGTTCTTATAGAAAGAAGGGTGGTACAAGGGATCTGTTAGGAAAATAAAGGATTTTTTGTTGAGGATGTCCTGTTTTGTGTGAAAAGGAAAGGAATAATGGGTGTTTTATCATGCAGATCACCTATTTTTCTTGAGGGGTGAGGGTTGAATTATGCCTAAGTGACAGACTTGTGCTTGACCAGAAGAAAATACTATACTGGTTTATTAAGATTACATTTCTGATGAAGGTCAAAATCGCAATTAGGTCAGGTATTAAATCATGGGCTTTAGCACAAGCAACATTATTTTGAGCCTGTAGTTTTCTACTTAACAGTTCCATACATGAAAGAAAAAGATATCAATTTTCTTGATTGCATTAGCATGCAATTTTGAGTCCGGAGGAACAATTTATAAGCGTGATTAAACTGTGGGGTATTTTTGAAATCTTTATCAATTTTCTAGATTACTTATTTAAAGATTTTATTTATTCATTTTAGAGAGGGGAGAAGAGAGAGAGAGAAAAGGTGGGGGGGAGGAGCAGGAAGCATCAACTCCCATATGTACCTTGATCGAGCAAGCCTGGGGTTATGAACCCATGACCTCAGTGTTCCAGGTCGACACTTTATCCACTGCGCCACCACAGGTCAGACCTCTAGATTTTTTACTTTTCAAATTGCCATCTACAGGATTCTGAAAATACAGAACAGCGGATCCAGTCTCTTATCAGCTCATTGAAACATATGGTATATGAATATATATGTCGCTGTCTATTCAAGGTAAGAAATGTTTTATTTTTTACCTATAAAATACTATTTGGCCCTTGATTTAATACAGTATTACAGTTAAATTTTGTAACGGTTTACCTACTAGAAAGGTATTAGGATTGATTGGCATTTCTGATATGTTCCTAGAATAATGTTCATTGCTATCTAGAATGTCGTGCAGCATTTGGGACTTGGTAGGGAGAAAGGTGACAGGTGAAGAAGGAGAGCAAACATGGGGTCAGCTTGCTTAGTGCCGGATATCCCAGGAGCCACCGAAGGAGGAAGCTGCCATGGTGGATTCTGAAGGTCATTTCTTAGCTGGGGTTTCTTAGACTCAGCAGTAACGACATTTTGGGTGACAGTATTATTTGTCATGGGTAAGCAGTTTTGTGCATTTTAGGATTTTTAACAGCGCCTCTGGCCTCTACCAACTCATGCCAGTAGTACTCCCTTTCTCTCAATTGTTACAATCAAAATATTTCTGGACACTGCTGAATGTCCCATGAAATGGGGACAAAATTGTCTCCTATTCCTGGAATTAGGAAGTAAACTAATGGTATGTTTGATTCTGAGTTGAGAAATATTTGTCATGAAAGTCTTTATATTATAAGGCCCCCACAGGACTATACAATGAAACATATTTTAGAAAGTTCTGAATATTACAGAACACACAGGGGCTTTTCATTTCAGAATTAAAAAAATATCAGTCTTTGGGTATAGCTTAAGGTATGTTGAAGATTAGCGTTGTAAAGACAGCAAAGTGAGAAGTAGAGTTATGGTCCAATTATGTAGGCTTCTTAAAAAATCTTTAGAAAGATTTAGTTAATATATTCTTTAGAAAGGGATAGTAATTTTTATGATTAGAGTTATATTGTTGAGGATCTTTACTTGATACAGAATGAATCCTTCAGATTGTTTTCCAGCACTTTTATAAGGGAGATTATTGGAAGTTCAGAAAATCGTAGCTGAGCACGTCTGTACAGTTCCTTCTTTATTAAGGACTGTAGATTTATATTTTTCTTTCAAAGGTCTCATAATTTACTGTCATTTTAAAAATCTTTGGCCCTCATTTAAAAAAAATTAACTTACAAATTTTATAGAAAAAGAGGAGAGAGAGAAAAATAGGGAGAGAAAGAGAGAGAGAGAGAAACATTGATTGTTGTACCACTTATTTATACATTCATTGGTTGATTCTTGTATGTACCCTGACTGGGGATCAAACCTGCAACCTTGGTGTATTGGGATGATGCTCTAACCAACTTAGCTACCTAGCCAAGACTATACAGTTTGTCCGTAAAGTCATGGTGCACTTTTGACTGGTCACAGGAAAGCAACAAAAGACAATAGAAATGTGAAATCCGCACCAAATAAAAGAGAACCCTCCCAGTTTCTGTAGGATGATGTGGCAGCATGTGCACAAGCAGGTGATGACGTAACACCGTGTATACAGCGGAGCAGCCCATAGCCATGCCAGTTGAGATGTGGATGGTACAGAGGAAAGTTCAGTGTGTTCTGTGGCTCGCTAAATTCAAATCTGTGACCAAGCACCACCACATAGGAATAACATTATTCGGTGGGATAAGCAGTTAAAGGAAACCAGCAGTTTGGTGGAGAAACCTCGTTCTGGTAGGCCATCAGTCAGTGACAAGTCTGTAGAGGCTATACGGGATAGCTACCTAAGGAGCCCTAAAAAATCTGTGCATGCGTGTGCTCGACAATTACACCTAAGCAAGACTACACTTCATAAGGTGTTAAACGTCTCTGTTTTACGGAGTACAAATTGCAGCTGTTGCACGCTATCAAACTGGCGGATAGACCCACATGATGCGTGTTTGCTATAGGTATGCTTCATGAGATTGACAATGATGCAAGATTTTTGCAAAAGATTGTGTTTAGCAATGAGGCGACCTTCCATATCTGTGGACATGTTCATCACCATAACGTCCGAATATGGGCTGCTGAACATCCTCATGCCTACGTTGAGTACGAATGTAACACCCCTAAAGTGAACGTGTGGTGTGGGCTGATGCATGATAAGGTGATAGGCCCATTTATTTTCGCGGAGCAGTCTGTGACGGCAGACACCTATCTTGACATGTTGGAATTGTATGCAGTGCCACAATTTCCAGAAGGTGTCATCTTTCAACAGGACAATGCTCATCCACCCACATCGAACTGCACTGAATAGGTATGAAACTGGGAAAATTTTTCTTTTATTTGGTGCAGATTTCACATTTCTATTGTCTTTTGTTGCTTTCTTGTGACTGGTCAAAAGTGCACCATGACTTTACGGACACACTGTATTTTATATTTTAATCATTGGATTTTTAAGTTTGTTATTAAATTTGTAGGATTAGTTCTTTAGTGTAGCTTTAACCTTTTTATTTTCTTGTGAATACTGCAAAGTTTCATTTTGGTCACTTTACTAATAATATATATTTTTTTATGTTCAATTTATTTATTTTTTTAAGTAAGAGGAAGGGATGTGACAGAGAGACAGACTCCTGCATACGCCCCAACCTGGATCTACACAGCAAGTTCCCTACTGACGATTCTCTGCCTATCTAGGGCCATTGCTGGGAAACTGGGCTATTTTTATCACCTGAGGCAGGCTCAACAGAGCCATTCTTAGTGCCTGGTGCCAACTTGCTGGGACCAATCGAGTCATGGCTGTGGGAGGCGGGGGAGAGAGAGAGAAAGAGAGAGACAAAAGGGGGCAGGGTTGAAGATACAAAAGGTCACTTCTGTGTGCCCTAACTAGGAATCAAACCCAAGACATCCACACCCCAATTGATGCTCTACCACTGAGCCAACCGGCCAGGGCCCCTAAAAATATATTCATTGCCTTTTTATGTACCTTTTAAGACCTCTGCACTAAAATAGGCTATTATTTATAAAAATATTATTACTATCGAGCTACAGTCATTTTAAGGTGCCTCCCAAATACTTTTTGAAGGTAGATATGATATAACTAAATATTATTATTAAAAATGTTTTAAGTCAAAAGATAATATAAATATTTTATTCATTCCAAAAATTAGTTTTTTTTTTACAAAATGTTCCATAATTCTTTATTAACAACATATTTTGGGACACCAGCTAAATCCAAATTTTTAGTTTCTTATATGGAGTTTCCTGTTTGTTTCCAACTTACGTATTTCTATATCACTTTATATATTCTTATTTTATTTTTAATAATATAAATATTTGGGACATAATAGTATTCAGTATGGAAATGATTTAAGATAGCAATGAAGTGTAATGAGGGTTGCTTCTTTAAAGTCAGATTACCTGTTAAGAATATATTAAAGTTAGGCTAAAGCCAACATTTTGTTGCTATAGAAATGAGCCTGTAAGGCTTAATACTCTTAACATTTTAGTACCCAATTGAAATTCTTCTTTGCCTATATTAAGTAATACTTTTCTATTGTAAACAGCTAAAATTACTTTTAAAAAAGCTATGGTTTATCATTCTTAAGACATTTTTAATTGATAATGGAATATCTGTTGTGTAAAACTTATATTTTAGTGAGAGTAATATTAAACTTAGTAAACATGAATTTGGCAGTCCAGAGGTGAATAAAAATTCAGAAAACATATTAATTTTAAAGCAATAAGGTATATTTCTGGGATTTAGCAGGATAATAGTACTTAGGATGGACCCGATTTCATATTTTAGTGAAAGCTCTTCGGGTTTTCAGCCCTTAGCATCATATTCAACTGCTGCTAGAGTTCTTTTCAGACTGATGGTGCTGTCATGTTGGTGACAGCGGTGTGGCAACAATAGACACTGAACTGGAGAGAGGCTAGGGTTGTCAGCGTTCACACTATATTGAACTAAAAGCAGCTTGACCAGGAATTTGAACAAAAAAAGATTGACTTGTTTAACAGCAGAAATTTTAGACTTATTAAATTAAAACAGATGTGGAAAGCTGTCTGGCAATTTCAGTTTAGATTACTGGCTGTCATTTTTCCCCCCCAAGAGATAAAAAGTATTTATTTATTAACCTAAATAAATTATAGACAATTATAGGATAAGTAGCATAATTAATTTCACAAAACTTATGATTATAATAAAACTGTACAAGTTTTAGTACCTTTATGTAGATAGCATTTCTTCATTCCAATTTATCATTTGTAATAGATACAAACTCACAAAAGTTATTGAAATGTTAAGTATATTCCAGCCATATTGGGTGAGATGACAGAAGGGTTGAAAGGAGGGTTGATAGAGCATACATTCTCACTGCTTTCCTTTCATTGTGGCAGTGTTATCTGAGACAGCTCTGAGGTGGTATACAAAAAATGCTTGATGAGATATGAATAAAAATTATTTTCTTCATTCAAACTCATTGTAAATTTTTGCCTCTGAAGGCACCATACGTATCTTTCCAGATGAATTTGCTGATTGAGTAAAATTCAGATAAATATGATGTTTTAAAAATAAGATAATAGCTCCTCATGATTGTATTTATCTTAAAAATCATTTAATTTTGGATTCTGGTATTTTTTCCTTTCAAAACGTGTTTTCTTGCCTGACCAGGTGGTAGCGCAGTAGATAGAGTGTCTGACTGGGATGCGGAGGACCCAGGTTCGAAACCCCAAGGTCGCCAGCTTGGTTTGGGCAAGACTCATCAGCTTGAGCCCAAGGTCCCTGGCTTGAGCAAGGGGTCACTCGGTCTGCTGGAGCCCCACCCCCATCCCCTCAAGGCACATATGATAAAGCAATCAATGAACAACTGAGGTGCCACAACAAAGAATTGATGCTTCTCATCTCTCCATTTGTCCCTATCTGCCCCTCTCTCTGTCTCTCCCTGTCTCTGCACACACACACACACACACACACACACACACACACACACACAAATTACAAAGCGTGTTTTCTTATAAAAGTGGAATTTCTCCGGTTGGGGGTTTAGAAATTTTATAATGTGGCTATTTAAGTGAATCTTGTTAATCTAGGTAATTTTATTCTGCTTAGATAGCTTTAAAACTTTTAGTATTATGTCTAACTCTTTAGATGTTCTGGAAGTATAGTTAAAGGTGCATAAAATTGTTCATTAAAGTGATTTAACTTCAAGCACAAATGAGAATACTTAAATTCTATGCTATATCAACTTCTTTGAGATTAAAACAAGACTTTTCTTCATATGGTAACGTTTACCTTATACTTTTAATTGAACGTATTTGAAAGCAATGGACATTGTAGAATAGAAATAAAAAGAATGAATGAATTATACTTTTCATGGCTTCTTAGCCTCTGAGAATTATGGGGTTTATGGAACATTATGTAGCATATCAATTTAAAGCAGATAGTTATCTGTCACCTTTTAAGACTTACAATGTTCCAGGCATTAGATAAGTGCTTTTCATGTATTGTGATTTAATTCCTACTTTAATCCTGTTATATAAAGGAGAAAACCAAGACTTCCAGCTAGTAACCTTAGTCTGGGTTACTCAGATGAATGCTGGAACTGGAATTTAAACCCATTTGGCTTGATGCTGAAGACTTCTTGCTAAATATAGCTTGTGGGTGAAACAAACCATTATATCAGAAATGTGAACTTGATCTCACCTGTAAAGTTGATTTTAAGATCCTTCACATATTATGCTGTTATAATTTCACTGTTTTCAAATATTTACTGGAGTTTTGTAAATGCATAAAATATTTGATTTTTGCCACCTAGGAGTTTCTCATCTCTTACTAATTTTTAAAAAATTTTCAGCTAGTTAATTATATAGATGAATACTGAAATTTTGTTTAGTATATATCTGCTTGATATTAAAGTATTTTGAAATAGAACCTAAGTATACTGATATAAATTCCATTAAAATAACCTAATTTTCTGACCCAATAAGCTATGTAGATCAAGAATATTTGGGGTACAAAATATTTTCTCAACTCTGGATATTGACAGGTTTGTTTTTGTTTTTCTGAAATATTCAGAAAATCTTTGAGCTTGATTTAGATTTTCTTAAATTTGCTTCAATAATTGGAAATGTTTTCTCTCTGTCTCTGTAAATGTTTTCTGTCAAGTTAGCTGCCAAAAACAGCTTTCTTCTGTCATCTCTAGTTTAGAAAACATAGGAGTTAGTCCTGGTTGGCCTGGCTTTTAGGGCATATGGCATCCTTGTAAAATATCTATGGAATGATCTCATGTGGTTGGCCCAACTGTGATTACATAGTTACTGTGTTCCTGAAGTCAGCGTGCCTTCTGAGACCAAAAAAAAAAAAGAAAAACAAAAAGAAAAAGAACTGAAGCGTAACGCCATTACCCATTTTTTCACTATATATCTACATAACACATACCTATTTTTGTCAACATTTTGGAGTTTGGCCTCCGTAATTGTTAATAATTAGCTCTCCAACTTCGGTGGATAATCTGAGAATCACAGTGTCAGGACCTTGCCTTCTCTCCACAACACTAGAGACTGCATTATTCTTCTTCAGTTCAAAAGAAGAAATGACTAAATCAAAGTAGTTGTATTGTATGTTTGAATTTGTGTATATATAAATCTATAGTAAAGAATTAATTATATTATTAAGTGATAAAGCCTTCAAAGTAATACATTATCTTATTTTTCTTAATCATTATTTTTTTACCTTGGATAAAGGCTACTATTATAATCATTTAAAATATTCATTAGTTTATAAAATAAGACTCGTATTAGCTGACCCAGCTAAACACAGTTCAATCCCAAACCTAAATTCTGACTTTCTAATGCCTAAGAACACTATACATCCTCTTAAATGGCATGCCTTGCCTTTTATAATATTTTAAATCACAAAGTAGCAATTTCATATAGATAGTAGTTGGTTGTAACTTTTTTTTTGCATAGCTGACTGACTGATGGCCATCTGCTTTCAACTTTTATATTTAGAGAATTTTTTTAACTCACTATAGTTGTGAACCTATTTTTTTTTATTTACTTGTTTAATAAATCGATGTCTATTGAGTACATGCTATATATATACAAACACAACATATACTTTTATAAAATAATTCTTTTGTATTGTATTACTCAAAGCACTATGTACATGTTTCCTACAGAAGGGAGATTTTCTTGCAGGCAAGGAGATTGCTTTCTGGTAAAATTTAAAAGAGAGTCCTTTTTTGTATATACTGTATCCTAATATCCTAAACTTTCTATCTATATTTATAACCTTACATACATATTAGATATTCAGTATTATTTACAATATGAGATAGGCTAAATAAAGTGTTTAAATTAAAACTTTGAAAGATGGTGTTCCAATAGGTGGGGTTTTTCATTGTTGGTAAACATTTACTGTTTGTTTGTTTTTAATAGAAATGACATAGCTTATTTTAGAAAGTTTAAAAATAAACACCCAAGAAAAGAGATGAGCCTGACCCGGTGGTGGCGCAGTAGATAGAGCATTGAACAGGGATGCTGAGGACCTAGGTTCAAAACCCTGAGGTTGCTGGTCTGAGTGCAGGTTCATCCAGCTTGAGCACAAGGTTGCTGGCTTGAGGATGGGATTATAAATATGACCCCATGGTCGCTGGCTTGAGCCCAAAGGTCACTGGTTTGAGCAAGAGGTCACTGGCTTGGCTGGAGCCCCCTGTCAAGGCATGTATAAGAAGCAATCAATGAACAACTAAGGTGCTGGAGCTACCAACCGATGTGTCTAATCTCTCTCCCTTCCTGTCTGTCTGTCTGTCTCTTTCTCAAAAGAAAAAAAGAACCTATAATTTTAAATATGAATCGATGATAAAAATTTTGATATCTTTTTTGAAATATTTTACAGATATATATCCATAAATGTTTATAAATATATTTCTGCCATAATAGAGGTTATACTATATGTTTTGATATGAATATTTTTCATGATAGACTTTTGAACATTTAAGTTGTTTCAGTTTTTCCTCCAATCTTGCAATATCTTTATTTCTTGTCTAGGAGTATATTCATGATCCCTTTTTATAAATTTCTAGAAATATTTTCATTTAATGGTACATAAATTATTCAGGGCCTTATAAACATAAACAATGACAAATTGCAGATTACTAGTGCAAGAGTAAGAACACTCCAAATGATTTGGTTAATAAAGACTAATTCAAACCTCACATTGACTTTCAGCTAGTTAAATGAATGTTTTATTTTTAATGAGGTATAAATGATGGTTAATACTTAGCACCCCCAAATTAGAAGTGTTGTTCTGTATGAATGTCATTTGAATAGTCACTTCTTATACTGATAAAAGTAGATAATTTGAAGACAGAATACAGGTCTTGTGAACCAGGACCACAGATTTAGAAAAAGCAAGATAACATCTGTTATTCCTTTCAGGCTGATCAGTTGATGTTCGCTTTGCATTTCGTTCGAGGCATGCATCCTGAACATTTTCAAGAAAATGTAAGTGAAAGCAAAGGAGGAAATATTAGAGTTACATAGAAACTTGGTGATGTGCTGATTTATGGTTAGATTAGAAATTACTTTAGGCTAGAAATTATTTATTAACCTACTAATTTTTTAGTAAGTGTAAAGCCAGTAGTCACAGCCACCATCACAGATGCCTGGCTCTTGCAGTTTCGCATTTAATTCGGACAGACGGTAAAGATCAACAGAGCCAAGAACTGGTGGCCCATTTTTCCTTATTCCAGACTCGCACTTGGCAAGGGAGTAAAAACACACAGCGGGAAACACTTCCCTTTCCATTCAGGGCTCCCAAAGCCACTGACTCCTCCAAGTTTTCCTAGAATCAAAGACTCCTACCTCTTTGCCTCCATTTTGGCTGCCTCCTCTCCCCCATGTGGCCTCTCTCTCTCCCCTGAAACAACGTGATCTCTCCAAAATGTCCTCCTAGTTTCTCCTTTTAAAACTTTTCAGTGTGAAAACCCTCCCCAAACACACATTAGCATAACCAAGCCCCTCCCCAAGCAAGAAGGCAGTCAACCGCCCCACGTGGGCAGCAACCATCTTTAACAGAGTGAGCAAAATATAACTATATCTGCCCAACACTAAGTTAGAAATATAGTGTGTGGTGTCAATTTCCAATTCTACTCCCCTCTGGATGGGTCCGAGATTCTGAAGTGATGGTAAGGCAGCAAAAGAAATGCAAGTAGTTTTCCCACACTTCTAGATTTTTCTGAACCCAAATCCACTTATTCAGGACAACAGAAGAGTTAGCCTTCTTATAGTCCTGGTCCAAGCAGTGGAACAGATAAATATAAAGCACAAAACAGTATGGATACACTACACTATTATCTTCACCAATTTGCTCTAAGTCAGCAGGGGAAGCAAGAGGGTGGGCAGTTCTTCGGCACTTCCTTGAGCCTATTGGTTTATGTTACCAATAAACATTATACATATACAATAAACATAAATTCTAAGGTAGAATTTATCTTCTTTGTCTATGACTTCATTTCTGGGCTGCCAAAGAGTTTCCTCTCAGAATTGAAATAATCCTTGTTCATGCTAGAGCTAACTAATCTATCTCTGGTGTGCTTCTAATATTTAAAAATATATATATTTGAAAGTGATTTTTTAAATTATGTCACTATCATTAAATGAAAGTTCAATTATATAGGGTGGGAGGAAATACTATATGCACAGCACATCTTTGACCTAGTAACCTTTAGCATTACTTGACCAGATTTTAATTATGTTTTGGGTTTATTCATTTAAATATTTGAAAGAGAGCAGAGCATTCCACATGCCTGTGTTTGCTCTTTGTTTCTCACCATTGCCATAAACTCTGGCTGACTTGTTTAGTTTCTCCTGAATTTATAAACTTGACTCCTTTTATTTCTACTAGTAAATTTGATGCCTTCATCCCCTCCTGTTAATGTTTTTCACTGTGATCATTATATTTCATACTTTGTAAGACTTAATATTACCTGCTTTTTTTCTGGAGTATGAATAAATTTTCATTGGCAAAGGAGAACATTTTTCTTTGACTCACAGAGTGTAATAATCATTCATATATATTTGTGATTGCATAATGCAATAAGAAGAGTGAGTGGTCAGGATGTGTGGAGGCAGGAAGTATGTTGCTTTGGTAATGTTTCCATATTACTCTCAAATTTTAATATGTTTTTGATTTATTTGCTGACCAATGTGAAACGATATCACAGTGCTTATTATTATCCGATTAGGGGAACCCAGGTGAAGACAGATTTTTTAGAGCACTAGATTTAACAGCTGGACAATTTTGATTCTGAGGATTAAAAAAAAGGAATAATCTTAGTCTTCTTCCTCGCTTTTGGAAAAGATAAATTAATTGAAGTTCTTTTTTTCTATATTTTTTAAACATAGACATTTAAAAAACTTTTGGTATACCTTACTGCTTATTTATTAGAAATAGCTTATAATGGGACAAATTAATAGTGGCAAATACCAATTGAACATGAGATATATTTTAGGTATTGAGACTCATGTATAATATAATTTTTGTTTTAATAAAATGATTTCTAGTAGATTTCGTATTAATGTTTCATGTTGATACAAGTACTCATAATGTTACTGTTGTACAAGAAATGGGAAGATGTTTAGTTCTCTTTTTACTTTTTATTTTTAATGCCCTTGGCTGTATTGTAAGCAATCTTATATTATAGGTTACTAAGAAAATTTTGTTAACTGGTTAGTATTTTTATATTTTTGAGTTTCTCATATTTTTATTCAATAGGAATGGGATACGTTTACGGGTGTGGTCGTTGGAGACATGTTACGCAAAGCTGTAAGTAAAAATAATAAATTGATTCTACTCTTAGGGAAAATAGTTCTGGCTTAGACTTCGTGAAATATAATTTGCTTCAGAGAAGTTTTAAATTACTGTTGAATTTATACTTTAATTAGAAGACTATGTTCTTGTCTTTATTTTCTTTCAATAAAATGGACATAAATATATTTTTTCCTTGAAGACATATATTTTAAAAAATAATATTAATTAAACATTAAAAAATTAATATAGTTTCCTATTTTAAGTCTATGTGTTTTATTCCAGAACCCAGGTTCCTTAGAAAATCACATCTTGTATTATAACTAGAAACATTTTCTTATAAATGAAGTTTAAAAATTACTTTTTAAAACTTTTGATAACATTATTCACATTTTGCTTTTTGTGTAGTAATTTTCTTTTTGAACATGTAATGGATAATATTATAAGAAAAATAATACTATTTTATGGCAGTTTCTTACTACATTTGGGTTTTCCCTGAAGTTTCACAGAGGATTAAGCACAATGAAAAGGAATGCAGCCATGCATGAAAAGGGGCCACATAAACCGGACAAGCTTTTGAGGCCTGTGTGCAGGCCTTACAAAGTCAAGACCTAAACTAACCACATAGGATGGTCTGAAAATAAAACTAACTAAAAGCCAGTCGTGACAGGAAATCATGTCCTATACCAGTATTTTTTATGACAAAAGTATTTTTTTTTACCTCAACTGAGCTATTGTCTAGTGTCTTTTTACATCTCCAAAAACACACCTTTGAAATGTCAGAGTAATCCCCGTTTTTCACACCCCTCAGGGCACAGTCTCCCATTAGAGCAGGGGAGAGACGCAGAGTCCTTCAGTGTGTGCTGTAAATGTTAACTTTTCACTGTCCTGTATTCACCAATATAAAAGAAGTGCCTGTTTTACTCTTGATTCAACCTCAGAGACTGCCCCACTTTGCTTTCTCCCGCCTCCCTAACCTGCTATCCTAAATTTCATGTTACTCTCCTTATGTCTCTTCCTTTAATTATAGTGTATAAAATAAACTGAAAAACTGCGATTCTCTGGAGCATTTTCTCAAATCGTTGAGATTTTGCTTCTGGGCAATTGTCAGCAATTTCACTCAAATAACTCATAAAAATTCTCTTTAGGTTTGGATCTTTCTTATGTTGGCACAACATTTATACAAACGGTTATCTTTGCCTTATATAGCATTTTACAATACTGATGTAAAATATGTAAAATAAAGAAATAATACAAAGCATTAACTTTTAAAAAATAGGGTTTATAAAATTAGTCAATTGTTCAAAATTTTTGTCTGAATTTTACCTAACATACCAAATAAAACAATTGCTTTTATTTAAGGACTCTCAACATAGAATACGTGATCAACTTCCATCTTGGGTAGATCAGGAAAGAAGCTGGGCAGTGACAACATTAAAGGTATTTTTTTTCCAGTATGAGGGATAGTAAATGTTTTTTGTATTTGAGTTATATTTGAGTTATTTTGTATTTGAGTTGTTTATATTGTATTTGCTGCCTTATCATATTCCTTATTGATATTTCTGTGAATATGACATAATATTCTGGATAAAAGAATATCAAAGAGTTGTTTTTATTAATCCTTAATTAGTTATTAATTAATTACATTATTCATTCAACATTTACATCTTGAGTGTTTACATTGTACAAAGTTCTGTGTTGTATAGCCACAGAGAATATAAGATAAATAAATGAACCTCTAATATGTCAGATGGGAGTCTTATATGTATAATAATTCAGGGTGGGTACTGAGATGTAGTGAAATGCTTGTGTTGAAAGTAGCTCCAAATCCTCACCCTTTCACTGCTTTCAGCTTTTGAATCCCCCCTCACCTCAGCTCTTCTCCACATTAGTAGCCGCTCTTAGCTTTGGCTGTCAGTTGAGTTTAGCATGTAGACTCTGCTTCTAATCAGATGTCTCCATTTTATTCTATTCTTTTTGTTTTAAAGTTTAGTTAGGGTATGGTTAGTGCCCTGTTTAAAACCTTTTAGTCGTTTTTACCACTTATTGAATGAAGTCCATAGTTTTTTTTTAAATAACATGTATGATGATCCATGATCTATTCCTTACCTGCCTCTTCAGTTTTACTTGTAGTCCATACCCTCAATGTTTCTTGTATTTGTTGGTTCTACTATTCCCTCTTCCTGGAATGCCCTGTGACTGTTTTTGCATTCAAATGTCTACTTATTTTTTAGGACTTACACAAAGCATTACCTCCTAAATGATTTTTGCCCCATTTCTCCATTCTCTTTTCTATCAGCATGTATCCTGAATGTTCTTGTATCGTAGCACCTACTGTACTGATACGAAGTGATCTATCATGTCTGCCTCTTCACCCAGGATCCTTTGAGCTTAGTATTTTTGCTTTATTAAACTTTATTTTAAACCAGATTCAGTGAGTGCCTGCTATATACTAGATACATGGACAAATTTTGTTAAATACTTTTTTTGGTTGAATAAATTAAGACTATGAGTAGGCAACCTAATAACACATGGATAAGATCAATTTTTGCATTGTTTATATATTCCTTAAGGTTAAAATATTATTAAGTATTTAGGCCCTGGCCAGTTGGCTCAGCAGTAGAGTATCGGCCTGGCGTGTAGAAGTCCCGGGTTCGATTCCCGGTCAGGGCACACAGGAGAAGCACCTATCTGCTTCTCCACTCTTCCCCCTCTTCTTCTACTCTATCTCTCTTTACCCCTTCTGCAGCCAGGGCTCCATTGGAGCAAAGTTGGCCTGGGCACTGAGGATGGCTCCATGACCTCCGCCTCAGGTGCTAGAATGGCTCTGGTCAAGAGGAGCAATGCCCCAGGTAGGCAGGCCCCCTAGTGGGCTTACCAGGTGGATCCTGGTCAGGTGCATGTGGGAGTCTGTCTGACTGCCTCCCTGCTTTTAACTTTGGAAAAATACGAAAAAATAAATTAGGTATTTATAATACTCTGAGGATAGAGAGTACAGATATATAGAAGTCTTAGTTCCTGCTTTATAGGAATTTATCACCTAAGTGTACGAAACATTTTTTAAAACAATTATAATAGAATGCAAAAAATGAACTATAGTGAGGATTTGAAGGGATTTCTAGATATTGAGCAGGATCTCTGAACTAGCTCATGTACTCCTTTCTAAATAGCAAAATTAATAATAATCAACACGGTACAGATAATTATTATTTGAACAATTGATCTGAGAAGTTACTCTTAGTAAAGATTACAATTTAAATAAAGGTTACAGCTTAAGTAAAGAAATGCAAAACATTTAAGAAAGGCATCTATATATACAGAAATGGTTTATAGCATACATTAGTGTTTTATCATTTCAGTTTACAAAATATTTTAAAATGAATCTCATTTAATTTTCATGAAAACTCTTAAGAAATAGGTGTTATTAACTCTTCTTTATAAATGATAAATGAGAGTCAGCAATAGTGAGTTGTTAAATGAATGAATCCAAGGTTATTTTTATGTTTAATACATATTTTGAGAACCTATTACATACTAAGCAGCAAGTTAAATACTTCAGATATATTATCTTATTTTACCATCACAATAACCTGTAGAGAAGGTCATGATTATTACCTGTTTTAAGAAAGAGGAACTGAGCTGTAAAAAGGTTAAATAATTGGCTGATGATAAGATAGCTGGGAAGTCTTGTAGCTATGGCATTTGAACACTAAAGTCCATGCCTTTAATGTCTAGGTTTTCCAAATAGAGTGTTCTCTCTCTCTGTCTCTCTCTCTTTTCTGTTTCCCTTCCTTCCCTATTTATCACCCTCCCCATTTCCCTCCCCCAGTGTTATTTGGGTGTTAAGTATAGGAATATGGGGAAGAAAACTCAACTCCCAGCAGGTGTGTTCTTTACTCAGGCTGAAGTGGTGTTTTGTGGGGAATAAAAAATATCCTCTCAAGATCTATAGTTTCCATTCCTGCTTTCCTTCCTCTAATTTTCTTCACAGCTATTAAAATTGGACAGTAGCATATAGCAAAAACAATAAGAGTAGCTAGCATTTATTGGTGACTATGTACAAGGCATTATTCAGAATTTTAAAACGCAGTATTTCACTATATATATTCAATAATACTATGACATAGCTACTGTTATTGTCCTTAGTAACAGATGAAGCAATTCAGGCATAGAGTGATATAGTCACTTGTTTATGGTCACTTAAAAAGTAGATTTAACCTGACCAGGTGGTGGCACAGTGGATAAGAGTGTCTGACTGGGACATGGAGGACCCAGGTTCAAAACTGTGAGGACACTGGCTTGAGTGTGGGATCATGGACATGACCCCAAGGTTGCTGGCTTGAGCCCAAGGTCACTGGCTTAAGCCAGGGTCACTTGCTTTACCTCAGCCCCCCCACACCCCTCCCCACCCCTGTCAAGGCACATATGAGAAAACAATCAATGAACAACTAAGGAGACACAGTGAAGAATTGATGCTTTTTATCTCTCTCCTTCCTGTCCTTTTGTCCCTATCTATCCCTCTTTCTGTTTCTCTCACACACACAAAAAAGAAAGCAGATTTAAGGTTTGAAATTGGGCCTTTTGCTGTAAAGTTTGACATTTTTACCACTACTTTTTTTGCCACCTTTATTTCATAAATATTTATTGAATAAAATATGTGATTCTGCATTATATCATTAATTGTTTTGTTTATTAATTATTTATTCGGTACCTACCACTATTCAGCATAGCACTGGTGGAATGACAAATATGTATTTATAACAAAAAGACTCTGCATTGGATAAACTTACAACTAGCAAATGTAACAAATAACTACCTTGTGATATACTTGATGCCATACTAGAACTATTCCCTGGTGATTTGACCCAGTGTCTCACATGTAACCAGAGAGCTTCCTAATAGCATGTAGTCTGTCTCAAATTTCTAGCCACATACATGATGATTATATATGTAGCACACATAGATTAGTGGCAGTGGGGTTTGATACATTAGTTGACAATAAAGTTAATAGACAACCGTTGAGCACTATTCTAATAGGCTTAGATTATTAAATGAAAATAATTAAATTGAAATATACTTAGTTAATTTTCTATGTGTAAATTTAATTTTGGTAAGCTACATTCAATGTTTTTCAATCCAGTGATTATAAACTCAATAATCTTCATACAAGATCAGGGTGGTAACTCTTATACGGACTGGTGCAGGTACATGGACCAGTGGTTGAAAAACACTGCAATAGATTGTTTAGAAATGAATATAGATATTTGGATAAAGCATTCATAAATGCTTGATTTATGTTTATATTACAAGAGAAGTTTTAATACTAAAGATATAGATTTTCCAGATTCACCATTTAGAAAATATTTTCCTTCTATACATATTTATATTTCTGATCTTATAGATCTCTGTTGAAAGAGAGAATTCTGTTTGAGGTAGAGGAGGTGAATATGTTGAGGAAAACCTCTGAGAGATGATATTGTTTAAGGTGACTATTGAATGCTGAATAGAAATTTATGAGTAGAAATTTGGAACATTTTGATGCAAAGGAAGCAAAAAATTTTATACTGATAGGAATATTGACATTTTTACAATTTATGATACTCATTTGTGTCAATGCTTAAAATTTGTACTTGTATATGTCAATTACATCTCAGTTTTAAAAATTTACACTTTTTATAAGTTTTAAAAATTTTTTGTACTTGTTTTTAATGAAAGCATTCTTTTCTGCACTAGGTTCAGATAGGTACAAATATTTTTACTAGAGAAAAGATGTCATAAGTATTGATTTAGTACTATTTTGGAAATATTTTCTGTAATTTAATTATGGATTAAATAAGTTTACCATATTTCAGACCTAGAAATAAGTAAGCCAACATAAAGTAGAAACCAAGTAATAAATACCTACCAATTGTTGGTTTCCATTTCATCTTTTAGTGGTACATATACATTTATATTTATGTTGATTTGTAACTCACTATGTATATCTTTTTAAAAATTTTTTAGATTACTCTCCCCAGTCTCTATCAGACCCTTTGCTTTGAAGATGCAACTCTGTGGCATACTTATTATCATAGTTCAATGTGTGAGCAAGAGTTTCCATTTAGTCTTGTAAAGAAAGTTTCCTTATTTCAGCAGGTGAGTTATCTAAATATACACCTATTTAATGTTACTATTGTTGTTCAGAAACCACTTAAATGAAAGCTCTACCTTTGGGCGTCACATAACCTTCATGTGGCATAGGTGGGGAAGGGCTTTCTGCTTCTGCCATCTTACATAACTGGTAATGAAATCCCTGGCAACATTTCTGGGTAGGGTGTTTCCCACTGTTGCTTTTCTTACTCCTTACTATGACCCAACCGTGGTTTTATAATGGAGAAAATGTCTTACAGAAAGAAGGTAAGGTTAGATTTTATAGGTTCTTTACTCATTTTGGAAGGCTGTAGTTAAGGAAAATATCTAATGGTGAGGAAAAGGGGAATTTTTTCATTCTGTTTCAGAATAGAATGATGAAATTTACAGATGGATTTCATCAGGGGAGGCAAAAGGCATCGAGTTGGAAAACTCTATAGGAGTTGATATACTAGAAGTGACTCTTTCATTTCCTAGAAGTGGTTCTGTCCTCTTTGTGAATTCTGTTACCAAGTAATTAAAAAAACAGAAAGGAAAAAAAAGAGAAGAAAAAACTTTATTTGAAAATGTTGACATGATTCAGCATAAAAATAGTGATTTGAAAATTTTAGGCAAGGTTTTTGGGCCTCTGTTCTGCTGTCATCAGAAGTACCTGACCTACATACTGTATTTCACTTGGCATTTGGCCCTTTATTATTAGATCCTGAAGACATAGCTAACCATATGACCAATGTTTAATTTGATGATAGGTTTGAAGAAATAATGTATTTTAGTAATATTTTACGTATAAAGATGTGCCTTTGTATATACCTATGTGACAGTTTGAGGCATAGTAAATATTACGTAACTCTGGTAAGGATTCTCATATTTTAGTAAACATTTGTTTAATTTATTGACATTAACTTTTATTTTGTTTAAAAAGCTGTTGTGGAAACTTTATTATTTAAAAATACCCTGTACTTGATTTTAAGGTTCTTGTTGTACAGGCGCTCAGACCAGATAGATTGCAAAGTGCCATGGCTCTGTTTGCTTGTAAAACTCTGGGTAAGTACAATAATACTCTTCTAGAACTTGACCTTTCACCTGAGTTATTTGTTTTTATTCTACATGTTACTTTATGCTGACCTTAGGTTAGAAAATTATAGGGTTTTTTTTTTCTTCATTCTATTCTTTTTGCAGTCTCTACCGGGTTTCTGTTGGGTATGACTATATTTGATGTATTAAGTTTGATGCATAATTAACATTCTAGATTTAGTTTAGGTGTTAGAAGTTTTAAAAATTATTTTCTTTTGAAGGTCTTTAAACATTTAGACATGTCTTCAAGATTTAGGATTTCAGAGCTGGGAATCAAATGTTTGATTTAGACAATGGAAGTAAAATATACAAATACTATACTCTTAGGTAACGAAGTCTTCAAAATGAGTTATTTTTGCTCTGTCTAAAACAAAAAAAAGTGAAATTTGTGTGTCTAACAGATTATAAACAAAACTGTGCAAAGTATTTTTAAGTCTTACAGATAGTCTTACCTGCAAAGTTAAAAATGGTTACTCATTTGAAAATAAATAACTATACCATGGTTTCATTTGGCAAGAAAACTTGGGAAAACTACGTTAAGAAAAGATTATGAGGAGTATTTTATTTGAAACATGGAATCATCCAAGAATAATGGATTTTATTATTCTAAACTACAGGAGGTTTTAGAAATGTGTTGGAAATAAAAAGTCTCTCAGAATTAAAATAGTATGCTTACAATTTTCTTAGAAATCAATTCTATTTAATTTTTTTGTATATATGTATACAAAATGTTATATAGAAACTGTTTTGTATTAACTGTAACTTACATATATTCCAATCAAGTAAGCCTAACATCATTTTATATATGTTTCTCTAAATTAGACTCTCTCATATAAATAAGTTTAGCTCAGAGTTCTGTGAAATTTAAAAAATATACTAGACCTTCTAGGCTTATTGTTGGAAAACTTTGCAGTATTGATATAATCATTTTTGTTAGTTTATAAAGCTGTTATAGTTAGTTATATCAGGGTATTATTTTGAGAAATTGTCTCTTCAGACAATTTTATTCTAGTAAACACACTCTTTCATTTAAACTTGAATATTCATAATGATAATAATCATGGCTAAAAATTAAATAGCTCTTACTATATGCCAGGTGCTAGGCTAAGTGCTATACATGTATCAGTTCTTTTAATCCTTACAGCAGTTGTTCTTAACCTTTTTTGAGGTACCAAACCCACCAGTTTCATATGTGCATTCACCGAACCCTTCTTTAGTGATAAATAAAATATGATTTTTTTTCCAAATTCAAGACATAGGTATATGTTTTTTTACTGGTGCACAAAATGAGCCGTGCATGAACATCACCCTGCTCAAAGAACAAAACCAACAAAGTGCATGAACTCACAACAAATTACAGTATTACTTTATTCTGGCCTCTGCGGCAGAGGCTTCTCCGAACCTCTGAGACCGACTCATCGAACCCCTGGGGTTCAATAGAACCCAGGTTAAGAACTACTGCCTTACAGCAACCCGAGAAGAGGCTCTTTTAATATCCATTTAAAGATGAGGACACAAGATCACATAGCTAATTCATGACAGAATTCAAACCCAGTTCCAAAGCCTGTGTTCTGATTAAATACTGAAGGAATCAAATTTATTCTCAGTTTAGAGGGATATTGGTGGTGAGTACTGATATGAAACAGTCTTGTTAAACCATAGGTCAAGTTACTCCATACACATTATCATCTTTACTCAAACCTACTGTATTAGTTTCCTAGGGTTTTCCTATGTACCACTTACTCAGCTTCAAGCAACAGGAATTCATTGTGTTATAGTTCTGGAACCTAGAAGTCCAAAATTAAGCTCTTGTCAAAGCTTTGCACCCTCTGAAACTTGTAAAAGAACTCTTTCTTGCGTCTGCCTAGATTCTGGTGTTTTGCTGGCAATCTTTGGTCTTTCCTGCCTTGCAAATGTTGAACTCTAATCTATGCTTTTATTGTCACATGACATTTTTCCTATGCGTCTGCATTTCCACCTGGCTGTCTTCTTAAAAGGTCACAAGGCCTGTTGGATTAGTAGACCCCCCTTACTCCAGTATAACCTTATCTGAAGTTAAATAATTATATTTGTGATGATACTATTTCCACATAAGAACACATTTTGAGGTGTTCGGTTTAGGACTTCATCATTTCTTTTTTGGTAAACAATTTGATCCATAAGACTTATCAACCCAATTTTTTACATAATGACAGTCTTCTATTTCCCCTTGTACCAGAACATGCATGTTGGGCAGATAAAATATATTATGCTCACTTTACTAAAGATGGTGCTGCCCATGTGGAGAACCGTTGCCCAGGTGATATAGGTTGCCCTTCTTGCTTTCGATGGGCATGATTATATTAATGTGTGTTGGGGACAGGCTGTAAGCAGGCAGAGTTATAGCCTGTAAAGCCAGTAGTCAAGGCCACCATCACAGCCGCCTGACTCATGCAGGTTCACATTATATTCGAACAGTCAGTAATGAAACACAGGAGCCAAGAACTGGTGAGCCATCAGCTTTAATTCTAGCTTGCACCCGGTGGGCAAGCAAAAACACACACTGGGCTCCATAACCCACACATTCAGTGCTCACAAAGCTACTGACTTATCCGAGTTTCCTAGAATCAAAGGTTTTCTAGCTCACCAGACTTATTCACCTCTGTTTCCCATCTCCTCCTGCACAAACTCTTCCTCAGCACTCTGCCATCTTGGCTGCTTCCTCTCCTCCATGTGGCTTACTCCGCTCTCCTCTCTAATACTAATCTCAGGAACCCAGGAACCGAGAGAGAAATCAAGCTACTGGTCTCTCCCACTTTATACCGTAGAATCAAAACCTTTAATCCAATTATACAAATAAGGAAGTCTGTATAATGGGATTCCTCAGGAGAGTGCACCACCCTACATCATCCAATCAGTCAAGGGTGTGGAGAAGAATTTACTCTTAAAACCAAGCCTTAGGCCATAATGACCTGGCCTGCTTACATTACAGCCTTTCCCCCACACCCATCCCAAGCATAAGGGCAAATAATATCACCTGGGTGACGGGCTTCCATGTGGGCAGTGCCATCTTTAACAAAGTGAGCATATTATATTTTATCTGCCCAACATAGCCCAAGGCTCAGTTTTAAAACTGAGCCTTTTCCACCCTTTTTGATGTAGAGTGGTGCACTCTCATGAGGAATCCTCCCATTATGCCTCAGATAAGTGCCTTTGTATCAAAGACTTTCTTGTTTGTATATTGGATTAAAGGTTTTGAATCTACACTATAAAGTGGGGAAGACCGGGAGTTTGCTGAGGGAGAAGCCAGTTTGTGCAGAGAGAAGGAGATGGGGAACAGAGATGAATAAGTCTGGTGAGCTAGAAACCTTTGATTCTAGGAAACTCGGATAAGTCAGTAGCTTTGTGAGCACTGAATGAGTGGGTTCTGGAGCCCAGTGTGTGTTTTTACTTGCCCGCTGGGTGCAAACTAGGATTAAAGATGATGGCTGTAAAGCCAGTAACCAGGTGTTGGGCAGATAAAATATATTATGCTCACTTTGTTGAAGATGGCGCTGCCCACATGGAAGTTCGTTGATATTAATGTGTGTTCTGGGACAGGCTGTGGGCAGGCTGGGTTGTTATAGCCTAAGGCTTAGTTTTAAGAGTAAGCTCTTCTCCACACCCTTGACTGATTAGATGATGTAGGGTGGTGCGCTCTCCTGAGGAATCCCATTATGCCTCAGATGGGTGGCTTTGTATCAGAGACTTGTTTGTATAATTGGATTAAAGGTTTTGAATCTATGCTATAAAGTGGGGCGACCAGGAGCTTGCTCTCTTGGTTCCTGAGGTATTAGAGAGGAGAGCAGAGTAAGGCCACATGGAGGCCAGGAGAAGCAGCCAAGATGGCGGAATGCTGAGGAAGAAGCCAGTTTGTGCAGAGTTTGTGCTGGAGGAAATGGGAAACGGAGGTGAATAAGTCTGGTGAGCTAGAAACCTTTGATTCTAGGAAACTCGGATAAGTCAGTAGCTTTGTGAGCACTGAATGTGTGGGTTTTGGAGCCCAGTGTGTGTTTTTGCTTGCCCGCCGGGTGCAAGCTAGAATTAAAGCTGATAGCTCACCAGTTCTTGGCTCTGGTGTTTCATTACCGACTGTTCGATTCTAATGCGAACCTGCACGGGTCAGGTGGCTGTGATCCTGACCCCGGCTACTGGCTTTACACTGGTTACTGGCTTTACACCAGTGTTGGGCAAATAAAATATAGTATGCTCACTTTGTTAAAGATGGCGCTGCCCACATGGAAGTTTGTTGGTATTAATGTGTGTTCTGGAACAGGCTGTGGGCAGGCCGGGTCGTCATAAGGCTTAGTTTAAGAGTAAGCTCTTCTCCACGCCCTTGACTGATTGGATGATGTAGGGTGGTGATGTGGGGAGGTTCTTTGTTTGTATAATTGGATTAAAGGTTTTGAGTCTATGGTATAAAATGGGAGAGAGCAGTAGCTTGATCTCTCTCTTGGTTCCTGAGTTCATGAGATTAGTATTAGAGAGGAGAGCAGAGTAAGGCCACGTGAAGGGCTGCTGTGATGGTGGCCTTGACTACTGGCTTTACACCGGGGTCCGCTACTGGCTTTACACCGGCTACTTCCTTTGCACCGGCTACTGGCTTTACACCGGAGTCGGCTACTGGCTTTACACCGGGGTCAGGATCACAGCCGCCTGACCCGTGCAGGTTTGCATTAGATTCGAACAGATGGTAATGAAACAACGAAGCCAAAAACTGGTGAGCCATCAGCTTTAATTTTAGCTTGCACCCGGCGGGCAAGCAAAAACACACACTGGGCTCCAAAACCCACTCATTCAGTGCTCACAAAGCTACTGACTTATCCGAGTTTCCTAGAATCAAAGTTTTCTAGCTCACCAGACTTATTCACCACTGTTTCCCATCTCCTTCTCCAGTACAAACTCTGCACAAACTGGCTTCTCCCTCACCACTCTGCCATCTTGGCTGCTTCTACTGGCCTCCTTTTGGCCTTAATCTGCTCTCCTTTCTAATACTAACCTCAGGTACCAAGAGCGAGCAAACTCCCGGTCTGCCCCACTTTATAGCGTAGAAAATCTAAACCTTTTATCTAATCTACAAACAAGGAAGTCTCTGATACAAAGTCACTTTCTGAGGCATAATGGGAGGATTCCTCAGGAGAGTGCACCACCCTACATCATCCAATCAGTCAAGGGTGTGGGGAAAAGCTTACTCTTAAAACTAAGCCTTAGGCTTTAATGACCTGGCCTGCCCACAGCCTGTTCCCCATTACATATTAATATCAACGAACTTCTATGTGGGCAGCACCATCTTTAACAAAGTGAGCATAATATATTTTATCTGTTCAACAAAGGGCAACCAATATCATCACCTGGGCAATGGGCTTCCACGTGGGAATGCCATCTTTAACAAAGTGAGCATAATATATTTTATTTGCCCAACAGCACCATATGTTCACTCCAACTTTATTTACAATAGCCAAGATTTTCGAAGTAGCCCAAATGCTTATTTGTAGATGAGTGGATAAAAAAGCTATGGTACATTTCCACAATGGAATACTAAGGGGCCATAATAATGAAGGAAATCTTGCCTTTTGCAACATCAGGGATGGACCTGGAGAGGATTATGCTAAGTGAAATAAACCAGTCAGAGAAAGAGAAGTCCTATATGATTTCACGCATATGTATAACCTAATGAACAAAAGAAACAAAATAATAGAAACCAACTCATAGATACAGGGAATGAACTGACACCTGTCAGAGGGTAATATAGTAGGGCTTCTTGATGAGAAAGGTGAATGGATTAAGCAAAGAAAAAACCTCATAGACACAGACAATAGTATGGTAATTACAAAAGAGAAGGGTGTGGGTAGAGTTAGAAGAGGGTAAAGGGGGGCATAAATGGCAATGGAAGGAGACTTGACTTGGGGTAGTGAGCATACAGTACAATATACAGATGAGGTATTATGGAATTGTACACCTGAAACCTGTATTAACCAATGCCACAACAATAAATTCAATTAAAAGATAAAACATTTCATTTTCATAGAAGTTTTTCTGGGTCATCTAATCAGTACCAACAATCAACTTATTATAATTCTCTATATGGTAATACTATCTGACTTGGCTATATATTTATTGTCTGTTTATGTAACTCAATGCAAGTTTAAGGGCAAATTTCATAGTTTTTAAAGAGTCTATTCTTTTATCACTCTCTAGTCTTTAAATATATGCTCTTTCTGCCTGACCAGGCGGTGGCGCAGTGGATATAGCGTCAGACTGGGATGCGGAAAGACCCAGGTTCGAGACCCCGAGCTCGCCAGCTTGAGCACGGGCCTATCTGGCTTGAGCCAAAAGCTCGCCAGCTTGGACCCAAAGTTGCTGGCTCCAGCAAGGGGTTGCTCGGTCTGCTGAAGGCCCGTGGTCAAGGCACATGTGAGAAAGCAATCAATGAACAACTAAGGTGTTGCAACGGCAACGAGAAACTAATGATTGATGCTTCTCACCTCTCTCCGTTTCTGTCTATCTGTCCCTATCTATCCCTCTCTCTGACTCTCTTTCTGTCCCTGTAAATATATGCTCTTTCTTTCAGATTGCAAATGACCTATTTTATTGTAATGTAGGTTTAACCTCTACTAACTCTTTGGAATACTTCTGTTATGGTACTATATACTTTCCAGTTTAAATGATATTTATGGTTTAATAGCGTTAAGTAACAATCTCATCATAGTCACATATTCAAATGCTTTAAATGTTTTATATATTTCTAAAACCATACCTTACCTATTTCTAAGGAGAAGTTATATGTACTGGTGTATGGCTGGATGACTTTATTTGGTCAAAAGTTTTATTAATACTTTTTATATAAAATTGGAGTTTTTATTGTATGAATAAGTTTTAAAACTTCAAATTGCTGAAGAATGAGAAGCATTATCTCTTTTTGTATTGAATTAATTGGGGTGAGACTGGTTAACAAACTGATACAGGTTTCAGGTTCACAGTTACACAACACATCATCTGTACACTGTATTTAGTGTGTTTACCACCCCAAGTCAAGTTTTCCTTCATCACCATTTATCCTCCTATCTATTCCCCCCACCTCCCATCAATCTCCCCGCCTTATGACTCAGCAATTCTACTTCTGGGAATAAGTTCAAAGGAATCTGAATCACAAATTTGAAAGAATATATTCACCCTTATGTTCATTGCAGCGTTATTTACAACAACCAAGATTTGGAAGAAGCCCAGGTGTCTATCAGGAAATGAGTGGATAAAAAGGCAGTGGTACATTTACACAGTGGAAAACTACTTGGCCGTAAAGAAAGAAGGAAATCTTACTCTTTGCAACAGCATGGATGAACCTGGATTACATTATGCTAAGTGAAATAGACCAGTCAGAGAAAGACAAACACTTTATCTTTCTAATCAAATTTTAGACATTTGATTTCAAATGTAGTTTCTTGAACATCATTCACATGGGAAGATCTTTATTGTTAGGAGATCCTTTTTATAATCTATAAATTTTAAAATATGTAGTTACTTTTAGAATGTGTTAATGAAAGTAGTTTTTATTTCAGATTTAAGTTATTAGAGGAATCCTCAAAACTTTTAGGTATGCCACTTTAATACACTCCTACAAATCAAGCCTTATGTAGTAGCAAAATCCACTATATTACTTTTTGAAAATAGTTTCCAGATGCAAATATTATGACTTTTGTAATTCTGATTTAATTTTTTACTCTTTATTAACTATTCTTAACAAGCTATTATGCTTTGTGTATAGAGGTTTTAAAAGACATGTTCTTGGAAGGTGCTGCAATAATAACAGGAATCAGTAACTTTTTAAAAGTTATCCACAGCCCTGGCCAGATAGCTTGGTTGGTTAAGCATCGACCCATAATGCAAAGGGTGCCAGTTTGATTCTCGGCCAGGGCACATAGGGGAACGATCAATGTTTCTCTCTCTCTTTCTCTCTATCCTTCTCTCTTAAATAAATAAATATTTTTTTAAAGAAAGTTCTCCACTGAACTGCGTATTTTGGTCTTACAATTCTAGTTTTATAGCCTTTTACTTTTCTTATTCATGCCAGCAACCCATCCCAAACCTGTGTACCTTGCTTCCGTGGGTCAGTGTCTTGTGAAGTCTGTGTATAAGAGGAAAGAAAGGATATAAGGAAATGTGTATTCATTTTCTATTGCATCTGTAATAAATTGCCACAAATTAGCTTAAAACAACACCCATTTATTATCTCACAGCTCTGTTGTCCAGAAGTCTGGTGGGCTCACCTGTTTTCTCTGCTCCAAATCAACCAAGACTAAATCCAGGTGTTGACCATCTGGGTTCCGTTGGGAGGAATCCATCTCCAAACTCATTCCGGTTCCTCACAGAACCTGCATACAGTTGTAGGACAGAGGTTCCCATTTCCATTTCTGTAGTTAGGAGTCCTCAGCTTTTAGAAGCCAGTCACATTCTTTTGTTTGTCTCCCTCTTCCACTGTCTTTAGAGCCAGCGACGGCAGATTGCTTGCTTCTCATGCTTCACATCTCTCTGATCGTTTCCTCTGCCTCATCTTTCCTGCTTCTGTCTTCTGCTTCAACACTTTGACTTTAGCTTATTAGTCTCCTTGTTAGGGAGGATGAGATGAATGAGGAAGAATGAGTTATTATACTTACCACCTGTAATAGTTTGATATTAATGTTCTACTTTCTTTACTTAGCCACCTGAAAAGTGCAGGAGTTATATTCTTATATTTTAAAACTGTAAATTATTTATTTTCTATTATCTCAGTATTTTTCCTGAATAAAGTAAGATATAATAAAGGTTTAAATTATTTCTTAAGTTTTTAGTATATTTTCCTTTTGAAAGCATATTATATATTTTACAGATGCATGGTCACTTTATAATATCCCAGTGATTTACAAGTTGTTTACACTATGATAATTTGCAATGCAATGAACATTTTGGTCTCTTTAATTTTAGTGAATAGTTTTAAATGATTTACACTGCAGTTCTAGTAGTATCATGAGTCAAAATTACTTGGGTTAAGAAGATCAATCATCATGAGTCAAAATTACTTGGGTTAAGAAGATCAATCATTATATACTTAGTTCACTTAAAATGCAATGGAGATTTTATTGGAATTTTGTGGACAGAATGGCAGACATAGAATTCCAAGTAACATGAATGTGTCACCTATGTTTTCTTAAATGGTATATGTTTCATGAGTTTTTTTCTAATCCAAATTTTTTTGATACTTTAAAATGTTCTATAAAATGAATTGAACATATATTTAACTTCTGTGGAATTTTGAGTAGAGAAGTAATAATTGAATTTTTGGTATGCTCTGGATATAAGATGGTGAACAAAATGGATATGATTCCTGCCCTCATAGAGTTTATAGTTTATACTTGTTAAATTAAGAAATGATATGGCAGCTCTGGCCGGATAGTATGGTTGGTTAGAGTATTGTCCCGAAGCTCAGAGGTTGACGGTTCAATCACTGGTCAGGGCACATACAGGAGCAGATCGATGTTCCTGTCTCTCTCACACTCTCCTTTCCTCTATCACTAAAATCAGAAAGTAAAAATTAAAAAAAAATGAAATGATACGGCAGTCTGCATTTATATTTTTGAAACATAGTTTCTATATTTTCCAAGTAAAACATCTCTTAGTTTTCAATTAATATGGAAATATCTTCATATATATTGGCATATTTTACCACATAATATATCTAATGAGAAGATATAGAAAAATAAAAACATGAACACCTGTTACTCCATTATTCTGAGATAATCATTGTTAATATTTTAGCATATACCTTTCTGTTCTTTTTAGGCAAAGAGATGTGTATTTATTACAGTATGGAATCATGTCTATTCTGCTGAGTAATCTGCTTTTTAGTAAATCACTGTTTTTATAACTTTTATTTCATTATACGGCTATCAGAAATTACTTATTCAGACTCCATAATGAAAGTCTTTTTACATTCTTCTGTATTCATATCCTACATTATTTCTTAAATTAATTATTAAATTTAAATTAGTGAATCAAAAGCCATGAACATTATTAAGGCTTTTGATACATTTTATCAAACAGTGCTTTGTATTAGCCTAGAATGTTTATTGATTATATGTATACATAAAAGAATGTCTGAATGAGTGAAAACAATTCTTATTACATTGCCCAAGTAAATAAGAAATCGTTCCCATTAGGTTTTAGAACAGGATAATTGACAGCAATTTAAATTTAGTTAAAAATAAAATTCACATGATATGCCTCTGGAAGCAATTAATCAATTTTAAGTGGGTGTTGGGGTAAATTTCACCTGGCAGGAATATTTCTGCCTTTAAAGATTTCTTATGCTTATGGTTTGCTGTTACAAAGAACAAAAGAAGTCATTAAAGTGAGAAATTTGTCTTTTCAGGATGGTTATCTAGAAATGTCTTTTTTGGCCCATCTTGATGGCATTGAATTCATATTTTAAAGTATTTGCTTCAGAAGTCCTTAAGAATATGTTGTTTCTGCTATTTTAGAATTTCTGAGGTGCAATATTATCTGTTCATTTCCACTTTTGAGAATATAGGGAAGCCTTTCTTGCCTCTGTAGTCATTTTTTTTAATTATTTTTTTAAAGAATTTGTTTATGGATTTTAGAGAGAGGAAGAGTGAGAAAGAAAAGGGGAAGGGGTGGAGAAGCAGATGGTCACTTCTGCTGTGTGCCCTTACTGGGATCAAACCCAGGCCCAGGACTTCCAGGCTCCTGGTCGATGGTCTATGGCTGAGCCAACTGCCCAGGGCTCATCTGTAGTCATTCTATACATACTACTTACCCTCTTTTTTAACTTCTGTGTCATACTCTCCTTACTGGCTCTGTTCAAGTATTTATTTCTGATTACCAGTTGAAGTGGGTCTTCTTTAGCTTGTCTTCACTAAATACATTAATAATAGAAACATTCAAATTTTAAATATACTGGAGGAGACTTAATATAATGGAGAAATTATATTTTTAGTTTGTATCGGACTTTCTGGTTTGTGAAGAGCTTCGGAATAGAAAAAGACACAGATGAATTGTGTTGAATATAGTTAGCAGCTGGCTGCCCTTAGGCAAGATATTTTATTTCTTTGAGTATGTGTCATTACACATAAAATAAACTACCTGTTATAATAGTTAGCATAGAGTAGGTGATGAATAAATGGAATGTTTTTACTATTATATTTTATTTTACTTCCAAATGACTTATGAATTGTTTTAGCTCTGTTTTACAGTTGGGGACACTGAGACATGGTGTATTTTAATGACTTGTAAGAGATCACTCAGCTAACAAACATAAACTGAAAGCTATATATTTCTGTTTCCAAACTAAGCATTCTTTTCATTCTGTACTACTTTTTCTTCTCTTCATGCATGCATGGACATAACAAATAACTTTAGCCTTGGCTAGTTAGCTCAATCAGTTGAGAGCGTCCTCTCGAAAGGGCATGGTTGCAGGTTTGGTCCCGGTCAGGGCCCACAGGGCAAGCAACCAAAGAATGCACAACTGAGAGGAACAACAAATGAATGTTTTCCTTCCCCCTCCCCGCTCTCTCCTTTCCTCTCTGTCTCTCTAAAAAGAGCAATAAAAAAATTAAGCCCTGGCTGGATAGCTTAGTTGGTAGTAGCATCGGCTCAGAACGTGGAGGTTGCTGGTTCAATTCCCCTGGTCAGGGCATGTACAGGAGCTGCTCAATGTTCCTACCTCACTCTCACCCTGCCTCGTTCAAAAGAAAAAAAGGAAAGAAAACAAAGAAATACCTTTTATCTATATCATACAGTGAAATTCTTACCAATTCGTGTGGAAATCTGATTCCCCATATGCCTTGCACAGAGTAAGTGCTGTGCTATGTCATACAGGAAGGATAAGCTGTATAGGTGGAAGGCTAGGTCAGTCTTGTTGGGAAAAAATTGTATATAAGACCACAATGCTGATTGTCTGCTTCTTCATCTGTGAAATGTGGTCATCAGGACTCCCCTCATAGTGTTACAATGATTAGACACTTTATATCTAAAGCATTTAGAAAAATGCCTGGCACTTTAAGCATTCAATTTATCTTAGTTATTACTAGTGTATGAATGATTTTGGAATGTGAAAACTTTAATATGTATGGGGTTATTATAATTTACATAATTATTCTCTATTATAGATTATGTGAATTGTTTTAATAGATTTTTTTTCTGATTCATTTTACTTTTTATTTTTAATTTTTAAAATACATCTTTTAGGTCTGAAAGAGTTGTCCCCACTTCCATTAAATCTCAAACGTTTGTACAAAGAGACACTAGAAGTTGAACCCATCTTGATAATTATTTCTCCGGGTGCTGATCCTTCTCAGGAACTTCAAGAACTTGCTAATGAGGAAAGGAGTGGAGACTGTTATCACCAGGTCAGTACATATTACCCTGCTGTTTTTACGGTTATTGCTCTTCCTGCCATACTTGATTCTATTAGAGAGAGGCATTTTTGCTGTGGTAAACCAAATAATGTCCCGCAAAATGTCTACATCCTTATCCTCAGAACTTGTGACATTTTTATCTTTCATGGTAATAGGAACTTTGCTGATATAATTAGGTTAATCTTGGAGAGGTTATCCTGGATTACCCATGTGGGCACAGTATAATCACAAGGGTCTTTTAATTTTTTTTTTAAACAGAGACAGAGAGAGGGACAGATAGGGACAGACAGACAGAAAGGGAGAAAGATGAGAAGCATCATTCTTCATTGTGGCATCTTAGTTGTTCATTGATTACTTTCTCGTATGTGCCTTGACTGGGAGGGGGGGATAGAGCAGGAAGAGTGACCCCTTGCTCAAGTCAGCACTTTGGACTCAAGCCAGTGACATTGGACTTTAAGCCAGCAATCTTTGGGCGCAAGCCAGTGACCATGGAGTCATGTCTATGATCCCACACTCAAGCTAGCAACCTTGTACTCAAGCCAGATGAGCCCGCACTCAAGCCTGTGACCTTGGGGTTTCAAACCTAGGTCTTCCGGGTCCCAGTTCGATATCCTACCCACTGCGCCACTCCCTGGTCAGGCTCACAAGGTTTCTTATGCAAGGGAGGCAGAGGAGGTCAATTGAGGGAAGAAAATATGATGACAGAAGCAGAGGTCAGAGAGGTCAGACTGTTTTTGCAGCTGCTTTGAAGATGGATGTTGGGATGATGAGCAGAGATGTAGGTGGCTTGTGGAAGCTGGAAAGGCAGGGAGGGGTCTCTTCTAGATCCTCCAGAAAGAACACAGCCCTGTAGTACTTCTTTTAGTTTAAAACCAAATGCCTTGATTTTAGACCAGTGGGACCTCTAACCTCCAGAAGTCTGTTACGATAATAACTTTGTCTAGTTTTAAGGCTCTAAATTGAGGTAATTTGTTATAACAGTAATAGGAATCTAATGTGTTAATTTGCTTACATTTTAAGAATAATCTTTAAACTTTTACTTTGATGTTTTTTCCAATAAGTCAGCAATACAGTGTGTCCGTAAAGTCATGGTCACCGGTCAAAAGTGCACCATGACTTTACAGACACACTGTATTTATCTGCAAATATTGAAATAATAGAAATACATAAATTAAAAAATATTTTATCTAACATAATGCCATTTATTCCTGAGGTGAATTTAGAAACTTTAATTTATGTTACCTCCTTTTATCAATTCAGTTTGCATGGAAGTTTGAAAATTTAATTACCCTCTATTTTTAACAAACGAATAAATAAATGTTTTTCATTGGGAAAATAATAATTATTAAAAGAACAAATACTTAACAGCAATCAAAAATTAAAGGTAGAACGTTATGAGGAACACAAATAGATGATAATAAAATAGCAGAAAGACTGCAAAATCTGCACAATTGAGCATAACTAGGGAATTTCATTCAATTGTAGTTATAGTATATTAATATACTTCTTAGGACAATATTCAGTTATCAGTAAGGTATCTTAAGGAAGGAAAGCCTGTTACTATAGGTTGTGTCTGTTAGCAGTAATCTTGGCAAAAAGATAAAAGTGCGTTCACAGTTGGTTTAACTACTTAAACTTCTGGAGTATTGTGCACTAAACTTGCAAAACTGTTTAATATAGTAAAACCTTTACATATGGACATATCTATTTATACTTATGTTACTTAAAATTTGTGTTGCGGCCTGACCGGCTGACTCAATTAATAGAATATTGGCATATGAATGTCCTGGGTTTGATTCCTAGTGAGGCCACCCAAGAGCAGCGACCATCTGTATCTCTTCCCCTCCCCCCCTCTCTTCTGTCTCTCTCTTCCCCTCCCACAGCCAGTGGCTCAGTTGGTTTGGGCATAGACCCTGGGTACTGAATATTGCTCAGTTGATTTGAGCTTCGCCCAAGACGGGGTTGCTGGGTTGACCCAGTCAGGGCACATATGGGAGTCTATCTCACTATCTCCCATCCTCTCACTTAAAAATATATTAAAAATTGTGTTGCTATGTTGAATATATGTGCTACAGTTAATAATATATTAATGCAGAAATTAATTTTTAAGAAACTGGTGTGGTTTTCTTTGGGGGAAGGGCTAACCATTTTGCAGCTGTGCTTAATTTTTTTTTTGCTCATAGTAAATATTTTCTAATAAGTTTACATGAACCTTTAAGCTGTTTTCACACAATTTATGCCTTATGGAAAATTTTAAATTGTCTATTTTTTGCTGCCATTTCAGTTCAGTAATATATCCTTCTACTTTGATTATATTGTACATGCCTTCATTTTATTTTTTTAATTTTAATAAATGTAAATAGTGCATTGAAATAATTCAAACAGTATTTGTTTCATCCCTTTTATTTGCTTGGTTCCAAGTTACACCTTGAAAATTCAAAACAAAATCAATATTTGAGTACTTACTACCTGATTTATTGTATGCTTTAATATACAATGAATTAGACATTGTTTTCACTCTCAAAAGCTTTATAGTCTAATTGAAAAACAAAATCGCTACTTATGAAAGTCAACTGAAAAACAATGAAGTGGTATCTTGTCTTTGTTATGAAAAAAGAAATCACTATGGTTTGAAATAATCTATAAGAGTACTCTTCAAAAATTTTTTCATTATATACCTAGTAAAAGATTTGAGCCAGGACTCCCAATATATGTATATAGTACTTATATATTATATACATATATACATAGATATAGCTGTATTGATATACAAGTACAGTGGGGTCCTCGGTTACAACACAGTTCCATTTCTACGACAGTGATTTAACCCGAATTTTGGGTAAGTCAAAACACAAAAAGAACACGGTCCAAAACGGAAGTGGGGACAACTCTTTCAGACCTAAAAGATATATTTAAAAAATTAAAAATAAGTAAAATAAATCAGAAAAAAAAAATCTATTAAAACAATTCACATAATCTATAATAGAGAATAATTATGTAAATTATAATAACCCCATACATATTAAAGTTTTCACATTCCAAAATCATTCATACACTAGTAATAACTAAGATAAATTGAATAAAGTGCCAGGCATTTTTCTAAATGCTTTAGATATAAAGTGTCTAATCATTGTAACACTATGAGGGGAGTCCTGATGACCACATTTCACAGATGAAGAAGCAGACAATCAGCATTGTGGTCTTATATACAATTTTTTCCCAACAAGACTGACCTAGCCTTCCACCTATACAGCTTATCCTTCCTGTATGTCATAGCACCGCACTTACTCTGCTGCGTTACTGCGTATTCTTCCACCACACGCAACCAAAGCAGTTTACCCATGTAGTTGTAAGTACTATGCTAACGGCATCAGCTGAAAACACTCATGTCTCAATTTTTTATGGGAGTGTCTAAACTCTAAGCATCGTATGTCCAGACTGTTGTAACTCAAGGACCCCCTGTATTATATAAATTGTCCTTTTAAAAATGGAGGAGTTTAGACTTGATATGGTAAGTGGCATATATCCACTCTAGATTCTTGACTAAAACTTTTAAAGAATCTTAGACTTAAGTAGTCACTAAGTCTAAGCATTTATATAATAGAGAAATCTTATGTACTGAATGTACTATCTAGGATCTTTCCGATCCTGTTTGAATATGTTAATGCTTGGAAGTTCTCTATTTGATAAAGTGACCTGTTGTACTACATGAGTGATCTAGGTGTAGATGGACTACAGGGATTGCAAAAATTGGAATGGAATTCCACTGAGGTCAGAATTCTCATTTCTTCTACGCCTTTATTTTCTCCCCTCTCCTTTTCTCATTCTCCTCCCTACCTCCTCCCTCTGAGCAGCAGTAGAGGAGCAGATGGCTGAGTAGAGTCTTGAACTCATCATCATGTTAGGATTTCCTAGGGCCAGGGAATGAATGACAGTTCCATTAGACCAAAAGCTTGATAGCCAAATACGTGCAATGTTGAAGAAATTAAAAGACATAAATTTCAAAGTATTCAACGAGATTATAAAGAAAACATTTCTTAAGGCCTATGTTTGAGAAGGTAAGAATTATAGGAAATAGTGGGATGAGGATTAAAAGACTATTCAGGAATTTTTTGTACCATTCTATCATTTGCAAACATGTAATGATAATATATTATAATAAAAACAGTCTGAGTGTGACCAGTTGGTAGTGTAGTGAACAGAACATCAGACTGGGACATGGAGGACCCAGGTTGAAACCCCAAGGTCACCTGCTTGAGAGCAGGCTCTCCAGCTTGAGTGCACAGTCACAGGCTTGAGTATGGGATCATAGACATGATCCCATGATTGCTGGCTTTAGCTGAAAGGTTGCTGGCTTGAGCAAGGGCTCATTCATTTTGCTGTAGCCCTCCAGTCAAAGCACATATGAGAAAGCAGTCAATGAAAAACTAAGGTCCCGCAACAAAGAATTGATGCTTCTCATCTCTCTTTCTTTCTATCTTTCTCTCCCTGTCTGTCCTTCTCTCTGTCTCTTTCTCTGTTTCTGTCCAAAAAAAAAAAAAATTATATATATATATATATATATGATCTGATATATCTTATTAAAAATTGAGAACCCTGATTATATGGTGCAACATGTTATTAGATTTGTTTTATAGGGTTTTTTTTTTTTTTTTTTTTTTTTAGGTTGCCATGGGTCAAGGTCAAGCTGACTTAGCAATTCAAATGCTAAGAGAATGTGCTCACAATGGAAACTGGCTCTGTTTGAAGAACTTACATCTAGTGGTATCTTGGCTACCAGTTCTGGAAAAGGTAGATTCAGATAGATGTGGTACAAATAACAATATATATATGTATATAATATGCTAAATTCAGTAATCTTTAGGCACATCAGTATAAAAAAGCCATGCATTATTTATGATGATTTGTTTTAAAAATTAGTATTTGAGATATCATATAAAATCTGTTAAGTATTTTCTTAAATGTGTACATTTGTACAAACCAAGGTGGATCTTTAAATAGGAAGTTTATAAAAATCTATTTGTAAAGGCATATATAAAAAGCCAAGAATATATTAATCTTGATTGAAGGGAGATTTAGAGACTTTTTTTCAGAAGGAAAATAAGCAAGTGCTTTAAAGGATTGTGGAAGATATATTTATAACATTACTTTCTCTTGTTCTGTTGTGCTGTATGGGGAGAAGAGATGTAGACAAATCAGAGAGAACTGTAAAACAAACGTTCTAGTTGCTAAGACGGCTAAGATGTGAACTAAAGCAATTATTTTATTTAACGCAGTGACCCCAACATGGAAATAACCTTAAGATGGAACAAATTGCTTGATAGTTCTTAAATGCAAACTTGGATTAAAGTCTACTGTTTAACAAAGATGAATATGGCCTTGTGTAGTTAGAGGTGGTTCTGAAGATAAAATGTTGCTTGATAGGTCTATGTGATTGAACTAAGTGTAGTTGAGATGAGGGTATAATGATTAATTTCAGCAATACAAGTAAAAACATAATGGCGAAGATGTTCCTGCCTAGTACAAGGAATGAGTTGTGCTTGAATAGACTACAAGTGGCTGGGCAGGGCAATGTGGAGCAGTGGAGCTCGATGTCTATAAAGAGGTTGGGTTATGTAATACCCAGAAATGCTTGAAATTTTTGTCCTTGGACATAGACAAAGGAGGTCCTTAGCTGGAGAATTAATAATTAATTAGCTTAATTAATCTGACAGTAGTATTATTTGGATGAAATTTAAAAGAACTGAGTGGATTGTGGGAGGCCCTGACCTACTTGTGATGTGTTAAAAATTTGTACAGTCCTAATAAGTTGGCAACTATAGCACCTTACACAAAATTCATCTTTGATGAATGAGTTGATGACTGAGTGAATGAATTGAGAGCCTATCATGATTCTTAACTTGTAATCATCAAAACATAGATTTTGGAACTGAGGTATATATAAATATTTAAATATTTATTATTATTGCAGTATTCTGTAAAAAGCACTAATGTGTGAAAATATAAATTTTATGTCTGATGAATCATGTTTTTTAAAACATAAAAATGATCTGTGAATATTTGAATCTTGCTTTCTGCTCTGAACATTATGTTAAAAGCTGTTAATTTATGTAGGAAATAGTTACAGTTATTGCTTAATTAGAACTTTTGAAGCATATAGGGTAGATTATATTGCACAAGTTTAAAAAATTTTTTAAATAGATTTTCTTTTGTGGAAATTTGGATGAATTATTTAGATATCAATTTACAAATTTTAAATCCAAATATATCACAAATGTATTATTTTTATTAACTTTTTTAAAAATATGCTAACAGAAGGCAAAACTTTACATTTTGACATTATCAAACTTACATTTGAAGTATTTTTGTTCATTGATTTCAGAGAAAGAGGAGAGGGTGAAAGAGAGAGAGAAAGAAACATTGATTTGTGATTTCACTCATTTATGCATTTACTGGTTGATTCTTATATGTGCCCTGACATGAATCGAACCTGCAACTTGGCATATAGGAATGATGCCCTAACCAAAGAGCTACCTGACTAGGGCAAAACTTTACATTTTAAAATTTTTAAATCATTATTAGGTATAGGTACATTTTATAACTTAGGATTTTAATCAGGCACAGTATTATTTATGCTCAATGCTTGTACATTTCTTAGGTCATCTTAACTCTAATTTTCATATAACAATGAGTGTTATATTAGACACATTCCAGTTATTAAAATAATTTTACACTTTCCTGACCTGTGGTGGCGCAGTGGATAAAGCGTCAACCTGAATTCTGAGGTCACCAGTTCAAAACCCTGCATTTGTCTGGTCAAGGCACATATGGGAGTTGATGCTTCCTGCTCCTCCCCCCTTTCTCTCTCTCTCTCAAATGAATAAATAAATAAATAATTTTAAAAAAGGTCAATTAAAAAAAACCATTTTACACTTGATTTTCTTTAGAGCTTTCAAAAATATATATTTTTTAAATTCATTTTTAGAGAGGAGAGAGAGAGATAAAGAAAGAGAGAAGGGTGGGCAAGAGCAGGAAGCATCCACTCCCATATGTGCCTTGGCCGGGCAAGCCCAGAGTTTTGAACCAGTGACCTCAACCTTCCAGGTCAACACTTTATACACTGTGCCACCACAGGTTAGGCATAGAGCTATCAACATTTTTTAGAGTTATCAATGTTTCTTATCAATACTTACTCAATACAACAACCTAAAATTTATAAGACACAGCAAAAGCAGTCTTAAGAGTGAAGTTCGTAGCATTAGAGGCATACCTCAAGAGGCAAGAAAAATCTCAAACAATTTAACACTACACCTTAAAGAAGTAGAGAAGAAATACCAAAAAAAAAAAAAAAAAAAAAAAACCACCAGAAAAAGTGAAGGAAGAAAATAATAAAAATCAGAGTGGAAATAAATGACATAAAGACTAAAAAAAAGAATATAAAACATCAATGAAACCAAGAGCTGGTTCCTTGAAAAGGTAAACAAGACTGACAAACCTTTTACCAGATTCATTAAGAAAAAAAAGAGAGGAATCAAATAAATAAAATTATAAATGAAAGAAGTAGCAACTAACATTACATAAATTCAAATGATTGTTGGAAAATACTATGAAGAACTGTATCCAAAAAATTGACAACCTGGATTAAAATGAATAAATTTCTAAAAGATTGTATCTTCTAAAACTGAATCTGGATGAATCAGAGAACCTGAACAGACTGATTACTACCAATGAAATTGAAGCAGTAATAAGAAAACTTCCAGCAAACAAAAGTTTTGGACCTTATGGCTTTTACAGGCAATTTTACCAAACATTCAAAGAAGAAGTAACACCTATCCTCAAACTATTACAAAAAACTTAAGAGGAGGAAAGACTTCTGAGCTCATATTAATAGCCCAACATTATCCTAATTCCAAAACCAGATAGACACTACAAAGAAAGAAAACCACAAATCAATAACCCTGATGAACATAGGTGCTAAAATTCTCAAATTAGCAAACTGGGTCCAGAAGTACTATAAGGCCAGGGTCATGGCCATTCACATGCAGGTTCTCATTGAATTCAGACAGATGATAAAGAAACAATGGAGCCAAAACATGGTTGGCCATCCCTTTCTTTTCTTTTTATTTTTTTTTTAAGATTTTTTTTAATAGATTTTTTTAAAGTTTCTTTTTATTTATTTATTTTTTTTAGAGAGGAGACACAGAGTGAGAGAGAGAGAGAGAGAGAGAGAGAGAGAGAGAGAGAGAGAGAGAGAGAGAAAGAAAGCGGGGAGGAGCTAGAAGCATCAACTCCCATATGTGCCTTGACCAGACCAGTGCAGGGTTTTGAACTGGCGACCTCAGTGTTCCCAGGTCGACGCTTTATCCACTGCGCCACCACAGGTCAGGCCTGGCCATCCCTTTCTTAAAGTCTCACACCAACCACACAGGGAAAACACTACCCTTTTTATTCAGAGCTCCCAAAGCCCTGACATATTCTTTGGTTCCACAACCAGGAGACTATTCTCTGGTTCCTCCTAGAATCAAAGACCCCCACAAGCCTCAGTAGGGCTCCCAAAACCCCTCAGCCCTGATTCCCCATCTGCACACCTTCTCTTTCCCTGCCAACATGGCTTCTCTCTCCTTCTCTTTCTGCAAAATTAACTGGGCTCACAAAGACCGCTTCTTCCAGCAAACATTAGCAAAACAATGGCCCCTCCCAAGCAGGAATGCAATTTGCGGTTAACGGTTCTGCTCTGAGGGTAAGCAGACCCAGGTGGCTGCCCAGCACCATTTTTTAACAATAAAAGTGAGCAAACTCAAAAATACAAATTTTACAAGCTCATTCCACCCCTTTTGCTCACTTTGCAATCCACACGAAAGGCATTCCTGTGCAAGGAATGAAGTACGTTATACAAACAAATTACAACAACAGTACAAGTCATACAATTTCAACAATTACAAAGGTGCCTTTCACAATGTCTCCCTAAGCACTTTGCCCAAAATGCATAATGTTATTGGAGCTTCTCTCCAACTGGATGGAAAGCTTCCTGGTGCAGGAGGGCCTCCACCAGAGCCTCCCCCTGCCCACATCAGGGTCTCTCATATTATTCAAAAGCCATCTGTTCATTCAACAAGGGAGCTGATGCCCCCTCTAGCCACAGTCCAAGGGTCAGTCCACATATATGGGGCCTCAGGCCTCCCCCCTCATCCCTGCCATCATGGCAGCTCTGAAGACACTGCCTCAAGGAGGAGCACATGACAATGGTGGCTAGCATTTCCACCTCTGCTCCAGAGATCATGCTGCCATCTACCCCTTTGTCCCATAATTGCAGCAAATCTACCAGGGACCTAGTAGGTACTCTTTGCTGCTGGGTTTTTACCTTCTGGAGTTTTGGATGACATCTTCAGAAAAACCTGCCCCTGTTTCTCATTCCTCCTTCTGCAAAACTACCTGAGCCCACAGAGAGCCCTCTTCCAGCAAACATTAGAAAAACAATGGCCCCTCCCAAGCAGGAGTGAAGTCCCCAATTTACAATCAACAGCCCTGCTCTGAGGGCAAGCAAACATGTGGCTGCCCAGTGCCATTTTTTAACAATAAAAGAACGTGAACTCAAAAGATACAAATTTTACAAATCATTTGGCCAATTAGTACTTTAGCAAAATCATGCATCATGATCAAGTGGGATTTATTCTGGGGATACAAGGCTGGTATAATATTCACAAATCAATAGATATGATCTATCACATAACCAAAATGAAGGATAATAATCATGTGATCATCTCAAAAGATGCAGAAAAAGCATCCAGTACGCATTTATGATAAAAACTCTCAACAAAGTAGGAATAGAGGGAACACACCTCAACATAATGAAGGCCATATGTGACAAACTGAACATTAACATCATACTCAATGGACAAAAATCTAAAAGCAAAAAGAATCTTAAGATCAGGAACATGACAAGGATTTTCATTTTCACCACTCTTATTCAACATACTACTGGAAGTCCTAGCCACAGCAATCAGACAAGAAGACGAAATAAAGGCCTTCCAAATTAGTAAAGAAGAAGTAAAAATGTCATTATTTGCTGATGACATGATACTGTACATAGAAAACCCTAAAGGCTTCACCAAAAACTATTAGAACTAATAATTGAATTCAGCAAAGTAGCAGGATACAATTTTAATGTTGAGAAATTAGTGGCATTTTTATACACCAATAATGAACTCTCAGACAGAGAAATTAAGGAAATATTCCCATTTGCTATTCAAAAACAAAAGCACTAAGAAATTTAATCACATAGAAGTCTTATGCTCAGAAAACTATAGGACATTGGAAAAAGAAATTGAAGATAACTAACAAGTGGAAACATATACTATGTTAATGGGTTAAAAGAATCCATTTATTAATATACATAGTATTAATAAATATATGGACAGAAAATGTCTGTACTACCCAAAGCAATCTATATATTCAACACAATTTCAATTAAAATACAGTGTCATACTTCACAGATATAAAACAAATGTTCCAAAAAGTTATATGGAACAACAACAAAAAAGAAACCCTAATCTCAGCAAACTTGAGAATAAAGAACAAAATGGGAAATATCATATTACCTGATATCAAGCTATACTACAAGGTCATTGTAATCAAAAGAGCTTGGTACTGGCATAAAAACAGGCATATAGATTAATGGAACAGAACAGAGAAACCAGAAATAAATCCTTTTTGCTTTTACGGTCAGTTAATATTTTACAAAAGAGGCAAGAGTATACAATGGAGTAAATACAATGAAACCATAAATAATTCTAGAAGAAAACAAAGGCCATAGAATTTCAGATATCTCTCATAGCAATATTTTTGTGGATATATCTTCATGGGCAAGCAAGTGAAACAAAGAGAAAATAAACAAATGGAACTATATCAAACTAAAAGGCTTTCGCACAGGAAAAGAAACCATATATAAAATGGGAAAATAACCCACTGTATGGGAAAACATATTCACTGATACACCTGATAAGGAGTTAATACCAAAATTTATAAATAACTTATAAAACTCAACACCAGGAAGACAATCCAATTAAAAAATGGGCAAAGGACATGAATAGACACTTATTCGAAGAAGACATACGAGTTAATAACCAAAATTTATAAAAAACTTATAAAACTCAACACCAGGAAGACAATCCAATTTAAAAATGGGCAAAGGACATGAACAGACACTTCTTCGAAGAAGACATACAGATGGCCAATTGGTATATGAAAATATGTTCAGTGTCACTAATCATCAGGTAGATGCAGATTAAAACCACAATGAAATATCACCTCACACCTATCAGAATGGCTATCATCAACAAATCAACAAAATCAAATGTTGGTGAGGATGTGGTGAAAAGGGAACCCTTGTGCACTGCTGGTGGAGATGTAGACTCGTGCAGCCACTGTGGAAAACAGTGTGGAATCTTCTCAAAAAATTAAAAATAGATCTGCCTTTTGACTCAGCATTTCTGGCAATATATCCTTAAGAATCCACAAACACTAATTCAAAAGAAGATATGCACCCAGGTTCATTGCAGCATTATTTACAATAACAAAGATCTGGAAACAGCCCAAGTGTGTCCATCAGTGGGTGAGTGGATAAAAAATCTGTGGTATATTTACACAATGGAATATTAGTCATAAAAAAAGGAAATGTTACCTTTTGTGAGAGCATAGATGGACCTGGAGTTTATTATACTAAATAAAATGAGCCAGGCACAGAAAGAAAAATAACCATATGGTCTCACTTATATGTTGAATCTAATGAACACACTAAACTGATGAACAAAATAGAAACAGAGGCATGGACATAGGGAACAGATGGACAGCTCTCAGAGGAAAGGGGCAAGTGGACTGGATAATAGAAGGTGAAGATATTAGCCAAAAAACATGTATAAATAACACATAGATACAGAGGAAGGATGGCAATAGCCAGAGGGGAAGGGGAGGTGAAGGTAGGGGTAGAGGACAAAGAGGGGGAACATGGGCAGAAAGAGACTTTGCATTGGGCATAGAGTAGATGATGCAGTTTGTAGATGATGTTATATTGAGTTATACACTGAAAACCTCTATGGTTTGGTGAACCATGTCATTCCAATAAATTTAAAAAATATATTTATTCATTCATTAAACACTGCTGAGTACACAAAAAAACCAAGAACTGTCCTAGGTGATGGTTACATATAAACTTTGTACCTATTAGGAACTTAGTTTAGAAGAGACAGACCATGTTAGTAAGTATGATTTAATATTACAGAAGATAATTGACAAAATATCATTAGTGATTAATTCTTTGGGATTGTGGTAGTGAAGAGTTGGAGATGATATTCCCCTAAGACATGATATTTGAATTATATATTTGACAAATGAGTAAGAATCTGTCAGGTTATAAAAGTAATAATAGGCAGAAAGCGTATGAGTAAAGACATGGAGGCATAAAAACTTAAGTGATTTAAACATACAGCATGGGCGGGTGAATTTGTATAGTATAGTTTTAATTTATACCATACGCAGTAGTATGCACTAAAAATGATCACTAGAGGAATTGATATCACTATAAAAGTTTTGTGGTAGCACCAATTGAAGTAGTGGGAACCTGAAGGCCTAAAGATGACTGTTCATTTAGGCATAGCAATTACAGCTAACACTTATTTTGTACTTACTATGTATCAGGCAGTTCTAAGTATTTTACACAGTACTGAGGTAGGTGCTATTGTTTTCCTTACTTAGTGATGGTGTGAGTCATAAGAGCCGAGGTCACATAGCAAGTAAATGGCAGAATTTGGAGTTTAAGCCTGATGGCTACCTGCAGGTCCAAGTTCTCATCTATTATAGTAAATTAATAACAGAGAAGCTATTAAAGTAAATGTAATTAATAAATGTATTAAAGTAAATGTAATCATAACACTGAGAAATATATCAGAATGTCACAAAGAATTTAGTAAGAAAATTAGAAATAGTATATAAAAATTTATGGGTGTTTTTAAGTAGATTTTTATGTTTTTATAAACAAGGAGTTGAACACTCTTCAACCTAAAGATACCTTTCGTCTTTGGCTCACTGCAGAAGTTCATCCCAACTTTACTCCTATTTTATTACAGTCAAGTTTGAAGATAACATATGAGGTAAGAAGATTTAAAACTTGAACCAGTAGTTGTGTAAGTGCAGTTATTTCTACATGCCTTCCAGACTCTGTAAACAACTGTCTATTTTGTGAAACTTTCCTTTCCATTTTAATGAGGTATAATATACATAAATAATGGCATAAGATGGCATTTATAAAAATACATTTAAATTTTTCTTCCAGATTTTACTTCATATTTTTGGTTGTTTATCATAAAAGATACATAGCATGAATTTTACCATTTTTAACCATTTTTAAGTATATGGTACAGTGGTGTTAACTATATTTACCTTATTGTGCAACAGAATCTTCTCCAGACATTCTCCCAGTATACTCTTCCATTGGGTTGTATGAGCCATAATGGCAGGAGCAATTTTTGTTGTTGTTGTTTTGCTTTTTTGTTCTTATCATATAATACCTGGAATGTTGGAAGAGCACAGTAGATATTTCAATTAATAAAAAGTGAATATATCAGGGAAACTTTTTCTTTAATGTTTTAACTTAAAGTGCAACCTTTTCCAGAATCCTTTCTTTTAGGAGATAATTTTATTGCATTTTCATGGAAATCTTTAGTTTTATTTAATGTTTGGTGATTTTTATGCTAGAAAATAGCATAGTGCATTGTTCAAAACTATTATTATACATTTGCATATATATACACATACATAATTATACATTGTTATCTTTAAAAGTGGTTAAATCTTTATTTTATTATTTATTTTATTTTTGATTAATTGCGAGAGTGTTTTTAAAACTTATTCCAAATAATCGTTGTCATAGTTGTCTTTTCTATTCACTGAATTTGATGCCTTATTTATTTATTTTTTTCTTCTCAATGTTTTCCGTAGATTTGCATTTGCTTTTGTTCTTTCTGATTTCTTATGTTGAATGCTTAATTGGTTCATATTTATTTGCATTAATATTGAAATTAGTTTAACTTGTGACTTTGTTGTTAAGTATAGCTTTTGCCTTATATCATAATTTCACATAGTAATGATTTGTATTTGTCATTTTTTAGTCTGTATTTGTATTGATTTTCTCTAATTATATATGATTTATCCATTTTGCGTAATCTTTAGAATAATGTCTTTAAAAACCATTAAGTGGTTGTTCAGTTTCCTATTGTTATGTTTTATTGAACAGTACTCAGAAAATTTAGCCTATTTATAATATTTTTTAATGTTTAATGATCAAAACATTTTTATTTTAAAAGTGTAAATTGGGATTTGTACTTAAAAAGTCAATACTATTTTTCTTTAACTTTTAAACAAGATTTTTCATTTACAATAAATAGAATATAAAGGATTGTAACAGAATAGTCATTTCAGTAAACCATTTACTGGAGACCATTTTAGTAAAATACCTTAATGATCATATAAAGCTTATTTGGTTATTTTGAATATTGATTTATAGGCTATTTAATTTAAAAAATTATTTTGGGTTTATAATTGAGATGATGTGTTAGATGTAAGGAGTTTTAAATTTGTACATTTTGAAGTAACAATGAAATAATTGAAGTAAATTTGGTAGTGGTGTAAAACTTTCTTCATTAAAATATGTTCACATACTGGTTTTTTTATTTTTTGTTTTAAGAAAATATTATATCTGTTATTTTTTTCTTTAGTCACCTCCAGGTTTAAAGAAGAATTTAATGCGTACTTATGAATCCTGGACTCCTGAGCAAATTAGCAAAAAAGGTGATATACATCGAGCTCATGCTCTCTTCAGTTTGGCATGGTTTCATGCTGCATGTCAAGAAAGAAGAAATTTTATTCCACAGGTAAATAATATTAGTCTTGGATATATTAAATAGTACACATTTTTTATGGTAGAATATTTGTATAATTTAGTAGAAATGGCTAGGATTACTTTATAATGTGGCTCATGATTTATAAATTTGTATCTTTAATTGAATTTTTCCTGTTAATCTTTTGAGTAGTATATAGTTATATAGTTCATCTCTCTTTGAATTGTGTAGAACAACGTGTGAACTATCATAAGCTCTTAATGATTTTTTTGTTAGGCATCATTTTTGTAGTTTTGTATCTAACAGGCATCTCAAAGTTCAACAACTGAATTCCCTTCCCCATCCCTGTCTTTCTTTTAGTATATTCCTCTAAATAAAAAGCACTGAGGTCCATTTATTTTCTCAAACTAGAAATCTGGGAGTTATTTTCTTTTCCTTAGTCTTCTGCTCAATTCATTATCAAGTTCTATTGATTCTACTTTCAAAACATAATTCAAGCTTGTTATTTTTCTTCACCTTTTTTTCTAAGCTGTATTACCTCTCACCTGTATTACTTTCTGAGATAGTTTCCTTTAGGAGCCAGAATTATTTTTTAATATATATTTTTTATCATTTTATTATTCTCCTTAAAATCCACCAAATGACTTTCTGTTGTATTTGGAAAAATATATGCACTTTTCCTGGTCCAGAAGGAAAGATTTGTCTATCTCTTCAGGCCCCTATTCCCACTTGTTCTTTACACCTTAGTCATACTAGACTAGACATCTTTATGGTCTTTAATCCATCAAGCTCTTTCTCACCATTGGCCCTCACTGTTATTGTTATTACAAGCAGTACACCACATTGCCATGGCAGCGCTTGCTGGTACCAATGTTCCCTTCTTGCCAAATGCCTATCTTAGCCACCAATTGCATTATTCTTTTATCTTTAAATTTTCCCATCCTCGTTTTAAACTTTGCCTAATTTTGTTGTGATAATCACTTCTCAAACTTCCCTCTCTACCTGCCTCCCTTTTGGCCTCTCTCTCTATTTGTTATATGTCAAAATAAGGGCATCGGATATGGAGTTATTCTAGAATTTCCTAGTTAGGCGACTTTACTTTAGCTCCAATAAGCAACAGTTTACTCAGCTCCAGAGTGGGAATAATAATCATGGTTATCTTTGTTGTATTAAATGAAATAGTGCTTAACACAGTTCAGTGCCTGACAATAACCTGTCAATAAATATCTGTCAAAGTCATGAAATAGTAAATAACAATAGTAATGTGTTGTTTCATATAATTTAAATACATTTATGGGAGGGTACTCTTAATTTTCTCATTTTACAAAATAAGACAATGGACCTCAATGGTAACGAATGCTAATCATTACACCTAAAAAACTATTCTGGGTGGAAATGGCCAGGCCCACCTTTCTCCAAAGGCCTTTGCCCTTATTCTTCTGACATTCTTCCTCACACTAATAGATCAGTTAATATCTGATGGATAAATGATGATAGTGAAAATGATCCACCTTTTGAGAAAAAAAAAATATATTTTTAAGATGACATTAATTTTTATTAAATGATATATTTACATAGTATAAATTTAAAGATATGAAAAGGTTTGCAATTAAAATTTAGTCTCCTCCCTTCTGCATTCCAACCTCCTTTGTTACTGCTAGTATTTGTCCCCTCTCCTTTTTAATTTTTGTTGTCACAGATTATTCTTGTTTTTATTGTGCTCTTCTTGGAGCTTTTACTTGTGATTTTGTTTGTTTTGTTCTTTGTATCTGGTTGGATAATCCCCTTTAGTATTTCCTGAAGTGGGCTTCTCTGGTGATAAATTTCCTCATCTTCTCTATATCTGTGAATGTTTATATTTAACCTTTATATTTGAAGGAAGGGTTTGATGGATATAGTATTCTTGGCTGGAAGTTCCTCTCTTTCAGTACTTTAACTATTGGGGTCCACTCTCTTCTGGCTTGTAGAATTTCTGATGAGAAATCTGGTGATAATGCAATGGGTCTTCCTTTATATTTTGTAGTCTTCTTTTCCCTGGCTGCCTTGAGGATTATTTCTTTGTCATTGATTTGTGATAATTTTATTATGATGTACCTTGGAGTAGGTCTGTTTTGGTTAAGGTAACTTGGTGTTCTGTTTGCTTCTTTGATTTGAGGCTCTAGTTCTTTCCACAGGCTTGGGAAATTCTCGATTATTTGTTTTAATATGTTCTCCATTCATTTTTCTCTTTATTCTCCTTCTGATATACCCATTATTCTTATTCCTCTTTCCTCTTTCTGATGAAGTCAGAGAATTCTTGTAGGGATTTCTCATTTCTTTTATTCTTTATTCTTTCTCTTCTCTCTGTAGTATCTCTAGTTGCCTGTCTTCTATGTCACTAATTCTCTCTTCTATCTGGCTTGTTCTATTAGCTAAGCTTGTCACCTCGTTTTTCAGTTCATGTATTGAGTTTTTCATTTCTGTTTTGTTCTCTTTTATAGTTTACAGTTTCCTTGATGAAGTATTCTTTTAGTTCATTAAATTGTTTTTTTGAGCTCACTAAATTTGCCTTTTAGCACTTTCTTGTATTTTACCGAATATTTTTAGGACTTCAATTTTGAATTCCCTGTCATTTAATTCCAAGGTTTCCATGTAATAGAAAAAATTATTTTGGAGATTTTTTCATCATCTATCTGAGCTACATCTTTCTTTTGTATCCATATTTGATTTCTTTGTCTTTAATGGCATTTGAGAGTGGTAATGTTAATAACACTAATATAAGCGATAATTAAGAAAATAAAAGTTGAAGAAATACTGTGAAAAAATTAAATTTTTATAATGATAACAGGGAGCAGGAACTGAGGAGAGATGACAAAATAGAGACAAAATGAAGTAAAATACAAGCAAAATGCCACAAAGAAAAATATGAGTTCAAAATATAATAATTTGATGATAAATGACGATCCAATGAAAGAAGAAAATATAAAGGAGAAGAAAGGATAAGGGAGAATATTGAGAAAGAAAGGACAAAAAACAAAATACAAAGAGAAAGTAAAAGAAAAAAAAACAGAAGTGAAGGTTTCTGAAATAAAACCCTTACAAAAACAAGGATGGAAAATAAAACAACTATGGATAATGTAGTTCAAAAGTAAAATAATAAAAAAAGAAAAAGGAAAGAAGTAAAAATGACAAGAAGCGTTTTAAAAATGCAATTGTTTTCTGGTTTTGAGAGGTAGCTTCTCCCTTTTTTTCGGCAGATGTCGCTGTATTATGAGTTTTATCTCTGTGGGTTTCTTGGGCAGAGGTCTGCTGGCCTATCATGGCAATGATGTAGGCCTCAGTCCTGTTGGTAGGCAGGGCTTGTTAGTGCTTTGCAATTATACGGCTCTAGTAATGACAGTCTCAGTTTTCCAGGCGCCTCTCCGCTTGTCCCTCTCACTCACTGGATCTAGCAGCATAGAGACTTTGCTGTAGGATCCACTTTCACTACTGTCCTCGCAGTAAGGGAATATATGCATAGCCAGGACCCCTGACCTTCGCTGCTCAAAGCACAGTTCTGGGCAAGGTAGTGACAACCAGAGCCACCAGCAAGAGCAGGCAGGGCAGAGCACAGACCAATGACCAAGTGCCTTTCTGTTACACACACAGGCAAAATTCTATGGGCTGGTGAGCATATCTAGCATGCCTCAGTGCACCATGGTTTTAGTTTCCAGGGGTTTGTCCTACTTGCACCTCTTGGCAGCCCGTGAAAGGCCACGTGTGTGTTCAGCTCCCAGGACTCCAGCAATGCATGCAAACTGTTACAGCCGCTGGTCAGGCACCCAGTTTGGGCAGTCTCAGGCCAAGGGTCTTGGCCTGTGCACATGCCAGACGCTGAACATTGTGCAGTTGGGGATGCCCAAAGACACTTGTGTCCATGCAGGTGCCTTGTGTTGATAATCTCGGACTTGATAAGCCCTCCGGTGTTTGCTCATGCCTCATGCAGGGGATGGTGGGCATCGTGGAGCCTGGATTGTCTAAAGACGGAGGTGCTAACACAGGTGCCTAAAGTTGTTAATCTTGGGGCTAAGCACTGAAGCCCGTGCGGGTGCCCGCTCGTTCCCCATGCTGGTCATGCTAGGTGGAACCACTAGCACAGTGCCAGTGATCCTGAAGCTGAAAATGCACAAAGATGCTGGTGCCCGCCCATGCAGGAACCTTTTGCTGGTAATTTAGGTGGATCCCACAACCCGTGCGCAAGCCCAGTGTCCGCTATCTCGGGCAGAGCCAGTGTGTTCTTTCCTTTGTTTGGGTGCCTACCCTAACTCAGCTCCTTTGCCACTAGCTCAGTCTCTCCCCTTCTCCCGACTCCAAACAGAAGTGCCCCTACCTCAGATCAGTGCAGTAAGCAAAATGCCCCATCCTTCCTCTTATATATTCACTCACTTTTTTACTCAACCATACTTTTGTCTGGTGTGTGTAAATTTCAGGTGCTCCTAAGGTTTTTTTTTTTTTTTTCCTCTGTGTTTAGTTGTTGAAAATGTTGAAATTTCAAGGGGAGAGATCGGGAGTATCCTTCACGCGGTCATTTCTCTGACGTCATTCTGTTTATTCTTAGTATCTTGTTTATTCTTTTATTTCTGGAGGTTGACATATATTATTAGTATTTTGTAATAAAAATATTCATTGCAAAAAACTAGTTAGTTACAGTTTGTCGGAGCCCCATAGAAGTTATTTTAATTGTTTTATATATTTTGTACAAAATATCAGGTTCTGTGAGTGTTCTTTTTATTCAAGCATTTAGCTATTAGCTGTATGTTTATATTTTATTTAGTTCCAATATGATTGCTTTGTGGGTCAGATGTACAGAAAATAAATCTATGTTTTTGAGCCTTTAGAAACATTTTTTGTAATCTTTCTATTTTCATGTGTGTAGAGAAAATCCACAATTTTGAATTACAAAATTATAGGTACTGTGTTAATGTGTGCACAGTATGTAGACTGAAAATTTACTATGCCAATTTGTTCTCTATGTATTTCCACATATTTCAATGACATTATATTAAAACTATATGATATTATAAATATTTTTGCATGCTTGGGAGGTGAATAAATCTTTTAAAATATTACTATTATTTTAGGTCTATAGTTTATTTTTATTAGAAATTCTCAAGATTGGTTTTTTAAGCATGTATTGGCCATTGTTTTAAAGATTATAAGAGCAACAATGCATATATGTGTATTATATACATTTATATATTATTATAAACTGCTTAGAGTTCTCAAATATTTTAAAAATTTGTTTTGATAGGGTTGGACCAAATTTTATGAGTTTTCTTTATCAGATCTTCGGGCTGGGTACAACATTATTGACAGGCTCTTTGATGGTAAGTTCTACTGATGGAAATTTTTGTTTGTTTGTTTCTGATCTGGGCACTACCCGGGGCACTGACTGCCCACACCAGTGAATCAAGACCAGCAGATTCCGAGAACTCTAGCACACCATGACAAGAGATGTCAAGATGTGACTCTAGTCTCGGGCCTGATGGAAATTTTTATGTCTGGTGTTAATTTAAAAAGATGCTTTTGAGGTCATAATAACAACATATTTTCTTCAAAAGTGACTTAAACTCCTTTCATAAAATTAACTGACTAGTATCCTGGCTGTCGTGCTTGTGTTATTTGAGAGTTCTTATCAATTGTGTTCATTGTGTTTAATGTTACTCATGCGATTTCTGATTGCTCTGTAGCCCTTTGGAAGCAAAAAGCTAGAAAGAAGGACCTTGTCTGTACTTTGTGGGCTTCAGAAGTTTCAGACTTCAACTGAACTATTCTCGTTTGAGGGAACTGTTAAATTTCAGTAGACTAGGTCAGTAACAAGGATCTGTAGAATCATAATTGTATGATTAAGCAGGAATCAGGAATCAAGGTACAAATAATATATTACAACAGGGTAGCAAACAAGACCATATAATCTGATCCCTTGTGGCTCCCAGTTCTCTGCCTCCTGAAGACAGAAACAGGTCCTGAAGTCTATTATGCAGAGCCAAGGCAAAGGGATGCTAGAGGTTAGACAGTGTTGGGTTGGAGAAAAGAATATGTTGATAGGAATCTAAAATTTTAAAAATGTCCAAAACAGAACTCTTGAGCAAAAAATATTGAGCAAATAATAATAATAAAATAAAAAGAGAGGGAGAAAGGGAAAACAACTCATGGACACTGACAACAGTGTGGTTATTACTGGTAAGGGAGGGAGGTGCAGGAAGATGAGGAGGGTATGGGGGGAATAAATGTTGATAGATGGAGACTTGACTTGGGGTGGTGAACCCATAATATAGCATGCAGATGATGTACTGTAGGATTGTGCAGCTCAAACCTGTATAATTTTATTAATCATTGTCACCCCAATAAATTCAATTAAAAAAAGAACTCTTGATTCCTGTCTACCCCCTCCTATCCTGCAACCCTGGCAAGCCACTGTTCCCTGAATCTGCCCCTTTTTAGTAAATGGCACCACCATTTATGTTGTTGTTCAAGTTTAAAACCTATGAATCACCATGGATTCTTTTATTTTCTCATCCTCAAACCTCAGTGCTTTAACAATTTCTGTTCCTTTCATGTCCAAATCACATCATGGTTCTGTTTACTTCTTTCCACTTCATCAAGCAATGGCTTTTAGTTAATGCCAAATAGTATTCTGAGTTTGTTATTTAAAAAAAATTTAAATTATACATCAGAAAAGTACACAAAACCGTGCAATTCGATTTTTTATAAATTGAACCTACATAACTATCCTCAAGTGAGTAAACAGTATTATCAGCATTCCAAAACACCTCCCCTCTTCCTTTCCACACAGCACCTTCCCGATTTCCATGAGCTGTTGTTTTTAATGTGACACAGAATTTTTTGGAGGATATATACCAGTACTTTACCCTTTGTGGAAACTTGGTAATTTTCCACAATGCTTTTGAACGGTATTCTATTATAATACCACTATGAGGCAGGTATTATTAGTGCTATTTTAAGATGATGAAACTAAAACAGAGTTTGAATGATTTGTTTATTATTGCATTTCAAGGTTGTGATAGAATTAATAGTGTAACTGATTTTTTACATTTTTCACTCCATTGAATTGTTGTGAATAAGAGTCAGATGCTGCCTGACCTGTGGTGGCGCAGTGGATAAAGAGTCGACCTGGGAACACTGAGGTCGCCAGTTCAAAACCCTGCACTGGTCTGGTCAAGGCACATATGGGAGCTGAGGCTTCTAGCTCCTCCCCCCTTTCTCTCTTTCTCTCTCTCTCTCTCTCTCTCTCACTCTGTGTCTCCTCTCTAAAAATAAATAAATAAAAAGAAATAAAAAAAAAAAGAGTCAGATGCTTTACAATAATATTAAATCTCATGGTAAAAATCTAACTATGATATTATGATTACAAATTTTCTGATATTAAAAAACCTTCACGTAGATAGGATTAAGTGCAAAAATGAGAAAAAGTTCTAATTATAGGGGCCAGCTTGTACAGAGATTATGTAGCTGTGAGACCAGGAACAAGATTCTTAACCCTTAAACCTGAGTTTTCTTATCTGTAAAATAAGAACAATGGTAGGCACTACTTGAATTGATTCAGTTTGTAAAAAGTTTAAATGAGAAAAGCTACATAAAGCATTTAATATTTAATACATTGGGTAAACTATCAATAATTATTGACTGTTACTATGTTGGCTATGCTATAACTTATGTCCTGTGTATTTACTTTTATCCTAACCAAAATAAAACTTGCTTTGAGAACAATGGATATAGGAAGAAAAATAAGAAAAATATGATTCTAAAACATTATCTGTGATGGCTGTTTGCATTTTTAAGTTGAATGGTATATTAATGTTTTTGTAAGCCCTGGTGACTTACTTAGGAATGAATTACATATATATTACCAGCATATCATTTACTGGTCATCAGAACTAGAAAATTGGCAAGTCCTGGTGAAGTCCCTTGTTATAGTTGCTTAGCCACTGTTGATAGTAAGATATAGGTGGGAAATGACTTGTTCCTCACCCTATAGGTGCTCTAGTTTGCAGGAAGCAGCCTAAATCACCTGTGTCCCAAGGCATGTGGCAACACTGCCATCAATCCTTATGATTATCTCTGAATATTCTAAAATTTTTAATGAAATAGAACTAAACTAGTAATGCTAGTACTGATGTTAACGGGCTAGTTTGAATATAATTGTATTTCTTATATTTACCATAGACCCAAGATACAGTTCTTCCATTTTAACATGACTACTGAACTGTGATTAAGAGGATGTCTCTTGCAAAATGGAAGCTTATAGAAAAGTCCCATGTAGTTTTTTTATACTACATTACTTTCCTATTAGAATGGAAAAGGACAGTTGACTATAAAAATCATGACACTGAGAAGACTATAATGTGTGAAAGTGTTTAGTAGTTTCCCCATTAATCAGATTCTTTTATGGACTGAGTTCATCATGTATATAATTATGTTTTGAATATGTTTTTCTAAGGAATTTCCAGTTTAAGAAGGCAGTATTGTGTGGCAGAAAGAATATGGCTCTGGTCTCAGAGTAGATCATTTCAGTCCAGATCTGTTGGATTGTGTGATTTTCTGATTTTGGAGACTCAACTTTTCTGTGCCTCAATTTCTTCATTTGTATAATTGGATAATATTAATAATTCTATGTTTCTTATGAGGCTTGAACTCACATTATAAAACACTTGCAAAATTTTACTTGTTAAGTAATCTCTCAATAAATATTAGCTATTGTATGATTATTAGATATTATTACTATTGAGCATTTATTAATAGACATTATATTAATATTAATGAACACTTAAATAAATTATTTAGCTAAATTAAATATATATTGTTATATTCTATAAATATAATTGAAGGCCGGAATATAGTTCGTATTGTAGCATATTTTTTTAGAATATCTTTAATACCTTAGAAACAAAGCTAATATATTTTTTTTATTGCAGGTACCAAAGATGTACAATGGGAATTTGTACATGGTATACTTGAAAATGCTATTTATGGAGGACGTATAGATAACTATTTTGACCTTAGAGTTCTTCAATCATATCTAAAACAGTTTTTTAATTCTTCAATAATTGATGTATTGAACCAAAGGAACAAGAAAAACATTTTCCCATGTTCCTTATCTCTACCAAAATCCTGCAGCATTTTGGTAGGTACAATTAATCATTTTCAATCTATGACCAGATAGATACCTGAGTCATTTACTATATTGGTAAATATATGTTGTTTCTTTTCAAGTGAACAAATAACTATCATTCACAAATATGGGTTATTTGTTATGCCAGTATGCATGCAGGATGATTCTCTAAACTCTAAATAGGTGTCCTCTATGCTTGTGGATAGTTACTGATAGATGACTGATGATAATAGGATATAGTGTGTAGGTTAACTTGAAGGGGGTAGCCAAGGAAAATTTTTAAAATGTCAGACTTCTATGAAGATCTGACATGGCAGAAAATCCGGTTTTCTAGTAGATACAGAGTGCTCTGATAGTCAATAATATGAAAGAAAACAAATAGAGTTAACAAATGTCTGTCTTTACTTGCTGGCTTATAAATTTAAAGCAGTTCTGAAAATATAAGAGGGATTTACTTTATCTGGCTTTCATAGCAACATTTTTGTTTATATGTATTATATGTATTTATCTTCACCAGCTATAGCTTTTTGCATTGAGTCATCCTGTGAAAACTTCCTGTAATGCAGTCATCTTTACCAGATAAAAAGTACTAAATATGGTCAAAATACATAAATTCTAACCACAAATATTTATTTGTGTAAATGCCTAAATAATACTTTTATTACACAGTATTATAAGTTTATAATTCTTCATAAATTACAGAGATACATATATATACACACACAATCATATAGTTTTTCTCTTAATATTATGCCTTTTTCTCTCATTGAAATATTGTCCATAAAATTATTTTGTTTCAATAATAGAATTGTTACTGAAGAAATAAAAGCTTAAAAACTAATATTAAATATTACCTTATATATTATGATATTAAGCATCCTATCTGTTTTGTTTTTAGCTTTCTTTCTTTCTTTCTTTCTCTCTTTATATGTATGTATGTAGTAATATACTTTGAATGTATGTTCAATGAGAACCATGTTCAGACATTGTGGATTCTGTGGATTCTGTGATGCGTCTATGCAGTTCACTTTCTAGTGAGAGAACCTTGAGTGAATGAATAAACAGATATCTCACACATTTGCTAATATATTTATTTTAGAAAGTGTATCCTGAAAGTCTTTTATAAATTAAAAAATAAAAATCATGCAAAAAAGTATTCATCATAAATGTAGATTGCAATGAAGTTTTATAAATTGAACACATGAGTTTAATCATCGCTGCGATCAAGCAACAGAACATTATCGGCTCCCCAGAAATCCTCCTTACGTTCCCTTCTAACAGCCTAGAGTAGTTTTGCTGTTTTCGTGCTTCATGTAAATAGTATCATTTGTTATATACTGCTCACAAAAATTAGGGGATATTTCAAAATGAATATGAAGCAATAAAATATCCCCTAATTTTTGTGAGCAGTATACTTTCTTTTGTGTCCAAATGAGGATAAGTCAGTTTGGAAACGTAGCTATTATTTAGGGAACATGTCAGTGTATAGTTCTTAGTAGAGAGAAGACTCTAGACAGTGTAGATGACAAAGTTTCACAGCCATTTTGAAATGAATAAAGTGTATAAACACAAAGAAAGTAATAGTTTTAAATTTATAGAATGATTTATGAGTATCTATGTTTAGCTTTCTATCTAATTGAGCTATATAGGAGGAGGAATCCAGAAGTTTCCTGGGAAGACAGGAACACACACACACACACACACACACACACACACACACACACACACACACATTTATAAATGCATACATATATAGCCTGACCAGGTAGTGGTTCAGTGGATAGAGTGTCGGATTGGGATGTGGAGGACCCAGGTTCTAAACCCGAGGTTTCCAGCTTGAGTGCAGGCTCATTTGGTTTGAGCAAGACTCACCAGCTTGAGCCCAAGGTTGCTGGCTTGAGCAGGGGGTCACTCTGTCTGCTGTAGGCCCCGGTCAAGGTATATAAGAGAAAGCAATCAATGAACAACTAATGTGCTGAAACGAAGAATTGATGCTTCTCATCTCTCTCCCTTCCTGTCTGTCTATCCCTATCTGTCCCTCTGTCTGTCTCACACACACACACACACACAAAATACATACATATATACAAGCTTATACTTACATTCACAGATCCATTCATATATATTTATACATGTATGCATTGTGATTGAACACCTTTTGGAAATTTACAAATGTTGAACTATATATAGGAAAGGAAAAATTCTGAAGAGCAACATACCATGTCTCAAAATTTGACATATTTGTAGGTACTAGGCACCCTAGAATTCAATTATTTCCTTGGAAATAGTTCAGGTACAGCTGGCAAAGATAAAAGATGGTGGTATGAAGGAAGCAAAAAATGAGTGTCTTCATGAAGAATAGTTACTTCTACTTCAGCAAGAACCATTTAGATGCATATGTAGTGCCTGCCTTATAAAAACATGTCTCTGCATGAAAATAAACAAAAACAGTTTCCGTCTTTGGGCCAAACTAAATAAACCCTGTTGGTCTACATTTAGTTGCCCATCTGGAGTCATGAGTGACTGTTCAGATGCATGCTTGGCTTGACAGATCATGTCTTTGTGTTGCTGACAATAATTCTTGAGATGAAATGATGGGATTATCAATGCATTTCTGTCACATCAGCTAACTGAAGACAGACTGTGGAATTGCTTTATGATAAAGCAGTTTACAAAACAGTGCTTGACTACCAGAGTGTTTATGTATAGGTTTCTGAAATTTCTATAAGTAATAATAATAAAAAAGATTGATGGAATATTTATTTTGATATAAGCAGAACTGCGCTTGGGTAGGTTACAAGAAAAATAATTACAGTGCTTTCCTGAAACATCTATCATGATATCTTATACTGGACATAGTCACTCAAATATATTTGTTTTAAACAACTCAGGGTCCCTTTTATGTGGGAAGTTAGGATAAGAAAATATAGTACCAAATAATTTAATTAAGAGGAAGTAGTAATGATAAAGAATATTTCTTAAAGGTAACTGCTTATACAGACTGAAAGTGAAAGTCATATAGAAAATGTAATAATTAACACTTAAATATCCCTTTGCTGTGATTTCAATAGTTGCAAGTTCAATTTTTATTGAAAAATAGTTTTTTTTTACTTTTTTATATTTAGGACTATCGTGCTGTCATTGAAAAACTTCCAGAGGATGACAAACCTAGTTTCTTCGGTTTGCCGGCCAATATTGCTCGCTCCTCTCAGCGCATGATCAGTTCTCAGGTAACCTAAGACAACATAATGTGAGAAAAAATGTTGCTGTTGAGCCTAAAAAATAACATTACATTTTGTTTAATATTACAGACCTCACAAACTTTTATTAAAAATTTTAACAATATATTCCAGTCTTGCCTTAAATAAAATTTTAAATGCCTTAAATAAATTTTTAAATAAATCTTCACACATTTATTTAAATTAATAAAATGTCACTGAACATTATCAATTTCATCCAAAATGTTTGTTTTACTCCTGTGATTTATAAAGGATACTTTAAATGTAATTTATACAATTAAATGTTACTAAGTTTAATATTTTTATAACAAATATCAGATGTATATGATTTGCATTGTGTGTTTATAAAAGGTAATGATTTAATATTTCATATTATTTTACTCATGATTGAATGTTATAATTGGTGAAAGTATGGATTTTCAAATTATTGAGACATAGGCGAATGTTAGACATGAACAATCTATATTCTTGCTTTTGTTGATATCAAATAATTAAAAACTAGCATTTACTGACCTGTTACTGTGTGCTTGAAAGTGTTTTAAGTGCTTACATTTACAAACTTTATTCTTCTTGAACTCTATGAAGTAGCTCCTCTACTATTTTTCCCTTTTGTTAAATGAAGAAATTTAAATGTGTGGAATTGTTAGTAGCCTAAGATCATAGAGCCAGTAAGAAACAGAATTAGAATTTAAATTCAGGCTGAGTAAAGACATAGCCTCTACACTTTGTGCTACAAATGTATTTGTGTTCCTCAGACACAAATGTAGTGCAAAGCTGTGCATGCCAGATTATGAACAGTCACATAAGGTTCATTGTGTGGTCAGTGTATTCTCTTAGAGCTCTTAACAATTTACTTTTGGTAATTTATTGGCATTCTAGTTATATTATGTTATCTTATTTAGCTTTACAGTTTAGTATTTATTGTTATTGTTGCCAACACGTATAAAAATTATAATGTCCCCTCTCTTCTATTGTTAATGTTCATTTTGCAATTTTAATGTTAACTCTCACATCTTTCTAAAAATAGTTTGAGTATAATATTTATTATGCTCATTTATGTAATATGTAAAACATATTAATGTTCTCTGGAACAAGAAAGATCTTAACTCTTCTTTATGCTATAGCTGAAGAAACTCTAGTTCCTTTTCTCTCTTATACAAAGTGTTCTCAGTCCATGAAAGATTGTAAAGTTTTACACATCCTTTAGCTTCATAACATAAATGATTACGCTCTCGTCATTTCCCTCCATGTATTTTCGCTGACCTGAAATAGTTATTTTTCAATACTCTCACCAGTAACATACAAGACTGATATATATACGTTCATGTGTTTGCGTTTGTGTATTAGTAATTTCACAACAATGCATAAGCAAAATGGATTGTTGTTAAAAGGTCATTAGAGGAATAAAAGGTTATTTCATAGAGTCCATTAAAGTGTTTACTTTGGGAACTTTATCAATAGACATTCAACAGTCTTGTCTTTAAAGTCTTGTTTTTAACATGACATGGTTTTTACAGCATCTAAACACAGCTACTGAGAACATTTAGCTGCTGAGAATATTCGATTTAGCACACTTGTCTTGTACATTAATGAGTAGAAAAGAGTATCATAGATTGGATGAAGCCTTAGAGACTTCAGGGAGGATTCAGGGTAAGAAATACAGAGTGCTCAGCATCTTCATCTTCTTGAGAGGTTTGCCAGCCATCTGTACACATGCTTCTTTTCCTTCTGGACCAGGGCTGACTGTCACTGACAAGAGCTCATAGTCTCAGAGTTGTCTTGGCATTGAAAAGTCAGAACCTTAGTTACCCACCAATCTTCTATCACATTTATGTCCATAAGTCCAGGGCTTTCATGCTAATATGCAGATCCCCGGTGTAAGTGGAGTCCCAAGAGGTCCCAGTTTCTTAGCAAACTAGGCAGACAAGCATTCCACACTTAAACTTGTAGTTTCTTTTCCTTTCTTTTATTTTTATTCAGTGAGAGGAGGGCACGCAGAGACAGACTCCTGCATGTGTCTCAACCAGTATCCACCTGGCCAATCCACTCGGGGGTAATGCTCTGCCCTCTGGAGCATTGCTCCATTACTCAGCAACTGAGCTCTTCTTAATGTTAGAGGCAGAGGCCATGGAGCCATCCTCAGCCCCTGGGGCCAACTCACTCCTAATCGAGCCGTGGCTGCAGGAGGGGCGGGGGAGAAAGAGAGTGGTGAGACAGAGAGAGAAGGGAGAGTAGGAGGAGTGGTGAAGCAGATGGGCACATCTCCTGTGTGCCCTGACTGAGAATCAAACCTGGGACTTCCACACACCAGGTTGATTCTCTACCACTTAGCAAACCAGTCAGGGCCTGAAATCTGTAGTTTCTAAGGAAATACTTTTGTGGAAGATAGACTCCAATGTCGTTTTCCCAGACAGTCCTAAGACAACCTGCGTTTCATATTACTTTTCACTCACTCAAGTTAGTATACCAAATAATTCCCAAAAAGTTTCTTTAATATGATCTAATATCTACTATTTTGTCTTCCCTTAGTATTGAAAGGTTTATAAATATTTATGGAATAAAAGAAGATTTTCTATTCTTTCTAAAAGTTTTTGGTGACACATACTTTCTTAATATTTGTATTTCTGTATTTTAATTGTCAGACTATTTTACTGTTTATTTAATTACTTAAATGTTCTTAATTATTATTTTCACAATACATCATTTGCAACATTTTTTATAATTATAAACATATATAATTCAACCGGTACAGGTTCTATATTTAGAACATATTTAGAGATTGTCACTCCAAATCATATTTAGAAAGATTGCCTTATTTGAAAGTTAATATTCACATACTAAGAAGTTTGAGTGATACTAGGTATATTTCAACAATGTTGATCATGTACAAGTTCAGGGATGTGACAATTGATGTTGAAGCTGGTATTTGATGATCTGGCATTTTAAAGGCCAAGTCTAATGCCAAAGTTGAGCAACCAATTTTATAGAATATAAAGACAGAAAATGAGTTGACTGCATTGATAACAGGCAAAAACTACCAGTGTGTACTGCAAGTGCTGATGACACTTGTGTACAAGTGCCATGAGTCAGCAGTTGTCAGCGTGTTCTTTTTTGAACACGCTGACAACTCTTTAATATATACACTCCATATGGTGTTCTCATCCTCATCAGCAGTTATACTATTCATTTTTCCTTCAACTCTTCCACCATGCTATAAATGTTGTATGCATGATGTTGTATTACACAGGATGTGAAAGTCAAAAGAAGGCGACTGAGTTTTATTTTGAAGGGGAAGAGATTAATTTGATACATTAATTTGAGATACTGTGGAATTATATTTATTGGAGGTGTCCATGTAATATTTACTTAGAAATGTCTAGAAGGAATTTGACCAAAGTAAATATGAGAGGGAATTCAGGTATCAATTTGATTTCAAAAGGATTTGACAAACAGCAGCACATTTGTGAATCAAATATTTAGGGAACATTGTTGGGCAGGAAGAGAAGATGTCTGAAAATAGAACCCTGAGCAATAACTATGTTTAAGATAAGTTTGGAGCTGGGAAAATTTTTGAAAGAATTCTAGGAAGAGTAAACTGCAGTTAGAAAACAAGACAGTCTAAAGAGCTTCAAAGGAGAGTTTCAAGGCAGTGGGAAGGGGGACAATTATTTTTATGGGAGTGGAGGAGGGCTCAGCACTAAAGATTAGTTGGACTTGACACTAAGTTATAGGACTTGACCAATGTTTCCAGGCCTTTTTAGAGCCTCTTTTGTAGAATTTTGGAGGGTGGAAATCAAATTTCAGTGGATTTGGGTTGGGAAAGTGGGTGAAAAAATGGTACAAATGAATATGTGATTAATTTAGGAAGTTTGGCACTGACCAAAACCTACGCCTTTGCCAAAAACTTAGAGCAGGGGTGCCCACACTTTTTCAGCTTGAGAGCTACTTATAAGATGACCAAGTCAAAATGATCTACCTACAATAAGAATGCAAAACATAAATTTATTTCTTCTATATTATCATTATTTAAGTTACTATTATTACTATTTAATATTATGTATTCTTCTTTCACCTTTCTCCTTCTCAGCTCTTTTTTTGGAGGAAAGTCAATGTCATAGTTTTTATGAACAGTCCGAAAAAGCTGCTCCACATTTCCCTTCTTTGGAATAGCAATGGCACACAGACACAGGAGGCAAACACACTTAGAATATGACATAGTGAAAAAAAATCCCCTCCCATTCTGTATGAAAGTGGTAGGTTTTAGGCTTCTTACTCATACCAGCTATGGCACTCATTTTTATACCCTTTGTTGTATTTAGTTTAAATAAATTGAAGGCTAACTATGCAGCAATGTAACTGAACAAGTTAGCGCGGTTTAATGCGCATGCGTAGGGTGTCAAAAGTTCAGATGTCAGATTGGCTACCCTGTATGCCAATCAAAAGACAAATGTCTTTTTAATGTCATGTGATCTACCCACACTTCCTTCGCGATCGACCAGTAGATAGCGATCGACGTATTGAGCACCCCTGACTTAGAGGAAAAGATGAAAGATGTTAAATTAATGGGAACACAAGTTTCAGGGAGAAATTGTTACTGATGTTTGAAGAGACTAAATTATGTTTTTCCTACTTTATTCTGTAAAGGATTGTGAGTTACTCAAGTATAGAATATGTATTTTTGTGTACCAATATCTGTTTACTGATTATATCTTTCTACATTCTACTGAGTATTGCTATAGTTTTAAAGACATATTGTACATTTGAAGCAACTATAAATATAGTTTTCTTTGACTTTTTTTGGGGGGGGCAAGAGATACAGACAGACAAGGACAGATAGACAGGAAAAGAGAGATGAGAAACATCATTACATTGGTGCGTCACCTTAGTTGTTTATTGATTGCTTTTTCATATGTGCCTTGACCAGGGGGCACCAGCCAAGCCAGAGACCCCTTGCCCAAGCCAGCGACCTTGGACTCAAGCCAGTAACCTTTGGGTCATGTCTATGATTCCATGCTCAAGTTGGCTACCCAGCATTCAAGCTGGTGAACTGGTGCTCAAGCTGGATGAGCCCGTTCTCAAGCCAGTGACCATGGGATTTCAAACCTGGGTCCTCAGCATCCCAGACTGATGCTTTATCAACTGTGCCACCACCTGGTTAGGTTGATTAAATTTCTTATTAGCTCCAATTCTTCTATAAAAAGATATAACGGTAACATATACTTTTCTATCAGGATTACATGTTTTTAGATGATAGTTAATATTTTTTTTCAAAAAAAAACTTTGATATTTCTGAACTTTTTCATGGACTCCATAGCGAGATTAATAGTGCAATTCCTAAAAAGTTCTACTTATTTTAAAAATGTAGTGATGGTATTTTTATTGCCAGAGAGATGAGGATTAATTCCTAGTGTAATAAATTTAGTAGCATTGCAATGAGTGGCTGTTACGAACTCGGCAGATGTCGTTCCTCATGCTCAGCACATGCAGTTATCCTGACTCATGTGGTTTTCCATCAGTTATTAGAGATTTCACAAATTCCTGGTAAAATCATTTTTTTAAATCAGGCAGCTTAAGAAGCTCCTTTTTTTTATATATTCCTCTGACTATATTAACTCACATTTCAGGAACATATTTATTGACTACAGCTTTGTGAATAACATCATCAAGAAAAAGAAATAATATAGATGTACTTTTACACAGTATATTAATTTCTGACTTCTACTGTAGGCAAATCCACATTTGAATCATTGTCACATTTTGAGTTCTCTGACCGTTTAGACAAAAGCAAGTGGATTAGAAAACATTATCAGCTTATTTAATTTTAAAACATACACAATTTTTTATATTATTGCTTTTAAATCTTTACAAGGAAATGCTAAGTTTACTAGTATTATAAACTTGATGTTTTACTTCTATGGGTTATCATTTAGTAAGAAATAAAAATACCTCTTAGTTTGAATAATGGCAATTAAAGGGAGAGAATTTACCATCTATCTCATAGCTCTCTTGTAAATTATATTTTATGGTAATGAAAGAATTGCTGAAAGTTGTTTTTTTAATTTTATTTTTCAACCACAGTTCATATTCAATATTTTATAGTAGTTTCAGGTGTACAGAATGGTGGTTAGATAATCATATACTTTACAAAGTGTTCCCCTGATCCCTCCTGTACCCACCTGGCACCATACATACTTATTACAGTATTTTTTACTATCTTCCCTGTGCTGTACTTTACGTCCCCAGGACTATTCTTTAATACCAATTTCTACTTTTTAATCCCTTCACCTTCTTCGCTCAGACCCCCAACTCCCCTCCCCCTTGTCAAGTATCTATCAGTAGATGGGTGAATAAAAAGCTGTTGTACATTTACTCAACAAAATACTGTGTAGCCATAGAAAAGGAAGTAAATCTTACCTTTTGCAACAGCATGGATGCATCTGGAAATCATTATGCAAAGTGAAATAAGCCAGTCAGAGAAAGACAAGTACCATATGACTTCACTCATATAGGGAATTTGAAGAATAAAATGAGCTAACAAGAAAAATAGAAAAAGACTCATACATAGAAAGGAGGCTGACAGCTTTTGAGCTGAGGGATTGGGTGAGGAAGGTAGGGTGATAGAGCAGAAAAGGACTGAAAAAATGTGTGGACATGGACAATAGTGTAGAGATTGTTGGACAGGGAGGGAAGGTAGAGTAGGGTGTAGGGGTTATAAATGGTGATAGATGAAGATTTGAGTTGAAGGGTGAGCACACAGTAAATGTACAGAGATGTAGAGTTCGGCACCTGAAGCCTATATAATTGGTAAACCAGTGTTACCACAATCGAAATTTTAAATTAAGGAATAATAACAACATTAAAGAGGATAAATTAGGGATGGAGGAAGCAAGTATAGAAAAATCTTGACTGTGGTTGAATCTGGATGATGATATCTTCTTATATCATTGAAAATATTCTAATAAAATCAGTATTTATTTTGAAAATATTCATAGTAAAATAACTTTAAAAGCTTCAAATAAATGTGATAGGTATATCTGGTTTTTTTGTCCTTGTCACTCAAAATATGGACATCTTTTAGTACTTTACTCAAAGCATTCTTGGTGGGTGGCATGTGACTTCCACGGTTGAAGATGACAGACACTCATGGACCCTCCTCATAGCAAGAGCACAGGCATGGCAGGCACCAGCCCCAGCCTGTGAAGGGGGACTTGGTGAATCCAAGAGGTGGTTTCCTTGCCTTTTTTGGTGGCAGTAGAACCTTAAGCAAGTTCTAGTTCCTGGATAGCATCCAGATCCAAGGCCAGTGAGCGCAGGGAAGAAAGCTATAGCCTCTATGTTCAGTAGCCATTGTCAGCTTTTCTTTACTTTTCCCACAGAATAGCCAGTGTTTCCATTGACCCGAAAGCCCAGGTCTCCACTCTCCTGGTTATACTGTGAACTAACATTGTTTTAATACATTTCCCCAGTTTTTATTATTTTATTGAAGTAATTAACATGCAATAAATTGTACATATTTAGAGTTGATAAAGTTTGAGATAAATATATATATATATATATTCCTGTGAGAAATCACCATATCAGGGAGTGAACATTTCCATCACCACCCCCAAATTTTTTTAACCCTTTATACTCCCTTTTTCTTGTCTTTTTCTTGTCCCAAGCAATTAAACTGATTTCTTTCTGTCATTGTAAATTAGTTTGCATCCCCTAGAAGTTTATATAAAAAGGTTATACAATTAAATATTGTTTTCCATCTGGCTTCATAATTTATATAAGACACATCCATATTTTGTGTATTAGTTTATTCCTTTTTATTGCTTATTCATAATCCATTGTAAGGATGTACCACAATTTGGCTTTCATTTACTCATTGAAGGACATTTACATTGTTTCTAGTATGAAGCTACTAAAATTAAGGTGCTATGAACCTTTGAACATTTTGTGTTTTTGTATGAGCATATGCCTTGATTGTTTTGGGAAAATACTTAGGAGTAGAATGGATGGATCATGTAACAGATACATGTTTAGTTTTTTTAATTAATGCCTATGCTTTTTTCAAATGTGATTTATAGGTATTTAAAAAATAATAGGTAAAAGTCTTAGGACAGTAGAATACATGAAATCTTATATGTGTGCATTTATGGGTGTGTATATATAATGTAATGTATTTATATATTCTGTATTTGTCTTATTTATACTTTCATAAAGAATAAAAGTATAATTTTACTCTCAGCAAATAGGATTATTAGAGCCACTAATTATACAAAGTGCAACAAAGCATCATAATTACTATTTTCTCAAGGCAGAGATGAATCCAAACATTCATATAATTTAGTAATTAATTCCAGGTCTGAGTTATTTAGTGTTAACCAGAATTTCATATAAACCATTAGTATGTATGGTTTCTAATGAAGTGTTCCTATTACTATAAATATATATATATCTCAGTATATGAAAACTGGTAATACCAGTCTTAGTAAAATTTAAATGTCCTTTGGTGAGAGAGAAATTCATTTTTAATTTATGTTAAAATTGTACAAGCTAGGGGTTCTCTTGAGATTTATTTTCAGGCTTTTAATATTATATTGCCTTGGAAAATGATGATGTCACAACTTAATATGGTTAGAGTGACTGTACATTTCACTTTTGATCATGAATGAAATCTCATCTCACAAATCATTAATGTAAATTACTGTTTGTTCTTGTGTTTGACTGGCATAAATATTTTCTATTGAAAGACATGAGAGGCATCCTGAAAGGGTTTCCCCTCCTTTATCCATCACCTGTGAACATTAGAGAAATAAACCCTGGATATTCTCCTCTCACTTTAACATGGGAGTGTGCTGTTTCATTTTTCAGTGTGTGGGAACAAAATTAAACAAGTTACTAAGTTGAGAATGTAGATGGAAGTAAAGAATAAGAGCAATAAACTTTTATTAATGTAAAAAACATACAGTAGATCAGATAAAAAACAAAGGTTGGTTTACTGAAAAGACTAATAAAACCACGAGACTTCTGACTAAATTGAGTGGTACATAAGTAACTGCTAAAATAAGGGAAGGCAAATATTTATTTTAAAATTCTAATTTTAAAATGAATAAAATTACAGATATAGTAAAGAATAAAAGTAGTTTAAAATACATAGTTAACAAGCAAGCAAAACAAGATATAGATCAGATCATCGGGATAGACCAGTGGTCCCCAAACATTTTACAAAGGGGGCCAGTTCACTGTCCCTCAGACAGTTGGAGGGCCGGACTATAATAAAAAACAACTATGAACAAATCCCTATGCACACTGCACATATCTTATTTTAAAGTAAAAAAACAAAACGGGAACAAATACAATATATAAAATAAAGAACAAGTATATTTAAATCAACAAACTGACCAGTATTTCAATGGGAACTATGGGCGCGAATGCATCCTGTGCTCCTCTCACTGACCACCAATGAAAGAGGAGCCCCTTCCATAAGTATGGAGGGGCAGATAAATGGCCTCAGGGGGCCGCATGTGGCCCGCGGGCAGTACTTTGGGAACCCCTGGGTTAGACAATATGCTTTAGGTTTTAAGATTTCCCTTAATTTCTCTGACACTTTAATTATAAATTTTAACATTTTTTGATATTATTGTTTATTTATAATTTTTAAATGTACTGTTATAAAATTTTCTCCTGACACTGAGTCTGCCATATTCTCTGAGACAAAAATATATTTTAAATAATTTATTTCACAATACATTTACTCATGTGTAAACTGAGAATGTTTTTATTTTAAAAATCTATATTTCTTCTCATTCTGAGAAGGATTATACTGGTGGTGACCTACAAAAATATAAACAATCTATTAGTGAAAAATCCATAGTTGTCAAAACCATTCAAAAAAATATTAGGAAAGGAAAAGAAAATGAGAGCAACAGTTTATGCCAAAAGAAGACAAAATAATCTACCAAACCCATGCTGTAAAGTTCTATATAGTTGATATTGTTAGATTAAAAATTTCTCTGTATGCATCATACTATCCAAATTGAAAAAAGGAAATTTACAATATGTATAAGATTTAGTGTCCAAAAATAAAAACACACCAGTTGTTCAGGAAAAGCATAGGTATTACTGAAATATCTCCCATTGTTCTTTGGAATGAGACAGATGGAATAGGGTGACATTTTTTTCTAGCTTTCTTACATGTGTTAAAACATGCCAGTGGTGTAATATACCAGGTTCAATAAGAACAGAACAAGGAAGAAGTGATGTAAATATGTTGTTTTTGAAAAATTTTATTATAAAAGTATTTTTATTATTTATTTGAACTCCCACTTTATATTCTCTGTTCATTAAAGAGTGTAATATATTATGATACTGTAGATAAGAAGCCTCATGTATTTTTCTCATACAGAGAACGACCTTTTTTGGGGCTGGCAAACAATTTTTTTTATAATAGTTAATAACATCATATAAAAAATATTTGAACTTTGTTTGCTTCAGACATCTCTTTGCATTCTTCTTTTCTGTCATATTTGACAAATTTAAAACACAAATAAATGATAGAAAATGTTAACAGAGTTAAAATAGCACTTCTGACTTCCAACCAGTATGTTTTGTCGTTTAGCAAAGGTGATAAATTAGGTGCTGTTGTAGGGTTCAGCTAGAGCAAATGAAAATAATTTATCAGAAAAGCAAAAAAAAAAAAAATGAAATACTGAAACACCACAGTTTTTTCAAAAATTTTTTTAGAGAATCAATCAAAAACTCTAGAATAACGAGTTTAATAGCATGATTGTGGATTTTCAGCAATTAAGTAGTACATTCATTTTGAAAGATTTATGGCCCTTATTTTATTACAAACTTTAGTAATATAAGAACCCAACAAAAAATGAAATATAGTCCAATCTGTTAAAAAGAAAACAACATCTCTTAGCAAATGAAGCAGAAAAGAAGTCAACATGCTGCAAGTGTTGATGTTTAAAATGCTAGTTTAGCTTGACCAGGCGGTGGCACAGTGGATAGAGCATCAGACTGGGATGCAGAAGACCCAGGTTCGAGACCCCGAGCTCGCCAGCTTGAGCGCGGGCCCATCTGGCTTGAGTAAAAGCTCGTTAGCTTGGACCCAAAGTCGCTGGCTCCAGCAAGGGGTTGCTCGGTCTGCTGAAGGCCCGAGGTCAAGATACATGTGAGAAAGCAATCAATGAACAATTAAGGTGTTGCGACGGCAACAAAATACTAATGATTGATTCTCACCTCTCTCCGTTCCTGTCTGTCTGTCCCTATCTATCCCTCTCTCTGACTCTTTCTCTGTCCCTGTAAAAAAATTAAAAGAAAAAGCTTTAAAATGCTAGTTTAGGAAAACATATTCTTGGAGTTTGGATTTATTTTGTTTACATCAGATAAGCAATAAGATGACACAGTTTTAATATTTAGTTGAGATATTTATGAAAAACATCAATGGATACCACACTGATTTTTACACATACTTCAATATCTATAATACTTTATTTAGCATGCTTGGTAATATATGTATCATTCTTAGCAAAGAATTAAAAAGATTTATTTATGTTATTGAAATGGAAGTTGTTAAACACTATTGTAGAAAAGAAAATGTGAGTAGATTTTGATTATAATGATAAAAAAGGTAATAGCAAAGAAGTTACCAAGTGAAAGCCCTAAATGGGGAATACTTGTTATTCTTGCCTTGTTTTAACTGATATTCTTCAGATCCATCTAATTCTTGCAGATGTCATTATATGATTTTTTCTTATGCCTGAGTGTTATTCTATTATATATATATTACATCTTGTTTGTCCAATCCTCTATCGAAGCACACTAAAGTTGTTTCCATGTCCTGGCCATCATCAATAATGCCACAGTGATCATAGGAGTATATATATCTTTGCAAATAAACGTTTTCAAATTTTGGAGGTAGATACCCAGAAGAGAGATTGCTGAGTCATTTGGTCACTTTGTTCTTAATTTTTTGAGGAGCTTCCGTACTGTTTTTAGCTTCTTTTGTTATTGTTAAATTAGTAAACTGTTAAACCAGTTGAACAGAAATCATGGGATTAAAACTTGTTTATATTTTTATAAAATAAATTTGGCTGTTTTTGTGCCTATGCTATTTCTGTTTGAAGTCATTTTCATTTATTGCAAACTTATTATTTTTTTCATTCAGGTTATTTCACAATTGAGGATCTTGGGCAGATCAGTAACAGCTGGTTGCAAATTTGATAGAGAAATATGGTCTAATGAACTTTCTCCTGTCCTCAATCTCTGGAAAAAACTAAACCAGGTTAGTAATGGTGTATCCTTCTGACTTTTTTCTCCCTGTCATTTTCTTCCCAGTTATATCTACAAATTTTCCATGTTGGAAAATTTTCCATTGATTTGTGCTGAATATTCTATCTGGAATGAGATGGAGGAAGTAATAGTGATAGATGTAGATCAGCCTCAGAAGCAGTGGCTCCGGACTATTTGTATTTTCCTGGTCAGGTGCTGTGTCATCTTCTATACCTGCTGTATATTTTGCTCAAGTTTGCCTACTTTCTCTTCTTTCTGTAATGTCAATGATTATTATTAAAGGTAAAGTGTTTCTGTGGAATCAAAATACGAAGGAAAAACAATTTATCAACTGGATTCAACTTGTTTCATATTGCAGATTATAGAATAGTTACTTGCTCACTAGGAAAAGCCATCAGGGCATTATGATTGCTGTTCCTATTGAATAAGGACTTATTCTCTGGAATTAAAAATATAAATAATTCATATGTTTATTAATATTATAAAAATGTTCTATGTCAGATTCTAACTATGAAGTCATCGCCTTGATTTTTTTTCCTTCATACCAGTGCATATTGAAGTTATCATTCTTTACCCTGTCTTTTTTAAAACCAAACTTTGCTTATCTTTAAATTAATAACCAAATATTCACAAATATACATTTTTCTCCTTTAGCAATTTATTTATTATTTTGTTCGGCTGACATGGGTGATGTTCTCTTTATCAAGACTTGCCTTATTGTAATAGCAACTATTTTCTTAATATGACATCGGCTGTTTTTAATTTTCTGATGATTTCCCAAGGAATTCTTAAAATGTGGTTACATATACAAGCACATATATATTCATGTCCATGTATATTATATGACAGAGCTACTTTTTCTGAGAAAAATAATGTAAAATTTTCAAAGTCTTTATTTGGAGAATAAGATAGAAATTGAATGATTTGAATAATTAACTAAGTTTATTTCTTACTAAATAGCAAAACCTATTGTAAAAGTAATTCTAATTATTGCAAAGATCTCATTTTACATTTTAGAGATATAGTCCAGGTTGGAACCTTTCCTTCCCTCTGAATTGTAAGTGAACTTGTTTGACCCAGTTTCCAAGTTTGAGTAAAATTGAAGTCTGCTTCTCAATCTTGTTACCTTAATTTCTTGTAATATTTCTGTCTCTTCTGAATTTTCATTGATCATGCTTTTTTCTTACATTATATCTAGCCTTAAGGTGCAACTTCAGTCTGTATATTTCATAAGAAATCAGGTTATATTATTTTGTAATGTGCAAGAGGAAAAATGTGGGTATTTTTTAAAACTTTTAGATTCTCAGTTGGGTCTCTATTATAAAAGGCAGATTAACAGGAGGAAAGTATACAAATTTATTTAGTATAAGTGTTATTTGGCAAAGGGGTTCTTCATAAGAAAAAGGAGACCCAAAGAAGTGGTTAAATGTGAGCATTTTTAGGTCGGATTTGATATAATTCTCTATTTAGTGAACATTTGTGGAGTTGCAAAGGACAACTCGTGATGTTGATCACCTACTAACTCACTTTCTTTTGTATTGTATTCTTTTAATTTTGGGCAATTCCTAATTTTCCTGAACTTGACTTTTCCCACTGTGTGAAGTCTTTGGGAATATATAGTTTAGTCTTCCTTCTTTACCTGCTTCTCTCTGGTAGGCCCGTCAGTTGTTATTGTTGCCCCATCCCTTCTACTCCCACCCCCTTCGCTAGTACAAACAGATACCTTCTCTGAATCACTGGAGAATTTTTTCTGTTATTAAATAATGAGGACCACAGAAGCGAGTTCAAAGATGTGTCTTCATATAGATATGTGGATATAAATTATTTGCCTCCTATGACCCAACTCAATATTAGAAACTCAGTAATTCTCTACTTTTTCCAACTCTTTCTTTTCCTCATTTGGAAATGTAGATATAGTCTATTACTAGCTGTCTGGCGTTGTATTCATATTATATATAATATACCCCCTTATTCCTCAATTCCTTCATGCAAAGGGAAAAGGGGGAGCCCAGTTAGAGAAAAATATCATAGAAAAATTGAGGTAAGTGTGGGGCAGAAGCACAAATTAAATTGTATGATGTTGAAAGATTTTATTTTAGGAGAAGTGCCTTGGGGTCATATTTATAAGTCATTTAAAGGTGATATAAAGGTCGTGTAAAGTCATAGAAGGTATTTATGAACTCAGTAGACTGTCAAAATGAGTCATCATTGTAAAGGGCCACAAAGAAGAGAAGGACATAAGAATCCCAAGTTAAAAAAAAGAAAGAGGAATGTGAAATGCAGATTTGGGAGTAATTTTTTGAACCTGTTGTCAGGTGGCTGCTTTGGCTTTTATTGTTCTTACTAAAGATAGCTAGGTGTCCTTGGGTTAGACCTGGGGGCCTCACCTTTCAGTTGAGTCCATAGTCTTCTTCATTTCTTTCTGAATTAATTCACCTTTTGAAAACTCATTTGATTGCTTAGGAATAAAATAAAATGCCAACTTCTTAGCATGGGCATTTGTGGTCCCATCCCAGACTGGCTGACTGTCTTCATTCTGACTTCTTTGTATTTGTACCATGTTTCCTTGCACCTGAATACTTGCTGGGTTTGTTGTTTTATAGTTTTTTGTTTTTAAAATGCCAGCTTCTAGTTTATATTTATTCATGTGGATCCCTTGCATGGATTTAACTTTCTCTGTTTTCAAAGGATAACTTTTTTATAATTCTTGATAGTCTAACACAAATACCATTTTATAACTGGTAGAGCTGTGTATTACAAACACTGTGGTAGTAAATATGAATATGCTCTTGCCTTGTCTTTAAGAAGTTGACAGAATATTTACTGGCAGAAGTGAGCATTCTCTGTTAACTATTTATTTTACTTTTATTGAAGGTACAAGGATTTATAATCTGTGACCACTACTTCATTTACACCTTTTTTAAGCAAATTTCTTAATTATTTGTATAATTATATATTTTTCAGTCTTTCATTCAAACTGTTTTAACTGAGTACCTAGTTTGTTTCAGTGGTTTTATGCTAGGGACTGTGTTGTAGGCAGAAGAGTCATGGTACCTACCCCATAGAGGTACAATTAGTTTGTAAAAGAGATATTTTTAAAATTAAACAAGCAAATGAGGATATAAATATATGATTTAAAATTATTTAAATTATTTCAAATGCTGTGGAAGGAAAGGACAGATGCTGTTATAAAGGAAACGAGGGAAGACCCATTTTGGACTGGATAGGTAGAGCAGAGTGTGCTTGAGAGGTGAAATTGAATCTGAGCAATGAGGAGATGCTGACCAGACAGAACTGGAGGGGAGGACATTCCAAGCAGAGAGGATACCGTGCACAGATTCCTCAAGAGAAAAACGGTTGACACATTGAATAAACTTGTTGAATTGGAGTATAGAGACTAAAGGATAGTGTGGAATGAGATAAGAGAGTGAGGAGTTTTTTATTCCAAGTTCAATGGGAAACCATAAAAGAGCTTATGCTTTGAGGTGCCATTGTCCTGTTTATAATTTCTGAAGCTCTATCTGGCTCTTGTGTAGTCATCAGTTTGGAGTAAGATGGAATAGGAAGTAAGAACAATTGGGAGGTCCTTGCTGTAGTCCAGGTAAGAGTTGCTGGTGGCTCAGAATATGATGGTAGGGCAGACGGAGAAAAGTAGGTACATACAAGCCACCCGTTGGAAGTATTACTGAAAGAATCTAAACATGTATTTGGATGTGGGGATGAAACAATGTTATGTATTGAATGATTAAGTGGAGGTGGCCCCATTTACCGAAACAGGGAAAACTGAGGGAGTACGAATTCTGGAAGGGTAGGTGTGGAGTATCAGAAATTTAATTTTAGAGGAAACAAAGATGGCAACGGAGTAAGTGGACATTACAACTGCCACCTCCCAGGACCAAATTGTATTACAACTTAATTTAAGAATAATCATCTTGAAAAACCAACTTTGGACTAAAGGAAAAGGAGTCCAGAACCAGGGATCACAAAAGAAGCCACACCAAAACTGGTAGGAAGGGCAGAGATGCGAAAAAGACTGCCCTGCTCCCAGGAGTGAGGGGCAGCTGAGGGTCTGGAGGGACTCTCATTGTGGAGTGGGTTGTCCTGAGACGTGTGGGTGCTTAGCCCGAGGCCTGGAGCCCTAGAGCTTAGAAGAGGTGCCCAGAGAGCATTTAGCTGTGAAAAGAGCCGGGTTTCTGTCTGTGAGTAAGAGGCAGAGCTCTCAGATGCAGACTGTCTTAAAAGGCCCATGCAGAAAACCTCATTCATAGTCACTTACCAGGGGCTCGGAGCGGGGGGGGGGCGGGGGGGGCTGAGAGGACTACAGTTGCGTGAGGAGAGTGTAAAGTTGGAGTCCTAAGGAGAGACACTGTGCTGACGGCCACTGGAACCCCTGTGCTGAGTCATTCTCCAATACTGCAGTTGCCATCTTTCTTGAATGGAGCAGTTCCCTCTGAGTGGCATCAGCCTTGGGAGAAGCAACTTCTCTGCCCTCGGGAGTCTCTCCTGCTCCAGTCATGGTGACTGGGTTGTGCTGTGAAACCAGAAGGCAGGGGTGCATCAATGACTCAGTTGCCTGGTGTTGAGGCCAGAGCTACCCTCCCCACCAATCTCCTGAGTCTAAGACTGGACCTTCCACCTCACAGGAGACTCAGTTGAAACTGTGTGTGGGCAGAACGCACCTCTGGGTCTCAGGCCACACCCACCAGTCTCATGGGGTCACACCCTACTGAGGTTTGTGAAGAAAGTCCGTACAGACTGACACCTGGGGCCAAGGGGCAGAGCCACACCAACCACCCTTCCCAATCCATGAATTGCTGCAGGGTCTAGACTCTAGCAGAGGTTTGTTCAGCGGCTGAGCCCAGCAAGCAGCCAGCAGATAGAGGCTGCAGGAGACAAGACTCAGGGTAACTTGGCCGTTTGAGCAGACTTTCACCCAGGCCCAGTGTGGGTAAAAGCTTGGTATTTCCATGTACATCTGGGCCCAGCAGAGGCAGCCACAAACTCTGGATTGCTTGTAGCTCCAGGAATTTTGCTGACGATTAGTCACGGCAACCCACTGGTCTGCATTGGATTCCTACTAGGGAGACCAGGGCTGGCATATCCAGTGACCAGCTGGGGAAAGCATTATTTCAGGACCTAACAACCTTTGCTAGAGTGGTTTGCTAAGGAAAAGCTCCTCACATCTGACCCAGCTGAGGTGAACTTCACTTTTTGTGATCAGCAATGGCACAGCGGCTCATGTGCATTGGATAGGGTGGATTTTCAGTGTCAGCCAGCCTGGGTTCTGGATATTATGTCCTTCTAGGCTAGATTCCACAGAAGGAAGGTAGAGAGATTTGGAGGATGGACATTTAACATGTGGGTTCCTGTGAATCTATTGTTGGATCTGGTTGAGGGGCTTAGCCACCTTTGGAAGGGGGACAGTCAGACCCAGGAGAGGACACTCTCAGTCTTCTTCCCTAAAATCAGGTTCTTACCAGCTGAAAGAACTTCTGCAGAGGGAACTGTTGGCCACCTCTGTGACAACATGAAGAGAAACAACATCTGCATCATATGGGTTCATGAAGGGGAAGAGAAAGGACAAGGGATAGAGAGACCTATTTGAAGAAATCATAGGTAAAAACTTCCCTAAATTGATGAATCAAAAAGTCACACAAATTCAAGAAGCACAGAGAGTCCTATTAAAGAGAATCCAAGGAGGTCTACACCAAGAGACATCATAATTAAAGTGCCAAAGTTAAGCGACAAAGAAAGAATACTAAAAGCTGCAAGAGAAAAGCAGTTAATTACTTACAGAGGAGCCACCATAAGGATGACATCTGACTTCTCAACAGAAATACTTGAGGCCAGAAGGTACTGGCAAGAAATATTCAAAATGATGCAAATCAAGAACCTACAATCAAGACTACTTTATCCAGCAAGGCTAATGTTTAAAATTGAAGGAGAAATAAAGAGCTTCCCAGACAAAAAAAAAAAAAAACCCTCAAGGAATTCATTAAAATCAAACCAATTCTGCAAGAGATGCTAAAGGGCCTGTTGTGAACAGATCAAAGGGGGAAAAGAATATAGCAAAATAGGAATACAGCTTTAAAGAATAAAATGGCAATAAACAACTACATATCAATAATAACCTTAAATGTAAATGAATTAAATGATCCAATCAAAAGACATAGGGTAGCTGCATGGATAAAGAAACAGGACCCATACATATGTGGTCTATAAGAGACAGCTCAAAACAAAAGATACACATAGACTGAAAGTAAAAGCTTCCCAGAGGAAAGAAAAACTAAAAGAATTTATTACAACCAAACCAGTACTGCAAAAAATGTTAAGGGGCCTGCTGTAAAAAGAGCAAAGGAAAAAAAGATCGAGAAAAAGAGGATTATAGATTTAAAGAATAAAATGGCAATAAACAACTACATATCAATAATAACCTTAAATGTAAATGGATTAATTGCTCCAATCAAAAGACTTAGGGTAGCTGCGTGGATAAGAAAATAGGACCTGTGAATATGCTGTCTATAAGAGACCCACCTTAGAACAAAATATACACACAGACTGAAACTGAAGGGATGGAAAAAAGTATTTCACGCAAATGGAAATGAAATAAAAGCTGGGGTAGCAATACTTATATCTGACACAATAGACTTTAAAACAAAGGCGATAGTAAGGGATAAAGAAGGTCACTACACAATGATTAAGGGAGCAATCCAACAGGAAGATATAACCATTGTAAATATGCACCTAATACAGGAACACCTAAATATATAAAGCAGATTTTGATGGACATAAAGGGTGGGATCAACCGCAATACCCACTAACATCAATGGATAGATCCTCAAGAAAGAAAATTTAAAAAGAAACAGCAGACTTAAAGGACACACTAGATCAAATAGATTTAATAGATATCTTCAGAACCACTCACCCCAGAGCAGCAGAATATATTCTTTTCAAGTGCTCATGGTACATTCTGTATGATAGACCACGTTAGGACACAAAATGAGTCTCAATAAATTTAAGAAACATTTGACAGAGGAGGTAAGAGCATACAATGCAGTATAAACAGTCTCTTTAATAAATGGTGTTGGGAAAATTGGACAGGTACAGGCAAAAAAAATGAAACTAGACGACGAACTTACACTGTTCACAAAAATAAGCTCAAAACAGATAAAAGACTTTAAGTCAATGAACCATAAACATCTTGGAAGAAAACATTGGCAGTAAACTCTCCGATATCTCTCATAGCAATATTTTTGCCAATTTATCTCCATGGGCAAGTGAAATAAAGGGCAAAATAAATAAATGGGACTATATCAAACTAAAATGCTTTGTACAGGAATAGACACCACTAACAAAATTAAAAGAAAAACCACACAACAGGAGAATATATTTGCCAATACGTCTGATAAGGGGTTAATAACCAAAATTTATGAAGAACTTCTAAAACTCAACACCAGGAAGGTAAACAATTCAATTAATAAATGGGCAAATGAATGAATAGACACTTCTCCAAAGAGGATATAGAGATGGCCATTACACATATGAAAAAATATTCAATATCACTAATCATCAGAAAAATACAAAGCAAAACAACAATGAGATACCACCTCACACCTGTAAGAATGGCGCTCATTAACAAATCAGCACACAATAAGTGCTAGTGAGGGTGTGGAGAAAAGGGAACCCTCCTGCACTGCTGGTGGGAATGCAGCCACTATTGAAAACAGTATGGCATTTCCTCAAAAAATTAAAAATGTAGCTGCCTTTTGACCCAGCTATCCCACTATTAGGAATATATCCTAAGAATAACAAATCACTGATTCAAAAGAAGATATGCACCCCCATGTTTATTGCAGCACTGTTTACAATAGTCAAGATATGGATACAGCCCAAATGTCTGTAAGTGGACAAGTGGATTAAAAAGCAGTGGTACATATACACTGTAGAATACTACACGGCTGTGAAAAGGAAGGATATCTTACCATTTGCGTTGGCATGGATAGACCTGGAGACTATTATGCTAAGTGAAATAAATCAGGCAGAGAAAGACAAATATCATATGATCTCACTTATATGTGGAATCTAAGGAACAGAGTGAACTGAGGAACAAAATAGAGGCAGAGTCAGAGGGAGCAGATGGACAGCTGTCAGAGGGAAGGGGGATGAGAGGATAGGATCAGAGAAGGTGAGCGGATTAGTGAAATTATATAGAGATACAGATAACAGGACAGCAAATCCCAGAGGAAAGGAAGATGGAAGTTGGAGGGGGCAAAAGGGGTGTAAATAGGGACATAGGGAAGAGGGGTGAGGGTGTTATATTCAGTGGGACACTTGAATCCATGTTAACACAATAAATTAAAAATAATTAATAATTAAAAAATAAAACATTCATATTGTTTGATAATCCCTTTGTTATAACCATATGCTGTCAGGTTGTTTTTATTTTTTAAAAAAATAATAAATTTAAGAAGATTGAAATTATATCAAACATCTTCTCTGATCTCAATGGCATAGAATTAGAAATCAACTACAATAGAAAAACTAAAAAATAATCAAACACTTGGAGGCTTAATAGCATGTTATTAAATAACAAATGGGTTAATAATGAGATCATGGAAGAAATAAAAAGTTTCCTTGAAACAAATGAAAATGAACATACAACAATTCAAAATTTATGGGACACAGCAAAAACAGTCCTGAGAGGGAAGTTTATATCATTACAGGCATACCTTAAGAAGCAAGAAAAAGCTCAAATAAACAACTTAACCTTTCATCTAAAAGAACTATTAAAAGAACAACAAATAAAGCCCAGAGGAAGAAGAAGGAAGTGAATAATAAAGATCAGAGTCGAAATAAATGACATAGACCCTAAAAAACCAATACAGAAGATCAATAAAACCAAGAGCTGGTTCTTTGAAAAGGTAAGCAAGATTGATGAACCCTTAACCAAACTCATCAAGAAAAAAAGAGGACTCAAATAAATAAAATTAGAAATGAGAGTAGAAAAGTAACAACTGACAATGCAGAAATACAAAGGATTGTAAGAAAATACTATAAAGATGTCTATGCCATAAAATTGGACAACCTAGGTGAAATGGATAAATTCCTATAAACATATAATCTTCCAGTACTCAATCTGGAAGAATCAGAAAACCTAAATAGACTGATTACAACAAATAAAATTGAAACAGCTATCAAACATTTCCAACAAACAAAAGACCTAACCCAGACGGCTTCATGGGCAAATTTTACCAAATATTTAAAGAAGAACTAATACCTATCTTTTATAAGCTATTTCAAAAAATTCAAGAGTAGGGAAGACTTACAAGCTTCTTTTATGAGGCAAGCATAATCCTCATTCGAAAACCAGGTAAAGACACTACAAAGAAAGAAAACTATATGCCAATGTTCCTGATGAACTTAGATTCTAAAATTCTCAACAAAATAATAGCAAACTGAATCCAGCAGTAATTGAAAAAAAATCATACATCATAATCAAGTGTGATTTATTTGGGGGGAGGCAAGGCTGGTATAATATTCGCAAATCAATGTGATTTATCACATAAACAAAAGGATAAAAATCACATGATAATATCAATAGATCAGAAAAAGCATTTGATATATTCAGCATCCATTTAAGATCAAAACTCTTAGCAAACTGGGAATACAGGGAACATACCTCAACATGATAAAGCCCATCTATGACAAACCCACAGCCAACATTATATTCAGTGGGCTAAAATTAAAAGCAATCCCTTTAACATCCGGAACAAGACAGGGGTGCTCCCTTTCACCACTCTTATTCAACATAGTTCTGGAAGTCCTAGCCACAACAATCAGACAAGAAGAAAGAAAAAGGGATCCAAATTGGAAAAGAAGAAGTAAAACTATCATTATTTGCTGATGACATAATACTGTACATAGAAAACCCTAAAGTTTCAGTCAAAAAACTACTAGACCTGATAAATGAATTCAGCAAGTTGGCAGAATATAAAATTAATATTAAATCAGTGGCATTTTTATATACCAACCATAAACGGTTTGAAAGAGAAATTAATGAAACAATCCCCTTCTCTATTGCAACAACAAAAATAATTAAAGTACCTAGGAGTAAATTTAACCAAGGAGGTAAAATACTTGTACTCAGAAAATTATAAAACATTGATAAAAGAAATCAAGGAAGATATAAACAAGTGGAATCATATACCGTGTTCATGGGTAGGAAGGCTAAACATCATTAAAATCTCTATTACCCAAAGCAATCTATAAATTCAATGCAATTCCTATTAAAATACTAATGGCTTACTTCAAAGATATAAAACAAATATTCCAAAAATTTATATGAAACCAAAAAACACAAATAGCCTCAACAATCTTGAAAATGAAGAATAAAGTGGGAGATATCACATGTCCTGATATCAAGTTATACTACAAGATAGCTGTACTCAAAACAGCTTGGTACTGGCATAAGAACAGGCATACAGATCAATGGAACGGAACAGAGAACCCAGAAATGAACCCACGTCTTTATGATCAATTGATATTTGACAAAGGAAGTAATAGAATACAATAGAGTAAAGACAATCTCTTTAATAAATGGCATTGGGAAAATTGGACAGGTACATGCATAAGAATGAAACTACACCACCAAATTACACCATTCACAAATGTAAACTCAAAATGCATAAAAGACTTAAATGCAAGTCGCAAAACCATAAGCGTCTATGAAGAAAATATAGGCAATAAACTCTCTGATATCTCTCGTAGCAATATTTTTGCTGATTTATCTCCACATGCAAGTGAAATAAAGGACAGGATGAATAAATGGGACTATATCAAACTAAAAAGCTTTTACACAGCAAAAGACACTATGACAAAATAAAAAGACAACCCACACAGCGGGAGAACATATTCTCCAATACATCTGATAACGAATTAATAACGAAAATTCATAAAGAACTTCTAAAACAACACCAGAAAGGTAAACAATCCAATTTAAAAATGGGCAAAAGAACTGAGTAGACACTTCTCTAAAGAGGACATACAGATGGCCAATAGGCAGATGAAAAAAATTTCAACTTCAGTAATCATCAGAGAAATGTGAATTAAAACCACAATGAGATATCACCTTACACCTGTCAGAATGGCACTTATTAACAAAACAACACAGAGTAAGTGCTGGCAAGGGTGTGGAGAAAAGGGAACCCTCCTGCACTGCTGGTGGGAATGCAGACTTGTGCAGCCACTGTGGAGAACTATGGAGTTTCCTCAAAAATTTAATAATGGAACTGCCTTTTGACCCAGCTATCCCACTTTTAGGAATATATCCTGAGATACCAAATCACTGTTTCAAAAGAAGATATGCATTCTCATGTTCATTGCAGCATTGTTTACAATAGCCAAGATCTGGAAATAGCCCCAGTGTCCATCATTGGATGAGTGGATTAAAAAGCAGTGGTACATGTACATGATGGAATACTATGCGACTGTGAAAAGGAACAAAACCTTGCCTTTTGCGACAACAGGATGTACCTGGAGATTATTATGCTAAGTGAAATAAGCCTGGCTGAGAAAGAAAAATATTATATAATCTCACTTATATGTGGAATCTAATGAACAAAGTGAACATAGGAACAGAATAGAGGCAGAGGCAGGGTCACAGGGATGAAAGGGACAACTGTCAGAGGGAAGGGGGATGAGAGAATGGAATCAGAGAAGGTGAAGGGATTAGTGCAATTATATATATATAGCACAGAGATATAGATAACAGGACAGCAAATCCTAGAGGGAAGGGGGAGGGAGTTAGGGGGAGGGGGACAAAGGGGATATAAAAAGGGTCACAGGTTGGGGGTGAGGGAGTTATATTCAGTGGGACACTTTAATCCATGTAAATACTATAAATTATAATTTAAAAATTTTTTTGAAAAGGTTAATTTTAGACATCTAATATCTGGATGCACAAGTGTGGAGCTAAAAATGGATATTTAGACTGTGGTATAAATTTGGAACTTATTATCAGCTTGGGAACATTTAAGTAATTGGAAAGCATTATATCATCTAAAGAGAGATAAAAGGAAAAGGGCTCATTAATGAGCCCTGAGGAATCCAAGACTTAGTGTTATTTTTAGGAAAGGAGTGATGAAAGTATTACTGAGGGGAAATAAAACCAAAAGCCAAACACAGCAAGAACACGACTGTGTATCATAGGGGCCTTCAGGAGAGCCTTTCATTAGGAATGAAATTGTTAAGGATGCCAAGTTGCTTCTGAGAGGGTAAGCAAAATGAAGACAGAATTGGTCATTGGATTTTTAGAATACGTCGTGGTGACCTTGACAAGCAAAGTTTAAGTGGAATGAGACTGAAAGTTAATTTTGACAGTCAAACTAAAAATATAAGGCAAAAAAAGTAGAAACAGTATGTATAGAGTGTTTATTTCTTTTTTATAAATGTGCTACAAAGGAGAGTAGAGAAATAAGGTGATCACGATATGGGGCCCAGGATGTGTTTCTTAAAGCTGGGAAATACAAGGGGGCTTACTACAGGCCAGTTGTCTGGTCTAGTAGAGGAAGTAGTTGAAGATACTAAAGAATTATGCTAAGTTTTATTTTCATGAAACCAAAGACTGACAAAAATTCAGGAGGGTTAACTGTATTTCCACCTTAACAGGAGTTTGTTTTCGTGTGAAAACCTTGAAACTCATAAGGCAGCAAGCAAATGTCATTAATTAGAAAAATGCAAATGCCTGGCTATTCTAGATAACTTGATAGAGAATGAATGAAGGAAAGATAATGGCTGAAGAAAGTCAAATATTAGTTAACATTTACTTAAATATTAACCTTTAATAATCTTAATGCTTATTAACAATATATGTAAAGAATTACAGGATATATACTTGACATTTAAAAGGTCAGAATTTAACAGTTTGAATAGATCATAAGAAATTAAGACTCAAATTCTGAGCAAAAGAGCTAAATAAAACAGGGATCCACTGACAAGATAATATAGGAAGCATAGGAGGAAAACAGTTTTATTTTGATGATTTTCTGATAGGTCAAGTAACTAATTCATTACTTGTATTTTCTGTAACAATTTTATAATTGTTCATTGGAGCATTTTAAGGATAGCTCTTTTTCAATACTTACTCAATAATTCTAGCTTCTGGCATTTTTGCATCTATTGGCATTTCTTATTCAAGGTGAGATTTTACTGGTTCTTAGTAGGAGTAATTTTGGACTGTATGTTGAACATTTTGAGTACTTTAAGATTTTGATGCCTATTTAAATCTTTTCTGGCAGGTAGTCAACCTGGTTAGGTTCAGAATGCACATCCTCATTCATTTCTGTGGGTCGTGGATCCATTGTCAGTGTGGTTTCTAAAGCTTCTGCAGTGCTGTTCTGGTCTACCTCTCTGTGTCTTCCAGGGTAGGACTTCACCCCACAATCTGTAGAGCCAGGTGCAGAGAGGAAAGGACACCCACTCTTTCCTGCAGTAGTGGGGTAGAGGTCAGAGTTTTATCCACAGGGACTGCACACAAGAATCAGTGCCTCCTGTTCAGGGATGAGTAGAAGTCACAGTACTGCCTGAGTCTCTGTCTGGGGTATGCCTGCTACTCAAGACAGGAATGATTTGTGACTTTTAACAAAGTAATTATTGATAGTGTTCTCTCTATATATATTTAAATTTTAGAAATTTTTAGATTTGTAAGCTAAAAATATAAATGGACCTTTTGCAGTTTAGTTAAATTAATAATAGGAAATTACTGGAAATTCCTAAAAAATATATTATGTAAAACCCATATAATTTTGTTTGTTTAGAAAATTAAATTTAACAGGGTGACATTGATCAACAATAGTACATAGATTTTAGGTAAACATCACCACATCATTTGAATACTCAATTATGTTAAAATTAAGAAATTTTAACTCTTTATTCATAATAGGATGAACAAGATAGCAATCCCTAAGAAAACAGTAAGTACTACAGTATGTTCGTAAAATCATGGTGCATTTTTGACCAGTCACAGGAAAGCAACAAAAGACGATAGAAATATGAAATCTGCACCAAATAAAAGGAAAATTCTCCCAGTTTCATACCTATTCAGTGCAGTTCGATGTGGGCTCCATTTGTTGCCCTACTTACATCCAAACGATAGTGAAGTTCTTGCCACACACGGGTAAGGACGTCCGGTGTAACAGAGTGAATAACGTCTGTGATTCTCTGTTTTAAATTATTAATGTCGTTGATACGTTCAGTGTACAAATGTTGCTTCACATAACACCAAAAGTAAAAGTCTAAGGGCGTCAGATCCGGGGATCATGGTGGCCATGGCTTGACAGAACCCCTGCCTATCCACCACCTCCAGGGGAATGTTCTATCCAGAAACTCACAAACAATGTGGCATAGTGTGGAGGAGCATTGTCCTGTTGAACGATGACACCTTCTGGAAATTGTGGCACTGCATACAATTCCAACATGTCAAGATAGTTGTCTGCCGTCACAGACTGCTCCGGGAAAATAAACGAGCCTATCACCTTATCATGCATCAGCCCACACCACAGATTCACTTTAGGGGTGTTACGTTTGTACTCAACGTAGGCATGAGGATGTTCAGCAGCCCATATTCGGACGTTATGGCGATGAACATGTCCACAGATATGGAAGGTCGCCTCATCGCTAAACACAATCTTCTGCAAAAATCTTGCATCATTGTTGATCTCATGAAGCATATCTGTAGCAAACGTGCATCGTGTGGGTCTATCCTCTAGTTTCATAGCGTGCAACAGCTGCAATTTGTACCCCATAAAACAGAGATGTTTAACTCCTTATGAACTGTAGTCTTTCTTAGGTGTAATTGTTGAGCACACACACGCACAGATTTTTTTTAGGGCTCCTTAGGTAGCTATCCTGTATAGCCTCTACAGACTCATCACTGACTGATGGCCTACCAGAACGGGGTTTCTCCACCAAACTGCCAGTTTCCTTCAACTGCTTACCCTACCAAGTAATGTTATTCCTATGTGGTGGCGCTTCGTTATAAATGCGCTGATATTCACTTTGCACTTTGGTCACGGGTTCGAATTTAGTGAGTCGCAGAACACACTGAACTTTCCTCTGTACCGTCCACATCTCGACTGGCATGGCCGTGGGCTGTTCCGCTGTATACACAGTGTTATGTCATCATCTGTGCCTGCACACATGCTGCCACATCATCCTATAGAAACTGGAAGGGTTTTCCTTTTCTTTGGTGCAGATTTCACATTTCTATCATCTTTTGTTGCTTTCTTGTGACCGGTCAAAAGTGCACCATCCGTGACTTTACAGACACGCTGTATACAAGTCAGATAAGGGCCAGAATACATTTGTTGATCAAATGGAAACTAGAAAAAGGTGTTAGCGAGTAAGTCCTTGTTCAAATTTGAGCTATTGGTTTTCAACCTTTCACCTTGTTCTTAAAGCCCAGGAAGGGGAATTGAGGAGGCAGGCTCAGTAGATTTAGTGTCATAAGCCTTTATTGTGTAGGGGAAAATTTACCTTCAGATGGTTTGATTTTACAAAGAATTTGTATTCTATAATTTTTAAAGCTAATAATTGGATTTATGGGTTTGCGTTATGTTCAAATTGTTTGAAACTGAAGAAGTAGCTCATGCATTTTGGGTTAATAGGCAATTTTTATGAATCATAAACTAGTTTTATCATAATCTGTAACAGAAACGGATGAGAGAAACTAGTTTTAGTAAAGTTGTCTTGAGTGCAGGACAATAGATGTGTGAAGAGTGTGCTGGAACTTACATCTTGGGAGAGGAGAGTATTTATAATTTGTATGCACTAAATATGTTTGAACTTCCTTTTGGGTAAAATGTAGACATGGAACTGGGAGCAACTAGACAGTGTCTTCCTGTGATGACAAAAAATAGGTGGATTTGAAGGAACTAATGAAAATGAAGTGATTAAAATGAAATATTCCTAAATATTTTTTTTGGATTGAATGTAAGGATCACTTTCATTACTAAGACAGAATCAATGTACTATTTAGAATAGCAAGTGCCATTCTTAGGGGGGTGTATTTATATAATTTTAAGTTTAATATAACTTTACCATTGTTTATTATAAAACCACATTGCAAGGTAGTATAAATTACTAAAATAGGACAGGAACGAGACATTTGACCATTTTTTCTTAATGCTGTGTAATGTGGTGAAGTATGGATTATGAAATTCTACTGCGTGGTTTGAAATTCCGGCTCTGCCACTTCTAGATATGACTGCACATTGTTTCCTCTCTCTGCCTAGTTGCCTGCTTTGTGAAATAGTGATAATATGTTGTAATGACTAAATTGATTAATACTGAGAACCTAAAAATGTGCCTAGCCTGTGTTAAGTGCTCATAAATATCAGCTATTATTAATGCAGATTCTAAACATAATATTAAGATGAAATTGATTCAGTGTTTTTATATTTTGGAAATTTGATATCCCTTTGATAACTAAACAATAAATCTGGAAGAATCATGTAAGTTTTCTAGTATTTGTCTTAAAGACGTAATTAACTGAGAAGCTTATCCTAATTAGATAAGAGGTTCTGTAGAAGAATGTTATAATATTGGGTCACTTAGAATCCTAATTTCATTGTACTTGCAGAGCTTTTCCAATCAAATACTAATCAAATTGTTTTAAATTAATTACTTTTTCTGCATAATAATGATCTTATTTTTTATGAATGTTTAATACATGAGTTCTGGATAAATGTTACTTTTAGTGCTATGTATTGTGCTTGCGATGTACAATATTTCATATACATTTGTGGGGTGTCTAAACATGGCTGTGTGTGTATTGCTTCATCAGATTCGAGTATTTGTTAAATGAGTTTCATGATTCTTTCAACCTATTCTTAGAATACTCATTAGTTTCATTATTTTTCCACTTAATCAGTAGATGCTGAAAGGCAATCTTAAGCAATTTTTTGCTCTATCATTCTGAAAAGTTTTTTCTTACTAATTTTTTTTAGAATTTTCTGTTTAATTTTTTTTTTTTTTTGAGAGAAAGAGATAAGAGGAAAGGAGGAGGGAAGACAGAGTGAGAAGCTCAACTCGTAGTTGCTTTCACTTTAGTTGTGCATTGATTGCTTCTTGTAAGTTGGACCTCGGGCTCAAGCTGAGCCAGCATCTCCTTGTTCAAGCCAGGGACTTTGAACTTTTTTATAGGAGTGACCTTTGGGCTCAAACTGGTGACTTTTGAGATCATGTGCATGATTTCCTGCTCAAGCCAGTGGCCCCATGCCTGCACTCATAGCCAGTGACCTCAGGGTTTCAAACCAGCAACTTCACTGTTCTGGGTTGATTTTGTTATCCACTGTGCCACCACTGGTCAGGTTGAAAAGGTTTTTCTTGTTCTTTTTGTTTTGTTTCGTTTTAATCAATTTTGAAAGTCAGAAATCTAGGAGACCTAATCACAGTTTTATCAGGTCACTTAAATATCTTGTTCATAAGACAGAAACAGTTATTTTTGTTTAGTTTTTCTGTCGTTATCTTTGTCAAAGGAAAAAAAATAAAATTTGTCATTTTACTCACTAGTAAGTCATTTTTTTATTTTTTTATTCTGAAAAAATAACCTATAAAATTAAGAAAAATTGTGGTTTGTGCATTCTAGTACTTCTTAACATGTCGTCAGCATTATGTTATTGGTGGGATATATTATGTTGATTGATTTGAGTGTACTGAACCATTCTGTATCCCCAGAATAAATCCCATTAATGATGGTGTCTGATCTTGTATTGTTGCATTTGGTTTGCTAATATTTTGTTTAGAATTTTTCTCATGGTTATTGGCCTGTAATTTTCTTTTTTTGTGGTGTCATTGTCTGGTTTTGTTATCAGAGTAATTCTGGCTTAGTAAAAGGTGTTTAGAAACTTTCCCTCCTGTTCAATATTTTATTAAGTCTTCTTTGAATGTTTGGTAGAATTCACTGGTGGAGCTATCTGGTCCTAGATTTTTATTGGGAGTTTTTGTTTGATGATTTAATCTCATTACTAATAGTATCTCTAGTCAAAATTTTAATTACCTTTTGATTTAGTGTTGGAAGATTGTATGTTTCTAGGAATTTATTTCTTCTAGGTTGTCCAATTTGTTGGCATATAATTGTACACAGTAGTCTGATCCTTTGTATTTCTATGGTATCAGCTCTAACTTCTCTCATTTTTTATTTTATTTGAGCTCTCTCTCTTTTATCCTTTGTTACCCTTGCTAAAGATTTGTTTAGTTTTAAAAATCTTTATAAAGAACCAGCTCTTAGTTTCATTGACCTTTTCTACTGTATTTTTAGTCTCTATTACATTTATTTTTTGCTCAGATCTTTACTATATTTTCCTTTCTCCTTCTAATTTTGGGTTTTCTTTTTTCTTTTGTTTTCTAGTTCCTTTAGATGTAATGTTAAATTGTTTGTTTAAAAAAGATTTTTTTTTATGCTGGCCTATATTGCTGTGAACTTTTCTCTCAGTATTGTTTTAGCTGTACCCCATAGATTTTGGTATGTTATATTTCTGTTTTCATTTGTCTCTGAAGTCTTTTTTAATTTTTCCTTTGACTTCTTTGATATCCTTTCGACTTTTTTGATATCCCTTTGATTGTTCAGTAGCATGTAGTTTTACTCGCTTTCATCTTGTAATTGTTTCTAGTTTATACCATTGTGGTTAGAAAGGATTATTGCTTGATTGATTTCAGTCTTCTGAAATTTATTGAGACTTGTTTTGTGGTCCAACCTTCTCTGTCTGGAGAATGTTCCCTTTGTACTTGAGAAGAATGAGTGTTCTGCTGCTTTATGATGGAATGTTGTGTGTGTGTATATTGTATATATCAAGTCCACCTGATTTAATGTGTTATTAAGGACAATGTTTCCTAAGTAATTTTCTGCCTGGATCATTTATTCATTAATGTAAATGTGTGTTAAAGTCCCATCTTATTGTTGTATTGCTTTGGATTTCTACCTTTCGACCCGTTTATATTTGATTTATATATTTTGAAGTTCCTAAATTAGGTGCATATATCTTTATAAGTATGATGTATTCTTGATTGATTGACTCCTTTTATCATTATATATTACCCACCTTTGTCTGCTATTACAGTTTTTGTTTTAAAATCTACTTTATCCTATATTAATATAGCTACTCCAGCTTTTCTTTCATTTCTATTTGCAGGGAATATCTTTTTCCATCTCTTCACTTTCAGGTTGTGTGTATCCTTCTGAAGTGAGTTGCTTATGTACACAGTATGGATGTGACTTCCTTTGTAATCTATGCATTCAGCCATTTTCATTTCAAATAATGACTGATAAGTATATATTTAATGCTATTTTGTTGACTGTTTTCTCTTTTTTAATTTTTTTTTCTATCTTATATTTTCTTTCCTCTGTGTTTTGATGGCTTTCTTTTGTGTTATATTTGAATTCCTTTCTCATTTTAATTTTTTAGTTTTACTATATTTTTTCCTTTTGGTTACCTTGAGGTTCATATATAAATACTATGTAAAGAGCAATTTGTTTTAAGTTGATAGCAACTTAAATTTGAACATATTCCAGTGCCTTTCATCTATACTTCCCCTTCCCCATGCATTATATTCCTGTGATGCCCTTTCTATCTTTTTATTTTGTGCATTCTTTAACTAATTATTATCATTTTTGTTGATTTTATGACTTTTTTGTTTTAACTTTCCAGTTTGTTTTGTTATTCACTACTTGTATCATATAATTACCTTTTTCCAGTGAGATTTTTAATTTTATATGTTTTATATGGTTTCTTATTTTTAGTTAGTGCCATTTTTTTTCATCTCTAAGTTCCTGTAACATTTCTTAAGTGGCTAGTTTAGTGGTGATGGAGTATTTTAGCTTCTGCTTATCTGGAAACCTCTTTATCTCTCCTTTAATTCTGATTGACAACCTTGCTAGTTTTAAATTTTGGGATAGAAGTTATTTCTTTTAGTAATTTGAATATCTCATGCCATTTCTTTCTGGCCTGTAAAGTTTTTACTGGAAACTGGCTGATTTGTTAGCGGTTTCTGTTATATGTAAATGATATATTTTGCTGCTGTTGTAACCATTTTTCTAGTTAACTGCTTTGGTCAGAATGGATAATAAAACTTCTATTATCTCTGAGGGTCAAAGGTTACAGCCCTAAATTCTTGTCAAACCCCAGAGCATGGAGAGACTAGAGCATTTTCTACCTATGTTTTTACATGTCAAAATGGATAAAGCCCAAACTTGGAAACATCTCTAGTACACTTGGCTCCTGAAGAGATGTTGTTTACACATCAATCACATCAATGTTGATTAGAATTTCAGCCCATTATTTTCCTAGAACATTGTCTTTGGTGGATGAGAACCTCTGCCTCCTTTCTCTGCATAGGAGATAAGAGCCCTTTCTCCTGACGTTGGATAGACTCTGCCCTTGCAGTGAGTTTGGCCGCTTGTGTGGGATGATCGACCTGGCTCTCATCTGGTCACACCAAAGGTGTAGAGATAGCATTTATTTTATACTGAGGTAATTAATAATCTGTCTCTAATCCAGAATACCTTATGTTCACATTCAGGATGAGATAAAAAAAACCCATCACTAGTTGTTAGAGTAATTAATTATTCCTTACTTTCTTCTCAAGTCATTGTTGCATTTGTGTATATTTAAAAAGATGCTTTTTATTTTATTCAGCATATTTAATTGTGTTTGGCAGTATCTATTCTAAAAACAGAAGCGGAAATTCTCTATTTGCTATTTTAAGCAATCATAAAATAAGCTATGTGTCTCTCTTAAGTGATTATGCTTCATTTGTAGACTTTCTTTTTCTGTTAAGTTATAATATTATGCAGTGTTGGACTTTTAAAAATGTTTTTCTCACTGAATCTGTGCACTGACTATTGCATTGCTAACTATTCCTTTCGGCCTTACTGTGATGAACCAGTTTTCCCAGTATTAGAAGAGTTGAGCTCTTATCAGACTGTAAAACAATGCCTGCACTTGTGCTGTCTTACTGTCTTTTTATGAGTCAGTCATACACATAAGCATGCCAAAATGCATATCATTGTCATGAAAAAATATACAATATTTGTTGGGAGAACATGGAGGAAAAGATAAAAATATTCACTGTAGCTTCATTTTGAACAAAACATCTTCCTATCATTTGCTCGAAACCAGCAATTTTCAACCGGTGTATCACAAGAATTTTTAAAATGCAATACCTGACTATTAAGTCAGGGGAACTGACCTCTTTTCCCTTAGATTGCCAAATAAATAAAAATGACAACAGCCAACACAACAATAGACATCCTGTATGAATGATTCAAAATTATACCTATTTTTTTTGTCAGAGCAGCAAAATATTTTTTGTGTGTGCTACAGAATTTTAGTAATTAGTTTAGGTGGGCTATGAGATGATAAAGGTTGAAAATTGCTTCTCTAAACAGACACAAATTCTAAAATTCTGACATCCTTATCATTCTTTACAATCCACTTTTCTCTCTTTTTTATATTGCTGAAATCATTAACATGTAACAAAATAATTTCATATGGAAATTTGTGATGTGCCTAGAACATAGTCAGTACTTGAGAATGTTAGTCACTGTGGTCTGCGTTAGGTCTCTTAAGGTGCGATTGTGTTTTTATCTATTATTCTACGAAGCTACCTCTTCTATGATAACTTCATGGAACAACAGAATCATTCCTCTGGCCAAGTTATGGAACAGATAGCCTATTAAATACACTTTCCTAGAAATAAATATAGTCTTATTAATACACAAGTTTTTACTTGACATTTTGTTTTATATACCCAAGTTATATGTGAATAATGGATTTCTATTAAAGAAACAAGAGATTCAGACAAAGCTAAAGTTCCTCATAACAGTGGTGTGTACGAGTCATGCACTTCTCTCTCTGGGACAAATAACATTAGCAAATAATGTTCATTTAAAGCAAAAGCTTCTTTCTATTCATTTACTAGCTTCCTCTGGATTTTTCTTTTAGAAAGATGTCAATAGCTTCCAATATCGGCTTTGGTACATCAACTCAAAATACCCCCCCTCCTCTGTCTCTCACAGCCTTGGCTTTCCTTGCTCTACCAGTCACCAGCAATTTGGCCTTCTATTTTAGTTTTTTAGCATTTCTGATTCAAACAGTTTATTGGCTAATTAGCACACACCTATGCTGTTAACCTTTGCTTTAAATAAAATACCTTTAATTAGATCTAAACAAGTGAAATGAGTGCTAAAACATGACTACTTTGGTTGTTTTGGGTTCACATAATAATGTGGTATGAAAAGTAATAGTTATTACCAGGTTAAGAAATCTAAGCTTGGGATTTTTTGCTAATAACTGGCTTTGGGACAATAAAACAAAAACAATAAAGCATCCAGATATCCTGGGGAGTGGGCTTCCAGAAGTTCTATATAGATTTTTCAACTCTTTGAATTCAACAAACTCATAATACTATTTTCTTTTCTTTTTTAATTTCCTTTTCTGCCCTCTCTTTTTTATAGTCTTATCAGAAATCCACTTCTGGATAGACATAATGTAATGCAGATATGTCAAGTTTTTTACCATTCTGATTATGAATGCTTGGGACAGGAGTCTCTTGAACTTAAATTAATCAGGACTCTTTAGATTCCAAGTAATGAAAAACCCAGTTCAGACTGGCATAGGCCAAAAAAGGGAAATTATGGCTCATATAACTAAAGGTGTTAAATTGGTTTCAGTCACAGCTTGTTCTAAGGAACTTGAAAGGATGCACCCAGAACCTAGTAATATTCTACATATTATATATAGAATTATTCTATATATTCTGAAAGATATGAATTACTGAAACTATGACCTGCTCTTCTGTGTTTTGGCACTATTTTTCATATAGACTTTCTCTTTATTGTGACAAATGACTGCAAAATTCTATTGCATTTTGTTAACGCTATTTGGTTATGTGCCCTAATAATTGCTATGGTCAGAAAAATTAAATGTCCTCATCAGTTCAGCTCTAAGTTATATACATACTAATTTCTGGAATTGAGTTAACTCCACCTAAACGATATGGACAAAGAATTAGGAAAGATTGTTTCTGCACCAGAGAATTATTAGGAAACAGATTGTACAACAGCAGCAGAGTTGAGTAGAGACCTTATGGACCATGAAGCCTAACATAGTTACTGTCTACATCTTTACAGAAAAACATGCTAAACTCTGATCCAGTTATTGCTTGAATTTTTTTGTTGTTGTTGACCAAATTTGTTCTGAGACAGAACTATTTTCTAAAAGGTCTTATTATTTTAAAAGTTATACACACACACACATATATACACACACACACACACACACTTCCATATGTCATTCATTTTACTTGTCTAACATAGCCCCCACTTAAAAAAACTATTTCAGTTAAAACACAAAAATTCTGGACTCACACCTCAGTTGTACCAAATTAGACTAGTTTTCCTTGTCTAAAAGCTATTCCTTGCATAAAAGATAAATTATAAAATAACCTATATAACCTTTTCCTTCAGCAGCTTCATAATCAGATAAGATAAACTTTGAAATGTCAAAGCCATGCTTCACAGGTACATGATTCAGTCAATTGTATTTACTCATTAAAAATTAAAAGTAAAATTTTCTTATATAATCAATTTCCTAGAGCTATGACTGTCCTACCTGTTAGTTTCACCCAAAATCATGCAGATTAGACGTAATTTATCCCTTTGGGGAGAGAGAAAGTTCATGTACGTCCTCGTGCCTCCTGACCCTACAGAGTACGATCGATTTATTTTAAAAATGTGTAAGACAACATTAAAAAAAAGGCAGTGGTATGTTCTTGTTCCCATAAATTGGTTATCAAACAAACATGATTTTACATTAATAAAACTGTAACTGTAACTAATTTCATTTATGAAAAAAAAATCACTCCCGGGGGTCAGCAAGCATGAAAAAAACTGACTACTCAAAGGGTTAAATATGGTGATTTTATCTATATTTGAATTATAAATAATACTGAATTTGATATTTTTGTCTTAAAATTATGTTATACTAACATATTATTACTGCTATAACTCACTATGCTTCATCCTTTTAGAATATATAAAAATCTACATTTATTATATAGTTAGGGTCATTTTACATTGTTTTTATTAAAATTTTGTGAAGGTCTATAGAAAGTAGATTATGATATAAAAATATTACAATGTACTTTGCTATCTTCTGCTGTTTTATTTTTCAAACTTGTAAATTATTTACAGGTGATACTACAGTTTGCCTTATTATTTTTCATTTTTTTCTTTATAATTATTGTCACCTTTCATTAATATTCATTTCTGAGACTCAAATGTATTCTGTTTTTTACTTTGTTCTGTTATTGCTGAATTTACAGCCTCTACTTGATAGTCTCTAGACCACGGTACAAGATAAATGTAATGTAAAGCCCAGTGGGAGCCATATATGCATTTTTTTAATATTTATTCATTTTAAGGAGAAGAGAGAGACACAGAGAGAGGGGGAGGGAGAGCAGGAAGCATCAACTCCCATATGTGCCTTGACCAGTTCAAGCAAGGGTTTCGAACTGGCGACCTCAGCTTTCCAAATAGACGTTTTATCCACTGTGCCACCACAGGTCAGGCCATATAGGCGATTTTAAATGTCCTCTTAGCCACTTTTAAATAAATACAAAGGAAGAAGTGAAGGTAATTTTAATACATTTTTGATATATCCTGAGTGCTAACATTTCAACATGTAATTAATATAAAAATATTAATTTGATAATTTTACCCCCTTTTTTATTATTGTCTTTGAAATTCAGCTTGTGGTTTACACTTGTTACATACACATCTCTGGACCATAGTGCTTACTTGAACTCTGTTTCAATTTTAAGTACACCTGATCATTGCTTTCTTTAATATACCTTTTTTAATAAGTTCAATGCTTTCCTTGGATTGTAGATAAATAGAATCTTGCTTGAATAATCTAAGGTTGGGTGTTCTTGTTCTATAAAGTAATAGTGCAGGCATTACAAATTAGCCACATCAACTCAAAAAAATGGATAAAAAGCCAAAAATATTTTAAATAAGCTAAATTATTATTTACTATTCTTGCTTATTCTAAGATTAATAAATATTTAAATACCTCATCTTCACTTCCAGGGATGTTGTTTTAATATAAGAAATTATAGAAATTCTGGAACCAAATTTTATGTCAGTTTTATGACTTAGTTGATTTAAGTTGGACATATGTAAAGTATTTATTGCCTGCTCTGATTCAAATAGTTAATTTCAATCTAAGGGGTAATCTAATTAATTTTGATACTGTACTTTTATCTCTCTTAGGTTCATTTTTGAGTTTACCACCAATTATTTACATTAGTGTGTACATTTATGTATATTTGTGTGTGTGTCTCAAAAGTGATTTCAGCAGCATTAATATTTTAAATATAGCAGTAATAGAATGTAAATGCCTGAATTTGAGCTCATAGCCCAAAAATTCACCTTCACAAATGATCTTATGCCAGTAAAGTTTACTTAGGGATGATTTATTTAATGACAATAGCTATAATAGATCATCATTATTATTAAATGATTTATTATGCTAAATAGATAAAAAAAAGGATTGCTCTCATAGACCATGTGAATGTGATGGCTATCAGAAGAAAGAGAAGGGATTCTTCACTATGATTATAAGCATTATAGAGAAAATTAGGATAATGGATAGTAGGTAAGAGAACAGGACTTCCCAAGTGTGTCTCTTGACAGTTCTTTGACAGTTTTAAAAAATCATTAAAGATGATTTTCCCCCTTTCAATCATTGTTTAGAAACAATTATGTTTTTTTAGGTTTTTGTTTTTTTGAGAAACCCTAGAAATTTCATGTATCAGAGTTTCTGCTAATATATAGATATAATAATAAATAAATATACTGGTCTTGAGTATAAGATATTTAGTGTGGTTTTACAATATATACAGGGGTAAGTAAAAGTAGGTTTACAGTTATAATACAAATAAATAATGCAATAATTAATAATAATACAAGAATAAACTCTCTCATACTCATAACCATAAGCCTACTTTTGCATCACCCTGTATACAGGTAATTTCAAATTAAATGTCCATTTACATTTTATTTCAAAGTCTTTATTGCTCCCTTTATGGTAGTAGTTGAGTGGTAGTTGGGCTCTTTTGCTTTCTTTGCATCGGCTTATAGAGTGCCATTTTTTCCACTTTTCCTGCTGTATTGACTACTGCTTCTCTGTACAGTCCTCCCCTCTCAATGCCCACTTCCTTACCACTTAAATATTGGCACTCTTCAGAATTCCCTTCCTGTGTACTTACAGATTTCATAAATTTTTCTAGTCATAAAGCAAGAGTATTTTAAAACAGGTTAGAAGAACAGAAAGTTTTAAAAACTTTTGAAATATTTTAATATATCAGATTTATGTTACTTTTCAATAAATATGACATGATACATTATTCTTTTAGAATTCAAACCTGATTCATCAGAAAGTGTCTCCTCCTAATGATCAACAAGGATCTCCAATATTCTCATTCATCATTCTTGAGCAATATAATGCCATCCGCTTAGTGCAGAGCGTTCATCAGTCTCTTGCTGCTCTCAGCAAAGTCATCAGAGGAACTACCTTATTGAGTTCAGAAGTACAAAAATTGGCAAGTGCTTTATTAAACCAAAAGGTAAGCCAATACTAAATATATGTGTTTTTATTTCATTATTTTATGTGACTCTTCTATCATGAATACATTTGTCAGAAGTCTTATAGTTAATAATAAAAGAAAACCCAAGCTGAACTAGCTTAATCCATATTAGAATTAATTGGCTGATGTAACCCAAGAATCCAAGGAGCTAGCGTAAGTCAGCTTACTGAAGGAGCTCAACAGTGTCATTTGGATGTCAGCTTGTATTATATACCTGCCTGTCTAGTCATAGTGTGTGTGTGTGTCCTCCATGTTGATTTCACTTTGGAGCAGGTTTTTATTTTACATGATTTACACTAACAGCCTGACTCTTACATTCTTTGGGCTCTAAGTGAACATAAAGAACACATGATTCCTTGTAACTTAAGCAATAATTTTGGGATTACTTGGATCCAAACTGCTTGGCTTGTGTTTTATGACTAGTCCCATACGAATTCTGTGTGCATGGTGTGCACACATTTCATTAGCTAGGGCTTCAGCCAAGTGCGTCTCCCAGGAGCTGAGGATGGCTTCAGCTCCATCTGTAACATACACTACAAGAAAGGGAGGATTGTTGCCCAACAGAAAGTCAAAGTACTTTAGCAGAAGACAAAAAGGAAATCACCACATCTGCTGGATTCTTAGACCATTTTATTTTATTATTTTTTTTCAGAGACAGAGATAGAGTCAGAGAGAGGGATAGATAGGGAAAGACAGACAGGAATGGAGAGACGTGAGAAGCATCAATCATTAGTTTTTTGTTGCCATTGTGACACCTTAGTTGTTCATTGATTGCTTTCTCACATGTGCCTTGACCGCGGGTCTTCAGCAGACCGAGCAACCCCTTGCTGGAGCCAGCAACCTTGGGTCCAAGCTGGCGAGCTTTTGCTCAAGCCAGATGGGCCTGCGCTCAAGCTGGTGACCTCGGGGTCTCGAACCTGGGTCTTCCGCATCCCAGTCCGGCGCTCTATCCACTGTGCCACCGCCTGGTCAGGCTAGACCATTTTAAATGATAGTAAAATTCATATGTTTCAGATGTATTAGATCTGAAAATCTATAAAGTAGATTGACTTTAGCTATTTGGAGAATATGAACTTTACAGAACTTGGAATCTGAAAAAGATTTCACTAGGGCTCTCTAGGAATCTAGAAATAAAATGGTTGGTTGTGGGTTTTTGTTTTGCTTTTTTTTTGCTGTGTACTTCCCTATAGAGAAACCTCTGATAGTCAACCTGAATGTCTTCTCTATTCAAATATGTAAAATAGAGCTTTCCTAGAACTTTCTATATCTTCTCATTAATATAAAAAAGTATTCTTTTTTAGTTTGGGCTGCTATAACACAGTACTGTAAATGAGGGGGCTTAAACAACTAAAGGTTATTTCTCCCAGTGCTGGAGGCTGGGAAATCCAGGATCAGGTTGCTAGTAGATGACCTGTGAGGCCTGCATCCTCGTTTGCTGATGGCCATCTTCTTGCTGTGTGTGTCCCCACACCGCAGAGAGGTGTGTGTAGCACACTAATCCCATCACGAGAGCTCCACCCTTATGACCTAATTACCTTCAAAAAATCTCATTTTCAAATATCATTATACTGGCAATTAAGGCTTCAACATATGAATTTGTGAGTGCAGAAACTTTCAGTCCATAACAATATGCAATTCATTTTCCAAATATACAAAGAGATCTACTCTAACAACTCTGTCTCTTTTTCTTTACCTTGAAATCTCAGCTTTGCATGTTAGTTTTCTTCTTGTTTACAGATTATTATTGCTATTAAACAAGAATGATTATAAAAATACTATAGTACTATATTGTACTATAAATTATAACTATTTTTTTTTTAATTTGAGGTAGGCATATTATCGTTCATGAAAGCTCCTTGACACAATGAAGAAACCAGTGGGAAAGCATTCTGAGAACTTTGAATAACTTTACATTAATTCATTTAACCACCAGATGGTACTACCAATTTTACTGTGAGAAACATGAGGCAGAGGGGTTCAAGTAACTTAATCAGACACAGAGAATGGTTGTGGAATCCATGTTTGAACCAGGGCAGGTTTGGTTGCCATGATAAATATAAATTATTTCAATTTATATCAGAAAGACTCACAAGAGTCCCTTTCTTTAAAATGAACTTTACCTTTTATAAGGGTAAAATGTATGGTGTAGAATAATTTAGGAGAATAACAATAATATAAGGACAGGACTTGTGTGGGAGAGAACAGTAAGCCCAGTGGGACTGGAATAAAATGAAGTGAATTAAAATTAAAGTTAGATCAGATATTGAATTCTTTAAAGCCAAGGAAAGGAGTTTGGGTTAAATGCTGTAGGCAATGAGGATGTTTTTATGTAGAAATTTTATAGCAAAATAGCTACAAATGTGGGCTCAAAAATAGGGCTGCCTGTTTGAATCCTATTCTACCACTTCGTAGCTACGTGACTTTGGCCAGGTCGCTTAAACTTCTCTAAGCTTTACTTTTCTCACTTATAAATTAGAATAGTAAAGGCACCTACCTCATTGGATTGTTGTGAAACTTAAATGAAGTCATGGGTAAAGTGCTTGGCTATAACTGTTAGTTGTTTTTATTATTGTTACTTTAGGAGAATTTTATTATGTAAATAACAGCTCTTAAAGCATTTGTTTCGTATCATTGTTCAAAATGATTTTATAGGTATAGGGATACCATGTTCATCTCAAGAGGTGGTTAGGGAATGGAATAGAGTAGTTCAAGAAGCTTCTATATGATATTAATGAAGAATATAAAAGGTAATTGTCAAGCCTGCTTTTTTACTTTGCTTCCACTGTTAACCATCTGGGGGACTATAGCATAAACGATTGAAAAAAATAAATAATTAACTTTAAATTATTTTCTATGATTTTGATGTAATGTGGCTTATATGAGATCATATTGAAAAAATGAACAAAGAACTAAATGGGCTTTGTTATAGGAAATTCTTTTTCTTCATTAAGCAAAAGCATATTTTAGAAAAAGGTCATAGATGTTTATTTATTTATAACACTTTCTCTATCCCCTTGATACTTTAAGATCTGCTAAGTATTTCTATATTTGGCATAGTAATAGGATCTGATGACTTATTTCTCAATGAAAATGTGTTTATGTAAGATGTAGACTGTCTAATTATTAACGTATTACATTAAGTACTATACATTATACTTTGAATTGAGAAATGCAGCCTCTGATATATCCCCATTTTTGAAACATTTTTATAATGTGCATGAACATGAATTTGTTAAGTTTCTTGAAGGATGAAAAATGTGTTTTTGCAAAGCCTGTTTAAATTCTATCACAGTGTCTTTGGAAATATTTTACATTGTTTGGTGAAATTCTAATGAGATTAGGCTTTCAGTAAGACAGTATCAGTAAAATAGTTTGACAGTTACTATCTCATGAGTTTTACCAAAGATTATGAATACAGTATTGTACTATTTATTTCAGGGTAAAAATTTAATGTTTTATTACATTTGAATATAACAAGTTCTGTATTATGTGGTATGATTTAATGTAATTTAGGAAATAATTCAATACCTGGTATTTTCTCTAGTGTGTCTAACATGTTTGGAGGAGGACTTTCCTAGAGAGAATTATGACTCTTATTTCATTGACAGTTTCTGGTGATTGGAGGGAGGAGTTGTGGAGAAAGTTATAAGGGGAATAAATGCTGATGTTGAAGACTTGACTTGGGGTAATAAACACACAATGTGGTGTGCAGAGATGTGTTGTAGAATTAAGAACCTAAAACCTGTATAATTATGTTAAGCAATATCACCCCAATGAATTTAATTTAAAAAAAGAAATAAGGCATTGAATTCCCCTCTTACCACTTCTATTCAACATTCTACTGAAGTCTAGCTACTGGAACAACTTAAAAAGAAAAGGAATACAGATTGGAGAGGAAAAAGGAAACCTACTTTTATTGCATAGGATATGATTACACTGGGGACAATTTTATTTTCATTTTCTGTTGCATGAGGTTTTAGAACTTTTTCTTTATATATCTGCATTGCTGTTTCCAAATCAGAAATTTGTTTTTTGGCGCATACTCTAGTTTTTATGCAATTTTAATTTCTTTTTGTTACAGTTAATGGCATGCATTGGTTTTTAAATTGGAGTTAAAGGGCAACAACTCTTGGATTGAACATAACCACAAGGCAATTATCGTCTTACAAACATCACTTTTACATAATTGTAGTTGTTTTTAAGTGTAAAATATTATTATCTGATAAAAACACTCTCTTATTTTGTTTTAAGATTGAATCATGGCTTCTTTGAGTAGGCGTAAATGTAAGAATAGTCCTGACACCTTCTGTTATATATGTGGCTGTTATACACTTCAACTTCAAAGGCGCAATATTTCATCATTTGTGACACATGCATATATTGCCTATTTTCAAGTTCCCCTTGGCGATCAAGACAAGAACTGGGCTCCTCATATTGTATGTCATAATTATGAGGAAATGCTTTGTGGCTGGACGAAAGAAAAATGCAAAGGAATGCCTTTTGGTATTCCCATGGTTTGGTGTGAACCTAAGGACCACAGCAGTGACTGTTATTTCTGTCTGATACATACAAAGGGAACTGGCAAGAAAAATAGCATATGATTGCATATCCTAATATTCCTTCAGCAATACGACCTATCCCACACTTTGAGACACTCCCAGGTCCAGTTTTCAATGGTTTTATTTCTTCTAAGGACGAAGAAAGTAAACATGGTGATCAAGTGTATTTTGATAAGATGCATGAGGAAATGTTTGTAGAATCTGAAGGGTCTTCTGATGCCAAGCAGTCGTGAAACCCAAGAAGTTTAGCCAACCTGAATTGAATGACTTAGTGAGAGATTTGGGCCTTTCAAAGAAAGCAGCTGAGTTCTTAGCCTCCAAACTTCAAGAAAAGAATGGACTTCACGGGTCAGCTAAAGGTTTCCATTTCAGGAAGCATGTACAAATTTTTGTGGACTTTTCTTCCGAAGACAAACACTTTGTTTACTGTCATGATATCAATAGTCCTCTCAGCCAGCAAGGTGCTAACCACTTACAGTCCAACAGAATGGCAGCTATTTCTTGACAGCTCTAAACAGAGTCTAAAATATGTTCTTCTACACAATGGTAATGCTTATGCAGCAGATCCAATTGGTTATTCAACTCATCTGCAAGAAAATTATAATGACATAAAAATTGTCCTCGACTTACTGAAGTATGAGGAGCATAAGTGGATCATTTGTGTGGATCTTAAAATGGTAAATTTCCTGCTAGGAACAGAGAGGTTTCAGGAAGTATCCTTGCTTTCTGTGTTTGTGGGACAGCCAAGCTCGGGAGAAACACTGGACACTGAAGGAGTGGCCAAAATGTGAAACTCTGGAAGTAGGGATGTAAAACATTGTGAATGAGCTTGTAGTTAATTGAGACAGGATCATTGTTCCCCCACTTCACATCAAAATTGGCTTAATTATGCAGTTTGTTCAGGGTTTGAATAGAGAAAGTGAATGCTTTCAACATATTATTTCTGCTTTTCCCGCCTTGTCTTTTTTTTCTTTTTTCTTTTTAAAGGGACAGAGAGAGAGAATCAGAGAGAGGGATAGATAGGGTCAGACAGACAGGAACGCAGAGAGATGAGAAGCATCAATCATCAGTTTTTCATTGCCATTGCGACACCTTAATTGTTCATTGATTGCTTTCTCATATGTGCCTTGACCGTGGGCCTTCAGCAGATGTAGCCACCCCTTGCTGGAGCCAGCGACCTTGGGTCCAAGCTTGAGCAGCTTGAGCTGCTCAAGCCAAATGGGCCAGCACTCAAGCTGGTGACGTCTGGGTCTCGAACCTGGGTCTTCCGCATCCTAGTCCGATGCTCTATCCACTGCTCCACCGCCTGGTCAGACTCCTGCCTTGTCTTTTGAGAAGGTAAAAGCAGGTGTATTCAATGGACCTCAAATCTAACCCTCATACGTGACGAAGAATTTGCCAGGAAGATGAATAAGGAGGAGAAAGCAGCATGGCAGTCTTTTGTGACAGTTACAAAGAACTGCCTTGGCAACAAAAAAGCAGAAAACTATGAACTTCTGATTCAAAGGATGCTGTTGGATTTCCGCGATATTGGATGTAACATGAGCATTAAAATTCACTTCCTGAACAGTCACCTTGATAAGTCTCCTGAAAATCTTGGAGCTGTTAGTGATGAGCAGGGAGAACGCTTTCTTCAAGATCTGAAGACGATGTGAGAGCGTTATCCGGGGCGATGGGACAGAAATTGATGGCAGACTACTGCTAGAGCATCATTCGAGATTGTCCTCAACAAGTACACAAATGCAAGAGCTACAAATGCAAATTTTTGCCTGAATAGAATTTTTAAAAGTTTTGCACAAATTTTATGATTAAAATAAGTGTTTTAATATGTTCTATTTCAAAATTGTAGACCAATTGTGATGCAGTCATATCTTTTAGTGTATCAGTGAATTTACTGCATTATATAAATTATAATATTTTCACAAAGATAATGCCCAAGAATACATTCTACTTTATTAAAGTAAATGTTGAAAATTTTACAATAAGATGAAAACCTAAAATCTTGAATTGCAAAGAAACTGTAGCTCACAGAGAAAAACTAATGTCAGGTTTGAGATCAGTACGCTTGAATTAGGTAAGAACAAGTGTTTTTGTGGATGCAACAAAAATTTTGTTCCTCAGTGTTATCTACAAAATCTTAAAGAATCTAGAAATAATAAGAAAATTAAAATTTAGTAAGATTATGGGGATAAGGTAAATATGTAACAAATGTATATTCTGAAAATAAAGTATTAAAAAATTATATTAAAAATGCCATTTGCCATAGTATCACAAAGTTGATGTGTCTTAGAATAAAATTGATAAAAGATCTATAAAACTTTTCTACACACTGAAAATGACAAAGCATTCACAAGTGAAATTAAAGAAAACCTAAATAAATGGAAAGATGCACTGAAAGATATATTCATGGATAAGGGACCCAATGTTGTTAAGATGTTATTTCTTTCCAAGTTGATTTAAGGCTTCAACACAATTCCAATCAAAACTTCTGCAGGATTTTTTGTAGGGATTGACAGCTGGATTCTAATGTTTTGTTTTTGTGTTAATTTTGCAAAATTGTAAAAGGCTAATTTAGTCTAAATGATTTTGAATAAGAAATTCATGGACACGGATAACAGTGTAGTAATTGTCAAAGTGGGGGTCAGAGGTGGAGGCAGTATAGGGGGATAAATATTGATGACTAGAGATGACTTGGGGGCTGAACACATAATACAGTGTACAGAGATATGTTGTAGAGTTGGGTAGCTGAAACCTATATAATTAAGTTAGCCAGTGTCACCCCAATAAATTCAATTTAAAAAAGAATAAGCCTGACCAGGCTATGTCACAGTGGATAGAGCGTCGGACTGGGATGCGGACGACCCAGGTTTGAGACCCTGAGGTCACCAGCTTGAGTGCGGGCCCATCTGGCTTGAGCAAAAGCTCTCCAGCTTGGACCCAAGGTCGCTGGCTCCAGCAAGGGGTTGCTAGGTCTGCTGAAGGCTCGCGGTCAAGGCACATGTGAGAAAGCAATCAATGAACAACTATGGTGTCGCAACGGCAATGAGAAACTAATGATTGAAGCTTCTCACCTCTCTTCGTTCCTGTCTGTCTGTCCCTATCTATCTTTCTCTCTGACTCTCTCTCTGTCCCTGTAAAAAAAAAAAAGAAGAATAAAATCTAAAGTCTTACATTTTCTCATTTCAAGACTTATTATGAAGATATTATAATTAAAGCAGTGGGATATTGGCATAAAGATAGATATGCAGCTCAATGAAACACAATAAAGAGTCTATAAATAGACCTACAGGTATATGATTAATTGGTTTTCACCAAATGTGAAATGTTCTAATTGCCAAATGTACTAAGGCAATTTCATGAAAGAAAAATCTTTTTAACAAATGTTACTGGAATAATTGAATAGCCAAAACTCCCACTAAAAAAAAAAAATTTGCCTGCACCTGTATTCAAACATAAACAAAAATTATCCCCAAATTATTTTTAATAATAAAATTTTTAAATAATATTTAATAATATTTTAAAATATTTTTAATAATAAAAATTTATTAAAATTGATGTGATAATGATCACATAATGAGATGGAAAAATAAGCCACAGACTTAGGAGGAAAGATTTGCAAGACATATATCTAGAACATGTGTCTAGAAATAATTTTTAAATCATGTCAATAATGAGAAGACAAACATCCCAGTTTTAAAAATAGAAAAAATGCTTGAGTAAACATTTAATCAAGATGATATATGATGGCAAAGAAGCACATGAAAAATGCTTGTTATAGTTAGTTATTAGGGAAATGAAAATTAAGATCACAATGAGAATATTAATATAGAAATCAGTTGTATTTATAAACAAATAGCAGTGAATACTGGTTTATAACATTTTTAGCATCTAAAATGAAATTAAGAAAGTAACTACTTAAAATAGCATGAAAAGGAATAAATGCATGAAAGTAAATTTAACAAAAAATAAATATTTTTACATTGAAAACTGCATAATAGCTTTGAAGGAAATTAAAGAAGACTAAAATAAATGAAAACCATCTTTTGTTCATGAGGAAATGGAAAAATGACTATATGGGTACAGAGTATTTTTATGGGGGTGATGAAAATGTTCGGGAATTAGTCATTATCCTTGCACGACCTTGGGAAACAACTAAAACCTAATAAATTGTGTACTTTAAAGAGATGAATTTTATGACATGTGAATTATATATCTCAATAAAAAGGAAATTTTTAATAATTACAATGGAACAATACTACACATCTGCTAAAATGCCTTAAATTAAAATGACAAATAGTAACAAGTGTTGACATGAATGAGGAACAACAGGAACTCATACTACAGATACTTTTATCTTTTTCTTAAAATCCTAAACATACACTTAGCATATGAGCCCACTAATTCATGAGTGTTTACCTGAGAGAAGTGAAAGCATATGCAAATATTTATGAATGCTCGCAACAGCCTTATTTATTTATTTAGAGGTGAGGGGACAGAGAGACCGATTCCTGCATCCACCCTAATCAGGATCCACCTGGCAAGACCCCTACTGGGCTATGCTCTGCTCATCTGAGCCCTGCTCTGTTGCTCAGCAACTGAACTATTTTAGTGCCTGAGGGGAAGCCATTCTCAGTACCGGAGGCCAACTGGCTTGAATGATTTGAGCCATGGCTGTGGGAGAGGGAGAGAGAGAGAGAAAGAAAGAAAAGGGGGACAAGGGAGGGTGGAGAAGCAAATGGTTGCTTCTCTTGTGTGCCCTGACCAGGAATCAAATGTGGGCTTTCCACACACCAGCTGATGCTCTACATCTGAGCCACCGGCCAGTGCCACAGCTTTATTTTTAATATTAAAAAACTGGAAACAACCTAGATCTCAACATATGAAATGGTAAACAAATTGTGATGTCTGTATAAAATGGAAAGTGAATCAATCAGCAATTAAAACAATGAACACTGATTTATAAAACAACATGGATGAATCCAGTGTTGTGCTAAGAAAGGTTTAACTGGCTTTCTGAAAAAAGAAGCTCTGATCTGTAGCATGTGCTGATTCCCATGATGTAAATACTCCTACCATAGCTACTTTCAAATTACCAATGCAAGTTACTAAATAAAGTTGGGAAAAGAGGCCCATTAGCACACTAAAAATAGTATTGTTTTTTATAGAACATACATATACAATAGATACATATAATTGCAAATACATACCTGATATCAATATAATTAGGAAAAAATGAGTTTTGGGTCCTTCCTAACTTTATTTTAAATAAAATTTATTTAATTATAAACTATAGTTTTAAATAATAACAACTTTAGTTATAAACTCCTATGGTTTAAATAATGACTAATAACTGCCTTGCATAAATTCATAAAATTTAAGAATCAGCTATAATAAGACTTTACAGACTAGTTTTATTATATCATTGATAATTCTCAAAATATAATTAGAGCAAAAGAAAGAAGATTTTAGAAAGTAATTGTTTTGTTCTGGCCAGGTTCCTCAGTTCATTAGCACATTGTCCCCATATGCCAAGGTTGCAAGTTTGATCCCTGGTTAGGGATAAGATTCAACCAATGAATCCATAAATAAGTGGAACAAGAAATCTCTCTCTCTCTCTCTCTCTCTCTCTCTCTAACCCCTCCTCCCCTCTCCTTTCCTCTCTCTCATATTATTCAATCAATACAAAAAATTAAATATACTTAAGACTTTTTTATTTAAAGAGTAATTATTTTATTTATTTGATATATCATTCTGGAAAATTTTAAACCTTTATTGAAGTGTAATTGGCAAATATAAACTAATATATGTTAATAAAAGATCAGCAGGTGCCTGGAATTAGGCTTGAGGTAGGTCTGTTGAAACATAAGGAAAATAAGGACATTTTTGAGGCTGAAAATATTGTTAATAATTTTGTTTTGAGTTTCTATAGTATTTATATAAAATACTATATAAAGCCTGAAGTCAATATATTATTTAGGAATTATTTACCAAAATTTAATGTAATTCAAAGGAGTATGTGCACATTTTTGAACACATGCACACATACACACAATGTCTATTACTACAGTAATAATTATCTCATTTGTGTTTCAATTAATAGCTGGTTAATTTTATATCAAAGGTATAATAAACTAACGGGATAAACCCAAGCTCTTTTTATTTTGACTGAAATGATCGATAGTGGCATTCATGCCCAGAAATTGCTGTTGAGACTGGCCCAGTATGTTTTATGCTATTCTAATTTATATTAATTAATCAATTATTCCATGATGATGTAAACAATTATGGTTGAGACATTATGCCATTTTGCATTAGTAGACATTTTTTGTTTAAATTTAAAAATATAAATAAAAATTCATAAATTTGTTCTGTTTTATTGTATGAGTTACTTAACATGATTAGCATGACAAGTATGGAAGTCTAAACACAGTATTATTAGTTTTTTAATGTTTATGAAGCAATATTAATACAAGACCTCAAAGCCCATTTAACTCTATTCTTGATGTAAGTTCAATTAAAATATCTGATAAAATATTGATAGAAGTTATTTTAACCTCAACATGCTCACATGCATACAGTATTTACATTAACACATTTTAAATATTTGTTTGTCAGTGGATTGGCCTAAATGAATGTGACAGAAATTAATATAGAAATAACCCATACATTCTTAAAATCTCATGGAATATAAAAGCATAGAAATTTTGTTAATGAAAATTATCTTGAAATAAATTTTACAGAGGTAAATATGCACATTCAGTGTATTTTCAAATTGATCACCTACCACGGACTCTCTACTAGGCGCTGGAGAGAGAAAAAATGAGTAGTATGTGGTCTATATATTCAATGAGCTGAATATGGCTAATAGCAAAATGATCTAGCCCATGGTGCTGTCATAGCAGAAACTCAAAGGGAAACTGGTTTCTTTTCCTTTCTCACCTTTTCCAATGTTCTTTTTTTAATTGTGGCAAAATACACATTAAAAATTTTTAAACATACTGTTAATAGTGGTAAGTACATCCACACTGTCATACACCCAATTTCTAGAACATTTTTCATCTTACAAAACTGCAACTCTAACTTGTTAAAACAACTGCTCCTCATTCCTCCACCACCCAGCCTTCAGAAACTACTATTCTCTTTTTGTCTATAATTTTGAGCTCATGTATGAGGACTCCTACAGTATTTATCTTTTCATGACTGGCTTGTATCACTTAGCATAATGTCCTCAAAGTTCATCCATGTCACAGCATGTGTGAGCAGTTCTTTCTTTTCACTGTTGAAGAATATCCCATTTATATATATACCACACTTTGTTTATCCACTCATCTATAGATGAACAGGTTGCTTTTCTCTTTTCCCTTATTTATAACTTATATGACCTCTTACCAGGCATTTTATAATATTTTTAACTAAACTAAAAGTTATTACATGTTCTGAGAAAGCAAGTAATATAAGTTTCTTTGAGAAGGGGAGACACAAATTTAAAAAAATAATAGTGAGATATCTAAAAAGAGAATAAATTGATTAAATAAATGTCTTGGACTTGAAAGTCTTTAGTTTGTTCTGGTGCTGCTTTATAAATGGTTCCTCTGTACTGATAAGAAAATTGAAACCGTTAGAGCTAAGCAGACGTGTTGGTAAGATAAAATTGGAATCTATTCTTTTATCACAAGATACTGATCTGCTGAGTTGCACTTCTTCTTATATATAAATGGTAAGCCCTCTGTTATTGTTAAATTGTGTTATTCTGAATCTCTTTATTCTCCTGAAATATAATCCTCTAATTATGTACAGTATATGTTTGTGAAAAGATTGGGTTAATTAGTTGTATAAAGTTGTAAATTATGGCTAGTGTAGAAGTTAGCGATAATTTGTAACTATATCTATTGATAATCATTTCATGTAACATTGACTTACGATTTCTCTTTTTTTTATAAAAAAATTAAAATTTAGTTCTTTTTTCTTTTTTTAAGTACTTTAAGCCCACGACATCTTTGAGTGTTTGAATAAATAGCAATTAAGTGCCTTCTCCATGTTTCAGGCACTGCAATAAGCATGCATTAAACTCTTCTGACATTTTCAAAACCTTCAGTCGAACGCTGGCTTAACTGTAGTAGTCTACTGATAATGGATTACTGGTAGCACACTTATATTAGAGTAATAGCACATTATATTTGTTAGTGGGATAGTAGTGTGTCTGTGTTATAAATAATTAGTACATATAATTACACTAATAATTACAATAGTATAAATAGTTACATTATTAAATGGAAGAGTTACCCTCTTATTAAAGTTCATATAAATAAACATATTAAGATTGTGTAATTGAGTTTAAACCTTTAAGATTATACTAGAATATTTTCTTGTGCAAGTCACTTAACCTTTCTCACCTCAGTTTCTAAATGTTTGTACTAGAGATAATAATTGTATTCATTTCAGAGGGTTGTTGTAGAGTGAGAATGTATGGATATAAGTCAATACTTAGAACAGTGCCTGCCTATGTCAGTGCTGAAGGGTTTGCTGGTGTCCTCCTTCACCTTGGGTCTTATTGACTCAAGTCTACATTACAGTAGCTTCCAGACTTCACAGATGTGGTTTCATCCCCCTAATGCTTGTTCTTCCTGATTCTCTAGGGTAATCTTTCTTTCCTTTTTTTTTTTTTTTTTTTTTTTACAGGGACAGAGAGAGAGTCAGAGAGAGGGATAGATAGGGACAGACAGACAGGAACGGAGAGAGATGAGAAGCATCAATTATCAGTTTCTCGTAGCGACACCTTAGTTGTTCATTGATTGCTTTCTCATATGTGCCTTGACCGCGGGCCTTCAGCAGACAGACCAAGCAACCCCTGGCTGGAGCCAGCGACCTTGGGTCCAAGCTGGCAAGCTTTTGCTCAAGCCAGATGGGTCTGTGCTCAAGCTGGTGGCCTCAGGGTCTCATCCCAGTCAGACGTTCTATCCACTGCGCCACCGCCTGGTCAGGCTCTAGGATAATCTTTCTAAAACCCAAATCTGATTGTGTCATTTTTCTGGGTAAAGCTTAATTTAGTGTTAGCATTGCTTTGCAGATTAAACTCCTTAGGATAAACATTCAAACACTTCCTCGTTTGGTTCTTTAATTCATCACCCAATTCTCTCCTGCTTTTTCTATTGGTGCATCTTCCTTTTCCTGCTGTCTTTCTTTACTTTACTATAGGCTGTTTATCTTTTGAGATACACTTCAAGCATTATCTCTACCAGAAAGTCTTTCCTGACTCCTGCCCTTATGCTGGGTTTGGATTTGGTGTATCCCACCCATGTGTTTTATGAGAACAGTGCTTGTCATTATCAGGAAACTTACTGTCTTGTCTGTATCTGTCTCTGATTCTCTGTTTCCCCCTCTAGCACAAGCTTTTATGGACAGGAATTGTTTTATAACTTTGTATCCTCAGCACCTAACATGATTTCCAGATAGCAGCTATTTAACAGGTACCATGCTGAAGAGTCAGTTAATTGATACTTGAAAGAGTGAATGAACAAATGAACAACCTGCTCATATCCTATTCTGCTTCTGTGATATCCTGGTGGGAAGCATGAGATAGAAAAAACATGTTACATCTAGGGCTGGACTTGGGTTCATGATTTTACCATTAATTTTAAAAAAACTTTATTTAGTTAAGTAAATGTACTTTAACCCTTAATTTCCCCCTCATTATCATTTTAATTTTCAGTACCTATTATGTTTAATTTGAAACAGTGTAGTATATATCGAGAGCACTATAAAAGTGTAAAACATGTTGAGGGCAGTATTGGTGCTGACATCACCTAATCTGAGCGGCATCTCATTACTTTAAAAAAAAATTTTATTAAAATATAGTTGAGGCCCTGGCCAGTTGAGGCAGTGGTAGAGCACTGGCCCAGTGTGTGGAAGTCCTGGGTTTGATTCTTGGCCAGGGTATACAGGAGGAGCGCCTATCTGATTCTCCACCCTTCCCCCTCTTTTTTCTCTCTATCTCTCTCTTCCCCTCCTGCAGCCAAGGCTCCATTGGAGCAAAGTTGGCCTGGGCACTGACAATGGCTCCAGGCCTCCACCTCAGGTGCTAGAATGGCTCCAGTTACAACAAAGAAATGCCCTAGAGGCGCAGAGCATCACCCCCTGGTGGGCATGCCGGGTGGATTCCAGTCAGGCACATGCCGGGGTCTGTCTCTCTGCTTCCCTGCTTCTCACTTCAAAAAAAAAGAAAATATTAAATAAAATATAGTTGACATACAATATTATATCAGTTTCTGGTGTACAACATAGTGATTTAACATTTACTTACCTTATGATGTGATCACCACTATATGTCTAGTAATGACATCACCATGCAAAGTTATTACAATATTATTGGCTATATTGTATTCCCTACCCTGTACATTATATCTTTGTGACTTTTTCATTTTATAACTGGAAGTTGGTACCTTATATTTTTCTATACCTTTTTCACCCATTTGCACTCCTTCTTGCCCCTCTGGAAACATCAGTTTATTCTCTGAATTTATGATTCTGTTTCTATTTGGTTTTTTAGATTCTCCACAAAAGTAAATACAACATACTGGTATTTGTCATTCCATATTTGGCTTCTTTTGCTTAGTATAATACCCTCTAGGACTGTCCGTGTTATTGTAAATTACAAGATCTCATTTTTTTAGGGCTGAATAGTAATATTTCAACTTCTTCATTCATCTGCCAGTAGACACCAAGGTTGTTTCCCTATCTTGGCTACTGTAAATATGTAATATTTAATAGATAAACTTAGATTGGGCCCTTTTCAAATTGCAGTGTCCTCTCATGTGGCAGAACAAATGGGAAGGCCCAGAAGATCCTTTACAGTACCTCAGAGGTCTGGTGTCGCGTGCCCTGGCAATACAGGTAAGACTAAATCATTTCATAATTGCATTGTATGGCTGTGTAATTATTATACAAATGCATATTTTAAATTTTTTATTGAATTTATTGGGGTGAAATTGGTTAATAAAATTATTCAGGATTCAGGGGCACAATTCTACAATACATCATCTGTATACAGTATTATATTGTGTGTTCATCACCCTAAGTTAAGTCTCCCTCCATCACCATCTATACATCTATACCCCCTTTACCCTCCTCCAACTCCCCCATTCCCTTTATCCTGCCTTCAATCCCTACACTGTTGTCTGTGTCTACAAGTTTTTTTCTTTGTTTAATTCTTCCTTCACCCCGCCCCACAATCCTCTTTCCCTCTGACAGCTGTCAGTCTGTTCTCTATCTATGAGTCTATTTCTATTTTGTTTGTTAGTTTATTTTGTTCATTAGATTCCACATAAAACTGAAATCACATGGTCCTTGTGATTCACTGACTTGCTTATTTCACTTAGCATAATGACCTCCAAGTCCATACATGCTGATGCAAAAGTTAAGATTTCCTTTTTTTTTATAGATACATAGATTCATATTGAAATAACCTTTTTGCTAGCAACTATTAAGAACTATTTATCTCATTTTTCATCTGTTATTTTATATAAAATTACTTTTTAAATTTATTCTTTCTGCTCAGTGTGTCTTATAATTTTTGAGATTTTAGAGAAAATATATGGTATACGTACCAGGGTTGTATAAAAATTAAGGTAAGACTGACTAGGATCAAGGATGGCATTCTTTTATTTATTCATTGAGTCAAAAATATTGTGAACAGCGACTGCATGCTAGGCTCTGAGTAAAATACTAAAGATGCAGTGGTCAGTAATTGGTGTAGTTCCTGTCTTGATGCCGGACACTGTGTTCAGATTGCTGAATGTAAAATGATAAATAAAATAAACACACATCACATCCCAAGGAGCTATTATTACAGTTTATTCAAAGAGGCCGACTTCTGAATAAACAACAGCAAGAAGAGTGGAAAGGAAGGAGAGTGCTATGGGAGCACATGGCAGTAGCCCCTCCCTCCAGGGATCAGGGAAATGATGCTTAAGTGGAGAGCTTAGGAGGAATAGACCAGGCAAGAGGAGAGGGAAGACTGAGCCAGACAAGAGGAAGGCCAGAGGCAAGGATAAGCCCTGTACTTTCAAGTATCTACAAGCAGAGCATAGTTGTGAGAGCGAGGGGCAGAAGGGCCGTGTCATGATGCCATATTAAGGAAATATAATTGATCCTAAGGCCAAAAGGGCACCATTGCAGGCTATTAATGAGGGAAGTCAGATTATGTTCTAGAGAGATCATTTTGCAATATGGGTAGAGTCTAGTTGGTGCATGTAAAGCCATTAGCCAGGGTCAGGATCACAGCCACCTGGCCCATGCAGGTTCTCATGATTCGAACAGTCGGTAATGAAACAACGGAGCCAAGAACTGGTGAGCCATTAGCTTTAATTCTAGCTTGCACACGGCAGGCAAGCAAAAACACACACTGGGTTCCAAAACGCACTCATTCAGTGCTCACCAAGCTACTGACTTATCCAAGTTTCCCAGAATCAAAGGTTTCTAGCTCACCAGACTTATTCACCTCTGTTCCCCATCTCCTCCTGCAGCACAAACTCTGCACAAACTGGCTTCTCCCTCAGCACTCTGCCATCTTGACTGCTTCTCCTGGCCTCCACTTGGCCTTCATCTGCTCTCCTCTCTAATACCTCAGGAACCAAGAGAGCAAGCTCCTGGTCTGTCCCACTTTATACTGTAGATTCAAAACCTTTCATCCAATCTACAAACAAGGAAGTCTCTGATACAAAGTCACTTATCTGAGACATACCGGGAAGATTCCTCATGAGATTGCACCACCCTACATCATCCAATCAGTCAAAGGTGTGGGGAAAAGCTTACTCTTAAAACTTGCATGTGGGCAGCGCCATCTTTAACAAAGTGAGCATAATTTATCTACCCAACAGTCCACCCCTATGCTCACTTTACTACCCACAATCTACAGCACCGTCATCCCTGTACAAGGAAATTAGGCACATTACACAAATTATAACACCATGACAAATCACACAATTTCAACAGTACATTTCACCAGTCTCTGAGCACTTTGCTAAAAACACAAAAGGTCCTCGGCCTTCTTTCTTGCCATTTGAAAGGCTTTTCGGGGCAGGGGAAGGGCCTCCAGCAATGGCGCCCCCCCCCCCCAATCAGGGTATTTCACATTGTCCAAAATCCATTAAGTCCATTTAACAAAGGAGCCTGTGCCCATCCAGTCATAGTCCAGGAAATCAATCCACGCACATGGGGCCTTAGCCTCCCCCCTCATTCCTGCCATCATGGCAGGTCTCAGACTGTCCTAAAGAGAAGCATGTGGCAATGGCAGTCAGCATTTCCATCTCTGCTCTGGGGAGCATGATGGCATTCACCCCTATGTCCCAAAATCGCAGACCTATCAGCAGCTTAGCAGGCACTCCCTGCTGTTTCAGTGGCCACTCAGTGATGCATGCCTGGCACCCGGGATGTCTGTTCATCCTCCCGCCGCAGCTGTCACAGTTTACCTTCTGGAGTCTGCGGATTGCAACTCCAGCTCGATTCTCCTCATTCTCCAAAGAGGAACTGAAAACATCAGCTCCTGCTGCTGGGCTCAAGCCCTGGGCTGCCGTCGCCTTCTGTTCAGCAGGTCTTGCAGCTCCAGCCCCGGCCGCAGCTCCTGCCCTAGCCTCATGCCACTGCTGGCTCTCCACAACATCCAGGGCAATCTCCAACTCACGAACCTGTGATTCCTTCTCCAGCATCTGCTCCATTTCCAGGCGAATCTCGCAAATCTGGTCGGCCTCCTCCTCCAGCGCTTCCTCCAGCTCCAGGGTCGGCATCTCTTTCTCCCACGTTTCCTCCAGCTCCTTCCACTGCTCGGTTTGCAGGTCCCGGGCAGCCTCTTCCATAGAGTTCTCAGTTTCCTCACACATGGCTGTAAAAGTCCGCCATCCTACAGTCCCCAGAATGACAGCCATAGGGAACCGTAACAGCAGCCAGTCCTCTACTCCATCGCTCAGGTGGTGGCGGCTCCATACTGATCTGTATCAAATCCTGCCACAGTCTACGCCAAATGTGAAGCCAGTAGCCAGGGTCAGGATCACAGCCACCTGGCCCATGCAGGTTCTCATTAGATTCGGACAGTCAGTAGTGAAACTACGGAGCCAAGAACTGGTGAGCCATCAGCTTTAATTCTAGCTTGCACCCGGCAGGCAAGCAAAAACACATACTGGACTCCAAAACGCACTCATTCAGTGCTCATCAAGCTACTGACTTATCCGAGTTTCCTAGAATCAAAGGTTTCTAGCTCACCAGACTTATTCACCTCTGTTCCCCATCTCCTGCACTAACTCTGCACAAAACTGGATTCTTCCTTAACATTCCACCATCTTGGCTGCTTCTCCTGGCCTCCATGTGGCCTTAATCTGCTCTCCTCTCTAATACTAACCTCAGGAACCGAGAGAGCAAGCTCCCGGTCTGCCCCACTTTATAGCGTAGATTCAAAACCTTTCATCCAATCTACAAACAAGGAAGTCTCTGATACAAAGTCACTTATCTGAGACATACTGGGAAGATTCCTCATGAGATTGCACCACCCTACATCATCCGATTAGTCAAGGGTGTGGGGAAAAGCTTACTCTTAAAACTTGCACGTGGGCAGCACCATGTTTAACAAAGTGAGCATAATATATTTTATCTGCCCAACAGTGTAGGTTTAAAATTGTTCTAACACCTGAGAACTGTTTGGTACCCAAGAAATCTCAGACAAAGAGACTCTTGCAGGCAGCCTGCACTCATTTTCTGGGCTCCACTCTGTGAGATCTTTTAGAGCAAGGACTTTTTTTTTAAATTCCACTGTATTTCCAATATCTAGTATAATGTCTGCTAAATAAGTGCATGAACTAATGAATGAACAAATAAATGGAATAAATAGGTTATTTCCTATTGGGATCCTAGAATTATTTTCTATGTTCAAATTTTTCTGCCTCTTCTTCACAAATCTTATCTTATGAGAGTTGCTTTGGTTTCTTATTTCCATTCTCTGTTTTTCCATTGGGCTGCAGAATATCCCTTATAGTGCTTCTCCCCAGTGTCTTCTGATTCTTCTGTTCTGACCATTTTAAATTCCAGCACGTTCTCTGTCTAGTTCGTTAATCCTGCGGTGCCAGCATTTGCCTTTATTTTCTCTGTCTTCCTATCCTAAACTTCTCACAGTTGGATCCCTTGACTCTACACCTCCAGTTTTTGAATTAATTCTAAGTAGGATTCATAGACCTTCAGCTTCAGTACTCAGTTAGACTTGAGTATGCTGAATAGACCCAGTATTCTAGACATGCTTAATGGACTCTGGAATGTCTCCCTATTGCACTTCTGCTAGCAGGCATGGAGTGCCATGTGTCAGTGGTAGGCATTCATGCTCAGTTTTTAGAACTGAGCTTCTGCTTTGAATCCATGTCTTTCTTTTTGAAAATTTACAGTTACTTCTTGAATTCAATTCAATTTATGTGGCCTAACTCAAGCCAGTCAGTGGCAGGCACACTTACATGCAACCAAATCCTGTTACCCTTTCTTCTTATGATGGAATCTTGTCTACGTTAGCCATTAGGGAACTTGAAGGATGGGGAGACTGAAGCAATAAATACTGTAGAGTTAGCCATTGTTGTTATTAATAAATGCCGTTCATTTTGATACATAAACTCTCCTTACAATTTAGCAGGAAGGAAAAAAATAAGCAACAACAATCAAAATTATAAAGAAAATGCAATACTGTAGGAGTAAATAGCAGAAGTACCACAACTTAGAATCACTTAGTACTATCTGTTGTTCCCAAAATGGTCCCCTGCAATGGCCTGGATTAAGTTTGAATCAAATCTAAGCTGGGCACTATGTATGAAGTGGCTAGAGTATTCCTTCTACTAGCAGATGCTAATGTGCTGGTGCTTCATGCAAATCCTTCTCACCTTGCATTGCTGGGAAGTAGGTTTTCCCTGGTATAGGTATCAGTCCCTGCACCTCTTTTCACTCCTGTGTTGTCCAAGATTCTTTGTAGATACTGCTTCCTACTTTTGTTAAGATTCATATTCAGTCACAGTTTCTAGAACGGTGGTTCTTAACCTGGGTTCTATCGAACCCTAGGGGTTCAATGAGTCGGTCTCAGGGGTTCGGAGAAGCCTCTGCCGCGGAGGCCAGAATAAGGTAATACCGTAATTTGTTGTGAGTTCATGCACTTTGTTGGTTTTGTTCTTTGAGCAAGGTGATGTTCATGCATGGCTCATTTTGTGCACCAGTAAAAAAACATATACCTATGTCTTGAATTTTGGGGAAAAAAATCATATTTTATTTATCACTAAAGAAAGGTTTGGTGGATGTGCATATGAAATTGGTGGGTTTGGTACCTCAAAAAAGGTTAAGAACCACTGTTCTAGAATGTCTACTAATATGATTACCATTACTTAGGCCACATAGATTGCTTTTTAAATTTTTTACATTGCATTTTATTTCTATTGCCCACTTCAAAAACAGTGACTCATTGGAAAGAAAATCTGTGAGCCTCTAGCTCTTACCTCTTTCTCTTTCACCCTATGTATAAGGAGTGAGATTGGCATTTCTGAATCATAAATGTCTCATTATTCCCTTTTAGGGATCATATAAATAGCTCTTCTCACTTCCCTTAGAAATAAATTATAGTAGTTATTTAAATTTGAGCTTCAGATCACTTCCTTTTATTTCAGTGTACCACTTCAAGCATATATTCAAACTTTTTAAGTGATCCAATGAAGTATAGAAAGAGAAAAATGAACGTTTGTGAGAACAGTGCATTTTTGGGTGTCAGGCATATATATGTTTTACATCGAGTATAGTAATATTTATAATATGAGGTGAATATTATTTCTGTTTTTAAAGGTGGTAAAATTCAAACCTCAAATTCAAGAGTAAATAGTTTATGAAAATTATATGGAAAGTGGTAGCACTCACAATGAACTGCCCTTTCATGATGACATGCTAGAGTTTTTAATCAAACAGTAGTGTATTAGCAATGTTTAAAAAAGAAGGTTGCTCTCTCCCTTTTGAAACTTTTTTTCTGAGTTGTCCTCCAGGTCACCATACACTTCTGTCTTCTTCTTACCTGTCAGCCTAACTGAATTTTCTCCTCCCTCATCTCTAATACTGGGTTTTTTAGAGCACAGTCCTCTGATTTTTTCTACCCGTACTCCACCCATAGTGATCTTAGGACTTTGATTCCCATCTAACTTTGATTATTCTTAGGATTATAGCTCTCTCCTAACTCTGGCACATGCTCAGTATTTTCACTTGGATGATTAATAAACATATCAAACGTAATATATTGAACACTGAACTCCTGCCCTACCAAAAGACCTGTGCCAACCACAGTTATGCCCATAAAAGTAAATGACAACTCTGTCCTTTCTGTGGCAGAAAGGACATTGTTAACTCTTTTCCTTTATATTCTGCGTCCATTCCACCAGAAAAAAATGTATCTTGTCTCTACACTGAACACATGTTCAGAGCTCTCTCTCCACTTTCCCTGCTGCTCCCTTGATTGAAGTCACTGTTAATGCAGCTGCCACCTAGTTGGCCCTGCTTCCTCCCTTGTCCCCTTTCTGGTTAGTTCTCAACACAGCAACCTAAATGTCTGCTTAAAGTGTGAGTCAGTTATATCACCTCATTGGAAAGCTTCCCCCTGACTTACTTTTCAGCTCATCCATTAAACAAAGTTTTTACAACAACCTACAAGTTAAGATCCTTTCCATTATCCCTTTGATTCCCTCTCCTACTTTTTGCTCCCTCATTTACTATATATATTTCAGCCATACTGGTCTCCTTGCTATTCAGTGAACAACCTGGCACATTCTTTCTTAGGACTTTTAATCTTGCTGTTTCCTCTACCAGGAATGTGCTTCCCCAGAAATCTGCAAGAAGTTTCTCTATCTCCTTCAGGTCTTTGCTCAAACATCACCTTCTCAGTGTAGCCTTCTCTGATCATTCTACTTCAAATTGCAACCCTGCCCTTCTTTGATACTTTTATCCTCTTCTTTTTCTCCATATCCTATATCTCTTGAGTTTTATATATTTTATTTTGTTTATTTTCTCTGTATTCTCCCACTAAAATGGAAGCTTCATAAGAGCAGAGATTTTTGCCCAATTAGGTTTTTTAATAAATTTCTTGCACAAGTAGGTTTTTCAATAAATTTCTGTTAAATAAATTGATTCAGTCAATCTTAGGGTTATTCTTAAGCAAACTGACAGAAATCTTTCATGTTTCCCAGTCATTATTTTTTCACTCCTAAGATGTACCATATTTCTCCATGTATATGATACACCTTAATTTTGGGGCCCCAGTATTTTTTAAAAATGTATTACATAAAGTTATTGAACTCAAGTTTTGTTCATCATAAAATTCATACAACTCCTCAAGTGCAAAAAATGCGGGAAATGCAAGTAAAGAAAACTACAACCACTGTATAAGATTCACCCAGGTTTTAGACCCCAAATTTTTCAGGAAAAAAGCTGCATCTTATACATGGGGAAATATGGTATTCTAAAATACCCATGATATAGTTTTGAGATTTTTAGCTTCTATCTAAATCTATTTAGTGAACATTCTAGTTTATACCCTGGACTTTACATTCTAACATTTGAAGACAGTTTTATTTTGTCTTAAGATTCCTAACTTTAAAAGCAATCTTATTAAAATTATACTTTATTTTTTATTCATTTTCTGAGGTGTCTTACTCTATTTTTAAGGTTCTGCAGTTGCTGAAAATGAGAGCTCTTTATTTTTCTAAATCACATGATAACTCTCACAGTCCTTAATATGGTATTTTACATATAGCAGGGACTCAATAAAATTATTCATAAGAAGACTTACATAATAAAGGTGGAAAAATAGTCTGTGTTCTAAAACCTCCGGCATTTCTATTTTTATATATTACCCTCAGCTAGAGGAGCTACCTTATAGATGTATCTTATTTATATATATTCTTTAATTTATTCATTCAGTGAATATTTATTGAGCTTTTATTATGTGTCGCCCACCTCTCTAAGAGCTAGAAATTAGCAGCAGAGAAGAGAACATGAAATGCTTGCCAGTCGGTATCTCTGTGTTTAGTAAGGTTGATAGATGGTATTAACAAATAAATAGATTAATATTGGAATTACATAGAAAAACACATCTTGGCCCAAACCCTGAGATTTAAGTTTAATATACAGCCAAACTTTAAACGGGATTATCATCATCATAAAATGAGTTTAGGGTATATGTCTGAAAATGTATCCAGTAAAATATAAAATATATTACTATAGCAGTAGTATTACAAAATTTTAGTAGTCAAATTTTGTACAGGGTAAGTAATTTCTCAACACTGTCAGCTGATAAATTTAGCCTCTGGTCAACTGTTGTGCACATTTAGAATACTAAACAGCAGTCTGTGGTCTGTGATGATCTGCAGTGTTATAGAGCAATCCTATAAACCATGCTATTCGAACTGCTTGCAGGAGATAAATCTTGGTTCTAGAAATGTGACCGTATAGCAACATAATTGGCTTTCAACATAACAAAGTCTTCTCTGAATTTTTATCTGCATCTCAGCTTTCATCACTTGCATGCCAATTTCATCATCTTCATGGAGTGGCATAATGAGAGGATCTTTACAGCAGAAAATATGCAGAGAATAACAAAATTCATAGGGCAAGTTCGGTTTCTTAAAGAATCAACATGTTCTAGTAACAGGCTGCTTGCCCTGCAAGTAGAGTGATTCTGTTAGTAATGCCTGCTATGTTGTTGCCCTCATTTTCAACACAGTACTTCAAGGCTTTCCTTGAAGCAGCCATCATCACCACTTAAAGGCTTCTAGTGTATCTTGTTTGAACATAGCTTATTAGTATATAACAAGACAATTGCAAAATGTCTTATATGTCATTGTTTATTTTTGGCTAAAGAACAGTAATAGTGGTCGACAGATATTCTGCTATCATCAGTAAGTCTGTTCTATCAAATACTGTTATTATTTCTGAAAATATAATGGAAAGTGGTAAAACATTGCATTCTTTAATTCCTAAATCAATCATAGTCTTCACCACATTTGTTTCATTGATAACTGAATGCTGATTTTTCATTCTATTCTGTATCTTCTATTATATTCACTTTGTTGATAGCTTTTTGCAACTGGAAATGTCTTCACAAGCACAGAGAGCAGTGATTGGTTTAATGGTTCATTTATGTTATCACACTTTTAAAGGATTTTGGGATATATATGCACATAAATTTGAAGTAGATTATTTAAATATGTCCATAGTTTGCTTTTTTACTTCATTTAAGTCTCTCATTGCCCATTAAGAGAGGCCTTACATGATCACTCCAACCTACTCACTTTCTAGCTCCTTTAATCTACATTTTTTCTTACAGCATCTTGATATTTATTAGACCTAAAGCTCAGTTCAGCTTTAATATCTGACCAACATCTATTATTTGCCTTCACTTTCTGACTGACACAATAAATAAAATGTCTACTTCAGAACTGTTTCTGACACTCTAGAAATGAATAACATAAATATTTGTATAAGCATGGCCATGGCCAGTTGCCTCAGTGGTAGAGCGTGGGCCCAGCATGTGGATGTCCCAAGTTCAATTCCTGGTCAGGGCACACAGGAAAAGCGCACATCTGCTTCTCCACTCCTCCCTCTCTTGCTTCTCTTTCTCTCTCTCTTTCTCTTTCTCTCTCTCCCCCTATTGCAGCCATGGCTCAATTGGAGTGAGTTGGCCGCAGGCACTTAGGATTATTCCATGGCCTCTGCCTCAGGCATTAAGAAGAGCTCGGTTGCTAAGCAATGGAGCAATGGCTCAGATGGGCAGAGCATTGCCCCCTAATGGGTTTGCTGGGTGGATCCCAGTTGGGGCCCATGCTGGAGTCTATCTCTGCCTCCCTTCCTCTCAACGAATAAAAAAAAATTGTATAAGCACAAATGTTACGTCTCTATACTAAGTGTAACAAAGTTACTAATGTCAACAAGGCATGAAGTTTAGATTTATTTTAATTTTAGGTTACTTACTACCATACATACACTGCTCACAAAAATTAGGGGATCAGGCAATGTGCAGATACTCCAGTACTTTCAGCCTTTTGTATAGTGTATTTTCACCAATAATAAAAGTTGGTTTTGCATCTCATTTGCATAATCAAACAACTTTTCTTTGACTTGTTTGCTTTTCTGATGTTTTTATTTAATTTAAAAAATCATATATTTCTTTTTTTATTGCTTCATATTCATTTTGAAATATTCCCTAATTTTTGTGAGCAGTATATTTGAATACAATACCATTTAGTAATATCAAGTTCTGTTTATAAATCAGTGTGTGAAGAAATTTTCTAGTCTAGTTAATACTGTTTCTAAATAGATATCTTACAAGAAAATATCATTTCATTTCCCATGGCTCCAGATCTTCTCTGCCAATCCTGGCATTCACATTCTACAAAATGGTTAGCATCTCATGTAGAGTTTAATGTGAATAAAGGTTAAATTACATAAAAACAAAGTCTCATTTCCAAATATGATTTCTGTGCCTTAGGAGAGAAGATGTATGTAAGTGGTTAAGAGAACTTACTCATCCTGTTAGGTAACTAGGCCCACATGGGAAGTGGGGTGGGGCAAAGACAGATTTCTTGTGGTTTAGGCAGCTTCCAGCGCATCTCTAAATTTAATGGAGATAAGAATGGCCAAGAACATCAGAATGTATTCATAAGCATATAATGTTGAAGCCTCTTTCAAAGGCTGACACTTAACCTCTTTCTTTTATAATTGGTTGAGATAAATTGCCTAAAAATATGGAAATGGGAAAATGAAAATTTAGGTTTCTTAGAAGGTTTACTTTGCAACACCCCCGGAGAAACAACACCAGTAAAGCCCTTGCTTTATGAAAATGTTAACCAATATTATTTTTTAAAAAAAGCTGTTAACTTGAACATAGCTTCTCTTTTATTTCATTTCTGTTAATAGTGGGCAGAATTTTATAGATAAAGGGAAAATATTAAAAAACAAATTAGCCTGACCTGTGGTGGCGCAGTGGATAAAGCGTTGACTTGTAACAGTGAGGTCGCCGGTTCAAAACCCTGCACTTGTCTGGTCAAGGCACATATGGGAGTTGATGCTTCCTGCTCCTCCCCCTTTCTCTCTCCTCTCTAAAATGAATAAATAGAAACAAACAAACAAACAAAAAAACCCAAATTAGTTGTGTTAAAATGGTAGAATTAGGGAAGACATCTTGATACTGGGGTATTTGAACAGAGACTTAAAGAAGGTAATGTAAACTGAGAAAAGTTTCAAGCTGAGGGAATTAGCAGGGTACCTGAGGCAGAGTTTTTTGATAAAGGGAGGCCAGTGTGACTGAAGGAAAGGAAACAAGGTAAAGGTGATCAGAGAAGTCAAAGGTTAGAATGTTATGATTTGGGAGAGGGAGGTTGGAATTGGGGCAGGGACAGCCAATGAAGTCCTAGTAAACTATTGTAAGGACATTGACTTTTACTGTGACTGAGATACACATGATAATTATATATTATGTAATGATATGCTACTAACGTGATAATTATTATTACTAAAGTCACAGTCTTACTCGATAAATTTTATTTTGCTCAGCCTAAACCCTAAAATTTTCCTCTACAAGATATAACAATTTATAAGGTCATTTTTTCCTAAATAATATTAAATCTTGAGTAATATTTTTAGAAATTGACATAATTTTCAAAGCTATGGACTAAAAGGCAAAAATTGTCCCATTGAAAAACAGAATCCAACTATGATGGCATTAGATCATTACACTTTAAAAATAAAAACACAAGGTAAGAGTAAAATGAAGGCTTTTCCAACTGTATTAATATCAGACAAAACGGTTTTTAAAGCAAATAACATAGCAAGGGATAGTGTGAGTCACTGTATTTCCCCATGTATAAAGGGTATAAGATGTACCCTTTATCAAAAATTTGGGGTCTAAAAACTGGGTGTGTCTTATATAGTGGTTGTAGTTTCTTTTTACTTGCATTTCTTGCTTTTTCGCACTTGAGTTGTCTGAATTTTATGATGAATAAAATTTGAGTTCAATAACTTTATGTAATACACTATTTTCAAATTTTGGGCCCCAAAATTAAGCTGTGTTTTATACATGGGATTGTATTATTCATGAGGAAATATGGTATTTTATAATGATAAAGTGATCAATTCCTCAAGAGAGCATAATGCTAAACTTTTACACATCTAATAACAGAGTTTCAAATATAAAAATAAAAATTGGTAGAACTGCAAGGAAGCATAGCTAAATCCACAATTAAATTTGGAGATTTCAAAATATCTCTCTCAATTAGAATTTCAAAAAGGATGTAGAATCCTTGAACAACATTATTAGCTAATTTAAGTGATATTTAGAGGATATAACAACCAATAACAGCAGAATACAGTCTTTTCAAGTACACACAAAATTTAACCAAGGTAAAAATAGATCAAACTAGTCTAGAATAATCTAAATGTGTTTAAACCACACAAAGTTTGCTGTCTGACCAAAAAATAAAATTAAGTTCAGAAGTGAAGAACAAAAATATCTCTAGAAAATCTTTAAATATTTGGAAATTAAATAACTACTTTTATTTTTTTAATTAAAATTTATTGGTGTGACATTGGTTAACAAAATAATACAGGTTTCAGGTACACACCACCTACTTTTAAATAACTCATGGGTCAAAGAAGATTTCAAAAAGAAAATTAGAAATTAATTTAGCTAAATAAAAGTCAAACCACAACACATCAAAGTTGAAAGATGCTGTGAAGAATTAAGGTCAACGTAATTGGATAAACGAACATTAATCAATAGAATCTTAACTATAGGCATTCCATACATGTTTTAAAACAGTTCTCTAAAGTTGGTAGGCAAGGTAACCGTATTAATGGAATATGTGAGGCAAGAAATCATTTTTAAGGATCATATAGTCAAAATGATTAGTATTCCAAGAAACTGTTTCAACTCAATCTTGTTCTTTTGAATTTCAAACAGATTTTTCATCCCATCTCAGAAGTGTACTCAAAGATGATTTGAGATTGAGACTCTAAAGACTAAATTTGGAGGGAAAATCACTTATCTTTTTCTCCTTTCTTTATATAACTGGTAAACCTCATACACAAGATTTTAATAATAATAATTTAAACCCAGGTTTGAGCATAGCAAAAATATTAGAACCAAGGAATGGGAAATATATAGTTGTATATGCTACAGTTTCTTAAAGTTGGTACAACAAACTTTAGTAAGAACTATTTTTTTTGTCTAATGATTTTGAGGTTTTAGTTCCAATATAATTCCGGTAATCTACCTTGCTGACGAGCTGCAGTTTATTACCATCTATTCGTCCAATGAATTGAGAACTTGTTATACACCAGGTTATTAACATACAATAATAACTTTTAATGTCTCATTTACTCCAGTCAAAACAATTGACTATAGGTATTATTTTATTTGGGATAAATTAGATTTTAATTCTTGATGAATTTATTCTCAGACTCGTAAGCCTCTGAATTTATACTAAATAATTTTGATGATAAAATGAAGGAATATAAAAGACAAATTGAGAAATATAATTACCTAAATTAGTTGTTATTGGTTTAAACACTGTTTTTTCCCCAAGAAACACAGCATTAAAATGAAATAAAATGGCATCAGTTTGTTGATGCATTTTATACTAAATAATTGCCATTATATGTGAATAAAGATTTTCATTAATAGGTTATAGGCCAGACCCAAATGAAATGCTATATTTTGATATGCTTTTTTTTTTAAGTGAGAGGCAGGATGTAGAGACAGACTCCCACATGTACCCTGACCAGGATCCACCCTGCAAATCCCCTATAGGGCAATACTCTACCCCTCTGGGTCTGCTGCTCCATAGTTCGGCAACTAAGCTATTTTAGTGCCCTGAAGCAAGGCCATGGAGCCATTCTCAGCCCCTGGGGCCAGGAAATGGAGCTGTCCTCAGCACCTAGGGCCTACCTGCTCTAACCATTTGAGCCATGGTTGCAGGAGGGGAAGAGAGAGAGAGAAAATGGGAAAGGGAGGGATGGAGAAGCACATGGCTGTTTCTCCTATGTACCCTGACCAGGAATCGAACCTGGGACATCCACATTCCGGGCCAACACTCTACAGCTAAGATAACCAGCAGCCAGGACCTTGATATGCTTTCTTTAATGTTTTTTCTATATATTCAAATATGTTTTTTACATAATTGGGTAAATACTACATATGTATTTTAATATTCTGATTAATACATTAGGTCATGAGTATTTTCCAGTGTCATTAGTCTTCAAATATGAATTTTAATTGTTATGCAATTTTTTGTTGTATTGATATACCATAATTTAATTAGATAACATTTATTATTAGCTAATTTTCTATAACATATTATTCTATAATTTCTCTTACTATAAATAATTTTAAATGAGCAAACCATGTAGGATACTCTCTTGATTATAACCTTAATTTACATCTCAAGAAAAGAAATATTAGTAAAAAAATGGCTAGATATTTTTTAAAGCTTTGGCACATTTCATCAAATTGCTTTATAAATGCATTGTACCAGTAGATATTCCTACTAAAATGTTCTACATGTTGCAAACTTACTAACATTTGAGCATTATCATTTCTCTTTCTGCTATTCTTTAAAAAGATATCTTAGATTTTAAATTTGTGTAACTATTAAGGATGATTCTATCTTACATGTTTCAATAAGCATGAGAACAGGGTATCATATTGTTAACATTTTTAATTCATTTTCTTATTTGTGGAAAATAATTGTATTCAAAATTTAATAAAGTAAAAATCTGATTATCAGCTACACTCTAATTTTTAATTAATTTGAACATATGCACACCCATTCCTGGCAAAAACTCTTTTGGAGTTACTGATTTCAAAATTAAGTGGGATGACTTTTATGAAATAATATCCTTTGAAATATTCATAGAGTAAATATTTTTAAAAACAACTGTTTTAAAATAACCAGAATAAATATTATATACAATAGAAATGAGTCATGCAAGCATATTTGTTGACTATGTTTTGGTAAAAAAAATAGAGATCAGATAATATAAAAATATTTTATACAGAATAAACAATATTCACTGCATAATTTTAAATTACTTAATTGAAAATAGATACTATTATAAAGAATAACATCCAAGAAGAAATAATTATACTTTGTTAAACAGCTCTCTTTTTACAGTCATTTCTACTCTCAAAAGCAACATATTTTTAATTGGTAGGAAGAACATAGAAACATTTTTGCTGCAATGTGGGAGTACTAGTCAAATGCATTAAAATAAACTATATCCACACTAGCTTAGGCTATGTAATTTCCCGTATTCTAAACCTGGCTTGGGTAGATATAAGTTCTCAGGTAGATAACAGGGTGTTGCAGTACATGAAACACAGCCTTTCTACACAGTTAGAAATTAACACTTTTTTTTCTAGACTGTTTATAAAGCATGCATAATGACTTACTTCAGAAATGAGAATTCTGCATGTTTTTATAGCCCATGTTACTAAGGTATCATCTCTGTACACCAGCTGAAATAACAAACTGATTCAAAAATCATCAGTAAGCTATCTATGTCTTAAGGCACATTAGCACCTGCAGGAAATATTACAGAGACACAAATCACGTAATGCCACCTGAGTTTATGACCTGGCTTCAGCACCTAACTGTGTGACCTTGGGCCTGACTTTAAGCTCACCATACCTCTGTTTCCTCATTGAGAACTGAAATATTAATACTAATTCTCAGGGTTGTAGCAAGAATAAAATTGTTTAACACATAGAAAGCATATAGTAAATCACACAAAACTTCATGTTTTTGTTATTTGTTTCAATGGCAATTTTTATACTCATTAACATACTTCATGATTATGTATATTTCTCCAAGTGGAGTGTAATTTGATTTTCAAAATGGCAGATAAGAAGAAAAGACTATTTAAAAACACCATTTAACAAGAAATCATTTCTTCCTGGACATCACTCTTTACTGTAGTGACTGATTCAGTAAGGTGGCTAATTCGCTGTCAAGTGTGGACCTGAAACCCAGTTCAGTTGAATCACCAGGACAGGTACCTGGGACTCTGAACTGACCCAGAATCTCAGTACCTCCTGAGCGCGATTTGAGAGGTGAATCAGCACTAGGAACCTAAAGGAAACACTTCATAATTAGCTTAATTTTCATATTTTAGACTTTTCTTAGTATATTGCTTACCAACAAAGTTGTTCAAGGAAGTTTTCTCTTACGGTTGGATATTATGTCAAAACCATAACTAACATCTCACAATGTACAGTGGAAATCTTTTTCCCTCTAGACATTTCAAAGCATTTGAAAACTGCATAACTTTCAAAATGAAAATGATTTCTGCATAATAATTCTTTAATACATATTTTTATCTTTCAAATTATAAAGTTGTAAAGTGTGTGTGTGTGTGTATTGTTTTCTCCTTTAGAGCTGGGTAGAGAGAGCTGAGAAACAGGCACTTCTCTCAGATACACTGGACCTATCAGAACTCTTCCACCCGGACACATTTCTCAATGCTCTTCGCCAAGAAACTGCAAGGTAATTAAATGAATTCTTATTTGTCCATAAGGATGATTATATTTTGCTTTATTCACTTCTAGTCACATTCCCTTGATTAAGAAATAAATTTATTGTTGAAACCAGATAGTTGTGTTTTTTCCTAACAGTTGACTTTTAGTAATATAATATAGTTTACTTTTAGTTTATAAGACATTGCTTTTAATTATGATATGTTTTTATTATAATTAAAAGAGTTAAAATTTAACTTTTTAAATTTTGGTTATTTATTTAGATCTTTGGTAGGCAGAAGTCAAATGGAGCTAATTAAATCTAAATGAATCAAAATTAAATAAAATTATTTTTATTTTATTTATTGATTTCAGAGAGGAAGTGAGAGAGACAGGAATATCAATCTGTTCCTGTATGTGCTCTGATAGGGGATCGAACCAGCAACCTCTGTGCTTCAGAACAATGTTCTAACCAACTAAACTATCTGTTCAGTGCTAAATAAAATTTTAAATATAATTTCTCAGTCATACTACCCACATTTGAAGTGCGCAGATAACTACATGTGGCTAGTGGCTACCATTTTGGACTGCTCAAAAACATTTTATCTTTGCAGAAAATTCTCTTAGCACTAGCTTGTCTTCTTGGTAGGGAATAGTATTTGATTAAGATCATGTTACTTTTTTAACAAATTTAGATTATTATATCATATATGGTCTATAATTTTAATGAGATAGAATGGAAAAAGAGATATACTTCCAAAAATATACTGGATAAAATTTCGTTGTTTAGGGATTCAGGGGGATTTTAATTCATAATGCCACAGGATCATATGATAAGTATTAATATTTCAGTTTAGCTAATGAACATTTATTCAGTACCCATCACATGACTGAATTTGAGGATAATTGTCAAAATGGAGGATGTAAAAATAACAAGCAAAGGTCCCACCCTGAAGGAACTTATACTTTCTGGCAGAGGTGACAACATATCCAGTTAACTTGACAAACTTAGTGTGAAGTCTACTTTAAGAAATTTTATTACTTGTACATTGTAAATATTTTAATTCTAAGTAAAGAGGAATATATCTATATTCTATTACTCTTCATATTCTACTTTCTGAAAATGATTTCTTTCTGACATTTGATGCTCTAATTTTGCAGGGCAATGGGCTGTTCTGTGGATAGCCTTAAATTTGTAGCTTCATGGAAGGGTCGACTGCAAGAAGCAAAGCTGCAGATTAAGGTATTAGACACATTTTACATGTCTTTTGAGTCTCAAAATTATATTATTGCCAACTATGATAAAAAGATTCTGTAACTCCAATCAAAGTCACCTATCTTTAAAGTATAAGATCCACAAAGGTAGATTGTGTTACCTGTGCGAAAAATCACTATCAGTTAAGATTTAGAATGAAACAGTTTGTACAAAATACAAACTTTTCTAATGCTAAAATAACAATCTTAGAGGTACAGCATATTTGAAAACATAACTTGTGGTAAAAAATAAATAATACAAATTCCAGAGTTACGTTACATTGCATTTTCTAAAGTTGAATTGAATAAATATTTACAATACAGTAAAGTATGTATAAATGTAATATATAAAAATAGAAAAGGAGATAGATATAAGATAGCAGCTAAGTAGGTAGAAGTTGCATTCACCTCCTCCCAGGACCAAGCTAATTACAACTAAAATATAGAATAATCAACCTGAGTAACTAACTGAAGACTCCCTCAACAGAAGGGAGTCTTCTCAACAAGGCCACATCGAGGCTGGTAGGAAAGGCTTGAGAGATGAAAAGGGCTTGCCCTGTTCCCACGGGTGGCAGCTGAGGTTCCAGAGGAATATCTCAGCTGCGAAGGTGCCCGTGAGGAGGATGGGGTCTCAACCGCGCACCAGACTCCCCAGACCAGAACACCAGAGCTGGGAAGACGAACCCATGTAATATCTGGCTGTGAAGATCAGCATGGATTCTGTCCATCAGGGAGATGGGAGTCTGCTAGAAATCCAGGTACCTTCAAGGGCCAGCACACCCAATCTTGTTTGCAGCCACTTACCCTGGGCTCCGGTGGAGGGAGGGTGGCACGGACTAGAGTTGTGTTAGGGGAGGCTGGTATTCATGGCTCCAGGGAGAGAGCTTGACGGGACAGCTGTCAGGATCCCTGTGCCGAGTCCCCTTCCCACACTGCAGATGACACTTTTTATCCAGGCGAATGCAGTAGCCCCACCCTTTATATTTTCTGTCACCTGCCCTGAGGAGCTCATGCCTGGACCGGGATGTAGAGGTCCAGGCAGACTGGGGATGTTAGTGACTGAATGTGTGGCTCTGGAGTGGGAGCAGCACCCCCTCTCCACCTTCCCCGAAACCTGATTGGTGTCTCCCTCTCACAGGAGGTCCATTAGCCCCACCCACTCGACACTGGCACAGTCCAGCCCAGCTGAGCTTGGGCTCTCTGGGAAGGCCCTGCAGAGTCTGAGGCAGACTGATTTGTGTGGCTCTAGAAACGGGACCCTCACACACCTGCAGAGCACTCCCCTTATATGGCCAAATCCTGGTCTGTTTGGACCTGATCAACTATGCTGGCCACACCCTAATGACTCCCTTAGACCCTGCTCCACCACAGAGGTCTGTGGGCACCAGGCAGGTGGCAGCTGGACTTGGTGTACCCTGGGACTTTTACTGAGTGGCCTCAGACCCAGCACTGACACTGAATGCGAACCTGTATCAATCTGGTGAACAGCACTTGCTCCTACCCAGAGGCTAATTGAGAACCTATCTCATGAAACTGGAGCACTACCAGAGGCTCTTTCAGTGCCTGAGCCTATCAAGCAGCCTGCAGGTAGAGGCAGGCAGAGGCAGATCTTAGGGTCCCTGGGGCCTATGGCTGACCTGCCCCTTAGCTCGGTGCTGGTAGAAGCTGGCCGCGGTGCACGGTTTGGTTCTTCCCCCACATACGCGGGCCAGCACAGGCAGCCACAAAATGTGGATCACAATATAGCTCCAAACAGGTTTCTAACGGCCAACACAGGCAGCCTCTGATATTGACCTGCACTACTCCTACCTAAGAGGCCCAAGAACAAATATACCCAGTTGCCAGCTTTAGACATCAGAGCAGGATCCAACTAGCTTCACAAGTGGCATATCTGAAGAAAGATCTTGGCAGGCTCCAGATCTGGCTGAGGCAAATTCCGCTCTGTGTGGTCAGCACCTGCAGAGCAGCTTGTACACTGTTGTCAACGTCAGTCCTCACACACAGTCAGCCAGCCTCAGGGCTGACCCCGCACATGAAGGGGCAGTAGCAATCAAGACTCAAATTACAGCCTGACCTGTGGTGGCGCAGTGGATAAAGCGTCGACCTGGGAACACTGAGGTCGCCAGTTCAAAACCCTGCACTGGTCTGGTCAAGGCACATATAGGAGTTGATGCTTCTAGCTCCTCCCCGTTTCTCTCTTTCTCTTTCTATCTCTCTCTCTCTCTCTCTCACTCTGTGTCTCCTCTCTAAAATGAATAAATAAAAAGAATTAAAAAAAAAAAGACTCAAATTACAGCCTGACCAGGTGGTGTCACAATGAATAGAGCATCAGACTGGAATGCAGAGGACCTAGGTTTGAAACCCTGAGGTCTCTGGCTTGAGTTTGGGCTCATCTGGCTTGAGCATGATGTCGCTGGCTTGAGCGAGGGCTCCCCATGGTTGCTGGCTTGAGCCCAGAGGTCACTGGTTTGAAACCCTAGGTTGCTGGCTTGAGACCAAGGTCACTGGCTTGGTGTCACTCACTCTGCTGTGGCCCCCCCAAATCAAGGCACATATGAGAAAGCAATCAATGTGAACAATTAAGGAGCCACAACGAAAAACTGATGCTTCTCATCTCTATCCCTTCCTGTCTGTCTGTCCCTATCTGCCTCTGCCTCTGTCACCAAAAAAAAAAAAAAAAAGGACTCACATAACCCATACAAGGAACATTCCTGGAGCACCCAGCAATTCAGGTGATAAGGAGACTGCAGCATAGGGGCCCTCAGAAAGTCAGTATACCAAGACTAGGAGATGTAGCACATCTACCTAATACACAGAAACAAACACAAAGGCAGCCATATGGGGAACAATGAACCATGCCCCACATGAAAGGACAGGAGAAATCTTCAGAAAAAAAAAAACTACATGAAATGGAGGACACTTCTGGAAGGAGGACATGCAGTGGCCAATAGGCATATCGAAGGATGCTCATCATCGTGGAAATGCAAATTAACCACAATGAGATATCACCTCACACCTGTGAGAATAGCAAACAAGTGTCAGTGAGGAAGGGAAGAAAAGGGAACCCTCGTGCATTGTTGGTGGGAATGAAGATTGGTACAGCCACTGTGGGAAACAGTATGGATTTTTCTTAAAAAATTAAAAATGGCCTGACCTGTGGTGACACAGTGGATAAAGCATTCACCTGGAACGCTGAGGTCACCAGTTCAAAACCCCAGGCTTGCTTTGTCAAGGCACATATGGGAAGCAACTATGAGTCATTCAAATGTTAGTTACAAAACTAATTTAAAAATTGTATTGGAAATACTTCCCCCAACTCCAACCTTCTTCCGCCACAGTAGTGTTTTCTACCATTTTTCTTTCCCGTTCCCACATGTAAAATTATTCTCAACATTCTTTTCCACTGTTAATATGTAATACGTTGTATTTTGTGGTATGATTATCTCTGTATATTCAGATTGACCTGTTTTATGAGCCTCTAATTTTATTAAAGACAAAAACTTTTATCTATCTTCAGTCCTGTGTATCACATATAATTGCATTTTTTAAAACAAAATAAATGTAAGACTATAGTTCTTTAACTTAATTAACTTTAGACAAGTAGCTTTTCACGAGTTCTATTTATATTGTTCTAGTTCTCAGTCAACATTTTTCTTTTCATATCACTACTACAGTTTAATGTACTGTATAATTTTTTTATTATGTTCATTGACTGTCTTACTCCACTGGAATATAAATCCCATGAAAGTAGTTAGTTTTTCCTGTTTCACTGTATGTCAGACATCTCAAACGATAGCACATAGTAAGCACTCAGTTATACCCTTGTTGCATTGTTAACTTGAGGACCTATAGTAACTAGGAGAGGCACTAGGGTAGGTTTTATTAGCATCGACTAACTGGTATAGGGTGCCAGAAATGTGATCATTAACAATAAGATAAATCTTTCGTTTTTAACTTTATAGATTGTTACACAGTTTTCCCTTGAAGCTGGAGGAGGTAGAAAGGTTCTCTTTCATGCCTTTGCATTTTATTTTAACCTCATCCTCTATCCCATAAAGAGAACTTCCTTCGCTTTTGTGGTCACACACTGTTGCCCAGGTGCCGAGAGGGAGGGCACACGTGTAATCCAGGAACCACGTATTTTACCCGGTGTGGCAGCTGTGAACCACAACCATAGTACACAGTATCAGTATTCAGATACAGTGCTATAAAAAGCACAAGAAGCCAGCTTTATTTTATGTCAAGGTTGTTAATATTTCCAGAATATATTACCTCTTTCTTACAAATTGGGAATAATATTATCTACAACCACAAAATCTTAAATTTTGTAATTGCTTAAAACAGGCTGAAGGTTAGTAAAACAAGATTCTTAGTTTTACAAAAAAAGCCATGTGACTTTTTAAAGCAATTAATGGAGCAGTTTGAGCCTTTCTTATTTATCAATGGATTGAAATGACTTCCTTGGCATATTTGTGAGGTTCTCTAAAACCTTGTGTATGTGTAATTTTTATTATCTCTCTTAACTCAATTTGGATTAGGTTTTATTAGGCAATATTTATATTTTTAATTAGAAATGAAAGTGTTTTAATATAAAGTTCTACACTTTTATTCAGTATAGCATAATTCTTTTATTCTTTATTTAGCATTCATAAGATACTTTATTGTTAAAAACTAAAATACTCACTGTTAAATATATTTAGACACATTATAAGTTTAATGTACTTACAACTTTAAGTAAAAATAATAATAATTATAACTATTCCTACACATAAGATTTAAGGTATTTCAGTAGAGTTTTCATCTCCTGGCTCCTCATTCATGTCAGCTATAAAAGCACATCTAACTTTCTTACCTGCAATTTCCAGGCATATTTGTCAGATAACAAATCATTTTATACCCTCACTATTTGCACTGCAAATTCAGTAAGTTAAATAACCGACTTAGATCCCTATTAATCATTTATATATATATATATATATTATTATTATTATTAATTCTAATGGGGTGACACCAATGAATCAGGGTACATATGTACAATGAAAACATCTTCAGGTTATCTTATCATTCAATTGTGTTGCATACCCATCACCAAAAGTCAAATTGTCCTCTGTCACCTTCAATCTGGTTTTCCCTGCGTCCCTCCCCTCCTCCCTATCCCACTCTTCCCTCCCTCCCCCCATCCCATAACCACCACTCTCTTGTCCATGTCTCATATTCTCACTTTTATGTCCCACCTATGTATGAAATCATGCTGTTCTCAGTTTTTCTTTTTTTCTGATTTACTTATTTCACTCCGTATAATGTTATCAAGGTACATCCATTTTGTTATAAATGATCCGATGTCATCGTTTCTTATGGCTGAGTAGTATTCCATAGTATATATGTACCAAAGCTTTTTAATCCACTCGTCTTCTGACGGACACTTGGGCTGGTTCCAGATCTTCGCTATTGTGAACAATGCTGCCACGAACATGGGGGCGCATTTCTTCTTTTCGAACAGTGCTATGGTGTTCTTAGGGTATATTCCTAAAAGTGGGATAGCTGGGTCAAAAGGCAGTTCGATTTTTAATTTTCTGAGGAATCTCCAAACTGTTTTCCACAGTGGCTGCACCAGTCTGCATTCCCACCAGCAGTGCAGAAGGGTTCCCTTTTCTCCACATCCTCGCCAGCACTTATTTGTTGTTTTGCTGATAACTGCCATTCTGACTGGTGTGAGGTGATATCTCATTGTGGTTTTAATTTGCATTTCTCTAATGATTAGTGATGTTGAGCATTTTTTCATATGCCTATTGGCCATCTGTATGTCCTCTTTGGAGAAATTTCTATTCATTTCTTTTGCCCATTTTTTTGATTGGGTTGTTTGTCTTCCTGGTGTTGAGTTTTATAAGTTCTTTATAAATTTTAGTTATTAACCCCTTATCAGATGTGCTGTCGAATATGTTCTCCCATTGTGTGGTTTGTCTTTTTATTCTGTTCCTATTGTCTTTAGCTGTGCAAAAACTTTTTAGTTTGATATAGTCCCATTTGTTTATCTTGCCTTTTATTTCAGTTGCCCGTGGAGATAAATCGGCAAATATACTGCTGCTATAGATGTCGGAGAGCTTGCTGCCTATGTTTTCTTCTATGATGCTTATGGTTTCACGGCTTACATTTAAGTCTTTTATCCATTTTGAGTTTGTTTTTGTGAATGGTGTAAGTTGATGGTCTAGTTTCATTTTTTTGCAGGTAGATGTCCAATTTTCCCAACACCATTTGTTAAAGAGGCTGTCTTTACTCCATTGTATGTTCTTTCCTGCTTTGTCAAATATCAGTTGTCCATAAAGCTGTGGGTTTATTTCTGGGTCCTCTGTTCTGTTCCATTGATCTATGTGCCTGATCTTATGCCAGTACCAGGCTGTCTTGAGTATAATGGCCTTATAGTAAACCTTGATATCTGGAAGATTGATACCTCTTGCTTTATTTTTTCTTTTTAAGATTGCTGAGGATATTCGTGTTCTTTTTTGGTTCCATATAAATTTTTGGAATATGTGTTCTATATCTTTGAAGTATGTCATTGGTATTTTAATTTGTATTGCATTGAATTTATAAGTTGCTTTGGGTAATATAGACATTTTAATGATGTTTATTCTTCCTAGCCATGAGCACGGTATGTGCTTCCACTTGTTTGTATCTTCCTTGATTTCTTTTATCAATGTTCTATAATTTTCCGAGTACAAGTCCTTAACCTCCTTGGTTAAATTTACTCCTAGGTACTTTATTTTTTTGGCTGCAATAGTGAAGGGGATTGTTCTCTTAATTCTTTTGCTGATATTTCATTGTTGGTGTATAGAAATGCCTCTGATTTCTGAGTATTAATTTTATATTCTGCCACCTTGCTGAATTCATTTATAAGGTCCAGTAGTTTTTTGACTGAGACTTTAGGGTTTTCAATATACAATATCATATCATCTGCAAATAGTGACAGTTTTACTTCTTTTTTTCCAACTTGAATGCCTTTTATTTCTTCTTCTTGTCTGATTGCTGTTGCTAGGACTTCCAGAACTATGTTGAATAAGAGTGGTGAAAGTGGGCAACCCTGCCTGGTTCCTGATCTTAAGGGGATTGCTTTTAATCTTTGTCCATTTAGTATGATGTTTGCTGTCGGTTTATCGTAGATGGCCTTTATCATGTTAAGGAATGATCCCTGTATTCCCACTTTACTGAGAGTTTTGAGCATGAATGGGTGCTGGATTTTATCAAATGCCTTTTCTGCATCTATTGAAATTATCATGTGATTTTTGACCTTCCTTTTGTTTATGTGATGAATCACATTGATTTATTTGCGAATATTGAACCAGCCTTGCCTCTCCAGAATAAATCCCACTTGATCGTGGTGTATGATTTTTTTCATATATTGCTGGATCCGGTTGGCTAATATTTTGTTGAGAATTTTAGCGTCTAAATTCATCAGGGATATAGGCCTATAATTTTCTTTCTTTGTGTTGTCTTTGCCCGGTTTTGGGATCAGAATTATGCTCGCCTCATAAAAGGAGTTTGGAAGTCTTCCTTCCTCTTGAATTTTTTGAAATAGCTTGAGAAGGATAGGAGTTAGTTCTTCTTTGAATTTTTGATAGAATTCACTTGTGAAGCCATCAGGCCCAGGACTTTTCATTTTGGGAGTTTTTTGATAACTGTTTCGATCTCATTTGTTGTAATTGGTCTGTTTAGGTGTTCTGATTCTTCCAGATTGATTTTTGGAAGTTTATATGATTCAAGAAATTTGTCCATTTCACCAAGATTGTCTCATTTTTTGGCATATAGTTCTTCATAGTATTTTCTTACAATGCTTTGTATTTCTGTTGTGTCAGTTGTTATTTCTCCACTGTCCTTTCTAATTTTATTTATTTGAGTCCTCTCTCTTTTTTTCTTGGTGAGTCTAGTTAAAGGTTCATCAATCTTGTTTACCTTTTCAAAGAACCAGCTTCTGGTTTCATTGGTCCTCTATATTGTTTCCTTAGCCTCTATGTCATTTATTTCTGCTCTGACCTTTATTATTTCCTTCCTTCTACTTGTCTTGGGTTTTATTTGTTTTTGTTTTTCTAGCTTCTTATGATATGCCTGTAGTGCAATAAACTTCCCTCTCAGAACTGCTTTTGCTGTGTCCCATAAATTTTGAGTTGATGTATGCTCATTATCATTGGTTTCTAGAAACTTTTTTATTTCTTCTTTGATCTCATTGTTAATCCATTCATTATTTAATAACACGCTATTTAGTTTCCAAGTGTTTGAGTATTTTTCAGTTTTTCTTTTGTGGTTAATCTCTAGTTTCATGGCATTGTGATCAGAGAAAATGCTTGATATGATTTCAATCTTCTTAAATTTATTGAGACCATTTTTGTGTCCTAACATGTGGTCTATCCTAAAAAATATACCATGAGCGCTTGAGAAGAATGTATATTCTACTGCTTTAGGGTGAAAAGTTCTGAAGATATCTATTAAATCAAGTTGATCTAGTGTCTCCTGTAAGTCTGCTGTTTCTTTATTAATTTTCTTTCTTGAGGATCTATCCAGTGTTGTTAGAGGGGTATTGAAATCCCCTACTATGATAGTATTGCTGTTAATCTCGCCCTTGATATCCATCAAAGTCTGCTTTATGTATGTCGGGGCTCCTATATTTGGTGCATAGATATTTACAATAGTTATATCTTCCTGTTGAATTGTTCCGTTTATCATTATGTAGTGTCCTCCTTTATCTCTTACTACAGCCTTTGTTTTAAAGTCCATTTTGTCTGATATAAGTATTGCTACCCCTGCTTTTTTTTCATTTCCATTTGCATGAAATATTTTTTTCCATCCTTTTACCTTCAGTCTATGAGCATCTTTTGTTTTAAGGTGTGTCTCTTGTAGACAGCATATGTATGGGTCCTGTTTCTTTATCCATGCTGCTACCCTATGTCTTTTGATTGGATCATTTAATCCATTTACATTTAAGGTTATTATTGATATGTAGTTGTTTATTGCCATTTTATTCTTTAAAGCTGTATTCTTCTTTTGCTCTATTCATTCCTCCCTTTAAACTGTTCACAAGAGGCCCCTTAGTATTTCTTGCAGAATTGGTTTGGTTTTTATGAATTCCTTCAGGCTTTCTTTTTCTGGGAAGCTCTTTATTTCTTCTTCAATTTTAAACGTTAGCCTTGCTGGATAAAGTAGTCTTGGTTGTAGGTTCTTGTTCTGCATTACTTTGATTATATCTTGCCATTTTCTTCTGGCCTCAAGTGTTTCTGTTGAGAAGTCCGATGTCATCCTTATGGGGGCTCCTTTGTAGGTGATAGCCTTTTTTTCTCTAGCAGCTTTTAAAATTTTTTCTTTATCCATTAGCTTTGGTATTTTAACTATGATGTGTCTTGGTGTAGATCTTTTTGGGTTTCTCTTTAATGGAGTTCTGTGTGCTTCTTGAATGTGTGGAGTGTTTCCCAGCCTTAATTTAGGAAAGTTTTCTGCTATGATTTGATTGAACAAAGTTTCCATTTCCTGTCCTCTCTCCTCTTCTTCAGGCACCCCTATGATGCGAATGTTGTTTCTCTTCATGTTGTCACAAAGCTCCCTTAGAGTTTCCTCACATTTTTTAAGTCTCTTTTCCTTTTTCTTCTCTGCTTCTGTGCCTTTGTTTATTGTGTCCTCTAACTCGCTTATTCGATCCTCAGCGTCATCCATCCTGCTTTTAATTCCTTCCATTGTGGTCTTCAGTTCTGATACTGTATTTGTCATTTCTGTCTGATTCTTTTTTATTATTTCAATTTCATTTTTTATACTTGTTATCTCTTTATTTAGGTGTTCATAGTGACTATCCATTGTTGCTCTAATTTCTTTAACATCCTAACTATCATTATTCTAAATTCTGCTTCTGGTAATTTGGTTATATCTGGTTCATTCAGGTCCTTCTCTGGGGATTTCTCTTGATTGATTTGGTTTGCATTCCTCTGCCTGCCCATTTTTTCTGTGTATAAGCAAGTTGTGGCCACTGGAGTCCAGTAGGTGTTGCCTTTGTGTTCTCTAGGTGTGGTCTGTCTGCAGGCCCCTCACCCCCTCTGCCGGTGCCTAGGGTGGTTGGGTATGAGCGTTGCCACCGCCAGCCCATTGTGGCTTTTGCCGTGATTTCTGCCTCTCCTCCGTGGGAGGGGCTGTCACCGAAGCCACAAGACTTAGCACCATGGGTAGAGGTGAGCACCTTTGCTCAGCTGCGGACCCAGCCTATTTCCGGACTTCCGCCCAGAACCAGCAGTCAGAGCCTGCTCGCTACAGTTCTGCGGGTTAGGCAGGGCTTTTGACGTGCTCTCAGCTGTAAGCTTTTGCCCGTCCGGAGCTTTAGCCCTGCCCTCGAGGCCAGGGCCCTTCTGCGCAGAATCGGAAACCAAGGTTTATTGGGGCGGGCATGTTTGCTGGCTTCCGCTCAGATGCGTACTTCCGCTCGTCCCGGACTCTACCCCGTCCCCGCATTCGGAGCCCGCTCGTGCATGTATGAATGCAATCCGCGGTTTCTCCGCCCGGTGGGGATAGTAGTGTGAGCTCAGCTGCGAGCTTCCACTTGTCTCGGGGTCTACCTCGTTCCCGCGCTCGGAGCCCGCTTGCGCACTTATACTGGCCAACTGCGGTTTCTCCGGCCCGAGGGGTGGGGGGCTGGTAGCGTGAGCTCAGCCGCGAGCCCCTGCCTGTCCCTCGTCTTAGCCCGGTCCCCGCAGTCAGGGCCGGCTTGTGCAGGGCCTGCCCGTTCCTGGCCTCCCGCTTTGTCCCTGTAAGTGGGATTAAAGGCAGGCCTGCAGCTTCCAGACCGCTTTCGTGCGTCCCCTCTGACCCTCTGGGCTAGACCGATCTCCCACTGGCTTGGCCTCTGCCCATGCCGACAGAACCGCGTTTCAGCGTCCTGTCGCCCCAAACCCTTAAGCAGCCCTCAGCAGAGTAGGAAGGGACCTAATACTCCACACTGTAGGCCTGGGAGCTCCCTCACTTGTTTCACAGCTCAAAACTGTCCAAACGCCTCTTCTAGGCTCTGGGACTGCAGGCTGGGGCTTGGTTCCTGGGACCCAGGTCCCTCCCTCTCCGCCAAACTCTCCTCCCGCCCCGCGGGTCTCTCCGGGCTGCCGTTTGCTCCGGGGAGCTGGGCAGCCCTCTTCACGTTTTCGCTATTCCTACCAGTCTCAATGTGGCTTCTTCTGTGTTCCTTGGTTGAAGAGTTCACTTAGTTTAGTTCATAGTTGGTTTATCCAGATGATGGTTCTTTAAATTGAGTTATAATCCACTTTGGTTCTGGGAGTTGGAAGTTGGTACGTCCGCCTACTCCATCGCCATCTTGCTGCACAGCCTGACCTGAGCCTCTTCTCCCGCAGGTCCTGCCACTTTCAGCTCCTGTCTCAACATCCAAAACTGCTCAGGAAAGAGCCTCAGCAATCTTTCATATGGCTACAGTTGCTAGGGAAACTGCCTTCTTAGCTTCCACTCGTCCAGTACAGCCCGTTTCGTATTCTTGGTTTTTGACAATAAGGATAGCAAAGATGAAACGATAATAAAGAATAAAAGTCAGAATTGTATTGGTCCAAACAGAGCCCGGTGCTGTTTCTCTCTGCTACACTCTTTCTCACCTATTAATCATATTTTTAACTTAAGTATTATTTCAACAGGATTTGGAATATATTTGAATTTTACTGTCGCTCTGCAATTTAACTGGTTTTGACTTTTTCAATATCTACCACGCAAGACTGAAATAAACCAATAAAACGTTCAATCAAGACTGTTGTTCCCCAAACTAATCCATATCTCAAACCCTTTAGACCCACTCAAGAGAGCATGTGTGTGTGTTGATTTTAAGACTGGGAATGTGGCCCTCTAAAGTTTCCTCACTTACATTGTCGATTTATTATTTGTTAAACAGAAGTTTTCAAATTTGGCACTGGAAAATGCAGAAATCCAGCTCCTGCTCAGCTTGCATGTTAGATTGCACCCAGGGCTGTGAGAGGACCGTCCTGGAAAATCAGGGGAGCTCTTCACTGCCTCCTTTACTACTGATGTCATCACACACGGAAAGCAGAGCAAGCCTCCTCTCCTGTATATCAGGCCTATTAACCGTGCATCCAGGGCACGCTTCCCTGGGATACACGAAAGCTCCTTCTGCTTTGGAACCTGGTAGAGGCATATAGCCACTTATGCATGCCCGTTGACCTGGCTGCTTGGTGCCAGGCTGGAAGCTGCCCACATATGAAGTTGTTATACTTTTCATATTTCATTTCCCTTCCTCACAGAGCTTATCAGGAAATAGACATTAGAGTAGTGAAGAAATTAGACACTTGGGCATTGAAGTTCTGTGAGAATATGCCCATCAGAATCAGGAGTTAAGAACTTTAGGAAACATCATCCTTAAACAAGTGTGAGCTGCCAGCTGTAGCTATCAACCCAGCAGTGGAAAATCTATCAGAAAATGAATAAATAAATACCTCCCCAAAACAGAACTAAACATGAAAACCTGTAAAACATTGAGATTAAGACATGAAATGAAAACATAAGAATCTCAACAGACCAAGTATTGGCAATGTTGTGGCATAAAGTAAATTCTTATATATGACAAGTAGGCATGTAAGCTGACAGAATAACTTTGGGGAATAATTTGCCAGTATTATGGAAAAGGATACTACAATTCAATCTAACAATTTCATCTCTATCTGCAGAAATTCATACAGAGGTATACAAGAAGGAATTAACATAATTTGCATTGTAGTATTATAAAGAAAACAGTAAAGACTCAAATGTCCAGTAGTAGAAGAATGGATAAATAATTTGTTTTGAGTTAATACAGAAAAAATATTTTGTAACTGTTAAAAATGAAAAACAAAATGGATGCCTCTAGACCAGTAATGACAGAAAAGAATAGGTTACAAACTGGAATAATAAAGTATGTTACCCTTTATGTACAGTTGGAAATATGAAAGACTTTGTCGTTTATGGATACATGCATACTTAACAATCACATAAAACTAAATCCAGGATAATGACTGGATCAAGTGAGAGCAGGAGAGGACGGGGAAAGGCCAGGTACACCCAGAGGACCTCAGCTACATCTGGTATGATTTATGGGCTTGGAAATATGAAATAACATATCCATATGTGAAAATCTAGTAAAAAGTGAGCAATAGGAATATATAGGTTAAAAAATATTTTTATGATTTTATGTGTACTAGGAATATTTTTAAGTTTTTTCCCCAAAATTTTTAAACAAGTGTTATTACCATACAATTCAGAGACTTTTTTTTGAATGTACATGGGGAGCATAATTTTTTTTAATGCAAACAGTCACTTACACCCTACTTTGGCTACATTGAGGGGTAACATGACTGTCGCTGCAGTTTGAGCAGCCAAGGGACCTCTGCTGGGGCCGGAGCTTCCACCTGTGTCCTGGAGGAGGCTGCCGCAGGCAGCCAGCTGTAAGGTAGCTCCCAGAGGAGTGGGGAGAATTTTACCCCCTCTAAGACAGCAATGCAGGCACAAAATATTTTTTAATTTTTGAAAGGAGTGTTCTGGCAAATAAAGCCAAATCATATCTTATCAAAAATAAAACTGAGTTTAACATGAAATTCTCTGTTAAATTCAAGTGAAAATCTGAAGTCTGCAAAAAATTCAACATCATATAAGAAATAAGTAATAGTTTTAATTATGTCTTTAGTGAACAAAGTTAGTATTGTTACTGTTGCTAACCCCTTTTGAGGTGAGAAGCTAAGAGTTAAATAAGATCTTATACCTACTTACCAATAGCCCTTTTGAAGCAGATTGGGTCATGGTAATTAGTTATTTGAAATATACTTATGCAGTTACGGTTGGCCTGATCCACATTGTCCCTTTAAAATGTCATTTTAAAACTATATACAAAACCAAATTTTATTTAAATATTTAGATGTTTTAATCAGAGGTTTAAGTGTGACTAACATTATTTGAGTACAGATTTATTTTTCTGTTTGGTTTAGTGATTTTATTCTGTTTTTCTTCTTTTAAATTGAACGCTATTCATTTATAAGCAAAACAATGAGAGAGGAAATTATATGACAAGATGTACATTTAGACATCTTTCACTTCATTATTTGCATTTGACTGAAACAGTATATTTGTATAGATATCAAGAAGAAGTCTGAACAATGTGATTTTTTTATATATAATATAAACAAATTAGCTCCCACTTCAATAATTATTTCTTTGCACCAAGGGATATGTGTCATGCCCCATAAGGCACTAATGGCTAACACAGACATTTAATAAACTTTTAGTGTAAAGGATGAAGTATACCCCATAAATATATGCATAAGTATAAGTAGCATTTTTGAATGATTTATGATTTGATGGGGTGAAAAAGAGAGGGGAAGTGTAGCATTGATAAAATTGGAAAGCACACTGGTACTCATCAACCAGGTGTAGAATGCAGTGATAGAATAGCCTCAATCATCTAGAATAGTTTGGGGAAGTATTTTGCAAATTAAATATTATAGGCAAAAGTTCTGCTGACTGGAATTATTCAGGTAATTTCCGCTCAAACCTTTATTTTGTCTCACTTAAATGGATACACTATATAAAATAATTCTAAATATCTAGAAATCAGAAGATGAATTAGATTCATATAAACAATAAAAGCTAATACTTATGAGCATTTACTATATAGCAGGCAGTTTTCCAAGTATTTTAAATATATTGTCAGAGGAGAATTATTTCCTACTCCCGTTGTCTTCTGTGTGAGGAGAGGTATGAATGTGGATACTTGCAGACTCCTCTGCCTCCTCTTCATGCCTGCCCTCCCAGGAAAAGTTGCTTCGTGTGGCTATGGGGTGGAGTCAGGAACCAGGCAAGTGCCGCCCTTTCCTTGTGCTGTCTCAGGGGGCACGTGTTTGGCTCTGCTCCTTCAGAGTGGTCCCTGCACTTGGTGAGCTGGCTCCTTAGCTTAGTCCTGCTGGAACTAGGAGTTAAGCCTGCTCAGTTCACAAGTTTGATATTAAAACATCTATTTACCTGGAGACCTGTTATATTCTTCAAACTATTCTTTTCTCAGTTTTCAGGGTAATATATAGGGCCTGATTTTCTTCCTTCTTTTAATGCAGAACTCCAGTTGGAGCAAGGGTACCATTTGTTGATAGCACACCAATTCCTGATACATTACCATTTGGGTATATAAACAATGGGGCATTGGTATTTGTCATTCTTATGATTTCATTTTATCTCCAGCAACAAGAATGTCTTTAAATTCCACAGATGTATTTAAATTTCAGAATAGGGTAATGATAAAGGATATAGAGAGAAAAGGACAGAGTTAGAAAATGTTTATTAGAAGTGATCGGATGGTAGTTGATGGCATGTGGGAAGTTTGGGAGAAGGAGACAGGAATGTTTGCCAGGTGTCTGATTAAGCACCTACGTTGGTCAACAGTGCCAATTACTGAAATAAGGCTCTGGAGAATAGTGTTCCTCGCCCTTCCCACCGTCTGGTTAGGAGAGGAATATGATGATTTTATATCTCAGTATATGCATAGTGCATAGTCACGTTGTGGCACTATCAATAGAGACCACTTTTATAAAGTTCTGTGCACACTAGTTGAGCTTAAAACAATAAAATTTCTAGAGGTGGCCTTAGAAAAACTGTCTTACCTAGAAAGTTTCTCACAGTGAAATTGGTAGGCACTCTAAATTTTAATTTACATTTTTTTTCTCAAGTTCAAAGTACTTCAGCGGCTCTTAAAGTGGCCTATATATCATCACATTAGTGATATAGTAGAAAGAATATTGAACTCTTAGGCATTAAAATATTCTATTTTGGTCCTAGCTCTTTTACTGAAAAGCAAGTGCTTTATCTTTTCCATCATACAGCAACCCACCTGTAAATTTTGCTATTCAGAACTATTTGTCATCCCTAGCCAGGTAGCTCAGTTGGTTACAGCATTGTCCTGATACGCAAAGGTTGTGGGTTTGATTCCTGGTCAGGGCACATACAAGAATCAACCAATGAATGCATAAATAAATGGAATAACAAATTGATGTTTCTCTTTCTCACTCTACTCTCCCTCCTTCTCTCTCTAAAATTAATTGAAATTAAAGTTGAAAAAAACTATTTATCAAGGCATACTCTTCTAGTATCTCTTTGTACCTAAACCATTCCCAGGCTATAACATAGCTGAGAATGATGTTAATGCTTCCAACTTAAAGTGTTATACCTTGACTCTAAATTCTATGGTACTTTCATTTAATATGGTAAAACTTAGATGCTATGTAATATTTATAATATTTGTTTATATTTTCTATAAAATTCAAATCATGAGAATGTAGATGTGTTTATGAATACAAAATATTGACTCTACGTTTGCTGCCTTTAGATAAACTCAGGGTAGATTTAACGCTGCAGAAACTGAAAGAAAAAACACAAAGAAGAAATATGAAACAATCACCAAAATAATTATATTTTTATTTTATAAAAATTTTAATTTCTCAAATTTAAGGTTAATTCAGAGAAAGAGATTACATCTCCTTTTTAAATTCTTACAACTCTGCAAGGCATGTCAGGAAATTTTGCTTTACATTGTCTAAACGTTTTTCTGTTTTTTAAAAAATGATGTCAAAATTCCAATCAGGGACACAAGTTCTTGTTCTGTAATTATGCTTTCTTCCCCATCCTGGAGAAATAATAACTTCCTGGATTTTACCATTATATTTCTGTTAGTCTAATGCCAAGGCACCTGCAGTCATATAACTGATGGTACTTGCATTTTTTTCTAAATTTTTTGTTAAGATTGAGAATTCAGTCTAAAGAAAGTTCACAGCAAGCCCTGGTCCAGGTCTTCCCCTTCTCTCTTCTCATATAAAATACTATAATCTTTGCTTATATATTATCTGAAATACCATGGAAAGTGTTGCCTTTCTTTAAGATATGATACAGTAACTCCTGACACTTCAGAATTTAATACAGATTTTAATGGTTTATTTGTTTGCATGGCAGGTCAGTGGATTATTACTGGAAGGATGCAGCTTTGATGGAAATCGACTTTCTGAAAATCAGCATGATTCTCCTAGTGTGTCATCAGTTCTCCCTTGTTTTATGGGCTGGGTTCCACAGGTAATGTATTTTTAGTAGGTACACGTTTTAATATAATCAATTTATGTTTTAGATTTTATCTTTTTAATAAAGTATATTTGGCCTATGCATTTTTATTAACTTTCTAGTGTCACCTGCATTTATTTAAACAAGTTTACAGTCAAAATATTGTGTCCTTTATAATTTTTAAGATGTGTAGGACATTTTAAAATCTTCAATTTGTTATGGAAAGAAGAACATTATGAATTTTAATTTCTAATTAACTTATAGCCTTTTAAGGAAAAAGCCTTTAATGATAATATGAACTAGCATAATTATATTCCTGTTATCTTCAGCAGAGTGCTAAATACTTTATAAACTTTATCTCATATACTCTTTAGAGCAACCTTACAAGGTGATTATTATCATTCCCACTTTCAAATGAGGAAGTGTGTGCTCTTCCTCATGCAGAAATTGACAGCATCAGGATGGTAACACACATCTGGTTTTATATCACACCATGTCACTCAGCTGCTGAGAGACAGAGAAGGAAATAGTTTTGACAAAGACTTGTTTGCTTAACCTTTCTCTTTTTAAAATCTTTAATTATTGAAAAAAATTTCAAAAATAGAACTTGAGGAATATTTGCCTTTAAAATAGAGCATATTTATAAATTGAAGCACATAACTTTTACTTAATTGATTTTAAAATGTAAGTATGACTGTGTGAATAAACTTTAAAGTTTTGATTCTGTATATAAGGAGCAACAAATCTGTTTCATACACTGCTTCTTCTACAAGAAAAAGTGTTTCTCACTGGAAAATACTACATTGAATGCTCTAATTGTAATTCTCTTTATAAAATAAAAATAAAAACATCAAAATAATTTTAAAAACAATAAAATTAATAAAGTCAATAATGAGCACTCATTACACAGAGAGCTAAAAAATATTCCCTGACCTAAAAGAATGTACATTTCTGTGAAATCCCCCATTTGTCCCATATCAGTTTTATTTTTCTCTAGTATTAGAGTGACATATCAGATAGATGAGGGAGAAGTTGAAATCTTTATTTTATTTCAATCTAGCTATTCACATAAGACCTTTCTATTAAAACGTTGGTCAATTATGGATTTCAGGTATTAGGTGTGTGAACCAAACTGAGAGTTACATACAAACGTCAAGGTTGGAATTTGCTCATGGTTGTAACCATAACATATAAAGGTGTATTGATGACAAAGATGAATTTAAATGAATATAAATTATGTAAAGTGTTCATTCTCTGGGAAACAAAATCAAAAGTCATGATGACCCTGATAGGGAAAAAAAGTAGGACATCTATAAACTGGTTCACTTCAGGAGAAACCCCAGCAATAAAAATAGAGCATGAAAAATAACTGAGTAGGCATAAATACAGAAAAAATGTTCTAAAGCAACACCCACATAATTGACCACAAGCTGAATGCAAATCAGGAATGTAATGTTTTTATGGATAAAGCCTGTCTGTTAGTGGGCTGTGTAAAAAGCAACATAACATTGCAAAACTCAGAATTTCTCTCTCCACAATATTTTACTTCATGTATCATTTCTGTCCAGTTTTATCACCGCACTTGTTAAGTTCCTATGTACCATATATTATGTTGAATACTGGGATTGCAAAGATAAACAAATCTCTTTTTCCTGTTAACCCCAAAGTAAAAAGGCCTTTCAAAGTGAGAGGCAACAAGTGTTTATTTGAGGTCTATAAGAATAGCTATTTGGGAAGCACTGATTCAAGCAGAAGCCTAAATAGTTCCAATTAGGAGACAAAGGCAATGAGTATTTATGAGAAGGAGAACAATTACATCGGTAGAGAAAAGGGATTTTTTTGTTCGTTGTAAATGTTTTTAATGTTCAGTCCAGTAGTCATCAGACAAGTAATAACTGCTTTCATGTTATCTGTACAAACAATTTGTTGCCCTGGGCCTGGTCCAGAGATCTTTTTGCCCTGTTTTAACACCTCAAAGACCTGAGGCATAAGATGTAAAAGGCACTTACTCTAGCATGGCAGCTCCTGCTCCATTTTAAAGTGGCTACATTGATTGATTGTTTGATTGACATATTCGAGTATTCTGTTGAGTAGAGGAGCAATCAGGTAAAGAAACTATTACAGTTCAGAGGTGTATGTCCACTTACAGAAGTCTACATAAAGAGTTTTGGTAGATGAGGGAGGCCTCAACTCTATCGTATGTGAGCAGAGTGGGAAAGTCAGGTGGCCCCAGGTAGAAGATCTCTAGCTTCTTTTGGAACTGTAGTATAGTATGAGTAAGAAGAGTTCCAGGACGAAGTCAAAGAAGGGAGCGCCAAAGCATTCCAGATAGAAGGGATAACATGTTTAAATACCTGGAGATATGAAAAAACCTTGGAGTATTCAGAGAACTGCAAGTATAGTACTTGTAGAAAGGTATGGTTTATCTGAAAGAGTGGTAGGGGATATGGTTAGAAAGGAAGGCCAGCCAGGTGTGAAAGCCACATAGCCATGCCACAGTGTTTATACCTCTGTGGTCAATAATAGGCCATATAGTATTCTGAACAGGAGTAGAGTAGTATCAGATCTGTAGTTTTGGAAGATGAGTCTGGCAGTGAGCGAGTGCCTGATAGGCACAGGGTGAAATACAGTTGCTCTTGCCTTTCAGAGCAACCCTTGCAGTTTGGCAGAACATGTTTATTCTCTGCTTTGCTGATGAGAAAACTGAGGAGTAGGTAAGTTAAGTGATTTGGTATGGGTTCCACAATGGTAGCACTGGCATTTGAACAATAACTAACTTATTTGTATTGATTATATGCTAAGAACTGTGCAAAGTATTTAAAATACAAAATATTAAGGTCTTCCAAAAATTTTTGAAATAGGAATTATCATCTCTATTTTCAACTAAGAAAATGAAAACTTAAAAGATTATGTAACTTGACCATATGTAACATAACAAATTAAAAGGTAGGTAACTAAGATTCAAATCCAGATAATCGCTCTTAAATCCTAGGCCTAATACTGAAATAACCTAATAGTATAAGCAAGGGTTTGGAAAATCACAACCTGTGGTCCAATCCAGTGTGCTATTTTTGTGCTACCCATAACCCTGTGAGCTGTGAATGGTTTGACATTTTAAAATAGTTGTAAAACTCCAAAGAAGAATATTTGATGACATGAAAAGTATATGAAATACGGATTTCAGTGTCCATAAATAAAGTTTTGTTTGGAAAACAGCCCTGCCCACTTATGTAGATATTGTCTGTGACTGGTTTCCAACAGCAGAGTTGAGTAGTTATATCAGAGATCAAATAGCTCACAGATCCTAAAAGAGAACTATCTCATCCCTTACAAAAAAGTTGCTGACTCTGTACATACTATTAAACTCTCCAACTTTTGCTTGAGTTTCTTTAGGGCAGCAGCAACTGTTTTAAGCACGTTTTACAGAAAAAGTGGGGTGGTCATCAACATTTTAATAGATTTTATTGGGAGGGAAGGAACCAGCATAAAACAGAAGGAATAAGCAACATGGATTATGTAAACCAGTCAAGAGTTAGTTTTGCCATTTACTCTATGGCTGTGTTACTGTAGAAAAAACAGAATCCTTTGATAAGCCAGGATGAAATGTTGTTCAGAACTTTGGTGACTGATCCCTTTTAGACCAGAAGAAAGGTGTTTTGGTTTTTTTTTTTAACTATTATCTGACACCTAATAGTCCTGAACAGCTTCATTTCAGCAGAAACATGCCCAGCAGCCCAGTCATTTACATGACATTACTATGATGTAGATAGCACCTCTATCTTTGAAGGAACATTCTAGATTGCAGAAGATGAAGAACTTCTTTGACATTGCTTTAATATGGGGTAATAGATAAAGGATATGAGCAACAAATTCTAAGACTTTCACTAGGGGGAGAGGGGAGCTCTACCATTGTTTCTATTATAAATAAATTATACTGTGCCACTTGAAATTAGAATTATGAATTCTCCAGGAGAATTAAAACTACGATTTCATTAGTGTTTCTGTCTAGCATTATCTTTTTATACTAAGAAATATAACCTAAACTCACACTTGTTTATTTATATATATTTATTTATTCATGGTGCAGGCTTTAAAGTTGTTGCAGTTCCAGCTCAGTGATGGTGGTTAATTAATGTAGGTCTGAATTAAGATTTCTGTAGAGGATTTTACTCAAATAAAAGCACAGACTTTCTCCAAAGCATTTCCTCAAGTGTTCTATGCAACAATATTTCATAATGGCTCTTTGTGAAAATTTGTTCAGTAAACAAATTTAATAAGCACAGTATTTCCTGCCCTTGGAAATTTATGATATATGGGACAACATTAAATACTCTGAGAAGTCCCAAAGATTACCTAACACAACATATATGTTTTATTATAATGAGGTTGAGCTGAAATTGGTAAAATAGTTAATACGTATAGTTAACCTAGGTAATTTTATTTGCTTTGGGAGGGGTTGTTTTTTGTTTGTTTTTTCTTGTTTTACTTTCTTTGGTTTGTTGGCTAACTGATACCTAATATTACCATTTGCCTTTGTAAAATGCAGTGTCTTCTTTCAGGTGTTAGCATAGCTATCACCTACTGTTTGTAGTACATGTGTATTATTACTTTCCCATGGGCATGAGCATGAAATTTCAAATTTTAGCCTCATTATTGACTGAGCTAGCTGGATTACTTTCTGTTTTACTGAAGTAGGATATATGAACACATTAACCACTTTAGATTAATCACATATATAAAATCTTAATTATTAAACTTTACATCAAACTAGTTTACGTCATATAATAATGTTTGAAGTCTTTCTAATATACCTCCTATTTTACATTAATTGAGCATTTAATGTATTTGTTAATAGTTATTAATAAGGTTTTAGTTTCATACAAATATTTCAGTCCCGCAGGGTCTTAGGCTTTGTCTGTAATATCGTTAATAGACATGTTAAAGGACTTGTGTTATATGTATTGAATTTAGTTAAACATCCATGAAACCTCAGCAGCACAGGGGTCGGGCTGACAGTGGGAGTGTCAAGGCACTCGGCTCCACTGCATCCGTATTTATTTACTGGTGACCAGGGAGCAAGTCTGTCCAACTTTTTTTTTATAGAAGATTATAACATTTAACATTTCAGAGATTTTTGAGAAGTGATAAAGCAAAATTTTAAGAACTAACTGTGCTGTTTTAAAATAAACAAAAAGCCTACAACCAGAAGCAGATTTTAAAGGATTTGGAAATATATACGAACTAGTAAAATGATAGTGGATATGCAAAGAATCAACTTTGCATTACTGTTAAGTTCCTACTTTGAAGAGTAAATTGCTCTGCATTAAAATGAAGAAATAGCCTGGCCTGCAGTGGCATGGTGGATAGAGTTTCGACATGGAATTGCTGAGGCCACAGGTTCAGAACCCCAGGCTGCCTGTTCAAGGCACATACGACAATGAACAACTAAAGTGAAGCAACCATGAGCTGATACTTCTCACCTTCCATCTTCTCTCTCCTCTCTCTGTAAAATCAATAAATAAAATCTTAAAAAAATAAAATGAAGAAATAGAGTGAAAATCTCCTGAACAGAAAGGCATAGCATTGTATATACTTTATATGATGTTTCTGTTTTCATTTTTGACCATAGAAGATGTAGAAAACAAAGCAAACATCAGATAGCAGAGAAAGATAATTTAAGACCTTTGCTGGGATTGTAAGTAGGCATTTACAGATTCAGATCATTTCAGTCCAACAGATATATAATATTTGTCTGGTTTTTGCTAAAGAATTTAAAGGCAACACCAAAGGGAAGCCTACACTAGGTTATCAACTTTAGGAATGTCTAAAGAGCTACAAATTATAGAAATTTCTGAACCCTAAAGCTTTACCATTTAAGCAGAACTGGAGAAGAGGAAGAGATTAGACAGTGACCAATAGTAGTTGAAAATTCTCTTTACTTCATATCATATATTTTTTCTGAGACCCATCCAGGGTTCTCTTCATTAATCCTTATTAGGTTAACATATCCCAGGGTAGTATTTTGTTTTCCAAAAGTTATATACTATATATTTCATGTATATACTATTTCCTAAACTAAATTTTAAGCTTCAAAGAAAATTATTATTTTCACTATATAAATATACACTGAAATGCTTAGCCTTTATAATTCTAGACACAGCATCTACACATAAATATTATTAAATAAATGGATGAACAACTGACAGAATCTTTACCACAAACCAAGAAAAATTGGAAAGATTCAAGAAAAATGGTGTTTTTATCTATTTGGGCAATGATCCTCCATAAAGAATGAGTTTTGTAATAATTAAATCAGGTTAAGATTTAGGAATGTTAGGAATGAATGACTTTTCAAACGGACCTAACTGATATATAGGACCAGAAGAGTCAGACAGTATTTGAGAGAGAGAGAAAGGGAGAGGGAGAGAATGATTGAAAAAGGTAATAGAAATTTTAGATAATGCCAACTTAGACTTAAAAAACATTATTTCCTTTATGGAAAAATATAAAACATACTATTTTCATTTCTCAGTATTCTAGCACTGTCTGTGACATGTAGATGCTAAAAAGCTGGGATTTTATTCTACTTGCTTTGAGAATTAGTAGGGAGAAAGGAAAAGGCATGTATCTTCCATCCAAGGAATTAAAGATATGTGGATAAGTAATACTTTATACTTGATGTTTAATACTGCATTGATTCTTTCAACGCCCTGTTAGGTGGACAAATGTTGGTTAGTGTTGTTTATCTCTGTATAATAGAGAAACTGATGCTCAAAAAGTAACACACTTAGGGTCAGGAGTTCCTAGACAAGTTCTTCACAGCCTAAAAATGGTTTATTTCTATAAATTCTTTTATTGTCTTCTATTTTGAAAAGTAACAGAGTATTCAGGTGCTAATATTCATATTTCAAAACCTTCTATCAACTGCACTATCTAGAGCAACTTTGCCACTTCGTATCTAGGTTGCCATAGTAAGTCAGTTTTCTGATTGGTCACTTTAAAATTTTAAAATGAGTCTAACTTTGAAGTTTTACCCCAACTTTAAAAACTAAGTAATTTCCATTAATAGAATATAATTATAAAAGCTCAGTAAAAAACATTAATCCTATTTTTAAGTTGGAAGCACTATTATGAGCTTAATTTTTTAAATACCGGTACATATTTCTAAACTACAGTCACTGAAAAATCCTAGGAGAATGATAAATCATTTCTAGCACCCAGATTATGAGCTCTAATACCATTTCTTATTAAAGGAACAAAAGATCTTCAGAGTATAGCTAAATGACTTCTAGTACAGGAAATATGTAAGACGAACTTGTAACATATTGACATAGTGGACAGCAAGGAAGCTACTGAAGATGACAGGGACATATCCAAAAACTCAGGAGAAGAGACAAGAATTTCCACTGCACAAAGATGGACAGTTTGAACATCAATAAGATAATAACCGTATTGGATTGAAGCTCATCAAACATGTTTAAATCTCCCAGTTCATAATGCCACTCTAAAAAATCTGGAGAAGTAATTATTGATCATTCTTAGAGCATAGTAAGGAATGAATTCATTATTTTGAAAACACATAACTAAATAAAAAGTAAATTAGATAGCATTTATGCAGACTTTACGAATTGTAGTAAAAAAAATTGTTAAATAAAAGTTTCTCTCTATAGATACACTCCTGCCTGGAAATAAAGAAGGTATAATATAGTTAAATTATCATTTTGTAATCTTAATAAAGATCACCCTGGCTCCAGATATCTAAAAAGAGAGACAACCAGACATATATGCCTCTTGATGGAAATATACACCTGTGCAGTGTTTTAGCCAAAAATTGATCCTGAATCTGAGCTTCCTTTAGATCCAGTTGACAAGAATACAAGGACATGATACCATCGGAATGTAGCCAATAAAAGTCAGAATATGGGAAACTCTTTGGTATAATTTCTTCAGCAAGTTGCAAGGAAAATAAAGGAGGGAAAAGCCTGTAAATTTAGAAGACATAAAGACATATTAACAAATATTAATATGGGCTTTATTTGAATTATAGTTCTAATAAAAATATTCTAAAATTTATGAGATAATATATGATACTGTTAATATTTTCAAACAGTATTGTTATATTCTTGCTTTATTTCTAGACATATTTATATATTTATAGATAAAATTTTCTGTGTTGCAGCTGGATGATAGGGGTTTATTATGACCATCTTTATTTTGAAACATTTTATGGTAAATTTTTAAATAAAACTTATTTGGGAGGATTTTGTATTTATCTCTGATTATCTAATGATCAGCTTCAAAACATTATATTGCTATATTTTAAAACAAAATTAATTTTTTTACACAGGGTGCATATGGCCCGTATTCCCCTGATGAATGCATATCTTTGCCTGTTTACACAAGTGCTGAAAGGGACCGTGTGGTAACCAACATCGAGTTTCCATGTGGAGGCAGCCAGGACCCATGGATCCAATGTGGAGCAGCTCTATTTCTCAAAAACCAGTAGAGTCTAATGGCAGAGAATCTGACTTAGCAAAAAAGAAACAATTATTATTTAAGCTTTAAATAAAATACATGGTGAACCTACCCTTGAAATGTTATTTCAAAATATTAGCATAGTTACCCTGTGTTGTTGATCTCATTTGTTTTTTATTTTATGGGTAATAGCAGCACAATAATGTTTTAGGTAGATGTTTAAAACAGTATTTAAGGAAGCAGTAATGTTTATTACATTTGCATCATAATTATTTAATAAGATATAAGATAATGTTACAGTCTTCTATATTTAAAGTGTTAGAGATCCATGTTGCTTTCACAAGACAACCTGCAGTTAAGGCAGATAGCGGTCATTTGTAGAATTTTTTTCAAAACTAATAGACTGTATATGACATATATACATATATATAAATAAACAATAATAACTAAGGCTTAAATAGCACTAACTACATGATGCTGGGCACTACGCCATGTGATTGATGGATAGGTAGTCAAGTAGGTAAGTAAATGGGTAGGTAGGTAAGTAGGTAGATACAATAGACAGATAGATACACAGATGCACAGGTATTATATTTATTATGATGTTCATTTTACTAATGAGAAAAACAAGATGCTGGTTAAGTGACTTGCTCAGCTAATAAACTGGTAAAATATCAAAGGGTGGAAACTCTCTCAGCTCTCCCTCCCCTTGAGGCCAAAATAAAGCCAGCCAAGGTGAGTTCCCCAGCACACACCACCTTGAAGCCAGTATGCTAACAGAAACGAGCAAGGGTGTTTCAGCACCACAAGCTGATCAGTTCTTCATCTTGACAAATATTTGCTCCAGCAGAGTTCCTGACAAGAAGATAAAGTGAATCAAAGTGCCAGTCAGAATACTTGTTAGGTACCTGCTGTCACTCAATAGTCACCTCTGTACAACTTAGAAAGGGAGTCTGGGGTTGGGGGTCAGTGCTTTGAATTGTGAACTTAGCCCTCAGAACTACCAATCTAAGCTTTCTTGACTTCAAACAGCAAGTGCCCCCTGCATGTGCAATCCCGTTCTAGGGCCTTGAGGGTCTTCTGTCTCCTTCTTCACTATATTAAAGAAATAAAATCAAAACCACCTTTTTACTTTTGAAGAACACTGAAATAGTTTAAACACACATATAGAAGGAACACCAGTACCTAACGCACAGGTTAAGAAAAAAAAAAAACATTACTAACACCACTTAGGATCTTGATTGTATTTTCAGTATCTCACTTCTACCCAAGTCAATGATTCCCCTCATTTTTGTTTTCATATTCCCTTGAGTTTCTTCAGTTTTTCTGAATGTAAATGCATCCCTAAAATATAATTCATAGTTCTGCTTACCTAGACAAATTTTTGTTTCTAATCTTGCTCCATCACTTTTATTTCTTTTTATTTTTAAAAAAATCTTTTATTGGGAAGAAAATTTGTTTCTTACCTGACCAGGTGGTGGAGCAGTGGACAGAGCGTCGGACTGGGATGCGGAGGACCCAGGTTTGAGACCCAAGGTCGCCAGCTTGAGCGCGGGCCCGTCTAGCTTGAGAAAAGGCTCGCCAGCTTGGACCCAAGGTCGCTGGCTCCAGCAAAGGGTTGCTTGGTCTGCTGAAGGCCCACGGTCAAGGAACATGTGAGAAAGCAATCAATGAACAACTAAGGTGTCACAATGGCAATGAAAAACTAACGATTGATGCTTCTCACCTCTCTCCATTCCTGTCTGTCTGTCCCTGTCTATTCCTCTCTCTGACTCTCTCTCTCTGTCCCTGTAAAAAAAATAAAATTGTTTCTTAGTAATGGCATTGTGGGGAAGAACAGACCAGCAGGGACTCCACTCCCTGGACTCCACTCCCTTCATGGAGTGGTGAGGCTCAAGCAGCCAGAATCCCTCTTCCAGCCCACTCTGGGCACTAGGAGGTAGGGTCGGGGAGAGAAAGGGACAAGGCTGGGCATGGCTTGCAAAGCTGTAGAAATAACAAAGACACTGGTAGCTTGTATCTTGGGCCTGTGGGAGGGAGAATGTGGGTCAGGGGCTCATCAGCCTTCAGTTCCAGCACTGGTCCTTTCCCGTTCCTTTCTTGGCTTTGGCCTTGGCTCTGGTCTTGGAGATGCAGGGCTTGCTTCTGCGGTAGTGACCTGGCCTGGGAAGCATATCGCCTTTCTCTATGGTGCCTGGCGAGCTTTGGTGTTGGAGCCTCCATCACAGGATCCCCAGCTCACAAACTTGCCCTTACAGTCGGCTGTGAACTCCCCCGTTGCATGGCACCTGACACAGGATGCGCAGAGTCTGGGCCCTACAGGTGCTCTCATAGAAACCAGCCCCATGGTCTTGGTGGGGACAGGGTCTGTGAAGAGCCCCAGGTCCACTCCTGGCACTCCCTCTGGCTGCCCTTCCTCATTTTGTCTTTTGTTTTGGCCCCGCGGTGGTGAGTGCCAGCAGGGTGAGGGGCCAGGAGGAGGAAGCCTCCGTGATGCATATCACTGCCCCTGACCTCTTTGCTCCCTCCGTGCTAGGGCTGCCCCATCACTTTTGTACAGTTTCTATTTTTATGTAGACTATGTATTTTGTGACCTTTCTCTTTCTGAGTGTGAATGTATGCATTGACCACAATTTACTTAGCTAGTCTCCTTTTGAGGACCATTTTAATTGTTCTGGCTTTTTACTACAACTGTACTGCTGTAACCTTTTTTATGAAGTCTCCTGACACATTTACAAGACAGCCTCTAGGACATATACCTGTTGGAGAATTGTTGCATCTCCAGTAGGAAAACCATCAACTTAATAAAATAAACTAAACAATATTTTAAATGATTAAGTGCCGTAACATAAAAAACACTAGAAACAGTGCCTGTCACTAGCTTTATTATGATCATGATTATTAATGTCGCTGAACAAATTTACAGTCCCACCAGTGTGTTTTTGTGTTCTTGTCATTCTGTGTCCTATCAAGTTGGTATTTCTGAAAATCCAGTAGATATAAAGAATTATGCAGTAGCTTTCATTTGCACTTTTCTATTTAAAGAGTTAAACATTTTTTTTGTCCGCTTCAAACATCTGTGTAATGCTGTTTTTCTGCCCAGTTTTTCCTATTGAGCTGTCATTATTATGTTTTAAATAAAAGGGTTTTTTTTACTCAAATGCAGTTAGAATTTTCGGTCTTTTCTTTGGTTTGTTTTCCCAGAACAAGGTCATCAAGATGACATTTTTTGTCCTTACATTTTAAAGTTTTTGTTTTTGTTAATAGAATGACCCCACATAGTAACCTTAAATCAGATGAAGCCAGGCTGACCTGTGGTAGTGCAGTTGATAAAACATCAGCCAGGAATGCTGGGGTTGCCAGTTTGAAACCCTGGGCTTGCCCATTCAAGGCACATACGAGACTCAAGTATGAGTTGATGCTTCCTACTCCTCCCCCATGCCTTTCTCTCTCTCTTAAGTCAATAAATATTTTAAAAAGAAATAATAAAATTGAACCTAAAGAAATCAGATAAAGCCATGCACAAATCTATGGTAGACAGGCAGAATGACAGACATGAGCCGAGCAAGGACTACAGGCCAGGCACAGAAGGCCACCAGGGAGAGCCCGAGGTGACTAGCTGGCAACAGGAAAACGGAAAACAAGGATGTCTCCCCAGGGTGACCTTTCCTCCCTTAGCTGGTCATGCCCTTCAAACCCTCTGATTTCTTATTGCTGGTCATCGGATTCAGCTCCTTCCAAAGTATCACTAGCCATGTGGTGTTAGGCCCCCATAGAGAAGGAACAAACAAGAAAGCCAGATAATAGCACTTAAGCAGTAACCCCTAGAGATAACATCTAGGCCTCAGTTGTGTTTCAGCTCCAGGCCCAGAAAAGCAGCAAAAGCAGAAGGGAAGCCACAGCTGACCTCAGGGCCAGCTGTATTGACTAATGACCCTTGTCCTGGTACCTACTAATAAATGAAGACCATGACCCTAAAAGACACGCCTGGAGAGCTGATGCATATTCTATTGAGATCCTCCCTGGGACATCTCCTCAATCCCCCACCCTTAAAAGCCCTTAGGACAGAGGTCTCAGGGTGCTTTCTCCACCCCCCCTCCTTGACTCTCCAGGCACAGTGTCCTTGCTTCTCTCTCCTCAGCTCTAAGGGACCCCAGGAGACTTGCAACCAGGGAAGCAGTAGGCAGGAGCACCTCAGGTTAACCCTCTGACCCTGTTTGCAAGGCCCCCTTTTCTCTTGACTTCCTTCCTATACAGACAATAAAGTCTTCCTCTACTTGCTGTACTTTGTCTCTTGATTAAATTTTTTTTCAAGAATAAAAGAATTGAGATCTCATCACTCCCCTTGTAACAAATCCAAAATTGAGTTGCATTTCATTTTCTATATAACAATTTCCTGATGCTAAGAAAAAGAAAGAATGTAAGAGTCCACTAATTTCTATGAGAGGAGAATCGAGCTCTTGAGACAAAATGAGTTCTAAGCAGAATTTTCACTGAACTTTATGCAGACACGTTGGGGATGTCTCTGTGTAGACAGGTTTTTGGGGAAGATTGCTGGTGCAAGATTTTAAAACCAAAACTACATATCTTTTTAGGCTCAAATTTAGCTTATATAAAAAGGGTTAGAAGATACAGTAAAGTAACAAGATTTGCATTATCATATATTCAGGCCCTGGCTGGTTGGCTCAGCAGTAGAGTGTCATCAGCCCAGCATGTAGAAGTCCCAAGTTCAATTCCCAGTCGGGGCACACAGGAGAAGTGACCATCTGTTTCTTCACCCCTTCCCCTTCTCTCTCTCTCTCTCTCTCTCTCTCTCTCTCTCTCTCTCTCTCTCTCTCTCCCCACTCCCCTCCTACAGCCAAGGCATGAATGGTCAGCTATTTGGCCCCAGGAGCTGATGAAGCAACAAGTCAGAGTGAATGCAGGAGTTTGTCTCTGCCTCCCTGCCTCTCACTAAATAAAGGTAAATAAATTCACTAACAGTCTATTTTGCTAATTCTACTCACTTGATTCCCTGACTTAGCTGTCTTGTCAAGTCTCATGTATATCTAGGTGTCTATAAGGCCTTTTTCTTCATGTTAAGTGCAAGGTTTGTCAGTTCTAAGGTCTTTTTGGTATCAACAAAGCATAACTGCTTATTCTAGGAATCCACCAATTTGAACTGGTTATCATTAGATATAAAATTTACATGTCTTAAGATATCAAGTGTCTTGAGAGTTATACCAAAATTACATGTCACTATCTAAGAGCCAAAGAAATTAAAACTCCAATTAGGTCTAACAGTTGAAGGGCAGATTTTTTGTGAGTAGATAAAAGCAGGTAATGTGTATAACTTACACTCATGAGAAAGGACTTCCTGTCCTTTTTGAAGCTCATATATTTTGAAGCTCATGATATAGTGATAATTTTAAAAAAGGCTTAGAGTAACAACCAGGACAATGAGAACTTTCTGGTTACCTATAGTTTAGACTTTCACTTAAAGAGAAACTGTTGTGGACAGGTGCTGTCCATAGGGTGTTTGCTCAAGAAGCCATGGGAGACAGGAGGTGCAAGCTACTGCCAGGAACAGAGGGTGACAGGAGGGCCTGGCAGGCTTGGTGAGAGTCACATGCCTCAGCCACTGTCTCTAAGTGATTGCTTTTACCCCTCACCTAAATCTTCCTCTCACATCCTCTTCCCTATGGGTTTTTCTTTCCGTGTAAACTCGGGCTGTTCTTGGGGCCCTTGAACTGCATAGCCTACGTGAAAACTAAGGCACTAGGAAAGAAGAGGGAAGAGATTAGTCATCTTTTCCTAAGAGCAGGCTGGACCTATGTCACTAACTTCTTTGGGACAATGTCTCTGAGCTGGCAGACATATATTTTGCCCACTTTATGATTGTTTTAGATGAGAGTGGTGGTAAATGTATTGTTGCTCCATCTTGGTTGGAAGCAAATGTCCTATACAATTTTATATCATAACTTTCACTCCACAAACTATCATTGAGTGTCCACTTTGTTATAGGAGCCAATCCTAAAGACCAAAGGCATCCAGAGTCATGTCCTGATGAAGATTTGATGGTAAAAGAGGAAGGAGTATAATCAAGCAGGAAATGGTGGAAAATATGGATTAATTGGAGATTTAAGGAAGCAGCAAGTAAGAAACCAAGAGCTGGTTTGTGAAGATTTCTAAACAAAGTAAATTATTGAGTTAAGATTAGAGAAAAATATCTAAATCCAGCCCTGGCCGGGTTGCTCAGTGGGTTTGAGTGTCATCCCAATACACCAAACAGATGAGACCACACTCAAGCCAGCGACCTCAGGTTTTGAATCTGAGTCCTCCACATCTCACTCTGACCCTCCATCCACTGCGCCACCTCCTACAGGCAAATCACTTCCTATTACCATATATTTGTCTCTCTTTACTTCTCTCTTCCCCTCCCCTTCCCCAACCACCTTCCTGTACCTGCTAACCACTTCATTTCTATGTCCATGAGTCTCATTTTAAAATCTGATCTATGTGTGAAATCATATAGTTCTTAGCTTTTTCTGAATTACTTTTACTGATTCACTGAGTATAATGTTCTCGAGGTTTATCCATGTTGTCATAAATAGCAATATGTCATCATTTCTTATGGCTGAGTAATATTCTATTATGTATATATACCATATCTTTATCCAGTCCTCTATTAAGGGACACTTTGGTTGTTTCCATGTTTTGGCCAGTGTGAATAATGCTGTAATGAGCATGGGTGTGTGTATTTTTAATAACCTCTGTGAGTTCTTCTACTGTGTACCGAGAACAGAATCATGGTAGTAATGGATAAGCAAAGATCACATTTAAGAGTGTAATGGGTGATAAAAATTAATTTTTTTATCTGAGAAAAAATGAAACAAGTGGAGCCAGACCATATTGCAGTGAAAACCACTTCCAAAGTTAGTGGTGAGAGATATCTTTAAATCATACCAGGAAGACTAAGTAAAAAATAGGCATGCCATATCTCTGAATTGAAAAGACTGAGGAAGTTTAGGCGAAAGGATGCATAAGATTAATTTGTCTTTTTTCTTTTTTTTCATGAGTTACAGTGTTATGTAATTTAAATCCATTGACCGAAAACCTTAGCAAAGTTTGCTCCACATGCTTGAGTATGTGTACTTTTAAGGGAGAGAAGATCAAAGGCTTGCCCAGTCGGGTGACAGGTGTAGGACAGGGATGCTGAGAACAGGAGCTTGACTCAGAGAACAGTTGTGCAGTCCCAGGACCCTCCACTCCCTCCATCTGCAGGAATACCCAGAGCGCTGATTCAAAAGCATTTCATATTCAAATATCAATGAATAGCCAAACTCAAAAAGACTTTTTAGGTATAAATAAAAAATTGGGAAATATTACTCAGTTGAAACAACAAAAAAATAAAATGTTTCAATGTTTTCTTTCAGTGGAAAGAAGGACAAAAAAAAGTAAGAAATTTATTTCAGCATTAGATGAAATAGAAAGAATGTCAAGGTCATATTAAAACCAATGTTATCTTAATAGTTAATACAATTTTCTCAATCATAACCTCATCTTCCCTCAGTTGAACTCCAGGGACAAGCTGTGATGAGACCTAAGACAAAATAACATGATTGAATCTTTTATTTCTGATGTGGGTTACATGGGTCCTGCTGATGTCACCAAACAGCATTCTTATTAGTTCGTTGTTCCATATTTTACAAATGCATTTTTCTAAATGTTGAAGAATTTTAATTTTTTATACTACTTAACCATTTTTATGTCATAATGTTTTAAAGTGACCAGCGAGTTCCAGAAAGACACCAAAATTACAGAAAAATTTAAGAGGAGCTTATTGAACCAGCTGGCTGCATGGGAGTTACAAGTCCAAATCATGTAGCCTGGAACACTGGGGGCCGGGGTTTATAAAGGCGAAAACTGCAGGGTCTAGATAAGGAAGTTTAGGAGGTGCAAGCAGCCATTTTACAGAAGCAGATCTAGTGGTTAGCTTATCAGAAAGTCCCTGCTGTGCAGATCCCTGACTTGTTAAAACATCTTGCCAACAGCACAACTTGCAGTTTAGCTCAGTTTGCAAGCTTGTACTTACAAAAACCCCAAAATTTTAAAATGGTAATTACAGAAGGCATACAAGTGATTGCAGAAGGCATACAAAATAGTGTGGCTTGTGCTAACAGTTTTACAGTGTCTTGGTACCTTGTCACAATAATATTAAAGTTTAAAGCTTTATGAGTGAAAAACAAGCATTATTGAGGATCAAAGGAAGGCCAAATGAAGAAAGAAGAGTGATTCAGAGAAAAAATGAAACAAGTGGAGCCAGACCATATTGCAGTGAAAACCACTTCAGATGGAGACAGACACCGGAGATAACAATCTACCAAGGAGGAGAAGAAAGAGGGGTCCAAAGGTGGAGAGTGGCGGACTGTCTGTGATTAGCATGAAATGTGTCACTGACGAGGTGACATTTGAGTCAGTGGAAGTCTGCCACATGGACAAGATGGTGTGGGCAGAGGTGGATTTAATGTCGGGCGCACGGGGCACACGCCCTGGGCCCCAACTTCTGAAAGGCCTCAGAAAACCCCAACTTTACAATTTTTTCTAATGTAAAGGGCCCAATATTTTCTTCTGCACCTGGGGTCTCGACCAACCTTAATCTGCTTCCGCTTCCGCACGCGCGCATGTGTGTGTGTGTGTGTGTGTGTGTGTGTGTAGGGGGTGAGGTACTAAAGGGAGTCCTAGCATATCACCCTCTCAGCACCTGCAAAATGAGGGGCATGGAATTTTTGTGAAATATTTTCTGACAGTGCCTCAGTCTTAGATTCCTTATATGTTCTCCTACGTGTATAACTTGTTGTCGTACTTGTAACATTAAATAATAATTTATTTGATGAATGCTTTACTGGGTATGAAGGAAGTTGAGGTTTTGAACTTGGGTGATGGGTGCTGTATCTGTCTGAATTAGAGCTTATTGGGGGGGTGCAGGTTCAAGGAGGTGAGATGAAGGAATCTGGCATTGGACATCTTGACTCTTATGTGGCAGCAGAATATTTGTGTGTAAATGTCCAAAACACAAATGAAAACATGAACCTGTGACTCAGGAAAGAGCTTGGACGTCACTGACAAATCAGTGACAATTGATAGTATGGCAGTGAGTGAGGTCCCACCAGAGAATGGGGAGGGTTGCAGGCTAAGCACTGAAACCTGAAGACAGCCTGTCACAGGGAGGCTGGTGTCAGAGTGAGAAGCAACAGTGGACAAGAAGAGAAGTAAGAACCTGCTTCTCAAAGTTGTGTGTAGGCTCAACTGTTACTGGGGGTCCTTAGTTAAAAGTTAAAGTTCCCAGGCCCAGAGCAGACCTCCAGAATCAGACCTGGGAATCTGACTTTTACTGAACTCTCGGGTTATGGCAGTCACTATCGTAGGAAGAACTGTTACAGAATTCAGGTGGGAAATTTTTCAAGGAAGAAGTGGGTATTTTCAAATTCCAAAGAATAAGTCAAATTTTGTAGAATAATCTAATCAAATCAGGAGCAATTAATTGATTATTGCCATCCTTAGGACAAATTTTGTAAAAACAGCAGAAGTAAATGCTACATGACTTTCTAGATTGTAACTCACCCACTTTTTCTTCTTTTTTTCTCTTTTTGAAGAAAAGAAGAAGGGTTTGCTTTGAGACTTGCTATCAATGTCTTTCTGCTATTTTTTAGAAATTTCATGATTTTTATTTCTAAAACACTGTGTCACCTCTTCCCTAAGAAATGTCAAACCTGTTTTATCTAGTCATAGACACATTACATTAAAGTACCATTTCTTAAAAAGATCACTTTTTAAAATTTTTTCTTTCTTACTTTTAGTCCGAAGATAAGAAGAATTCCTTTTTTTTTTTTTTTAAGATTAAGAGTGCCACCTAAATGTGTTCTGAGGCTAAAGTCTGCTTATTATTTTTCTTCTGGAGCCTAGATATCAATTTTAAGTTTTTGAGTTTTCAGAGTATTTTTAAGTTCTGCAAAGTTTTCTTCAATTACACTCTTGATAAATTTCTCCCATTTGTTCTGTATCCTCCTTTAGGAAATTCAATTAATCTTGAGTTGCTTCTTTGTGTCCTATCTTCTATAACTTTGTCATCCACACTTGAATTGTCATTTTTGTTATTTTCTTTTGTGTTTACAGAGTCTATTTTCTGTTCCATTAATCTGTTCTTGAAACATTAATTCTTCTACTCATGATTCCAAGGAGTGTTTGTTTCATTATGGAATTTATCCTGATCTCATTGTTCCATAATGTTGCTGCTATCTTCTGTCTCCCTAAAAATAGATTACAGATACTTGCATTAGATCAGATGCTTCCTTCTTCTGTTTCATGAGGAAAGCCTACATGATGGATTAGAATTGGTTGAAACAGATTTGTTTTTGCCATCTTCTGTTGTTTTTGCATTGCTACTTTCTCTTGAGGGTTAGATTGCTTTCCTTCCTCTAGTTTACTTGGATATCCTTAACCAGGGCCAGTGTCTCTGATTGCACCGACTGTGCTCATTGAGGGTCAAGGGTGCCTGGAATCTGTCACACAACTGGCTTGCCATTCTGAGCCATTAGGGGTAGAGCTGCATTTCCATGAGAAGCACTTCTTTTTAATTCTCACAAATCTTCTAATTCTCACAGAGCTAACAGTGGCTCTTTTTGTCCACGTGGAAAACTGCTTTAAAGTTTCACTCCAATTAGCTTTTGGTAGCAGACCACATTCCAGGCAGGGTTTCCCTTCAAGCATAGCAGGTAAATGACCAGGCATTAGGGCAGAGAGCCGTTCACTTCCAACCACTTCACCTACTCCACTGTCAGTCAACTGCTGCCAGCATATTTTAAATTAGAAGCTACTTTGAGGCATAATCCATTTTCACTATGGCCATCTGTTTTAAGAAACTCAAGAAGCATTTAAAAAATATCATTGACTGTTCTTTATGCAAACACTAATCCCACTCATGAGGGTGCAACCCTCATAACCTAAGCATTTCCCAAAGGCCCTGCCTCTTAGTACCATCACATTGGGGCATTAAGGTTTCAACATATAAAGTTTGGGGTAGGGAACTAACATTCAGACCGAAGCTCATAATAGACAGAAAGCACATGAATAGTTGCCTGGGATTTGGTGGTAGTGGGAGCATCGGACACTGGGGAGAGACTGCTAATGGCAGCAGGGCTTCTTTTAAGGTGAGAAAAATGTTCTGGAATTAGTGGTAATGATTGCTCAAGTCTTTGCCTATACTAAATCCACTGAACTCTAAACTTTAAATGGGTGAGTTTTGTAGTTTGCAAATTAAATATCAATAAAACTGAATCATAGATATCTCACCAGTCATTACTTGTAGTTGCAAAACAGCATTCCATGGTCTGCATTTAGTATAATTGATTTTATCATTCTTCTGTTAATGGAGTTCATATTATTCCATTTTTTGTTAACAATAATTCTTTAATAAATATTATTACAGGTATATATTTTAGATAACTACAACTAAAATTGTTGGATCAAATCACATGTACCTGTTTAATTTTAATAGATGCTGCTAGATTAATTTACAAAAGAATAGCCGTTTACCTTTAAAACAATAGTAAATGAGACAGTTCATTTTCTTATACCTTCACCAGTATTAGATGTAATCAATCTTTTTAAGTGTTGAAAATATGGTGATAACAGGTCATTATTGTTTTAATTTGCATAGAAAGACTGGTAGTGTGATTAAGAGTATTTTCATGTATTTACTGATGTTTTCTCTTTTGTACATTTTCTTTTTTAATATTTTGCCAGGTTATTTTTACTAGGTTTCCTTTTTTTTTTTTTACTAATATGAATGGCTTCCTGATATAGTTGCTCTATTAACTCTTTGCTTGCCATATGTTTTCTAACTATTTTTTCTCATTCTCTCTTGATTTATTTTATTCTTGCCTTTGTTCAGAGGTCAATTTCATATGAAAATTTTCAGTTGCTGAGATAAAGTCTATATATTATCCTCTATAGTTTCTTGGTTTCCTGTCTCACTTCAAAACTACTCTCCCTTTTCACCACAACCTCCAAGGTTATGTTAATAGAAAAATTATACTGTTTTGGTTTCATTTTTCACAATTAAATAACCCAAAATTTGGCACATGATGTGGAGTCCATGTCTAATTTTTAACTCATCCAGGGGTACTCTCCTCTGCTCAGCAAGCATAAGTTCAGCTTTGTCTTCTTGACAGGTAGTGCTCTTCCTATTTTCTTATTTTCACTCTTTATATTTTAAGAAAATGCCTTCACCATTGCTAAATCCAGAGATGAGCCCTTGACTCCATCTTGTTTAGTCTTGTAGCTAAATTTAACACATTAATTATTCCTTTCTTCCTTTATTTACTTGGCATTAGGGATACAGAGGCTCCTAGCTTTTGTCCCACCCCACTGGCCCCTTTTTTCTAGTCTTTTTGGTAAATATACCTTCTGCACTTAACCTCTAACTGTAAGAGTATCAGGCTTACTCCTCTAGTTTCCTCTCTAACTGATGACTCCTACATGTATCCCTCTCTGTCTTATGAATTCTAGATTCATACTTCATGTTTTCTCAACACATGTCTTGAATATTAGAAAGACATCAGAAATTTAAATTGAGTTCTTAATTATGACTAAACTCACCAACTGCTCCCCATCAATTAAAAAAAGACAAACAACAAAAAAAAAACCCTGTTCTACCCCTAAATTCTCCATCTTAGAAAAATGTACCACCATGTGCCCAGTGACTAAGACTCAAATCTTTGGAATCAATTCTAATTTCACATCTTTTTCTAAAATACCACATCTATTTTATAAACACAGCCAGTAGGCTCTGCCTTCAAAATATATTGAAAATCCCACTTTTTACCATCTCTAACAGCCCAAGCCACCAAGATCTCATTTTCTCCTGGAGTGTTGCAATAGATTCCTAATTGGGCTCCTCATTTTTGTTCTTGACTTCCTGTGGTCTTTTTGCCATAAACCTGTCATAGTGATCCTTTTACAAAATAACTCAAACCCCCTCTATTCAAACAACCCCCAGGAGCTCCCTATCTCAATCCTAGTAAAAACCAGCAAAGCACATTTTCTGACTCTGAGCAACATCTTCAATATTTTCTTCTGTGATTCTTACCTATTATTATTTTTGTTCCTGAAACATGACAAGATTCATCCATCTTTGGGTTATGGTACTTGCTTAACTCTATTTTTAAAATATCTTTTACTCAAATATATGTAAGAACTAACCTTTCCCATCAATCAGATCTTTGTTATATATCACTTAGTCAAAGAAGGATTCAGACTCCTCTGTTATTCTTAATTTTTCTTTTTTTTTTACAGGGACAGAGAGAGAATCAGAGAGAGGGATAGATAGGGACAGACAAACAGAAACGAAGAGAAATGAGAAGCATCAATCATCAGTTTTTTGTTGCGACACCTTAGTTGTTCATTGATGGCTTTCTCACATGTGCCTTGACTGCGGGCCTTCAGCAGACCGAGTAACCCCTTGCTGGAGCTAGCGACCTTGGGTCCAAGCTGGCAAGATTTTGCTCAAGCCAGATGGGCCTGCGCTCAAGCTGGCGAGCTCAGGGTCTCAAACCTGGGTCCTCCACATCCCAGTCCAATGCTCTATCCACTGCGCCACTGCTTGGTTAGGCTGTTATTCTTAATTTTAACATACTCTATTTTTCTTCATAGCACTACTGGGTAATATTTTGTGTATATGCTTATATGTTTGCTTATCATCTTTCTCACCTACTAGAATTAACATTTCATGAGCATAGACTTACGATAGCTTTTCTTGTTTTTTATTGTATCTTAGTATCTGACACTTAGCAGGCACTCACCAAATATTTGTTGAATTTATGTAACTAGAAAATTGTTAGTTTGAATAACTAAAATATCATCTTTTCATCCATTCAGTTACCTAGATGTGTTTCTGGACATTCTGACCTGTTCCACTGATCTATTGCTATCTATTCCTTAGTCATACTGTTTTTCATTACTAAAAATTACTGATAAATTTTAATATTTGGTAGGGTCTCTTTTGACTGTGTTTTTCAAAGTTTTCTTGTCAATTTTTCCATATTAAGTATTAAATATAATCTTTATTATCATTTTGTAAAGTTATATAAAATATACTTTTGGAATTCAGTTAAATTTATATATTAATTGGGAAAAATTTAGTAATTTTTTAATATTAAAATTTTCCTTTCAGGAATATATCACCACCATCAATAGATTTCATATTTTATCCTAGAAATACTAGTAGTTGTTATACTATTGTATGCACATTTAATTGTTCTTTCATTGCTAATATTAGTGTGACTCATTATTTTAATGCTTATTCTTGTAACCACCTAACTTAACAGGTTTTTTTTATTATTAGTTCTAATAGATTTTGCAAAGATAAATGTTTTGATTTTGGAATAATTTTAGATTTATAGAAAATACAAACATCCCACACCTGGATTCTCCTACTGTGACATTCACTAGTTCTTCCACTAATGAATGTCCTTTCCTGTTCCGGGATCTAATCGAAGGGAACACATTAAATTTAGTTCCTCTGGTCTGTGGCTCTTACTCTTTCCTTGTTTTGCGAAGTATTGGTGAAGTGTGGGGAAACAGCTGTGTTAGGCTTCTTCACTGGTTTCCTGGCTGCAAGCACTTTGCACAGTTAGTACATGAGCACATGGCAGAAAGCCATGTGTGTGTGTCTTTTTGAAAAGCTACAGATGCTTGCCCTCAGGGCACATGGCGGATTATGGGTTGCCTGGCCACCACTGTGGGTGTCTGTGTTGTCTATGTGTTTACCTGCAGTGAGAAGCGGTTTTCCCTGCCTGTTTGCTTGCCTGCTGTTGCAAAAGACTATTAATCGGGAATGGCCCAATGCTTTCTGGCTCCGTAGTTTCTCTACCATCTGTCCGAATCCAATGTGAAACTGCTTAGCCTCAGCCACCAGCATTACATGGAATACTTTCAAAGCTAATATCTCTGGACTCCAACCAAGCACACCCTTCTCTTCTTTCTTTGTAAGTTGGGCCTGGGCCTCTGTAAGCCACTGGTTTTTCTTTCCCAGGTGTCTCCCTGTTCAGTTTGGCCAGCAGGACATGAAAGGGAACCTGGATGTCTAGAGTAGGGAAGGGACACACTCATTCCTGCTCTTGTTGGTGTCCTCCCAGCAATGTGGTGTTTTTCCGACAGGGGCAACCTCCAGAATCAATCTCATGCACCCCTCAGAGCTGCTTGTATTAGCTAGAGAATGCTTTTCTCCCAGCTCCTTGAGTCTCATTTCCACAGCTTTTATTATGTTGAATCGTGAAATTGCTGGTATTAGAACATTTTTATCTAAAAATAAAGCTATTTTCTGCAATCCAAACCAGAGAAATGTGGGAGACTGCAAGTTGGCAAAACACTTGCAGAACTTAGCAAAAGGCTAAGTTATCCTCCACACACCTCCATATTGGCTATGAAGCTGAGTATTTGCACTCATCCCATCCCCCCACTTCACTTGTTTGCTTAAGTTGCTAGAAGCAATTTACATGCCCTTCCTCTCATCTTTTCTTTGTTCTGATGTTGGTTGATTTCAGTTATGCAGGGTGGAGGGTTTCTGCACTTGGGAGAATTCTTGGGTTGCCTTGGAGATGTGTCACTTCCTATTGGAGATTTCCTTATTTGCATATGGCTCTATAATAAAGCAGACTGGGGGCTCTTGCCTTTTGCAAGCTATCTTTTGCATTGCAAAGAGTCTTCCAGAGCCCATTCTTTTTTCTCTTTAAACCTATTTTCTTAATTCCATGCTGTTCCCACTCAGGACCTGGAAATACTAGCCGTGCTGGTAATTGGCAAAGAAGTCCAGTTGTTTTTCTTTTTTAAATTTTTATTAATTTTAATGTATTGTGTTAACATGAATTCAAGTGTTTCACTCAATTTAACTCCCTCACCTCAACCCCTTTGTCCCCATTGTCTCAGCTTCCCTGTTCCCTTTGGGATTTGCTGTCCTGTTATCTGTATCTATGTGTTATGTATATATAATTTCTGTAATTGCTTCACCTTCTCAGATCCCATCCCTTCATCCCCCTTCCCTCTGACAGCTGTCCCTCTTATCCCTGTGATCCTGCCTCTGCCTCTATTCCATTCTTCAGTTCACTTTGATCATTAGATTCCACATATAAGTGAGATAATATGATATTTGTCTTCCTCTGCCTGGCTTATTTCACTTAGCATAATAATCTACAGGTCCATCCATGCTGTCGCAAAAGGTAAAATTTCCTTCTTTTTTACAGCTGTGTAGTATTGCATTGTGTATAAGTACCACTGCTTTTTAATCCACTCATCCACTGATGGACACTTGGGCTGTTTCCAGATCCTGGCTATTGTAAAAATGCTGCTATAAACATGGGGGTGCATTGCTTCTTTTGAATCAGTGATTTGGTATTTTTAGGATCTATTCCTAAAAGTTGGATAGCTGGGTCAAAGGCAGTTCCATTTTTAATTTTTGGAGGAAACCCCATACTGTTTTCCACAGTGGCTGCACCAGTCTGCATTCTCACCAATAGTGCAAGAGGGTTCCCTTTTCTCTACACCTTCGTCAGCACTTACTGTGTGCTGATTTGTTAATGAGCACCCTTCTGACAAGTGTGAAGTGGTTTTTCATTGTGGTTTTAATTTGCATTTCTCTGATGATTAATGATGTTGAACATTTTTTTATATGCCAATTGGCCATCTGTATGTTCTCTTTGGAGAAGTGTCAATTTAGTTCTTTTAACTTTTTTTTTTTTTTATAGGGACAGAGAGAGAGCCAGAGAGGGGGATAGACAGGGACAGACAGACAGGAATGGAGAGAGATGAGAAGCATCAATCATCAGTTTTTCGTTTTTGACACCTTAGTTGTTCATTGACTGCTTTCTCACATGTGCCTTGTCCACGGGCCTTCAGCAGACCAAATAACCCCTTGCTCAAGCCAGCGACCTTGGGTCCAAGCTGGTGAGCTTTTCACTCAAGCCAGATGAGCCTACGCTCAAGCTGGCGACCTCGGGGTCTCGAACCTGGGTCTTCCACATCCCAGTCTGATGCTCTATCCACTGCGCCACCACATGGTCAGGCTTGACCATTTTTTAATTGCATTGTTTACCTTCCTGGTGTTGAGTTTTAGAAGTTCTTTATAAATTTTGGTTATTAACCCCTTATCAAATGTATTGACGAATATGTTCTTCTATTGTGTGGTTTGTCTTTTTATTTTGTTCATGGTGTCTTTAGCTGTGCAGAAGCTTTTTAGTCTGATGTAGTCCCATTTGTTTATTTTGTCCTTTATTTCACTTGCCCACAGAGATAAATCGGCAAAAATATTGCTACGAGAGATATCAGAGAATTTACTGCCTATGTTTCTTCCAAGATGTTTATAGTTTCATGACTTCCATTTAAGTCTTTTATCTATTTTGAGTTTATTTTTTTGCATGTACCTGTCCAATTTTCCCAACACCACTTATTAAAGAGACCATCTTTACTCCACTGTGTGCTCTTACTTCCTTTGTCAAATATCAAGTGACCATAAAGGCATGGGTCTATTTCTGGGGTTCTCTGTTCTGTTCCATTGATATGTATGCCTGTTCTTATGCCAGTACCAAGCTATTTTGATTACTATGGCCTTGTAGTACAACTTGATATCAGGAAGTACCTGCCACTTTATTCTTCATTTTCAAGATGTCTGAGGCTATTTATGTTCTTTTTTGGTTCCATATAAATTTTTAGGATATTTGTTTTATATCTTTGAAGTATGCCATTGGTATTTTAATAAGAATTGTCCAGTTGTTTTTCAATGAGAGGTCAACACATTGAAGTCATAAACATATATTAAGACATGGTCAAAACAGTTTTCAAAAAAATAGAATGTAAATACTTCTTTATTTTCATCCAGTTCAGATTTTACTATTCTGTTAGCATGTCTTTTGTATGGAAATTGTTCTACCCACATACAGACTTTATGCTTGGTTAAGTGGTACTGACACTAAATTCCAGTGTACTTATATGATTACTAATACTGCCTGACCAGGCAGTGGTGCAGTGGATAGAGTGTCGGACTAAGATGCGAAGGATTCAGGTTTGAAACCTCGAGGTCACCAGTTGGAGCACAGGTTCATCCAGCTTGATTATGGAGTCGCTGGCTTGAGCATGGGATCATAGACATGACCCTACGGTTGCTGGCTTGAACCCAAAAGTCCCTAGATTGAAGCCCAAGGTTGCTGGCTTGAGCAAGGGGTAACTCACTCTGCTGTAGCTCCCCAGTCAAGGTATATATGAGAAAGCAATCAATGAACAATAAGGTGCCACAACAAAGAATTGATGCTTCTCATCTCTCTCTCTTCCTGTCTGATCCTATCTCTGAATCTCATGTCAAAAAAAAAAAAAAAGCCCTATCAATACTGCAAGCTCTTAAAAGACCTTGGTAAAATGAACACATCTCCATCAAAAGTCCTTTTCTATGAAACAGCATGGTGAATTCTACAGGGAACGAGTAGTACCTGTGGACTGGACTGTTAGATGCCTGTGTTCTGTTGAGCCAGAATACAATATTGGATTTCACACCTAAGGAGAATGTAAACTTCCAGAGCTTGAGCTGGGAGTCTGTGTTTGTTGCTAAACAATTAGACACATGTTGGCTTGAATCTCCATGCAAGCCCTACATTAATCACAGCCTGTTGGAATTTAACTGCTGATTGTTTTGAAGGATAGGGAGAGTACATCTGTGTTCCAATGAGTTCCATGCATTCAAATTGCCCTTCAAGCAGCAGAGGATAAGTCAAGGCAGCTAAAACAAGGTAACTCCATACCTGGGAACACTGATATGCATGAGCATAACCCCCATATGGATGTCCTTGATAGAGAATTTTTATCATATTAGGGAGCACACATTAATGCAAATTTGAGAATGAAAAGTTATCAGCATTAAAGGCAATTCCATTTCTGAGCTACTTATAGAGACAGACAATATTACATAGCCTTTATAAAACTGCAAATTACATCTGATTTGAACTTTATTTGAAACTCCAGACTCCGTGAGAACTCTGAGTTTCCCATTAAATACAAAAGCCTAAATGAGAACTCAGTGCCCAGGAGACAGCTGACTGACATTGCACAAGCTCAGTGAAGCTTGAGTGGGTTCTCGCCAGCACAGTTAATCAAAGCTCCACTCAGCTGCCAGCCCCTTCAGCATCCGCCAGAGCCAGCAGAACGCACTCGGGACAGAAGACTATTACACCGAGACTTCAGCTCTGCTTTCCCTGACACTCCAAGAAGATTAGTAGTGCATGACACATTCCTGCAGCCCAGGCATTGGGCCAGTGTGAACTGACACTGGAGGTGACAAGCAAATCTATGACATCAAGTATCGTGGCCTCTTGTTCCATCAGAACTGGCAAGGCTGCTACTGAGGTTATTGGGGTCATATGGATTTGGGAGAAATATCGTGTTTCAAACATGTGGCAGGAGAGTGGATGTGTCTACTTCTCACTGACTCGTATAGTGGAGTATCTAGCTACACCCCAACTCCCTAACACTTATATTCATAGAGTGTGTGTGTTTATTCTGGGGAAGAAAATAACAAGAATTGGTTTATTTCTGGTCTGATAAAATCTAAAAGCTACCCTTAGTAAAATATTACCTGCAAAAACTGCTATACTCATATAATCCTAATAATAATATATACAAGATGGCAGAGGAGTAGGTGGAAACTACTTTCACCTCCTCCCAGGAGCAAGCTGGAATTACAACTAAATTGTAGAACAAGCAACCTAAATAACTAACTGAAGATTAGCAAGCATAGTCTTATAACCAAGGATCTACAGATGAAGTCACGTCGAGACTGATAGCAAGGGCAGTGGAGAAAAAGGCTGGGCCTGCTCTGACAGGTGGTTGCTGAAGTTCTTACCTGCAGGGGTTTCCCCTGAGAAGCATAGGGTCTAAACCAGGGGTCCCCAAACTTTTTTACACAGGGGGCCAGTTCACTGTCCCTCGGAGGGCCGAACTATAAAAAAAAACTATGAACAAGTCCCTATGCACACTGCACATATCTTATTTTAAAGTAAAAAAAAAACAAAATGGGGCCTGACCTGCGGTGGTGCAGTGGGTAAAAGCATCAGCTTGGAACACTGAGGTCGCCGGTTCAAAAAAACCCTTGAGCTTCCCTGGTCAAGGCATATATGGGAGTTGATGCTTTCTGCTCCTCCCTGCCTTCTCTCTCTCTCTCTCTTCTCTCTAAAATGAATAAATAAAATCTTAAAAAAAAATGGGAACAAATACAATATTTAAAATAAAGAACAAGTAAATTTAAATCAACAACTGACCAATGGGAACTATGGGTGTGGATGCATCCTGTGCTCCTCTCACTGACCACCAATGAAAGAGGTACCCCTTCCGGAAGTGTGGCAGGGGCCAGATAAATGGCCTCAGGGGGCCGCATGTGGCCCGCAGGGCCGTATTTGGGGACCCCTTGTCTAAACCAAGCAGGCTCCCCAGCTCAGAGTTCCAGAGCTAGGTGGAGGGGCCCACATACCCTATGGCTGGGAAAAGCAGTGGGCTTTCTGTCTGCCAGGGAGAAATGGCTAGAGACACAGGTGCCCTTTAAAGGGACAACACACAAAATTTTGTTTGTAGCTACTCACCCTGGACTTTGGCGGAAAGAGGACAGAGTGGACTAGAGTTGAATGGGGAGAACCTGGGGTTTGCAATGCTGAGGAAAGAGCTAAAGGGGCAGCAGCCGGGACCCCTGTGATGAATCATTTTCCCACACTGCAAATCCTATCTTCCTTGGATGGAGCAGCCCCTCCATGCAGCATCAGCATGCGAAAAGCAATAGCTCCACCCTCTGGACTCCCTCTCACCCACCCTCTGGAGCTTTTGCCCTGCTGAGGGGTGCCATCAGAGGCTCTTTCAGTGACTGAGCTTAACAGGCAGCTGGCAGGCAGAGGCAAGGCCTCTTAGGGGGCCTTGAGACTTTTGCTGACCTGCCCCTGGGCCCAAAACTAGTAAAAGTTAGCCATGGTGTGCAGCTTCATCCTTCCCATGTGCACCTAATCCAGCAGAGGCAGCCACAAACTCTGAGTCACTTTTTGTTTAAAACAGTTTGCCCGGGGCTAGTCATAGGCAGTGTCAGACATTGGCCTGCACCAGAGTTCCTCCCAAGAGACCCAGAACCAGCATACCTAGCGGTCAACTTTAGACAACATCAGACCAGGCTTCAATAAGCTTCACAAGCAGCATGTATGTCCAAAGGTAGAGCTCAGCAGACTCCAATCCCTGCTGAGGTGAATTCTGCTTTGTGTGCTCAGCACCTGCACAGCAGCTCACATGCTGTGGTCAGGGTTGAATCTCACAGTCAGCCAGCCTGAGGGTTGATTCCGTGCACACAAAGCCCAAGAGCAATAGAGGCTCAATTACAGAAGCAGAACCCCCATAACCCACACAAAGGACACTCCTGGAGCACACAGCTCAGGTGATCAAGGAGAATGCACCATTGGACCCCAAGGACACCTGCTACATAAGGCCACTTCACAAAGACTGGAGGTCATAACAGATCTATTGAACCCAGAAAAAAAAAACATAAAAAAGCAACCAAAATGGGGAAACAAGGAAACAGGACCCAAATAGAAGCATAGGAGAAATCTCCAGAAAAAGAGCTAAATGAAATGGAGGCAAGCAAATTTTTAGATATACAGTTCAAAGTAATGGTTATAAGGATGCTCAAAAGCATGGAAAAGGACATAGAAACCGTAAAAAATGACCAGTCAGAAATGAAGAATATATCTGAAATGAAGAATATACTGGAAAGAATAAACAGGTTGAACGGAGCAGAAGATTGAGTCAGTGATTTGGAAGACAAGGTAGATAAACACCCAATCAGATTAGCAAAAGAGAAAAAAGAAGTTTAAAAAATGAGGACAGTTTAAGGGACTCTTGGGACATAAAGTGAACAACATTTGTATCAGAGAGAACAAGGGACCGAGAACCTATTTGAAGAAATAATGACTGAAAGCTGCTCTAACCTTGGGAAGGAAGAAGACACACACATCCAGGAAGCACAGAGAGTCCCAAACAAGATGGACCCAAAGAGCCCCACACCAAGACATGTGATAATTAAAATGGCAAAAGTTAAAGATAAAGATAGGATCTTAAAAGCTGCAAGAGAAGGACAGTTAGTTACCTAAAAAGGAGCTCTTATAAGACAGCTGATTTCAAAAAAGCTACCAAGGCTATCATTTAAAATTGAAGAAGAAATTGAAAGCTTCCCAGACAAGAAAAGCTAAAGTTTGTTACCATGAAACTGATATTATAAAAAATGCTAAAAAACCTGCTTTAAGAAGAAGATGGAGCAGAAGGCCAGAGAAACATAGTTAAAAGAATAAAATGACAATAAATACATAGCTATCAATAATTACTTTAAATGTAAATGGCTTTAATGCTCCAATCGAAAGATATAGGGTAGCTGAATGAACACAGAAACAAGACCCACACATATTTCTAATAATATTGCTGTATAAGTACCGCGCGCTAACCCATTGCGCACCTGGAGCTCCTAATAATATTGCTAACACCTGAAAATTCATTGCCTTCATAAAGTAATTTACATTACCTTGTACCCATATGAAAGTTGTACATCTTCACAATAATTTTTCAGTTCTTTAAATATAATTCCACAAAATTTCAGCTTTAATTGAATATAAGATGTAAATGAAGCACCTGCAATTCAGTATTGTTAATTTCCCCAGAATCTTTGTTTACCTCATTGTGTAACCCACTTATGAGCAAGTCCTGTGCATCTTGGCTGACAATAGACTTGTCCTGGCTTTGTTTGTTTGTCTCAGGTTGTGTCCTGATAATGCCTTTCCATGCTATAGAAGCTTCAAATTGATTTTGTGTGTGTGTGTGTGTGTGTGTGTGTGTGTGTGTGTGTGTGTGTGTGTGTGTGTGACAGAGAGAAACAGAGACAGGGACAGATTGGAACAGAAAGACAGGAAGGGAGAGAGATGAGAAGCATCAATTCTTCGTTGCGGCTCCTTAGTTGTTCATTGATTGCTTTCTCATATGTGCCTTGACCAGGGGCTTCAGCAGAGTGAGTGACCCCTTTCTCAAGCCAGTGATTTTGGGTTCAAGCTGGTGAGCCTTGCTCAAACCATATGAGCCTGCACTCAAGCCGGTGACCTCGGGGTTTCGAACCTGGGTCCTTTGCATCCCAGTTGGATGCTCCATCCACTGCACCACCGCCTGGTCAGGCATGAGGCTCTTTTTATGGAAATCACAACCATGCTGCACTGAACACCTGGCTTTCCTGAATTCAAGATCTTCGCAAGATATTTACACAGTAAATCTGTGGGTTTAAGTTCCACATCATCCTCAGGTCACTTGCAGTCACCAAGGACTGAACAAGGTTTCTTCTTGTCCCTAGACTCAGGGACCCTCTGGTCTCCCCACTCTGTGCCTGTCCTGTGTCTCTCTAGCTGTGGCACTGTCTTCTCCTATCATACCTGGAATGGTTTTGGAGTGCAGCTTTTATCTTTCCAGGCAGTGTCTCTGCGGGGGGAGGGGGGGGAAGGCGAGCAGATAGCCTTCCGCGCCTTCCTTACTCTCTCGCTTTCTGTAGCAAAGCCCACCTCCGTCCACCCGTTACAAAAGCCACACTGCTCCCCTGGGGGTGCCCTGGAGAGAATCATCCGGTGTCTCTGTTTTAGGTGCTTCTCTTGTGAGGACAAGTCACTCCCAGCTGTTCTGCCTTCCCTGGGCCCTGCAGTTCTAATGGGTAATATAGTCTTAATTTATTACATCAAAAACAACGCTCCTACAAACCACTCTGAGACTTTCTCCTTAAAGGAGATTAGAGTCAGGACAATGAACTATATATTAAACATTGAAGGAAAATAAAGTAGGGTGATTTAGGATTTTAAATGTTTTATTTTCATGTTTTATCTTATTTAGTTATTAAGGTCCTGTACTAAAGCAACTATAACACGTTGTCTGCCCTCTGTTATACTGTACTTGGAGCGTGAGAGACTGTGGTGACATGAGAAATAGCAGCAAGACTAAAAGTATCCAATCCTGTGGGATAGAGTTAATAAAAAATGGTTTGAGTCATGAATGCAGCATTTAGTATTTAGTGTAGCTTGTGTAGAATGGAAAAGTAACAGTGCCTACCCAAGGATCACATGAGTAAGGGTATGGAGGACACACAGAACAGGGTCTGAAATTCAGAAGTCTCGGTCATTGTAACTCGTTTCATTTACTCCATCATCCTGCTCTGTTCCCACAACACCTCTGCAAGGGGGGCTGTGTTGTCTCCCTGTCATAGCAGGGACAGTGAGTGATGTGTTCATGCTTGCACAATTATAGAGCATCTGTGCTGCAGTTCCAGGTCTTTCTAATGCAAAAGAAAGTGGGGGTCTCTGGCTGGTTTGCTCAGTGGTAGAGCATCTGCCCGATGTGTGGAAGTCCCAGGTTTGATTCCCAACCAGGACACACAGGAGTAGCACCCATTTGCTTCTCCACCCTTGCCTCTCTCCTTTCTCTCTATCTCTCTCTTCCCCTCCTGCAGTCAAGTATCCATTGGAGCAAAGTTGGCACTGAGGACAGCTCCATGGCCTTCCACATCAGGTGCTAGAATGGCTGTGGTTGCAACGAAGCAAAGCCCTAGATGGGCAAAGCATCGCCCCCTACTGGGCATACCGGGTGTATCCTGGTTGGGCGTATGCGGGAGTCTGTCTCTGCCTCCTGATTCTCACTTCAAAAAAATACATACATACATACATACGTACGTACATACGTACATACATACATACATACATAAATAAAGCGGGGATCTTACTAGATGATGCTGCCATTGAATGGCCCTGGAGGATGAGAAACCAGAGGGAACCCACCCCGCCCATCCTCTATCTCTGGGGTTCAGACTTGGTGGAATGAGCATAGGGTGTAGAATTAGTGGATATTGTATTCCCAACAAAATTATTAGGAGAAAAGGGGAGGGCTTAGTAGATGGCTCTCCTACAGTCTTTAAAAAATGCAGTAGGGGTCAATGTATATACAGTTCATGGGGGGAATTAAATTACCATTTACAAGACTTTATTCTCTGGTTGTTATAAATTGTGACCTGCCTTTGGCACACAGTGCCTGCCTGTGCACACCCAAAATAAATATACCTTTTTAAAACCCGGATTAATACAGGTAATTGAATGAAAAATATGTTTTCTTCCTTAACAATGTAGAAAAATATTCATCCCAATTTTGAATGATCTCATGCTATGATTCACTGTACATCTGATTACCTCTAGATCTTCATTCATTTTTCATTTATTTGTTTCTTCTTTCCCTCTTCTCTTCATTCAGCAAACATTTGTTAAGTACTACTTGCCAGCCACCAGCAGATTCAGGTGAATTAGCGGGATCCTTGCCCTCCAGCAGCCCTGATTCCAGCTCCCAGCCCTCACCCCTCCACCACCCACACCCTACTCTAGAGCTTCCTCTTCCTTTTCTATTACCACATTTCTCAGTCTCATTCAGGCCTTTCGCTACCTCACTAGATTCTTGTAATAACTCCTAAGTGGTCACCTGCCTCAACTTTCTAAGCGTGGACATTATCATGTTCTATTCCCACTTAGAAACCCTTGATGGCTTCCCACTACCTAATGAATTGACTATAGACTCTTTTTGTGCCATTCAAAACTCTCCTCAGTCTGTTTTTAATTTGTGTCAACTTGTAAAATTGACCCCTTTTATTCTCTTTGCTGAATTCCAAAAGAAATACTATCTTACCAAATCTATGACTTTCTTCTCCTCTACTTTACCTGCACACATATTGCGGTTGCAGTACAGATGTTACCTCAGATCTCAGTCACATGTCCTCAACCAACAATCTAGCTTTTATTACCCTCTGTTGTATAGGTAATAGTTACTGGCAGTACTATGTGTTCGCTTCACCTATATTGCCTCCTTTAATCCTTATTATAAGTGTATAAGATGGATTATTAATTATCTCCATTTTATAGATGAGGAAACTGAGGCTTGAAGGCATATTGACAATACAGGATGATACAAAGATATGTCCCCAAATAGTCACCTCTCTCTATTTTTTTAAGTGAGAAGAAAAGAGATAGTGAGACAGATTCCCACATGTGCCTCCACTGGAATCCATCAAGCAACCCTGTCTGGGGCCAATGTTAGAGTACTGACCTATTTTTAGTACCTGAGGCTCATGTACCTCAGTGCCTGGGGCCATGCTCAAACCAATCCAGTTGCTGGCTGCATGAGGGGAAGAGACTGAGAAGGGGGAGGGAAGGGAGGAGAAGCAGATGGTCACTTCTCTTGTGTGCCCTGACTGGGAATCAAACTCAGGACATTCATGTACCAGGCCAATGCACTATCCACTGACCCACTGGCCAGAGTCACAGTCATTTCTCAGTGTAGATTCTCACCTTGGCTCTTGGAGCAGTAAGTTGTCCAAGGTCACATAACTAATAGTAATGAAGCAAAAGTCAGTAAAGACTGATTTAAATCAGAATTTTTTGATCACAGTCTAACACTCTAACCAGACTGTGAATGCCTGATTTAAGACATTGACCGTATCTAAATACCTAGTACACAGCAAAATAAACCGCATAAATAAGTGAAAATGGAGTGAGGTAAAGTGAAGGGATTCAAAGTTATAAAAAATGTCAGGAGATGTGGGAGAAGGGTTAAGGATCTATATAGCTCATTCTTGACCGAAGCAGTCTCTAAGTGGGATGATATTTTGCCATGTGAATGAGAATTCTGGGGCAAACTTACATGAGACTTCATTTCCCAATTTTCTTCTTAGCTGGTCAAAAGGCCAAGGTTTGAATTGTCTTTGAAAGATTGTGCTTGTTGCATCCCTGTGCTGACCTGTATTGTCACTACATGCCCCACAAGCCTTCTTTTCAGACCTTGCTCACAGCAAGCCCAGAGGAATCTAGGTGCAATATATGTCCTTGTGAATTTGCTCAACTTCTTAAGAGAGGATGAAAGTTAAACTGCTGAGAACCCCACCCTTCTCCCCCTAGTCTTTCATGAGGCCTAAAACTGGCAAAGTAACCTTGAGAAAGCTGAGGGAGATATCAAGAAAAAGAGAAGACAGTTGTTTTTCTTTGTAGAATAGATTAAGTAGAAATTGAATTTATATTAACAATAAGCAAAAACTTTACCAGCTTATAGGAACAGATGAGTTGCTTTCTGTTTCATTAGAAATAGCCAAGATAAATATTTTAAATAATAAAAAAGTGACAAAAAATTTTAAAAGGGTCTAAATAAGAACACATGCATTTGAGCCATGCCTTTGAAATGTTTCTGCAAATCATTGTTGTACTCAACCCTGGGGAATCTACAGAAAAGAGGAAATTTATACCACAGGAGAGAATAGAATGTGCCTTTTTCATGTAATGACATCAAAAGCATTAAATAGATTATTCAAACTGAGCCTTATTTTACTATAGCAGATAGTAAGTAATTTATCTAAGTTATGGGAGTATTGTTAGAAATTTATCATACAGAATGTACTATAGATCTTCTTTTAACCTTTTCATGTTTAAAGAATAAAGGTATTCCACTCTCCACTCTAGGTCCTTAAAGAAGGTCCAACAAGGTGTCATATGTTAGCAATTTCATTTGGAAAGAATCACTTTGAAAGAAAGAAGGATTGTATAAAGAATCACAGAGTTTAACATAAATGACTGCACGTGGTGTGTGAGGGAGGGTGTGGAGCAGAGAAGGAATGGGTATTGTTGGAGTTCTGAAGTGAGCGTGTGGAGAAGCCAATACAGCTATTTTTACTTAATGTTCAGAATTTTTTTTTTAATTCTTGAATTGAAGCAAGTAACAAACAAATTCTACCAGCATACTCTAAGGTTGAGCATCACTGTTTTTGATTTGGAAACAGAATAGCATAGTGGTTAAAAAAATCAAATTTGGAATCAGGCTACACTTATAAAATCATTATTTGTTTAAATATTTCTTACCATAAATATTTTTAACAATATAAGAAACTCTTTTATCTCAATAAAAAAATAAATTACCCAATACAAAAACAGATAATAAACACTGAACAGACACTTCACTTAGTAAGATGACCATATGGCAAATATGCACATGGAAAGATGGTCAACATCTCACTTATCAAAGAAACTGTAAAAACCACTAGAATGTTTCAGTTTAAAAGGACTACTCTGAAAATGAGAAGTACGTAGAATTCTTATAAACTGCTGGTAAGGACGTAAAATGGTACAACCATTTGGGAAATATTTTGACATTTTTCTGGGAAGTTCAACATAAACCTACCCAATTCCTGAGTCATTCTACTCCTAGGTATTTACCCAAGAGAAATGAAAGCACAAGTCCACATGTAGACTTATATTTAAATCTTTAAGGTAGCTTTATCTGTAATAGGCACAAACTGAAAATAACCAGTGTTCATCAAGTGGTGAATGGATAATGAATAATTGTGATATATCCACACAACAGAACAATAATCAGCAATGAAAAAATTAAACTGTTGATACATACAACCACATGAATAAATCTGAAAATAATTATGCTTATTGAAAGAAATCAAACCAAAAAAATGTTTTGTCTGTATAATTCGATTTATGTAAAATTCTGGAAAATGCAAATTAATGTATTAATGACATAAAGCATACAGTGTGGTTGCCTTTTGATAGTGGTAGGTGAGGTAGGGAGGAATGGGTTTTAAAGAGCAAGAGGAAACATTTAGGTATAAGGCAGTGGTTCTTAACCTGGGTTCTATCGAACCCTAGGGGTTTGATGAGTTGGTCTCAGGGGTTTGGAGAAGCCTCTGCTGTGGAGGCCAGAATAAAGTAATACCGTAATTTGTTGTGAGTTCATGCACTTTGTTGGTTTTGTTCTTTGAGCAAGGTGATGTTCATGCATGACTCATTTTGTGCACCAGTAAAAAAACATATACCTATGTCTTGAATTTGGAAAAAAAATCATATTTTATTTATCACTAAAGAAGGGTTCGGTGAATGCACATATGAAACTGGTGGGTTCAGTACCTCAAAAAAGGTTAAGAACCACTGGTATAAGGTATATGTTCATTATCTTGATTGTGATGATGATTTCACTCATGGTCAGAGTCAGGGGTGTGTGTGCCTCTCCCATGCACCACGCTGGGTCAGGAGCAGCACCTTCCATAAACTGAAGTCTCAGGTCAGGTGAGTTGTAGCCTTATTTATTTTTTAAACTGTCTTTTGATTGTTTTCTTTCCATCAATTCAACACTTGCTCTCACTGAAAATTTGAAGAAGAAATAAAAAAACAAAGAAAGAATTATACTGTGGCAAACTGTATTAGCTACTGTGCCAGCACTGATATCACCCTTGGCTCTAAGACTCACTCTGGCTACTACTAAGTATGATTGGAAGTGACACATTATTTTGAGACAATTTAAAGACATGCTGTCTCTCTATGCCTCCATTAATAATACATTGTTTTAATCATGACCATTTATAAACATATCTGTTTGATATCTGGCAATGTTTGTCCTAATCAGGCTGAAAATCTCTGTGCTACGACAATGAAATAAAAGGAGCTGGGCTGAGGTGTGACAAAAACAGCATCACTTGTACCTGAAATGGGCAAAGACATGGCTTTTCATTCTCTTCATTCCTTTCCTCTCCTTCTTTATTTCCTTCCTTTTTTTCCCAATGAATATTTGTCACATACCTATTATGTCAGGCACTGTACTCAGTATAAATATAAAATGGTGATAAAAAGACATGGTCGTAGCGCTGATGGAACTTACAGTCTATTGAAGAAAACAAAAGAGACATGCCAACAATTTGATAGGTTTTTACAATTCTGTATCCACATGAGTATAACCCAATCAAGATGCAGAGTGTTCCCATTACCCCAGGAAGCTTTTTATGTCCCAGCCAGCCGGTCAACACTCACTCCTCATAATTAATGATTGCTCTGACTTCTGCAATCGTAGATTAATTTTGCCTGTTCTTAAACATTATATGAACAGATACGTTCTCTTACATTACCTGCTAGTCTAGCAGTGTTATCTATTTTTCTTTTCAGCCGATGGGCCAGCCCCTGTGACACCAGAAACACCAAGCTCTGTCACTTCCCCTTTCAGCTTCCAAACTACAGCTCCACACACACAAGAAGATATATAGGTGCCCTCCGCAGGTCTCTAAGCTGAAGTCCCACCCCATTGCCTTTCTGTCTTGGCCTGGGGAAGTTGGCCCACTGTAGACTGGAAACTGTTCTGGGAGCCTGTGGTTAGACCCCACGTGCAACAGGAAATGTACAGGTTTTGAATCATTACCTGGACCTGCAGGGAGAGAGAAGCAGATGCCACCTGAAAGGGGCCTGATTGGAGAACATGTTTGCCGACAGTGTACCTGATTGGCATCTGCGGCCCTGCAGCCAGACCATCTGTTTTTGCTAACGCAGCCTCCGGTGAGGTGCATAATGAGATCAGGGTCAGGACTGTTTTGTTCAAGTCTGTGACTTCTGTGTGCCGCCTCCAGCGAGGTGAACCATTGGGGGCCGCTGCCAGGACCGTCAGGGTGGGGAAACTTCTCTGCCGAAATGTGTCAGGGAAAAAAAGATAATGGGCTTCTTTAGTGTCTTTCTGAGGGGATGTTAAGTATGGAGTGATGCAGAGCGAGAGCGGATTCGGGCAGAGAGAGGGCAAGCGGTGTGAGATTTGGTAGCTAAAAGTGGATGATTTCACTATGGGAAGAAAGAACTTTAAAAATAAGAAAAATCAAGATGGACTGACAGGAAAAGAGGAAGACAGAGACACGTCTTATGACTCCGGTGTTTCAGCATGTATACAAAAAAGCTCTTCTGCTCCCAACCTACTCCAGCTCATGCAGAGTATCTTTGTTTAAAATTCACTGAAATACTGCTTATTAGTCTAAATAGACTCAATACGCCTATGGATTTTATAATGATTCTCTCTTATTCTTGTGCCCCCCATCTCGAAACCCAGTTTTCAGGCCAAAACCTGGGCTAGATTCCTAGTACATTTAAACAATCTCTCGGCGTAAGCTTGGCTACAGATTCAGAGTCAATGATTTGACAAATTGCATGTTACTCTTGCCTTTTTACACTATATTGCATAAAATTTGCCTGTATGTGTATGTGTGTGTGTGTGTATATATATATGCCTGCAACTTAGAAATGTCCCTAAAGTGTCATGTTTGATAATAGAGCAGTATTTCTCAGCAGTTCTTAATATTTAACCTCTTTTGACAAACATAAAACACCCTACTCATATTATTTGAAGATTAATAACCAATTTGATACTGCCACTAAAAACAAAGCAAACTTTGGAGCATTCATGTCAAATCACATCCTGGTGTCTCTGGTACGTTGTTCCAAGTGGGTGTCCAACATTCACTCCCAGCCAGCCCAGAAGCTCCTGACTTGAGACTCAGTGGATTAATAAATGAGATGTCCAGTGTCAGGGTGTTCTCTACAATTTGCTTTTAAGGACTCCATGCTAGGTAAAACCTTTTTTTGTTGATTCTTTGCTGCCTTAATAAATATTATTTTGTCAAAAATTATATTCTGAACATGTACAGCTGTGATCTTTTTCTTAAAGTATGTGCTTACCATTCAGAATAATCATGACTGGAGAGGTTGACCCTATTGAAATCAAAATACCCAGCGTCTTCTTAATACTCCCCTCTCTCATAAGGTAATAGATACCTTATGAACTAATCTGCTGCATTTATGGTGTGGTTACAGAAGGGCTTCCTGACTCCATTGTTATAAGCTTTGAACATCTGCCCTTTTACACATTGCACATTATACTCAACTACCTTTTGTCAGAATTCAAACTTTTGCCCTTAGCTGATAAGCTTTTTTAGCTAGCACATAGTTGGCTCTTTTTGTTTAGCTTGTTTAGCTATGGTTTTCCTGTTATCTGGACATTTCAATGCTTTTTTGCCCTTAATATTCTATTAAAATAAGTGTGTAATAGGAAAAATTAGAGTGCTTACATCAGGATTAAACAGCACAGTACTTAGAAACTGAACCTAATTGAGATCATCATTAGATAAGCTGAAGCAGTGACTTTTTAACCTCAATTAGATGCCTAATGAATTAATCTGGCTGACTATATTAATTATGAAGAAGTGGAAAAAAATTAAAATTTAGAAATAAGTGAAATGTTGGAAATATGTGTTGAGGTATTATTAAGACTTTTATAATGCTTTGGTTTTATGCAAATAACCTACACACAAATGTACTAAGTTTTTCTTTAAACGCTGAGTGTCACTTTTTAAGTATGTTTTAAGGACACATTACATAACAAAGATGGGAATTGCTTGTATATCTTACTCTTTAAAGAGAGTCTAAGAAGCTACAACCTAAATTGTATGCTTGGTATGGGGCATCATTTGCATGACACATTATAAACAAGTAGATAATGTCATCACTATTTTTTCCCCATGTCAAGAGTGATATTCAATATATTTAGCAATTGATAAGTCAGTGCTATTTGTCCTATTAATTTGGAGAGAAAAAACTTCTTTGGGATGAAACTATGGTATATCTTACAAATCTCTTTACAGCCACTATACAATTATTGCATCTAGTAAATGCTTAATAAAGTCAGTAAAGAGTGCTAAGATAGTCTTGTGTTTGTATCTACCTGATAAGCATATTTCAAGTCAATCCTACACTCCAAGAATTTGTGATTTTTAACCTAGTCTCTATAAAACTTGAAATGTTTCTCTTCCTTTTACACAATTTGGCTTGTTAAGGGATCGGTGACTTCCTCTTTTTCTGGACTCCTAGACTCTTTTCTCATGACTCTCCCTCCATTACCATAGACTTTTTAAAAAATGTGGCTTGATTTATTAATGCTGAACAAAATTAAGTTTACACACAAATTTTTTTTTCCTTTTTATTAATTTTTTTGAGGTGATACTGGCTAACAAAATGATACAGGTTTCAGGTGCACGATTCCACAACAAATCATCTATGCACTGTACCGTGTGTTCATCACCCCAAGTCAAGTCTCCTTCTATCACCATTTATCCCCCTATTCATTGCCCCTTCCCCCCAGCAATCACGACACTGTTGTCTGTGTTACCACAGACTCTTGCATGTACTCTACATCCTGGGTTCTTAGCTCTTTCTAATCACAGTGTTGACATTGATCATTATGTCACCATCTCTAACCATGATTTCAGTTTCCAGAAGGTGTTATAATAGGAAGATCATGACCATTACATTATCTAGATAGAAGTGTGGTTACCAAAAGCAACTTATCAAATGGGAATACTAATTGTGATGGTTAAAATATGTATCAACTTGACTGGGCCATCAGATGCCCAAATATCTGGTCAAACATTATTCTGGATGTTTCCATGAGGGAGTATTTCAGTGAGTTTAATATTGAAAGCAATAGGTTGAGTAAAATAGACCACCATCCGTAGTACAGTGGGCCTTAGCCAATCTATTCAAGGTTTGAGTAGAACAAATGATAAGCTGGGACATCAGATTTTTCTTGGCTTTGAACTGGGTACAAAAACCTTGGCTTTTCTTGGGTCTCAAGCTTGCTGGCCTTCAGAATAAAATGACACTCTTGGCTCTCCTGGGTCTCCAACTTTGATTGCAGCTGTTGGGACTTCTTAGGTTCAATAATTTAATCCCTTCTAATGAATCTCTTTATATATAATATGCATACTACTGGTTCTATTTTTTTTCTGGAGAACTCTAATACACTACTATTAGTTAACAAATAGAAACTTTATGTACCAATGTTTTTGAGTTTTGGGTGGTATATACCCAGTAGAGGGATTGCTGGGTCATATGGTAGTTCTATTCTTAATTTTTTGAGGAACCACCATACTTTCTTCCATAACGATTGTACTACTTTACATTCCCACCAACAGTGGATGAGGGTTCCTTTTTCTCCACAGCTTCTCCAACACTTGTTGTTACCTGTCTTGTTGATAATAGCTAATCTAACAGGTGTGAGATGGTATTTCATTGTAGTTTTGATTTGCATTTCTCTAATAGCTAGTGAAGATGAGCATCTTTTCATATATCTTTTGGCCATTTGTATTTCTTCCTGGGAGAAGTATCTGCTCATATCCTCTTTCCATTTTTTTATTGGATTGTTTGCTTGTTTGTTATTGAGTTTTGTGAGTTCTTTGTATATTTTGTATATTAGGCCCTTATCTGAGATGTTGTTTGAAAATATCATCTCCCATTTAGTTGGCTGTCTGTTTGTTTTATTGTCAGTTTCTTTTGCTGTGCAAAAGCTTCTTAGTCTGATGTAGTCCCATTCATTTATCTTTGCCTTCACTTCCCTTGCCATTGAAATCAAATTCATAAAATGATATTTATGGCCAAGGTCCATGAATTTAGTACCTATGTTTTCTTCTATGTAATTTATTATTCACAGTGACAAAAAACATGGAAACAACCATAAAGCACTTCAATAGAAGATTGGATAACGAAAATGTGATACATATATACTATGGAATACTACTCAGCCGTAAGAAATGATGACATAGGATCATTTACAACAACATGGATAGACCTTGATAACATTCTACTAAGTGAAATAAGTGAATCAGAAAAAACTAAGAACTGTATGATTCCATACATAGGTGGGACACAAAATTGAGATTCATGGACATGGATAAGAGTGCAGTGGTTACCAGGGGGAGGGGAAGGGAGGAGAGAGAATGGATGAGGGGAGATGAGGGGCATAGAGAAAACCAAATAAAAGGTATGGAGGACAATTTCACTTTGGATGATGGGTATACAAGATAATCAAATGTCAAAATGATCTGGAGTTGTTTTCTCTAAATATATGTACTCTAATTGATCAATGTCACTCCATTAAAATTAACTGTCTAAATAAAATTTAAAAAAGAAATTAAAAATGAAAAGATTTTCAAACCACAAAAACCCCAATAACAACAAAAACAAAAAATCAAATAGAAAGTATCCACAAATCTGAAACTTGGAAATGATAAAATCATTTTATTTACATTAGAAGTCATTTCTAAAGTTATGACCTGTTCCCCTTGCTACTGCAGCCACACGCACTGGGCATGGCCACTAACTGGTTTCTGGCAGCAAAAATTTAACCCAGGAGCCTTCAATATGTGGAGAAGCCTCATGATTTTACTCCATGATGTCACAGAGAGCAATATAAATAATGTAGGAACCCCAGAAGTGTAGCTGAATTCAGTCGCTCACACCTTTTGATCAGAAAGCTACATTCCTTGTCTGGGCGAGCAGATCATCTGGGCTGGAGCTTCCCTGGGAGTGATCAGGAAATCCACTTATTGGGATCTCCTGCAGTAGGGATCCCTCAGATGACTGTATGACATTAATGCATTACTCATTTTTACCAGAAAAGGAAATTGGCACTATGTGAGAGAAAGACACTTGTAGACAAGTAGAATTTTCAAAGAAGAAGCTTGAACATATCAACTTTTACAATTCTAAGGATTAACTTCACATTTTAAAATGTACTGACCCTCATTTTTAGTCTTTCTAGTCACATAAGTTATGTATTTTGTGTGACTACCGTGAAAGAATACATTTCAGAGTCATCAGTAGCTATAGAACTGTGTCCTTCTCCAGTTTCTTACGTCAGGCTAATACCTCTTACAGTAAATGTTTGTTAACCTCAATTTGAGATATTAGTTTTATCTTTGATTTATTCTTTTCATTAACTGATTTCAGTAGTTATCAGTATCATTGATTTTTTTTTTCCTTCTAAATGACTCCTTAGTGTATCTTTTTATTCCATTACACTCTGTAATGAGTAATGGTGGCTAAAGGATTTGGAAATGTCTAGACAAGTAAATCCTGAGGATAAAATGATAAGGCCGAAGACCATAATCTATGTGGGAGGTAAATGCCGAGATTTGGCTAGTAAATGCCTATAACCAATCACACAGGCAGATACTCATTCTAGAATATTTTAAGTAGGGAAGCTAAAGCTTCAGATCAGAGCTTCTGGAATCATAACCAACCCTGATTTTTGTCAGAATAATAACCAACCCCAATTCTGTCATTTCCCAAGTTACTTCCATCTCAAAGCATTTTCTGAAATTCTACAAACAGAAATCTATAAATAAAATGAAGTGAAACAGAAGAAATCTTACTCAAACACAAAGGTGGCTAATGACACAAACCATCTATTATGTCTGATACAGCATCCAGCACAGAGTGGTTAGACAGAGTTAGGACTCAATATATGCTCTTTTTGTGTGTGTAGTTATATATACACCCGTTCTCATTTTAAAGTCATGTAGGCCTGATATTGTGTGCTCATGACTTTATGAAAACCATTTCCAGGACTGATTGGTTTTTACTGAACTCAACTGAAAACCCAAATATTCAACTGGTATATATATATATATATATAGAAAAATAAGCCTGCACACAAACAGCTGTTTGATATAGCTGTTGAAAAGTTATTCCTAAATTTAAAAAATGCCACTTCAGCTTTATCTAATTGTCATGAAGTCCAAAGCTCTATGAAGCACCCAAATTTAATTTACAGTATTAGTATATGAAACTGGCAATGTGTCAAGGATGCTCATTAATTAACCTGATTTGTCAAACCAAGCATTGGCTCTGAGTGATAGTCTTCGACAATAACCATAAAGATTGCAAAAAGAAACCTAGCCCTGTGATCTGCCCTATGTCAGAAAAAGCTCGAATGGAACCCACTTTCATTATAATAGTGTACATGTCCTCCCTCCCATTTAATTCTTCAAATTTACTCAGACATAAATGGAATTTAGAAAGATTCACAAGATATCTAAATTCTTCATTACTTTTCTTTCATCTCTTGTTTGTACTTCAAATAATTCAAAAAATGAATTTAATTAAAAAGTTTGACACAGCTTTGGTTGTCACTAAACAACTCAAATATCAATCATTTGGAAATGGGATACTCTTAGATGAATAAACAGGCTGATATTTAAGAATTTGATGACTGCAAATTCCAAGATGTGAATCTAACAATGACTCATTCTCAAGTGGTAAAAATTCATTATCTTCAATGAAACACTGAAATAATGCATATTAAACTAAGCAGAGGAGCAACAGATGGACGTTGAAATAATTTCTTTTGTCATCTAAATGCTTTGAGAGAATTAATGCCTTACCATTGATACTTAGTCTATTTAGAGGCACAAAGTTAAATGAAACATAGTTTTTAATTTGAAATGATTGCCTATTCTATGAATACCAAATGATGTTTAAGCAGCAGATGGGATGTGAAACAGCTATTATATACGAGAGATATAGCACAAATTTCATATTCTAATGGTTTAGATTTTCATTTTATTATTTGCTATTTTATGATAATCTCATTTTCTTTTTCAATCAAATCCTATCACCAAATATTGAAATTATGTAGAGAAATTTTAGCTGAGACAGTTAATCCAAATAAATCCAAGGAAAGAGATACATAAAAAGTGTTTTTTGCTTTATCAGCTTTTCCAAAAACAAACATGGTTTCAGAACTATAGGCTGTGTCAGTACCTTGTAATGGTGGTGAAGGTGGTGGTGGGGATGTAGGAGTGTGTGTGTGCGTTTGTGTGACGAATTCAGCATGTTTATTTTAGGAACCTTATAATGTATTAGGCAGAGGTAGTGTGTCTATTTTCAAAGCATTCAGTGAAAGAAAGAGAACATTGGGGAACAATTTTTTTTTTTCATTTTCTGCTGCCTGAGGTTTTAGAACTTTTTCTATATACTTATGAATTGCTGATTTCAAATATGCAAACTGTTTCTTGGTGCATGCTCTAGTTTTTACGCAATTTTAATTTCTTTTTGTTACAGTTAATGGCATGCATTGGTTTTTAAATTGGAATTAAAGGGCAACAACTCTTGGATTGAACATAACCACAAGGCAATTAATGTTTTACAAACATTACTTTTACATAATTGTAGTTGTTTTTAAATGTAAAAAAATATTATCTGATAAAAAACACCCTCTTATTTTGTTTTAAGATTGAATCATGGCTTCTTTGAGTAGGCATAAATGTAAGAATAATCCTGACACCTTCTGTTATATTTGTGGCTGTTACACACTTCAACGTCAAAGGCGCAATATTTCATCATTTGTGACACATGTATATATTGCCTATTTTCAAGTTCCCCTTGGTGATCAAGACAAGAATTGGGCTCCTCATATTGTGTGTCATAATTGTGAGGAAATGCTTTGTGACTGGACGAAAGAAAATGCAAAGGAATGCCTTTTTGTATTCCCATGGTTTGGCTTGAACTTAAGGACCACAGCAGTGACTGTTATTTCTGTCTGATCCATACAAAGGGCACCAGCAGGAAAAAATGGCATATGATTGCATATCCTAATATTCCTTCAGCAATACAACCTATCCCACACACAGACAACTCCCAGTTCAAGTTTTCAATGGTTTGATTTCTTCTACGGACGAAGAAAGTGAACATGGTGATCAAGTGTATTTTGATAGGATACATGAGAAAATGGCTGTAGAATCTGAAGGGTCTTCTTCTGATGCCAAACAGTCATTAACCCCTCAGCAGTTTAGCCAACCCAAATTGAATGACTTAGTAAGAGATTTGGGCCTATCAAAGAAAGCAGCTGAGTTCTTAGCCTCCAGGCTTCAAGAAAAGAATAGACCTCACTGTTCAGCTAAAGTATCCCATTTCAGGAAGCGTGAACAAATTTTTGTGGACTTTTTTCCGAAGACAAACACTTTGTTTACTGTCATGATATCAGTCGTCTTCTCAGCCAGATAGGTGTTACCACTTACAGTTCAACAGAACAGCAGCTATTTCTTGACAGCTCTAGACAAAGTCTGAAATGTGTTCTCCTACACAACGGTAATGTTTGTGCAGCGTTTCCAATTGGTTATTCAACTCATTTGTGAGATTATAATGACATAAAAATTGTCCTCAACTTACTGAAGTATGAGAAGTATAACTGGATCATTTGTGTGGATCTTAAAATGGTCAATTTTATGCTAGGACAACAGAGAACAGAGAGGTTTTACAAAGTATCGTTGCTTTCTGTGTTTGTGGGACAGCCGAGCTCGGGAGGAACACTGGACACAGAAGGAGTGGCTGAAACATAGTTGGACTTCATGTTACTTGTTACTTTCCATTCTTATGGTTAACCTCTCTCCCATGTCCCTCCAACCACATAGAAAAGGTTGGGGGTGAAGAAAAGAAGGGGAATTGTTTAATCATGTTTAGGGAAAGACCTATATTTTTAATTACTTACATTTCTACAATATGGTCATTTAAACTCAGAAGGTCGCTATAAGTAGGGTACCCTGGAGACATAGTTTGGGGTTTGCTCTCACCAGCCCATCCTATGTTGAGAGGGCTGGTTGAGCACTTTCCTCCCTTGTTCCGAGTTCAGTGACCCCACAGTGGTAGCTGCTGTGGTGGGGGTATTTATACCCCAGAGGGAATTGTACATTATAAATTTTTTTCTCTCCAGAGAGTGAGCTTCCACCATACCGCCATACCTTCTTCAGCCTAACTGTAGCCAAAAGGCTACAGCAAAGATACACAGAACAGTATTGCCTTTGGAAACATGATGGTCTAGCTTTCTGAATGACTACTACTTACTGGAAAAATAAATTGAATACCAGAAAGAATAAAATAATTTGTTTAAGGTCAGATGAACAGCACTGACAAGGATAAATTAGGTTAAAAAAAAAAGAAAAAAGAGTTGAAAGGCAATGTTATAGTCATAATAGAGGTTATAAACATAACCAATCTGTACTGCAGAGGAGTCTGGTGGCTGAGGGTGTGGGGGTGCTGGGTGAGAACTGCTGTAGGGTCAGCAGATGAGGTCTTTCAGACTCTGGGAGTGGACAAGGCCTGCTCTCTGCCAGGTCCAGAGCCCCGACTGGAGCTACAACTTCTTTAAGAAGAAAGCCCTGGCTCCCTCTCTTCTTTCACTCTCCTTGAAGGTACACCTATCAGCTGCATCTTTCTCCCAAGTGTCCTTGGCACCAGGAGGTTTTTCCCTCCTTTCTCAGAAGACAAGAGCAGCTTTAACACAGTGTTTCCGTGAAAAGAACAAGATTGCATTGGGAACGCTGTTCACTTCCAGCTAAAAAAAGAACAGCTTGTAGACTGTACACCAGGAACCACAATGTCAGATCGGAGTTCCAGGAGTGGGAAGCTTCCGCAGCCAGAGTGCCCACTGAGCTAGATGGGAGGAAGTGACACGGTTCTGCATCAGCAGAAAATTGGGCTATATTTTGGGGTCTGGCAGCAGAAGTGTTGCTGTAAATAAAGATAAGTGTTTTCAGGGAGGCAGTATTGTTCCGAAAAGCAATGACATTAGTGTGTTTTGTGCTTCTGCTCTCAACGGGCCTTGACTCTGTCCATCACTGATCACAGCAGTATTATCAGTTGTGCCAGGAAGTCTTTGGGGTTCAGTGAATCTCTCTGAGCGGGCATACGAAGTAACACATTTCTCCAAGCACAACTCAGCTGCAGATAAAACCACGTTGGGAAGCGTGAAGCCTCATGTTATTCAATATCCTTCTGATATGTATGTTTTCCTCTATATCTTAAAATTTTCAGATCCTTAAAGTCACCCAGAAAATTTCTCTAAACTATTCCCTCCTCCTCTTTCTCCCTAATTCCCTGGCTGGGATTGCAGAACGCAGGGTGTTCTTATTAGGTGAAGCCTCTTATGTTCAGGTTTCCTTACAGGAGAAAGTAGGAGGAAGACATCAAGGGAAGCAGGGAACAGAGTCTGAAAGACCAGTTTGGGGAGGGGTGGTGATTGTGGGCTAGTTGTTTTTAGAAATAAGGCTATTTTAGGAATGTAGAATTAGCCCCCAAGTATTACAAGAACATTTGCTGCTGTGGGTCCATGTCATTGGGACAGCTGGCTCATCCTCTTTCTCTGAGTCATTGGTGACAAGTCTGAACATCTTCCTTAGCAGGAGACTTGAGAGGTGAGGAGAAGAGAGAGAAGAGCCCGCCTCCTCCTCTCTGTGTGATCTAGGCCTGGGGTGAGACGTCAGGTTTATGGAAAGGAGCCCACTTTTTCTTAGCAAAAGGTCTTGGGTCAGAAAGGAAAAAGCTTAATTATTACAGTATAAACTCTGTCGGATTCACAGTAACTTAAGACAGGAAGAGGACTCTTGGCCTTGCAGCCTGTCCTAGGATAGCTACCGTCAGCCATTGGGGGCGTTGCCTAGGTGATGGGGTTCACTGGAGTCTGTTATTTCTAGTTTGTTTTATAGCCACCCTATGGGGTAACGTCAAAATCACTCTCCCAATCAGATTTTCAACAGAGAACATAGTTAAATGTTTTTTCTCTCTGCATTCTATGCACCAATAGGGGCAGGTGTGGATAGGGGCGTGGGTGGCTAGGGCGAAGAATAAAGAATTGCAACAGAAAATCTCTATGGAATACTAATGAGTAAGGAACAACTTGCAGAAGGAGAAGGAAGCTGTGGAGCGCCCAGGACATTGTTATCTGTGCAGTTTCTTCACACATACCTGCAAGCCCCAATGGTGATGAGCTGTTTCTCTAGCCTGCCGACTCCAAAATAAGAACTAGGAAGAAAGGAAAAAAGGGAGAGGAAAAGGGAGGGGGCAGAAAAAGAGGGAGGGAGGGAAGGAGGAAGTAGGGGAGGAAGGGAAGGAGAAAAGAAAAGAAAAAAGAGGAAAACAAGCTCTTGTTGTTTGGTTTGTTTTCAACTCTTGAACAGAAAATATCACAGTGTCCACCTAAAATCTTTAGACAAAATCAGAAGTTAGAAACCACAGCTCCTCTGAGTATAATCATTTCTCCATCTAAAAAGAGAACTTGCATTTTAGTATTTCTCGACTTCCTACCACAGTGAATAGGTAATTGCCCTGCTCTCGCTGTGCGGTTCACCCCACAACATGGACCGCAGCGCAGACCCGCAGTTCCCAGGGCTGAGTCAGGTCAGCCCGCGCGAAGACCTTCTGTGGTAGATTTTTTATGAGCAGAAAAGATATTTCTATAGCGAAATCATAGGGCTTCACGCCCCATGCCGCTATTTTATCACAATCTTCCTTCACCAATATTTATTTTGTGTTAGCTTTATTAATTTAGGGGGAAACAGTAATTTCGTGCAGTTGACCCTCATGTGGGAAAACGGTAGATAGGAAATGAGATTTGAGATGAGGCAGAGTCCAAATGCCAGGCTAAGAAATTTGGAATTTAGATTAGAATCTTTATTTTTCACCTTTTCATCTACCTTTTCTTCCACAAATATTTTCTGATGTCCCATTACTATATTACCAAGAAAATTTGGGTCCCAGGTAGAGTCTTTGAAAGGGAGAGAAAGTAAACCAAAGGGAGAGTGATCCTTTGTGTGGACGTATTTCCCCAAGTATATGACACACCCTTTTCTGAAAAATTTGGGATCTAAAACCTGGGTGCATCTTATTATACAGTGATTATAGATTTTTTTTACTTGCATTTGACAGTGATGAGGAGTTGTATAAATGGTATGATGAATAAAACTTGAGTTCAATAACTTTATGTAATACATTTTTAAAAAAAATTTCGGACCCCCAAATTAAGGTGCATCTTATACAGGGAGCATCTTATACATGGGGAAATATGGTAAATGTTAAGGATAGGCTCATTGGGATAAAGAAGTGGGTGGAGTCTTGAATAGAGTGTTAGATTTGAATTCTAAATTAGACAAGTGTTGGTCCTTAAAGGAAATTTTAATATTGCTTTTTTTTTTCTTTTTTGTAAATCCAAACACTGAATTGCCTCACCTTCCCTCCAAAAGCTTTCAGTCAAAGATCAGAAAAGTTCAAACACAGGGACAGTGGTAAAGAACCTGGTTTAGAGACACTGCCAAATGACCTGCATATAAAACCAGAGGATGCTGTCAGCACCAGCATGGGTTTAAGGGCCAAAGGGAGATTCATTCAATAGTAAGTCAGGATGATGCAATGAAACCAAAATTTGGCTATAAATTGGTAAGCTTACAGTACAACTTCGGTTATTTTTAATTCCCCATTTGTTAAAAATAATCTGATATAATTCTTAATATAACCCACAATACAAAGAAGGGTTTTTGAATGACCCAGTGGCTAGCATTGTTTTCATAAGCAAAGACAATCACATTATTTCAAGGTTTATTCTCTCTAGTCTCTTCTATTTTTTTTTTTTTTGAGTGTTTATTGTTTTACTATTGTGTGTCTGAGTGAGGTTTGTTTTTATTTTTTGCTCAAATCTTGGCATGTTCCTTCAATCTATGGACTCAGGTTTTTCATAAAATTTGAAACTTTCTTAGCTTAATTATTTCTTTGAATATTACCACTATTTCAATTTTTTTTAATTGACTTCTTCAGGAGCTTCAATATATACTGGTGTGTACTTGTACACACACACACACACACACACACACACACGCGCGCGCGCGTGCCTTTAACTTTTTCATTACATTTTCTTAATTTTTTAACTTTTCTTTCACAGTTTTATCTCTATCTCAGGATTAACTTTTTTCTCTTTCTCTTTTTTAAATCAGTGCCCTGATTTGATAGAAAATGTCCAATTTCATTTTATGGGTGACAGAAATCTGCTAGAATCCAGTTCATGTGTGGATGAGCCCTACAGGGTGCTGGATTTACACAGGTAGCTCAGCTTCGTGGCACCAACAAGCATGGCACACACGCCCCTACCTGGGTGGGCATGATCGTGTAGGCCTAACGCCCCTGTTGTGTCTCGGCTCTCATCCCACTTCCTTCTCTGGCTTTGAGTTTCTTCTTCATTTTTGGCACCTGGAAATTTCCCTTTCTTGGTTTAGACCTCAGCACTACATTTATTTAGGCAAGGAATTATATTTTATTCAGAATCATTACAAGTTTGAACATTATTTTATCTTCCCAAATTATCCCAAATGTCCTCTAATGATATAATCTTTAGATACTGAAACATTGAAAATAACTTTGAAGACTGTGTTTGTTTGTTACACACCTTGACTTAAGGAGTCACTCCTCAAAATCACTATGTCAGTTTAGTGCCTAAATCTCTGCACTTTTCTAAAAATGTGCTCTTACTTGTCACTGGGAAAAAGTAACCCAAAAAACCTGTGTGTGGATGAAAATTCTGTGTCTCTTACGTGATATTCTATAAGGCACTTTTTTTATTTGATAGTACTTTCAAAGCCATTTTTAAAAAATCTGACAAAGAAAAGGAGGTCGTTTTAAATTTTTTGTCTGAATGGAAATGAAAAGGGAGGGGCCTGCACAGCGAGAAAACATGGTAGACAGAAAGGGAATAACATCAGCATTCCCAGCGTGAGAAGAGGAGGGGGCCCATGAGAATGACTGAGGGGGAATTTCACTGGGGTAGAAGAAGAGCCACAACACAGTGAACACGTGGCATATAGAAGAGAGACTTTGCAGACACAATGGTCAGTGAGGCCAAACGCTGAAAAAAAAAAGAGGAAATTTTAAGCTTTTTCAACTTGAGAGCCACTGGTGACTTTGGAAGAGTAGTCATTGCAGTGTTGGGGTCTTTTCAGATGTAATGCATTAATAAATAAATGAAAAAGTAAGAATGTATCTAGTGAGCATATGTAGCTCTTAAAGTAAGCCTGACTTGAAAGAAAAAGGAAGAGAGGATTATTAGCTATAGTATAATATGGACTTTAATTGCTTTGGGGAATTGGGCAGAGTGTTAATGGAAAAGAAAAATTTTAGGCTTGAAGGTAAAGAAAAAATTGAGATGGAAAAGCTGAAGATACAGAAGAGAGGATTACCAATGAGGCAACTACCGTGGGAGGCATTATACCTGAAAGAGAAAATGCTCAATAAATATTTGAATGGATAAAAAAAATGTTAGGTATTTTAACACCAGGAAAGTGAGGAAGGTATGGAGAGAGGTGGAGAAATACTATGTTTATCAGCTCACTTGCATTTAGCTTCAAGTGTGGAACTTGCTATTCTCACTAGCAGAGCCCAGAGATGGGTTAATCCTAAAGCTGATTAATTCAAAAGCTCAATGACATCACTAGGGGCTTTGGTGTTGGGTTTGTGGCAAAAACAAAAATTATACTCAAACTCCTTGCATTTTTAATTCATAGAGATATACTTGGGGTAGGACAAATGGAGACCAATTTCAGCTTTCATTCTGATAGTGATGTCAAACGTGCCTTAGATGAGTGACTCTCATAGGTTTCTTAATAATAGACACTGGATAAAACAGCCTTATTACCTACCATCCCAGGTAAGTCACTTCACCAAAAGGAACAGAGCAGAATGTCCCATTACTTCAGAATTTCAAAAATTAATTTGCTTGGAGAAAATCGGACATTACTAAAAGCATATGCAACATTTCCCACTTAAAAGTATAATTGAAATATTTACTTTCTGAAACACATTTGATTATTAAAATCTCCACTGCTAAGCAAAGTCAACACACTCAGAACCCTTTCTGTCTGCATATACTCTGCTTGAGTGCTAAAGACAAACATTAAATTTGGAGAGGCTCTCTTTTTCCAATTTAATAGAGAATTTCTTTTTCCTTTTTACATAATTGAAAATAAAGATCGATGAATCATGTCTTCTGATGAACACCCATGTCAGAGATTTTTGCCCTGACCTTGGAAAGTTTGCATGGTCTTAATGAAGCTAATATAAACATGTACTATTTTTTAGAAAACAAAGGTTTTGCCTAATGAAATGTAGGAAATTAGCCATTAGACAACTTCCAAATCTTTGATTTACAAACTTGACTGCAACAAATTATAAAAAATGTTTAAAATTTCCAACTCCTTTTGGAAACACTGAGTGCATAGGCAGCACACAAAGTCTTCTGACAAATGCTGATGTGAATGCACTACGAGAGCAGTTGCCCTTCTTCCTTGGCACCTGATGACATTACAGATGTGACTTGAGAGCAAACTCAGAGATCAGTTTTCTTATTCATAAAGCTTTCTGTTTCAAACACACTGGATAGAGACTGAATGCAGGACTTGGTGCCAGAATAGCTGTCAATCAGAGAATGCTGCACGTTTGGGAATCAGGTCTTCCTAGGAAGAGCTGGGTTCAGTTCACATTTTGATTACTTGTCAAGACAAAGTCATCTTGGTTCAGTCCAAACCCCAAACTTTCACATCCAATCCAAGTTACCAATGTAGTATATAGGAATGATCCTAAGATTAGAGGACAACAGTATTAATGTCAACAGGTACTGAGTGATTATCATGTGCAAGCCACTGTTCTAGATGCTTTTGGTCAACTCAAGTACTCCTCACAGTGACCAAAGCCAAGATTTGAAAACCATAAAGTCATCAGAAAGACCATAAAATCATAATTCCTGAAGTGTATTCAGCACCTTCCAAAAGCTTAAACACTGTCACATGCTTTGTACACATTACACCATTTAATCCTCAATTAAATATTTAGTTGCAAACAACAGATGCTAACTCTGAATAAGTTAATAGAAAATGGTGTTATTAAAGAGGTCTACCTTTTTTATACTGCAGAGCTATTTAGAGGACTAGAGAAATAGGCTCAAGACTGAACTACCTAAAACGATACTCACACCACATAAACTTTTTAAGAGAAAAATCACAGCTGCTGCTACCAAAAGCTAGATTTTGATTCTTGTCATCATCTCTGCTAGAAATAACCTTTACAGCAGATGCTTGTACCACTGATGTTATGTCCATTTCTGCTTCATGAAACTTCAGCCACCACTACTAATGTTGCAACTCCTGTTCTTTAGAAAATGGGAAGACATCGGAGAGCCAACATCATTTCACTCTACCCTTGCTGCAAAGATGTTTAGAAAAATAACTATCTAGCATTTCAGCTCCTACTTGAGGAGACAGGTTTTATTTCCTACCAATTTATTAAACCCATAAAGAAGTTCTGAGAAATGACACATGTCTACTCTGTAATTTTGCAAGAAAAGTTGTATTATCCTCATCTTACTTGATCATGGGACTAAGATCCATAGATGCTAACTGTCTTATATTGGATTCTTGCAAACAAATTATATGACAGAAAATTTTGTGGAGAAGGATTATGAGAGAGTGCTTTCAGGAGTTTTATATCTGGGGAAATTAGAAAAGAATTGGGCTGAAGGAAAAACTAGCCTTCCATTTCATGACAACTGAGTCTTCAACCCTATGTATATATGGAGAACACCACTGTTGGGTGACAACCAATTGCACAGAATTAGGGCAAGGGGGCTAAACCTTGTATCTCTGGATAAGCCAGTTTCTGGTTATGGATGCCTCTTGGATGGGGTAACACCTCAAATGAGGTAGTTCCTGAAAGGGAACAGATTACTGTCATTTTATTTTTGTAATGGCGATGAAATAATCAATTTCATACTAATTCCCACCAACATATTATTAGAGAAACAGTGGTATTCATCACTCTTCCTATGGTAAAATGTACATGAGGCATATTTGAATATTTTTAAAACATAACACTTGAAACTAAAGATGGACTATTTCAAATGTGGTTGAGGAGTGCAGAAATCAGAGCGCATGCACACTGTTATGAGAGCATAATGTAAAATGGTACAGGTGCTTTGGAAAGGTTGGCATTTTCTCATATATCACACCAGGTGGTGCTTTTCTGTCTCCTTCTCCTTCAGCAATTCTAAGTGTTCTGTATTATTTAAATCGGTTTTTGCTAAAATACTTAGGGTAATATTAGTTCCATGCACTGATTCCTGACTGATAAGACCAGTAACACCTAAAACAAGTTGATTACATTCCTTCTTCACTTAAACCACTTTGTTTAGTTTTAGGTGTTATGCAGTGAGGAAAACTGACCATTGAAGCCAGTCAGATGGAGGGGACTCAGGTGGCAGAAACTTAAAACTATGCTAGCTGAACGAAAGTCGAAGATACTCGACGATATTTACGAGGAGCATAATGACTGTTTTCAAATAATTTAAGCAACCTGTGTAGAAGAACTCTGTAGTGCATAAGAATAAGTAGGACAATTTTTGGGAACAATATAAGGAAGAAAGTTCTGGTAGTCAACTTGCCTTTCCAAGTATTTAGATTCCCACTGTAGAAGGATTTAAATCAGAGAGGGTGGATGACCATTTGGTGAAAAGGTCATAGGGGAGATTCAAGGATTTGAAAGTGAGCAAGTGTTGGACCTGATGGTCTTCAAGTGGAGGTAGCAAACCAGAAGCCATGGCTAAATCTAGTCTACATGATGCTACAAAATAGATGGATTTAGCTGTCAGTAGTTATGATTCAAGATTAATGTCAAGGTTCACAAAAGAAATCTTAAATGTCAGGTTTTCTTGGAGGGAAAAAACAGAAAACAAAGAAACATTGAGCCAGCATTCCTTCCCACTTGGTAATGACTGGTGTTACCAGGAAAAGATTGCTTTCTCTAGACAGAGCAAGCACCTTATACTTAACCACAGTTCCAGTACTCTTAACTGTTTTCACTTCAGCTCACTTCTTTTGTTTATGCTACCAGGCTAGAAACTGCATTTATCATCTTTGGATCCCTGAACCTAAGAGTCTTTGATTCTTTGATACCATAATTCGAAGTCCAGTTTAAATCTTCTCTATGAGGAAGATACTCCTACTCATTTCAGCTAAAAGCTCTTTCTTCCCAGAGATCCTTTAGCTCACAAGTCATTGACCACAACTTTGACTTTTATCTTGAAACTCTCCAGTACTTTAGTTAGATGCTTAACATCGGGGTCTCAGATAGAAGGGTCTCCATATAGATTGATTCAGCAAATGTCCTGCATTGACTGTTAATGCTGCCCTTTGACAACCTGATTAATTTCTCTACAGCTGAAGAATAGCCTTTTCTACACATGGGAAACACTTGCCTGCTTTCATTTTACACTGTAAAGTTTATTTTTGAAATTGAGTTTTATTTCCCCCTGGAATTCTGGAATATTAAAAGAAGTATGAAGGAATAATTTAAATCACAGACTATGAAACATCATAGTTGTTAGTTATCTTACTAGGCATCATCAGAATATATATTGGTCATTTAAACATATAAATTGTTTTCTTTCCTTCATAGAGAAATTAAGACTTAAGACTGCCTCATTCCTTTATACCTAAATTTACATTTGAATTTGTGATTGCAAGTCAATTTCAATATCACTGTATTAGATATTATTTTCTCAAATCACTCTTTTATACTTTTTTTGCAGGTGAACAGCTTGTTGTCTTTGACTTAATAGGGACTATTGAGAATAATGGTACTAATTTAATGCTTGGTAATACTCTTTATATCACTAATGTAGTATCTATATAGTTACTGCATGTCAACTTTTTCCAAAATATATTCCACAGAATACTAGTTTCTTGAAATACCCTAAAACCACTTCATTAAAAAATAGGTAACAAACTTTCATGATGGCATATCCAAAATAGAATGAATCATAGTATTTTCTTGAAGCTATTAAAGTTTCTTTAACATGGTTTAAGAACTTGTGCTTCTAGAGATGTAATATTCAACCATGCTTTTTAAAAACTATGCAGCTTAAGAAAGTTTAGTTCCTGAGGGGGTGTGGAAGATTGGAGGGATTGAGAAATAAAGGACAAAAATAAAATAGAGAGAAACTCACGGACATGAACAACATTGTGGTGATTGCTGGCCGGGGTTGGGGAGTTGGAGGAGGTTACAGGGGGTGTAAATGGTGAGGGACAAAGACTTGACTTGGAGTGTTGAACACACTATATAGTGTGCAGAGATGTGTTGTAGAATTGAGCACCTGAAATTTGTATAATTATGTTAATTGAGGTCCTTCCAATAAATTAAATTTAAAATATAGTAAAATAAATAAATCTTGACTCTACCAAGATTTGGCTGTGATATTTGAAAAAAATATTTTTGCTCCTAGTTATACTTATAGGTAAAAGGAAATGAAGTTGCTCAGGGGTACCAGGAAATGAAGAGCAGAATCTTTTCCTTAAGGATAGAGTGAGGTACTGTATTAAAGCCACTGGAAGAGACAGCTGTGCTCAGCACAAACAGAGACAATAGATGGATTAACTAAAAGACAAAAACCCAAGGAAACAAAGTTAGTGCTAGAAAGAGAAGTTCAAACTTCTACCTAGAAGGTTGCAACAGGATATTTCATCATAAAATTAAAACTTCATAAAGAGGAAAATGTTAGAGAAATATCGGAAATGTAATACACATATACACCTTGCCATGTCTGTTTATAAAAAAATAATAACTTAGCAACCAATATGATATTCTGAACCTAAGACAATTGTTTTAAAATCACGTTTTCAATCCATAAAGGAAGAAGGGGAAAAATCAAGGGCAAATGTGTAAGGTGGTGATTTTCAACCGGTATGCTGCGAAAAATTGTAAAATATGTAATATCTATTTGGTCAGGAGCATTGACCTCTTTTCCCTTAAATTGTCAAATAAAAATAAATAACAGCCAACACAACAATAGATGTCAGTGTGAATGAATCAAAATTATACCAATTTTTTGTCATTTCAGCAAAGTAAATAGATCATGTGTACTGTGAGATTAAAAAAAAAAAAAGGTTGAAAATTGCTGGTGTAGGCATCCAACTTAGCCTATTCTTTAAGTAGCTTACCCAGAAGCCTTGTTCAATGACTCCCACTTGCTTCCCATTTAGCCTAAACTGGTTAAATGATTATTCTAGCAACATAGGAAGCTGGGAAATGTAGTTCCAAGCAGGCTCATTGCCCACCGGGGTATAACTGCATTCTGCTATTAAGAACAGGGTGAATAGCTATTGGATGAACCAATAGCACTGTCTGGTACAATATAATATTTAATTCAGGCTGAATCATGTCACTGAGCCAAGAACATCAGCTAAAGTGAGTAAAACTGCTAATACTGAATATTAATATATGCAGTTTTTTTCTTTTGTTTTTATATTTTTTTCTGAAGTGCAAAGCAGGGAGGCAGAGAGACAGACTCCTACATGAGCCCAACCGGGATCCACCCAGCAAGTCCCACTAGGGGGCAATGCTCTGCCCCTCTGGGGCTTTGCTTCGCTGCAACCAGAGCCATTCTAGCACCAGAGGCGGAGGCCATGGAGCCATCCTCAGTGCCAGGGCCAACTTTGCTTCTGTGGAGCCTTGGCTACAACAGAGAGACAGAGAAAAAGTAGAGGGGGAAGGGTGGAGAAGCAAATGGGCGCTTCTTTTGTGTGCCCTGGACTGGAATTGAACCCAGGACTTCCACACACCAGGCCGACACTCTTCCACTGAGCTAGCCAGCAAGAACCTTGTAGTTCTTTTTTAGGGTAAAATTAATACAGTGGCATTTCATTAATGTAACATGAAAATGATTGTTTTATTGCCTGTTGTTTAATATAAAATATGTGACAGAATTCCAGTTTTAAAAAGTAGGTCTTAGAATGCTTCAAATTGGTGAATTTTAAATTAATTTTGCTTTAGCAACATTTCACAAAAATGAATATAAATCAGAATAAAACCTGTAGGGTATACCAGGACTCAACATTTTATTACAAAAACAACAATGCATCCATAAGTGTAGGGCAATAAGGAAAATTTAGAGAAGTGTATTATAGGGCAGAAATAATGGACCAATTAGATATCATTAAAAACTCAGAGACCTCAAAGGTGGCAAGAGAAGATGGGTGGCTCCACAAATTTTATCAGCTTTCAAAAAAATTATAATAATCCATGTATCAAAACCATTTACTAAAATTAATTATATAGACCAATTTTGTCCCACAAGAAATGAGAAGATCATCTTCCTCGTACTGGATCCAAAGAACACAGCCTGAACAGAGACACATCTTGCCAGGAAAAACTCTGATTGGTGATTATATTCTCCAGAATGTTGTGCAGAATCTGATGAAGCCTTCATACCATGAAACAAAACTTGCTTGACATTGAGCTTTAGGAAACACTAGAGTCATTATGATGACAGAAATTCTCTGGGTTTAGAGTAAAAGTGGTTGACAGAGTGATGAATTGCTTCTTTCAGATTTTCATGGGTAGCTTTAGGAAGAGAAAGTGGCCAGTCATGCTAAGATTATCGAGATATTATTGAATTCAAAGGATATAATAAAAAACCCTCATAAGAAAGAGAACAGCATAGACTAGGTAAAATTACAGGCATAATCACTGCTTTTTTGTGTTTATAGAAAAATATCCCAAACAAAACCCTACCCAGAGGATATGATTTGGGGATGAAGAGTATCATCAGTGAAGTACCCAGGAGGGTGAGGCTGCCAAACTCTCCAGCTACGTAGAACAGAGGACATGCTTCTTTCTCTTCACACTAAGCTGTTTTCCTGCTCTGTTCCTTCTTCACAGGCCAGGGTCCTCTCAACATGTGACTGGCTAACTTGAAATGTGAGCAGAAGTGATATGTGTTAATATGTGCTTCTTCTGGGAGGAAATTTTTAATTACTATTGTGGGCCTGACACATTTTTTCTCTTGCTTAGTAGTGATAGTGGAGTTTGGAGATGATACCTCTCTAACCTTGTCCCTTGCTGAACATACAGTGAGCAGAGGTCCCCTGCTAACCCACATTGGACAAATAGAGGTGGTTTATTTGTTACTGTAGCATAACTTCCTATCCTATTCTGACCAATACACTTCATATCAAATCATCTAAATTACTTATAGTACTATTCATACCCTATGACCTTTCCATGTGTTTATTTAGTCTTTGGTCTCTGCTCTTGAAATGTTAACCTCTGTGTGGAGAGGAGGCTTATCTTTCTTGTTTACTGATAATTTCCTAGACCTAACATATTATGTTAGTAAATATTTATTCAAATTATAAACACAATCTTTAAATAGGAAATAAGGATCTCTAAAGCCAATGAACTAACATTTCTTAAATGACTTTTCAAGATACATACCTACCTTCACATTTCTCACACTTAACAGCTATGTGACCTTGAGGAAATACTTCACCTTCTGTACCTGATGCCCAAGTTCATCTATAAAAATGAGGACAATCATAGCACTATCCAGGACGAAGTATCTAAATGACAAACTATAGTTTTTATCTTTCCTTGGAACCAAGTGATAGTTAAGTATTATGTCTGGCTAATGAGATGTAAACTGAAAGGTCAAGTAGGACATTGGGGAAGATGCCTTCAGAAGGAGAGTAAACTCTCCTCTTCCTGTTGCATGGAATGTGGGTGCAACTCTAGCTGCTGTCTCATTTCATGAGGGAAAGTGGGGGGTGGAAGCTTGCATGGGGGAGCAGAAAATAGAAGTTTAGTCCTCTGATGACCTGATGATTTTGTAGAGCTGCTAGTGTTGCAGGCCTGGACTATTGGCCCTGTAAAGTCTGACTTCAAACTTCTTTTCTGTAGGAGCATAAAACCTTTACTTGTTTAAGGCACTGGAGTACTTATAACTAGCAGCCAAATTAAATTTTTGACTGATATGCTCCTATTAAATATTGGTAGTCTATTTAACTTATTCCAGTTGAGAGTCTATTGTAGATGTGTGTGTATTTGTGAAATACACACACATCTTCATAGTGAAAACTTTTATAGCAGCACCTTATTTCCTTATCAGGCTATGTTTTCTGCTGAATAAAATGGCAATTATATCAGATGGCAATCAGTAATATAAACCTGAACTACTTACTACTTATTGTTTGAATTCATTCATCTACAAATTTTTCATGAGAAATTGTTAAGTACTAGGTTTTGTCTAATTAATTACTGGGGATCAAAACCCCAACTTTTGTTCCTATTCTTAAGAATGTTAGAACCTAAAGACAAAGACTGAAGTACAACTAGCTAATAGCTGTGTATGTAACTAATGTAACCAATAGCTTATAATAGGATAATTTGGTAACATACAGAAGTAAAGTATTTTCCCTGAATGGTTAGAGATTGCAGCATATTAAAAGGGGAGAACATTTAAACACTCAATCAGAGGTTAATGAGTGTCACGGACACTGAGTGAAGAGTGAGGACATAGTATTCAGAGAGTTCAGTGTGGCTAGAAAATGACATGTACATTTTCAAGAGACCAGAGAGATAAATACCAGGTGAGGAGCCTGGCCTGTGGTAGCGCAGTGGATAAAGTGTCAACCTGGGAACACTGAGGTCGCCAGTTCAAAACCCTGTACTGGTCTGGTCAAGGCACATATGGGAGTTGATGCTTCCAGCTCCCCCCCCTTTCTCTCTCTCTTTCTCTCTCTCTCTCTCTCTCCTCTCTAAAAAATGAATAAAAAAAATTAAAAAAAAAATTGCTGTGTTTAAAAAAAAAAAACAAACAAACCAGGTAAGGACAGTTAAAAATAAGAATAAGGATTTTGTTCTGGTCAATGTGGAGTTCCTGAAAGATTATACAGAGGAAAGGGAGGAAGTGATTTGGTTAAATTTGCATATAAGAAAGATCAATTTTATGGTAATGTAGAGGAAAGATCAGAGGTGGATTATATTAGCAGTCAGGAAGCCAATTTAGAAATAGCTGCAGGAATCTTAGAGACTGAGGAACAGAGGGGGCCTGAGGAGGGAAATAGAAGCAGGAGTGGGAGGAGGGCAAGGATGAAGAGCTCGGCAGAACGTGGCACAGACTGGGCTTGGTGGAAGATGTGATGGTGGGAGAAATGTACCAGGTAGCGCCATTGGCTGGAACAGTCCCTGGTTCTCTTGTTTGGGATAAATGGTGCTATTTACTGAGGTGGAGATAGATAGCTAGAAAAGTTCAAATGTATGGGGGTTGGGTTAGGATATAAAATCCAATCTCTTGCCTCAAAAGGGAAACTGCAACAAAAATAATATATTACCATATCTTTCTTTCTTGCCTCCTTATTTACTTAGTGTTCTCTATGTTTTTATTTAGTGAGCTAAAATGGACAACTCAGGCATACTTCAAAGAGAGGTTAATAACTACTGCAGGGAACAATAATCAACATTCATGAATTGATGTTTACAAGTCAAACAAACAAGGTAATTGTTAGCAGAAGAGATTATGGGTTTTATTTTATGCATTAGTTATAATTACCATTGTGAAACCTGGTAACAATTTATTCAGTTAAATTGTGTTTGTAAATCTTTAATTTTTCTCCAGAGAAAAAATGTTCAGTTTACATCTTCTACTGGAAACTTCCTAAGAAAACTTAGAGCATAATTTTAAACATATTAAAAATTGAAATTAGCATAAGAAGTAGATTAAGGGATTTAATATTTGCTGTTTAAAGTTTTGATTATTAGTGATATTCAGTATTTAGTAATGTACTAGGTTGCTTAATTTGATAAACTTAATTATTTTTTTAGGAAAGAAGCTTTCATTCAAAAGTTGCCACAGGGTTCAACCCCCAGTCAGGGTACATACAAGAAACACCCAATGAATACATAAGTAAATGGAACAACAAAAAATGTTTTGTTTTGTTTCTCTCCTTTTCTGTTTTTTTTCTCTCTTTTCTTTCTCTTCAAAATCAATTTTAAAAAGTTAAAAAATTAGTTGCTGGTAGCCTCACTTTCTGGGAGCTGTTTCTGTAGTCATGAGTAGAGCTCTCCTAGTTATGCAGATGTGAGAAATAGGCTTTTCTTTCTATATAACAATAATACTCTTCTAAATACTCTTGGGTAGAGAATAAGTAAATTGATTTAATGCTTGAAACCTCCTGGGAGAAACTCATTGAAGACTTTCAAATCCTTTACTGGGGAGATGTTTGAAATCAATTTTATAAAAAAATACTTTGTTTAGAAGCTCCTGATGGGGTTGAAAGAAAAAATAAAATAGAAACCCTATGAGAAAACTTCCCATGGCAGGTGGGGCAGTCTTGGCGTCAATGTGGTGGATAGAATTGTAACCAGAAGTGATTTAGTTTGGGCAGTTGGTGACTATGTTTGAAAGCCTCCCAGGCTCCAGGAATCCTTGTACTGCAGCTCCATTTGTGAGTTGTATCTGAGTATGTAAGAGTAAGTTATAAAGCTAGTGTGGAGAACCATCAAGAGCCTCAGCCCCACAGTGCACAGGATGGAATTACTGAAGGTTCAGTGATTTGGTTTGGACAGAGACAGCATGTGAAAGTGGTAGAAGTGAAAGCAGCTAGGAATAGTAGACTGGTGCCTGACCAGGCGGCGGCGCAATGGATAGAGCGTCAGATTGGGACAGGAGAACCCAGGTTCAAAGCCCCGAGGTTGCCAGCTTGCGTGTGGGTTCATCTGGCCTGAGCGTGGGCTCACCAGCTTGAGCACCGGGTTGCTGGCTTGAGCATTGGATCATAAAAATTAAATAAGTCTCATGGTCACTGGCTTGAAGCCCAACGTCACTGGCTTGAACCCAAGGTTGCTGACTTGAGCAAGGGGTCACTGGCTTTGCTGGAGCCCACAAGTCAAGGCACATATGAGAAAGCACTCAGTGAACAACTAAGGAGCTGCAACAAAGAACTGATGCTTCTCATCTCTCTCCCTTCCTGTCTGTCTGCCCCTCTCTCCCTCTCTCTGTCTCCCTGTCTGTCACACACACACACACACACACACACACACACACACACCACAATAGTAAAATAGTAGACTGGTTAGATTCTTTATTCTATCTGCCTGATGCATTTGGAGATAGAACAGCCTCCCAATAAAGATTAAGAGACCAACAATTAATTACTGAATGGAAAAGGCTTTATTGCCAAAAAAAAGATTCCAATCCAATACAGAATCTAGGAAGTGGGAGATATGATTGGGGAAGGAAAAACTAGGTAAGACTTTTAAAAAGATCACAAACCACCTGTGAGGGTTGGCTTTTCCAGGAAACAGACTCTGGTCAGTCCCAGAGTGGGAGTTTCCTCAGGGGAAGGTTCATAGGTGAAGAAAGAGAAAACCTTCTACCTGGACAGGGACTCAACTGTGAGCCATCAGCAGGCAACCTTCTGGGTGACTAGAGAAATCGTGCCTTTGGTTCAGAAGGACGAGATCTATGCAACACATTTTCTTAACCAAGACACCATGTCAGTCTCATTTTAGAAAACTAAGTCTTCATGTGTTGCTGATTGTGCACTGTTAATTGAACTTGAACATGAGGTGTTCAGCTTTGGAGAGGAGGATTCAGTTCCATATGTGGACATGCACCTTGAATGAAATTTAGTTACCTCTGCCACGCACTTGAGGTGCCTGGTTAGGGGTTCTGACATCTAGCACTCTTGTGCTATTGTCTGCAGGCTGGGTGACTAGTTAGGGTATGCCACTCCTTTGAACTGACTTCACATAAATAATAAATTCTTGGATAATCCCAAGGGAGGATAGACTCTGGTTTTTCTGCTAATTTGGTTTATTAGCCTTTGCTACTTTGAATTTGATTAAAAACAAGAAAGATAGGAAAGGTAGAAATGGAGACATGGGTACATGGAACAGACTAATGGCTATCAGAGGGAAGGGGGTTGGAGGACCAGATGATAGAAGGTGAAGAGATTAAGCAAAAAAAAAACACTGGGGAATATTTTTTCTTTTCATTTTCTGTTGCATGAGGTTTTAGAACTGTTTCTATGTAATTCAACATTGCTAAATCTAAATATAAAATTGGTGTTTCGGTGCATGCTACAATTTTAATTTCTTTTTGTTATAGTTAATGGCATGCATTGGTTTTTAAATTGGAGTTAAAGGGCAACAACTCTTGGATTGAACATAACCACAAGGCAATTAATGTTTTACAAACATCACTTTTACATAATTGTAGTTGTTTTTAAGTGTAAAAAATTATTATCTGATAAAAACACCCTCTTATTTTGTTTTAAGATTGAATCATTGCTTCTTTGAGTAGGTATAAATGTAAGAATAGTCCTGACACCTTCTGTTATATGTGGCTGTTACACACTTCAATGTCAAAGGCAGCATATTTCATCATTTGTGACACGTGCATATATTGTTTATTTTTAAGTTCCCGTTGGCGATCAAGACTAGAATATGACATATTGTGTGCCATAATTGTGAGGAAATGCTTCATGACTGGACAAAAGGAAAACGCAAAGGAATGCCTTTTAGTATTCCCATGGTTTGGCTTGAACCTAAGGACCACAGCAGTGACTGTTATTTCTGTCTGATCCATACAAAGGGCATCGGCAAGAAAAAACAGCATATTATCCCATATCCTAATGTTCCATCAGCAATATTACCTATCCCACACTCTGGGACACTCCCGGTTCCAGTTTTCAATGGTTGGATTTCTTTTAAGGACGAAGAAATGGTGATCAAGTGTATTTTGATAAGATGCATGAGAAAATGGTTGTAGAATCTGAAGGGTCTTCTTCTGATGCCAAACAGTCATGAACCCCTCAGCAGTTTAGCCATCCCAAATTGAATGGCTTAGTAAGAGATTTGGGACTATCAAAGAAAGCAGCTGAGTTCTTAGCCTCCAGGCTTCAAGAAAAGAATAGACCTCACCGGTCAGCTAAAGTATTCCGTTTCAGGAAGCGTGAACAAATTTTTGTGGACTTTTTTTCCGAAGACAAACACTTTGTTTACTGTCATGATATCAGTAGTCTTCTCAGCCAGATAGGTGTTACCACTTTTAGTCCAACAGAATGGCGGTTTTTTCTTGACAGCTCTAAACAGAGTCTGAAATGTGTTCTCTTACACAATGGTAATGTTTATGCAGCAGTTCCAAGTGGTTTTTCAACTCATCTGCGAGAAGATTATAATGACATAAAAATTGTCCTTGACTTACTGAAGTATGAGGAGTATAACTGGATTATTTGTGTGGATCTTAAAATGGTCAATTTCCTGCTAGGACAACAGAGAGGTTTCACAAAGTATCCTTGCTTTTTGTGTTTGTGGGACAGCCGAGCTCAGGAGAAACACTGGAAACAGAAGGAGTGGTCAAAACGTGAAGCTCTGGAAATAGAGATACAAAATATTATGAATGAACCTGTAGTTGATCGAGACAGGATAATTTTTCCTTCACGTCACATCAAACTTGGCTTAATGAAGCAGTTTCTTCAGTCTTTGAGTAGAGAAAGTGAATACTTTCAACATATTATTTCTTGCTTTTCCCATCTTTCGAGAAGATAAAAGCAGGTATATTCGATGGACCTCAAATTCGAACCCTCATACGTGACAAAGAATTTTTTTTACTGTAGTTTTTTTAATCTATTTATTTTATTTAGTTATTCATTTTTAGAGAGAGAGGAGAGAGAGAACGGGAGTGAAAGAGGGGTGAAGAGCAGGAAGCATCAACTTCCATATGTGTCCCAACCAGGCAAACCCAGGGCTTCCAACAGGTGACCTCAGCATTCGAGGTCGAGGCTTTTATCCACTGCGCCACCACAGGCCAGACCGTGACAAAGAATTTTCCAGGAATATGAGGAGGAGAAAGCAACATGGCAGTCTTTTGTGGCAGTTACAAAGAACTTCCATGGCAACAAAAAGCAGAAAACTATAAACTTATGGTTCAAAAGATGCTGTTGGCTTTCCGCGACATTGGATGTAACATGAGCATTAAGATTCACTTCCTAAACAGTCACCTTGATGAGTTTCCTGAAAATCTTGGAGCTGTTAGTGATGAGCAGAAAGAATGTTTCATCAAGATCTGAAGACGATGAAAGAGCATTATCAGGGATGATGGGACAGAAATATGATGGCAGACTACTGCTGAGGCATCAAAGGAGATTGTCCTCAACAAGTACACAAACACAAGAGCTACAAAAGCAAATTTTTGCCTGAATAGAATTTAAATAAGTTTTGCGCAAATTTTATGATTAAAATAAGTGTTTTACTATGTTTTATTATGAAATTGTAGACAAATTCTGATGAAATCATATCTTTTAGTGTATTAGTGTATTTACTGCATTATGTAAATTATATTTTCACAAAATGATGCCCCAAAAGACATTCTATTTCATTATGTTAAACTAAATCAGGGGTCGGGAACCTATGGCTCACAAGTCAGATGTGGCTCTTTTGATAGCTACATCTGGCTCGCAGACAAATCTTTAATAAAAAAGTTAATAATGTTAAAAATATAAAACATTCTCATATATTACATCCATTCATTTTCTACCACTCATTTTTATTGTTGTGGGTGTCTAGAGCCAATCACAGCTGTCATCCAGGACAACACCAAATTTTCATTGGATAATGTGTAACATACACAGTTGTTGTGAGGTCAGGAAGTAAACTTCTCTCCTTTCAATCAAGTAGTCAGCTAGCTAATTGCAGAAACCCTTTTGATGAAGAAGATTGCTAAAAGAAAAAAAGATGAGGAGTATCATACTTTTCAGCGGTAATGGACACAGTATTTCGCCTTTGTGGAGTAAGCAGGTTCTGCAGTGTGTCTAATATGCAATGATAAAATTGCATCAATGAAATGGTCAAATATAAAGTGGCACTTCGACACACGCCATACTACATTTGCATCAAAATATCCAGCAGGGGTCAGCAGGAAGAGAGCATGTCAGGAGCTACTGTGCAGAGTGCAAGCTAGTCAGCAGCAACTCCGTGTTTGGACCCAACAAGGTGACTGGAATTTGGCTAGCTTTGATGGTGCTTTAGCAATTGTGAGAAACAGAAAAACATTCATAGATGAGGAGTATGCCAAAACATTCATGCTTGATGTTGCCAATGAACTTTTTGATGACTTTTCAGATAAAAACAAGATAATCAAACAAATAAAAGACATGCCTCTGTTGGCAAGAACTGTTCACGATCGTACCATCATGATGGGAAATCAAATTGAGGCAACACAAGTGAAGGACATAAATGCAGCACCATTCTTTTCTCTTGCTTTGGATGAGTCAACAGATATAATTCATTTATCCCAGTTTAGCGTGATTGCAAGGTATGCTGTGGGTGACACACTACGTGAGGAAAGTCTTGCTGTTTTGCCTATGAAAGAGACAACAAGAGGGGAGGATTTATTCAAGTCTTTCACTGAGTTCACTATAGAATAAAATCTACAGATGGATAAACTTATTTCAGTGTGTACTGATGGTGCTCCATGCACAGTGGGGAAAAACAAAGGATTCGTAGCATTTCTTCGTGAACATGAAAAGAGACCCATCCTAAGTTTTCATTGCATCCTACATCAGGAGGCGCTTTGTGCTTAAATGTGTGGTGAGCAGCTTGGTGAGGTGACGTTGCTGGTCATTCAGGCGGTCAACTTTATTATTGCCCAAGCTTTAAATGATCGCCAGTTTAAAACCCTGCTGGATAAAGTTGAGAATAATTATCCTGTTCTGCTTCTGCACGGCAATGTGCATTGATTGTCAAGAGGGAACGTGCTCAGCGATTTCACGGCTTGTCTGAGTGAAATCTGGACTTTTCTTGAAATGAAAAACGTCGAGCATCCTGAGTTAGCTAACACTGAGTGACTTCTGAAGTTCTACTATCTCGTGGACATGACTGAACATATGAACCAGCTCAATTTGAAAATGCAAGGTGTTGAAAATACACTCTTATCCCTTCAACAAGCAGTGCTTGCATTTGAGAACAAGCTGGAACTCTTCATTGCCGACATTGAAACAGGTTGTTTACTACACTTTGAAAAACTGGAGAGTTTAAAGATGCATGCATAGCAAGTGACCCTGCTCAACATCTTGATCTCCAGCAGCTAGTGGGCTTCACATCTAATATCCTGCAGTCATTCAAAGCGCACTTTGGAGAATTTCATGAGCACACTTGTCTTTTTAAATTCATCACCCATCCACACAAGTGTGCAGTGGACAACACCGACCTGAGTTACATCCGCGGTGTCTCCATCAGAGATTTTGAGCTACAAGCAGCTGACCTGAATGCCTCAGACATGCGGGTGAATAAGTTCAAGTCACTGAATGAAGATTTGAAAAGACTTACATGACAGCAAGCAGAGTTGGTGAGCAAACACAAGTAGGTAGAAATGAAAAAACTTCAACCCATGGACCAGTTGATTGTCAAAACTTGGAACGTGCTTCCCATCACATACCACACACTGCAGCGTGTGAGTATTGCTGTACTGACAATGTTTGGCTCTATGTATGCACGTGAGCAGTCTTTCTCACATCTAAAGAACGTTAAGACCAACCTACGATCATGTTTAAGAAATGGAAGTCTCAATGCCTGCATGAAGGTTAACCTCCCCATGTATCAACCAGACTACAAAGCCATCAGCAAAACCATGCAGCAAAAGAAGTCGCATTAATGGTAATAAGTACTTTATTCATCATTGGTTAGCAACAGCATAACAATGTTATTAAAAAGAATTCAGAGTTATTGTACTTTAAAAGTGTTGGTCTTACATAAAATGCACACATTTACTTGTATTTATTGTTAAACACATTGTATGGCTATCACAGAATTACATTTTAAAATACATGGCATTTATGGCTCTTTCAGCCAAAAAGGTTCCCGAACGCTGAACTAAATGTTGAACATTTTACAATAAGATGAAAACCTAAAATCTTGACTTGAAAAAAACCTGTAGCTAACAGAGAAAAACCAATGTCATATTTGAGATCAGCACACTTGAATTAGGCAAGAACAAGTGTTTTTATGGATGCAACAAAAATTTTGTTCCCCAGTGTAAACTACAACAGCAACAACACACACACACACACACACACACACACACACAGAGAAATCATATATATATATATCATATAGACACAGACAACAGTGTGGTCATAGCGGAGGGAAAGGGGGTGAGGGGAGGTGGAGGTGGGCTAATGAAAAATGGGGATGAAAGAGACATTGTGTGGGGCTGATGCAATGTGCAGATGATGTTTTATTGAGTTTCACACCTGAAGCTATACCCCAATAAATCCAATTAAAAAAATTGGTTAATCCACCAAACCATAAATCAACATTTTCAACTGAAAAAAAAAAAAGAAAGGTTGCTTCTTAAAGCGCTAAGCACATCATATTACTTAAAATATTTGAGGTGACTGTTAATTCCCTGAGATATTTACTATTTCCTCTTCAAAGGAATTATCGTCTCCGGCACTGAAGTCTGATCCATCTATTCGTTGTTTGCCATAAGCATGTGCTTATTTATGGTAACCTCCAAATTGTGTTTGGGGATCCCAACACTTGACACTTCTGTTGCTTCTCACACTCTTACTCTCAAACTAAATACTTCACAGTTGACAAGATGCTTTTATAACTGTCTTTGATTGTAAATTTACATACCACATTTAAGTATGCAAAGAAAGTACAGCTTCTGTATTTTTCATAATTCATCTAATCATATTAAGAATCCCTTCTTTTTGGATAGCACATGGGAATGGATACTAAATTTAGTCTAATTCATTAAACTCAGTTGCTAATTTAAAGAGCACCTGATATATAATTCAGTCTTTTAGGTAAATCTGTATGTATTCTTTCTCCATTTCTGCTTCTCTTTGACATGGATCTGCGGATATGAAGAAGGGGGTTGATGGGACTGCATGGAGGTTGGGAAGAGGAACATCCCTGAGGTAAGTGCCCACGCCCATGGAGCACCTGCCTCTTGGCTCCTCTAGGGCCAGGCAATGCGTGTTTCCTCTGGCCAATAGTGTCTTGCCAGCATCTGATGGTGAAGTTTGTAGCTCATGGACTTGGGAGATTTTCTGTCTCGGTTGAGTCAGAACGTGGTGGAGTCAAAGCCTAAGGATTCAGTGTCCTACCTGGTTCTGGTTGGGGCTTAGTGCCTCCCTATATCTTGCTGTTGCTCTCACCTGGGGCCACTTGTTCCCAGTGTAGCCACCTTTCCTTAGAGTTTCACTATCTAGCTTTATCAGCTACTCTCCTTGTCTAGCACAGAGCATGCAGAAATTTTGGAGCCCCTTCTATATTACATAGATAAGATTTGGGGAGATTCTAATTATGTTATACTTCTATTTCATTCTACCTTGGCTGCTTCACAAAGTCTGAGTCCTCAAGTTTCCTCTCTGGCCATTCTCTATTCACTTTTAAGGTAACCTGATTTAGCATCATGGATTTAAATACCATCTATAAATTAATGGCTTCCAATTTTACATCTTTATCGTAGACCTTTCCCTCAGACTATAGACTTGAATGACCAACTGCTTGTTTAATAGCTGTCCTTCATTGTCTAATAGGTCTCTTAAACTTATATGTCTAAGATGAAATTCTTTATCTTCCTCCCAAGCTTACTGTTCTCTCACTCTTCCTCATTCAGTAAATGACACTTTCCCTCACACTCAGTATAGTAAGTTCACATTATCCATGCCTTTCTCATACCCCACATTCAACTCACTGGGCAATCCTTTTGGCTACCCAAAATTGCATCCAAACTCTGTTCTTAACACCTTTCCCACTACTACCTTGGGCCATGACACTATCCCTCTTTCCTGGATAATCTTTATAACTAGTCTCCTTGTTTCTGATCTCAATATAAAATCTACCCCCAATATAGCATCCAGAGAGATTTAAAAAGAAAATGTGTATAATATTATGTTCTCCTGTTCACAATTTTCCAAAGGCATTTGCTATTTCCTATGAGTGATACTGTCTCCCTCAGGTATCCATTTGACTACTTCCTCATTTCCTTTAGGTCTCTGCTCCATTGTCAGCTTTTGGTAAAGTTTCGTTGACTATTTTAATGATCATCTTAAAGTGGCACCTACTCACTCCCCACCTACCACTGTAAATTCTTGCCCTGGTTGACTGCTTTCCTTCTCTTTGCAGCACTTATCTTAACAGATCTGCATGTTTATTTACTCACTGTTTCTTTTCCTCAGCTAGAAGATAAGATCTAAAAGAGTAGAAACTTGCTCCTGTTACTTAAGGCCCAGAATGACACCTCTCACATAGGAAATGCACCACGAAATTTTGGTGATATAGTGTCTTTATTACATTTATTATATCATAAATAAGGAAAGGTCAAAGACTTTCCAGCAAAGCTTCTGCTCCAGCCCCTGTACTGGGTCTCTTTGCTTGTCGGTACTGGCAGAACTTTCTAATATTTTCCAGTAAGCTGTGAGAGAGCCCTGTTTTCCTTCCTTCTCCCCATAATCTATGGGTGTGTTTTTTACTCTCTAAGTTGTTAGGAAAGTGGGACAGTACCTTACTATTGCAGTTCCAAGGTATATGACATTTCTTGTTATCTTAAAGATTTAATAAAAAGCTAAGTTGAGGGCAATTCTCAGATCCGCTTCTACAAATATACCTAGCTGTGATGGACATGAAAGAGGACATGGTTTGTTAGATACAGGTGTAAATTGGGGGGACAGAATAAGGTGAAAGTCATAATATAACTAATCATGTTAAAAGCTACTATTTATTATGTTCTCACTTCATGCCCAAAACATATGTATAAATGTATATTATCTTCACAATAGCCTTAGAAAGTAAATAATAGTAGCCCTGTATCACAGATGAGGAAACCAGGGCCTTAGATGTTAATAACATGATCTTAAATCTTAGGCTTAACAGGGAGCTGAGTTTAGACTGCTGACTTTAAATTTTTTCCACTATACCATGCTGCATGCACTGTGTGTTTGAAAGGATGTTGGCAACCTACTTGTTTTTAAAAACTATCTGCAATGCTGTTTGAAAATTATCTTAAAAGGCTTTCAAAGAAACAACAGAATAGCTTCTTATATTGTGAACTAAAGAGCCTACAATTTTTGTGACTACGCATCTTGTCAAGTGTATTTGTCTAGGATTATGTGCTGACTGATGATCTTATTGCTTCACCAATTACCATGATTATAGAAAGATCTTTCATCTGGAACAGTTAGGGTGGCCTTTGGTAGCACTGAGAAGAGAGAGGGGACAGCACAGCATATCACTATGGGAAGTAAGTGACCTGCCTCCACCCTGAGCTTGCACAGAAGCAGGACAATGAAGGGAGAGGAAAGGTAATCACCTATGTATGAATGATGACTGCTGAAAGCCATCCTCCCCGCAGTGGTTAGAGCCACGGTTTTATGGGTTAGCACAGTGGAACCCTATGCCCAAGGGAGAAAGCTACATCTTTCATTTTGGTGATCATGCCTCCATGGTGTTTCTGATAGTCCTGCTGCGTTTCTTAAAGGTCTCACAGGGAAGTCATCCATCAGAAGTGGCATTGATCATGCCCATTCATAATTTAGGCTTGTTACCGCATGTCACTTGGCATTACTTCCCTGAAGGCTCATAAAGCCTTTATCTCTTTTACTGGATGCTATTCACCTACTTAGTGATTCCACACACAATGTCACATGGGTAAAGGTAGCCTGCACTTTCTTGTGGTTGTAAACTCACACCAGTTTCAAAAAGCACAGTGCGCAGAGATTTAAAATTAACATAATGAAGTGACTCATTAGTATTCACAGCAGCAAAATAGTGCCTGTTTGTGTTCAGTTCTTAAAGCAGGGAGACAACTCCCAGTAAAACAGGTGAACATGACCTCCGAAATTATTTTCAGGTGTAAAATCCCATCATACTACACCCTTTCTCCTGATTAACATCAACCGTATGCTCTATGGTGTGTGCCCCCAGCACTCCTGGGCTGTGGAGGTGTTCATTATTATGTCACTGAGAGGAAGAACAGTGATTGACAACAATTCTCTTTACAAATCCCGAATGATGTCTAATATGACTTTCTAATTGGGGATGTTTTACAATCGCTTCTTATTCCTGCTAGATTACTATGAATTGAAAGGTTTGTCAGTATGGAATCATGTTCACTCAGTAAGATCTTGGGTCGTCTGTGTGCCTCTAGTGATGACAAAATTTGAACATTCTCAGCACCATGGGGTTCTCACACATGTGAACAGGTGATTATAATTCACAGTCATAGCCGCTACAGTAAATTACCAACAAAGGGCAGTGGGAGCCAGGTCAAAGTCAATAGAAGCTTCACTGTGAAAAGTTACATTTGAATTGGGTCTGGAAGAATGAGTTGGAGCCTGACAAGCAACGAGGAGGGAGGGACACTTTTGACAGTATGGATAGCATATATAAAATTTTGGAGCAGTAAGCCCTGTTTGGAAAATGGTGATAACTTAGTTGCTGTAAGCACAGCAAATTTACCTTTATCATGTTATTCTCTTCCTAGCTGGAGCTTTTTGTTTCTTGAGTTATGTAGAATTGGACGTGTCACTTAACCCCTAACAGTAGTTATATGGTATTGCTGGCAGGCTGAGTAGTAGGAGAGAGGAGGCTAGGAGGCTTACAAAGAGGAAGAAGTGACTTCTGTGTGAGGTTTGAATTTGAGGAGGAATTCTCTACTTGTTCTGTGACTCATTTTCCCCATTAATAGACAAAGGCATGAACTGACCTCTCTCTAAAGGTAATCAGTGAGTAAAATGTGATGGGGATCTACAGTCAGTAGATTAATTCTCCTCCCTGGGGGCTCATGCATGTTTCTGGGGGACGGAGGGGCAGAGAGAGGTGACTGGGAGTTATCACCATGGCCTCTGTGAGATGCACAGACCCAAAACCATCTATGTGTGCACTTTTGAATGTGCGCACATGTGGGTACCGCTCACAAAAATGTTTGGGAACCGCCCACATATGAAAAGTGCTTGAAATCTCTTGGAAATCTAGGATATGCTTATTATCCCTTCCTGTGTACCCTCAGAGTATGTGGGGCGACTAATTTTAGAAAAGAAAACCATCAGAAAAATACACTTAGCCATCTTCCCAGTGTCTCTCAAATGATTAACCCACAAGTGTAAGCAAGTAAATTTTATGTTTGAGAATAGAGAGAATGAAACTATGAATTCTTTCTTAGGGTCCATCTGTATGTTTAACTTTTCACTGGATTTTCTATGACACTGGTGTAGAAGCTACATTTTCCTGCATGATTTCCTTGCCATCCATAAATTAATTGTTTCAACATCTCTAGCATAACTCATGTGAATCTGAAGGTCCTCTTCAACAAGGCTATAAGGGAGCAGAGGGCTTGAGGCCCATTTAGTAAAGCAGCAGACAGAAGGGAAAGAGCCCTTCCTTCTCACCTGCTTCTTATCTGTCCCAAAGGGCTGAGCTTTGCATTTCCACAAGGTGATCACCTCAGACTCAGACCTCAGAGGGAAGATTCCATTCTTCCTCTGGCTCCCACGGTCCTGTGGACAGTTTTCAACCTTGGCAGGGACAGAGCCTGAGGCTGAGAAAGAATGGAAGCAGGTACTAGGAGAGGTAAGGTGCTCAGTTTCCATTAGCCTTTCAGTAGGTAGAAAAGGCAGGGCCCTACTTTTGTTCTTGAATGAGGGGCAGTGTAAATGGATCATAAAATCATTGAAGAAGAAAAATGGTAAGAAAAAACAACTAATTTACCTGATTTATGAAGGTCATTAACAACCTATGAGGATGTTCTGATTCACTTGAGACAATAAATTTTATATGACAAAGATGACAATTGAGAAAAAATAAGTGGGAGAACACAAATGAGCAAACATTTTGTTTTCCTCTTGTCCTCACATCGAAGCTTCCTTGTTTCTTACTGTGGAAACTCCTACCTTTCTCTATCACATAAGCCTGGACCCTTTTCCAGGATGAAATTGAGTCATGCCATCTCACCCTCCATTTGTGCTGATGGGTGTGACTCAGTTCTCTGGACAGTCTTGTGGTTTGGGTTTTCAATTTTCTTGCTGTACCTAATAGTATCTATTATGTCCTTGTCAAAGCATCGACTGAGATTAAATGGCAGCTTCCATATTAAGAAATCATTTGCTTGGTTCAGGCTCCTCTTACTAAAAAATTTTAGAAGTTATGCAGAGATTACAAAACTAAAGATAATTGTCTCCGAACTATTCTTTATCTTTTCTTTCTTTCTTTCTTTCTTTCTTTCTTTCTTTCTTTCTTTCTTTCTTTCTTTCTTTCTTTCTTCCTTCCTTCCTTCCTTCCTTCCTTCCTTAATTATTTAATGTAATGCTTTCCAAAGACTCCATTCTAGATTCTACAAAGTATTGCTTCTTTGCCTTTTGGCTAAACTCAAGTATAGATCATACAAGGTATGATCTTAGATTGCACAAGGAGAAATTACTTTAAAATTTTTAATAAATATTTAACTATATATTATAGACATTTACATACTGTAAGAAAACCATGGTTTCAAGCATATTATTGTATAGGACGAATATGGCAATACTTGTAAAGTTCTTATGATGACTAAAGTTTGGGGAACACCGACAAATTTTTTTTCTTTCAATAGCTAGGATAACTGAGGCCCAGAAGACAAGTGACTAGTCCAAAGTGACACAGCTAATTCCTAGTAGACCTGGGGCTTATACTCAGGATATAGGACCCTTCATCTAGTTATCATTTTCTTCCTTTTCACAAATGTATAACATCTCTTTTTGCTATTACCCACAAATTAATTTTTTATATTGCTAAACCATGCATATAATTTCTAAGTGTCAGCTAGAAAAATAACTTGGGAAAATGTTCAACATGATATCTAGTGAATACAGAAGAGTGATTGCATAGGTCGTCCATGTTGGACTTGTCTGTGAAGTCTGAGAGTCTTTACCAGTCAGCAGCCCCCATGTCTATGGCATGTAGAACATGTCATAGCATTCCTGTCAGTCACTGGATTGTATTCCACAGCTAATCCAGGGAAGAGAACTCTAACAAGCTATATTGGATACCAAAATTAAATTTATTTTTTGTAAAATAATATTTGCTTCCACTATTTCTATTCCTGTATATTTCTTCCATAATTGTAATCCCTATGTCTCTGCTACTATGGACTACTAACATCAATAATGATTGTTACTACTTAGTAAACTCTAACCTTATGCCAAGTGCTGTTCTAGGTGCTCTTTACTCACAAATAAAATGTTCTTTTTTCATCCAGTCTTCATACCAGCAATATAAGGTAAGTCCTATTTTATATTTAATTTAAAGATCAGGACACTTACCTAGTATTAGAGAACAAGTAACAGTGTTTTGTTCCAGCAGTCTGTTCCAGTGTCCACACTCTTGGTCTTTTGTTCACAGCAAACCAAACAATCTTACCTGAAATCTTTAAAGATTTTTTTTTTTTTTACAAATTTTTAATAGCTTGTGCACTGTGATAGTATTGAAGAACTCAATGCAATTTGTGTAAAGTTGGATGGGAACACTGGTTTTAAAAACAGCTTTGTTTTCTAAGCTTCACATTGTGTATAAAACTGCTGTCACACCATTTGACAAAGTCCCTTAAAGAGGATTACAGGGGACTGAAAATTGTTAGGGTAATTAAAATGTACTTATATGCAAAGTAATTTTAAAGTTAGGCCAAACAGAATGGGAGAAGTGGAGAAATGCAATGAGAAGGGTGATTCAGAATGAAAACAACAATAACTGATGACGATAATTATGGCAGCTATGTGTTGAGAGATTAATATATGACTAGCACTTTGTTGAATACTTATTTATATGTTTAGATTTTCACAACAATCCTTTGAGGTATTTGTTATCATTCTTATTTTACAGGTGAGGAAACAGACATTCAGAAAGAATATGTTCTATGTCCCACTCATGGTAGCAGATTCATGGTTAGAACTCAGACCCAGTTGTTACATTTCATCTCTTTCTGTTCCTGGGAGATTCTAGAGTGTGTCTGGCATGTGACACAGTGTTCTTTAGTTATATTTTTGGTTTGGTTCAAGACAGAAAAACATACCAATAATTCTTCCTGCTTAGATGAATAGCTGACCCTCTACTTCCCAAATTAGCAGGGTTACGGGAGGTCTTCCGGGACCTCTCAGAAGTAATTGCTTTTAGAAAGCTCCTAAATAGCTCTGACAGCACTGCCTTTATTTTTCAAAAGTATTACCTAGCTCCATTAATCACTTTATTCATAAGAGAGAGTTGGGTCTGAATACCCTGTGACGACCAATTCAGAAATCAAATAATGATGATGTGCCATTGCAGAGGCATCCTAGGAGAAAATGGCCCACAGGCTATAAAGGCTCCTTTCCAAGGAGTGCTTGAAAACTCTCCTGACAAAGACAGCCTCTCTGAAACAATGTTATAACTTTCCAAGGTGACAATTTTGAAAGGAACATATTCAATTGGACATTTGATTCATTTGTTTTAAAAAAAGTTTATTAATTAAATTAAAAATATTGAAATATATAAACCAGTGGTTCTTAACCTTTTTTGAGGTACTGAACCCACCAGTTTCATATGCGCATTCACCGAACCCTTCTTTAGTGATAAATAAAATATGATTTTTTTTCCAAATTCAAGACATAGGTATATGTTTTTTTACTGGTGCACAAAATGAGCCGTGCATGAACATCACCTTGCTCAAAGAACAAAACCAACAAAGTGCATGAACTCACAACAAATTACGGTATTACTTTATTCTGGCCTCTGCGTCAGAAGCTTCTCCTAACCCCTGAGACCGACTCATCGAAACCCTAGGGTTCGATAGAACCCAGGTTAAGAACCACTGATATAAACATTTTGTACATAGTCCAACTTCACCCTGGCCAGATAGATGGGTTGGCTAGAGCATCATCCAGATACACGAAGGTTGTGGTTTGACCCTCCATCAGGGCACATTATAGGAATAGACTGATGTTTCTCTCTCTCTTTCACTCTCTCCTTTTCAAATCAATAAATAAAATTTTTTAAAAAGCACTCAACATTCCCAGAATAACCCCTCTGGGAAAAAGTTCCATCTTAGATCTTTAGATTGGGTTGAGAGCTGTCTCTTTGTAATTCTGATTCTGACCCATGTATTCCAAAGTAGCCTTTCAGAACAAGAGAATCAAGTTTATTGCCTCTTCTGTATGCAGGCCATTCACATATTGGAAGAAGGCTGTCTTGTTTTCTCTGAACTGTGTCTGTTTAAGGTTAATCAAACTTTCTTTAAAACTTCCTTCCTCTGCGAATGACTAATAGGACATTTCATCCAGAAAGTTTTAGTGTCCTAAGATAAACACAGCCTAGTCCATTTCTGGCTTGAAAAATAGGGAATGTGCAATAATAGAATACCACTTGAACTGTTTTCTCTTTTCAAGGCAGGCTTTAGGATGATGATAAATATTTGTCTAAACCGTGCAGCTGAGCCATATGCAAATTTGCATAATAGCATTCCAGGTGATGTGCTACATGGTAATTACTTGTGAATTGATAGAGCTGGATTTTAGCAACACATTCATGACTAAATGCCTGTCAGCAAACCAGAAGCCCTCAGCGTGTCTCTTTGTCACCTGAGGTGGCATTAAGGAAGGAGAAAGATGTGGCAAGAGACAGTGGAAGGTGGTTTATTAAGACTTCTCCAAAGTCACAAATTTGTGTGACTTCAAAGAATTTCTGAGAGTGGTACAAAGTATTTGTTTACAGTACAAATATTTTCATCAGTCCAAAATTCCAGGGTTTTTGCCAAGACTGCCTCAGCCAGACAGATGAGTGAATCAGAGGAAGAATTTGTATTGAACCCTCGTATTGTGTTGTGCCCTGCAGTGATTGCACAAAGGAGAAGTACAGTCTGTGCTCACCATGTTTTCTGCTCTTCTAACAAGCATGTGTGTCCCTGGAGAAACACTGTGGTAAGGTACCAAAAAATGGAAAAATTAATATTAATATTAGGAGAGGAAAGAGGGAGTTTTCTAGCTTACAGAGACATACTGTGTAGAAAACCCCCTTTTTACTAGGAAGCTTAAAAGGCGTTTTATAATTTGAGCTAAGCATGCAGAGAGATTTTGTAAATATGATTTTTATAATTGTGTGTGATTTGCACCAACTCAGGATAGACAACAACATTGTATTGTAAAGAGATTTTGTTCTGGGAGACTTAGATCTGTGAGAAACAGGGTAAAACACCTAGCCAGGAGTGGGGAGGGGAGGGAGAAATTAAGCGAAACTTTTCCTCTTCTCTTTTTTCTATTAATTTTAATGAGGTGACATTGATAAATCAGGGTACATATATTCAGAGAAAATATCTCCAGGTTATTTTGACATTTGATTATGTTGCATACCCATCACCCAAAGTCAAATTGTCTTCCGTTATCTTCTATCTGTTTTTCTTTGTGCCCCTCCCCTCCCCACAACCCCTCCCTCTTCTTCCTCCCCCACCTCCCGCGCCCCGGTAACCACCACACTCTTGTCCATATCTCTGAGTCTCATTTTTATGTCCCACCTATGTATGGAATCGTATAGTTCTTAGTTTTTTCTGATTTACTTATTTCACTCAGTATAAAGTTATCAAGGTCCATTCATGTTGTTTAAATGATCTGATGTCATAATTTCTTATGGCTAATTAGTAAGTATTCCATAGTATATATGTACCACATCTTCTTTATCCAGTCATCTATTGACATGTTTCCATGTCTTGGCCACTATGAACAATGCTGCAATGAACATGGGGCTGCATGTGTCTTTACATACCAATGTTTTTGAGTTTTGGGGTATATACCCAGTAGAGGAGTTGCTGGATCATATGGTAGCTCTATTTTTAATTTTTTGAACAACGACCATACTTTCTTCATAATGGTTGTACTACTTTACATTCCCACCAACAGTGGATGAGGTTTCCTTTTCGCCACAGCCTCCTCAACATTTGTTATTATCTCTCTTGTTGATAATAGCTCGTCTAACAGGTGTAGTTTTGGTTTGCATTTCTCTAATAGCTAATAAAGATGAGCATCTTTTCATATATCTGTTGGCCATTTGTATTTCTTCCTGGAAGAAGTGTCTGTTCATGTCCTCTTCCCATTATTTTATTGGATTGTTTGTTATTGAGTTTTGTGAGTTCTTTTTATATTTTGGATATTAGGCCCTTATCTGAGCTGTTGTTTGAAAATATCCATTTCCTTCTTATATGCCAACAATGAAACATAAGAAAACAGACTAAAAAAATAATTTCCTTCATGGTTGCAACAAAAATAAAATAAAATACCTAGAAATAAACATAACAAGAAATGTAAAGGACCTTTATAATGAAAATTACAAAGCATTGTTAAGGAAAATAAAAAATGATACAATGAAAAGGAAAAATATTCCTTGTTCCTGGATAGGAAGAATAAATATAGTCAAAATAACTATATTACCCAAAGCGATATACAGATTTAATGCAATTCCCATCAAAATTCCAATGTCATATTTTAATTTCTTTTTTTTTTAATTTTATTCATTTTAGAGAGGAGACATAGAGTGAGAGAGGGAGAGAGGGAAAGAGAGAAAGGGGGAAGGAGCTAGAAGCATCAACTCCCATATATGCCTTGACCAGACCAGTGCAGGGTTTTGGACTGACGACCTCAGTGTTCCCAGGTCGACGCTTTATCCACTGCGCCACCACAGGTCAGGCCCAATGTCATATTTTAAAGAAATGGAACAAAAAATCTTATTTATATGGAACTATAAAAAACCCCAAATAGCCAAAGCAATCCTAAGGAAAAAGAATGAAACTGGGGGCGTTACAATACCTGACTTCAAATTATATTACAGAGCCATGACAATCAAAACAGCATGATATCGGTAGAAAAATAGACACTCAGACCAATGGAACAGAATAGAAAGCCCAGAAATAAAACCACACAATTTTTGATAAAGGGGCCAACAACACACAATGGAGAAAAGAAAGCCTCTTCAACAAATGGTGCTGGGAAAACTGGAAAGCCACATAAAAAAGAATGAAACTCGACTACAGTTTGTCCCCTTGTACTAAAATTAATTCAAAATGGATCAAAGACCTAAATATAAGACCTGAAACAATAAATTACATAGAAGAAAACATAGGTACTAAACTCATGGACCGTGGTATAAAGAGCACTTTATGAATTTGACTCCAAAGGCAAGGGAAGTGAAGGCAAATATAAATGAATGGAACCACATCAGACTAAGAAGCTTTTGCACAGCAAGAGAAACTGACAACAAAACAAACAGACAGCCAACTAAATGGGAGATGATATTTTCAAACAACAGTTTTTTTTCCTTCTTTAATGGGCCATTCGCAGTCGCTTAACCCCTGGCGCCATGTAGACCCCCCCTCCCCCACTGAAAACGTGTAATCAATGTATATACCTCTAGAAAAAGGAATGACAAATGAACACTAGAAAATTTAGGTATATCTTTTTATATGCAGAACAAATTTTTCACTATTGTATTACCTCGTAAGTTTTAATATGTAGAAATATTTTTATAAATTCTATAGACAAATGTTATAAGCTTGCTAAGGAATTGTGTCATCTCTCCCCCTCCTCCTATTTCCGCCAACCTGTGTGTGATCAAAGGTATATAACCTGCCTCAGGGCTATAGTGGGCACACACAATTTGGGTCAGCTATGTGGCTGGAATATTATTAAATCTCCTCCTTTAAATAAAACTCCTTAAAATTCATTTGGACTTGGTGTCTCTACGTAAATCTGGCAGAACGGTACTTTACAACAACACTTCCTCTTAGACAAGGTTTCTACACTTTTCTACAGAGATCTAAGGAAGTTGATAAAATCAAATCAACAGTTTCAACAATTCAAATGAAAGTTTTGGGTTAGGTTCTGAGAAGAAGTAAATGAATAAGACATTCCTTGTTTCTGTTTTCTTTCCACTTTTTTGTAACAGTCTTTTAGATTTTGAAATGATTTACACTGTGATGTACTACACACTATTTTTATTAATTTTAATGGGGTGACATTGATAATCAGGGTACATATGTTCAGAGAAAACATCTCCAAAGAGGACATACAGATGGCCAATTGACATTTGATTATGTTGCATACCCATCACCCAAAGTCAAATTGTCTACCATCATCTTCTATCTGTTTTTCTTTGTGCCCCTCCCCTCTCCATATCTCCTCCCTCTCCTCCCTCCCTTCATCCTCTCCTCCCCCATAGCCAGCACACTCTTGTCCATGTCTCTGAGTCTCATTTTTATGTCCCACCTATGCATGAAATCATATAGTTCTTAGTTTTTTCTGATTTACTTATTTCACTCAGTATAATGTTATCAAGGTCAATCCATGTTGTTGGAAATGATCCGATGTCATCATTTCTTATGGCTGAGTAGTATTCCATAGTATATATGTACCAAAGCTTTTTAATCCACTCTTCCTCTGATGGACACTTGGGCTGTTTACAGATCTTCGCTATTGTGAACAATGCTGCCACGAACATGGGGGCGCGTTTCTTCTTTTCGAACAGTGCTATAGTGTTCTTAGGGTATATTCCTAAAAGTGGGATAGCTGGGTCAAAAGGCAGTTCGATTTTTAATTTTCTGAGGAATCTTCATACTGTTTTCCACAGTGGCTGCACCAGTCTGCATTCCCACCAGCAGTGCAGGAGGGTTCCCTTTTCTCCACACCCTCGCCAGCACTTGTTCTGTGTTGTTTTGCTGATGAGTGCCATTCTGACTAGTGTGAGGTGATATCTCATTGTGGTTTTAATTTGCATTTCTCTAATGATTAGTGATGTTGAGCATTTTTTCATATGCCTATTGGCCATCTGTATGTCCTCTTTGGAGAAATTTCTATTCATTTCTTTTGCCCATTTTATGATTGGATTGTTGTCTTTTGGTTATTAACCCCCTATCAGATGTATTGTTGAATATGTTCTCCCATTGTGTAGTTTGTCTTTTTATTCTGTTCTTATTGTCTTTAGCTGTGCAAAAGCTTTATAGTTAGATATAGTCCCATTTGTTTCTCCTGTCTTTTATTTCCCTTGCCCGTGGAGAAAAATCGGCAAATATATTGCTGCGAGAGATGTTGCAGAGCTGACTGCCTATGTTTTCTTCTAAGATGCTTATAGTTTCACGCCTTAGATTTAAGTCTTTTATCCATTTTGAGTTTATTTTTTTGAATGATGTAAGTTGGTGGTGTAGTTTCATTTTTTTGCCGGTAGAAGTCCAATTTTCCCAACACCATTTGTTAAAGAGGCTGTCTTTACTCCATTGTATGCTCTTATCTCCTTTGTCAAATATCAGTTGTCCATAAAACTGTGGGTTTATTTCTGGGTTCTCTGTTCTGTTCCATTGATCTATGTGCCTGTTCTTATGCCAGTAACAGGCTGTCTTGAGTACAATGACCTTGTAGTATAACTTGATATCAGGAAGAATGATATTTTTCGCTAACTTCATTCTTTCTTTTTAAGGTTGCTGAGGCTATTCATGTTCTTTTTTGGTTCCACATAAGTTTTTGGAATATGTGTTCCATATCTTTGAAGAATGACATTAGTATTTTAATTGGTATTGCATTGAATTTATAAATTGCTTTGGGTAATATAGACATTTAAATTATGTTTCTTCAACCTAACCATGAGCATGGTATATGCTTCCACTTGTTTCTATCTTTCTTGATTTCTTTTATCAATGTTTTACAATTTTCCGAGTACAAGTATTTAATTTCCTTGTTTAAATTTACTCCTAGGTACTTTATTTTTTTGGTTGCAATAGTGAACGGGATTGTTTTCTTAATTTCTTTTGCTGACAGTTCATTGTTGGTGTATAAAAATGACTCTGATTTCAGAGTATTAATTTTATATCCTGCCACCTTGCTGAATTCATTTATCAGGTCATGTAGTTTTTTGACTGAAACTTTAGGGTTTTCTATGTACAGTATCATATCATCTGCAAATAATGATAGTTTTACTTCTATTCCATTTTGGATGCCTTTTATTTCTTTTTCTTATCTGATTGCTGTAGCTAGGACTTCCAGACTATGTTGAATAAGAGTTGTGAAAGGAGCCACCCCTGCCCTTTTCCTGATCTTAAAGGGGATTGCTTTTAATTTTTTCCCTTTGAGTATGATGCTGGCTGTGGGTTTTTCATAGATGGTCTTTATTATGTTAAGGAATGTTCCCTGTATTCCCACTTTCCTGAGAGTTTTGATCCTGAATGGGTGCTGGATTTTATCAAATGTTTTTTCTGCATCTATTGAAAGTATCATGTGGTTTTTGTCCTTCCTTTTGTTTATGTGATGAATCACATTGATTGATTTGCGAATATTGAACCAGCCTTGCCTCCCCAGAATAAATCCCACTTGATCATGGTGTATGATTTTTTTCATATATTGCTGGATCCCGTTGGCTAATATTTTGTTGAGGATTTTAGCATCTAAATTCATCAGGGGTATTGGCCTATAATTTTATTTCTTTGTGTTGTCTTTGCCTGGTTTTGGAATCAGAATTATGCTCGCCTCATAAAAAGAGTTTGGAAGTCTTCTTTCCTCTTGATTTTTTTGAAATAGCTTGAGGATGATAGGAGGTAGTTCTTTGAATATTTGGTAGAATTCACTTGTGAAGCCATCAGGCCCAGGACTTTTTTTGTTGGAAGTTTTTTGATAACTGTTTCAATCTCATTTGTTGTAATTGGTCTGTTTAGGTTTTCTGATGTTCTAGATTGATTTTTGAAAGATTGTATGTTTCAAGGAATTTGTCCATTTTATCTAGGATGTCTAGTGTTTTGGCATACAGTTCCTCATAGTATTTTCTTATAATATTTTGTATTTCTTTTGTGTCAGTTGTTATTTTTTCACTCTCATTTCTTATTTTATTTATTTGAGTCCTGTCTCTTCTTTTCTTGGTGAGTCTAGTTAAAGGTTCATTGATCTTGTTTATCATTTCAAAGAACCAGCCCCTGGTTTCATTGATCTTCTGTATTGTTTCTTTAGCCTCTATGTCATTTATTTCTGCTCTGATCTTTATTATTTTCTTCTACTACCCTCGGGCTTTACTTGCTGTTCTTTTTCTAGTTCTTTTAGATGCATGATCAAGTTGTTTATTTGAGCTTTTTTCAACTTCTTATGGTATGCCTGTAATGCTATGAACTTCCCTCTTAGTACTGTTTTTGCTGTGTCCCATAAATTTTGAGTTGGTGTTTGCTCATTATCATTCGTTTCTAAGAATTTTTTTATTTCTTCTTTGATCTCATTGTTAACCAATTTGTTATTTAATAACATGCTATTTAGTTTCCAAGTGTTTAAGTATTTTTCAGTTTTTCTGTTGTGGTTGATTTCTAGTTTCATGCCATTGTGATCAGAGAAAATGCTTGATATGATTTCAATCTTCTTAAATTTGTTGAGACTGCTTTTGTGTCCTAACATGTGGTCTATCCTAGAGAATGTACCATGAGCACTTGAAAAGAATGTTTATTCTACTGCTTTAGGGTGAAAGGTTCTAAAGATATCTATTAAATTGAGTTGATCTAGTGTATCCTTTAAATCTGTTGTTTCTTTGTTAATTTTCTTTCTTGAGGATCTATCTAGTGATGTTTGTGGGGTATTGAAATCCCCTACTATTATAGTATTGCTGTTGATCTCGCCCTTTATATTCATTAAAGTGTGCTTTATATATTTAAGTGCTCCTATATTCAGCACATAGATATTTATAAAGGTTATATCTTCCTGTTGAATTGTTCCCTTTATCATTATGTAGTGTTCTTCTTTATCTCTTACTATAGCCTTTGCTTTAAAGTCCATTTTGTCAGATATAAGTATTGCTACCCTGGCTTTTTTTTCATTTCCATTTACATAAAATATTTTCTTTCATCCTTTTACCTTCAGTCTATGTGCATCTTTTGTTTTAAGGTGTGTCTCTTGTAGGCAGCATATATTTGGGTCCTGTTTCTTTATCCATGCAGCTACCCTATGTCTTTTGATTGGATCATTTAATCCATTTACATTTAAGGTTATTATTGATACATATTTGTTTATAGCCATTTTATTCTTTAAAGATGTATTCTTCTTTTGCTATATTCTTTTCCCCCTTTGATCTGTTTACAACAGGCCCCTTAGCATATCTTTCAGCATTGGTTTGATTGCAATGAATTCCTTGAGTTGTTTTTTTTTTTTTTTTGTCTGGGCATCTTTTTATTTCTCCTTCAATTTTAAACAATAGCCTTGCTGGATAAAGTAGTCTTGGTTGTAGATTCTTGTGTTGCATTACTTTGAATATTTCTTGCCATTTCCTTCTGGCCTCAAGTGTTTCTGTTGAGAAGTCTGATGTCATCCATATGGGGGCTCCTTTGTAGGTGATAGCTTTTTTTCTCTAGCAGCTTTTAATATTTTCTCTTTTTCACTTAGCTTTGGTATTTTAATTATGATGTGTCTTGGTGAAGATTTCTTTGGGTTTCTCTTTAATGGAGTTCTCTGTGCTTCTTGAATATGTGAGATGTTTTTCTGTCTTAATTAAGGAAAGTTTTCAGCTATGATTTGATTGAACAAGTTTCTATCCTTTGTTCTTTCTTTTCTTCTTCAGGAACCCCTATGATGTGAATGTTATTTCTCTTCATATTGTCACAGAGCTGTCTTAGAGTTTTCTCAGACTTTCTGAGTCTCTTTTCTTTTTTCTGCTCTGCTTTTGTTCCTTCATTTATTTTGTCCTCTAACTCTGATTCGATCCTCAGCTTCATCCATCCTGCTTTTAATTCCTTCCATTGTGGTCTTCAGTTCTGATACTGTATTTGTCATTTCTGTCTGATTCTTTTTTTATTATTTCAATTTCCTTTTTTATATTTGCTATCTCTTTATTTAGTTGTTCATAATGACCATCTTTGTGGTTCTAAGCTCTTTGAACATCCTAACAATCATTATTTTTATTACGTACTCTTTAGAAGCTAAATTATATGGCAAATGTTGATGATACAATGTCAAATGTAAAATGGGCAGTTTACAAAGATAGCTTGGAGAAGCTGTGGAGAGCTGTCCCAGTGGAGCCAACGCTCTACGTCAATCAAGCATCGCCATTTGACTTCCCCATGCAGTGGGACACTCCTTCTTAAGAGTAGGGCTGACAGCTTCTTTGAGACTACTCTTGAAGTGACTATGAGGATTATACTTATTGGACTGAGACCAAGTGCCACTGGAAGAAAGACATGACTGACAAACAAGTTAGTTGCAAGAATCACAAAGTCAATTTATTACTCACAAATCCTTTTGGCATGCCTGGATACAGCTTAAGGGGGTCTTGTTGGCATGCTCCTCTCAACTGTCCTTGGTCAGAGCAGTGTGGAGACAGTCCATGTTCAACATTGGAGTCTGGACCACTGACTGCAACTGAGGGCCCCTCAGCTTTTTCTAGCATAGCCTTCTAACAGGTGTTAATCTATGGGATTATCACCTCAAACCACTTTTTTGGGACTTTTTTTTCAGGGAGCCCTTTTTATGTTAATCTACAGATTTGTCACATCAAATCACTTTTAGGGAGTTTACAGGGAAGCTTCTTTTTATGTTAATTAATTTACAGAATTGTCACATCAAGCCACTTTTTATCTATGTATAACTTCACACACACACTAACTAGGCCCTGGGTGAAAAGCAGAGTCTGCCTATGATATCTATACACACTAGATTAGTTCCCACCCAGAGGGTATAGCCTTATTCATGTGCCTTAATGGCTTTTAATATTATATCCTAATTTATTTCTACATATCTTTTATATTTTTCTATATTTCTATAGATTTAATTACTATAACATTATATTACTGTAACAAGAGCAGTAGATTATTTAATATGAGAGGATTTGAAGGGATCTTCCTTGCAATTTATCTTGAAAGAATGCTTGTGTGATAATTACAAAATAAAAACTAAAATTATTAAATAAAATCAATTTTAAGCTGTAAACTAAGACACAGTCTCTAACTGGGACCTCATGGTTTGTTGGGGGGAGACAGAATTATGGGCATATATTTTAAGAATAATTAATGAAAACTAGAACAAAAAGGGGAGAATTAAAAGAAAATATCCATAAATGTTTCCTAGGGTCAATGAAGTCTGGGATGTAGTCGGAAGGAATGATAATGGTGGTGAAGTCAGCAAAACTATCATGCCAGGTGCTCTGAGGTGTTATGTGAGGATTAGTGTGACATTTGTTGGTGCTGAGTTGTGGACAGTCTTAAATATCAAGTCAGGAAGTTAGAGCTTTGTTATTTACTTTGTGAGTTTATTTATCAAACACTTTTCTTGGAAAATATATATTCTATGAGGATGCATTAGACATCCTAACATATTCTCTTTTAATGATTAGTTTTTCAGTATACTGAGAATGATACTATTTTAAATAAGACGATCAGGATAAAGGAACAAGTAAAATATGCTAATCAGGAAGTGTGTTAGAATCACAAAAGATATACTATTTTATTCATTTTGTGTGGATTCTCTGAGTGAGAAGGAGAAACTATAACCTTCCTCAACATCACTGCTTATAGCATCTGCATCTGGAAATTGGAAAAACCAGGGACCTTTCAAATTTCTGGATAAAGTTGGGGGGGAAAAGCATAACATTTGCAAACAGAGTAAAGTTTACCCCCCAACACAATTCAACGAACCTTTAATTACTGATAAAAAATGGAACCAGGAGTCAAAAAGAACCCTGGCTCTTCAACTTACAAGTGAAATAAAGTTTCTGTTACACAAAATGCCTCAAACATGACTTTAAGTGCAGTACATTTATTGTATAATAAATACCAAGGAGGTGGGGAGACTTGAGATCAGTGGTGTCAGTCAAATAAGTTTGTAAATATAATATATATGTTTACTCGCTTATAGTTTGCATTGGGTGTGGAAGACAGGCTGTAAGCCGGTAAAGTCATTATGCCTTTTTAATACTAAGATCTTTTCAAAACTAAGCTTTTCCACACACCCTTGACTGTTGCATGATGTGGGGTGGTGCACTCTTATGAGGAACCCCATTTATGCCTCAGATAAGTAGCTTTGTATTAGAGACTTCCTTATTTGTATATTGGCTTAAAGGTTTGGATTTCTACACTATAAAATGGGGCATACCAGGGGCTGGTTCTCTCTCAGTTCCTGAAATTAGCATTACGGAAGAGAGGCATCCAAGATGGCAGAGTGCTGAAGAAGAAGCCAGTTTGTGCAGAGTTTGTTCAGAGAGAAGGAGATGGGGAACAGAGGTGAATAAGGCTGGCGAGGTAGAAACCTTTGATTCTAGGAATACTCGGATAAGTCAGTGGCTTTGGGAGCCCTGAATGGAAAGAGAAGTGTTTTTCCACTGTGTGTATTTCTTGCCCACCAGGTATGAGCTAGGATTAAAGATAATGGCCCACCAATTCTTGGCTTCATTGTTTCATTACTCTGTCCGATTCAAATTCAAACCTGCACAGGCCGGGAGGCTGTGATGGTGGCCATGGCTATTGGCCTTACAGGTAGCAGAAATCCTGATTTTTGGCATGGGTGACTGGCTCTGAGTCCTGGCTCTGCCATCGCAGGTCATGTTACCTTAGGCAGAGGCACAGGGCAATCTGAGCCTCAGGCTCCAGTCCTGTAGAAAGGGGATTAAATTAATGCTTCTTCAACAGGGAACTCTTAGAGACTGACTAAAGAGACTTGCTTCCTGCTTCCCGGTTTTAGGAATTGAGTGGGGATCACGCAGTGAGATAGGACCCAATCTACCTAAGCCAATAACAACGTGTTTGCATATTGGACATCACATAGGAATATTCTTCAGTTATCCAGTAAAATGTTATCTTCCATTTTCCTCCTTCTGATTGAAGAATGACTACATGGTACTTACTAGGTGCCAGGGTGCTAGTTTAAACAATTTAAATGCGTTAATTCATTTAATAACTCTTATAAATAGTTGTTGAGTGGATATCATCATTACCCCTATTTTACAGATACAAAATGTGAACTATAGAGAGGTTAAATTATTCTTATAACAATACGCTAATACATGTTGGGTCTGGAGTTTAAATCAAGTGGTCTGGCTCAAAGATCAAGGTGCTTAATCACTGTACTACTTTGTGTCTCTTCAATAGCTGTGGGTTCTTGCCTTTACTATAATAAAAGAAACAGCATAAGTTTTCAGCTTTAGTGTCAGGAGGTAATAAATGGTGAGAGAAACTCTAGTAAACAAGAAAATGAGCCTCTGAATGAGACATTTTCTACTCAGCTCAAACTATTGGTTGCCAAAGGATGTTCCTGACTTTCTACTGTCAGGACAAATTTTCTGATTTTTCAAGAGGCCAAAATTCAGAATTTTAAAAAGTGTTCTATTGGTGTTTACATGCTTCAAACTAGTTACAAAGTTTTAAGAACTCAACTCCTGCTATCAGTGATGAAAAGGACAAGAGCTTGTATAATCGGTTGGCAGGAATCGATATCGTCAAGGTTACAAGAACAGTCACTATAGCCAGACTTCAAGTTAAAATACCAACATTATGTTATGAGTAAGTAAGTTTATATACTTTGCCTCTGTCCTCTTGTAAGCAAAATGGGGCTTATGACATAAAGAAAATACACACCTCAAATAATTGGTGTGAAGATTAAATAAGCTAATATAAACAAAGCATCTGAACACTGTTCACACATGGTAAGCCTGGTAAGCACTATGTTAGCACTTATAAATATTAGCTCTTATTATGATCTGCCCCATGAAATGAAATCAATCATTCACACTGGGTGAGGAAATTATATAGATTTGGCTGAAAAGAGAAGAAGGAAATAAGTTAGCTTTCTTTGGAGAAGAAAGTTCTATGCAACCATCAAATGACTAACATTTAAAAATTAACAAATTTCAGGATGTTATTAACTCTAGTTCACTCCCAGTCTAGATTCTACATCCAGTTTCACCAAAGTGAACCAAGAGAAAATTATTTCCTCAAATAAATAAAATAAAAATTGCTTTCTTTTTCACTTATTTTTCTTCTAGTTTTTTGTAGTTGTTGTTTGCTTATTTAAAAATTTTTTTTCTTAGTCTTTTTTTGGAAATAAAGTTAGTAGAAGAGGAACTAACACAACCTTTAATATGGCATTTATTAGGTTCACACAGTATTTGATCCCATAGGAAGTATAAAGAAATTAAGACAATATTTTCTGGAAAGAAAATTAAAGGAAGAAAAGTTCATCAGTTTCTGAAAATGACTGTAATCAAACACCATTAAGCATCTATCAAGGTCATGTTCTATATAGATGACATGAGGATATAAATTGGAATCAGATGAGATTCCAAAGATTTTTGCAGTGGTAACTATAATTCTATTCACTTGACAGGCAAAGGCATGGAATATCGCTCTGGTAAATATAACAAAATAGTAAGTCTTTTGGGTAAAATTTTCACTCTGATATAAGACAGAACTGCACTAAGCCACTGCTAATTTATTTTTTATATTATTTTCCTCTGTGTAAAGCCAATGCCCGCAGCCACTATCAGAGCTGCCTGGCCCATGCAGGTTCGCATTAGATTCGAACAGTCAGTAATGAAACAATGGAGCCAAGAACTGATGAGCCATCAGCTTTAATTCTAGCTTGCACTCGGTGGGCAAGTAAAAACACACGAGCTCCAAAACCCACTCATTCAGTGCTCACAGAGTTAATGACCAATCCGAGTTTCCTAGCATCAAAGGTTTCTAGCTCCCCAGACTTATTCACCTCTGTTTCTCATCTCCTTCTCTCTGCACAAACTGGCTTCTTCCTCAGCACTCTGCCAGCTTGACTGCTTCTTCTCTCCTCCATGTCGCCTTAATCTGCTCTCTTTAATGCTAACCTCAGGAACCGAGAGCAAGCAAGCTGCTGATCTGCCCCCCTTTATACTGTAGAAATCCAAACCTTTAATCCAATCTACAAACAAGAAAGTCTCTGATACAAAGTCACCCACCTGAGGCATAATGGGATGATTCCTCATGAGACTGCACTACCCTGTAAAACCAATGCTCAAGGCCACCATAACAGTACTGGCCCATGCAGGTTCGCATTAGATTTGGACAGTTGATAAAGAAACAATGGAGCCAAGAACTGGTGACTGTCAGCTTTAATTCCAGCTTGCAGCCAGCAGGCAAGTAAAAACACACACTGGGTTCCAAAACCCACTCATTCAGTGCTTACAAAGCTACTGAATTATTCGAGTTTCCTAGAATCAAAGGTTTCTAGCTCACCAGCCTTATTCACCTCTGTTCCACATCTTATTCTCCTGCACAAACTCTGCAGAAATTGGCTTCTCCCTCAGTCCTCTATGATCTTGACTGCTTCTCCTGGCCTCCTCCATGTGGTCTTACTCTGTTCTCCTCTCTAATGATAATCTCAGGAACTAAGAGAGAGCAAACTCCCAGTCTGTTCCACTTTACAGTGTAGAAATTCAAACCTTTATCACATCTACAAAAAAGAAAGTCTCTGATACAAAGTCAATTATCTGAGGCATAATGGGAGGATTCCTCATGAGAGTGCACCACCCCACATCATCCAATCAGTCAAGGGTGCGGGGAAAAGCTTACTCTTAAAATTTGCACTTGGGCAGCACCATCTTTAACAAAGTGAGCATAATATATTTTATCAGCCCAACAATCCACCCCTATGCTCACTTTACTACCCACAATCTACACCACCGGCATCCCTGTACAAGGAAATTAGGTACATTACACAAATTACAACAACATGCCAAATCATACAATTTCAACAATTACAAAGATATACTTCACCAGTCTCTGAGCACTTTGTCAAAAGTGCAAAATGTCCTCGGCCTTCTCTCTTGCCATCTGAAAGGCTTCCCAGGGCAGAGGGAAGGCCTCCATCAAAGCTGCCCCCCAGCCCCATCAGGGTATTTCACATTGTCCAAAATCTATAAGTCCATCCAACAAAGGACCCGGTGTTCACTCGGTCATAGTTCAGGAAATCAGTCCACGCACATGGGGTTTTAGCCTCCCCCCTATTTTCTGCCGTCATGGCAGGTCTCACACTGTCCTAAAGAGAAGCATGTGGCAATGGCAGTCCATCTCTTCTCTGGGGAGTATGATGCCATTCACCCCTATGTCCCAAAATCACAGACCTACCAGCAGCTTAGCAGGCGCTCCCTGCTGTCCCAGTGGCCACTTGGTGATGTATGCCTGGCTCTTGGGATGTCCGTTCATCCTCCTGCCACAGCTACCACCGTTTACCTTCTGGAGTCTGTGAATCACAAATCCAGCCCAATTCTCCTCATCCTCCAAAGAAGTACTGAAAACACCACTCCTGCTGCTGGGCTTGAGCCCCAGACCACAACTGCCTTCTGCTGAGCAGGCCTTGCAGCTCCAGTCCCGGCCTCAGCCTCAGCCTCCATCTGCTGCTGGCTTTCCACAATATCCAGGGCAATCTGCAACTCACGAACCTGTGATTCCTTCTCCAGCATCTGCTCCATTTCCAGGCAAATCTCGCAAACTTGGTCTGCCTCCTCCGGTGCTTGCTCCAGCTCCAGGTTCTGCATCTGTTTCTCCCACGTTTCCTCCAGCTCCTTCCACTGCTCGGCCTGCAGGTCCTGGGAAGCATCTTCCACAGAGCTCTTGGTTTCCTCACTAAAAGTCAGCCAACCTATGGTCCCAAAAAGGAGAGCCATGGGAAACCATAACAGCAGCCAGACCTCTATTTCACCACTCAAAGTGGTGGTGACTCCATACCGAACTGTATTGAATCCTGCCACAGACTACGCCAAATATAAAGCCAGTACTCAAGGACGCCATAATAGCCACCTGACCCATGCAGGTTTGCATTAGATTTGGACAGTAGGTAAAGAAACAACAGAGCCAAGAACTGGTTTGCCATCAGCTTTAATCCCAGCTTGCACCCGGCAGGCAAGTAAAAACATGCACTGGGTTCCAAAACCCACTCATTCAGTGCTCACAAAGCTACTGACTTATTTGAGTTTCCTAGAATCAAAGGTTTCTAGCTCACCAGACTTATTTACCACTATTTCCCATCTCCTTCAGTTGGGCAGATAAAATATAATATGCTCACTTTGTTAAAGATGGCACTGCCCACATGGAAGCCCTTCAACCAGATGATATTATTTGCCCTTATGCTTGGGATGGGTGTGGGGGAAAGGCTGTAATGTAAGCAGACCCGGGTCGTTATAGCCTAAGGCTTAGTTTTAAGAGTAAGCTTTTCCCCATACCCTTGACTGATTGGATGATGTGAGGTGGTGCGCTCTCCTGTGGAATCCCATTTTGCCTCAGATGGGTGACTGTGTATCAGAGTCTTTCTTGTTTGTAGATTGGATTAAGGGTTTGGATTTCTACACTATAAAGTAGGACAGACCAGTAGCTTGCTCTCTCTCGGTTCCTGAGGTTAGTATGAGAAAGGAGAGCAGATTAAGGCCACATGGAGGCAAGAGGAGGCAGCCAAGATGGTGGAGTGCTGAGGAAGAAGCCAGTTTGTGCAGAGTTTGTGTAGAGAGGAGATGGGAAACAGAGGTGAATAAGTGTGGTGAGCTAGTAACCTTTGATTCTAAGAAACTTGGATAAATCAGTAGCTTTGTGAGCACTAAGTGAGTGGGTTTTGGAGTCCAGTGTGTGTTTTTGCTTGCCTGCTGGGTGCAAGCTAGAATTAAAACTGATGGCTCACCAGTTCTTGGCTTTATTTTTTCATTACCAACTGTCCAAATCCAATGAGAACCTGCACTGGCCAGGCGGCTCTGGTGGTGGCCATGACTACTGGCTTTACACCTTCTCTCTGCACAAACTCTGCATAAACTGGCTTCTTCATCAGCATTCCACCATCTTGGCTGCTTCTCCGGGCCTCCTCCACATGGCCTTACTCTGCTCTCCTCTCTAATGCTAACCTCAGGAACCAAGAGAGCATGCTCCCGGTCTGCCCCACTTTATAGTATGGAATCCAAACCTTTAATCCAATCTACAAACAAGGAAGTCTCTGATATAAAGTCACTTATCTGAGGCATAATGGGAGAATTCCTCATGAGAGTGCACCACCCCACATCATCCAATCAGTCAAGGGTGTGGCGAAAAGCTTACTCTTAAAATTTGCACATGGACAGCACCATCTTTAACAAAGAGAGCACAATACATTTTATCTGCCCAACACCGTGGAAAAAACCTACTCAAGAGGAAGAGGGGGAGACTTGCCAAGAGAGGCAAAGAAAACCTGAATTTTCTTCTCCCTCTGCTTTTATTGATCAGAAGCAGAACAGAGGTAACAGAATTACAAGGGAGGGAGGCAAGGTGATAAGAGGAAAGAACGTCTAATGTACATTTTGCTGACATGCAGAAAGGGCTAATTTAGTCACTTCATTCTTTTTCTTTTGCTAATTAACAAGCATAAAGGAAGGGGTAATCAGAACCTCTAGGCTAATTTCCTAAAGCCCATTCACATGCATTCCTTTTTGTCTACACTAAGGTCACTCACTCACACAGCTACTTGATGTTTCCATTCAAGAGACATTTAGTCAGGGCTTTTAGCTCAAGTTGCCTGATTCAAGTCATAGAAGGTTCAAGGTCAGATTAGTGATTTCCTTCATTTATAGACTCCTTCAATAAGGGTCTACAAAAAAAGACAAATTGTCTGAATGTAACCTCTATGAGAACTGAGAGAAAGAGAACAGGTTTTGCGCATTTTTACACCTGCGAGCTGAAAACTGATTAGGCTGATAGTCTTCATTTGAAGTCTTGAAAGTCATTTCTGTCCACCCTCCACCCGCAAGCCAAAGCTAGTTTATGGAGCAGCAAGAACACAGGAGACGTATTAGAAGATAAAATTAATAAGTTCAGTGCCTCAGGCCTCTTGCAAATATGCCCCATTATTAATTATTTCTAAGTGAAAGAGAAACAAGCCTGTCTGCAAAAAGCCATTAAGGTGAAAGCTCCTTCAACAAAGACAATATTTTTCAAAGGTCTTAAGGTAGTAACCTTGAAACCAAAGGAGAAGAAGAAGGTTAGGGTGCAGAAATCAAAGAACAGTGTAGGGCCAGCAGCCATGGCCATTCAGGTTCTCACTAGATTTGGGCAGACAGTAAAAAAACTGTGGAGCCAGAAAATGGCGGGCCATTCCATTTATTAGGGTCTCATAGTAGTAGATGAGCAAACAGGCAGGGCAGACTGCTTCCCTCTCTCATAGCTCCCAAGCCCCATGTAAGACCAGTGGTCACCACAGTGGCAATGCAGGCTTTCAGTGAATTTGGGCAGGCTGTAAAGAAACAGCGGAGCTGGAGGATGGTGGGCCATTCCAATTTATTGGCGTCTCACCAAGACAGGCAAGCCAAAAAAAAAAAAAAAAAAACAAAAAAAAACCAAGAAAAAAGCAGAAGCCTGCTTTTTGCAGTGGAGGGCAAGGGATCAAGGAGGGACAAAAAACCAAAACAAAACAAAAACAACCCAATAGCACCACTCAGTGGCAGGACAGGATCTCATCTATCACCCTGAAGGAAAGTATTTACATCCTTACACTAGTGCTGTCACATGCTCCTGCACTAATTTGAACAAAGGGCTTGCAGCCAGTAAACCTATGAGCAAGCCTAACACAGACATTTTCCCCACACCCTGACTCAGTGTAAAGCAAGTAGCCAGGGCCACCATCACAGCAGCCTGGCCCATGCAGGTTTGCATTATATTTGGACAGTTGGTAATGAAACAATGGAGCCAAAAACTGGTGAGCCATCAGCTTTAATTCTAGCTTGCATAGGGAAGGCAAGCAAAAACACACACTGGGGTCCAAAACCCACTCATTCAGTGCTCATAAAGCTACTGATTTATCCGAGTTTCCTAAAATCAAAAGGTCTATAGCTCACCAGCCTTATTCACCTCTGTTTCCAATCTCCTTCTCTCTACACAAACTCTGCACAAACTGGCTTCTTCCTCAGCACTCTGCCATCTTGGTTGCCTCCTCTCCTCCACATGGCCTTAATCTCTCTCCTCTCTAATGCTAACCTCAGGAACCCAGAGAGAGCAAGCTCCCGGTCTGCCCCATTTTATAGCGTAGATTCAAAACTGTTAATCCAATCTACAAACAAGGAAGTCTCTGATACAAAGTCAATCATCTGAGGCATAATGGGAGGATTCCTCATGAGAGTGCACCACCCCACATCATCCAATCAGTCAAGGGTGTGGGGAAAAGCTTACTCTTAAAACTTGCACGTGGGCAGTGCCATCTTTAACAAAGTGAGCATAATATATTTTATCTGCCCAACAATCCACCCCTATGCTCACTTTACTACCCACAATCTACACCACCGGCATCCCTATACAAGGAAATTAGGTACATTACACAAATTACAACAACATGACAAATCATACAATTTCAACAATTACAAAGATATACTTCACCAGTCTCTGAGCACTTTGTCAAAAGTGCAAAATGTCCTCGGCCTTCTCTCTTGCCATCTGAAAGGCTTCCCAGGGCAGAGGGAAGGCCTCCATCAAAGCTGCCCCCCAGCCCCATCAGGGTATTTCACATTGTCCAAAATCTATAAGTCTATTCAACAAAGGAGTCAGTGCTCACTCCGGTTGTAGTCCAGGAAATCAGTCCACGTACTTGAGGTGTTCACCTTCCCCGTCATTCCTGCCATCATGGCAGGTCTCACACTGTCCTAAAGAGAAGCATGTGGCAATGGCAGTCAGCATTTCCATCTCTGCTCTGGGGAGCATGATGGCATCCATCCATATGTCCCAAAATCACAGACCTACCAGCAGCGTAGCTACTCCTTGCTGCTGGCCTCTCACCTTCTGGAGACTGCGGATTGCAACTCCAACCTGATTCTTCTCATTCATCCTCCAAAGAGGAACTGAAAACATCAGCTCCTGCCGCTGAGCTCAAGCCCCAGGCTGCTGCCACCTTCTGCTCCACGAGCCTTACAACCCCGGCCTCCTGCCGCTGCTGGCTCTCCACAGCATCTAGAGCAATCTCCAACTCACGAACCTGTGATTCCTCCTCCAGCATCTGCTCCATTTCCAAGCGAATCTCACAAACCTGGTCGGCCTCCTCCTCCAGCACTTCCTCCTGCTCCAGGGTTGGCATCTCTTTCTCCCACGTTTCCTCCAGCTTCTTCCACTGCTCGGTTTGCAGGTCCTGGGCAGCCTCTTCCATAGAGCTCTTGGTTTCCTCACACATGTCTGTAAAAATCAGCCAGCTTACAGTTCCCATTAGGACAGCCAGGGGAAACCATAACAGCAGCCAGTCCTCTACCCCACCACTCAAAGGTGGTGGCTGCTCCATACTGATCGGTATTGAATCCTGCCACAGACTACATCAAATGTAAAGCCAGTAGCCAGGGCCACCATCACAGCAGCCTGGCCCAATTGTTGGGCAGATAAAATATATTATGCTCACTTTGTTAAAGATGGCGCTGCCCAAGTGCAAGTTTTAAGAGTAAGCTTTTCCCCACACCCTTGACTGATTGGATGATGTGGGGTGGTGCACTCTCATGAAGAATCCTCCCATTATGCCTCAGATAATTGACTTTGTATCAGACTTCCTTGTTTGTAGATTGGATTAAAGGTTTGAATTTCTACACTATAAAGTGGGGCAGACCAGGAGCTTGCTTGCTCTTGGTTCCTGAGGTTAGCATTAGAGAGGAGAGCAGATAAAGGCCACGTGGAGGAGAGGAGAAGCAGCCAAGATGGCAGAGTGCTGAGGAAGAAGCCAGTTTTTGCAGAGAGGAGATGGGAAACAGAGGTGAATAAGTCTGGTGAGCTAGAAACCTTTGATGCTAGGAAACTCGGATAAGTCAGTAGCTTTGTGAGCACTGAATGAGTGGGTTTTGGAGCCCAGTGTGTGTTTTTACTTGCCCGCTGGGTGCAAGCTAGGATTAAAGCTGATGGCTCACCAGTTTTTGGCTCTATTGTTTCATTACCAATGGTCCAAATCAAATGCAAACCTGAACTGGCCAGATGGCTGTGATGCTGGCCGTGGCTATTGGCCTTACATTTGGCGTAGTCTGTGGCAGGGTTCGATACAGTTCAGTATAGAGCCAATACCACCTTTGAGTGGGAAAGTAGAGGACCTGCTGCTGTTATAGTTCTCCATCACTTTCCTTTTGGGGGCTGTAGGCTGGCTGCTTTTATAGCCATGCATGAGTAAACCGAGCACTCTGTGGAAGAGGCTGCCCCGGACCTGCAAACCAAGCAGTGGAAGGAGCTGGAGCAAACGTGGGAGAAATAGATGCCGACCCTGGAACTGGAGCAAGCACTGGAGGAGGCCGACCAGGTTCATTAAATTCGATTGGAAATGGAGCAGCTGCTGGAGAAGGAATCACAGGTTTGTGAGTTTCAACAGCAGGTCCTATAACAGCAGCAGGTCCTCTACTTTCCCACTCAAAGGTGGTATTGGCTCTATACTGAACTGTATTGAACCCTGCCACAGACTACTCCAAATGTAAGGCCAATATCCTTGAATGTTGTGGAGATTTCCAAGAGCCAGCTGTGGCAGGTGGCCGTGGCTGAGGCTGGGGCCGGAGTGGCAAGGCCCGTGACAGTGGCAGCCCCGGGCTCAACCCCGGCAGCGGAAGCTTGAATTTCCATCTTCTATGTTGAAGATGAGGAGAATTGGGCCCGAGTTGCAATTCACAGACTCCAGAAGGTAAGTGGTGACAGCTGCGGTGGAAGGATGAATGGACATCCCAGGAACCAGGCATGCATCACCAAGTGGCCACTGGAACGGCACGGAGTGCCTGCTAAGCTGCTGGTAGGTCTGCAATTTGGGGACATAGGGGTGGATGCCATCATACTCCCCAGAGCAGAGATGGAAATGCTGACTGCCATTGCCACATGCTTCTCTTTAGGACAGTGTGAGACCTGCCATGATGGCAGAAATGAGTGGGGAGGCTAAAGCCTCATGTGCGTGGACTGATTTCCTGGAAATGGCTGGAGTGAGCATTGGCTTCTTTGCTGGATGGACTTATGGATTTTGGACAATGTGAAATATCCTGATGGAGGTGGGGGACGGCTTTGCTGGAGGCCCTTCCCTTGCCCCGGGAAGCCTTTCAAATGGCAAGAGAAAAGACTGAGAACACTTTGCGCTTTTGGCAAAGTTCTCAGAGACTGGTGAAATATACCTTTGTAATTGTTGAAATTGTATGATTTGGCATGTTGTTGTAATTTGTGTAATGTACCTAATTTCCTTGTACAGGGATGCCGGTGGTGTAGATTGTGGGTAGTAATGTGAGCATAGGGGTGGATTGTTGGGCAGATAAAATATATTATGCTCACTTTGTTAAAGATGGCGCTGCCCATGTTCAAGTTCATTGATATTAATGTGTGTTGGGGGACAGGCTGTGGACAGGCCGGGTCATTATAGCTAAGGCTTAGTTTTAAGGGTAAGCTTTTCCCCACACCCTTGACTGATTGGATGATGTGGGGTGGTGCACTCTCATGAGGAATCCTCACATTATGCCTCAGATAATTGACTTTGTATCAGTGACTTTTTTGTTTATAGATTGGATTAAAGGTTTAGATTTCTACACTATAAAATGGGGCAGACCAGGAGCTTGCTTGCTCTTGGTTCCTGAGGTGAGCATTAGAGAGGAGAGCCGATTAAGGCCACGTGGAAGAGAGGAGAAGTAGCCAAGATGGCGGTGTGCTGAGGAAGAAGCCAATTTGTGCAGAGTTTGTGCAGAGAGAAGGAGATGAAAAACAGAGGTGAATAAGTCTGGTGAGCTAAAAACCTTTGATGCTAGGAAACTCGTATAAGTCAGTAGCTTTGTGAACACTGCATGAGTGGGTTTTGGAGATCAGTGTGTGTTTTTACTTGCCCGCCGGGTGCAATCTAGGATTAAAGCTGATGGCTCACCAGTTCCTGGCTCTGTTGTTTCATTACCTATTGTCCGAATCAAATGCGAACCTGCACTGGCCAGGCGGCTGTGATGCTGGCTGTGGCTATTGGCTTTACAAGTTATACAATTACAACAATTGCAAAGATGCCCTTCACAATGTCTTCCTGAACACTCTGCCCAAGGTGATAACTGGAGGCCCATTTCTAGACCCCTACTCCACGGTAGGTGGGGGGCCTGTATACTTCAGGGTTATGCCCATGAAAACCTTGAAGTATCCTTGGTGCATCTCTCCAACAGGCTGAGAGCAGCTTCCAGGTGCAGGAGGGCCTCCACTGGAGCTGCCCCTCCATCAGGGTCTCTCCTACTGTCCAAAGGCAGCATGTCCATCCAACAAGGGAGCCAGTGCCCCCCTCTGGTTGCAGTCCAAGAATCAGTACATGATAGACAGCCGAGATGTCTGTGCAAATCACCAAGGTAAAGGTCTATTACAGGAAACTAGGTTCACTTAGGGCCTCAGGCCTCACCCTTCATCCCTGATCATGGAAGCTCTGAAGACACTGCTTCCCCAAGGACAGAGGTGGATTTAATGGCTGGTGCACTGGTCCTGCACCCTGGGCCCCGACTTCGGAAGGGCTCCACAAAACCTCAACTTTATACTTTTTCCTAATGATACCAAGTTTGGTTTCATATGTACAATCTTAACATTAATAATACATAATATACACCTGACCTGTGGTGGCGCAGTGGATAAAGCATTGACCTGGGAACACTGATGTCGCCAGTTCGGAACCCTGCGATGGTCTGGTCGGGGCACATGTGGGAGTTGATGCTTCCAGCTCCTCCCCCCTTTCTCTCTTTCTTTCTCTCTCTCTCACTCTGTGTCTCCTCTCTAAAATGAATACAATAAAAAGAAATTAAAAAAATAGATAATATATATTTTATTTATTTAAAAATATTGTTAACATGTATTTTTATTTTCCCTGTCTCTCTTTCTTTTTTTTAAGTGGTCCAATATTTTCTTTTGAGCCCAGGGCCTCATCCGACCTAATCTGCCTCTGCTCAAGGAGGAGTGCATGGCACCAGTGGTCAACCTCTCCATCTCAGCCCCAGAGAGCATGATGCCATCCACTCCTATGTTCCACAATGGCAGCAACCCCATGAGGGGAGGTATTCTTTGTCACTGGGTTTTTACCTTCTGGACAACCAATCGCCAATCTCTGAGTGTATGAATGGCAGCTTCAGCTTGAGCCTCCTGATCCTCAGAAGAGGAGCTGGAAATGCCTGCTTCTGCTGACTCAAAACCACTCTGCCAGCACAGCCCCATCTGCAGCTGCTGTGGCTGCCGACTCTCTGCCTTAAGCTGAACTCACAGTTGTTCCTCCAACAACTGCCACTGCCAACATTCAACTTCCAGAGCAAACTGCAACTCACAAACCTGTAGATCACTCCAGTTCCAGGTGCCACCAGTGCTCAGCCTGCACCTCAGCTCTTGAACCCAGTCTGCTTCCTTTTCCAGTTCAAGCCATGGCTGGTTCTCAGCCTTTACCCTGACTGGCAGTTCTCAGATCTGCAGCTCTTTTTCAGTGACTGTTCCAGCTCATGATGTTGCTGCCAATAGGTTTGCAGCTCATTCTGGAGTTCTTCACCTCGAGCAGTCTCTTGCAGGGCTGTAAAAAATAGTCCATGGTCCTCAAAAGGAGAGCCATAGAAAACCATAACAATGACTACTTCTCTACCCCACCCTTCAAGGGTGGCTGTGGCTCCATATCAATCTGATCCAAATCCTGCTGGCTGTGCTCGATGTAAGGCCAGTGGCCATAGCCATGTCCATTCAAGTTCTCACTGGATTCAGGTAGATGACAAAAGAACTGTGGAGCCAGAAAATGGTGGGTCATTTGGTTTATTAGAGTCTCATAATGGCGGACGAGCAAACAAACAGGGAAAACTGCTTCTCTTTCTCTCAGGGATTTCAAGCCCCGACTCAGTCTCAGGTTCCACAACCAGGACTCATTATCCGGACTCACCCTGCAGACTCACAGGCCCCCACCAGACTCAGCAGGGCTCCCAAGTCCCTCAGCATTCTCCAGCAAAACAAGCTGGGCAGAAATACCCCTTCTCAGGCAAACAATAGCAGACAATCGTCCCTTCCCATGGAGGCAGACTGTTGGTCAAATAAGTTTTTAAATATGACATATATGTTTGCTCGCCTTGGATATGGGAGACAGGCTGTAAACTGGCAAAGTCATTATAGCCTAAGGTTTAGTTTTAAAACTAAGCTTATCCCCACATGACTGTTGCATGATAGGGGGTGGTGCATGCTCATGAGGAATCCCATTATACCTCAGATAAGTGACTTTGTATCAGAGACTTCCTTGTTTGTATATTGGATTAAAGGTTTTGATTTCTACACTATAAAATGGGGCAGAGGAGCCCATGCTAGAGGACAGCAGAGAAAGGCCACATGGAGGAGGCAAGGAGAAACAGCCAAGATGGCAAAGTGCTGAAGGAGAAGCCAGTTTGTGTAGAGTTTATGCAGAGAGAAGGAAGGAGATAGGGAACAGAGGTGAATAAGTCTGGTGAGCTAGAAACCTTTGATGCTAGGAAACTCGGATAAGTCAGGAGCTTTGTGAGCACTGAATGAGTGGATTTTGGAGTACAGTGTGTGTTTTTACTTTCCCGCCGGGTGCAAGCTAGGATTAAAGCTGATGGCCCACCAGTTCTTGGCTCCGTTGTTTTATTACCAACTGTCCGAATCCAATGCGAAACTGCATGGGCCAGGTGGCTGTGATGGTGGCTGTGACTACCAGCCTTACATAGGCAATTCTCAATTTACAATCTGCTGCTCTGAGGGCAAGCACCTGCAGCCTTCCATAGACTATACATACATGAGCAAACCTAAAAAAGCACTTGTTTATCCGACAGACAGACAATGGATGGGAAAGAAAAATTTCAAAAACTGTGACCACATTGAATAAAAAAATTTACCTGTGGTTAATGACCCATGTAAATGACTGGAAGTGTCAACCAAGATTGTTTATCACTCTGTTGCTATAGAAAACCTGAGGCTGGTGGGGAATGGCCTGAGTGATCAATGTCTACAGCACATTGTGGGCTGTGAAATTGAACCCACATGGAGTAAGCAGCCCAATCTCTGCATCCTTCAGGAAGTCTTCACAATGCTTATCTCAGACATGGACCGAGACGATGAGCAACCCAGAGAGCAGAACCAGCTTTATGGAGGACAGGGGGGAAAGAGAGAGCCTCCTAAGAGGCAGAACCAAGTTAATTGAGGACAATGGATGAGGGATATTCTCTTAGAGGGCAGGACTCAGGCTTCCACGTCAGCTGTCCTGGGAGCTGACTGTGCTGTTTTAGGCAGTCCTCATTATTCTTGTCCTGATGAGTAGGGACGTCTTCACCAGTCTCTCTGCATTGCCTCTCATTACGTCCCTGTTCAAACGTAAGTTTTGTGACAGTTATCTTCTTCCATTTCTCCCAGTGTACACATGTGTGTTATGGGTAGATTACTTGTCTTTTAGCAGTAGGACTAAACATATGGAAACAATAAAGAAAACTGTGCATCTTCCAGATGTCCAGGACCTGGAGCCAGGTGCAAAAATTGGATGAGACTTGAAGATTCTCCCTTTAGGAAATGGCAGAATGAGTGCTAAGAGAGAAGCTGTTATTTTTAGCATAAAGAATGGCACAGACGGATATTGGGCAGCCAAAGGCGGAGAAGTTGGTAAGCTATAGCTGAATACCCAATCAGTCTCTGTGCCTCCTATCCCTATGGACTGCCTTGTTCAAAGACTTCAATTTTTCTCTGGTGTTAGAATACACAGGCTTCAAGTGGCTTCTCCTAGCCTTTGGGGGGAGGGTGGCAAATTCTGATAAGATTAAACCAATTGTGGCAAAGTCATTCTCAGGGACAGCCATTAGTTCAAATGTGGCTTGTGACTACACCGTGGCAAATTGCACAACAAGAAAACCCTCCAGAGAAACTTCTGAAAATGACTTTCCTTGCTGTATAAATGAGGGCTCTGTGAAGAAGGCCTGCCCTATTCCAACAACTTTTGGCCTCTGGAAGATGTTGCGGGAGGAGAGCTGTCCTGGCAGCCATTCTGAAACTGCTGACCCCTGATGACAGAGCAGAAGTAGGGGTGAAATGGAATCCAGGTCCTACATTACACTGTGGAGCCTCCGGATATGACTCAGATTGTTTCGGCAGCTGATGTCTTGTGGGATGAGACAATAATGCCTGGTGGTTAAGCCACCACTAAGTTTCCTGTTACCTGCAGCATGGGGCAGCCTACACTAGTGAGTGAGACAAGGCATACAGGGCCTGCATGACACACTGGTTTAGCACACAGATTCTTGACTGAAAGAAACACCTGAATTTGAAGGCAGACTCTGCCACCTAGTAGCTTAAACAAGTTATTGAACCTTCTTAAGCCTCAGTTTCTCGGTCGGTAAAAATGAAAATAGCGAGATGGCTGTGTGGTATGAGATAATGTACGTGCAGTAAGCATTCAATAAACGTGAACAGCTTTACACTGTTCCCACTGATATATATTCTGCTTTCATCCAAAGTAGATGCTGTTGCTAGGGTAGCATGCCCGCATTCTGATTTGGAGAGTGCTGCTGCATTTTAAATAAAGCAAAAATGCCACTCATTCTAAGCTCCAGTGCATTGGAGTGAGGGTGCAAAAGAAACGCAGAAGCAAGTTTGTTTAGGTGTAGTGGAACTTCCTCAGCCCTGCTTTCTGCCTGGCATTGCTGGCTTAAACAAGCACAGAAGCCTTCTACAATTATCTAGGTGGCTCAGCTGGAATTTGTGATTTCTTGCTGATCTAGTAATTGATGGATAGCAGGAGATGTCTGAACAGGGATGCTAAATTACTTTCACCATGGGAATGGATTGTGTTGGTATTGCTGTTGCTATATTTCTTTAAACCACATAAGCATTGTTGCCATTCTCTCTGCTTCTGGAAATTTATCCAAGATGGTATTTCATGTATTCATCGACCACACTGGAGAGTCATGTCCAGTTAGTGATGAGATGGACATAAAGTATGGCCCAAGCTGAGGCAGAAGGGAAGGTGACATTCTCACATATTAAGCAATTGTTAAAAAATTAGATTATGAACTAAGAGTATGTTTTTATGAGGAAGATAAACATGAATTCAATAGAAGTTGCTAATTTGCTCAATGCAGTTCTCTGAAGCTATCTTGTACCTGATCATAATGCATTTTATTTCAACCAGCACTTCCAGACCTGTTGCAACAGTCAGTCTCCAACTAGCTGAAAATTATCAGTCCCTTATCGTAGTTCTATATCTAATACCTGTATTGAACACTACCAACAAAATTTCTGCTTCAATTGCCCTTTCAAGTATAAACCTAAGCTGCAGGCATGTATTTAAAGGTGTTGGTGGAGGAGGGTAGATAACTGATTTGATTCACAAAAACTTAGGTCATTATTTGGAACAAGTGGCTTAATTTTCTTGAACTATTGTTTCTTCATCTCTAAAATGGGGCTTTTATCATGGGATTGTAGCTAGAATCAAAACTGCCTAAAGAAAATGAAGCTTGTTTTGGTTCATTTGTTAGCATATGATGCATACCTGGCTAAGCAGATTCTAGCCAAAGGGGGGTATATTCCAGAAATGTATACTCAAAGTATAAAATCTATGAGTTTTGAAAAATTCATATTGAGGGCACTACAGGTTCTCAGAGAAATAGTTTAATTTTTAGAGTAGCTAGAACTAACGTGTAGTGAAAGACACGCTGTATGTATATTTAAGCAGAGTAGACACGGAAACAAGTGGCATCAAACAGCAGTCCACTTTGCAAGATGATAGGGTTTCAGTTGTGCATGAACAACTAGAATCTCTGTGCAGAGTGAGTAGGAGCAGGACCTGTCTTTTGTACCACCAAGTGGCCTTGGTGACAAAAGAAAAGGTGTGACCTTCCTTCTGTCTCTTATATCTGGAATTAGCATCAAAGAAGTAGAATTTCCTTGTTCAAAACAAGGCTTTGGGTGGTGACCTTCTGGGTCCCAAACTAAATAAAGCAGAGCAATTTGCCAGAGTCCTTTCTGCCTGGCGGACCATGTCCACTTTGACCATCGCAAGTATTAGTTTTTCAGCCTCTCATTCACGTCCTCCAGAACTGATACACTCTTCTGTGGAGAAGAGTTTCCACTGCAGCGTTTTTCTTTCCATGATTTCTTCTTTTTCCTAATCTTGTCACTGTCACTTTTTGTCTGCTTTGTTAGTCCCAAGTATCACAATTTTAAACTGTTTTTCCTCCCCATATTTTTCAGTTCCTTTTGCTAGGTGAATTGGTCTAAGTGGTCTACCCTGCTATTACTAGAAGCAGAAGTGCCCTCACTAGCTTTTAAAAAGGAAGCTATTATACTTTGTGAGATTCTGCCTATAGATTTCATACTTACTTCTTAAGTATTTGGTTGCTTATACCTGTGCTATACCCACAGTGAAATGAGCCACTTCCCATAGACCAGCAGGTCTTGACTACCTGAATAAACAGCATTGCTATGAATATGAGGATATGATGGTTGATGTCCTTTTCAGGTCTGTATATTCCGACACATTTTAAGATTTAGTACCAAGCTGTCCAGGTAAAATTTTCCTATCAGTGTAAATGAAACTTCTAATAATCAACTTTTAAAAATATTCTTCTATCTTAAAACAAATCTGAGTAAATCTGTCACAGTGACATAATAAATGATTTCTTTGTGAAGGTTTAAAAATTATTCTACATATTAACTTTCCTTCGAAGGACATACCACTTATACGACCTGTACATCTGAGAAGGGAACTATACCCTTTCATACTTTATCAAGTATTCTATAGTTGTATAACTATAGATTTTTGTTTCTAATTTTGTGTTATACCTAAAGTAATTATTGTTTCTATGCTTAAGAAATACCGTCAAGGAAATTGAATTCTCAAGACAAATGGAAGAGAAATAGAAATGCCGAGTCTGTCAGATTAGATCATGGACAGGCTGTGCCTGGAATTAGCCTGTGATGTGGGGTTGCTAACCAAAGCCTTGCCATCCCCTTATTTCTGTCCTCTGTGTTCCGATTTTTCCTTCTACATCCATTATTGCATAGTGGAAATATTCAGGGCCTTGGAGTCAGTAAATCATGAACTCCCCATGCCACCTTCTGCCAACTGAAAATGGCATTGGCCAAACCAGTTGTTAAGATTGGTGTAAGGCCAGTGGCCGTGGCCATACATGTTCACATTGGATTCGGGAAGACGGTAAAGGAACTGTGGAGCCAGAGGATGGTGGGCCATTTCGTTTATTAAAGTCTCACAATAGTGGACAAGCAAGCAAACAGAGAAAACTGCTTCCCTCTATTTCTCCAGACACCTAGGCAAAACAGGCTGGGGAGAATAAACCCTTTCTATCAAACAGTAGCAAAAAATGGCCCTTCCCAAGCAGACAGGAAATCCAAAATTTGCAATCTGCTGCCCTGAGGGCAAGTACTCAAAGACTTACAGAGACTATACACACATGGCGCTGACTCATGTGCATGCACCAATCAGGCAAAATACAAGCAAGCAAGCTGTAAAGCCAGTAGCCATGGCCACCATCACAGCTGCCTGGCCCATGCAAGTTCGCATCTACTTGGACATACGGTAATGAAACAATGGAGCCAAGAACTGGTGGGCCATCACCTTTAATCCTAGCTTGCACCCAGAGGGCAAGAAATACACACAGTGGGAAAACACTTCCCTTTCCATTCAGGGTTCCCAAAGCCACTGACTTATCCGAGTTTCCTACAATCAAAGGTTTCTAGCTCACCAGCCTTATTCACCTCTGTTCCCCATCTCCTTCTCCAGCACAAACTCTGCACAAACCCTCAGAACTCCACCATCTTGGCTGCTTCTCCTGGCCTCCTCCACGTGGCCTTTATCAGTTCTCATCTCTAATGCTAATCTCAGGAACCGAGAGAGAGCAAGCTCCCACTCTCTCCCCACTTTATAGTGTAGAAATCAAAACCTTTAATCCAATATACAAACAAGAAAGTCTCTGATACAAAGTCACTTATCTGAGGCATAATGGGAGGATTCCTCATGAGAGTGCACCACCCCACATCAAAAAGGGTGGGAAAGGCTTAGTCCTAAAACTAAGCCCCAGGCTACAAGGATCCTGCCTGCCCACAACCCACCCCCAACACACATTAATATAATCATGCCCATCCCAAGCAAGAAGGGCAACTAATATCACCTTGACAACAGGCTTCCATGTGGGCAGCACCATTTTTAACAAAGTGAGCATAATACATTTTATCTGCCCAACACAAGCCTAACACATTTGTTTGCCCAACAATTGGGATACTCCAGAAAGCAGAACCCAGTGTTCCATTCCTGGTACAGAGGGTACATTGAAATGCACACTGTTGCTATTTGAGTAGAGGAAAACACTTGGAGAAAGATGGCAGAGTAAGGAGAAAGGGCAGCAGCAGAGCTACCTGCTTCCCTGCTGACCAATTTGCATGTATGCAGGCTGCTAACATACCTATGATTCAAACACTCTAGAATATAGCTGACGAAGTGCCATTATACCACCTGAGAGTTGTAGCCTGGGGGCAAGGAGATCCCAGCAGTAAAAGAACAATGATTGAACTCTGGTAGTGTCAGAGAGAAAATTAAGGAGCTTTGGAGGGGTCAGGTGGAAGTCAAATCTTGACTTCTTTTACACAATAGAGAGATCAGATGAAGACTCTTTGCATACACACCCTGTTAGACAAATGAGTTTGTAAAATATAATTTCTGATTTGCTCACTTTTATTGTTAAAAATGGCTGCTTCCCAGGTGAACGGTGCTGATCTGTGAGGTTGCTGATTGCATTCCTGCTTGGGAAGGGTCACTGTTATGCTAATGTTTGCTGGAGGAGGGAGTTTTGCACCAAGAAAAGTTTGTGAGAAAGAAGAAGAAAAAGAAACCAAGATGGAGGGGAAGGAGAGAGAAGCTAGTTTGTGCAGAAAGTAAGAAGCCATGTTGGCAAATGGGGAACAAGAGATGACTTAGACTGGTGGGGGATCTTTGAGTCTAGGAAAACCCAGATGTGTCAGTAGCTTTGGGAGCACTGAATGAGTGGGTTTTGGAGGTCTGTGTGTTTTTCCTTGCCTGCCTACTATGAGGCTAGAATAAAAGGATGGCCCACCAGTGTTTGGCTCCACAGTTTCTTTACTGTCTGTATAAATCTAATGAGAACCTGCACATACCTGGCTGTGGTGGCCGTGGCTACTGTTGTAAAGTACTGTACCTTACTTCCATGGGTTTACATAGAGATACTGTTGGGCAGATGAAATATATTATGCTCACGTTGTTAAAGATGGTGCTGCCCACGAGCAAGTTTTAAGAGTAAGCATTTCCCCACACCCTTGACTGATTGGATGATGTAGGGTGGTGCACTCTCATGAGGAATCCTCCCAGTATGTCTCAGATAAGTGACTTTGTATCAGAGACTTCCTTTTTTGTAGATTAGATTAAAGGTTTTGAATCTACGCTATAAAGTGGGGCAGACCGGGAGCTTGCTCTCTCAGGTTCCTGAGGTTAGTATTAGAAAGGAGAGCAGATTAAGGCCACGTGGAGGAGAGGAGAAGCAGTCAAGATGGTGGAGTGCTGAGGGAGAAGCCAGTTTGTGCAGAGTTTGTGCAGAGAGAAGGAGATGGAAAACAGAGGTGAATAAGTCTGGTGAGCTAGAAACCTTTGATTCTAGGAAACTTGGATAAGTCAGTAGCTTTGTGAGCACTGAGTGAGTGAGTTTTGGAGCCCAGTGTGTGCTTTTGCTTGCCGACCAGGTGCGAGTTAGAATTAAAGCTGATGGCTCACCAGTTCTTGGCTCCGTTGTTTCATTACTGACTGTCCGAATCTAATGCGAACATGCACTGGCCAGGCTGCTGTGATGGTGGCCTTTGCATCTGGCTTTACAGACACCAAGTCCAAATAAATTTTTGAGGAGTTTTATTGATTAATCCGGCTGCATATGACTAACATGGGGTATCACTGACCCAAATCGTGCAGTGTCAAATATAAATCTGAGGCTGGTTATATACCATTGACCACATACTGGTTGGGGGGAGCATGACACAATCATTAACAAACTTATAACATTTGCTAGAGGATCCATAAAAAACATTAAAACTTTCAAGGTAACACAATAGTGATGTCATTTTACATATCAAAGACATTCACAGATCTTTTAGTGTCTATCTCCCCTCTTTTGCCTAGAAGTATATGTTACTCTCAGGACTCCAGGAGACGGGAGAGTAGGGCATGCAAACATTGTCTCCTATTGAAAGGGAAAAGAAGTTCTTCAGATAACCTTTATCCTTTCAGAGAACTATAGTTAAACTAAATGACCCAGTTGTTCTTGCAAGTCAGAAAGCTTCTGCATTCTTCTTTCTCCATTCTCTGAAGAAATGACGGGGCAAGAAGCCTGACTTTTTCCCCTAAAATACTAATTAATTTTTGCAATTCTTTGGTACCTTACCACAATACACCCCTTTTTCCAGCCACGCCATTTGGATGCTTGTCACCTAGAGGATATCAATAGCCAGACCACACTATCATGAAAACTAGTCAAAAATAATAGGTAGGACAATACCTGTCATTTTTGAAATAATGAACACCTGCCCTTTTCCTCTTAACTTTAAAATTTTGTATGACATTGAGGAAGAACCTGCTGTAGTAATTTTTTTAAAAGTCCTTGGTGATGCTAATGAGCAGTTGAGATTGAGAACTTTGAAAATCCTATAAAACTAAATTCCTTTCTCCATTTCAAGGTACGGGTGAGAGAAGGAGGCAAAAACTGGACCACACACCTTTTCTGGGTAAGGTTCCTCAAACTGTGAGTCCAGCCACATTAGGGAAGGTTTGAATCTGTGGAATTTTATACAGAACCTAAAATAACTTGGAAGTTGATGTGTTGAGGTATATTATCTTCCACCACATCAAGAAAAGGGATCCAACACAGCTCTTGTGAGAACAAATTAAAGAAAAATAAAACTGCTTCATGTTTGTATACCATTGATAACAAACTAAATACTGTTGTGCAGATAAAATATATTATGCTCACTTTGTTAAAGATGGCATTGCCCTCGTGAAAGCCTGTTGCCCAGATGATAATATTAGTTGCCCTTCTTGCTTGGAATGGGTGTGATTATGTCAAGCAATATGTGTTGAGGGAGGGCTTTTGAGCCAAAAGGTTTTAAAAGGAAGAGAGATCACATTGTTGTGGGGGAAGAGTGATTATGTTCCAGAGAGGAGAGCAGAGAAAGGCCAAGTGGAGGAGAGGAGAAGCAGCCAACATGGAGGAGTGCTGAAGGAGAAGCCAGTTTGTGCAGACTTTGTGCAGAGAGAAGAAGATGGGGAACAAAGGTAAATAAGTCTGGTGAGCTAGAAACATTTGATTCTAGGAAACTCAGATAAGTCAATGGTTTTGAAAGCCCTGAATGGAGAGGGTAGTGTTTTCCCACTGTGTGTATTTCTTGCCCACCGGGTGCAAGCTAGGATTAAATGTAATGGCCCACCAATTCTTGGCTCCATTTATTCATTACCGTCTCTTTGAAGCAAATGCAAACCTGCATGGGCCAGGTTGCTGTGATGGTGGCTGTGGCTACTGGTTTTACATTTGGCGTAGTCTGTGGCAGGATTTGATACAGTTCAGTATGTAGCCACCACCACCTTTGAGCGGTGGAGTAGAGGACTGACTGCTGTTATGGTTCCCCATGGCTGTCCTGTAGGCTGGCTGACTTTTAATGCCATGCATGAGAAAACTGAAAGCTCTGTGGAAGAGGCTGACCAAGACCTGCAAACCAAGCAGGGGAAGGAGCTGAAGAAAATGTGGGAGAAAGAGATACCGAGCCTGGAGTTGGAGCAAGCACCGGAGGAGGCCGACCAGGTTCATGAGATTCACTTGGAAATGGAGCAGCCACTGGAGAAGGAATCACAGGTTTGTGAGTTGCAGATTGCCCTGGACATTGTGGAGAGCTAGCAGCAGCAGGAGGCCGGGGATGAGGCTGGAGTTGAAGTTGCAAGGCCTGTAGAGCAGAAGGCGGCAGTGCCCTAGGCTCAAGCTCGGTGGCAGGAGCTGGCATTTTCAATTCCTCTTTGGAGGATGAAGATAATCGAACTGGACTTGCAATCTGCAGTCTCCAGAAGGTGAAAGCTCAGCAGCAAGGAGTACTTACTATGCCTCCGGTAGGTCTGCAATTTTAGAACATAGGGGTGGATGCCATCATGCTGTCTGGAGCAGAGATGGAAATGCTGACTGCCATTATCAAGTGCTCCTCCTTGGTACAGTGTAACATCTGCCAGGATGGCAGGGATGAGGAGGGTGGCTGAGGTCCCAAGTGCATGGACTTATTTCTGGACTATGACTGGAATAGGCTCCGGCTCCTTTGTTGGATGGACTTATGGATTTTGGACAAGGTGAAATACCCTGATGGGGGTGCGGGGAGGCTTTGCTGGAGGCCTGCCTGCCCCAGGAAGTTTTTCAAATGGCTAGAACAGTGGTTCTTAACCTGGGTTCTATCGAACCCTAGGGGTTCGATGTGTCGGTCTCAGGGGTTCAGAGAAGCCTCTGCTGCGGAGGCCAGAATAAAGTAATACCATAATTTGTTGTGAGTTTATGCACTTTGTTGGTTTTGTTTTTGAGCAAGGTGATGTTCATGCACGGCTCATTTTGTGCACCAGTAAAAAAAAAATATATACCTATGTCTTGAATTTGGAAAAAAAATATTTTATTTATCACTAAAGAAGGGTTTGGTGAATGCGCATATGAAACCGGTGGGTTTGGTACCTCGAAAAAGGTTAAGAACCACTGGTCTAGTGTTCAGAGTTAGATGAATGAAACTAACCCCTTGCTTATCAATTCTTTATCTACCTCTCATCCTATATCACCCAATCCATGCTTCCTACTTGTGTGGAACCAACACCTATATGTGTTTCCCTAATAATTGAACAAAAACTTGTACCCTAAACTATCTCATCCCAAATATCAACCTAATCCTACCCCATAAGCCTCTTTCACTTCCTAGTACACTACCTGTCAATCTAAGGACGAAACGAGCTATACAGGTAATTCCTCTTGTTGCTTTAAGAATTTTTATAAAAATAGGTATAAGGGCAGGGGGACAGGCCACCGCCTTGTCTTATTCCCACTCTCCCTCTCTCTGAAGCCCAGTGAACTCGTAAAAACAAACTGAGTCATGGAATCAGTGATTTCACACAAACTGGGTGTCTTGACTATTGCATTTATTTTTCTAACTTTTAGACCCTGCCTCTTATATCTGTTCACTAGTTTCTTACAAAACCTCATGCAGACCTTCACCAGTCAGAAAATTGGAAAAATCTACCTAACCCTACACACCAACCCTAAAACCTGCCCTCGCGAAACAAAAAATCTGGAACCCTATAAATACACCCCTACCTGACAAGAAGCCACCACTACACCTCTCTACCCCTTACTGAGAGTGATCCTTAGAGAGGCCATAACCCCTCAGTGCCCCTACTCAGCAGGAAGAAGTTACAGAAGATAATGATCTTCATCCCTTTCCCTTTGAGGCCTCTCTAGGAACCCCTCTCTTTCTTTTTTTATATATCAAATAGTCAGGAATCTTAGGTTTCATTTCTTTAACCCTGCCAGTAAATCTCCTTTTAGGGCTTGCAGCAGATGACCAACCCCAAAGGAATGTCTGATGTCACAATCCTTTGTCCAGCAGCCAATTAGATGATGCCCACGACCCTTCTCACTCCCCCCTCCCAAAAAAGACCCTTAAAACCCAGTTCAACCCTGTACTAGGGGCTACTCCCTTTGTGAGCCAGCCAGGCAGGTTTCTTTCCTTTAAAGCCTGTATGCTGGTCTTTTCGGACTCCATGGATTCTAACATTTACAAGTTTCTCTCTCATGATAAGATAAGAACACAACATTATTCCCCAGGAGATTCTTTTATCAGCTCTCAATCCTTCACTTTTCTAAGATTACTTCTTAAACCTCAAGAGTCTGAGCATGGCCATTCATATTCACCATGGACCTTGCAACCTCCTGGTAATTTAAATTTCCTTCACTAAACCTCAGTATTTGAAAGCAGATTCTTTGCTTTTAATCACTGTCAGGTTCTGTCTAAGGGTAACGCTTCATTTTAATAAACTTTAATTGCTACATTAATCCAGTTCATTATCCATGTTGATTACCTTTTACTGTTGTTTTAAAAAAATCTTTCCATCTGAATCTGTGTACACAGCCTATAAACAAAAGCAGCTGCTGAATATGTTCAGACTATGACTATTTGGGAGGTGCCATCTACCTTTTGTTCCCAAATTAATTAGGGTGAATGAAACTGCCTTTCTATCTCAATGTCATAACTATATTTTCAAGGTAGGTCATAATCAATTTTTCAGAACCCATTGTTTCTAGGAGATGATAGATCAACTCCTGATGATATTGTTCACCTTATAACTTCTCCTTTTCCTCCATGGAAAAACTTTAATGCTAAGCAGTTCTACCCAATTTAAAACATCTAAAAGGAAGGCAGCTGCATATATGCCTACTGAAATGGCTTGCAAATTCATCTGTTGAAAGTCACTAAGGACAACAGCTTTTTATAAGAATATTCTGTTTAATAAAATTTATTAAAAATAATAGCATTCAGATATAAAGTCTTGGAGAGTGATAAATTGCCACAGCATTATTTTTCTTTCAGAAACAATCAGAATCAAAGTTCAGAGAGCATTTGCCCTTCACCCACCAATAAACTTCTCTAACCATCCTAGTACTTTATAATCAACCAGGTTTTCTTTTCTTTTTTTTTTTCAGAGACAGAGAGAGAGTTAGAGAGAGGGATAGATAGAAACAGACAGACAGGAAGACAGGAACAAAGAGAGATGAGAAGCATCAATCATTAGTTTTTTATTGAGACACCTTAGTTGTTCATTGATTGTTTCCTCATATGTGCTTTGACTGTGGTGCTACAGCAGACCGAGTAACCCCTTGCTCAAGCCAGCGACCTTGGGTCTAAGCTGGTGAGCTTTGCTCAAACCAGATAAGCCCGACTTCAAGCTGGCGACCTCAGGGTCTTGAACCTGGGTCCTCCGCATTCCAGTCTGATGCTCTATCCACTGTACCACTGCCTGGTCAGGTCCATCCAGGGCTTTAATAACATGTCAAGCCATTATTTCTCAAGTTCCTCTTAAAATATGCATGAAAATGTTATATTATTGGATTACAATTTAGTTATAGAGATTAATTGCTTATATATATATTATAAATGCTTATATAGTGATTAAATAACTTTGTAACAGACATTTAATCTTCTTTTCTTCACCTCCCTGTTTTAGTGATAGGACCCTGCCTTGGGACTTAATGGATACTAGTAGTAGGAGAACTCTGAGCATACAGAAGGCAAGAAAAAATGAAGAAAGAAATATAAGGGTATTGAAAAGAAGCATCAACAATTTTACTCTTTTTATTGGGTTGTGTGTTTCATTTTAAAATTGAAATTGTTCTGGATGGAAAAGCACTAGTATATGATGAAAACTCAAACTTTTTCACCTTGACCTTGAAGAGGCAACCTAAGGCTCAGACAATTGGTACATATACTGTTTTGTTTTTTCTTCTAATTTTAATATCATAATTGACTTTATTTCTCTTTCTGGTTGCAATATAGTGTACAATATCATCACCTAGCAATAAAAAAGGAAAGTCTGAGAGTTATGTGACTGGCTTCTTGGTTGGCATTAACTTGTCAGAGCCCAGTCCATTGTTACACATGGCGGAAGTTACACCCATATGGAAGAATATCACTTAGTTGTGAATGAGTGCTGGGAACCCTGGGAAATCCACCACCATTTAAAAACTAGGTAACAAGAAAAGAAGACCTTGGACCAAAAAATGCAAAAAATCTGTAACAATATTCTCCTTGTGGGAGAAAGGACTAATTAATGGCTTGTTAGTTACTACACTGTTGAGTTGACAAATAGGTTTCACCTTCTCTTCTCTTTCTGGTCAGTTTGTCCTGGCTGCTTGAGTCCAGTTTTAATAAGGGTGTTGTTTGGATAACTGAGAAAGAAAAAGACTCAATGCCTTGAAAACTAGGTTATTTGCCATGGTCTCACTTCAAACTCCTTTCTTACATTTCATCAAATGTTATTTGGCCCCAGGACAAGTTTTTTTATTGCTATGTGACTATTAAAATTAAATTCACAGGAAGTACTGAGCCAAGAGGTTTTGATTGAGACCAGGCAACTATTTATAGATAAAAATAATGTATTAATATTGTCTGATTTAAAACATTTAAAGTCAATATTGTGTGCAATATCATTAAAATGTTTTTATGGTAAAAAACAATAAGGTGCTTAGGGAAAGTCGGTTTAGTAGGAAATGTCAAAATTGGTGATTGATGTTTGTGATTGGCATCAGAAGGAAATTAGGAGGGCATGTGTTGGGTGATTATTAGAAACCATTAACACAGCTTTCCTTGTATTGTTTGCCCCTTAATAAACTTCACAATTCATAGTTCTAGCCCATCCTGAGAACAAAATAAATTCCTTGTGGATCTTAAATCTCCTTGAAACTCAGCAAAGCATAAAAATTTCAGATACTGCAAAAAGAATGTTCTGGAACATTGACAGTAGAACTTAGAAGGCTGACCAAGGTTAAATATTTTTGACAGTTATCAGCAGTCCATGGAAAAAAGCAGAACTGTAGGACTCCGGAGATGAGCAGAATGTGGATAACAGCACTAAGCAGACAGCGGGTTGCAAAATGGATTGTGGGAACTGGAGAGGGTGAACAATTTGCCTACAATTAACACTGATTAAAATGGAAAAGGGGAGAAAAGAAAAAAAAATCTCTTTTAAAGCTGTTTCTACTATGAGAACAGGGATAGCAAATAAGTGGAAATACTTGAAAGAGGGTTAGTTTGTTGAAAATAGCAAATAAGTGGAAATAGTTGAAAGAGGGTTAGTTTGTTGAAAATTTATTAGAAAAGGAGATTGTTATCAGAAAAAAGCAGAGTATGTACCTCTGTCCTCTCAGGGGTCATCTAAATCTTCTGGGTTACTTTGCAAATTCGCAGTGGCTTATATGTGTCACCCCACTCTAGTTTCTTTTAGAAGATCATAAAATGCTGAAACTGATATTTTTTTTTAAATATATATTTTATTATTATTAATTCTAATGGGGTGACACCAATAAATCAGGGTACATATGTACAATGAAAACATCTCCAGGTTATCTTATCATTCAATTGTGTTGCATACCCATCACCAAAAGTCAAATGGTCCTCTGTCCCCTTCAATCTGGTTTTCCCTGTGTCCCTCCCCTCCTCGCTATCCCACTCTTCCCTCCCTCCCCCCATCCCATAACCACCACTCTCTTGTCCATATCTCATACCCTCACTTTCATGTCCCACCTATGTATGTAATCGTGCTGTTCTCAGTTTTTCTTTTTTTCTGATTTACTTATATCACTCCGTATAATGTTAACAAGGTACATCCATTTTGTTATAAATGATCCGATGTCATCGTTTCTTATGGCTGAGTAGTATTCCATAGTATATATGTACCAAAGCTTTTTAATCCACTCGTCTTCTGACGGACACTTGGGCTGGTTCCAGATCTTCACTATTGTGAACAATGCTGCCACGAACATGGGGGCGCATTTCTTCTTTTCGAACAGTGCTATGGTGTTCGTAGGGTATATTCCTAAAAGTGGGATAGCTGGGTCAAAAGGCAGTTCGATTTTTAATTTTCTGAGGAATCTCCAAACTGTTTTCCACAGTGGCTGCACCAGTCTGCATTCCCACCAGCAGTGCAGGAGGGTTCCCTTTTCTCCACATCCTCGCCAGCACTTATTCTGTGTTGTTTTGCTGATAAGTGCCATTCTGACTGGTGTGAGGTGATATCTCATTGTGGTTTTAATTTGCATTTCTCTAATGATTAGTGCTGTTGAGCATTTTTTTCATATGCCTATTGGTCATCTGTATGTCCTCTTTGGAGAAATTTCTATTCATTTCTTTTGCCCATTTTTTGATTGGGTTGTTTGTCTTCCTGGTGTTGCGTTTTATAAGTTCTTTATAAATTTTAGTTATTAACCCCTTATCAGATGTGCTGTCGAATATGTTCTCCCATTGTGTGGTTTGTCTTTTTATTCTGTTCCTATTGTCTTTAGCTGTGCAAAAACTTTTTAGTTTGATATAGTCCCATTTGTTTATCTTGCCTTTTATTTCAGTTGCCCGTGGAGATAAATCGGCAAATATACCGCTGCTACAGATGTCGGAGAGCTTGCTGCCTATGTTTTCTTCTAAGATACTTATGGTTTAAAGGCTTACATTTAAGTCTTTTATCCATTTTGAGTTTGTTTTTGTGAATGGTGTAAGTTGATGGTCTAGTTTCATTTTTTTGCAGGTAGATGTCCAATTTTCCCAACACCATTTGTTAAAGAGGCTGTCTTTACTCCATTGTATGTTCTTTCCTCCTTTGTCAAATATCAGTTGTCCATAAAGCTGTGGGTTTATTTCTGGGTTCTCTGTTCTCTTCCATTGATCTATGTTCCTGTTCTTATGCCAGTACCAGGCTGTCTTGAGTATAATGGCCTTATAGTAAACCTTGATATCAGGAAGAGTGATACCTCCTGCTTTATTTTTTCTTTTTAAGATTGCTGAGGCTATTCGTGTTCTTTTTTGGTTCCATATAAATTTTGGAATATGTGTTCTATATCTTTGAAGTATGTCATTGGTATTTTAATTGGTATTGCATTGAATTTATAAATTGCTTTAGGTAATATAGACATTTTAATGATGTTTATTCTTCCTAGCCATGAGCACGGTATATGCTTCCACTTGTTTGTATCTTCCTTAATTTCTTTTACCAATGTTCTATAATTTTCCGAGTTCAAGTCCTTAACCTCCTTGGTTAAATTTACTCCTAGGTACTTTATTTTTTTGGCTGCAATAGTAAAGGGGATTGTTTCCTTAATTTCTTTTGCTGATATTTCATTGTTGGTGTATAGAAATGCCTCTGATTTCGGAGTATTAATTTTATATCCTGCCACCTTGCTGAAATCATTTATAAGGTCCAGCAGTTTTTTGACTGAGACTTTAGGGTTTTCAATATTCAATATCATATCATCTGCAAATAATGACAGTTTTACTTCTTCTTTTCCAATTTGTATGCCTTTTATTTCTTCTTCTTGTCTGATTGCTGTAGCTAGGACTTCCAGAACTATGTTGAATAAGAGTGGTGAAAGTGGGCAACCCTGCCTGGTTCCTGATCTTAAGGGGATTGCTTTTAATCTTTGTCCATTTAGTATGATGTTTGCTGTCGGTTTATCGTAGATGGCCTTTATCATGTTAAGGAATGATCCCTGTATTCCCACTTTACTGAGAGTTTTGAGCATGAATGGGTGCTGGATTTTATCAAATGCCTTTTCTGCATCTATTGAAATTATCATGTGATTTTTGTCCTTCCTTTTGTTTATGTGGTGAATCACATTGATTGATTTGCGAATATTGAACCAGCCTTGCCTCTCCAGAATAAATCCCACTTGATCGTGGTGTATGATTTTCTTCATATATTGCTGGATCCGGTTGGCTAATATTTTGTTGAGGATTTTAGCGTCTAAATTCATCAGGGATATAGGCCTATAATTTTCTTTCTTTGTGTTGTCTTTGCCCGGTTTTGGGATCAGAATTATGCTCGCCTCATAAAAGGAGTTTGGAAGTCTTCCTTCCTCTTGAATTTTTTGAAATAGCTTGAGGAGAATAGGGGTTAGTTCTTCTTTGAATTTTTGATAGAATTCACTTGTGAAGCCATCAGGCCCAGGACTTTTCTTTTTTGGGAGTCTTTTGATATCTGTTTCGATCTCATTTGCTGTAATTGGTCTGTTTAGGTGTTCTGATTCTTCCAGATTGATTTTTGGAAGGTTATATGATTCAAGAAATTTGTCCATTTCACCAAGATTTTCTAATTTTTTGGCATATAGTTCTTCATAGTATTTTCTTACAATGCTTTGTATTTCTGTTGTGTCAGTTGTTATTTCTCCACTGTCCTTTCTAATTTTATTTATTTGGGTTCTCTCTCTATTTTTCTTGGTGAGTCTAGTTAAAGGTTCATCAATCTTGTTTACCTTTTCAAAGAACCAGCTTCTTGTTTCATTGATCCTCTGTATTGTTTCCTTAGCCTCTATGTCATTTATTTCTGCTCTCACCTTTATTATCTCCTTCCTTCTACTTGTATTGGGTTTTATTTGTTGTTGTTTTTCTAGTTCTTTTAGATGCAGGGTTAGGTTGCTTATTTGAGCTTTTTCTAGCTTCTTGTGATATGCCTGTAGTGCAATAAACTTCCCTCTCAGAACTGCTTTTGCTGTGTCCCATAAATTTTGAGTTGATGTATGCTCATTATCATTTGTTTCTAGAAACTTTTTTATTTCTTCTTTGATCTCATTGTTAATCCATTCATTATTTAATAACATGCTATTTAGTTTCCAAGTGTTTGAGTATTTTTCATTTTTTCTTTTGTGGTTAATTTCTAGTTTCATGGCATTGTGATCAGAGAAAATGCTTGATATGATTTCAATCTTCTTAAATTTATTGAGACCATTTTTGTGTCCTAACATGTGGTCTATCCTAGAAAACGTACCATGAGCGCTTGAGAAGAATGTATATTCTACTGCTTTAGGGTGAAAAGTTCTGAAGATATCTATTAAATCAAGTTGATCTAGTGTATTCTTTAAGTCTTCTGTTTCTTTATTAATTTTCTTTCTTGAGGATCTATTCAGTGTTGTTAGAGGGGTATTGAAATCCCCTACTATGATAGTATTGCTGTTAATCTCGCCCTTTATATCCATCAAAGTCTGCTTTATGTATGTCGGGGCTCCTATATTTGGTGCATAGATATTTACAATAGTTATATCTTCCTGTTGAATTGTTCCCTTTATCATTATGTAGTGTCCTCCTTTATCTCTTACTACAGCCTTTGTTTTAAAGTCCATTTTGTCTGATATAAGTATTGCTACCCCTGCTTTTTTTTCATTGCCATTTGCATGAAATATTTTTTTCATTCTTTTACCTTCAGTCTATGAGCATCTTTTGTTTTAAGGTGTGTCTCTTGTAGACAGCATATGTATGGGTCCTGTTTCTTTATCCATGCTGCTACCCTATGTCTTTTGATTGGATCATTTAATCCATTTACATTTAAGGTTATTATTGATATGTAGTTGTTTATTGCCATTTTATTCTTTAAAGCTGTATTCTTCTTTTGCTCTATTCATTCCTCCCTTTAAACTGTTCACAAGAGGCCCCTTAGTATCTCTTGCAGAATTGGTTTGGTTTTTATGAATTCCTTGAGGCTTTCTTTTTCTGGGAAGCTCTTTATTTCTCCTTCAATTTTAAACGTTAGCCTTGCTGGATAAAGTAGTCTTGGTTGTAGGTTCTTGTTCTGCATTACTTTGATTATTTCTTGCCATTCCCTTCTGGCCTCAAGTGTTTCTGTTGAGAAGTCCGATGTCATCCTTATGGGGGCTCCTTTGTAGGTGATAGCCTTTTTTTCTCTAGCAGCTTTTAAAATTTTTTCTTTATCCATTAGCTTTGGTATTTTAACTATGATGTGTCTTGGTGTAGATCTTTTTGGGTTTCTCTTTAATGGAGTTCTGTGTGCTTCTTGAATGTGTGGAGTGTTTCCCAGCCTTAATTTAGGAAAGTTTTCTGCTATGATTTGATTGAACAAAGTTTCCATTTCCTGTCCTCTCTCCTCTTTTTCAGGCACCCCTATGATGCAAATGTTGTTTCTCTTCATGTTGTCACAAAGCTCCCTTAGAGTTTCCTCACATTTTTTAAGTCTCTTTTCCTTTTTCTTCTCTGCTTCTGTGCCTTTGTTTATTGTGTCGTCTAACTCGCTTATTTGATCCTCAGCGTCATCCATCCTGCTTTTAATTCCTTCCATTGTGGTCTTCAGTTCTGATACTGTATTTGTCATTTCTGTCTGATTCTTTTTTATTATTTCAATTTCATTTTTTATACTTGTTATCTCTTTATTTAGGTGTTCATAATGACTATCCGTTGTTGCTCTAATTTCTTTGAACATCCTAACTATCATTATTCTAAATTCTGCTTCTGGTAATTTGGTTATATCTGGTTCATTCAGGTCCTTCTCTGGGGATTTCTCTTGATTGATTTGGTTTGCATTCCTCTGCCTGCCCATTTTTTCTGTGTATAAGCAAGTTGTGGCCACTGGAGTCCAGTAGGTGTTGCCTTTGTGTTCTCTAGGTGTGGTCTGTCTGCAGGCCCCCCACCCCCTCTGCTGGTGCCTAGGGTGGTTGGGTATGAGCGTTGCCAGCGCCGGCCCACTGTGGCTTTTGCTGTGATTTCTGCCTCTCCTCCGTGGGAGGGGCTGTGACTGAAGCCACAAGATTAGCACCAAGGGTAGAGGTGAGCACCTTTCCTCAGCTGCGGACCCAGCCTATTTCCGGACTTCCGCCCAGAACCAGCAGTCGGAGCCTGCTCGCTACAGTTCCGCGGGTTAGGCGGGGCTTTTGACGTGCTCTCAGCTGTAAGCTTTTGCCCGTCCGGAGCTTCAGCCCCGCCTTCGAGGCCAGGGCCCTTCTGCGCAGGGTCGGAAACCAAGGTTTATTGGGGCGGGCGTGTTTGCTGGCTTCCGCTTAGCTGCGTACTTCCGCTCATCCCGGACTCTACCCCGCCTCTGCATTCGGAGCCCGCTCGTGCACGTATGAATGCTATCCGCGGTTTCTCCGGCCGGATGGGGATAGTAGCGTGGGATCAGCTGCGAGCCTCTACTTGTCTCGGAGCCTCTACTTGTCTCGGGGTCCACCCCGTTCCCGCGCTCGGAGCCCGCTCGCGCACGTATACTGGCCAACCGCGGTTTCTCCGGCCTGGGGGAAGGGACTGGTAGCGTCAGCTCAGCCGCGAGCTCCTGCCCGTCCCTGGTCCTAGCCCGGTCCCCGCGGTCAGGGCCGGCTTGCGCAGGGCCTGCCCGTTCCTGGCCTCCCGCTTTGTCCCCTTAAGTAGGATTAAAGGCGGGACCGCAGCTTCCGGACCGCTCTCGTGCTTCCCCTCCGACCCTCTGGGCTAGACCGATCTCCCACCGGTTTGGCCTCTGCCCATGCCGACAGAACCGCCTTTCAGCGTCCTGCCGCCCCAAAACCTTAAGCAGCCCTCAGCAGAGTAGGAAGGGACCTAATACTCCACACTGTAGGCCTGGGAGCTCCCTCACTTGTTTCACAGCTCAAAACTGTCCAAACGCCTCTTCTAGGCTCTGGGACTGCAGGCTGGGGCTTGGTTCCTGGGACCCAGGTCCCTCCCTCTCCGCCAAACTTTCCTCCCGCCACACGGGTCTCTCCGGGCTGCCGTTTGCTCCTGGGAGCTGGGCAGCCCTCTTCACGTTTTCGCTATTCCTACCAGTCTCAATGTGGCTTCTTCTGTGTTCCTTGGTTGAAGAGTCCACTTAGTTTTGTTCAAAGTTGGTTTATCCAGGTGATGGTTCTTAAAATTGAGTTGTAATCACTTTGGTTCTGGGAGTTGGAAGTTGGTACGTCCGTCTACTCCGTCACCATCTTGCTCCCCCCCTGAAACTGATATTTTTAAAAATCTAATTTGTTTTCAAGTTGTTTTTTTTTTTCAAACTTAAAATTAATTTCAGGATTTATTCTCTTCTCACAGCATTAGTTTATATCTTTTACATTTATAGCTATGTGAATATGTAGAGGAAACATATTTTGTTACCCCCAAATATGTCCTTTTTGGGGAGATATTATTTTAAGTTGGTTATTTTTAAGAAACAAAAGACGGAAAGAACCCTGAACTTCTGTCTAACTGCTAAAAATAATTTTGATAGACTACCAATTAAGTGTGATAGGCAGGGAGGAATATAGCAAAACCAGTTTGATCTTATTACTCTTTCAGTCCCATTTTTAAAGGTGGTCCAGCAAACATTTATCTACAAAACATTTGCTTTTCCATCTTCATGTCAATTACCTTTGAGCTCTTTGAAGATCCAAACCACCACCCTTCTTTCTTCTTAGATCAAAATAGCATGTAAGCCTCAGCTGTCCGATTTGTTCTCAAGGTTCATATTCTTATAGAATTTTCATACATATGTAATAAATTTGGTAATTTTTACCTGTTAATATGTCTTGTGTCAATTTCATTATTACATCAGCCTGAAGAATTTAGAAAGGTAGAAGAAAAGTTATGTTTCCTTCTATATGAAGAATAAGACCTCTGTAGAAGAAAATAAATAATACGTTCAATTAGAATCATGATTTGTCTAATGCTTATTCAACATATTTTAAAATTTATTTTATTATTATTATTATTATTTTTATTGTATTTTTCTGAAGTGAAAAGTGGGGAGGCAGAGAAATAGACTCCCATATGTGCCCAACTGTGATGTGCCCGACCAGGGTCCACCTGGAAAGCCCACTAAAAGGTGATGCTCTGTCCATCTGGGGCATTGCTCTATTGCATCCAGAGCCATTCTAGCACCTGAGGCAGAGGCCATCGGCCAACTTTGCTCCAGTGGAGGGAGCCTTAGCTGTGGGAGAGGAAGAGAGAGATAGAGAGAAAGTAGAGGCAATATGGTGTAGGAGCAGATGGGCACTTCTCCTGTGTGCCCTGGCCAGGAATTGAACTGGAACTTCCACAAGTCGGGCCGATGCTCTACCACTGAGCCAACCGGCCAGGGCCTCAAAATATTTTAATAAAAAATGAGCTCTACTGCCTATTGTACTAATTGTATATAATACAATGCATCTTGAATGATACTTATTCTGGTTATCATTGCTAACTAATAAATCACTTGAAACCTTAGTAGCTTAAAACAAGTGCATGTATTTCTCTCACAAATTGGTATGTGTGCAGTGCTCAGTAAAAACGACTTCCCTTGCTCCTCTAGTAGTCAGCTGAACTAGCTCAAAGGCTGGAGGCCTATTACCTTAAGGTCTTACATTTCTGGCACTTGGTGTTGACTATTGGCTTTGATTTCAGCTGTGGTTGTTGCTAGAATACCACCAGTATATAGCTGCTGGGCTTCCTTATAGCATGAAGGTTGAGTTCCAAGGGCAAGCTTCTATGAAGACTAGGAAGCAAATTGCAGAAGGTTAAATATTTTTTATGACCTAGCCTTGGAAGTCACAGAGCATCATTTCTGCTTTAGACACAGACCTGCTCAGATTCAAGAAGAGTAAATGTAGATTCCATCCATCTCCCAATGGAGGAATGTCAATGTCACATTGTAAGAAAAGCATGTGGGATGGGATATATTTTCCTCTCTTGGAAAACACAATAAATAAAATCTGCTGAAGATGGAGAAAATAAGTTCTCCAATAATTTTGTGGCTCAGAAAAAGACTCTAAAATAGGAAAGACTAAGGCAAATGACTTGGGCATTGGTTAAAAGTGATTAACACAATGCTTACCACTCAGCCAGCATGCACTAGATTCATCCCTTCCCAATTGATTTAGTCTTATACTTTCTATGGTGTTATTAAGGGCCTTGTTAAATTACACCAAAGAACTAATTAAATTTTAGTTGTTTTAGGTTTAGATTAATTTGTTTAAAAGTACCTTTTAAAGTGCTACTTATATTATCAATTCACTGGGGAACAAAATATTTGTTGCATCCACAAAAACACTTGTTCTTACCTAATTCAAGTGTGCTGATCTCAAATCTGACATTAGTTTTTCTCTGTAAGCTACAGAGTTTATGCAATTCAAGATTTTAGGTTTTCATCTTATTGTAAAATTTTCAACATTTAGTTTAACATAATACAGTAGAATGTCTTCTTGGGCATCATCTTTGAGAAAAGATAATTATATAATGCAGTAAATACACTAATACACTAAAAGAATTTGCATCAGAATTTGTCTATAATTTCAAAATAGAACATATTGAAACACTTATTTTAATCATAAAATTTGCACAAAACTTATTTAAATTCTATTCAGGCAAAAATTTGTGTTTGTGTACTTGTTAAGGAGAATCCTGTTTGATGCTCCAGCAGTAGTCTGCTCATCACTAACAACTCCAAGATGTTCAGGAAACTTATCAAGGTGACTGTTCAGGAAGTGAATTTTAATGCTCATGTTACATCCAATGTTGCGAAAAGCCAACAGCATCCTTTGAACCAAAAGTTCATAGTTTTCTGCTTTTTTGTTGCCAAGGAAGTTCTTTGTAACTTCCACAAAAGACTGCCATACTGCTTTGTCCTCCTTATTCATCTTTCTGGCAAATTCTTCACCACATCTAAGGGTCCAAATTTGAGGTCCATCGAATACACCTGCTTTTATCTTCTTGAAAGACGAGGCAGGAAAAACAGAAATAATATGTTGAAAGCATTCACTTTCTCTATTCAAAGCCTGAACAAACTGCTTCATTAAGCCAAGTTTGATGTGAAGTGGGGGGGAAATGATCCTGTCTCGATTAACTACAGGTTCATTCACAATATTTTGCATCCTACTTACAGAGCTTCACGTTTCGGCCAATCCTTCTATGTCCAGTGTTTCGCCAGAGTGTGGGTATTCCACAAACACAGAAAGCAAGGATACTTTGTGAAACCTCTCTGTTGTCCTAGTATAAAATTTATCATTTTAAGATCTGCACAAATGATCCAGTTATGCTCCTCATACTTCAGTAAGTCAAAGACAATTTTTATGTCATTATAATCTTCTCGCAGATGAGTTGAAAAACCACTTGAAACTGCTGTGTAAACATTACCGTTGTGCAGGAGAACACATTTTAGACTCTGTTTAGAGCTGTCAAGAAATAGCTGCCATTCTGTTGGACTGTAAGTGGTAACACCTAGCTGGCTGAGAAGACTACTGATATCATGACAGTAAACAAAGTGTTTGTCTTCAGAAAACAGGTTTACAAAAATTTGCTCACGCTTCCGGAAATGAAATACTTTAGCTGGCCAGTGAAGTACATTCTTTTCTAGAAGCCTGGAGGCTAAGAACTCAGCTGCTTTCTTTGATAGTCCCAAATCTCTTACTAAGTCGTTCAATTCGGGTTGGCTAAACTGCTAAGGGGTTCATGACTGCTTGGCATCAGAAGAATGACCCTTCAGATTCTACAACCATTTCCTCATGCATCTTATCAAAATACACTTGATCACCATGTTCACTTTCTTCGTCCTTAGAAGAAATCAAACCATTGAAAACTGGAACCGGGAGTGTCTCAGAGTGTGGGATAGGTTGTATTGCTGAAGGAATATTAGGATCTGCTATCATATGCTGTTTTTCTTGCCGATGCCTTTTGTATGGATCAGACAGAAATAACAGTCACTATTGTGATCCTTAGGTTCACGCCAAACCATGGGAGTACCAAAAGGCATTTCTTTGCTTTTTCCTTTTGTCCAGTCATGAAGCATTTTCTCACAGTTATGACACACAATATGAGGAGCCCAATTCTTGTATTGATTGCCAAGGGCAATCTTGAAATAAGCAATAAATACTCATGTCACAAATGATGAAATATTGTGCCTTTGATGTTGAATTGTGTAACAGCCACATATATTACAGAAGGTGGCAGGACTATTCTTACATTTACGCATACTCGAAGAAGCCATGATTTAATATTAAAATAAAATAAGAGGGTGGTTTTATCAGATAATAATTTTTTACACTTAAAAACAACTACAATTATGTAAAAGTGATGGTTGTAAAACATTAATTGCCTTGTGATTATGTTCAATCCAAGAGTCATTGCCCTTTAACTTCAATTTAAAAACCAATGCATGCCATTAACTGTAACAAAAATAAATTAAAATTGCATAAAAACTAGAGCATGGGAGGGTGACGTCAGAGAAATGGTGCTGTGAGGAGCACTCCTAATACTTCTCCCCAAATTTCAACAAATTCTACACTCAGAGACAGAAAAATCAATCCCTGGAGCATCTGTAAGTTCCACACACTGAACAAAAAGGTACAATATGAAGGTTCGAAAAGCAGACTAAATTTATAAGCAACCCTGAAGGAAATAAGATGGAGAACGGAATACTTCGCCTCCCTCACTAACCTGAGCAAGGGCTGCTTTTACTTAGAACTGAGAGAGAGTGAGAGCTTTGGGCGTGAAAGGAGCTGGACTGGGGCACAGATGTGCAAGCCGAGGAAAGAGTGTGCCCGCCGGCGCTCAGCCCACGTGAGCTAACGTCAGTGCCGGTGAGCGGCAGCCTCTATTACCCCGATATCCTGGTCAGCAAGCATGGGCAGAGTGCAAAAGGCTCCTCTTAGGACCCCGGGCATGGGCACTTGTGTTCCTGGACGGAGGGGCAGGGTCAGAGACCTCTGAGTGGGCTGCGGCACAGATGTGCAAGCCAAGGAAAGAGTGTGCTTGCCGGGGCTCAGCCCACGTGAGCTAACGTCAGCGCCAGTTCCAGCAAAGGCAGGCGGGCGGCAGCCTCCATTACCCCGATATCCTGGTCGGTGAGCGCAGGCAGTGTGCGAGAGTTCCGGGCATGGGTGCCCATGTTCCTGGACAGAAAGATAGGGTCAGAGACTTCTGCGTGGGCTGCGAGCAGAGGCATGATGTAATCCCTGCTCCACCACCAACAGCAGGCAGGGATAGCTGAAAGTGAACTTCCCTACACCTGGTCTTCTTCCGATGGGCGAGGTGCCCTCGCCAGCCATTGAGGCTAGCACTGGGGGAAGGGAGCACAGGCAGCTTGCAAATAGTCTCTGTAGCAAATCTGTGAATTCAATTGCTCAAGTAAGCTTAACTCACAGTAGGCTCACCGCCCAACTAGCTTATGTAGCTCTGGCTGACAAGGTTTCTCTTAGCTCAGCGATCTAAGACAAAAGACATGATATATTTTAGTGGTTCTTGCTTTGTACGGAGGGGTGGGAGCAACTTCCAGTCAGCCGATACAGGGTGAAAAACCTGCCTATGCTGGTGACTCTGATTAGCAGAGCTTTCATACTCAGGGCTGTGCACTAAAAAGAGGGACTTGGCAGCTTTTAAGACCTTCTGTTCTGCAGGCAGCAACTAGGGCATCTTCTTTTTTAGCCAAGACAGGATACAAAGTGCAAAGAGCATGAGGAAAATGGTCCCACAGAGTGCTGAGACATACTGGACATGCCTGGAGGCTCATAGAAAGTTTCCTTAGAGTAATTGGCTCCCAGCCCTGCCTGATTACGCTGATGGCTCTGGCTGATAGAGCCTTACTCAGAGCTCTGGGCTGAGTAGGGATAAAGTAGGGATTTGCCAGCTCTTTGAGCCTCTTATTATCCAGGCAGTGGCAGTGGCAATCTCATAGCTGGATCACCAGGCTGCTAATTCAGGAAGGAGAGAGGCTCCAAGAAAACAGACTCTCCCATCATTGGAGCTTGCAAATGCTAACAAGACCCAACTACCAACAAGACTGAAGCCTAGTATATGACATCACCATAGTGACACATCAACTATCACAGGGACAGAGCCTAGGGTACAGTGACACCAACCAGGAGGAAGAGGGAGAGGAAGGACAAAGGAAGAAGATAACCTCTCAATATCAAGAAAAATCCAAAAATTTATAACGTTTTCCACTTTTTTTGTTTCTTTTAACTTCTTATCTTTATTATTTGTTTTTTTCTTCCACCTTGGTCCTTTTATCCTCTGCTTGTCTTACTCTTTTCTCTTCATCTTGAACTACATTACCCATAAGTAACCCTCTCTATGAGGGTTACACCCCAAAACCCTTAACTCTCTTTTTTTTTCTTCTTTTTCCCCTTTTTCTTTTATCTCTCTCTAATTTTCTTTTTTTCTCTTTTACTTTTCCTCTCATTTGATCCTCACTCACGAACAAACTATTTTATTTTGGATTCAATTTTTTTTGTGGCATTTTGTGTGCTTTTTACTTTGCTTTTTAACTCATTAGCATTCCCTCCAACCTTGGTTCTCCACTCTATGTAGTTGTTGTTCCACTTAATACAATAGTTTTTTTTTCCTTTTTTTTGTTTCCTTCTTATCCCTTTCACTATATCTCTCCTTTGACCATCATTTACAAGCAAATTATTTCATTCTTGATTCAAATTTTTTCCTTTTTGCATTTTGTGGGTCCCTACCTCCTTTTCTTCCCCTTTATCACTTCTCCCCAACTCAGGCCACCCGTTATAGGTAGTTTTTGTTCCATTTAACAGAATGTAATTCTCAGTTTTGCATGGCATTATCTCAAAGAGGGAAGGAGAGGAAAAAAGGGAAAATAATAATAATATTTGTTTAATTTCATTTTATTTTCTATTTATTGTCTATTCTGTTTTTACTTTTTACTTTTTTATTAATTCACATTAGTGTTATTAACAAAATCACCCTCAGATGCCATTAAGGAAAAAGAAATTAAATATCATGGATAAAAAATACAGAGAGGTAGCACAGATAGGTGAGGAAAAATATATAGAAAATAATTTTAATAGATTGGAAAACTTGGAGTTAAATGTGAGAGAATTTAAAATAGAAATCCTAAAAATACTGAGAGATATACAAGAAAACACAGAAAGGCAATTTAGGGAGCTCAGAAAACTAGGTATATCAGAAGGAAAAGAGAGAGAAAATGGAATGGAGAACATATTCAAAAATATAATAGACGAGAACTTCCCAAGCCTGTGGAAAGAACTAAAGCCTGGAATTAAAGAAGCAAATAGAACACCGAGTTATCTTAACCCCAACAAACCTACTCCAAGGCACATCATAATGAAATTGACACAAACCAACAACAAAGGAAAAATTCTTAAGGCAGATAGGGAAAAGAAGAATACAACATATAAAGGAAGACTTATTAGACTATCATCGGATTTCTCAGCAGAAACTCTACAAGCTAGAAGAGAGTGGACCCCAATATTTAAAGTTCTGAAAGAGAGGAACTTGCAACCAAGAATACTATACCCATCAAAGTTATCCTTCAAATATGAAGGAGAAATAAAAAACATTCACAGATACAGAAAAGATGAGGGAATTTATCATCAGAAAACCCTCACTTCGGGATATACTAAAGGGGGTTTTCCAACTAGATACAAAGAACAAAACAAAACAAAACCACAAGTAAAAGCTCCAATAGGAACACACACACACACACACACACACACACACACAAAATTAAACTGTGAAAACAAATCAATAAAGGGGAGAGGACAAAGATTAACAGGACCAAAGGACGGTGGAGTCCAGAAGCACTCATAAAATAGTGTACTATGACAAACATGGTATGTATCCTTTTCATTACTTAATGGTAACCAGCCTTAAAAAACTACTACAGAAGTACATGACTTGAAAAAAGAAGTAACAAAGGGAAGAAGTATGGATTACAACCAAACAAAAACAAATGACAGAGAAACAAAAGAGAAGAATCAAACAAGATACAAAATGAACAAAAAGCAATATATAAAATGACAATAGGAAATCCTCAAGTGTTGATAATTACACTAAATGTAAATGGATTGAACTCACCAATAAAAAGACACAGAGTAGCAAACTGGATTAAAAAAGAAAATCCAACTGTATGCTGCCTATAAGAAACACATCTAAGCAACAAGGATAAAAACAAATTAAAAGTGAAAGGCTGAAAAAAAATAATGCCAGCAAATAACATAAAAAAAAAACAGGTATAGCAATACTCATATCCAACAATGCTGACTATAAGACAACAAAAGTAATCAGAGACAAAAATGGTCATTTCATAATGATTAAGTGGACACTGAATAAAGAAGACATAACACTTCTTAATATTTATGCACCAAGCAAGGAGCACCAAAATATATAAGACAGCTACTGACTGACCTAAAAACAAAAACTGACAAAAATACAATCATACTTGGAGATCTCAATACACCACTGACGGCTCTAAATCGTTCATCCAAACAAAATATCAATAAAGAAATATTGGCCTTAAATGAAAGACTAGAGCAATTAGATATGATAGACATCTACAGGACATTTCATCCCAAAGTGACAGAGTACACATTTTTCTCTAGTGTACATGGAACATTATCAAGAATCGACCATATGTTGGGCCACAAAAATAACATTAGCAAATTCAGAAAAATTGAAATTGTACCAAGCATATTTTCTGATCATAAAGCCTTGAAACTGCAAAAAAGAGGTAAACAAACCCACAAAAATGTGGAAACTAAACAACATACTTTTAAAAAATGAGTGGGTCAAGGAAGAAATAAGCACAGAGATCAAAAGGTACATACAGACAAATAAAAATGACAATACGACATATCAGGATCTCTGGGATGAAGCAAAAGCAGTAATAAGAGGAAAGTTTATATTACTTCAGGCCTATATGAACAAATAAGAGAGAGCCCAAGTAAACCACTTAATATCACACCTTAAGGAACTAGAAAAAGAAGAACAAAGACAACCCAAAACCAGCCGAAGAAAGGAAATAATAAAAATCAGAGCAGAAATAAATGAAATAGAGAAGGGAAAAACTATAGAAAAAATTAATAAAACTAGGAGCTGGTTCTTTGAAAAGATCAACGAAATTGACAAACCCTTGGCAAGACTCACCAAGGAAAAAAGAGAAAGAACTCATAAACAAAATCTAAAATGAAAGAAGAGAAATCACCACAGACATCACAGATATACGAAGAATTATTGTAGAATACTATGAAAAACTATATGCCAGCAAATTTAACAATTTAGAAGAAATGGATAAATTTCTAGAACAATACAACCTTCCTAGACTGAGTCATGAAGAAGCAGAAAGCCTCAACAGACCATTAAGCAGGGAGGAAATAGAAAAAACTATTAAAAACCTCCCCCAAAATAAAAGTCCAGGCCCAGACGGCTATACTAGTGAATTCTATCAAACATTCAAAGAAGATTTGGTTCCTATTCTACTCAAAGTCTTCCAAAATACTGAAGAAGAAGCAATACTTCCAAGCACATTTTATGAGGCCAACATAACCCTCATACCGAAACCTGGCAAGGAGGGCACAGAAAAAGAAAACTACAGACCAATATTTCTAATGAATACAGATGCTAAAATACTAAACAAAATACTAGCAAATTGAATACAACAACATATTAAAAAAAAATACACCATGATCAAGTGGGATTCATCCCACGATCTCAAGGATGGTTCAACATACGTAAAACGGTTAATGTAATACACCATATCAACAAAACAAAGAACAAAAACCACATGATCTTATCAATAGATGCAGAAAAGGCATTCGATAAAACACAACATAATTTTATGTTTAAAACACTCAACAAAATGGGTATAGAAGGAAAATATCTCAACATAATAAAGGCCATTTATAATAAACCATCTGCTAACATCATATTAAATGGCATAAAACTGAGGACTTTTCCTCTTAAATCAGGAACAAGACAGGGATGTCTACTCTCTCCACTCTTATTTAATGTGGTGCTAAAAGTTCTAGCCAGAGCAATCAGACAAGACAAAGAAATAAAAGGCATCCATATTGGAAAAGAAAGAAGTAAAGGTTTCACTTTTTGCAGATGATATGATTCTATACATCGAAAACCCCAAAGCAGTGGTTCTTAACCATTTTTGAGGTACCGAACCCATCAGTTTCATATGCGCATTCACCAAACCCTTCTTTAGTGATAAATATTTTCTTTTCTAAATTCAAGACATAGGTATATGTTTTTTTACTGGTGCACAAAATGAGCCGTGCATGAACATCACCTTGCTCAAAGAACAAAACCAACAAAGTGCATGAACTCACAACAAATTATGGTATTACTTTATTCTGGCCTCTGTCGCAGAGGCTTCTTTGAACCCCTGAGACCGACTCATTGAACCCCTAGGGTTTGATAGAACCCAGGTTAAGAACCACTGCCCCAAAGTCTCCACAAAACGATTACTAGAAACAATAAACAAATACATTAAGGTCGCAGGATATAAAATTAATATACAAAAGTCTATAGCATTTCTATATGCCAACAAGAAACATTAGAAAATGAACTCAAAAAAATAATCCCCTTCATGGTTGCAACAACAACAACAAAAAATACCTAGGAATAAACATAACAAAGAATGTAAAGACCTATATAATGAAAACTACAAAGCATTGTTAAGGGAAATAGAAAAAGATACAATGAAATGGAAAAATATTCCTTGTTCTTGGATTGGAAGAATAAATATAATCAAAATGACCATATTACCCAAAGCAATATACAAGTTTAATGCAATTCCACCAAAATTCCAATGACATTTTTTAAAGAAATGGGACAAAAAGTCATCAGATTTATATGGAACTATAAAAAACCTCAAATAGCCAAAGCAATCCTAAGGAAAAAGAATGAAGCTGGGGGCATTACAATACCTGACTTCAAATTATATTATAGAGCCATGATAATCAAAACAGTATGATATTGGCAAAAAAAAAAAAAAAAAAAAAAATAGACACTCAGACCAATGGAACAGAATAGAAAGCCCAGAAATAAAACCACAGATATATGGTAAAATAATCTTTGATAAAGGGGCCAACAACACACAATGAAGAAAAGAAAGCCTCTTCAACAAATGGTGCTGGGAAAACTGGAAAGCCACATAAAAAAGAATGAAACTCGACTACAGTTTGTCCCCTTATACTAAAATTAATTCAAAATGGATCAAAGACCTAAATATAAGACCTGAAACAATAAAGTACATAGAAGAAAACATAGGAATTAAACTCATGGACCTTGGTTATAAAGAGCACTTTATGAATTTGACTCCAAAGGCAAAGGAAGTGAAGGCAAAGATAAATGAATGGGACTACATCAGACTAAAAAGTTTTTGCACAGCAAGAGAAACTGACAACAAAATAAACAGACAACCAACTTAATGGGAGATGATATTTTCAAACAACAAGTCAAATAAGGGGCTAATATCCAAAATATACAAAGAACTCACAAAACTCAACAACAAACAAACAAACAATCCAATAAAAAAAGTTGGCAAAACAACACAGAATAAGTGCTGGCGGGGTTGTGGAGAAAAGGGAACCCTTCTGCACTGCTGGTGGGAATGCAGACTGGTGCAGCCACTATGGAAAACAGTTTGGAGATTCCTCAAAAAATTAAAAATTGAACTGCCTTTTGACCCAGCTATCCCACTTATAGGAATATACCCTAAGAACACCTTAGTTCTGTTCGAAAAGAAGAAATGCGCCCCCATGTTCCTGGCAGCATTGTTCACAATAGCGAAGGTCTGGAACCAGCCCAAGTGTCCATCAGAAGACGAGTGGATTAAAAAGCTTTGGTACATATATACTATGTAATACTACTCAGCCATAAGAAATGATGACATCGGATCATTTATAACAAAATGGATGGTCCTTGATTACATTATACGAAGTGAAATAAGTAAATCAGAAAAAAAGAAAAACTGAGAACAGCTTGATTTTATACATAAGTGGGACATAAAAGTAAGACTATGAGACATGGACAAGAGAGTGGTGGTTATGGGGTGGGAGGAGGGAGGGAAGGGTGGGATAGGGAAGAGGGGAGGGACACAGGGAAAACCAGATAGAAGGTGACAGAGGACAATTTGACTTTTGGTGATGGGTATGCAACACAATTGAATGTTAAGATAACCTGGAGATGTTTTCATTAAAAAAAATAATAATAAAATAAAATTAAAAGAGGACATGCACCTGCTCCCATCCCCTTCCCCTATTAGCTTAAAATATAGCTTTGGTGGCTAGAGCTCTAACCAGCTGCAAGAGGAGAGTCACACCCCAGGGAAGGCAGGTGACGGCCAACCTTATGATTTCTTTCACACGAGCAATAAACCTCTGCTTTATTTAAAAAAAAAAAAAAAGTTGGAAGTGTACATGAACAGACACTTCTCCCAGAGAGAAATACAAACGGCCAACAGATATATGAAAAGATGCTCATTTTCATTAGCTATTAGAGAAATGCAAATCAAAACTATAATGAGATACCACTTCATGCCTGTTAGATTAGCTATTATCAACAAGACAGGTAATAACAAGTGTTGGAGAGGCTGTAGAGAAAAAGGAACCCTCATCTGTTGTTGGTGGGAATGTAAAGTAGTACAACCATTATGGAAGAAAGTATGGTGGTTCCTCAAAAAACTAAAAATAGAGCTACCATATGACCCAGCAAACTCTACTGGGTATATACCCCCAAAACTCAAAAACATTGGTACGTAAAGACACATGCAGCCCCATGTTCATAGCATCATTGTTCACAGTGGATAAGACATGGAAACAACCAAAAAGCCCTTCAATAGATGACTGGATAAAGAAGATGTGGTACATATACACCATGGAATACTACTCAACCATAAGAAATGATGACATTGGATCATTTACAACAACATGGATGGATCTTGATAACATTATACTGAGTGAAATAAGTAAATCAGAAAAAACTAAGAACTGTATGATTCCATACATAGGTGGGACATACAAAAGAGACTAAGAGACATGGACATGAGTGTGGTAGTTACCGGGGGGTGAGGTGGGGTGGAGGGTGGTGTGGTGGGGGGAGGAGAGGGAGGGTGAGGGTTAAGGGAGGGGCACAAAGAAAACCAGATAGAAGGTGACAGAGGACAATTTGACTTTGGGTGATGGGTATGTAACATAAATGAATGACAAGATAACCTGGAGATGTTTTCTTTGAATATATGTACCCTGATTTATTAATGTCACCCCATTAAAATTAATAATAAAAAAAACTGGAGCATGCACCAAAAAATCGGACTTCAAATTTGGAATCAACGATGCAGAAATATATAGAAATAGTTCTAAAACCTCATGAAAAAAAATGAAAAGAAAAATGTTCCCCAGTGTTATAGAATCTGATTTAATGATATATGAAGTAACATGGAGAGGTTTGCTTATGTTTTATAGCTATCAATAAAGTCAATACTTGTTAATGCATTAAGCTATTAGTTATGTTTCTGAATAAGAGATATAGAGATAGATAGTAATTTAAAAAATCTTTTCCAAATTCTCATAGTTTATTAAGAGTATATGATTAAATCTTCATGGGGTTAATAGCCAAAATTACATGGGTTCAGAACTTGGCTGACATTTTGTAGTTATAACATTAAAAATAATTCTAATAATGGTTAACATTTATAGAATGTTTATTCTGAGCCAGATAATTTTTCTAAGAACTTTGCATGTATACTCTCATTCCTTTCAGGGATTCTAAGGTAAAAACATGATTATCTATATTCACAGATGTTACCCAGAATGTAATGGAACTAATATTTGAACATATTTAATTTGACTCAAACTTTGACCTACTATACAGGTTCCTCAAATTTCTTGAGTATCTTCATTCATCTTTTTTTAAAAAATCTTTTATTTATTCATTTTAGAGAGGAGAGAGAGAGAGAAGGGGGAGGTGCAAGAAGCATCAACTCTCATCAGTGCCTTGACCAGGTAAGCCCAGGGTTTCGAACCAGTGACCTCAGCATTCCAGGTCAATGCTTTATCCACTGTGCCACCACAGGTCAAGCCTGTTTTTATTTATCTAACAGGGACACAATTTTTACTTAAAGGAGTATGAATAAGATCAGGTATATACATACATAATTGTCACACAAAGCAGATACTTACATCCTAATTTTACTTTCTTTTTAGGGATCAAGAATTCAGTTCATAACCTGGACAACCTAGGCACCAATTATTGGTACCTGATTTAAGCAATGTCTCTGCCTTCTGCAGTTACAGATGGCCCAAGCTGGAAAGGAGCTTCAATATCTAATTATGCTTTTTGTTTTATAGCTGAAGAAACCTGAGGTGTAGAAGACTAAATGATTCACCCAGAGTCACAGAACTGGGTTCTAAATCCAAGACCAGTGCTCTGTTAGTATATCATGCCTCCCTCCAGTTTCTTTGACAAGTAATCGTATTTTAACATGAAGCAATAGGCTAATGATTATATATATAGTTTGATGACCCTTCATTTTTATATTGATAATTTTATAATTAAATTTTGTGTTTTGTTAAACAATTATTAGTAATGCACATTGATATGTATTTAAAAATGCCTGAGACTAAAATTTCATGCCATCCTCAGTGATTGTGATATTGCTAATAACTCGCCACACTAGGGTTAATTATTGCACCTAATAACACTCATGCTGGAAACTCCTGCTTCGACTAATTACTCTCATAAATCTCTTTAGAGAAGTGTAAAATTCTCATTACTTAAGTGATAAAACAACTAATCTTTGCTCCTTATCCCTCTGAGATAATAAGATTGCCAAGGTTGCTACAGTTGAAAGATGTTTTAAGGTAATTAATAATGCTACAAGAACTACAGCCCCAGACAGCTGACAATGGCGCCTGGAAATAGAGAAGGCAGACATGTTCGAGACACAAAAAAAGAGAATATGGAGGGTCCACCTTTAAATACTTAAAATAAATTATTTTCCATTTAGTCTAATTTTCAGATTTTCATTTTAGAGGGAGATCCTTAGACATGTTAAATTGCTGTCACCTAAAATTGCACCAGGTGTTTAATTTTTTATTTAGCCTGATTTTCAGACTTTTATTTTAGAAGAAGATCCTTGGCTATATTGTTAAATTTGTTGTCACCTAAAATTTCACTGCTTAATTTTTCATTCATTCATTCTTTCATTCAACAAATGTACATAAGCACTGGACAAAGCGTGACTGGATAGATACTATCGTTCCCCTCCCGGAGCTTGAAGTCCAAGAGATAAGCAAGTGAACAAACAATCCAAATATCACATGATTTGAGACACTTTCATATGATTGAATTTTACCATAGCCACTGCCACTGCTGTTGGCCCACAGCCCCCCCCCCCCATCTCCCCATGTCTTAGCTGAATCACCGATTTTGTCACTCTAAAAAAGGAGTAATTAACTTTTGGTACATCCACATTTTTATGAATTTATTGAAATGGCCATTTTATGAATATATCAGGAGATAGAAACTATACCTGTTACTAGATCATAGATTGAATATAAAGAGTGGTTAAATTAGATATAATGTTGGTAGGAGGTAACTAAGTGGGTAAATACAAAATTCAGAGGATGGCAACTGCAAGAAGCAGATATGACCCATAGGACTGAAGAGACAAAAAGATGAAAGGTTGGGATTATTATGACTTAGATACTTTGAAGAGAGGCCCTGTGGACTTGAGTTCCATGTCTCCCAAGAGAGGGCTAAGCATGCCCAGTGCCATTGTTTCTAGGCAGTAGGTAGGCATGATGAAGTTGTTGGGAAAACCAAAAACTGATTCATTTGCTATTAGGAACCTCTGCTGCTGGGATGGAGAACATTCCTGAGGTTGCTCTACTAGTAGCAGGAAGACTACAGGAACCCGACAGGGTGCAAAGAGAAAACTGCCTGTCTCTCCCTTCTCCAGCAGATCAGTCTTCCTCTCCTGCTCCCTCCTGGCAGAGTCTAACAGGGGACCCATGCATAAAGCAGAAATGTGGTTTTCCAGCATCATAAAACATTTCCAAAATATCTAAGGGTGAGCTAGAAACAGGAGGCAATAATTTAATAACTAGAAAAAAATGAGAATCCAACAGAGTGGCCCTGGACTCTCTTGCCCTTAAACCCCCAATCTCATGCCTAGCAAGTGTGCCTTGGGCCCTTTCTATGTAGCTCTGTGAGGACAGTTTCCCTCCTGTGTGGGGAGGGAGGTCATTGGTAGGGAGTTTGTCTGAGCCTGGTTAGCCTGCAGCTCTTCCCTCCCGTTACAGGCTAATCTACACAGTTATTTTAATATCCACAGTGATATTTATGATATCCTACCTATGAAGCTTCTTGATTCATAAACTCTCATTAGGGAAATGGTGTGTGTTCAAATGTGCTCCCAGACCTACTGGCTTGTTCCATTTTGCCAAACCCTGGTAAGGGTTATGATGGTGAAACAGAGTTTCTTTGCTTTCTACCAAGGGAGCGTCCATTATGTCTTTTTGCTCAGGACTGACTGAGAAACTAGTTTCTGGCCCTGCTGTTGGCTGCCTTGTTTTGTGGGGAGAGATGAGAAGTATAGTTCTGGGAATAAACTGGGGATAGTTGAGGATGGATTTTTCTGGAAGGAAGGAAGGAAAGAATGGACTCATCTCAGAACGACTCTTTGGGGAAGAATACAGATATTATATACATAGTAATGGTTTGCAGGCTTTTTTTTTGTAAGCACATTTTTAAATCTTAGACTTGGGTGGGTATGCTCAAAAGATCAAAATATTAAAGTGCACCAATAAAATAATCACAATTCTGTAACAGTATAGCAGTGTCTCTTTCAAAATATTTGAAATATTGATGTCAAATCTTTCCAAAATGGCACAATGATGTGATCCTGTTTAGGAATGTGACAATTGTTCTAAATAATAATTCTGTTTTGTCTGTAAATCCTTGAGGACCAGACCAACTTAACAGATAAAAGTAGTATTCCATCCTAATATCAGTCTTTCTTTGCTTTAGGTTTTCAATCGTCATGGCAAAACTAACTTGTAGCATGGACCTGTACTGTCCAAGCGACAACAACTATATGTGGCTATTTAGATTTAGACTTTAATTTAAATAAAATTCAAAATTCAGTTCTTTAGTTACACTAACCACATTTCAAGTCAACAATAGTTACATGGGGCTAGCAACTAACATATTGGACAGCAGATATTAGAATATTACTACTCCTGAATATTATATTGGGTAGCATTGATAGTTTGTACTTATAGTCAAGAGTAACAGTGCTGAGACTAATTGTTTCTAGAATTTTTCTAGCAAAGATGTGTGAACAATAAACCAAAAAAGAGAAGAAAGATAGATAGTAATTATATACTTTATTTTCTTTTCTTATTTCCACATTTAAAAGAGAAAAATTCTACAACAATGTATTTACATTTCTGTTATTATTAATTATAGCTTGGCTAGGTGGGATAGGAAGGCTGATCCCTGAGTACCTCTAGAGTACCTAGGACACAGAGGGTAATAAATTCTAAGAAGTCCCCCCAGAATTCTCTTGTCTGAAGATTATATAACTTTAAAAAGGAATATTGAGAGTGAGTTACAGAGACTTCCCAAGATTCATGACATGTTTATGTGTAACATCTACTCAGTTAACTCGCAGCTTACAGATGTTAAACACTCATTAACTTTCTTTTTAGGGACAATAATCCCTGCTACATCTCTAAGCCACATGAGTAATGGTTAGTGCTTTGCTTAAAAGCACTTGATAGAACAATCAAAAGCCACCTTTCCTCTGCATACACCACATAGGGCTCTCAAGAGATTATTTGGTACTGATGATGATTAGTATGAGAAAATCTGAGGTTATTTACTGAGAATCTACCGTAAAAGACACCTACTAAGAAGGGTTTTTGGTAGCTAACTAAAAAAAAAAAAAAAAGGCATACAGTCACTATTTCTGCACAGGGAACTTTAATACAAGATGTACTTTGCAAAGGAGATTCTGCAATAAACTGCCTACCTATGTACTGTGTTTCTGCTAGCTAAGTCAGCCCTTTTGAAGGAGTCTTAGAGTCCTATTTCAACCAATGAGACTGTAGATTTCTCTATCCAATCAAAGCTGTGCAGCTCTAGTCAATCAGAATAGCTCTATTCTGACCAGTCAGGGCAGTGAATTTGGACCAATCAAAATGTGAGGACCGGACCAATCAGAGAGACGAGGGATGGAAAATTTTGTTTATACTGTACTAGCCAGCTCCTCTCAGGCTCAGCGGAGCCCATTTCCCACTGGAGACTAAAGACTATTTCCCAGGCGACCACAGAGACACCAAAGATATCTCACAGGAGAAGACCATCATGGAGCAGAGCAGAGTCGCTTTGCTAAAGAGAGGCCTGGCCCTCACAGCTGTACTGTTTCCACAACTGTGCTGTATCACTGTTGAACTACTTACACCAAATAAAGTTTCCTTCTTCACTGCACCCCCAAATGGGGATTCTTTGTTGGCATTGAGTTGGTGCTAGCGACCATTGATTGACATAAGTCATCTTATTCCCATTTACAGATTGGAAACTGAAGCTTATAAAGTTTAAATAACTTGTCCAAGGTGTTGTAGTTAGGGAATGAATCCAAGATTTATGTATGTATGTATGTATGTATTTATTTATTTTAAAGAAGAGGCATGGGGTATGGGAGGCTTTTTCTCTCTTCAGGGAAGCAAAATTTGCTACCCCATAACATGTCTCTCTGGCATGAGGATTATCTTATTATTAAGAAATAAAAGACTCAGGAATAAGCTTTGGCTTTTCTTTTTACTGCCTGAGAAACTTTAGACAGAGGGCTTACTTTAGGAAGGAAGCTGTCACCATAGAGGACTGAAATATAATATGAGTTAGGTGTAGGGGGAAGACTTCGCAGGGCCTACTCGGAGATCAGAGTTCATACTGTGACCCATGGTCTCTGCATGACCAAACAGTTGCTTTTTCAGCTCCATGTGAGTTGCTTTCTCTTTGAAGTTCCAAACCACTACACTCAAGATGGCATATAAGCTTCAAATATCCACTTTGCCTTTGGGTCCCATATTCTTATGGAACCCCTGTATATATAAACATATGTAATTAATTTTGGTTATTTTCTCCTATTAATCTTTCCCATGTCAAGTAAATTTTTATATCAACCGGAAGAACCTAGAAGGGAAAAGTGAAATTTCTTTCTCTCTGAATACCCTATACTACACAACCCCCAGATGTCCTGAGTAATTTTCCTTAGGGATTCAGACATCCTTGTTCTGCTACCAGTTATGTTATTTTGAGACATCTTGCATCATTAAATTCAGGATAAGCACTTTTCAAAACCTGAGGAAATCGTATGCACAAAAATGTGTTCTTGTACCATCCTATTCCCAATTAACACTTAGCTCTAAGCAGTACAGAACACCAACAGGATCAGCTGTGTCGATGTTTGGCATGTTCATTGACACCTGTACAAAAAAAAGCTTGGAGAAACATTACTACTTCTCATTCCATCTGCCTTTCATAACCCACCTTTCTTTTCTAGGTTATAAGAGAATCATTCAAGGTCAGTACTCAGAAAGAAACCTTTCTGCCCTTCTCTGGAAGCCACAGGTCACATCTATTTGCTAAGTTAGAGCAATTGATAACTAGAACTACACACAAATTACAGCTATGTAACAACCCAAGACCAATATGCTGCCCTCATTTACCAAGCTCACAAGCTCCACAAATGTTCATGTAGAAGAGCGACTATAGACATCACAAGAATGGAGACCGTCTTCTCTTTGAAGCTTATGTTTCATATCTGCTGTGGTGAGGACAGTTTGGCAGGCCTAACAATAAGCACCAGTTCCTTTGTGTACCACTGCGTGCCTTTGTAGCTCACATTCTAGCTTCAGGTACTAAAATCACTCTATTTGAAGCAGAATAAGAGACCAAGCAGTTGTTTCTTAGGCATGAGGCTGTCATAAAGTTCAAAATGAGTTCAAAGATCTCTGGAAATTTTTTTTACAAGCATCAGATTAATTTTTTTCTCCCTAGATTTTGAGCCCAGAACTCTACATATGTATTTCATAAAATGATGTTTTTCTTCCCACTTTTTCTAAAGTTTGCTTTTAATGAATTTCTGTTCAATTGCATAGTTCAGTACATGTGGCACATCTCTGAAAAATTTTTACTGAACTGTGTAACATGAGAAGACGTTGTCATTCAGCCAGCTTTTTTTTTTTTTTAAGCAAGAGAGACAGGGTCAGAGAGAAAGACAGGGACAGATAGGGACAGACAGGCTTGAAGGGAGAGATATGAGAAGCATCAGTTCTTCATTGCAGCACCTTAGCTGTTCATTGATTGCTTCATCATATGTGGCTGACCTGAAGACTCCAGCAGAGTGAGTGACCCCTTGCTCAAGCCATTAACCTTGGGCTCAAGCCAGCAACCATGAGGTCATGTCTACAGTCCCATGCTCAAGCCAGCGACCCACAGCTTAAGTTGGTGAGCCGGCGCTCAAGCTGGATAAACCCACGCTCAGGCTGCAATCTTGGGGATCGAAATGGGTCTTCTGCATCCCAGTCCGACACTCTATCCACTGCGCCGCTTCCTGGTCAGGATCAATTGGCTTTTTATAGTTAAAAAAAATGAGAGAAAAGTAATAAAATGCATAAATAAAATAATAATTTATAATCTGTGCAAAAGCTAATTTGCTAATTTGATATACAGTAAATATAATATGTTTTGATCCCATTGAAGCATATTATGCAGTGTCTTGTGAAATCGTATTTGCAAAATTAATTTAAATTGTCTTGGGAGAGAGCTTCTGAAGGACGATAAATAAGGATAGCAGTCACTGGCAAACAGTACGGAGCAGCCTTCATCCGGAGAGAGTGAAGGCAGTCAGCCTGGCCCACTGGCGAAGGTGAAAGGTTGGAGAAAGAGGAAGGGAGGGGAAGCTTGTGACTTTTCTAAATGTCACAAAGAAGCTAATGGTAAATGGGTTTTCAGCATTTGATTCTCCTATCCCCAGTCACAACGACCCTCATTTGTTGTTTGTTTCTTGGGACAGAGAGAACGGAAACCTGGTCTCTTTACCCTTCTTTCGCAGCCTACTGTGGAACTCTTTCACACACCCTCTAGCCATGAAATCTCAGTCCTACCCCGTGCCCATCGTAGGCATTCAGTCACACCTTGCCTCTGGTAACCACACAGCTCTGACAGGGTCTCCACCCTTGGGTGAGGATTTTTTCTTAGGAATGGTAGAGGCTAGGACACTGGTTTTACTCTTTAGTCGGACAAGTGTTTATGAGCACCTTCCGTGTGTTATGTCATATACACAGTATGCTTCTATGTTCTAAGAGCTAGGTCTGCAGCTGTGAACACAGCACTGTCCCTGCTTGCAGGATGGTCCCTGTCCCCTAGTGCAGTGGGAACACAGGCATTTACAATGTGCTGTAGGTTTCCCAGCCAAAGACACCATCCTTTCTCTAGCCAGCCATCTTGTACATTCATGCTCTCAGCATCAAAGGTGGAAACAAAGACATTTAAGGGCCTTTTCTATGACCACACCTCAGTGTCTAACAGGGAACATAGGGCTACTACTACTCCCAGTCAGGCAACTACAATGGCACAGAGGTAAATTACTTAGAGATATTCTATTTGGTGAGTGGAGATTTAGAAAATTGAGACATACTCAAGGACATCACAATTAATAAAAAAATATTTACTTTGTAGCCCCAAGAGGTCCAAATCCCTGAATCTTCTCTATGTGTCCTGGCATGGTGGTCACATATGTGACTGTTCATCACTAGTGGGTCTGTTAAAGGACAGCTGTGGCATATGCTGTAACTCCAGGCAGAAATACAAAAATTCCAAACCTGAAAAGCATGGAAATTGAGAACACATTTGTATCAACTAGTATTTAGTTTCATTAGAGAACAACTATTTTAATCACACTCCACTCCAGTCATTTTGTGGCCAGAGCAGAACCTCATGCATTGTAAATACAGAGCCCAAGAGACATGTCTCACTCCAGGCAATATTTTGAATTAAAGTACTAGAGGTCGCATAGCTCATTCACCATACACCATATGCCCTCTGCACAGGAATTTTACATGGTAAAAATTTATGTCTACCATTTACAAAGAGAGTTTATAGATTTTTACTCAACTGACATATTCAGGCTCAGGTATGCTGCAGTCTACATTTTAAGTTTTTGTGACCAAAGCTAGTAAATAACTCAAATACTGATGGTCTGGTTATGAGCATTTGTTAATGAAATAACTAAACCACTCGCTTTCTCTGCAACTGCTTAATGAGCATTAGGTGAGCTGAGCACACAGAAACTTAACCATCAGAACTCCCGTCAAGAATCTGCCCAAGTAGTAGACCCAGTTTTCTTCTGGTCCAGACTGCTGTCCCTGAAGGCAAAAGCACATTCAATAAAGGTCCGTGTGAAGAGTGTATTCTCCAGCCTTGCACAGGTAGTAGTACCTCAGCAGCTACTGAACCGCTAGCACTGTGACTCCTATCTCAGGAAGAGAGAAGCTTGAGAGGGCACAGCCTGGATCTGAATCTCCATCAATGTCTTTCTCCCTCCAGTGTTACCTCTCCCAGGTAATTCTTCACCTGGGAACACAGTCCCAGAAAACCTGAGCTGCCTGAATAAGAAGCAACTTGGTGGGTAAAGTAGTGAGCTGCTCTGTTCTGGACTAGGGACCTGGAAAGGGACAAGCTGGGAGCTCTTTCATTCCCCACTGAACAAATGAGGGACTATTTCCAGCTCCCTCCAGCTTTCTGTCTCCATGAAGGAGGTTGGGGAAGGGATGTGGAGACACTGTGAAAGAAGCAAGGTTTCAAGGATGAAGTTTGGCAACTCTCCAAAGATGGAAATAGGAAATTGGGTGGAGAGAATGCTTTCCACTAAAGAAGGGTAAGAAAGCCTTGTGGAAACCACAGTCAAAAGAGACAGGCCCTCAGTTGGTTTTTTCTTTTTCTGATTTACTTATTTCACTCTGTATAATGTTATCAAGATCCATCCATTTTGTTATAAATGATCCGATGTCATCATTTCTAATGGCTGAGTAGTATGAGAACAGCATGATTTCATACATAGGTGAAACATAAAAGTGAGACTATGAGACATGGACAAGAGAGTGGTGGTTACAGGGTGGGAGGAGGGAGGGGGGTGGGATAGTGGGGAGGGGAGGGGCACAGGGAAAACCAGATAGAATGTGACAGAGGACAATTTGACTTTGGGTGATGGGTATGCAACACAATTGAATGATAAGATAACTTGGAGAGGTTTTCATTGTACATATGTACCCTGATTTATTGGTGTCACCCCATTAGAATTAATAATAATAAAAAAAAGAATAAAAAAAAGAGAGACAGGCCCACAAAAAGACTAAGACTCAAGAGATTATAGAATATGCCTTCTCCTCCATGTGCCAAGTTGGTTCCAGTATAATAACAATGGATCAAAGCTAAAAAAGCTGCAAAATACAGTCTCTCTGAGTAGATGCACTGGCTCATAAAACTATTAAGTCACATTTAATACAGGCATAGGGCATGGTTTGATACTATATTTCTTTGTGATGATTCTCTTGGCTCTGTGCTCCTTCCTCAGAATATTGGCTTTATCCTCAGGCCAGCTTCCTTCATAATGGTAAGGTGGCTACTGTAGTTCCAGGATTCACATTCACATTATCTATAGACCAGAGGGGAGAGAGTGTCACCTCTACTAGTTCTTCCTAAAGAGCAGGGAGTTTTCTTTCTCATAAGCCTCTAGAAAACTTCTTGTATGTTTTACTAGAACTAATTAGGTTACATTTCTAAACCTTCTATTTAGGGGTATACCATGCATTATTTTACTTAAGTCTAGCTTTCTGGCAGCAAGCATTAGATCACCTTTGGGTTACAATAATGAAGGCCATTCGTAAAGCAAGACAAGGGGTCAACTCCGTACCAAGTATATGGTGCATTGAGTGATAACCAAATGAAGATCTCAGAGCTCTTATGGAAAGGGGTGAACAAAACAAACAGAAGGAAAGCTATCAGCAAATGTCCACAACCCATACGATACACAATTTAATCATTTAAAGATTCTGTTACAGGTTTTGAAATTGGAAATATTGGTGTTTGTGCTGCCTGTCATCACTTCAATAAATAAAGACAGGGCTACTTTATTCAGATAGTCAGTGATCTGAGGAGATGGAGGTTATATTTTAAAGCTGTTTCAATCCTGAGTCAACATTTTATAAGGGGAATAAAAGGGTAGGAAAGAATTTAGAATTTTAAGGGAGAATTAATCAGATCATAGTCAAAGTTAATTGGGTCATAGTCAATGGATGTTCCATCCTTGCAGTACAAAGGCTTTGTTTGCAGTCTCCAGGGGCACAAAAGTGAACTACTTGCTGATCTCATTAATTCATTTGGGCCCATTCAGGCATCCAGCTCCTGGACCAAAGCCTCTACTTGCATTAACCATCAAGCCCACTGACCACAAGCCACCATTACTCAAGCTAAAATTTTAACTCTTGAGTTCCCCCTATCAGTTTCACTGGATATGGGTAGATGTCTAGTTACTGTAGGGGAGCCCAATTTCAAATCTAATGACTCCCAACAACTTTAAGAACCTCAGACTCAAATACTACATTCCACAACAATAGATCTACATGTGAGGATTTACAGCATAATTAAGAGAGGTATGAATTTCACTGTTAATATATAAGCATCTTAACATCTTTGGACAAACAGTGCCAGAGCAAAGGTTTCTACCACATACAAGTCCCTCAGAACAGATACAGAAAGCCACTGTGTAGTCTCTAACCCTAAATAGCATGCAGGTCAAATATGGGATTGTAGTTGCATAATGTAGATATTTTAGGGATTTTAAGCATTGTGAAGTAGAAGTTGACAGATTCTTTATACAAGAATTTGTTGTTTTCTATAGGTCTGTTGGACGGATTATACGGAATAGTGGAGGATGACTTTGTGGACAGAAAGGATCCATATGCTAAACCTGACAAGTTCAGGGAGGTCTGGATGGAGCCTTACAAACTCAGAGATGTGAAGTAACCACATAGGATGATCTGAAAGTAATACTTTCTAACTGAAAGTGGTTCATGGTGAGTAGTCATGTCATAGGGCAGTATTTACACCTAACAAAAGGTCAATGTTTACCTTAACTGAGACTGTTGTTGTTTTGCATCTATGACAACATACCTGCTAACACAGTTTTGAAATATCAAAGTACTTTCCTTTTTTCCAGACCCCTTCAAAGCACAACCACCCACCAGAACAGAAACCACAAACCCCCTCATTGTTATTATCATGTTAATTGTTAACTGGTAACTATTTTGTACCCACAGATGGAAAAGAAGTATGTGTCTGTTTTTCTTTTTATCTAATCTCAGAGATTTCCCTCTTTACTTGCTTTTTCCCACCTCACGAGTCTATCACCAATAGAGTTCATGTAACCCCCTTATATCTTTCTCTTTGATTCGGATGTATAAAATAAGTGGTGAAACTGCCATTTTCTAGAGCAGTTTCTCAATCCGTTGAGATTTTTGCTTCCCAGCAACTCTCATCAGTTTGACCCAAATAAACTCATAAAAAATTCTTACAGGTTTGATATTTCTTACATTGACAACTTCCGTAGGACAAGAGAAGAAGGGGAGAGAATGAGAAATAATGCAGATTTCCTTTTTACACATTCAAATGGGAGTGATACTGAAACAATCTATCCTTTCATTATGGATTATTAGTAAATGCTTTCGGACATAGCAGAAGGTCATTGATGGGGTTCAGAACAAACCACCCAAGATAGGCTTCTGTGCTGTGGGGATTGTTTTGAGCTAAAGGTAATTTTAGCTTCAGGCTCAAGAGAAAAACTTTTGCCCCTTCCTTTAACTACCTAGAAAAAGATTTGAATTAGGGGCTTTGCCTATAACATGAGATTATCAGTGATAATCTCTTTTTGACCTGCCTATATGGCAGAGGTTACTAAACATCTGCTTTTATATCCTATAATGACCCACTGAAGTCACCAAGGCACATTACCTCATCCCTAGCTCAGAATGTCTTATGAAGCTTAATTGCCCTGTCTGTCTCTGACTCTCTTTAGCACAGTGGGTCTCTGGTTCTCTCATTTTTGCTGAGTTTCCATACACACATGTGCATTAAATTAGGTTATTCTCTTGCAAATCTGCCTCATGCTTATTTTTTTTTTTCTTAGCGAGAGAGACAGAGAAGGACAGATGGGGACAGACGGGCAGGAAGGGAGAGAGATGAGAAGCATCATCAATTCTTCATTGCGACGCCTTCAGGAGACTTTCCCAAGTGCCAAAACATTTCAAATGCTCTCCTCCTTGTTCCTCCATCAGCGCACTTGTCAGTGTCATGTGGTCTATTTATCCCCTGTGCCCTCTAGAGTCTGAACTTCTCTAATTGCTGAATCAGCAGCACTTAGCACAACTTAGTAATTGCTCAATAAGTATTGGTGCAATGAAATAACTTTAGCTTTAATGTCTGCTTCCTTGTTTGAGGTTTACTGGAATAATGGTGTCAGATAGGAAGCAGTTATTGACTCAGAATTGCTGTAGTATTGTGGCTAGTATTCTTTCTGTTCATTTTCTTCCCTTTCTTCCTCTTCTATTACACACAATGCATATCTGCATATTTCAAGTGATTTGACCTTGGAATATTAGATAAGTGGCTCTATTTTGGGAATCATATTAAATGTTAAAGTCTGAGAATTTCTGGCTGCATTTTGGGTTGGCACCTAGTCATAAATAGCTGTGAATTTTCTGAAGCAGTTGAAATTTCTTAATGAATACAAGGTTCCACGCATGTGAGTTGTAACTAGTAGCTAAGAGCTTAGTTCACTTTGGTTCAACTCCCATCTCTATATCTCTTTTTATTTAAATTAAAAATATTTTTTTAAATTCATTTTAGAGAGGAGACACAGAGTGAGAGAGAGAGAGAGAGAGAGAGAGAGAGAGAAAGAGAGAGAGAGAAAGAGAGAAAGGGGGGAGGAGCTGGAAGCATCAACTCCCATATGTGCCTTGACCAGACCAGTGCAGGGTTTTGAACTGGCGACCTCAGTGTTCCCAGGTGGACGCTTTATCCACTGCGCCACCACAGGTCAGGCCCTCTACATCTCTTGATACTATTTCTTCATCTGTAACTAAATTGTGAGGATTTAATGAGAGATTAAATATAGGACATTTGGAATGATGCTATGTGTAACAAGAGCTCCATAAACATGAGCTTATACTTTTATTATAAAGAAAAATAATAGACTCCACTCTACAAAGTGTCATGCTTTTAAAGTGGTACTTTTATATTATTTGTGTTAACACTTCAGTCATTTACATGTTCAAGGCTTTTTCATATTAACATCTTCTTTAACTTGTTCTTTCCTTCATACATGCACTTATTAGATAGTTGCTTTATTTCATTCATTTATTTATTCATGACAAGCATGCACATCAAAGTCTTCACTCTATGTTTTCTGTGTTAGAGTGTAATTACTCTCTGTCTTTGCTCTCCTTGTATCCTGAGGGCTCTTTGTCATTAATGCTCTCCCAGCTCCCACCAAAACAGAAAGAAAGAGTTGATGAAGTCTCTGCTGAGAAAGTGAGACAGAAAGATTTGGAGACATGCCACCAAATTAGATGCATATTGGTTTATTTATTCCACATACAACCCTATGGATTAGGCTCCATTATCATCCTCATATAATAAATGATCAAACTGAGGCAAAGAGGGATTAGGTAGCTTAACTTAAGGAAAACAGGAAGTAAAAGAGTTAGGAATCAATTTCAGGTGGTCTGGGTAGTGAATCATACAAATATATATATTTTAAGTGAGAGGAGGGGAGATAGTGAGACAGAATCTTGCGTGCACCCCCACAGGGATCCACCTGGCAACCCCTCCTGGGGCTGATGCTCCAATTCACCAAACTATCCTCAATACCTGAGGCCAATGCCTGAACCAATTGAGCCACTGGCTGCTGAAGGAGAAGAGAGAGAAAAGGAGGAGAGGGAGTGGGAAAGAAGCAGATGATTGCTTCTCCTGTGTGCCCTGACTGAGAATCAAACCCAATACATCTATAAGCTGGGCTAATGCTCTATCCACTGAGCCAAGCTGTCAGGGCCACAAAAATCATCTTATCCTACTTCTGGAAATACTCATGGTCACTTCAAGTCTTTGGCAGAAAACAGATATAAGATATGTAAGTTTTAAAATGTGGACTTAGAAGAGTGCTGTGGGAGCAGAGAGAAAGGAAGAGCTAGCAGGCTGAAAGGAGCAAGAAAATGTCATCAGGGTTAAGGGCCTCCCGTACCAGTTTAAAGGATGAATAAATTTTCCAGGTAGAGAGGGGGTGAGGACACTGAAGTGCAGCACAAGTGTGTGCAAAGACTTGTAAGAGTCTAAGTGGTTGTGTTTGAGGAACGCCAGGGGACTTGCTAGGATGAATCCACAGGAGACTTTGGGGGATGTTGCATGGGACAAGGCTAAAATAATTCATAAAATACCTTATGCAGCATACTGAGGGTTTTAAATGTTATCCCGTGGCACAGTGGGAGTTTTTAAAGCATGAGAGAAGCACAGTCAGATTTGTAGTTTGTAAAGAACTTTCTGACACTATAGAAGAATAAGGTATGAAGGTAGACCATGGGTAAGTATGGAGATCAAAGGCTGTTCCAGTCATCCAAATGAAAGATGATGAGGGTATGATTCAGGCCTGTGGCAGTGGGAAATGGATTTTAAATGTTACATTGTTGATTAGGGCTTCTGATACTACATGTCAGTTTAGATTTTGATTCTGTCTTATGAGATGCTGACAGATGTCAAGCATGGGTTAGCTGTATGCTACTGATGATTTCACCTAGGTCAATACTTAAAATACTTAACTAAAGGAGCAAGGTGGAATGTGAACACAGCATTGATTTATTTTAAAGTTTCTAATCCCTCTTGAGGAGTAGCGCCTGTTAGAGTCTCTGACCATAAAAGCATGCCCAGTATTTCTCTGAAATGTCTGTCTGTAAACTTCCCTGAAGCCAAGTATAAGAGTTGGTTATACCCAAGCCTCCTCTTCTTGCTCCAGGATTGTTCAAACATTGCTCCTGTGGATAGCAATAATGAACAGGTCTAAAATTACTTTCAGAGTCTTAATGTACATTGTATCTGGACCTGGAGTCCAGCCTTTAGGTAAAATAATTAAGTGCTGACTCATTATCACCTCACTATTTTGAGTTTTAAATACTTCTGAGCCATGGTAATTTGAAGGCCATTTTGTCTAGGGGCAATTCAAAAGTAAAATGGTAGCAAGTGATTTTCTTTCATCATTGTGAAAAAACATACAGTGAATTAGACTCTGGGTTTGCAAGTGACAGAAACTCAACTTGGGCTAGCTTAAGTCATTAGAGAGATGGCTTACATAACCTGGAACGGCAAGGATAAAACTTACTAATGAGTACGGTGACTGGACACTCAAAGAACTGGCAACTGATGAGAAGGAATAGCTCTGGCACTTTTATTTCACCAAACACTTCCGTCTTTTGAGCTGGAATTAGGAAAAGATGAATAATATAATTTGAAATCCACTTGTTTATGACTTAAGTAAAGCTGTTTTATCTACATGTTTATGAAGAAGACAGAAAAAGAAATTTACAGAAGTAAAATTATTTTGATATAAGAATGAAGTAAGTTTTTTCAATATGTCATCACCTCATCGGTCATCTTTGCTAAGTACCTCGTGAAGCAGCAAATAGGGAACATTTATACTATAAATACTGAGAGTTTCAGAAAGCTATTTGAGAGTTTCTGTTCCAGTGAGGTACCTCTTTGCTAACCTAAAAACTCTCTAAAGGCCTTTGGGACATTAGCTCCTTCCCAATAAGGTTATTCTCTTGTCCGCAGTGGCAAAAAGCCTCTCAGTGGCCCCAGAAAGGCAGTCAGCCTGCTTGCCAACACCAGCATCTTCCTTCCCTAGCAACATGGGGACTTTTATTTTTCTCTGGAATCTGGAAATTAGCTCTGGGTTGGTGGCCATCTCTCCCCAGTGTCTCTCTGTATAAAAAGGTACACCTTATATTCAACTTGGATTTTATTCTTTTGTCTCCCTTCACACAATAGTGTGATTAATCCATCATTTGTCTGGAGTATTTTATTTCTTTATCAGCTTATTAAGGGATATTATCCAGTCTGCCATTGCCTTGGGAAACTAGAGACCCCACAGTGAACCTGTGCTAAATAAATTGCTGGCAATTAAAAAAAGTAGTTTCTGGAGCACACTTTTGCCACTGCCTCCCCAAACAAAGTAAAACAATTTATCTTTGCTTATATACCTTGGTTTTGAAAATAAATTTCCAGCAAGTGTTGTGAACAGTTGTCACGTGGCATATACCAGAAAGATCATCTTTGTGCACACCATCTTTGTAGGGCAGTGCCCTCATATCCTCTTCTCCAGATGGTGAGAATTTCTCAGTTTTAGAAATCATGATATTAGAAAACACGCAGTATATAGTTCCTTTAAAAAGAAGAGTGGTGGGTGCATGGGAAAGGGCGGCAGTACGGTTTAAGGTTAAAAAACTGGAATTTGGAGTCATAGCAACCTGAGCTTCATAAATGGTTGCATTATTTAGTGGATATGCGACTTTGATCTGTGACTCAGATTTGATCATTTAAAAATAAGGATAGTAGAAATACCTTATTTGCAAGATTATTTTTTCCTGCTGATTTCCTAAAAATATCACCAAAATAACCTGTTGATCAAGCAGAACCAAGTTCATTACTCACTGCATGAACAGAGAATACCACTTTGACCAAGTGACCCTATGAGCCAGAAGGGGAATGACAAGAAAGACTATTTATAAAGTTTGGAGTCACTTTAAATTGATCTTTCAATAGTGGGATCTGACAGGTATTGGATGAAGTTTAAATTATTATTATTTTTTCTGAGTTTTGAAAGGTTTTATTAAAGGAGATTTATTTATTTATTTATCTTTTATTAATTTTAATGGGGTGACATTAATAAATCAGGGTAGATATGTTCAAAGAAAACATCTCCAGGTTATCTTATCATTCAATTATGTTGCATACCCATCACCCAAAGTCAAATTGTCCTCTGTCACCTTCAATTTGGTTTTCTTTGTGCCTCTCCCCTTCCCCCTCTCCCTTCCTCTCCCCCTCCCCCCACCCCTAACCAGCACACTCTTGTCCATGTCTCATAGTCTCGCTTTTATGTCCCACCTATGTATGAAATCATGCTGTTCTCAGTTTTTTTCTGTTTTACTTATTTCACTCAGTATAATGTTATCAAGGTCTATCCATTTTGTTGTAAATGATCCGATATCATCATTTCTTATGGCTGAGTAGTATTCCATAGTATATATGTACCAAAGCTTTTTAATCCACTTGTCCTCTGACGGACACTTGGACTGTTTCCAGATCTTTGCTATTTTGAACAATGCTGCCATGAACATGGGGGTGCATTTCTTCTTTTCGAACAGGGCTATGGTGTTCTTAGGGTATATTCCTAAAAGTGGAATAGCTGGGTCAAAAGGCAGTTCGATTTTTAATTTTTTGAGGAATCTCCATACTGTTTTCCACAGTGGCTGCACCAGTCTGCGTTCCCAGCAGCAATGCAGGAGGGTTCCCTTTTCTCCACATCCTCGCCAGCACTTATTCTGTGTTGTTTTGCTGAAGAGCACCATTCTGACTAATGTGAGGTGATATCTCACTGTGGCTTTAATTTGCATTTCTCTAATGTAGTGGTTCTTAACCTAGGTTCTATCGAACCCCTGGGGGTTTCATGAGTCGGTCTCAGGGGTTCCGAGAAGCCTCTACCACGGAGGCCAGAATAAAGTAATACCATAATTTGTTGTGAGTTCATGCACTTTGTTGGTTTTGTTCTTTGAGCAAGGAGATGTTCACGCACAGCTCATTTTGTGCACTAGTAAAAAAACATATACCTAAGTCTTGAATTTAGGAAAAAAATCATATTTTATTTATCACTAAAGAAGGGTTCGGTGAATGCGTGTATGAAACTGGTGGGTTCAGTACCTCAAAAAAGGTTAAGAACCACTGCTCTAATGATTAGTGATTTTGAGCTTTTTTTCATATGCCTATTGGATTGGCCATCTGTATGTCCTCTTTGGAGAAATTTCTATTCATTTCTTTTGCGCATTTTTTGATTGGATTGTTTGTCTTCCTAGTGTTGAGTTTTATAAGTTCTTTATAAATTTTGGTTATTAACCCCTTATCAGATGTGTTGTTGACTATGTTCTCCTATTGTGTGCTTTGTCTTTTTATTCTGTTCTTATTGTCTTTAGCTGTGCAAAAACTTTTTAGTTTGATATAGTTCCATTTGTTTATCTTGCCTTTTATTTCATTTGCCCACAGAGATAAATCGGCAAATATATTGCTGAAACAGATGTCGGAGATCTTGCTGCCTATGTTTTCTTCTAAAATGCTTATGGTTTCACGGCTTACATTTAAGTCTTTTATCCATTTTGAGTTTGTTTTTGTGAATGGTGTAAGTTGATGGTCTAGTTTCATTTTTTTTGCAGGTAAATGTCCAATTTTCCCAACACCATTTGTTAAAGAGGCTGTCTTTACTCCATTGTATGTTCTTTTTTCCTTTGTCAAATATCAGTTGTCCATAAAGGTGTGGGTTTATTTCTGGGTTCTCTCTTTCCTTAATTTCTTTTGCAGACAGTTCATTGTTAGTAAATAAAAATGCCTCTGATTTCTGAGTATTACTTTTATATCCTGCCACCTTGCTGAATTCATTTATAAAGTCCAGTAGTTTTTTGACTGAGACTTTAGGGTTTTTTATATATAGTATCATATCATCTGCAAATAATGACAGTTTTACTTCTTCTTTTTCAATTTAGATGCCTTTTATTTCTTCTTCTTGTCTGATTGCTGTAGCTAGGACTTCCAGAACTATGTTGAATAAGAGTGGTGAAAGTGGGCACCCCTGCCTGGTTCCTGATCTTAAGGGGATTGCTTTTAATTTTTGTCCATTTAGTATGATGTTTGCTGTGGGTTTGTCGAAGATGGCCTTTATATGTTAAGGAATGTTCCTTCTATTCCCACATTTTTGAGAGTTTTGATCATGAATGGGTGCTGGATTTTATCAAATGCTTTTTCTGTATCTATTGAAATTATCATGTGATTTTTGTCCTTTCTTTTGTTTATGTGATGAATCACATTGTTTGATTTGCGAATATTGAACCAGCCTTGCCTCTCCAGAATAAATCCCACTTGATCATGGTGTATGATTTTTTTCATATATTGCTGATGCAGTTGGCTAATATTTTGTTGAGAATTTTAGCATCTAAATTCATGAGGGATATTGATTATAATTTTCTTTCTTTGTGTTGTCTTTGCTCTGTTTTTGGAACAGAATTATACTTGCCTCATAAAAGGACTTTGGAAATCTTCCTTCCTCAGCTATTTTTTGAAATAGCTAGAGGATAGGAGTTAGTTCCTCTTTGAATTTTTGGTAGAATTCACTTGTGAAGCCTTCAGGCCCAGGACTTTTCTTTATTGGGAGTTTTTTGATAACTGTTTCGATCTCATTTGTTGTAATTGGTCTATTTAGGTGTTCTGATTCTTCCAGATTGATTTTTGGAAGATTATATAATTCAAGAAATTTGTCCATTTCACCTAGGTTTCCTAATTGTTTGGCATAGAGTTCTTCATAGTATTTTCTTACAATACTTTTTTATTTCTGTTGTGTCAGTTGTTATTTCTCCACTTTCATTTCTAATTTTATTTGAGTCCTCTCTCTTTTTCTTGGTGAGTCTAGTTAAAGGTTCATCAATCTTGTTTACCTTTTTAGAGAACCAACTCCTGGTTTCATTGATCTTCTGTATTGTTTCCTTAGCCTCTATGTAATTTATTTCTACTCTGATCTTTATTATTTCCTTCCTTCTACTGGTCCTGGGCTTTATTTGCTGTTGTTTTTCTAGTTCTTTTAGATGCAGGGTCAGGTTGCTGATTTGAGCTTCTTCTAGCTTCTTTTGATATGCCTGTAGTGCAATGAACTTCCCTCTCAGTACTGCTTTTGCTGTGTCCCATAAATTTTGAGTTGATGTATGCTCATTATCATTGGTTTCTAGAAACTTTTTTATTTCTTCTTTGATCTCATTGTTAATCCATTCATTATTTAATAACATGCTATTTAGTTTCCAAGTGTTTGAGTATTTTTTATTTTTTCTTTTTGGCTAATTTCTAGTTTCATGGCATTGTGATCAGAAAACATGCTTGATATGATTTCTTCTTACATTTGTTGAGACCACTTTTGTGTCCTAGCATGTTGTCTATTTTAGAGAATGTATACCATGAGTGCTTGAGAAGAATGTATATTCTACTGCTTTAGGGTGAAAAGTTCTGAAGATATCTATTAAATCAAGTTGATCTAGTGTCTCCTTTAAGTCTGCTGTTTCTTTATTAATTTTCTTTCTTGAGGATCTATCCAGTGTTGTTAGTGGGGTATTGAAATCCCCTACTATTATAGTATTGCTGTTGATCTCACCCTTTATATTCATCAAAGTCTGCTTTATGTATGTCAGGGCTCCTATGTGCGGTGTGTAGATATTTATAATGGTTATATCTTCCTGTTGAATTTTCCCTTTATCATTATGTAGTGTCCTTCTTTATCTCTTACTACAGCCTTTGTTTTAAAGTCCATTTTGTCAGATATAAGTATTGCTACCCCGGCCTTTTTTTCATTTCTATTTGCATGAAATATTTTTTTCCATCCTTTTACCTTCAGTCTATGTGCATCTTTTGTTTTCAGGTGTGTCTCTTGTAGACAGCATATGTATGGGTCCTGTTTCCTTATCCATGCAGCTACCCTATGTCTTTTGATTGGATCATTTAATCCATTTACATTTGAGGTTATTATTGATATGTAGTTGTTTATTGCCATTTTATTCTTTAAAGCTGTATTCTTGTTTTGCTATATTCTTTTCCCCCTTTGAACTGTTCACAACAGGCCCCTTAGCATCTCTTGCAGAATTGGTTTGGTTTTAATGAACTCCTTGAGGCTTTTTTGTCTGGGAAGCTCTTTATTTCTTCTTCAATTTTAAACATTAGCCTTGCTGGATAGAGTAGTCTTGGTTGTAGGTTCTTGTTCTGCATTACTTTGAATATATCTTTCCATTCCCTTCTGGCCTCAAGCGTTTCTGTTGAGAAGTCAGATGTCATCCTTATGGGGACTCCTTTGTATTTAATAGCCTTTTTTTCTCTAGCAGCTTTTAAAATTTTCTCTTTATCCCTTCACTTTGATATTTAACTATGATGTGTCTTGGTGTAGATTTCTTTGGGTTTCTCTTTAATGGAGTTCTCTGTGGTTCTTGAATGTGTGAAACGTTTTCTAGCGTTTATTTGAGGAAGTTTTCAGCTATTATTTGATTGAACAAGGTTTCTATATCTTGTTCTTTCTCCTCTTCTTCATGAACCCTTATGATTTGAATGTTGTTTCTCTTCATGTGTCACAGAGCTCCCTTAGAGTTTCCTAACATTTTTTGAGTCTCTTTTCCTTTTTCTTCTCTGCTTCTGTGCCTTTGTTTATTGTGTCCTCTAACTTGCTGATTCGGTCCTCAGCGTCATTCACCCTCTTTTAATTTCTCCCATTGTGGTCTTCAGTTCTGATACTGTATTTGTCATTTCTGTCTGATTCTTTTTTATTATTTCAATTTCGTTCTTTATACCTGTTATCTCTTTATTTAGGTGTTCATAGTGACTATCCATTGTTGCTCTAATTTTTTTGAACATCCTAACTATCATTATTCTAAATTCTGCTTCTGGTAATTTGTTTATATCTGGTTCATTCAGGTCCTTCTCTGGGGATTTCTCTTGATTCATTTAGGTTGCATTTTTCTGCCTGCCCAGTTTGTCTGTGTATAGGAAGGGTGTGGCCACTGGAGTCCAATGGGTGTTCCCTCCGGGTTCCCTAGGTGTGGTCTATCTGCAGGCCTGCCACCCCCTCTGCCGCTGCCTTGGGCAGTTGGGTATGCGCATTGCCAGCACTGGCCCACTGTGGCTGTTGCTGTGATTTCCACGTCTCCTCTGTGAGAGGGACTGTGTTCTGTGCCCGGCTCTACAAGCCTCAGTCTCCCTGGGCCTTCGCCTTGCCCCCACAGGTGGGGTTGCACATTGCACTCAAGCCACAAGTCTCAGCACCAAGGGTAGGGGTGAGCCACTTTGCTCAGCTATGGACCCAGCCTGTTCTTGGTCTTCCGTCCTGCCCCTGCAGTCAGAGCCTTCTCACCACAGTTTCTCGGGTTGGACAGGGCTGCTGGGGTGCACTCAGCTGTGAGCCTCTGCCTTTCCTGGGCTTTACTCCCGCCCCCGCAGTCAAGGCTGGCTCCACAGGATCTCATACCACCGTTTCTCCAGTCAGGTAGGTCTGCTGGCATGGGCTCAGCTGTGAGCCTCCACCTGACCCTGGCTTTAGCCCCGCCCCCGTGGTCAGGGCCGGCTCACCCAGGCTCGCAAACCTGGTATGCCAGGTGATGCTGCATGCCCAAGGGGGCCCTCCTCAGCAGCAGATCTCTGCCCGTTCCTGGCCTCCCGCTTTTTCTTTACAGGTGGGGCTGAAGGCTTTCGGACCGCTTTCGCGCATCCCCTCTGCCCCTGCTGGGTTAGACTGAGCTTACACTGGCTGGGCGTCTGCCCAGGCTGACAGAACCGCGTTTCAGCGTCCTGCCGCCACCGTTCCTCCAGCAAGCCCTCAGCAGTGTGGTTAGGGGCACTGCAACTCAGACCCTAAAACTCCACACTGTAGTCCTGGAAGCTCCCTCCATCTAAGCAGCTCTGCTCTAAGTGCCGCGGGAGAGCTTGTTTGGCTGGTGTCCTGTCTCCCTTTGCTGGTATTGCTAGTTCCAGGGGAAATATTCATTTTTGATTAGGGAAGTGACTCAGCCCAGGGGTTAGGGTGGCTGTCCCTCAGAGTGTTTCTCCCTGTGCCTTCCAGTCCACACTCTCTTCCCGCTGCTCTGGTCCTCTCCTCTGTCCCCGTTTCCCGGAGCCCCAGGTGAGTGGTTGTGAGAGGTTTTCTGCGCTGTCCCTTTAAGAAAAATCCTGGGTCTGAGAAAACTGTCTTTTTCTCACAAACAGTATCCTTACTTGTTTCATAGCTCAACACTGTCCAAATGCCTTCTCTAGGCTCTGGGCTGCAGGCTGAGGCTTTGTTCCTGGGACCCAGGTCCCTCCCTCTCCGCTAAACTCTCCTCCCACCATGCGAGTCTCTCCAGGCTGCCGTTCGCTCCGGGGAGCTGGACAGCTCTCTCTGCGTTTTCGATTTTCCTACCAGTCTCAATGTGGCTTCTTTAGTGTTCTTTGGTTGAGGAGTCCACTTAGATTAGTTCAAATTTGGTTTATCCAGATGATGGTTTTTAAAATTAAGTTATAATCCACTTTTGTTCTGAGTGTTGGAAGTTGGTACATCTGCCTACTCCATTGCCATCATGCCATGGTCAAAGCAGGAGATTTATTAAATATGCCGGCTGCTATGGCTGACACGGGGCTTTTGCAGTCTCAAATCATGTGCCTTAAATTATATTTTTGATTTGGTGAACATAAGGGTTTTGGAAAACATCTTGAAGAATAAACAATTGTTTGACAAGTCAGGAGTTTGCAGAGTTGAGCAATCTATTGGCCTGAGAAAACAGCTCTATTCTAACAATTCTGCAACATGTAACTTTGTCTCTTACAATTCAAATTAATTCTGATACTACCTGTATAAAGATTAAAGTGCTTGGTTTCTCTGACTCCATCTTATTCAAGCCTGTTTTGTTTTCATGGTCTTTGGGCTATTAGCTTTTGCTTAATGTTGCATATAGACATGCTTATCATTAGAGGAATTCTGCTTGTAGCTTCAGGGGTTAAGGAAGTCTACATCCTTTATGAAAGATTTGCAGCAACCTCCTGACTCAACTTACATCAACTAGCACATTCTTCCTCAGACTCCTGCTGGTCCCAGATTTCCACAGAGGTCAGTCAGTGCTTGCTCCACTCATTTCTGTTTTCCTTGACATAAAAGAAGCCTGAACTGTGTACTTTGAGGAGGTTGGATTTGAGGAACCACTAGGTCTCGGTCAGCACCTTCTTTTTTATTTTTACAGGGACAGAGAGAGAGTCAGAGAGAGGGATAGATAGGGACAGACAGACAGAAACGAAGAGAGATGAGAAGCATCAATCATCAGTTTTTCGTTACTGTTGCGACACCTTAGTTGTTCATTGATTGCTTTCTCATATGTGCCTTGACCACAGGCCTTCAGCAGACCGAATAACCCCTTGCTCGAGCCAGTGATCTTGGGTCCAAGCTGGTGAGCTTTTTGTTCAAGCCAGATGAGCACGCATTCAAGCTGGCGACCTTAGGGTCTCGAACCTGGGTCCTCTGCATCTCAGTTCAATGCTCTATCCACTGCGCCACTGCCTGGTCAGGCCAGTCAGCACCTTCTTGATCAATAAATCTTTCTCTACCTCAAACTCTGATGTATTGAGCATTGACCTTTTGAAACATTGGGCACAGGGACTTTGGACTAATAATACTTGGAGTTAGTACAGACTCCACAAGTTAAGGACATAGGACTGCCACCACTTCAGACACCAGTTGCAAGTCTCAGTTATCCTTCAAGCTCCTTGTGCTTCTGCGTGGCTGATTATAGATTTGGGAAATTATTACTCTTTTTCACGTTTGGTATTTCACTAGAATGATTCCCAGAATTCAGTAAAGTATTACCCTTAAAAGTAACAGTTTATTATAAGGCTAAAAATGAACAACCAGGTGAAAAGAGACATAGGGAAAGGTCTAGGTGAGGAGGGCAGAGCTTTCATGTGCCAGAAAGTACTCCGCCCTTCAAGGACATCCATGTGTTTACCAAACAGGAAGTTTTATTATCCTCACTGTTCATGGTTGTTTTTTTTTTTTTTTTTTTACAGGGACAGAGAGAGAGTCAGAGAGAGGGATAGATAGGGACAGACAGGAATGGAGAGAGATAAGAAGCATCAATCATTAGTTTTTCGTTGCCGTTGTGACACCTTAGTTGTACATTGATTGCTTTCTTACATGTGCCTTGACCGCGGGCCTTCAGCAGATCGAGCAACCCCTTGCTGGAGCCAGCGACCTTGGGTCCAAGCTGACGAGCTTTTGCTCAAGCCAGATGGGCTCGCACTCAAGCTGGCGACCTTGGGGTCTTGAACTTGGGTCTTCCGCATCCCAGTTAGATGCTCTATCCACTGCGCTACCGCCTGGTCAGGCTGTTCATGAGTTTTTATAAGGAGTTTCATTACATTGGCGTGTTTGACTAAATGACTGGCTATGAAATTGAATTTGGTTTTCAGTCCTTATTCCTTCCATAGAGGTCTGGCAGTGGGGTTAAAAAGTCCAACATTTTAATGGTGAAATTAGTTTCTTTGGTGACCAGTCCACATCCTGAAAATATTTAGGGCCCCTTATAACCTCATCTGTATAAACTCAAGTATGGTTGAAAAGGGTTCATTATAAACAGTAAAAGACATTCATATAACTCAGGAAATTCCAAGGGTTTTAGGAGCCTGTGCCAGTAACTGGGGACAAAGACCAAAAATATTTTTTATTATACCATAAAGACTATGGATCCTGGTTAACAATCTGTTGTCTGGAGAGGAGGTGCTAATTAACAAATGAATTTTAAGAAAGTTTCTTAAATAAACAATAACATTATTTACACTTTTATCTTTGTGTATGAGAATATCCCAGAATAGCAAAATAATGTTAATACAGACACTCCCAGGTCTTGATCCTGTGTGGTTAATACAGGTTAATATTAGAAAAGTACTTTTCTCTCTCAGACTTTATTGTTTTATCTTAAAAAAATACATTTCAAGCTTTTAGCTAAAAAATTAAACATTTAAAAAATTAGCAATGCTAATATATATAAGACAGAAACTAGGAAAAGATAGAAAAATTATAGGACAGTTGTAGGTCAGGGGGAAGTTGGTACATCCATGAACAGGGTCCATGACAATGAAGGTGGATGGGAGAGATGTAACTATCTGTATTTAGAACATAGGACTTAGAGACTTTGTTTATAGAGTGACTGAGGAGAATAAGGATTGGGCCAGCACAAATACTGTGGGTGGATGCTGTTGCTTTTCATCAAGGCACATGATGGAAAATATGGAAGACATTTAGAGGAATGTGTTTAATATTGGATATGTTACTGTTATCTGGAATGGACAGCAATGAGAAGGCACCTGTATTTTTAAATTAATAAATAACCGAATATTGTCTTTGCTGGGAGACAGCCAACTAAGGAACCAGTTAGGAACATGTGTCTGAAGCTTTGGGTAATGGTAGAAACTGGAGGACAACGCAAAATAAAGGCCGGCCCACAGGCCCAGTGGTTGTAGCATCTGTCCTTATCCTGACCTCCTGTAGGATTATACACGGTGTTGGAGTATTAAAATTGCGAGCGGATTAAAACTTTCTTATTTTATTAATTCAATGAGACTAGTTTGGTACCAGTATGGTAAAGAACTCTTTTTATAAACCAAGGAATTTCCTGATCCCAGGAAGAACACAGTGACCATAAATTTGTACCATGAATTATAGAAAAATTATAGAGACTCTACCCCATCCCTTCTCTGAGCAACCACAGGCCCAGTTGTCTCCAAGTCTCTTAATTAGCGTCAGAATCTGGAACTAATTTCAACTGATGATTAAAATGGTCACTTTCTATCCTGTATTTGGATCCTCATGACCACAAATTCTATCAAGTGTTAGGAGTGATGGAGTTGCATAATCAGAAAAGCCTAGGTCTGACCTGTGGTGGCAGAGTGGATAAAGCATCCACCTGGAACACTGAGGTCGCCAGTTCAAAACCCTGAGCTTGCCTCGTCAAGGCATATATGTGGTTGATGCTTCCTGCCCCTCCCTTTTCTCTCTCTCTCCTCACTAAAATAAATAAATAAATAAATAAATAAATAAATAAATAAATAATAAAAGAAAAACCTTCCCACTCAGTACTGAAAGACACACAGTTCATGTTGAGTAGAAAAGGATGCAAAGATCATATTGAAATATTAGGGACTAGCGTGGCTAGGTAAATTTCACCATGATTTATTAACTGATACTCTAGCCAAGGAAGAAAGTTTGTTCTTTTTTATTTTTCTCTAAGATAAAAGTCAGGAAAGCTTCAAATACATTTATGAGCGTTTGGAGTACAATTCAAAATTCTCAAACATGTTAAAATATTCCTCAAAACCTGGGGGTAAGTACAGATGACTTATTTAACTCAGCACCTTGAATAAAGAAATTAGTGGCAACCTTCAAAATTCAACGTCTTTCTGAGTTCTCACAGATATAAGGTCAAAGCAACGGGCTTCAGTCTTGTAACAAAATAAAATTTTATGTGCATCATGCTTTGAAAGGCCAGAATTAAAAATATCAGACTTAGGAACAAAAATGTTTGGTTTTTTTTCTGTCTGAGAAGGCACCAACAGGGAAGATGGAAAACTCAATCGTGCCTCAAATCCATCTTGCTCACTGGACAGGGTAAGAACTTTTAAGGGGCTGGGGCTACAGGTATGTAGAAGTATTGGTGGGCATGTTTTAATTGGAGGACCTTGGAACTTGGCCATTTATGGTAAAAGAGAATCAATGCTGGGTCTTCTTGGACAATGGAACTTGCTTCTGTAAGGGTTCTGATGTTTAAGCTCCTGTTATGTCCTGGCCATTTGGTTCTGTGTGTGTGTGTGTGTGTGTGTGTGTGTGTGTGTGTGTGTGTGTGTGTGTGTGAGAGAGAGAGAGAGAGAGAGAGAGAGAGAGAGAAAGAGAGAGAGAGTGTGTTTGTATGAAGACTTTGGTTTTGAGTGCATGCTTATTGAGCATGAATATGTGCCAAACAATATGTTAAGTGCTTTACACAATTTTGTAACTGCAGAACCAGTTCGGAATAGTCCTATCCTCTTTAATGAGGCACTGAGTTGCTTTTCAGAGACAACAGACCAAAATCACTAGTCAAGCAGCTGAACCATGTGCAGAAGAGAAAACTATGACCTCCAGTTACACCAGGAACCAAAATCTTACCTCTCACTTCCCCCCACCCCACCCCCCACAGAACCAAAGGATCAGAACATAACCGGAACTTGTACACTGGAACCCTTTCAGAAGCAAAGGGTTTGTTGTACAGGAAGAAATAATATAAATTATTTTTCCAAACACCCTATTTATTATAAATGACCAAGTTCCAAGTTCCTCTGATCAAAACTCCCCCCTCCCCATTACTTCTGCATGACTGTCACCTCTAACCCTTTAAAAGTTCTTGTCTAGTGAGAATAAGATGGATTTGAGGCATGATTTAGGTCTCCTATCTTCTCGGTCAGTAACTTCTTAAACAGTAAACCTTTCTTTACTCCTTCCTCTGACATTTGGAGTTTTGGCCGTTTGAAACATTGGCACACATGCTTGATTTCTGTAACTAGACCAGTGGTTCTTAACCTGGGTTCTATCAAACCCTAGAGGTTCGATGAGTTGGTCTCAGCGGTTTGGAGAAGCCTCTGCTGCGGAGGTAAAGACACACTTGTGTAAAGTCGTTATGACATTCCCCGCTTGGCCATCACTTGCTGCAGAGGATCACGTTACATAGCTTGGCCAACCAGTGCTGCGGGGAATTTAGTGCGTGCAGTAGTCAAGGCCGTCATAGTTGTACGTCGTGTGGTTTCTTTCTTAATATTTGAATCCATACTAAATATGTCGAGCAGAAAAAGAAAGTGGTCAGACGAATATGTACAACATGGATTCACATGTATCACGGAACGGGATGGGAGTCAGCATCCTATCTGCATGATATGCAATGCTAAGTTGAGCAACTCTGGTCTTGCACCGGCAAAACTAAATTTGGAGAAAAAAAATCATATTTTATTTATCACTAAAGAAGGGTTCGGTGAATGTGCATATGAAACTGGTGGGTTCAGTACCTCAAAGAAGGTTAAGAATCACTGAACTAGACTAAAGCATTGGACACATAGTGCATATTACATTGGGAAAGTCTATTTATATTTAGTGTATGACTCATTTCCCAGTTTAATGAAATCCCTTTGTTGGCAAGAGCCACATTTTCTGCTGTGTATTTTCTCTAACACCTAGGAAAGATTTGACTTCCTCTAAGTTGTCAATAAGTGTCTGATGACAGTAATAATCCTGTGTGAGTCAAGTCCAATCACTTCCTTCTAGTGTATCTTAAAACAGGAAAGGAAGTTCTGAATAGAACATCTTCTCTGACCTATCTGTAACTTAGAAAGTAAGAGTATAAATCTAAACACTGTCATCTGAAGATATTCAAAACAAGGAGTTTAACGTGGTTTCAATCTGCAGATACAGAGACCCACTTCACACCCAAGCAGGTCCTTGCCCTGCTATCTCTGACTACATCTCTAATGCTTTGAGACAATTCTAAGGGTCTTGAGCAAAATAATTTGTTACTGACTTTATTAACTTGCATCCTTACCAAAGTGAATTAGGGGCTGTGAGGGGACAATGACAGTCATCCCTCTACTACTCATTTATTTATTCAACAAGCATTTATTAATTATTATATTCATGTATCATGTTAAATGCTAGGATTACAGAGATGAAAGTTTACTGCCCTGCTTTTAAAGTTCCTTCTCTAGAGGCATGTAAACACTATATGTGACAAGTGCTTGTCAGAGCTTTCAACAGACAGGATGCAATGGGAGAATAGCCAATGGAAATCAACATTGGACATCAGAATGTTTTGAAAGAAATTTTTAGAAGGGCAAAGAAGAGGACAAGAAGCATTCTTATCTAAATAATAGAAATAAAATTTAACTCTGGCCTTCAAATTTCCTACTGTCTAATTCTGTGTTGGCAAATGTTTAAGACCAAATTAAGAATCTTAAAGAGTTAGTAAAGTATTGAGAGATATTGAAGATCTCCTTTCAAGCTTTTTTATCAACAAGGGTAGAAACTGATGACTAGAGAAGTTTGGTAGGTGCTCATGGTGTCATAATTCATCCGCAGAAACAAGGCAGAAATGGGTCCAGTCCATGGCCACACGGCATGTTAGACTGATCATTGCTCTGGAAAAGTGGAAGGTGATTCATTTCTCAAGCATTATTTTTGTATGTGTGGTGCAGCCTGTCATGTGTGAATCAGGGGCTTTTTGTAGTAGGTGGTTAGTAGTGTTAGGACGTGGCGGTTAATATGTAAAAGATTGATTCCACGAGTATCTCACATATTAACTATCTCCTGACCTTTGAGATTTGGATAAGTTTCCACAAACCACTATTTAAAGAAATAATTTCATTCCCCTCCTCCTCAAAAAAATCTGAAAATTCTTGAGTTGCTGATAGCTTCATGATCATCTGTAACTATGGACTTATGCTTACTGTGAGAGAGGACTTTGAGTGTCATCCCTACATTTTGCTTGCCTTGCCTTTGTTCTGCATCACATTGAACCAAAATATAAAATTTAAGCCTTTTCTTATTTCCATTTATAAAGAACACCCATTCACAAGGGATTGTAGACTATACAGAAAATTTGAACTTGGGCTTGTGACAGAGGGAAGGTTTACATCTTGGCAATGGAAACAACCACAAACTGAACACTAGACATTCCTGTTCAAAAAATTCTATCAACCATTTTGCTTCTGGGGATGCTAGTTTTCTGTTTCAAATAGTATAGTTTCTGCTTGGATTGTTTCTACATTTCTTCATTCTAATTTTACACCATTGTCCTCTTTGATTCTGGAATTGTCCTTCTTTTCTCATGCAAATACCATAGCAATGCATGAAGGCCTGAAAGCCATCAGTGAGCACCTGTATCTCTGTCTGAGGCTTTTCTTTGGTTGTCAGAGTCTGTGGTACACACGTGCTAATGCTCCGTCAAGCTAGAAGTGCTGAGGAGTATCCTCTCCTCAGACAATCCTCAGCCAATGACGGATGGATGTCTAAGTACAGGTTCCTCAGCCCTCTCACCTCTTGGGCAGGATGACTCAGCCTGTATTCTACACAGGCTCTTACAATTCCTCAGCAGATTTCAGCTCCAGTGGATAACATGTAGTTGATAGCTTCCTTCCTTTCTTCTCACTTCATTCTCTTACCATTGTGTTATGAATTAACCTCCCAAATAAGACCCTTGCTCTCAAATCTTTGTTTCAGAGTCTGCTTCAAATAAGACACCCTTACCCAAAAGTTTATAAATTATTTCTCCAAACATACCGTAGTTTTTCTCCTTTATATGTATAGTTGTCAGAAGTGTTTCCTTCCTTTATATATGTACTTATCAGAAAGGTTTTTAAAAAGCTTTGGCTTATTATTTGGGAGGGAATGTGTTAAAATAGCAATAGTCTGAAAATATCAATAAGCAGAGGCTGTTTATTTATCCTGATCATCTCACAAAGATGATCTTTTGTTTAAAGTCTTATTACTCTAATGCTAGACATTAAGATAAAGCCTTAAGTCGACAATGCCACTCAGAATTGACCTCACACTGTGCTTTTCAAGTAAGTCCATTTTAATTCCAAAGTGAAGTTTAAGAGTCATGACTCTTTTTTCTTCAGCTTGATAATAGTTTAGGAAACAGTAATTCAGCATCTACTATGAACTCAACACTACATGAGATCCTGGGAATATAGAGGTGGCAGAAACACACTAGGTACTCTCAGGTGTCCACATTCTAATGGAGCAGACAGACTTAAATCAGCTACTTTGATTCAATATGGTGAGAGCTCTGTGTGTTAGAAAAATGCCTAAGTGCTAAGGAAGCAGGGTATTTGGCTTTTACATAAAACAAAGTTAATAATAACCTGTTAGTTGCATAGAAGAACAAAATGAAGGCCTTCTAGGGGAGGAATGACATTACTTGTGTCTCCTAGACACTTCGGAAATTGTCCTGGAAATCTTGTGTCTATACTAAGATGACCAGATGTCCCACTTTTGGTGGGACAGTCCCGATTTTTAACAGTTTGTCCCACGTCCCAAGGCATTTTTAAAAAGTCCCTATTTTTGGAAAGAATGCACAAAAGCTAGGGAACGGCGGGAGAATGGGAAGGGAATATACGGCGAGGAGACCCCACCTTGACCTGGAAGCTCCCGCACTGCCGCAAGAGCTGGCTGCCCACTGCAAGGCCCCGAAACAAACAACTTCGGGTGAGAAGTACCTGCTGGGATGGTGGCTGTCAAGTCCCCTAACTACCCATACGTCTGCCTCCTGGATGCCGGGGTGCAGCTCCGGGCTCTGCGAGGCGCAAGCCGCTCGGTCTCCAGTGGGCAGCAGGGCTGGACAAGGGGAGCACGCTGGTGGCGCTGCCCTGCCTGCTCCCACCCGCTCCTGCAGCTGCAGCATCGGTTTCGGGACTGTGTAATAGATCCCTTTGACTCATTCACAATTTTCCATATAGTAATATTTCCTAAAATGATCTTTTTAATGAGGTATCATTATTAAAAAAATATATTAATAAGGAAAAGGTTAAATCTTGGACATCAGCAAAAATCACAATAGAGAACAAATGGTTAGAAATATTTCATGATTTTGAAACAAACCATGTTCCATACAATAATGCACTAAAAATTGTGGAATATGTGCTGTCTTTACCAGGAACTAATGCTGCGACTGAACATGTTTTTTCTACAGTAAATAAAGTGTGGCCATAAGAAAAATCACAATTAAGTGTTGAGACTTTAAAAGTCATTTTATGTGTGAAATATAATTTAACAAATTCTTGTGAAAAATTTCATGACCTTTTAAACAATGACAGCAATCTACTAAAAAAATTTGCTCAAATGAGCAATATGCCAAAGAATAAAATAATACTATACATAATTTTTAAATGTATTATATTTTTAAATTGTACTTATGTTGAAATTTAAAAAATATTATAATACTATTTTTACATTCTATGAAATTTTTTTGTGCTCCATATAGACCAAATTTTTAATCAAGAACTCCCCCCCTCCCCCCATCAATGGTGTTCCACTTTACCAATTTTAAAATCTGGTCACCTTAGTCCATACTCTTGTGGACCAATTCAGGTCTGAACATCTTAATGATGTTTTAGAATGTTAAAACCAGGAGGGGCATAGAGATCACCTAATACATTCACTTAGTGAATAACCGGTTTTTGAAATAATCCAAGATCATATTTAAAGTCATCTAGATCCATATTTTATCACTTTTCAAGTGAAAGAACCTCTCCATATACACCACATATACCCACCCACCAACATACATTATTATAACTTCTCTACTTAATCTAATGAGTGGAAAACTCAGATTAAAAAAAAGTGAAAGGCCACATTTGACTAAAGTGTCCTTTAATTTCTCTAGGGCAAAATAAAACTACTATAAAAAACATTTAAAGTATTATAAGACCAATATATGATACAATGAGATTGAATTTAGACTAGCAGCCTAATTTTACAAAGTCCACAGATTAATTTTTCAGTAGGACAGGTGCAAAATTGCCTTTATGTTGAAAAAGACACCAGATCATATCTTCAGTTTGGGGGGGGATTTCTTATCACAGAATCTCTAAAACAAAAACAAACAAACAAATAAAAAACATTTTCTTTTATAGTTGACTTAAAAGAAAAAATAGAGTAATATTTTTCATTAAAATTGTAGAATTTGGAAGTGCAGAGGCTAAGATTGCACTCTGTTGGGAGGAAAGCTTTGGAAAAGGAGAAATAATCTTGGTGAAGATGTGTACTGATCACAGCATAAGATGCTTTAAATATAGAGTCTCATCTACATGAACAACTGGCATTTTTGCTTTAAAAATGTGATAGAACATTGGTAAGAGAAGTGCAGGCAGGAATATGGGGCAGGAGAAATGATCTAATAAGGCTTTTAAAAGTAGATCAGTTAGGGAGAGAAAAACAAGGTTTTTCTTCATTTATGAAGAAGACAAGAGTTAGACTTCTTAAGATGGCCCAATGGTTTTTCTATTAAAGAATTTGAATAGTTTACAAACTAAGTCTGGAAAAGAGTGCTGTTTTCAGAAAGCTTACAACATGAAATCTAAATGGAATAAAAGTGGCTGACCTGTTGAGCACAAAGTGCAAGATGAATGTGCTAGTCAGGCAGGAGAGATGCCAAGGGTTAACATACTTATAAAGTAACTCATTTTGGCAAAGAAAGATGAACGTTTGTTTGTCTAGAAGTAATTGTGGATGATGGCTTAAAAGGTTTTGCTTGTAAGTTTGAAGTGGCAGTATTATAATAAATCACATCTCTAAAAATCAAAAATGTTTTGAGCGAGCAAGTGGCAAATCCTGAGTCTGAGAGTTCACACTATGAGGTGGAGGTTACTAGCAATAGAATACAAATATCCAGGAACTCAGAATTCAGGCCTTATTTGTTCTTTTATTACCACTAAACTGTGCCTAGCCTATAAGTAGGTAATAAGCATCTTGCTGAATACATTTAATAGTTTTTAAGTGCCAACCATGTGTCAGATTCTGTGCTGGGCTGAGCAAACAAGAATTTACATTCTGGCAAAGAAACATTTAAAATGGACTATTACATCAAATGCCATGAGGACATGTAGTTGTAGTATCAAACTGCTATACCTAGGATGGGTATGAGTGAAAGAATACTCTGAGCAGGTAGATCAGTGAAGCCTTGATGGAGGATAATATTATTGCTCAGTTTCCTGAAGGACCAGTGGGAGATGACCAGGTGAATAAGAGATGTCTGGGCATTCCAGGTGAAAAGAACAGGCTGTCCAAAGGCACAGTGGCATGGGGTAATAGTTCACATTTGAAGAATCACAAGTAATTCTATATTTACAAAAAAGAATGTAAGGGCAAGAGAATGGGTAGGGGAGTCATCCTGGCAAGAGATATGGCCGAAGAGTTAGATTGGAGCCATATCATGAATTTCCTTGGTAGATGACGTGTTTTTTGTTTGTTTGTTTGTTTGTTTTTTTACAGGGACAGAGAGAGAGTCAGAGAGAGGGATAGATAGGGACAGGCAGACAGGAACGGAGAGAGGTGAGAAGCATCAATCGTTAGTTTTCATTGCCGTTGCAACACCTTAGTTGTTCATTGATTGCTTTCTCACATGTGCCTTGACCACGGGCCTTCAGCAGACCGAGCAACCCCTTGCTGGAGCCAGGGACCTTGGATCCAAGCTGGTGAGCTTTTGCTCAAGCCAGATGGGCCCGCGCTCAAGCTGGTGAGCTCAGGGTCTCAAACCTGGGTCTTCCGCATCCCAGTCCGACGCTCTATCCACTGCGCCACCACCTGGTCAGGGTAGATGATGTTTGTTGCTGAAGTTTAACTGACCAGCTTGCTTTACTGCACCCTGAATGTCTTAATACATTCAAATCTTCTATGAATGCTGTATTCTGGGTCATTTTGAGAGTTCAGAGCTGTCATTTTACCTAGAAATTTAAATTCTGATGGTGGGAAGAAAGGAGTGATAAATTCTACAGAATCTTTGAAGAAGATCTTAGAAATACATAATGAACTCATTCTAAATAAAAATAAAAGGATAGTAAACTATCCTGATACTACTGTAGGACAGAGGGAAATGATGTTAGGCCCATAAGTATGTTTTGATGTGATGCAATATAAATTTGTTTTCCAAGTTATATGAGCTTTATCTTTAGAAGAAAGCTCAAGCTTACTTTGTAGAGTTGTACAGTGTTCCCCTCAAATTCATGCCCACCTGCCACATAGGAATGTGAAGTTATTTGTAAATAGGGTCTTTGTGACTATATTTGTTAAGATAAAGTTGTACTAGATTAGAATGGACCTTAAATCTAGTGACTGATGTCTTTATAAGAGAAAGAGATGCAGAGACAGCGAGAAGGTAAGTAAAGACGGAGGAAAAACTGAAGTCAGACTGCTGCAAGCCAAGGAATACCAACTATTGCTGAGAGTCACAAGAAGCCAGGAGAGTCATGAGGCCAACTTCTCCTTCAGGGGTTCTAGAAGAAACCAGCCTTTCCAATCAGTTTATTTGAATTTCTAACCTTCTGCACTATGAAAGAATGAATTTGTTATTTTTAAGCCCTCCATTTGTGGTAATTTATCACAAAATCCTAATGAACTAGTGCAATGAGAAAACATTTTTAATAATTTGAGAAGCTTACTAGTCATCAGATAACCTTGTAAATTTGAAATTCCATCAATTTTCCAAGTTTCACCACCTCCCAAAAATCAGTATCTGGAAGTTGAATTATGTTTTGATTTTTGGGAGGTGGTGAAACTTGGAAAATGGTTCCAGTGTAAGCCTGTAGTGTTTAGGTTTTCTTCATTTTGTTATTAGTCTGTCACAGTCTGATATGCTAAACAGATCCACTGACAACAACTAAACTGTATAAATAAAATATTTAAAATATACATTGATGAACCAGCAAGATGGTTAGAAATCCTTAGATTTCAATGAAGAGAACATTCACCCCAGAAAGGCAAGCTGTTTCTGACATTAGCTTTTATCCTGGTGGTATCTGTCAAACCTGGTTACCTTGACTTTCTAGCTTGGTGGCTATACAGGGCACAGGGGGCAGAGGACAAAATAAGGCCATCTCCCTATTACCCACCCCCAGTAATACTGAGACTTCAAATAACTACAACTACAACTATAATGAAAGGATGAAAAATAAGGACATTCTCAATAAAATTTTGTCATCAATAGATCTTTACCAATGAAATTATTTTAATTAGAAGGAAAATAATCTCGGGTGGGTGGTGATGATGTAAAGAAAGAGGCTAGTATGTTGTTACATCTAAACAAACACTCTACTAAAAAAAATAAGAGTAGGTAATGAGCTTAAAACAAAATAGAATTAGAATTCCTAGAAACATTAATATGCATTTTGGAAGGGAGATGATTAGAGTTAACATTGATTAACTTTAGATTATTCAGCATGCCTATGCCTATTAACATTTCTGAAATAATCATCAAATGATTAAAAACCAGATGTATAAATTCTATACTAGTTGGAGAAAAAGGTGAGTGATTCAAGTTAAAATTAATAAATCAATTAATAGAATAAAAACCTAAGAAAAAGAAGTAGCAAAACAGTGAAACTAGGTATAAAGTTCTAGAGATGTTAAAATTATTTTAGATCACAGAAAGTGGAAATGGCTAAACTCTTTAGTTAAAAGTAGACAAAGATACTCAATGCAAAATGACATTGTAAAACAGAAAAACAGGTTAGATGAAGAACAGAATAAAAAATTCAGGTTTTCCCCCTTACTATGCCAGTGACCAAAAAACCACCAGAATTCTTGGTGCAAAAGGTGAAGGGAATAAGCAAAGAAAATAAATTATAGATACAGACAACAGTGTGGGGATTACAGGAAGGAAAGAGGATGGGGGAGGTGGAGGAGGGTAGAGGGGGATATCTGGTGATGGAAGGAGACTTGATGTGGGGTGGTGAACACAAAATGCAATATACAGATGATGTACTGTAGAATATTGCAACTGAAACTTGTATAATATTATTAACCAATGTCATCCCAATAAATTCAATAAAAAATTTAAAAAATGAACAAAAGCAAACTAAAAAGAAATGTTATAAAGAAAAATAACCTGAAAATATGTAATAATATGACTCCCTTCAAAAAAATCTTCCAGTGACAATGGTACAGATAACACTGCTCATTTTCTCCAGAGGCTGTGGAGCATAGGGGTGGGGGTGGGGACTAACCTAGTCTAGAGGTTGGAGAAAAGAATTCTCTGAAGAAATGAGATTTAAGTTGAGCTCTCCAGAGCAAGTGGGATTAATCCAGGCAAAGAGAAACTTTACTACGTACACAACTCGGGATGAGACAACACCCAGGCTTCCAGGTTCATTTCCTTTATTCTGGCTCCAGGCAAGCTGAGGGCACAGCTCAGGGTGAGTCCTGTATTTCAGGAACTAGGGAGAGGGGGCCAACTCTAATCTCCCTTGCCTTTCACTGGTGTGAAATTTATAAATCCAAGTATCTGTCTCATTAGTTCCATTTTAGAGGATGAAAATGAGTTGATCAGTTAGGACTTTGTTTTCTAGCAGCTGATTATAATCATCCAAATACCTATGCCTGATTGAAATTATTCATGTTTGAAGATTGGACAACTAAAGTCTGCTGATCCCATAGAAATTTCATCAAATGTTTGATGTGGTGAAAAATGTAGCAGAGGGGTCTGACCGGTCATGATGCAGTGCCTAAAACAGCAACCTGGAGTGCTGAGGTCATTGGTTGGAAACCCCAAGGTTGCTGGTTCTGAGCTTGGACTCATCATCCAGGGGTCAGTGGCTTGAGCCGGAGATCATCCACACGATGATCCCAAACTCGCTGGTTTGAGCTCAAAGATTTCTAGCTTGAAAAACCCAAGGTTGCTGGCTTGAGCAAAGAGACACTGATGCAGCGCAAGTCAAGGCACTTAAAGAGAAACAATCAATGCACAATTAAAGTGAAAGAAACTGTGAGTTGAAGCTTCTCACTCTCTTCTTCTCTTTCTCTCTGGAAGAAAGAGAGAGAGAGAGAAAGAGAGAGAGAGAGAGAGAGAGAGAGGGAGAGAGAATGGAAGTAAAGAAGGAAGGAAGGAAGGAAGGAAGGAAGGAAGGAAATGAAGAAAGAAAGAAAGAAAGAAAGAAAGAAAGAAAGAAAGAAAGAAAGAAAGAAAGAAAGAAAGAAAGAAAGAAAGAAAGAAAGAAAAAGAAAATGTACTAGATTGTGAAGCAGTAGACCTCAGTTCTTCTATAACCAACTATGCATTTTAGGGCATTTCTTGTGGTCTCTGCCTTTAGTTTGCTCATATGAAAATAAAGGGATGAGGTTGCATATTCTATTGGACCCCATAGAGCTAGCTAACATTTTCATTTATCTTCTCTGGAGGATGCCAAGACCTCCTTGTGTTTTGGGTATTTGGTGATTGGGCAAGTGAATGGCAGTTATGATCATGATAATAGCAGTAAAACTAGCTAGCATTCATTGACTCTTCTGGGGACCAGGAAGTGAGCTAGAGACTTGACATACTTTACCTTTTTTAATATTCACAAGAACCATATGAATGAAGTAGAGACCAACTTGATCTCATTTTGGTCAGGCACCTGAAGAGAAAAGAAGTTAAGTAACTTGCCCAAGATCACAGCTTATAATGCATGAAACCATGGCAAGCCACACATGATGACTTCTAATGCCAAACTCACACAGAGTGCTTTGCTGAGGTAGGAGGATAGATGGGGAGTGAGAGAGACCATCGCTGATGGAAAGAGGGAAACAGAGTAAGAGGTAAGATAGGCCTTTAGCAAACGCTGTTTCACTGTTTGGTTTAAGACAGACGGTGGCAGAGCAACAACATTGTGCATCTCCAAGGGGTATTATTCACACAAAGTGCCATGTGAATGGTGTGCTCTGGAGCTGTCAAACGTGGTGCTCAGGGCTCTGACAAAGTCTGAGGGACAGCATTCTTTCCCCTTCTCTCACTGCTGGGATGAGACCAAGCCTATTCTGAATTTGAGGTAGCGGTAGGAGATGGGAGATGGAAATCCACATTCACAAAGAGAAATTTTTAATGTGCTTATTACAGAATAGAAAGTATTTTAAATTTGTTTAGGAAAGGAATTTCATATGACTAAAAAAAGACATACACCATCTCAATAATTTCAGACTCATTGGCAGAAAGAATCATTGACTCTTTTTCCTTTCCATAAGATAGAATATCTGAAATATGTGTAAGCTCATTTTGACATTTTTCCTCATGAAAATGTTGGTTCAAGTGGCAAGGTGAACTCTTAGAAGAACACAGACCCTATCCTCTGCAGTGTAGAGAACTTGCTATGCACACAGACCATGGAAATTTTAAATTAGCATAGAAAGAACATTTTAGCTGAAGGAGAGGTGATTAATAACAGGATTCCCAAAGAGTTGAGATAATTGTTCTTTTGTCTGGAGTATTTACGACTTGCTTCTGCACAAAAATTGAAAGGGTCTCTTATGTATAATCTTTGAGGCCCTTGGGAAACCAGTAGACTTTGCCCAGCTGTGCTGGCTTATTTAGAGCCAAATTTTTGAAGATGTGGCAATCACATCATGCCTGCAACATCACAGTCTTGTTGAAGGAAGAGCCTTATGCATTTTTATATCAAAGCACCGTCTTTATAATTCACCTGAGATGGATTGTTATAACAGTAACTCATTTAGTAAACTCCTATTTGGTGGAAATGACCGCTATAGTGTATACTTGAAAATTTAGGCATCTTTGGAGAATTCAATTTATTCTTTGCTTGGCTATCACTGTAGAAGTAATAATGCATTACATGGATTTTGATACTATGTTTTGAAAATTTTGCCTTCATATATTTCAGGAGGATAAATGAGTTTGCCTAGAGAGTCCTGTGACTACCAAAGAGGAGATGCAGTGCTGTCATGCACACACATAAAGTCACTCTCACAGTTTAAAGGAAAATTACAAACTCTTTAACAGCGCAGAATAGAAATGTACAAGAAAAAGATAAAAGTGCAGCTACAGGTAATCTCTTTCTCCTGAGAAATGGCAATGGTTTTCTCACATTTATAAGCTATCTCTTAGGAAAAGAGATGCAGAATAAAATAGATAACAATTCTTATGGTCTAACAAAGGCTGGAAATAAATATTGTAGTAACTTATTGTGAAATTGAATTTGAGATAATGTGAATATGTCTCAGATCTTATGCACAGGCATTATTATTTTTCCTGCTGAATTACTAAGATAAACTTTTTATAAGTTGGTCTTGAAACAGAGTTCAAAGAGAGTCTTAGAGTTAAGATCCTATGTCTGAAGAAACTGCAAAGCACACTGTGATGGCTTTAAAGAAAAAAGTTATATTATTTTTCTTGTCTTTTGCATAAGGTTATATTTTTCCATCTTGTCTGCCCACACCCAACTAAACTACTTCCATGAAGTGTTAATAAGATCCTGAAAGAAATAAACGATGCAACTTTTATATTCAATGCTGAAAACTGGTGAATTCTAAATTCTCTCCTTATCATATTGAACAATGACCGTGAATAAATTGCTCACTTCATCTTGCATGCCATTTCTGTAACATTATATAACAGGGAACCAAGATATCAAATATTCATGTTTATTCTACTCTAGGAATGAGGCTACTTTCTCTGCTGATCCCACACAGGAACTCTAACTTCTCAACAAAATTGTCTGAAGTGGGAGCAGAGTCAGGAGCTATTTGCTACCCCTTAAATAAGGGAAGAAACAGTCTTGAGTACAAATTTCTATAGTTTCTCAGTTGTATAACCATGGGCTAGTTACCTAACTTTTGAGTATCAGTTTCTGATTTATAAAATAATTCCTGCTTTGTAGAGTCATTAGGAAAATATGAAAATATATACATAAAATATCATCAGTAAGAGTCACTAAAAAATAACAGCTGTTACTATCCCTGTCAATGAAAGCAATTTATTTTAACAAATATTCTTTGGGTGTTTACCTTTCATAAGGCAGCACGATAGGCACAGAAGCTAGTAACATTAAGATAAAACACTCTTTTATCCATGCTTGGGAAATAAAAAGTTTTGTGAAAAAACATTTACTCTTACCACATATGATTAATTTTTGTGTCAATATGGGTAGGCCACAGTATCCAGATATTGGCTAAATATTCTGATGTTTTCTGAATGAGATTAATATTTAAATTGATGACCTTGAATAAAGCAGGTTACCCTCCACAATGTGGAGGGTTTCAGCTAATAAGTTGAATGTCTTAATGAAAACAAAAACAAAAAAACTGACCCCTGCTGAGGAAGAGGGCAGTCTACCAGCAGAACGTCTTTGGACTCAAACTGCAACTGTGCCTGCTGGGTCTCCCAGCCTGTGGCCTGCCCTGTGAACTTTGAACTAGACAGCTTTTAGTCATGTGAGCCAAACCTTGAAATAAATCCTCCTCTATAAATATATATGTAAGTAGATACATATGTAGATCCATATTGAGCCTGGCCAGGCAGTGGCACAGTGGATGGAGCATTGGACTAGGATGCAGAGGACCCAGGATTGAAACCCCGAGGTTACCAGCTTGAGCACAGGCTCACCAACTTGAGTGTGGGTCACTGGCTTGAGCATAGGATCATAGACATGACCCCAGGGTCACTGGCTTGAAGCCAGAGGTCACTGGCTTGAGCCCAAGGTCTCTGGCTTTGAGCAAGGGGTCACTCGCTCTGCTGTAGGGATCAATAAACAATTAAGGAGCTGCAACAAAGAATTGATGCTTCTCATCTCTCTCCCTTCTTTTCTGTTTGTCCCCATCTGATCCTCTCTGTCAAAAAAAAAAAAATCTACATTGATATGAATACATATCTACGTATATATACACACATACATATATATACATCCTATTGGTTCAGTTTCTGTGGAATCCTAATAGATTTACTTTGATATTTCCTATTCTAATATCTATTAGAATTTTTTGAATTTGGGGAAAAAATGCTAATTGAGAACCACCACGTTGGTTTATGACCAACTAATAGGTTGTGACCTTCAGTGTGAAAAACACTTTGAAAAATGATGCCTTTCCATTTAAATATTGTATTTAATAGACACCTCTCTTAAAGTCTGTTACATTCTTGTCTATTGACATAAAATACATTCTTTTCTTTTTTACTTTTTACAGAGACAGAGAGTCAGAGAGAGGAATACATAGGGACAGACAGACAGGAACGGAGAGAGGTGAGAAGCATCAATCATCAGTTTTTCGTTTTGGACACCTTAGTTCTTCATTGATTGCTTTCTCATATGTGCCATGACTGCGGGCCTTCAGCAGACCAAGTGACTGCTTGCTGGAGCCAGCGACCTTGGGTCCAAGCTGGTGAGCTTTTGCTCAAACCAGATGAGCCTGCGCTTAAGCTGACGACATCGGGGTCTCGAACCTGGGTCTTCTGCATCCCAGTCCGACGCTCTATCCACTGCACCACCACCTGGTCAGGCTCCTTTTTATAAATAGGGACAGAGAGAGAGAGTCAGAGAGAGGGATAGATAGGGACAGACAGGAACGAAGAGAGATGAGAAGCATCAATCATCAGTTTTTCGTTTTTGACACCTTAGTTGTTCATTGACTGCTTTCTCACATATGCCTTGACTGCGGGCTTTCAGCAGACTGAGTAACCCCTTGCTCGAACCAGCGACCTTGGGTCCAAGCAGACGAGCTTTTGCTCAAGCCAGATGGGCCCACGCTCAAGTTGACGACCTCAGGGTCTAGAACCTGGGTCCTTCGCATCCCAGTCTGGCACTCTATCCACTGTGCCACCACCTGGTCAGGCTAAAATACATTCTTTTTTTTTTTTTTTTATTTTAGCAGGTTTTTTTATTTTTTTTTAATTTTAATTTTTTTTTTTTAATTCATTTTAGAGAGGAGACAGAGAGAGAGAGAAAGAGACAGAGAGAGAGAGAGAAAGAGGGAGGAGCTGGAAGCATCAACTCCCATATGTGCCTTGACCAGACCAGTGCAGGGTTTTGAACTGGCAACCTCAGTGTTCCCAGGTCGACGCTTTATCCACTGCGCCACCACAGGTCAGGCCAGGCTAAAATACATTCTTGATCCACTAACATTGCATAAAAGTACTCCAAAAAATGTTTTGTTTTGTTTTTTTGTGGCAATATGTAATTTATTCTCAGAAATATTTAAAAAATTTTTTCAATAATAGTTGACATAATATCAGAAATTTTAACATATATTTTCCCAATTAGGATAACTATCAGAAATAAAGCATTTAAGGATTTATTTGTCCTTTCTTATTAAATATGAACACACAAAGTTAAAAATAAATCCTTGTTTTAGCAACAGCTCATACTGCTTCTATAAAGTTCCATTTCTTATAAACCAAAATTTTATCTCTTGTTACTTTTAAAAATAAAATTTTGGAAATTCTTCAGCCCTCAAAAGTATTTATTTACAGAAACAAACATTTGCAAAAGTAAAATGAGTATTTCTGATGGCCAAAACTAAGACAATTTTTAGCAATAAAGTATGTTTGACTATAATTTAAGGTATAAAATAGTCATGAGTCCATACTAAATATAAATAAATGGTTGAATAGATGCATAAATGGAATATAAGAGATTATTCTTCCTTACCCAAGAATTTCAGATAATTTATGTAGGCTTGCCTCACCTCTCAGAAGTGGAGCTTAGCTCTTCCTTAACTTTTCTTACCCTGGCACCATCCTCACTGCAGCTCCACTGCACTGAATGACTTGCTTCCACAGATACAGACTGGAAAGGGTTGAGGAGTGGGGATAACTTTATCACAGATAGACCTGGCAAAAGCTATCTCATTCAGGTTGGTGATCTATGCTCACATCATCAATATTAAGTTGTGGTGATAGCATCTCCTCTTGACATAAATGATGAGAACAGCATCTTACTTATATAGTCTTTCTCCTCCAAACCCAATGCTCCAGTATAAGCATGAGAAGACATTGAACAAAACCAAACAGTTTCCGCAAAAACTCTGACTAGTGCTCTTCAAATATTTCATGTCATCAATAATAGGGAAAGCCTGAGAAACTGTAACAAACCAGAGAAGGCAAGGGAGACATCATGACGATGTAAGGTGGTATCCTATCCTTCATGTTAATTAACATAATCACTCTAGTATTGAGTAGGTGATGTTGGAAGTTCTTGCAGTAGCTTCTTCTGACATGTGGATTAGGGGTTTTCTTTCTGAAATTAAAGAAAGTAATTACAGTTTGACATTTAATATTATATTACTTTTAGATGTACAGCACTGGTTAGATATTCACATAATTTAGTGTTCCCCCTGATAAATCTAGAACCCACCTAACACCATTCATAGTTATCAAAATATTATTGACTATATTACTTATACTGGACTTAATATCCCTTTGACTGTTTCATAACTGCCAATTTGTACGTTTTAATCTTGCGTCCCGATACCCCTCCCCACTGGCAACCCTCAGTTTGTTCTCTGTGTCTACGAGTTTGTTTGTTCATTTATTTTGCTTTTAGATTCGACACATATGTATAATAACAGAGTATTTTTCTTTCTATAACTTATTTCACTTAGTATAATACCTTCTAGACCCATCCATGTCACAAATGGCAAAATTACATTCTTCTTTGTGGCTGAGTAATTAATATTCCATTGCCTATATGTACCACATCTCCTCTATTCATTTTTTTATTGATGGATGCTTAGATTGCAGATTGCTTCAATATCAATGCTGCCTATTTGGGTTGGGGTTTTTCCCATGCTAACTAACTGAGCTTCAAGTGTAGACTTCAGGTGAGATTGTTTTAAATAGTAATTGTTCATTTCTAGGTGGGGATTAAAGTTAAACACACAGATTGTGGATATATATATATACACATATATATATATGTATATATATATATATCACATAATTCATGCTAAACATCTAAAAACACATTACAGATAATAAAAAATGGTTTTATTTTTATTATATAATGAAAAGTGATTATTTTTCACAGTTTTTGTAATTTCTGAAGCTCTCTGCTTATATTTGATAATGATTTCCTTGCAACTTCCAGGAAGCATTAGTGCCTTTAGTAGGTAAGGCAAATGCCTGGAGTATAACAGTGGTGAAGGGGGAGCCGCTAACGCCAATGTGGATTATATGCTACAAATCAGAAATCTGAAATGTTGTTGATGGAATTCACAAATACAGCATATTATTTTTGTAAAAGAGCTAAGGTGTATCTATGACAGGGACCGAGATTATACTTTTTGTTTCCTTCCCTTCAGAGATTGTCAGACATTATTTTATAAAGAAAAATTTTTGCACTGCTTCAGGTATTGTGCCTTTCCTTATGATTGGCCCCTTGATTAAGCACAGGGTAAGAATGTGACATCATTTTTCTAGAAAGTCCATCTGTGTGTTAAGTAGCTAGGAGCAGCATTTAAATCCTATCTTTCCAAGCAAAGCATGTGAACCTACATTTTTCGCTGATATTCTCCAATATAACCTAGAAAGTCTGTCCAATCCTCCATTGCAGAGTCCAATGGTGTCTAAAACAGCTCTTCGGGGAATTTTTTTTTTTTTGAAACTTGATATATAGTTTTCAGATATTTATGGTGTAAATATTTCCTGCATGGTCTATTTCATGCTACCACGTTGCTATGGAATATAGAGTTGGGAAGAAATGTGCACATTTTTAACATTCTGCAAGATAGTCTCTCCCTTTTTCAGAGAAGAGATTTGGATTAAACCTGCCACATTTTACCATTTACTCTCTATGAAGAGGCTTGCTATAATCAGTTATAAAGGCAGAGCTCCCTACCGGTTTAGGCTTCTGTGCTACTTATATCATACTGGCTAACTCAGACCCCAGTCTGCACAGTTGTCTGGTTGTGATATAATGGGGAAGCCCTAATGTGTAATATTGATATTTCATCAAATACCAAAAAGAGTAGAATTGTATTTTCTTCATGAAATAATAGCCTCTAAAATGAAGAGGAATGCCGGTGGAGGAGGGAAAAGTGGAGAAGGGTGTAAGGGGGGTAAATGGTGATGGATAAAAACTTTATTTAATTTGACTGGGGGGGGGATGTAAATGCACCATCCAGAGTACAGACATGTATTGCAGAACCTGAAACTTGTATAATTATGTTAGCCAGTTTCACTCCAATAAAATCAATAAAAAATAAAATAAAATGAAGAAGAATGTCATTTAAATCTAGATTTCATTCTTTCACATCTTGATGGCAGTTTAATTTATATGGCTACTAAAATGACTATTACAGCACATTGCAAATTATATCACTGTGTATAAATGCTTTATAAAACTAAATTTTAATGGATCAAGGCCAAAATCTCATTCATTTGTTTGCAAAAATAGTCACCTCATTTGAGACATTATACAGATTATGTTCCAGCATTAGTAACAAGTAAAGGAAGTATGTCTTTACAATTGCCCATAACTTCATGACTCAATTTACATGCTGAATCATACCTTATTTATAAAGTAACTTTCTGGAATAAATTTGTAAGATGACCCTAAAAGTTATGTGCATAATAAGAAATAATTATATACCATATACTGCAGAGAACATAAATATGAAAAAAATTACAAGTAAACTTAGATTAGGATAAATTGTAAAAAATCCAGTATTGTTCTCTCTGCACATAAACTTAAGTAAGAAGTTGATTGTTTACTTTAATATATCCATCCCAATCCAATCTTTTTTTTTTTAAGTGAGAGAAGAAAATATAGTGATATAGACTTTCTCATGCAGACAGATGGGGATCTACCTGGCAACTCCCATCTGAGGCCCATGCTTGAATCAACTGAGCTATTTCTAGCACCTGAGGCTGATGACTGGAACCAACTGAGCAATCCTCAGTGCCTGAGGCCGAGGCTCAAAACCAATCAAGCCACTGTCTGTGGAAGAGAAGAGAGAGAGAAAGGGGAAAGGAAATGGGAGAGAAGCAGATGGTGGCCTCTCTTGTGTGCCCTGACTGGGAATTGAATCCAGAATGTCTATATGCTGGGATGAGCTCTATACACTGAGCCAACCATCAAGGGCCCCAATTCGATCTTAAGAAATAAAGAAAGAAAGAAACAAACAAACAAAAAGCAGGAAAAAGGGGTTGGAATTGGTTAGGTCATGCTTGAGAGAAATGTAGACGAAATAATTCCAAGAAGCTAAATTTAATTCTTTCTTCCTCTCAATTCTTTAGCTCTAAAAAGTTTGAATACAAATAAAGCAAAATAAAAGATACAAATTATTGCATAGTAAAGCACTTATGTGACTAAATCTCCTGATTTTTCTTTTTCTTTTTTTACAGAAGCTTGTATTTTCTGCAAACTTAAAAGGTTTCCTCCATATCAAAAAAAGAGCAATATTCATCTGTATTAGTTGTTTTATGCTTATCTTTTCTTTTAAATCTTTAACCTGGAATTTTGACAATTGTTAAAAACGCTGACATTCCCTACAATAAAAGAGAATTCCTCCTTCCTGTTTTGAGCTGGGACATCAGTTTTTTCCTGCCTTTGAACTTCAACTTAAACTTTAGTTCTTCTAGTTCTTGGGTAGATGGCTTTTAAATGGAAACTACACCATGGTGTCTCTTGAGTCTCTAGCTAGCCACCTATATAGATCTTGGAACTTGTTATACTATATAATTGTGTGAGCTAATGTCTTATAATAAATCTCTCTTTCTCTGTGTGTTTATACACATATATATTGGACAATATATAATGTACAACAATAAGAATCTAGCTGTGCTCCCCAACCCCATATAGATTATAAAAATCATCTCTTAATTGGACTTGATTTATAGATTTATGGTCCATTTTATTAATGTGTGCCTACTTATATAACCTTTATCAATAGCATATTATTTTAATCACAGTAACTTTATAAATGTTTAATATTTCATTCGTGCTTATTAAAATCAGTTTCAAAATGTTTTTAACAATAATGTAAAGCTGAGGTGCTGAGGTTTAACAAACACTATGCTGTTCTACCTGAAATAAGCAAAGGCAATGACATAGTTTTTCAATCATTTCCTTCCTTCTTTCTCCCTCCCTTCACTCCTGCCTGCCTGCCTTGGAATCCTTTCATTAAATGAAATCTACAGAATTCAAACCCCAAATATAGACATTATAAAAAAATCTTCTCTGATTGAGTAGGGGGTTGGCAAGACTCACCCCCCCCCCCCAACTTCTACCCTTCCCAACTAACCTTTGAGATGTTTATTCTCCAGCAAATTCTGTTGGAAAACTACCTTCTTAAATTTACATTTGCAGTCCCAAGGTATGTTTTTATTCTTTATATTTTCACAAATCAAGACAACCATTTAAATGGCATTGTTAATATCACAATTTACGCTATGCGTTTTCAATGTCCTCTTTAATTCTTCCAAACCAGTGGAAAGGCAAGATAAAAAGAGATTTATAAAAATTGCTGTGTATTATGTTACCTCCTAACTGAGTCATTTATCTGCTTACTAAATGGTCTTACATTTATAGTCAATCGTCATCAACGGATAACACATAAACTTCAATTTCACATTGCAGAGGAGGCCATTTCGATTTGAATGTTGTTTATCATGGAGAATATGTTACTAAATCCAGTTTATGGGAAGATTATACCATTTAATTTACTTTGAGAGAGAAGAATATGATTTCATGAGAAACTGCATTAGCTATTAGAAAAGTAATATAGCTGTCAGTCTGTGCAGTTTCCAGGAAGCATGGCCACATTGCTTTGACAAAAACAAATCAGATTTTTTTCCAGTGTGATCTGTTAGAAAAAGCACTGGACTGATAGTTGGTGCTGGGTTTAAGGCCGGGTTTTGACAGTCACTAACTGTGTGGCTATAAGGAGATAATCACCTAACTTCTCAGGGCCTCAGGTGTCTTTGCTATAAAATAAGGGATCAGGTAAATTCTGAAAGTCACAATCTTAGAAAACCTTATATTATAATCAAGAGAAGCTTTCATTGTCCTAACTGCCTTGATATCACCAGAGAAATGAAAATAATTGCAGTAAAATCATTGTGTAAAAAGCAAGAGGAAATAGAGTTTCCTCTTGGGCCAACTTCAGAGGTAGGGGTGTGTGGATTAGAGTGTGCAGTGGTACGTGTGCTGGTGGAATTAGTTAGAAAATCCTCCAGGTGAGACTTCATGATTTTTAGAGTAAGTAATTAGAGAAAGGGTTAAAGCTAAATTTAGCTTATAGACATGTCATAATATTCAGTGCACTTTTACAATGAGAACTATATCATTCCAAGAAGCTGAATTTCTTAGGCACAATAACTGTGCTTTGATCACTCTTGATTCTGTTTCACACACATGCCCTCCAGTTTATCTCATTCAGGACTGAGATATGGTCTACTTCTCTAAGTCTCTTCACTACCCTCCCCTTGATATTGATCCGCTTCATGTCTGCCAATCCACAATCCCATTTTAATAAGCACCAGTGATGACTGTCACAAAAGTTTAATGTTTCTTGCTTTCAAATAACATCTGATTTAATTCAGACAATAATGTAGAATGCTTTACATATACCATAGGCTGATGGATGTGAGTATTTGGGTAAAAACCTTCCGGACATCCCTCAGAGTACCATGTGCACAACAATGAACTATATTGATGGACATATCTAGTTGTAGCCACAACAACTTCACAATCTATTTCAATCCAATTTGGGGGTAGAGATGAGAAAACCAGACAAACCAGTTGTTTGTGTCATAAAGAGCCAAGAGACAACTACATAATTTTTTGGTTTTATACTCATTTTTAAGGCATCACATGGGTAGGGCTTAAATTCATCACTGTGCTAAAATTCATCATTGCTTCTCTGCACCACACACATACACCAAAGTAAGCTTCTGAGTGTGTATCTCACCCACTCTCTCTTGCAAAAGCACCTTTCCTAGACTTAAAGGAGTAGTAGCCAGTGAAGAAGCCGAATCCTCAAGTGGGGAGATGAAGCCATACATTTTCTTCATGATGTTGTTTTGATTTTTTTTATTATAATTGAATAATATAATTGTAAGGTAATTAAAGTGTACAAAGTGCTGATGTGACCAACATATTATATTGTGAAAGGATTCCCCCCATCAAGTTAATTAACATCTATCAGCTAGCAGTGTCAACTTCATTATCTTTTTTTTAATGGGAGAGTGATAGATTTTTATTTTAAAAATTTATTTTCCAATTACAGTTGAAATACAGTCAATATTATATTAGTTTCAGGTGTATAGCATAATGGTTAGATATTCATATAATTTACAAAGTGATTCCCCTAATAAGCTTAGTACCTAACTGACATCTTACATCCAACTCTATAATCTTTAAGACATTTCCATTTCTAATAAATACACTTTCGATAATGAAAACTAACACTAATAATATAGGTATCACTCTAATTTATGATAGGGGTTGATTCTAACTGTACCATAGTTCAGCCTCCTGCTTAGTGAAAGAATCTCTTCTACAACACCTCTCTTCTCCTTTAAGGGAGATAGCCATGCTAATGTTGCTATATGACTAAATCTAATTTCAAATGCAGCCTTTCACATGCAAGCACACAGATGAGGGCAAAAGAGCATCGGGGAACCACTTAGATGCAGAGAGGGGCTTTCTTGGATTTCCTAATTCTGAGGCAGGTAGGATTTGACTGGGCAGAATGGACTGGGGCAGGTGGGTGCTGAGGCCAGGACTGGATCTTACAATGAGGGAAGGAACCAATAAAAGGACAGGCAGGAGACCTGCAGGGATCACAGACAGCCCTGATAGTACAGTTTGGCTCAGGAAGAAAACCTTGGGGAAACTGAAGGCTAAAGTAGTGACTCATTTTCCTGTGATCCAGCACTAGGGGTAGTTATTAAGATTCTGTTGCCAAAAAAAAAGCACTGGATGATGTTAGACAAGGAAGAATTTTTTTGCAAAAGACATCAAGGCTGCTGTAATATGGGTGAAAGATTTAATTCAAGTCCAATGAGACAAAAGGTATGTAAATTTTTAAGCACTGGGATTAACTAGTGGAAAATTACTAGAGGAAACTAAGAAGGAGGTTGGTCAATGTGATTAGGCCATCTCTTTTTGCTAGATGGTACTTATCAAATTAGGATATGAAGACTGATCCTATCATCTTTAAAGATTACATTTCAAAGGGATGGCTTCCAGGTCTTTGAGAAAAAGACATTTCTGGTTGTAGCTGGTAGGAGGCTGGGAGTAGATTTACATCTCAAAGGGGCAGAGAATGAATTTACAAAGGCAAGTTTTCTAAAAGTGAACGCTCTAAAAAAAAGGCAGGTTAAGGGCCTATAATCAGGAAGAAACCTGTGTAAAATTTAGTCAAGCTGAGGGGGATATTAAGTCTGTCTTGATCACTGTCAGGGAGCTCTCTGCCTCCTTCCTAAAGGCCTATCCGGTGGGTCTAGGAGGTGGTATCTTGCACTTGGCCCCATCAGTTAAGACTCTATCAGCTGCTTTCCACCTTCCAGCAATTAGTGAAAATCTCTTGTTGGGATCATCCCTAATTTATTATTCCCCTAAGGACTGTAGAATTTTTACATCTTTGCTTTTATGTAACAAGTCCTTGAAAGAGAAATTATAAATGCAATTGCTTAGCAAACTGAACCAGCTGTTTTCTTAGCATTTAATGGCTAAAAACAATGCTGATTTTTTCACTATTATCTTCTATTTGCAAAATAGTAGCTAAGTGATAAGAGGTAGACATACACTGTATATGTATACAGATGGGTAAGAATATATATATATGCTTTTAATTCTCCTATAGGAATCAATACAGCTGATGTCATTTCAATTTCAATTAATAAGTGATTTATTAATTTAAAAAAACCTCTCCATTGTGCGTAAAACTGCTATTTCTTGTATTTCTTGCTATAGTCCACTTTTTTGTTGGATAAATGCAGTTGTCATAAAGTACTACCCCATTCTAAATTAAAATATTTTTTCTTATAATTTCTATACATTGGGCTTATCTTTGCTTTCTGAAATAACTCGATCATTTTTATGAACTTATGCTGTTGCTGGAACGTGAGGCAAAAATGCCCATAATGGCAGGCACTGGTCTAGAACAAGTCTTATTTACCAAAGGGGAAACTGAGGCAGGTATTACATATAAATAAGATCCAAAATGCTAAAGTTTATTGGAAAGCCTCTGTGTGTGTGTTTGTGTGAGAGAGACAGGTACAGATAGGGATAGAGAGACAGGAAGGGAAAGAGATGAGAAGCATCAATTCTTTGCTGCACCACCTTAGTTGTTCATTGATTGCTTTCTTTATATGTGCCTTGACTGGGGGGGAGGGGCTACAGCAGGCCGAGCGACCCCTTGCTCAAGCCAGAGACCTTGGGCTCAAGCTGGTAAATGTTGCTCAAACCAGATGAGCCCATGGTCAAGCTGATGACCTTGGGATTTTGAACCTGGGTCCTCTGTGTCCCAGTCTGATGCTCCAACCACTGTGCCACCACCTGGGCAGCCGAAAAGCCTGCTTTGTTAGTGGAAGGTATCTGTCATTTTTCTTTCTTTTTTATTTTTTTAATTACCATTTACTTTCAATATTATTTTGTGGTTGTTTTAGGTGTGTGTATCTGCCATGTTTCTTTACTGAAACCCTTCAGCTCCCCAGGCCTGTCTTCAAGCATGCAGAATGTTGGGTTCAGAGCAACTGAACTAACTGCACATGCACGTGAAGTGAAGGATCTCCATGGCAGGTCAGGAATGAGTGAGTCTAAACCAGCTACAATTTAAAGGCATCAAAAATGACTATGGAGCAAAGCTGGGGAGAAAGGTCTAATAAGCTAAAATTTGCTATTAAAGAATTTATTTATTTATTTTATTCAGTGAGAGGAGGGGAGGCAGAGAGACTCCCACATGCACCTCAACCGGGATCCACCCTGCAAGTCCACTAGGGGGTGATGCTCTGCCCATCTAGGGCCCTTGTTCCATTGTTCAGCAACTGAGCTCTTCTTAATGCCTGAGGCAAAGCCCATAGAGCCATCTTCAGCACCCAGGCCAACTTGCTCCAATGGAAGCCATGGCTGCAGGAGGGGAGAGAAAGAGAGAGAAAGAGAGAGAAGCGAGATGGGGAGGCATGGAGAAGCAGATGGACGCTTCTCTTGTGTGCCTGACTGGGAATCAAACCCAGGACATCCACATACTGGCCAACGTTCCACCATTAAGCCAAGTAGCCAGGACCAAAGAATTTCAAGATAGATATTTTTCAAGGTATGAAAAGATATAGGTTGTGATCATGGTAGTAGGTTTCTTAAGTAGGAAGGGTAAAAATAAGATTAGCCAATTGTGAGCCTGGAATTCCTCTGGTTGCACTGATCATGCACTCACCTCAGCTGTGTACAATGCAAACTTGATGAGTTCCTAATGGGCAAATAATTGTGCCATGCCTTCAAAAATAAGAAGGTAAGGTAGAGTTCCATTCAAGAAGAGCTTGATCTTGTCCAGTAGTTTCCAAACCTGTGTGTAGACCAGAATTATCTAGAAAATCCCTTTAAAATTTTCATGCCAGGTGAAAGTTTCAGGGTGTTTTGGGTGGATCAATGGATTCTTTTTTGGTTTTAACAGTGTTCCTGGGCAATTCTTATGAACCTCATATATTTCCATCCCTAAGCAGGACTTTGGACATTAATGAGCTCATCTTATTGAATGCTAGTATTACCTAGGGAGATGGAGAGAAAGACTGAGCCAAGAGTGTACTGAATGCATGTGGGAGTCAACAGGAGTCTTGGAACAAGAAGAAGGAAGGAGATCATTGGCTGGTCTTGAAAGGGGGTGAGAGGGTGAAGGATTGGGGGGGGTACTAGTCTGGAAGATACGTATTGTGAGATTTCAGGAGGGCAGGCCCCAAGACACAAGAAGATCGAACAATGAAGCTATCACCATTGAAATGACCAGCAAAATAAAGCCTCATCATCAGGAGAAACCTGCTTTCTGGTGAGGCTTGGGTTTTGTAGGGGAGTGTTCTGACAAGATTAGCAATGTGGAGAGTTAATTTGAAAAGAAAAGTGTATAGGAAGATACCAGGAGGAAAGGGCCAAGATGGGAATTAACAGGCACAAGACTGACAGGGAATGACTTGGGAGAGGGTCAGTCTGCACTCAGTGATGACTGTGGAGCACTGAGCTCAGGAAGGAGAATGTTACAGCCACAGACACGGTTCTTCTGTACCAGGTGGATTGCCTCCTCCCTCATTAAGCACAGAGGTTACAGACTGTAAGTTATGAATCTCCCAGAAGTTACACGCTTTCCCAGATGTTCCACCAGACTTGTTCTAAGGTATAGAAGAAATAAGACAATTCTCCCTTTCAAAGCCAATCCTGAGTCCTGACCTAGACTTCAAAGGGGTTTGATAACTTTTCATGGAGAGAAATAATATAGCTACATTGCTCCTTAACACACTATACTTTTCTTGGTAATGATTAAGGGAGACAAATTAAAAGCAGAAAACTGACCACAGAGGATTTTTAGGGCAGTGAAAGCTTCTATATAATATTATGACACTATAGTAAACTATGGACTGTGGGTTAACGTGACAAGGACCTGAGGAAACAGGGCCAGTATTCCTCTCACCTATCAGATCATGCAGACAGGATTTCCTAAAAAATGAGTGTGTTAAGACTTACCTTTGCTTATTTTGTAATGCCTTGGAGTGAGAATGGTGAAGAGCTCCTTAGATTACAATTGGCACTGGTGCTATTTCCTTCCCCATCTTCATGTTAATGACCTGGAAATGCTACAGCAGCCATTAGGCGTTAGCATCTTGACTTTTGTCAATCATCACAGCCAGCCATTCATCAGGCACCAGACTAGAAATGTAGGCAACAGTCATTCATTTTCAGTTTCTTTATTTTTTCATTATAAAACACATAGCATGTAAAGTGTACCATTTTTAAATATATACTTCAGTAGTGTCAGTTCATATTTTTGTGTTACAGACCTCTAGAGGTTCTTAACTTGCAAAAGTGAAACTGTATACCCATTGAACAACACACATTTTCTCTTCCCACCAGCCCCCCCCCACCAGCATTCCACTTTCTGTTTCTATGAGTCTGACTACTCTAGGTACCTCATATTACTGCAATTATACAGTATTTGTCCTTTTGCGACTGGCTTATTTCACTGAGTGTAATATACTCCAAGTTCACTCACATTGTAGCATGTGACAGAATTCCCTTTTTTTTAAAGGCTGAATAATATTCCATCATATTTATATGCCACTTTTTCTGTATCCATTCATCAGTCTGTGGCATTTGGGTTGCTTCCATCTGTGGCCTATTGTGAATAATGCTGCAATGTACATGGGTGTGTGAATATCTCTTAATGTCTCTTCAATTTTTTCTACACTGTGAAAGAGTATGTAAGCACACAGTATGGCATATTGAAAAGTATTCAAAGTTCATATAGGCTTGTAATTTATACATTTATAAATACATCTTATTCTACTTCAACCTCTTCAAAGCAGAAGCTCGATTTTTAAAAGTATACTTTACATACAATATTATATTTGTTTTAGGAGTACAGCATAATTCAATATTTGTATATATTGCAAAATATCACCACAATAAATCTAGTTAACTTCTGTCAACACACATAGGGATTTCTTTTTCTGATGAGAACTTTTAAGATCTACTCTCTTAGCAACTTTCAAATATGCAATACAAGATTGTTAATTATAGTCACCTGCTATACATTACATCTTCATAACATTTATTTTATAACAAAGTTTGTACCTTTTGACTCCTTTCACACAGTTTTCTCACCCTCATCGCCTGCCTCTGGCAACTGTGAATTGTTTCTCTGTATCTATAGCTTGCTTTTTATTTTTTTTTAATTCCACATATAAATGAGATTATACGGTATTTGTCTTTCTCTGTCTGATTCATTTCTCTTAGCATAATGCCCTCAAGGGCCACCCATATTATGACAAAGGGAGAAATTTAAATTTATCGCTGAATAGTATTTCATTTTATATGTGTATATAAATCCACATCTTTATTCACTCACCCATTGATGAACTGAAGTTGTTTCCATATCTTGGCTATTGTAAATAATGCAGCAATGAGGATGGAATTACATATATCTTTTTTTTTTTCATTAAGTGAGAGGTAGGGAGGCAGAGACAGACTCCCTCATATGCCCTGTACGATGCTCTGCCCATCTGGGACCATTGTTCTGCTGCTGGGAATGGAGCCATTTTAGTGCCTGAGGCAAAGCCATGGAGCCATTCTCAGTGCCCAGGGCCAAATTGCTCTAATCATTCTAGCCATGGCTGTGGGAGGGGAAGAGAAAGAGAGAGAGAGAGAGAGAGAGAGAGAGAGAGAGAGAGGCAAGAGGGGGAAGGGTGGAGAAGTAGATGGTCACTTCTGTGTGCCCTGACTAGGAATTGTACCTAGGACTTTCACACACCAGGCTAACACTCTACTGCTGAGCCAATTGGCTAGGGCCACATATATCTTTTAAAATTGAATATTTTTATTTTCTTCTGAAAAATGCCTATAAGTGGAATAGCTGGATCATATGGTAGTTCTATTTTAATTTTTTGAGGATCCTCATACTCTTTTTCAAAGTGGCTGTACCAGTTTACAATCCCACAAACAGTGCACAAGGGTTCCCTTTTTTCCACATCCTTGTCAGCACTTGTTATTTCTGGTCTTGTTGATAATAGTCGTTTTTAACAGAGGTGAGGTGGAATCTCATTGTGATTTTGATTTACATTTCCCTGATGATTAGTGAATTTGAGCATCATTTTATGTATCTGTTGGCCATTTATATGTCTTCTCTGGATAAATGTCTATTTAGATACTCGGTCAATTTTTAAGTGGATGGTTTTGTATTTTTTTGGTATTGAGTTGTATAAATTTTTAATATGCTTTGAATATTTATTAGATATAAAATTTGAAAATATTTTCTTTCATTCAGTATGTTTCCTTTTATTTTTGTTGATTTCCTTTACTGTGCTGAAGTTTTTAAGTACCATTTATTTATTTTAGCTTTTGTTACCTTAGTTTTTGGAGTCAAATCTCCCCCCCAAAAAATCATAGCCAAGACCAATGTCAAGGAACATAATATATATATATATATATATATATATATATATATATATATATATATATATATATATATATATATATGGATTTTGTGGTTCAGGTCTTACAGCCAAGTCTTTAATCTATTTTAAATTAATTATTGTGTATGGTATGGTATAAGATAGTGGTCCAGTTTCATGTTTTTGCATGTGGCTATTCAGTTTTCCCAACACCATGTTGAACAGACTATCTTTCCCCCATTTATATTCCTGGCATCTTTGTCATAAGTTCAAGTACATGAGTTATTTTTCTGGTGTCTCCATATATTCCATTGATCTGTATGTCTGTCTTTATGGCAATACTATATTGTTTAACTACTCTAGCTTTGTAATATCATTTGAAATTAAGAAGTGTGATGCTTCCAACATTTTTAAGACTATTATTTTAAAATCTCATTCAGGTAAATCAATTATGTCTGTTTCATTAAGATCGGTTTCTGGAGATTTATCTTGTTTTGTTTGGAACATATTTCGTATTTCTTTTTTGTGTGTGACAGAGACAGAGAGAGAGACAAAAAGAGGAATAGATAGGGACAGATACACAGGAACGGAGATAGATGAGAAGCATCAATTCTTTGTTGCAGCACCTTAGTTGTTCATTGACTGCTTTCTCATATGTGCCTTGCCCGGGGTGCTATAGTAGAGCAAGTGATCCCTTGCTTAAGTCAGCAATCTTGGGCTCAAGTCAGTAACCTTGGGCTTAAGCCAGTAACTTTGGGCTTCAAGCCAGTGACCTTTGGACTCAAACCAGCAAACTTTGGGCTTAAGCCACTGACCATGGGTTCATGTCTATGATCCCATGCTCAAGCTGGTGAGCCCATGCTCAAGCTGGATGAGCCTGCACTCAAACCAGTGACCTCGAGATTTCGAACCTGAATCTTCCACATCCCAGTTTGATGCTCTATCTACTGTGCCACCGCCTGGTCAGGTTCATATTTCTTTGTTTCTTTATTTTCCTAAAACCCTTGTGTAGGTTATTGCCCATTAGGTAAAACAGACACCTCTCCCAGTCTTGACTGTGTGGTCCCATGTAGGAGATTACCTCATCAATAAGACCTGGCCAAGTTCCTGAATGCCACTCAAACCTATGTGATTGTTCAAGCCTCCTTCCTTTGTCCTTAGTGGCTCTCAGCAGTGGAGGGCATGCGCAGATCCATCTATGTTCCCAAGGGGCGGATTGCACTCAGCACCTGGATAAAGGCTGGTGAGAAGCTGGATGCTCAGGCAGCAGCCCCTTTTAGGGAGAATCAGCGGGGGTGGGGGGGTGTTTTTGCCAGCTCACTATGCACTGGGCCCAGGTAGAAGGTGGTTTGCTCCTGAGCCTGTTGAGAACGGCTTCTTTGTTTGCTCTGTAAGATTCCTAAATACAAGCCCTATTGGCTATTACATCTGGGGACTCATCCCATGTGTATCAGCCACAAAAGCAGGGACACAGAAACATGTATGAGCTCATCCCAGGTGACTTGGAGTGGGTGAGAGGGATAAGATGGGGAGGTGTCAGCCAGCTTTCCTTGTTCCTGTGGAGGATCAAAGCTAGCCCCTAAGTGTGTGTTAAATTAGAAGGCTGACCTTCAAGCAGCAACTTTTAAAGTATGCAGATGGACACCTTTCAGGGAAAGACTGGGAGATGGGCATTTTGCCTGCTTCATTTGTGCTGAATTCTGGGGGCAAAGCCATGACTAGTGCTGGGGAACCCATTAACGATTATTTCTTTGTTTTCTCTAATCCCATAGATATTGTGCACACAATCTGGTTGACTTTCAGAGCTCAGTATGTTGAGGGACCATCCCTTGGGTGGGATTCTTAAAAGTCAGGTTAGTAAATATGGGTCCAAGCCTTTTCTCTGCAGGAAAAGCTGGGAGTTGAAAGTTTTCTCCTGATGGCGTGGCATGGGGCTGAAAGAGGGCTTTATAATGAGAGTTGGCCTCAGGCTGTTCTGCTGGTTCTGATATGGGTATTTTATCATTTTCAGAGGTAGTTACTCTGTGGTAAGGGAGCAATTTATACTTCCTAATTCCTTCACCTTTATCATCCATTTCCCAAGCACTCCTCCTATCTGGCAACCATTAATCTGTTCTCTGTACCTTTCAGTTTGTTTTCACTGTACATTTATATATCTATGTCACCTACTTATCAGTAGGCTTTTTGATGACAGAAAACTACATCTGAAGTTATGTGTTTGCCACAACAATATAAATCCCAATATTTCTGTTGGCAAGAAAGGTTATCTTGTCGTTACTTGTACAGTCTCCAGAATGGCCAAAATAATGCTGTCTTAAATTGGAGAATTGTTTGGAAAGGTGGCGTAGGCAATGGCTTGGGAATGGAGTGGTACATAACACTTTCTGAGGCAAACGACTTCAGAGAAAGACATCCTTTACTCTCCACCCTCTATTCTGGTGCTTTTTCTCAACAAGCAGGTATTTTCCCTCAAGGAAGTATTCAGGTAATGTTAATGTGAATAATACCCTATAATTGAATAGACATTTTTCATAAAGAAAGAGACAAAAAGCCTGCAGTGCTTCTTGAGAATTGAATGAAATAAGCCATCCCTTTATGTATATTGCTTTACAATTTTAATAGCTCAGGCTAAGCCAGGCTTTTTGTTGAAATATAATAAAAATTGCAAATAAGCAGTTGCACAAAAATCCTACAATGGCAGAGGGACACAGGATCTGCCAGAAAAAAAAAAAAAAATTTCCAGTTTCTCAGGTCATTAATCTCAATGACAATTACAATCTCTTTTGAAAATCCTTAAACAAGTAAAACCCTAAGTGTGGTAATCTTTATATATCTGTGTTCTCTCTGTACATCTATTCTCATGGTAATATCATTGAAATGATAAAATTAGTGTTATCATTATAGATAGTATGCATAAAATTAGCATTAGTAGTAATAATAGTTAACCTTTATTGAGAGTTTACCATGTGTCAGGTACTTGAAACATTTATGTGCTAATCCATTTAATCCTTGCAATCATTATATACGTACAAATTTATGCTTTATTTCACAGACCCGAAAATAGAGGTAGAAAAAGATAAAGTAACTTGCCAAAGCACAGAACTTACACGTAGTAAAGTCAGGATTTGATTTTAGACCAACACTATTCAGTAGAATATAATGTTAGTCGTCTATGCCACTTTGAATTTTACATTATGCATAGTAAAGTAAATAAAACAGGTGATCTTAATTATTATAGTTTATTTAAGTCAATAATTAAAAATATTACTTCAATGCATAGGCAATATAAAAATGATTAATTTACTTTTTGGTAATATCTTTGAAATATGGTATGTATTTTACATTTATGCACTTAGAGGACATCTAAATTTGGACATGAAATTTTCACTTGAAATATTTAATCTGTTTTAGATTTTATAAAACTTAGAAGTGAACATATAGGTTCACATACCCAAATTGTTCCAAGCATCCTTAAATGTTTCTAATGCTAAATTGAGTATATTTTAAAATTTAGATTTAACAAAAATTAAATAAAATTCAGAAAATTAGTTTTCAGACATATAGTCCCATTTTAAGTGTTCAATAGTCTTAGTTGGCCAGAGCTTCCAGGTTAGCACAGATCCAGGACGTTTTCCTCAAGAGCCACTGTTTTTATCTAGTTGTTAATAAAGAGTTGTTGAATCAATATTGAACCCCTACACTGTGCTGTCTCAAATAAGGTGATAGAGGGCATCATTAAACTGCATTTCATATTTATTTAACAACTATTTGTGAGGATCATGCTAATATAACTTCAATTAGTGGCTAAGCTAACATTAGTAATTAAAAGTACGGGTTCTAGTGCTAAACTGACTGCAATCAAATCTTGGTTATATTAGTTTTGAGCTGTGTGATGTTAGCAAGATAAAGAAAAAGAAACCTTGTATCTTGATTACCAAAAGAAATAGTCAAGTCGGCCACCTAGAAGAAGATCTGGTCAAAGTGGCTATTTCTCCATAGACAAATAAAACCAAATAGCAACTCTTTTAAACAGTCATCATCTTTCTTAAAAAGCCATATCTACATAGCTTGGTACCCTATATATGTTTATCAGTGGGCCTTAAACAAACATGCTTGGTGTTTCCAAGTGCACTGCTATCTCATGGAAAGCATACTGAGCTGAAAAACAGGCAACTGTGTTCCTTGTTTAGCTCTGTTATTGTAACACAAACCTTTTGGAACTTCTCAGAATGCTTGAACCACTTTTTCCTTTCTTGGTCACTATGTGCTGAGTATGAGTACACGAATAACAACTCTTAATCTCAGTTCTAGCCACAGCCCTTAACAAACTCAGCCCTAAGCACTGCACGTGTTCCAGAGAGTAACCAAATCCTATCAAGGTTGCTTAATTTCTTCTAACACTCTATAGCCAGATGAATGAAATAGCAGAGATCATATGTATAATGAACATATTAGAGCTTGCTCATTGGCAAACAGACCATCTTAACAAGAGTGTGACTAGAAATACCGCTAGTTCCTCCTACAGAGAACAAGAATCTTGAGATTGCATAGCTCAACGGTATTTGCTTCCATTGCAGGAATGCAAGTTATTTCTTAACTCTCCTAACATTTGAAGATGGACTCTTAGGCTTGATTGTCTAAACCTTGCTTTAGTAATATTCTCACACCAAGTACAATATACAAATATTACCTAGACAGCCTATGAAAAAGGGAAAGAAATAGAGGGAGAGAGAGAGAGAGAGAGAGAGAGAGAGAGAGAGAGAGAGAAACACTGATTTGCTGCCCTACTTTATGCATTCATTGGTTGCTTCCTGTGTGTACTCTGACTGGGGATCAAACCCACAACTTTGGTTATTGGGATAATGCTGTATAACTGAGCTACCTGGTCAAGACTAGTTTGTCAATTCTTTAAAGGAAGAAAAGAACAGCTATACACTGTTAATTCTGTATTATTCTTTTGGTTTATGTTTCTGTATTTATCCATTGTTCTTTGTATTAATTTTTCTTTTATTGGCTCATTCCCATCAGCATGCAAACATACTACAATATTTCTCTCTTTCTCTTTTACTCATTTTAGAGAGGAGAGAGAGAGAGAGAGAGAGAGAGAGAGAGAAAGAAAAGGGGGGAGGAGCAGGAAGCATCAACTCCCATATGTGCATTGACCAGCCAAGCCCAAGATTTCAAACCGGTGACCTCAGCATTCCAGGTTAACCCTTTATCCACTGCATCACCACAGGCTAGGCTCCGTTTTTGTTTTTTTAATTAAGTCAAAGGAGGGGAAGCAGAGAAACAGACTCCACAAATGCCCTGACTGTGGTCCACTCTGCAAGTCCCCTGAGGGCAATGCTTTGCCCTTGCTCTGTTGCTCAGCAACTGAGCTATTTTTAGCACCTCAGATGAAGGAGACAGATCCATCCTCAGCACCCAGGGCCAACTCTCTCAAACCATTGAGGCATGGCTGCAGAAAGAAAAGGGGGGATGGGTGAAGAAGCAGATGGTTGCTTCACCTGTGTGCTCTGACTGGGAATTAAACGAAGACATCAACACGACAGGCGATGCTCTACTAGTGAGCCAACTGGCCAGGGCCTATTTCTCTTCTTAAAACTAACTCCTTTCTTGAAACTACTTTATTCATTTTTTCCTTTAGTTATTGCTGTATTTATTTACTTTTTTAATTCCCAAACTTATTGAAAAATGTTGTCTTCACTTACCATCTTCTGCCTTTCCTGAATGACCATTGTACTGTCAATCCAATGTAAATTATGTCTTTTTAAAGATGCTCAGCAGTGTTTGACCCAGTTGATTCTTCTTTCTTTGACTTGCTTTATTAACTTCTAGTCTAAGCTTTGATAATCTCCTGGTCCAACTCTTACTTTGCCATCCCCTCCTGGATTAGACTCACTCAGTCTGTTCCCATGGTATCCACTGGTCATGTGGGTCAATACAATCTCCAAAGGATCTATGAAAATAAAATATAATTTGAAAATAAAGTGTAATCTTTTTCCTCATTTCTCCAAGTTAAATATAATTTCTAAACAGAAAGAAACCTTGTGTTAACTTGTCCTTCTGCACCCCAGTCCCTCGCACTGTACTCAGCACACTATAGATATTTGAGAAATATTGGTGAGTGAATGAATTTGTAGAATTCTCAAGTAATTTTATTCTTTTTTTGTATTACAAAACCTGAAGAGGCCCTGGTTGGTTGGCTCGGTGGATAGAGTGTTGGCTGATGAATGAATGTCGGGGTTTGATTCCTGATCAGAGCACACAAGAGAAGCAACCATTTCCTTCTCTTCCCCTCCCTCTCCTCTTTTCCTCTCCCTCTTCCTCTCCCACAGCCAGTGGCTTGATTGGTTCCAGCATTCCTCCAGGCACTGAGGATATTTCGGTTGATTCGAGCATGGGCCCTAGACTGGGTTGCTGGGTGGATCCCAGTCAAGATGCATACGGGAGTCTGTCTCACTATCTCCCCTCCTCTCACCTAAAAAACAAACAAACAAACAAAAACAAACAAACAAACAAGAACCTTAAAGAGTTTCTTTGCCAAAAGCCTCTTGTAATCTTTTAACACTCTGTCTTTACCTGGTTTGTTTGTTTGCTGGTGTAAGGATGAGGTCCTTCTTGCCTTTTCAGTGACTGCTACTTGATTACAATTTAAAATGTCGGGTCAGACGCTTCTTTAAGCAATCCCAGTGGTACATATTTGATGTTAGGTTAACTTATTATGCCTTTTGGTTATAGTGGCAGGAGACTCTCTGCTGCAGCCTGCTTTCTGAATATGTATAACATGTCTTCACTTTATTAACTTGTAGCAGGGTATGTTTAACCACAAGAGGAAAGAAGCACACCAATTATTTTCTTGTGCAGTTTTAAGCAAGTATGAATAGAAAACAGCTTTGTGGTGTGAGCGACTTAAATCCCTGAATTGGTCTCTGAACACGATGTTTGAAAGAAAATCATAACTATGTATTCATTAGAAGGACTATAAAATAGTAGGGTGTCAAATTTGCGACCAACAGGCTTAGTTATCAGTGATGCTGAGTTTATTATCTGCTAGTTCATAGCTGGTTTGATTAATTTGGATGCTTTTTGCAGAAAAAGAAATGGATTCTATTTCTAAAACTTGCAATTATAAATTCTGTCAATGATTTTGGCCATTCAGATATTTATTTATACTTGTCATTCAATAGAACAATTTGCAATTCTGGATAGATCATATGGTTTAAAGCAGAGTGCTTCTTTACAATCCAGTTTTTCTCTACATCTCATAATGGGACAACCATTGGCTTATCCATTTGTTTTATGTTCAGTGAATTCCAGATGAGGAGAATAGAGTTGCATGTTTGGACCCCTTAGTGTGTTGAAGTCATAAAGAATACAGCTTTTGGGGATAGGGCAGGAGAATGAATGAATGAGATAATTCTTACCATCAATACATTTGAAGAGGCCTCAGTGAACTAGAGTTGTTTCCTTGTGGAGTTCTGGGAGTGACTTTTAAGAAGGGGCATTTATGAACTGATGGGATAGGTTTGGGGAGGATTCAGAGCCATCCACCTTAATATCACTGTCTCTGGGTTCATATGGTTTCATCAATGGCTTCCTTACGATGTGAACTGAGGTCTGTCTCAGCAGTTCTTGTGCCATCTAAGACAACCCAAGGATAGAGATTGTGTCTTCAGTCCTTTCTGTCCTAGCATATCATAAAAATTCCAACAAAAAATGCTGTTTATGATTTGCTTAGGTTCTCAAACATTTTTTTCACTTTCTTTTTTTATTCAGAGAGAGAAGGGAAGGCAGATAGACAGACTCCTGCATGCACCCAAACTGGGAATCACCCAGCAAGCTTACTACATGGGCAATGCTCTGCCCATTTGGGATATAACCCCAGCTCCCAGGGCCAACTTGCTCCAATTGAGCCATGGCTGCAGGAGGGGGGAAGAGAGGGGGAGAGAAAGAGAGAGAGAGGCAAGAGGGGAAGGGGTGGAGAAGCAGATGGGCGCTTCTATTGTGTGCCCTGACCAGGAACCAAACCCAGGACATCCACATACTGGGCTGATGCTCTATTGCTGAGCCAATCAGCCAGGGCTGGTTCTCAAATATTTTGATGGAGCATTTTAACACTGCTTGAATGGCTCTCATTACATACTTTTGTTTAGTTTTATTTTCCTCCAAAGGAAGATAATATTAGCATTTACTTGGAGCCAAAGATTAGGTCCTTGGCACTGTGATTGCAGAACATTGCCTCAAATAAATAGCTCTCTGATATCAGCCTCCAGGTTTTAGACTCATCTGAAATGACAAATTCCCCCAAATTATTTGAAAATAGCCACAATTCCTTTTGTAAACACTTATTGGCAAGAAATGAACTTTGATGGTTGGTTTTATTGTTTACTTCAAGGTAAATGACTCAGTTTGAAAATTATAATGGTGCCAATATAGCATAGTTAAGCTATGAGTATTATTCTGAGCAGCTTATGCAGACAAGAAATTATGCTTTTAAAAATATTATTGAAGAGAAAGATGCAATAGCATATATCTATCTAGATATAGATATGAAAGAATATTGTATTTGGAGTCAAGCAACCTGTATTCTTGGTTTGGGACCTTAAATAAGTAAGTTATTCTTTTTGAGTTTTAGTTTTCAGGGTACAGGATTGATGTGAAGTTTAATTTTAAAAGTACAGAAACAAACTATTTGTACCAGTAAGTTCTATGTCAGTACAGAGTCATATATAGACTATTTTAAGTGATTTAAATATACGTTCTTAACTAATGGCCCCAGAAACTTCAGGCAAACTGACTTTTCAAAAAAAAAAAAAACCCACAAAAAACAAAACACTTCAGGCTAGAAGGGATTAGCATGAACTATTCAAAAAGGATATAAAGCAAGAACCTACAACCATGACTACTTTACCCAGCAAGGATATCATTTAAAATTGAAGGAGAAATAAAGAACTTCCCAGACAAGAAAAAGCTAAAGGAGTTTGTTACCACCAAACCAGTATTACAAGAAATGTAAAATGGTCTGCTTTAAGAAGGAAAAGAAAAGAAAAATGCTCCAATCAAAGACACAGGGTAGCTGAATGGATAAAAAAAGGAAGACCCGCGTATATGCTGTCTACAGGAGACCCACCTCAGAATGAAAGATACACACAGACTTAAAGTAAAGGAATGGAAAAAGATATTTTATGCAAATAAAAGTTAAAAGAAAAACAAAATGCTGGGGTGCAATACTTACATATTTCTCCATGTATAAGATGCACCATTTTTCAAAAAATTTGGGGTCTAAAAACTAGGTGTGTCTTATACAGTGGTTGTAGATTTTTTACTTGCATTCCCTACTTTTTTGCACTTGTTTTTGCACTTATTGTTGAAGACAGTGATTCGTCACCAGACAGAGATGAGAGTTTTGGATGGGAGTTTTGACAGTGATGAGGAGTTGTATGAATTTTATGGTGAATAAAACTTGAGTAAATAACTTTATGGAATATATTTTCTTTTTCAAATTTCGGGCTCCAAAATTAAAATGTGCCTTATATATCGGGAAATACAGTATATTTGACAAAATAATCTTTAAAAGAAAAGCTATCATAAGAGACAAATAAGGTCACTACATAATGAAGATATAATTAAATATTTATGCACCCAATATAGGATCACCTAAATACATAAAGCAGCCTGACCTGGGGTGGCACAGTGGATAAAACATTGACCTTCAATGCTGAGGTTTGAAACCTTGCGCTTATCTGGTCAAGGTACTATGGGAGTTGATGCTTCCTGCTCCCCCCCCCCTTTTCTATCTGTCTCTCTCTCCTCTCCTCTTCTCTCTAAAAATGAATAAACAAAATCTAAAAAAAATAGATAAAGCAGATTTTGATAGACATTAAGGGAGAGATCAACAGCAATACAATCATAAGTAGAAGATTTTAATACCTCATTGACATCAATGGATGGGTCCTCCAGACAGAACATCTACAAGAAAACAGCAGCCTTAAATGAAACACTAGATTAGATGGATTTAATTGATATCCTCAGAGCATTTCACCCCAAAGCAGCAGAATATACATTCTTTTCAAGGGCACATGGAATATTTTCTAGAATAGACCACATATTAAGCCACAAAACAAGTCTCAATAAATTTAGAAAGATTGAAATCATACCAACCCTCTTCTCTAAACACAATGGTAAGAAATAGAAATCAGTCACATACACACACAAAATAAACCAAACAAATTGAAAAACACAAAGATATGGAGCTTAAGTGAGAAAAAAACATTGACTCCATACAATTAATATATATATATTATATATATATACATTTAAGTACACATTTTTATTGAGGTGTCATTGAAATACAGTAAACCATACATTTGTAAAGTCTACAGTTTACTAACCTTTGACATATTAAATCAGCACTAATAGCCATGTTCCTTCATAACCCCCTTTTAATTTTTCTATGTTTGGAAGTTAGTACATATTGTACTTGTTCTTCTGTCTTGATTTTTAAAGTGTGTTATTTTATCATGCCTTACTTAATTTATTACAAATCAAATCATGACACTTTTATTCACAATGTCATAATAATTCATATCTGTCTGACATAGAAGTTCTGAATAATGAGTTTTATCCTTCTTTTCAGTTTTAACAGGGGTCCTTGTGGTAATATGCAAGTGACTTTCCTAAAAGAACATTTAATAGAAAATAAGATAATGCTGAGAATGTGAAGGCTAATTGACAGAGACCTTGCAGGCCATTTGGTCCTGTCTAATAACATCCACACAGATATTTGGTCCACATTGAAAGGTCCTTGAAGTTGGTCTTGTCCAAAATGTCCCTGGAGACATTTGGTCCATTGTTAAATCCTGCTTTCTGATAATATTTGAATCCCAACTCATCTACCTAACCCCATGTGATATTACCAGCTAAGCTACCCTTGCAAGAAGGGTTTTTATTGGCAGCAATATAGTCACAACACAATTATTGGATTAATGAAACCCAATAGTATTTTTTTTCGAGAGAGACAGAGAAAGGGACAGATAGGGAAAACAGACAGGAAGGGAGAGAGATGAGAAGCATCAATTCTTTGTTGTGGCACCTTAGTTGTTCATCAATTGTGTTCTCATATGTTTCTCAGCCACTTGACCAGGCAGTTATCGCAGAGTGAGTGACTCCTTGCTTAGGCCAGTGACCTTTGGGCTCAAACCAGCGACCATGGGATCATGTCTATAATCCCACACTCAAGTCAGCAACCTCATGCTCAAACTGGTGAGCCTGTGCTCAAGCCTGCCAAATTGGGGTTTTGAACCTGGGTCCTCTGTGTCCCATTACTATTCTCTATCCACTACACCACTACCTGGTCAGGCATGATAGTATATTTTTATGTGTTAATCCTGTAAACCAAATGTATAAACTATGGCTTATTTGAACCCAAGGACAATTACTAAGTTTGGATATTTTGGAAAGGATCAAATATGCTTTCACAGATGTTTTAGACAGCACCAAATTTCAAGGACTCCTTGTATCACAGCAGTCATTTCATGCATGTTATTTTGATGACACAGATGATTATCTCACTGTAATAACTGTCTCAACATTGGTAAATTCATGAAAGATCTTGTTCTAAATGACTTTTATCAATTCATCAAATACTCATTGGCACTTCCTAGGTCTCAGGGTACTGTCTAGCCCTGTGCTACCCAGAGGATAAGCAGCCAGTGCTGGCATTCCAGGGTGACACACAGATGCCATCAATACCTCAGCCTTTGCCCTGGTTTCTTATAGGATCACAAGCGATTCCCCAGGAGGTAGCTTTAGGGTAGTGAACTGAAGGCCTAAAGGACACTGGGAATCTTTCTGCTTTTGCTTGGATTTATTCCCCCCCCCCCATCATCCCATTTTCCTTGTACTCAACATATTATTTATTCCAGACAGAAGTTTAAATCAGTATCAACCATATATTGTAGGCAATATTCACATCCAAACCAGGTCAATCTAGACAAATGAATGAATGAATATGATTAAAAACCCAAAGCCCACACTCACCAGAATACCTAGTTTAAGTGTTGTGACTTTCTCAAGTTGCTGCTCCTGAGTGGTTTTGGGGCCATGGGAGGTAGAACTGAGTGAGCACTCAACCTAACTTTAGGGGAGAAGACAATGATCATTTATGGTTAAAAGGTTGGCTTTACTATAAAAAGGGATTATGATGGCCTACTCCACTCCCTGGTCAGTTTCAGCCTCACCCACAGTTGCTCCAGAACCCAGCTTGTTGGGAGGCATTTGTAACTCCTGTGTTCTGAGTCCCAAACAGTGAAACAACAAAGGCCGCATAGCCACCAAACAAAACAGTTTTAGTTGTAGCTGAAGTTCTTGAGCCTGGTTGCTACAGGTTGGAAGAATGGCAATAGCCAGAGAGCTCCACTTCAGCCTCTATTTAGAAATGTGTCTTTCTATCCCTCCCTTCCCCTCCCCTACATTTCTCTCCTCTCCCCTCATTCACTGCTAAGCAGAAGGCTTTCAGAAGAATGCAGATTCAGATATTCATTCAGCAATAATAATAATAGGCAAATGTTTACTAACCACCTAATATGTGTTGGGACCTAAAGAAACAGTAATAAGAAAAGACAGACATGGCCTCAATTCTCATGGAACATTCTAGACTGAGGAGACATATGTGAAACTACAAATCTAAGTTACAGATTATATCAGTGCTTTGAAGGAAAGGCCAAAGTCTTCTGAAAGCATATAACACAGGAATCTAACCTCTGTAGGATTGGGGGAGCTGCCCAAGAGGAAGTGACATGTGAGCTGATATATAAAGGATGGATAATAATAATAATAGCTTTCAGATATTATTTTAAGTGCTGTACAGGTATCATCATATAATGCTCACAACCACCCCTTTAGGTGGTAATAGAAGTAACATTTATAGATAAAAAAATAGGTTGAGCTTGACCAGGTGGTGGCGCAGTGGATAGAGCGTCGGACTGGGATGCAGAAGACCCAGGTTCGAGACCCAGAGGTCGCCAGCTTGAGTGTGGGCCCATCTGGCTTGAGCAAAAGCTCGCCAGCTTGGACCCAAGGTTGCTGACTCCAGCAAGGGGTTGCTTGGTCTGCTGAAGGCCCACGGTCAAGGCACATATGAGGAAGCAATCAATGAACAACTATGGTGTTGGAAGGACAATGAGAAACTAATGATTGATGCTTCTCACCTCTCTCCGTTCCTGTCTGTCTGTCCCTATCTATCCCTCTCTCTGACTCTCTCTCACTGTCCTTAAAAAAAAAATAAAATAAGATAATCTTAAAAAAAAAATAGGTTGAGCAAATTTAAATAAATTGGCCAAGGTCCACAGCCAATAACTGTGGGAGCAGGACTGAAACAGGCACTCTGATTTAAGAATATATTATTATAACTCCTAAGAATTAACTATATAGAAGCAATGGGGGACCAAAAAAAAAAAAACAAAGAGAGGAATTTAGACAGATCAATAGCATGTGTAAAGGCCCTGTGGTGGGAAGCACCTTGGTATGTTAAGAACCACAAAGAGGCTGGTGGGGCTAGTGAAATGGAGCATGAGAAAGCTAGAGATGGAGAACAGGCTCCAACTTCCTGGGACCTGGGAGTCCCAGTTACGGAGCTTCACATTTTCCACCTTGTATGTTGTATGTCTCAGTGCAATTGGAATTAGAAACAGAAATAACAGTAACAATAAAAAATGGAAATAACCATTTTATCTCTGTTATGTTATGGCTAAAAGCAGCTGGGTATTCTTTGTAATTTGTACATTTATAATACCAGAAAACAGACATACTGATGTAAGAAATAGACAAAGAAGACATAAATTAAAACATAGAGCCAGGATGGCAAAGACATTCAGCAACAATACCAGGCTGAGGACATTACCAAGACAAGACAGTTCTGGCCACAGTGACCCAGAACTCAAGTGAGGGGAAATTAATGGCTAAATAAGATCTAGACATCCGTGGTGGTTATCTACCCAAATTGTAATTTGACATATAAATAGAGATTTTTAATAAACCGCCTATGGTTTATTTTATAAATGGGATTCATTCCTCTTAACCAGTCTTTCAGAGTCTTGAAAGCAGAAGGATATAACCACCATGACTCAGCGCCCCCTACCCCTCTATTTTCCCCCTCGGGCATCCCAGGGGCACTGCTCCTCATGCACTCAGATGTGTCCTATTGAGCACCAAGACATGAGTTTTACAGTGATGCACTTCAACGATTCTCCTCTTTAGCTCACGGAAGATGACTGTAGAGCATCTATCATTCACAGGCTATTTATGTGGTGATGCAATCTTTTGGACCTCATGCTCAGCAGTCGGGGTTGATTAATCCACCTTTAGTTTTCACTGATTTACTTTGAAGGGACAGTAAGGTTAGATGTTATTGCTATTACACAGTTTTAACACCAGGGGGTGATCAAAGCACATTACTCTGATGGCCACTTCTCCAAAACTGAGCTCTAAGAGGAAGCACAGAAGAGCTGGGCTCACAGGTTCTAGTCAATGTAACACAACATGTCAAGAGCCTTTGCCATGGCTCTGCTTTGTACAGGTGTACAAGTACTCAGTACAATTATTATACTGTCAATGGAATTGCTGTTTAATGCCAAGAGGGAGAAAATTAAAGGCATCTCAAAACTGTAAATGATTGCATAGCAAACAGAAGGCAGGGAATAGTCCTGCCTGAAACCACACAGTGTCGGGTAATTTACAGGTGCTATCAGAACCCAATGTTCCTTACCTGGTAGCACACAGCCTTGCACACTGACTCATGTGCCCTTCTAATGTACTAATCCCTGTAGCAACTCAAGTGCCAAGAATTCTTTAGCCTGACTGTATTTGTGACTATTTTGACTCTAATTCTTGGAAATGTTCCCATGGAAAAAAAAAAACAACACACATCTCTTGAAAGAAATGTAAAAAGAAGTTTAGTACAATTCTCCAAAAATTGCTTTGTGGCTGCACCAACCATTGTTTGTGATTGCCTTGTAATGTTTGAGTGCAAGTTGACTGCTCCATCGGGGCTGCATTTTTCCATTAGCAGATGCTCGTCTCCATCTACTATTCTGAGAGGCTGAAGATAATGTGTTTAGTTCATTCTCTGTGTTTCCCTCGACTGCCAAGCATCAAGTACATCACATCTTCCCAGATCACACAGGAGTGTTTGAGGCAAGGACATACCGCTAACCCTCTTCCCTGAAAGTTCATGAAAGTTGATTTCTTTCTACACTAGGTTATTAGAGCCCCTCAGTAAAATGTGCATACATATATACATGGCTAAAAGCCCTCAGCAACAGGGATGCTTGGATGAAACTGAACCACACATTCCTTTTTATTTTAAGTAAAATTTTATTCATTTTGACAGATACTGAAATGTGCACAAATCCTAACTCTATATCTCCGTGGAATTTCATAAAGTGAACACATCCATTATAACCATCACACACAACAAGAAATAGACCAGTGACTCAGCAGCCCTCTTACGCTGCAGGGTAACTTTCTAAATAAAATAAGTGTTCCCTTTTTATTTATGTGCAAATGTTGAATTCTACAGTCTAGCTTATATTGTGACTGGAATGAATTTCCTCAGCCACACGTTCTTCCTGGAGAAGTAGTTCTCAAAGTGTGTTCTTGTGACCAGCAGCATCAGCGTTACAGGGAATCTATCAGAAATGCAAATTCTCAGCCTCACCTCTAATTTACTGAATTCGAAATTCTTGGGGCAGGCTCTGCCATCAGTGTTTTTACAAGCTTTCCATGTGATTCAGACATATGTTCAAGTTTTAGAAATGTTTTCCAAGCTCAGTATCTAATTTTTAGCCTCAAAATTATATAACAGTGTTCTATGTATACTGGAGTATAACCTGTTACATTAGAATGGTGATGTTTAAGTCTAGCCTGACCAGGCAGTGACGCAGTGGATAGAGCATTGGACTGGGACACAGAGGACCCAGGTTCGAAACCCTGAGGTTGCTGGCTTGGGCTCATGTGGCTTGAGTGTGGGGTTGCTGGCTTGAGCATGGGATCATAGACATGACCCCATGGTCACTGGCTTGAGCTCAAGAGTTGCTGGCTTGAACCCTAAGGTCACTGGCTTGAGCCCAAGGTTGCTGGCTTGAGCAAAGGGTCACTTGCTCTGCTATGGCCCCCTAGTCAAGGCATGTATGAGAAAGCAATCAATGAACAACTAAGATGCCACAACAAAGAACTGATGCTTCTCATCTCTCCCTCTTCCTGTCTGTCTGTTCCTATCTGTCCCTCTCTCTGTCTCTCTCACTAAAAAAAGAAAAGAAAAAACAGAAAAAAAGTATGGTGTTGTGAAGGTCTAATTGCTTATCTTTCTCCCCCCTAACTTTGTGGTAACTTAAATATTTGTCAACTTCATTGAAGTATAATTTACATAGCAATTTTTATAGTTTTGTAATTTAATCACTCATTTTTCATGTGCTATTCAATGAGTTTGGACAGATGTTTACAGTTGCTTTCTTCTTTACCCATATTCATGGCAGTCTCCCCGACATGGTTGGTCTCATTATGTCTCTCTTACTAACCTCTGAGCAGAATTCTTGAAGACAGGACTGTTTCCTATTCATCATTATGTTTCTATCTCTCAACCAGAAACAAGTAAGAGACTTCACAAATATTTGCTGAAGAAGTGAGTGAACACAAGTAAGAGACTTCACAAATATTTGCTGAAGAAGTGAGTGAATCAAGCTGGGTAAATTAAAACAAACCCATGGGGAAGACTAACTGAATTGTAGGATGGGGAAATAGGTGGGTCCAAGAACTCTGTGTAAATTTGAGGTTCCAAGTGGAGCTAATTGGGCTAGTGGTAGAATAACATCTGGGTGGCACTAGGCTTTGCTCTCATTACACCTGCGTATGTGTGGCAGACACTCTTACTGCTCTGCCAATTTTCCCTTATCCTACCCTGGAGGTCACCAACGGTCAGTTCTTTGTTTAGGCTGAAACACTTCCTGTGTCTCTCTGCTTCAGGGCACTTTCTGAACATCTGAATGTCTCAGTTCACAAGTGAGTCAGGACAAAAGTGTGGAGAAGTTAAAACTTCAGAAACAATCCTTAACCAGGAGGGACGTTGTTTTGGAGAAATAGCTGATCTTACTCGACTTTCAGTGGGGAGTCTTGGGGTTTTCTCTCTACACACTTGGTCAGCAGTTTTAGGTGGGCTTGAGCCTGGTTTCCCACAGTGGGGTCTCACTCCTTAATGTACTCTTCACTGGCTTTCCTTTTCAGACTCTCCTCTAGGTTTCCTCACTATGCATGCTTCCTGAGATCACCTTCTAAAAAAACTACTTGCACCAAAATCCTTGAGTCTGGGTCTAATTTTGAGGGAATTCAAAATAAGGCAATAAAATTAATAAATTTGACTTTTTCTTTCTTTGTGACCTTGAGTAATTTACTTCCATCTCTAACAACATCTATTTGCTCATGTATAAAATAGGGGTAATAGTACTTCACTTTTTTAGGATTGTCATATGAAAACCGTACTTAGTACTTATATGATAGTTTAGTAAATAATAGTTATTTCTAGATAATATGCACATCTGGCACATTGCTTGCCTACTACAATTTCTAAAAAGTGATGACCGCACAGAGATGAGCATATATCAGTGCAATCTATGAAACATTCGGGGGTGAGATGAATGAAAGGATATCCAAGAGCCAGCTCCTTCACCCTCTCTGATGGATTTCTGAGTTCTGCCATGTCTTAAAACCCCCATTTCCTTTCTGAGAAGATTTAGGGCCCCACATAGAGATAGAAAGGGGCTGCACTATCTCAGGTCTGCTCACCAAGAATTTATTGTCTCAATACTCACTAAGTGACCTCTGTGGGAAGCACTTTCCTAGGTGGTAGAGCAGTAACAGTGGATAACTCAAAGTTTCTGCCTTTAAGGAGCTTATATTCCAGGGGCAAGGATTTGGATCATCAAGAAATACTGAAATCAATAATGACATGGGAACAAAAACAGGGATTAAAAAAACAAAGTGTAGAATAAAGAGGATAGGAAGTGATGGGTGGCCATGAAGGTAACAATTTCTATAAAATAACAGAAAGTCCTTTCTAATAAGAGCTAATAAAGGATTTTTAGCTTAATTGAGAAGTAAATGAAATATGACACTGTGTAAGTTAAAAGTATACACCATGATGATATGATACACTTATATACTGCAAAATGATTACCATAACAAGGTTAAATAACACATCCACTACTGCACATGATTTCCTTTATTGTGTGTGAGAGAACATTTAAGATCACTCTTTTAGCAACTTGCAAGTATATAATACAATATTGTTAACTATAGTCACCATGCTATCAATTAGATCCACAGAACTTATTTGGGAGTTTGTACACGCTGATCAGGATCTCCCCATTCACCACCTGCCTTCTCCCTCAACCCCCGCCACCTCTCGGCCTGGCATCCACCTTCCACTTTCGTTTTATTAGTTCGGCTTCTTTAGATTGTACATATAAGTTAGATTGTATAGTGTTTGTCTTTGCTTGATTTATTTCACTTAGCAAGTTTTATCCATGTTGTTGCACATGACAGAATTTCTTCATTTTTATGACAGAATAATATTCTATTATATATCCACCACATTTTCTTTATTCATTTATCCATCCATGGACACTTGAGTTGTTTTTGTGTCTTGGCTATTGTAAATAACGCTGCAATAAACATGAGAGTATGATTACCTTTTTGAGATACTGATATCACCACTTTTGGATATATACCCAGAAATGAGATTGCCGTATTATATAATAGTTCTGTTTATAATTTTTTGAGAAAACTTCATACTGTTTTTCATAGTGGCTGTACCAATTTGCATTTCCACCAACAGTGCATGAGGGTTCTTTTTATTTTTTACATCCTCTCCAGCATTTATAATCTTGATAAGAGCATTTTTTGAGCAAAGACTTAAAGTGAGTATCACAGGATTTTTCCAAGAAGAAGCAGAAAGACAAAAGGAAGAAATGCAGGCGCACTCTTCCTGTGCTACGGGCATTGCAGTAAGGTCAGTGAGACAAGAATGGAGCAAGAAGAAGAATGAGATGATTACTTTTCCTATCTCTAAGGCAGCAAGGATAAGATTGCATTAGGTTTTGTAGGTCATAGCATGAACTTTGGATTTTACTTAAAAAAGGGAGAGTCTTGAGCAGAGAAGAAATGTGATTTAATTATGGTTTTAGATTTTTAAAATTCTATTTATTGATTTTAGAGATAGGAGAGAGAGAAAGAAAAGGAGGAGGAGCAGGAAGCATCAATTCATAGTAGTTGTTTCCTGTATATGCCTTGATTGGGCAAGCCCAGGGTTTCAAAACCAATATCTCAGCAGTCCAGGTTAAGGCTTTTCTGACTGTGGCACCACAGGTCAGATGATTTAATTATGTTTTAAGGGCTCATTCTGCCTGCTATGTGGAGAACAGGCTGAAGAGGCAAGAATGAAAACTCATAAGGCAGGCAGGAGGCCAAGAGAGAAATGGCTTGGCCCAAGTAGCAATGGAGGAGGGAGAAAGTATTGAATATTCAGAAGGATTTGCCCATGGATTAGATGTGGGCTACAAGAAAAAGTAAAGACTCAAGGATTATTCAATGTTTTTGGATTAAGGAACTGGAAGACTGAAGATATTATTTACTGGTATAGGGAAGGTTGGAGGAGAACTAGGCTTTTAGGTCTAAAGCAAATATTAAATTTGCATGTGAAGTTTGTAATGTCTATAATTCATCTCAGCAAAGAACAAAAGACTATACTGGTTAAGTGCTTGGATTCTAGAGCCTGACTGCCTGGTTCAAACCCCAGCTTTGCCACTCACTCGCTGTGTGACCGAAGTGTATTTACTTTACCTATCTGTCCTAAGTTTCCTTATCTGTGAAATGGGCACAATATTAAATTCTTATAAGGATTTAGTGAATTAATTCATGTATCATTCCTGGTACAGTACATAACACAAAGGAGATACTATGTAATACATCAGACAAAATATGTATTGAATAGACATGTATGAGTTTGGAGTTCAGGATAGAAGTCTGGGCTTCTTCAGTCAAAGCATAAATGCTATTTCAAGTCATATGACTACATGAGGTCATTTAGACAACAAAAGCAGATAGAGAAGGTAACCGGAGACTAAGTCCTATATCACTTCAAGGTTGGTAAGTGAGGAAAAGGTAAAGGAATCAAATCTACAAGTTGTTGATTAATTTTTAATAACTTTACATTTCCCATGTGCTTTCACATTGCTACTTGGAAATTCAGCTGAGTGATTTGCAAAGAGCAGCATTCACTTGAAAATGTGTCTGTGGTGGGGCCTGTAGCATAGCCTATCTTAAAATTACACTTGTTGTTCTGGGAAGGCGCCTGCTGTGTCAGAAACTGCCAGCAATGCATTACACATCTTATTCCCATGAATGAGCAGGGGTAAAGCTTTGAGATATGATCATTTTTTCAAGAAGACCAGGGTAGCTAAAAGGGTGTTAGCCTTCAAAGTATTCCCCTTGGGAGGCAACATATAAACTTAAATACCACTTATTTCAGTGTATTGTTTTTTTTTGTATGCTATTTTGGGGATGGTTATCAAATAACTAAGAATTACAAAAGAAAATCAGTATCTATCTTTTATAAGTAACATCTGTTTTTTTATTGTGGTAATATATAACATAATATGAGTCATTTTAACCGTTTTAAAATGTACAGTTCAGTGGCATTGATTACACTCACAAAGTTGTACAACCATCACCACTATCTAGTTCCAAAATTGTTTTCATCACCTCAAACAAAAACTCTGTAACCATTAAGCAATAACTCATATTTTCCTCTCATCAGCTCCTAGTAACCTACAATCTACTTTTTTATTTCCCTATGCATTTGTCTATTCTAGATATTTTATACAACTAGTAAATATAATATTTGTTTTTTTTAAAATCTGGCTTATTTTACTTATCATATTATTTCTAAGGTTCATCTGTGTTGTAGAAAGTATCAGAACTACATTGCTTATAGCTTAATGATATTCCATGGGGTATATGTACCATACTTTGTCTATTCATCTCTGATTCCCTGTTTTAAGCTATTTTTTTAGGTATATACCTAAAAGTAGAATTGTTAGGTCATACAGTACTTCTATATTTAGTTTTTCTGAATAAAAGCAAGCTGCTTTCCATAGAAGCTGCACCACTTTCATTTTCATTGCGTGAGGTTCTAATTCCTCCATATTCTCACCAACATTTGTTATTTTTCTTTTTTCCCCCTTCTGACAAGTGTCATCTCATTGAGTTTTAAGTTATATATTATTGTGGTTTTGATGTGCATATTTTTAGTAACTGATATTGAGCATTTTTCATGTGCTTATTGGCCATTTGCATAAATTCTTTGGAGAAATGTCTATTTAAATTTGTTGCCCATTTTTCATTTGGGCTGCTTGTTTTTGTTAAGTTGTAGGAGTTTTTTAATCTATTCTTGAAATTTATACATTATGAAACATGGTTTCCAAATATTTTTATTTTTTCTATAGGTTGCCTTTTTACTTTCTTATTAATATACTTTAGTGCACAGAAGTTTTAATTTTCATAAAGTTTAACTTATCTATTTCTTGTTGTTTGTGTTTTTGATGTTATATCTAAGAATTTATTGTCAAATCCAAAGTTATAAACATTTTCAGTCCTATGTTTTCTTTTAAGTATTTTATGGTTTTTCCTCTTATATTTAGGTCATTAAACCACTTTGAGTTAATTCTTTAATATAGTGTGAAGCAGGGATCAAACTGCATCCTTTCTCAGTGCAAATCCAGCTGCCTTAGCACCATTTGTTAAGAGAGACTGTTCTTTTTCCAAATAGACTTTGTGCCCTTGTCAAAAATCAACTGGCTATGAGAGTGACATCACAGCAATGGCACAGTGACTTAACTAGTGAATTCTACCAAAATTCAAATAAGATTTGGCACCTCTTCCTCTCAAAGTCTTCTACAAAATTGAAGAAGAGGCAATACTCTTCAACACATTTTATGAGGACAACAAAACTTTGATACCAAATCCTGGCAAGAACAACACACAAAAAAGGAAACTACAGACCAATATCTCTAATGAACACAGATAAAAAAAATCCTAAACAAAATATTAGCAAGTTGAATACAAAAATACAGTAAAAAAATAATGTGACCTGACCTGTGGTTGCCCAGTGGATAAAGTATAGACATGGAAAGCTGAGGTTGCTGGTTCAAAACCTTGGGCTTGCCCAGTCAAGGCACATATGAGAAGCAACTACTATTAGTTCATGCTTCCCAATTCCTGCCCTTTGGCTCTAAAAAAATTAATAAAAAAATAATGCATCATTATAAAGTGAATTTATTTCAGGAGCACAAGGATGATTTAACATGTGCAAATCAATGAATGTAATACGCCACACTAACAAAACAAAGGGAAAATCATATGATCATATGATCCTGATCAATAGATGCAGAAAAGGCATGCAATAAGATACAACATCTATTTATGATTAAAACACTCAATAAAATGGGTATAGAAGAAAAGTATCTCAACATAATAAAGGTCATGTATCATAAACCCTCAGCCAAATTATACTCAATGGTAAAAACTGAAAGCTCTTCCTCCATATCAGGAACAAGACAAGGATGTCCACTCTCACCACTCTTATTCAACATAATTCTGGAAGTCTTAGCCAGAGTTATCAGGCAAGACAAAGAAATAGAAGGTATTCACATTGGGAAAGAAGTAGTAAAGATATCACTAAAGTAATAAAGCAGATGATATGATTCTTTATATAGAAAACTCCAAAAACTTCACAGAAAAACCATTAGAAACAATAAACAAATACAATAAAGTTGCAGAATACAAAATCAAAATACAAAAGTATATTGCTTTCCTATACAACAATGAAACCTCAGAAAATAAATTGAATAAAACAATTCCATTAACAATGGCAACAATAACAAAAACAAAATACCTAGGAATAAATTTAACTAAGAATGTGATGGACCTATATACTGAACAACAAAGCATTATTAAAAGAAATTGGAAAAGACAATGCAGTAGAAAGAAATTTTGTGTTCATGGGCTAAAAGAATCAACAGAATTTTAATGGCCATATTACCCAAAGCAATATAAAAATTTAATGAAATTTCCATTAAAATTTCAATGTCATTTTTTTAAAGAAATAGAATAATAAAAAATCACCAACTTTGTATGAAATGATAAAAGATCCTGAATAGCCAAAGCAATTCTGGGAAAAAAGAATGAACCTAGAGGTATCTCACTACTTGACTTTAAATTATAATCAAGCCATCATAATCAAAACAGCATGATATTGGCAGAAAAACAAACATACAAACCAATGGAACAGAATTGAGAGCCAAGAAAAATAATCACATGTATATGGGCAAGTAATTTTTGACAAAGGAGCCAAAAACACAAATGGAGAAAAGAAAGTGTTTTTAATAAATGGTGCTGGGAAAATTGGAAAGCTACATATAAAAGAATGATACTTGACTACAGTTTGTCCCCATGCACAAAAATTAATTCAAAATGGATCAAAGGAATAAATATAAGATCTGAAACAGTCAATTACATAGAAGAAAACATAGGTACTAAACTTATGGACCTTGACCATAGAGAACAACTTACAAATTTGACCCCAAAGGCAAGGGAAATAAAGGCAGCAATAGATGAATGGGACTATATCAAACTAAAAAGCTTCTGCACAGAAAAAGAAACTGATAAAAACAAAAAAAAGTCAGACAATTAAATGGAAGTTGATATCCACAAATAATAGCTTTGAGAAGGGGTTAATATCCAAAATATATAAAGAACTCACAAAGCTCAACAACAAACAGCAAACAATCCAATTAAAAATTGGAGGACCTGAATAGACACTTCTATCAGAAAGATATGCGAACTGCAAACAAATATATGAAAAGATGCTCATCTTTGCCAGTTATTAGAGATATGCCAATAAAAATTATAATAAGATATCACCTCACACCTCTTATATTGGCTATTATAAACAAAACAGGTAATAACAAGTGTTAGAGAGTCTGTGGAGAAAAAGGAACCCTCATTCATTGCTGGTGGGAATGTAAATGGGTACAGCTCCTATGGAAGACAATATAATTATTCCTTAAAAAATTAAGAATAGAGCTACCATGTTACCTAGAAATCTCTCTCATGGGTACCTACCTAAGAAAATTGAAAACATTTGTACACAGACATATGCACCTTCATGTTCATCGCAGCATTATTCATGGTGGTCAAGATATGGAATAACCAAAGTGTCCCTCGATAGAGGATTGGATAAAGAAGATGTGGTACATATATACAATAGAGTACTTACCCAGCCATAAGATATGATGATATATTGCCATTTACTACAACATGGATAGACTTTGAGAATATTATGCTAAGTAATAATAGGTAAATCAGAAAAAGCTAAGAACTATATGATTTCACACATAAGTGGGTTGTTAAACTGAGACTCATGAACATAGACAAAAGTGAAGTAGTTCCCAGAGGGTGTGGGGTATGGGAGAGGGGAGTATAAAGGACCAAATATATGGTTACAGGAAATAATCTGACTTTGGGTGATGGGCACACAATGCAATAAACAGTTCAAGTGCTCTAGAAATGTTTACTGAAAACCTGTGTCCTTATGCTTTAATGTCACTCTATGAAATTTAATTAATAAATAAAAATATATAATTCAAAAAAAGTCAAGTTATAAATGTATAGGTTTATTTTTGGATTCTCAATTATATTTTTAAAATTATTTTTATTTATTCATTTTGGAGAGGAGAGAGAGAGAGAGAGAAGGGGGTTGGAGCAAGAAGCACCAACTCCCATATGTGCCTCTACCAGGCAAGCCCAGGGTCTTGAACCAGCAACCTCAGTGTTCCAGGTTGATGCTTTACCCACTGCACCACCACAGGTCAGGATCAATTCTATTCTAATAGTATATTTATCTATTTTTATATGTTTACTACACCGTTTTAAATCTTGTAGCTTTGTAGTAAGTTTTAAAATGAGAAAGTGTTTGTTCATGAACTTTATTATTTCTTGATTTTTTTTTTACTATTTAGAGTCTCTTGCAATTCCGTGGGATTTGATGATCAGATTTTTCGGTTCTGCCAAAAGGTATTGGAAGTTTTGTAAGAATTACATTGAATATGTGGGTTTTCCTGGGTTGTATTGATATCTTAATATTAAATCATCATATTCATGATCATATATGAGATTTCTTTTCATTTACTTATGTCATTTTTAACTCCTTTCAGCAATGTTCTGTGATTTTCAGTGTATAAGTCTTTCACCTTCTTGGTTAAATTTACTCCTAGTTATTTTATTCTTTTAGATTCTTTAGTGAATAGTACTTTTTCCTTAGATTCCTTTCAGAATGTTCATTGACAATGTATAGAAATGACTGACTTTTGAGTGTCAATCTAGTATCTGGTAACTTTGCTGAATTTATTAACTATATAATTTTCTTGTATATTTGTTTGTATTTTTTAGAATATATCATCTGTGAGTGGAAATAGTTTTATTTCTTTCTTTATAATTTGGATGATTTTTATTTTTTTCTCCTATAATTTGTACGAAACATTTAAATAAAATGATTTTCATTTTTTCCCAAAGTCTTCTAAAAATAGAGAAGGTACTTTCTTACTCATTCTATAAAGCCAGCATTACTTTTGGTACAATGTTGAGTAACAGTGGTGACAGCATGTATCCTAGTCTTATTCCTGATATTAGTGGGAAAGTATTCAATTGGTCATTCTTATTTAGTATCATATTAGCTGTGGATTTTTCAGAAGTGTTCTTTATCATGTTGAGGAAGTTCCCTTCTATTCCTAATTTTCTGAGTTATCTTTTTATCATAGAAATGTGTTGACTTTTGCTAATTTTTTTAATGCATCAGTCGAGATAATCTTGTAATTTTTTTTTGGTTCTACTAATATAAGCCAGTTGAGTTTCTTATATTGAACCACATTTGTGTTTCTGTGATAAATCCCACTTGGTTCTGATGACTATGGCTTTAATATGTTGTTGGGTTCAGTTTGCTAGTATTTTGTTGAGGATTTTTGCACATACTTTATATTTATAAGAGATAGTTGTCTTAGGTTTCTTTTCTTGTTATGTCTTTTTCTGGCTTTGGTATCAAAATAATGTTGGCTTTATAGAATAAGTAAGAAGTATTTCCCTCCTCTTCTATTTTTTGGAAGAGTGTGAAAAAAATTAGTAATAATTTTTATATAAATTTTGGTAGAATTCACCGGGAAGCCATCTGATCCTAAATGTTTTTTGTTGAGAAGTTTCAGATTATTGATTTGAAATTTAAATTCTATTGTGGGCATTTGTGTGGCCTGGAGCTGGGTCCTCGCACCTTAGTCTTTATTCCACAATTCTGCCTACCAGTAGTACTTAATCTTGGTTGTACATTACAGTCACGAGGGAGTTTTAAAAATTCTAATTGCTGGGCTTTTAAAATGAATACCAGACCAATAAAATTAGAATATCCAGGAGTAGGCAGATACATTAGTATATTTGAAAATTCACCGGGTGATTTCAATGTACAGCCAAGGTTGGAATTATTGCAAGGAAGAAAGAGAAAGCCATTGAAACAAAGTCTATTTTTATATGACTGCAGTTATAATTTTTTTGTACTATGTAGAACATCCAGAGATGGTAGAAAACTAGATAGCTCGATTAATACAATTCCCTTTGCTTTGCTGTCATTTTACAAACAACAGGGTTAGAACATAAAGTAAGCTTTTTTAGGTCATGAAAACGTTAGCAGGTTTTATTTTTAAAAAATAAAACAGCCCATATCTTTGGAGCCAAGCAATTTGCTCATTTGTAATTTGACTCCTGAGGAGAATATTTTTCAGACAGAATTATGCCAGAGGTCAAAAGAAAGAGAAAAATAAAAAATTATCCCTTTCCTTATTTTTGGAAAGTTAAATGATTAGAAAAAGAATCCATGGGGACTATCTCATTCCTCCTTTTATGTGTACCCTCTATACCATAGGAAAGGACACAAGGAATTAAGAGGCTCTCCACAGAATCATTAACAGAGGACACCTTTTGTCTGATTATGATTTGAGGAGATCAAAATGTTGCTTCCTCTGAAAATCAGAATTGTAAAGCAGCTCCCTGCACCCACTTCAGGGAGCTCTTGTTTTTATTGGGTCTAATTCAGTTGGATGAATGTAATGGATTTAGATAGTAAAAAAGCAAATGAAAAAACAAGACATTATAGAAACTACCAAGGTATAAGCTAGTAATGGACATATTTTAGAGAGAAAAGTTCAAAATTGGTGCAGTAAAGATATGATGAGGACTGGTAGTAGATTAAAAATAAAAAAAGATACTGATTTCCAAAGGAAAGAGACTTGAGGCCATTCTAATTTTTAAGGTTTCTGATGTTTTGCTTTAAATGAACAAATTTAATACCTGCAAAGTAATCCTCATAAGGAAATCTCATTTCATTGTTTTAGTACATACTGAGAACTAGTAGAGAAAGGAATCCTGGGAGAGAACTTTTTGTTCCAACCCAGTGAAGTCAACTGGCCAGCAAATACTCCTCAGCTCTTTCTGACCACAGGGAGACCAAGGCATGACCGTAGTGGAAAGTGCATCATGAACCAAAGTGCTGATGAAGGGTGAGGCTGGGGCAGATTTTGCCAGCTGTAATTTCTACTTTCATGTGGAAACTACCCATGGAAGTTAGTACATTTCTCCACTATCTTCCCATTTCATGCTTTTACAATTTACATTGTAAAAACTGAAATAAAATTGGCATTCTTTCAAGTACTTTGTAGATGTTCTATTACTTAAGCTGTTTTGCACAATAATCATTGAAGCATGTCCTCAGAAACCTATAACGACTACATTTTGAACAAAGATCCTTCATATCTACAGGCATACCTAGACCATTAGGTTTTGGCTGCGAGAAGTGAGAATATCTTTAACCAAGATCAAAATGGCAAATAATATCAGAAAGGAAGGAAGGGAGAAACTAAGAGAAAGGGGAAGAAAAGAAGAATAGAAGTAATGATTGGGAATTTTTATATTTGAGGTGTGGTGCATGTGCTTATGTATTTACTGTATTATCAAATAAATACATGGAGGTTCAGATGGGTTAGGGAGACTTGCCTAAACCTGCTCTGCTAGACAGTGAGGGAGCTGCAATTAAACCCTGCTCGCTCCCTTGGTTCCCAGATTTCTTGGCTTTTGCACAATGCCACTCTGCCATCCCACAAGACAAAAATCCTACAAAATAAATAAGACAAATATGCAAACCAAAACAACAACAACAATGAAGTACAAGAAGATTATAAACTCTTCATTTTACTCATTTTGTAGATTGGCTATGATTTCTGACACTCACCATATATCGTCAAAATACAGTGATAGATGTGTCCATCCACTTCTTCTGCTACCAGAGTCTGCAATGTGGACACGGGTTCTCTGCACACAGAGCCCTCCACTGCTGTTGATGCACTTTGGCTCCCTCATCTCCCTGAGCTAGAACTCCTCCTTTGCCATATTGCAGGACCTGTCTAGATGCTGCTGAACTCTTCACAATTTCTTCAATGCCCAGAGCTTGGAGGGGCTCAGTGCACAGCTAAGTTCAGAATTTTAGGGTGCTGAATCTGAGTATTCATAAAAGCAAGGCATTCAAGGAGGGAGATTTAGCCTTAAGCATTACAGCTACTCAAATAAAACAGCTTTGATCTATTTAAATATCAAAAATTTTAGAGTTGTCTTTGGATTTAGAGTTGCTATGAAAACTATTTTATAATTAATATAATGTTATATATGACCGTTTACTAAAGACATCTAAAGCTTTTGTATGTACATAACTCATATTCTCTTCATAATAACTCAATGGTGACATCTTACCTCCAATTTTAGATGAAGAAATGAATTCTCAGAGAGGTTATACAACTTGCCCAAATTTATAGTTAGTAAGTTGTAGAATGAAAATTTTACTCCATGTCTGTGTGTTTCCAAGATTATTGTTATAGAACTGCACCTGTAAAAATGGGTAAACTCATTGTGTGTGGGCTAAGCAGGTAAACTAATAATTACTTAATTAAAAATTTTATATTTATATTTTACTCAATACAAATGAGATTATGGTGCTATACAGTTATTTTTAAACGTATCTTGAAGATCTTTCCATAGCAGCACATACCATTTGACCTCATGTTTTAATGACTGTATAGTTTTTCACTATATGAATATATTTAAGGATCTCATATTGATGGATTGATGGGTATTTAGTTGTTTCCAGTTTTTTCTTATTACAAGCAATGTTGCAGAGAACCTTCTTGCACATAATTTTGGCAGGCTATCTTCTATGAAGAAATGGCTATTTAAACCCTTTGCCCATTTCATTGTTGGGTTATTTGTCTTTTAATTGTCAATTTGTAAGAGTTTATTTTTTACATATTGTAGATAATGTACCATTATCAAATATATGATTTAAAAATATTTTCTTCCATTCTGATGACTCTATTTTTACTTTCTTGAGAGTATCCTTTGAAGCACAATAGTTTTCAATTTTGATGAAGTTTAACTTATTTATTTGATTGTTTTGTTTTGTTTTTGGTGGCTTATGCTTTAGGTGTAATAGCTTAGAAACTGTTGCTTAAACTAGGACCATAAAAATTTATACCTATATTCTAAGAGTTTATAGTTTTTGCTCTTACATTTAGATATTTTATTCATTTTGAGTTAATTTTTAAAAATATGTGTGAGGGGTGCAACTTCAGTCTTTTGCCTATGAATATCCATTTATCCTAGCACGACTTATTGAAAAGATTATTCATGACCCATTGAATTACCTTGGCACTATTGTTGAAAATCAATTGTCTCTACATTTATGAGTTTATTTCTGCACTCAATTCTATTCCATTGATCTAGATGTTTATGCTTATGCTGTGTTACACAGTTTTGATTATTGTAGCTATGAGATAAGTTTGAGATTGAGAAATCTGTCATCTAATTTTGTTCTTTTTCAAAGTATTTTGGCTAGTTAGGTCTCTTGTACTATCATACAAATTTTAGAATCAAATTTCCTACAATTTTTGCAAATAAGTCTGCTAGGATTTTGATAAGTATTCTTTTGAATCAATACTATATATTAATTTAGAAAATATTACCATTTTAACAATATTGTCTTTCAATTCATGAACATATCTCCAATTATTTAAGTCTTTAGTGTATACTTTAATAATTTGTAGTTGTCAGTATACCACTCTTGGACTTCTTTTATTATACTTATTTTTAATCCTTTGAGTAGTATGAATGTTCATGTATGTCCTCATGCCTCCTGATCATCCAGAGTATGATCATACATGTATGTCTTTAAACTTTGAGCAGGAGAATATATAAAAGGGTGAATGCATTTCAAGACATAATACAATCATGGTAGCTCAAAGATGACATGACAAAAGAGAAGTCAACGTGCTAACTTCAATTCATGAGGACTTGATGATTGAAACTGGAAAAAGTGATTGCACTATTGGGCAAAGCATTACCAAGCCACTAAGTGTGGTTAGTTATAATAAGAATATGGGTTTGATTGACAACGCTGATATGCAAATAAGTTTCACAAGAAATGTAAGAAAAACCCTGAAATGGTATGTAAAACTTTTTTTTATAAATTGACATTGCTGTTTTGAACTCATACATTGTGTATCGGATGAAGACTGGAATAAGACCATAGCTATATGACTTCAGACTGAAGCTCATTAATCAGCTTTTGGAGAAGTTTGTGAAAGAGAGGAAATCACCCAGAGGAAGCTTACCATTGTCAGTAGGAGACAGCCCTCATCTTTCAGGGCATCACTTCCCAAAGCCAGTTTCTGCAACATCCTCAAAGGATAAGCCACAATGGAAATGCTTCATATGTCAGCATACTAACAGAAAGGAGCATAAACGGAGGGACACAAGGGTGTGTGCATTGAATGTAACTAAACACTTTGCCTGCATCCATGTTTTGAGGAATACCACAGTTTGAAAAATTTTTAAACATAAGGAATAAATAAAAATACCTATACATTGTCCTAAGAATATCATCATATGCGAGTACATATTTGAGATTCTGCTAATAATGATACTTCTTTATTTACAGATGGGAGGTAAGTGAGAATTGTGTGAGATAACAAAATTTTTTATTTTAAAAATGCGTAAGGCAACATTAAAAAAGGCAAATATATGTTCTTCTTGTTTCCATAAGTTGGTTATCAAACAAACATGATTTTAAGTTAATAAAACTGTTACTGGAACTAAGTTCATTTTTTTGAAAAATAATTCATGCCCAGGGGTCAGCAAACATGAAAAAAACTCACTACTCAAAGGGTTAAATATTTTATTTTGTTTGATGCTACTGTAAATAGAATTATTTTCTTGATTTTATTTTTAGGTTGTTTATTGTTAACTATAAAATACACCTGACTTTTTGGTATTGATCTCATAACCTACAGCTTTACTGAACTTGATTATACAGCTCTAACACACACACACACACACACACACACAAGTGTGTGTGTGTGTGTGTGTGTGTGTGTGTGTGTGTAGATTACTTAGGATATTTTGCAACCAAGATAATTTTAAATAAAGCTAGTTCTACATCCTCTTTTCCGTTCTGGATGTCTTTTTAATTGTGATAAAAGACATATAGTCTCAATAGAAATACATAGTAGTGTTGTTTACTATAAACACAATGTTGTACAGTAGATCTTTTTCTCTTTTTATTTTGCACTCCTGAAACTTTATACTTATTGAACAGAAACTTTCCATTTCTCCCTCCCCTCAGCCACTGGCAACCATGATTCTACTCTCTGCTCCTATGAGTTTGACTATTTTATATAGCACATATAAGTGGTTTCATACAGTGTTTGCCTTTCTGTGACTAGCTCATTTTACTTAGCATAACGTCTTCAAGGTTTATCCATGTTGTTACATATGGCAACATTTTCTTTTCTTCTAAAATTGAATTATATTCCATTGTATGCATATACCACATTTTCTTGATCCACTCACTAACTGATGGATATTTAGGTTTTAATCTCCTGGCTATTGTGAACAATGCTACAGTGAACAATAAATGCTTGGGTAAAGAAGAGGTGGTACATATATATAAAATGGAATATTGGTTGGCCATAAAATAAAATGAAATCTTTGCATTTGTGACAGCATAAATGGGCCTAGAGGGCATTATGCTAAGTGAAATCTAAAGAGCAAAATATATAAACACAACAGAAACAGACTCATAGATAATGATTGCCATGGGGACTTGGGGGTTGAGAAATTGGGTAAAAAAGGTGAAAGGATTAAAAAATTTAAATTGGTAGCCAGAAAATAGTCTTGGGGATGTAAGGTATAGCATATGTAATATAGTCAATAATATTGTAATAAATATGTACAGTGCCAGGTGGGTACTTAAAATATCAGGGAGACCATTTTGTAAAGTATATAATTCTAACCACTATGCTGTACACCTTAAAATAATACAAAATAATATTGAATGTAAACTGTAATTTAAAAATAAAATAAATTAAATGAAAAAATAAAATACAACTGCATAAAGTAGAAATTATAAGACTGTGTTGATAGGATGTATAAAGATATAAATTGCTTTGGGTGGAGAACACACAATATGCTATAGAGATGATGTATTCTATAATTGTACACCTAAAAACTATATAATTTTTTCAACTAATGTTACCCCAATAAATTCAATAAATATTTTTAAAAAGATGTAAGTTATATGACAATAAAAGTACAAGGGAGGGAGAAGGAAAGAAAACTAACTATACAGAAAAAAATTTTTGAGTACTATTAAAATTATTTAATATTAATCCAAACTTGATTACTATATAAAGATGTTAATGGTAATGTTAGTGGCAACTACTGAGAAATTAATTTAAAAATATAGTAAAATAAATAACAAGAGTATTAAGAGTACACTAGACATATCTATTTTATATTTAAAAGACAGTAATAGAGGGATAAGAGGATTGAAAAAGAAACAAATTGTAAAGTGGCAGACATAAATCCTACCTTATTAGAAATTACAATAAATGTAAATGGATTAAAATCTCCAATTTAAAAAAAGATATTGGCAAAATAGAATGAGAAGCATGACCAAATTATATGCTGTCTACAAAAGCACACTTAGATTCAGAAGCAAGATTAGGTTGAGAGGAAATGCATGGGAAAAGATTTACAAAATAAATACAAATAGTAATTAAAAGAGAATTGCACTAATAGCAGATAAAGCAATACTAATATCAAACAAAACAGACTGCTTGGTAATGATTTCTTGGATATGACACCAAAACCACAAGCAACAACAACAACAAATAAGTGGAACTACATCAAACTAAAAAGCTTCTGTACATCAAAGGAAACAATCAACAAAGGGAACCTATGGAATGGGAAAAACTGTTGGGAGAAAATATTGCAAACTGTGTATCTGATAAGGACTTAATAAACAAAATATATAAAAAAAACTTCTGCAACTCAATAGCAGAAAGAAAACTCAATTAAAATGGGCAGAAGACTTGAATAAACATTTCTCCAAAGACAGCATACAAATGGCAAACAGATACATGAAAAGATAATTAATATCAGTAATTATCAGGGAAACTAGATATCATTTCACACTTGTTAATATAAACATTATCCCAAGCTACCCTTTTTCCTACCCACAAAAAAGAAGAAAACTTAAAATGAATATTTGGTAGAATGTGAATAAATTAGAAACTATATGTATTGCTGGTGGGAATATAATGGTGCAATTGTTTATTGGGGAGGACCTAAAAGAGTTTCTCTTTCACTGCTCACAGTTATACAGAGCTGGGCTAGGTTTACTCATAATCACAGAAATGCTCTTGATCTTATATACTTGAGGAGCATTAATAGGTTCGGCTACCTCCAAACCTCTTTCTTACCAGCTTGGCACCATTAGACTTTATATCATTACAGCCCATTACTAACAATAAGAGCTCAAATATCTGGGCACTGACTAGAGGCTATAGTTGAAAGTTCACAGTATCACAAAGTATTCATTAAAACACTTATTTGCTATTAGATAAACTGCTTGACTGACACTTTGGTCCCTGAGATGATAAGACAGCAAATAAATATCAGAATGCAGGAGGGAATCACACATAGCAGGTCTAAGTCTGCATACCCCAGGGTGTTAAGGCAAAAGTAGCAAAGTCAGGTGGAAAAACAGTAGATGACTCTTGTAATTTAAAACCTAACCTCAAATTTATTCCAAGTGACTTTGTGATACTAATTAAATTGCACATATTTTTTAGTCTCACAGTCTTTATTGGTAAAAATGCATAAATAATCATGTAGGGCTGTTGTGAGGATGAAATAAATATATATGATGTTGCCTAGTATATTACCTGGCAAAGAGGAAATGACAGCAATTAATGTTAGTTGGATCTGGAGGTCCAAATCTGATAAGTAAATACACCATAGCAGGTAGAGTGAGGACAGGGAAGTCTCTGTGATTGAGGGAAGGCTGTGAGGCTGTGTCATTACTTTTTTTTTTTTCGAATGTATGCTCCCAAATGGCCAGAACCACAGCATCTAATTTATTGCTGAATCACAGTGCTAATGTGGGAAGGAACTGATACACAAATAGGTGTCGTATAAAATATTTGGATTCTATAAAATATTTTTTGTTCCTTATACTTCCAAGACAGAGATTCCACCATCTCCTTCAGTAATCATTTAGGCATTCAACTACTCTGTTAGGGATGACTTCCCAACAGCTTTCCTAACTGCCTCGGCTTGCAGCAAGGAACCATTTCATTTTAGCCAATTCTCAGTGCAGCACTTCTGTGGAGATTTTACTAGAAAGGTGTGCTTCTGGCTTAGCTGTTGTTAATGTTGAGCTCCTTTAATAATTAATATCAGATCTCACTCTAACCAAGCTGACAGTCTCTTCTCCTCTCTTCTCGCTTTTTAATTGGCACCTAGTGAGCTGCAAACTGCACAGTGCAAATGAGTTAAATACCAGGCTTTGGCTGACATTTTCTTGTTGATAATATTCAGCAACTCAGCCTTAGGAAGGTTCTGGGAAGAAATGCAAACACAGTGTTGATCGAAGGGACAAAAATATTCTCATAATTCCCCACTCCTCCACCAACATGTTTGTAGTTACACATTCAAAGGGTAGGAGACAATGATCCCCAAGTGAAAAGATAGAGGTTTATTACTGCCATTGTCCACAGTCCAGACTGCACATTCATAAGGCAGGCCTGGCATACTGGTGCTTCTCCAACAATGATAAAAATCAGCTAACCAAGGGTCAGCCAAATGCTAATTTAATATTAATCTGAGTCCCAGGGCTAGTCATGCCACCTCCTAGAAGCAGATGAAGACTGAATGCATTGTGGTAAACTGTGACAATCCTGTCAACAACTAAATGACATAGACATAGCCAAGAAGAATGGAGTGTTTGAATCAGAGAAAAAAAGTTTCAGAAGCAGGAATTTCTCGTGTGTGCATGTGAGTGTACCCATTACACCTAAATTGTATTCTGTGTGTGCTGAGACAACAGAGTGGCTGTTAAGAAAAAGATGGCAACATTTCAAAGTCAAGAAGATGCTAAAAGAATTTTTTAAAAATCAGTTTAAATGTAATCTCACCTTTCATTTTTAAACATTGTAATTTTAGGTGATTGTCCAAGTAAAGATAAATTTCCAAAGTGGAAAGCTGTAGGTTTTCATGCAGTTCACTAGCCACAGAGGCTAATGATTCATGTTTAACACAGGGACTGTCACACAGAAAGTATCTATGGAAAATATATTTTTGAGCAATTAATTTGTATATCACACAAAATAGAAATTATTTCTGTGAAGACTGCCTAGCAAATGTTGAAAGAAATATGCTCCCACTGATTCCCTCAGAATAAAGAAATTGAATAAAATTTTTACCTGAATTAAATGTGAAAGGGAAAATCAGCTGTCATGTAGAAGAAGTTTTACAAGTAGAAAAACATCTATCTTTTGTGCATTAGAAATAATCGACTTTCATATTTCTATACTCATAGCATATATATTTTTTTCTCAGAAGTTGGTTTTAACAGCTGCATCAGTAAATTTTGCTGTGACACTATATGACTCTATGTGAACAAGGCCCACCAGGGGTGAGGATGACTGAGACGCAGAGACCCGACCCCGGAGACCAGGTTCAGTGATGCAGATCCACTTTATTCAGGAAGTAAGCTAGCTTATATACACAGGTTCAGCCTATAGGGTGTTACAGCAGGTTCTTCAAAGCCAATGGCTGAAAAGGTCAAGGAGCTGCCTGGTTGGCGCTGAGTCACTTCCTTACAGCGGGCGAGCTCCCTCCTGGGTGTGCCTAGGAGGGTTTCTTGCGCTGGAGTGTTCTCACAGCATCGCATCAGCCACAGCTGTTAGGAATGTGCTCTGCACTCTACCTACAACTCTAAAACCTCAGTGGCTTTCAGTTATAAGCATTCTTTTCTTGCATGTTACGTTTTGGTGCCCATGGGTCCCTGCGTCTTCTTGTTCTGGGGATTGTGGTAGAAGGAGTAGCCTCTAGTGCAGTGGTTCTTAACCTGGGTTCTATCGAACCCTAGGGGTTCGATGAGTACGTCTCAGGAGTTCGGAGAAGCCTCTGCTGCGGAGGCCAGAATAAAGTAATACCGTAATTTGTTGTGAGTTCATGCACTTTGTTGGTTTTGTTCTTTGAGCAAGGTGATGTTCATGCATGGCTCATTTTGTGCACCAGTAAAACAACATATACCTATGTCTTGAATTTGGAAAAAAAAATCATATTTTATTTATCACTAAAGAAGTGTTCGGTGAATGCGCATATGAAACTGGTGGGTTCGGTACCTCAAAAAAGGTTAATAACCACTGCTCTTGTGTAACGAAGGGAAATAGCTAGAAAGCTGGGGAGAACTTCTGGTGTTTCTCAAATTTTCTGCTCAGAAATGGTGTATGTCATATTCACTCCCATTTTTTGGTCAAAGTATGTCATGTGGCTAGGACTAAAGTCAATGAAGAGGCAATACATTCTGCTCCCATTCAGCTATGGGGAGTCCCAGCTCCAGAGTCAAGGGTTAGGACCACCAGATAAAGTGCCAAACTTTCAGTTAAGTTTGAGTTTTGGTAAAAAACAAGTTTTTGGTATAAGTATGTCCCAAATATTGCACAAGCAATATTATATTGTAATATCATTTGTTGAAATATAGGTAGTTAACATACCTAGCAAGGAAGAGTAATCCTACAGAGAAGGGGATACTGAGTCATTGGGAACAATAATATAGTCTACCATTGAACCTCTGTATTGTGATACATTTTAATTAATTGATAATTAATCATAGCTCAGGGTGTCAGCTTGCTATGCTCTGCTCCATGAACTTTTCTCTATACTAATCTAATTTAATGCCACCTGGTTTCCTATTAATGACAAAATTACAATGATCTTCAGGCCTCTATCCAAGAATTTAGCTCCCCTAGAACTGTTTATACTCATTCTCTCCCAAGTCAACAAACAAATTTGTCACATGTAAAAAGGCAGCACCCACCATATTCTTTCCTCCCCTCATTAACTCCCACTTACTGACCCCCTGCTACTTGAATGAGTTTCAGCACCACTTCTCTGCCAGTGCCTACCCTGAGGATACAGTGTACAAGAGGGCTGGCTCTCAGTTTCCCCCAAAGCCTTTGTACCTTGGAGCAGCAGACTGGAGTTGGGCTTCAGAGAACAATGGGAGAACTATCTTCTCCTGGCTCTGTGACACAGGAAGCTGGCCCAGGGCCAGCTCTGAATATGCTCTGGGTTTCACAGAGTCTTTCATGAGAACTTATTTACCAGTGTCTGCCTTTGCTCTACTAACTGTAGTGTTTCCAACTCAGTCCTGAGAACTTTGGGCTCACCCGTCTGCACTGGAGCCTGTGGATATTTTGCATGGGCCACACTCAGGGTGTCCTTGCTCTGTCCATGTCTTCTGTACCCTAGGAAACACACTCTCTGCTTCCTCTTTTTTGTACACCTTCTGTCTGTGTTTGTCTTTCCCATGCTTTTCTTGGCTTCCAGGAGGTCAAAGATATTGATTCCTTTGCCTGGCAGGTTTTATTCCACTCCCCACATTGTAGTGAACCTCATGGCTGATTTCCCAGTATCAATTCTACTAGCTCCTCAGTGAAGAGCAGTAATGTGGTGGGAAATTGAACTAAGGGTAATCCAATCTATGCTGCCTGTGGCAGGTTTTATGACGCCGTTCTGGGCAATGTGATACAGGAGACTTTTGCTAGAAGCTGCTGGAAAAGGTCTTTCTTGGTCTTAAGGGAGAATGACGGGAAGTTCTCTCTCCAGTTTGAACAAGGAGGCACATAGTGGTAAATGGTATCATCATACAGCCAAGAGGGGAGTCAGAGAGAGGAAGAAGTCAACACTGTGGATAATGGAGCAGGGGAAAAACAAATCCTGTGTGTTCCATGACATCACTTAATCTGTGGCTCAATCAATTTTGAAGCCCACTCTACCTCCAGATGCCTGATCGTCATCTAACAACTGTGCTTGCAGTTCAAATCATTTTTGTTTCTTCATGCCTTGAAACTGAAGGCACCCTGACTAATACATTTCTACCTCTACCTTATCTCTTGTCAACTCCTGCATATATGTCATGGTTGAGTTTAAGTATAATTTTTTAAGATTGCTTGAATCTGGGGCAGAACCCTGTATCTCTGCTCTCAAGGACTTTGAGATCTGTGCCTTGCTTATAATGGTCTGTGTCACCTGCTAGAATGTAATCATAAAAGGGCAGGAACTATAATATTTCTGTCTTGTCTGCTAGCGTATCCCTGCAGACTGCCAGCCAGAGAGTAGACACTTATTAAAGGCTTGCTGCAAAATGGGGCCCCAGGGCTTGCTCTTTGCTGTGCTTGTCTTATCACATTTAGCCATTTAGGCTCAGTGTGCCTTCCCTGTGAGGTTTCTGGCTTCAGTTGGTGATGACTGTGCTGCTTGCTCTTTATTAAGTCCAATATGGTTTCTGGCTCCCATTGTAAGGAGTGTCTTCCATTTTCCACCCAATGCATCCAGCTAGTTCTTCTAGATCGCCTGCCTATTGACTCTCCTCATATTCTAATTGTCTAATCTGTGACATCTGGTAAGCCTAGTACCATTTTCCTTTTTTTTTCAGCTTTCAACTGTTCTCTTTCCTCAGCCTCTGTTAAAAGCCAAGGTGATTTTCAAGTTTATTACTTCTGAGGTAATTTCAAAATATGAAATAAATAATGTATTGCATAAGGATTTATCTATTCTTTTAAGTCTAAAGAAGGGGTAGTGAACTAATAAGGTCACCAAAGTCCAGCCTCAGGGGCTGGGAGTTGTTGGAGCATCTCATCAAGCAGCAACGCATTCTTTTCACAGTGCCCAGATGCAAAATTGAAGCCATAGTTGAAAACAAAAATACAGAAAGCAAAAACCAGAAGTTAGCTTGACTCTTTTTCTCACACATGGAAATTAAAAGGAACTTCACTGTGACAGACTGTCAGATAATCTTTAGTGAGATGAATAGTGTGACAAACTGGTGTCCATTTTTTCTGAGCTCGCTCTATGATCATTGTAACAGAGTTGTCGGAATGCTATTGTGAGAACACATATCCATTGGATTCCATTTCTGAGGAAAATTATATGAAAAATAAATATATGAAAATATTTGTAATTCCTATCAAGCATGAAAACTTAAGTAATAAGATATACCCAGGGCTTTATTTTCAGGAGAAAAATAAAAGTTGTTTTAATCATACATTCATTAGGTCAATAATAATTTTTACCTTCTGTCCATGCCTTCTATGTATCAGAACTTAACTTACATTAACTATAAGGTTTCTGTTAAATTTTCATTAGTTACTAAACAAAAGTAGAGAGAATCTTACATTGTACTACTCCATATCCATTACTTAGCTTCAACCATTGGCCTGTCTTGCTTAAAGGATATTCCTCCCCAGCTTTCTTCTCTTATTTAATTGTGTCAGCGAGAGAGGCACTATTGTTAGCCTCACTTAGAATGATAAATGAGGCTCTGAGAGGTCGAAGGATATCCGGGATATACAGGGAAGCCCCTGGCAAAGCCAGAACTTGAGTCAGGGTTTGGGTAATGTCAGAGCCACAGCCTACACTGCTTCTCAGGTACCAGATATGAATGGCAATCATGTGCCAATTTAGCAATGTCTTAAATGAATCAATAAATCAATTAACTAGTGATTGTTGAGCTCTGATTTTATACCCACATTGTGCTAGTGACAATAGGGAAAAAATTTAAAAAGCAAACTCACTAGAAAGTAGGTTCCACAATGGCAGTAATTTTTAAACAGCTTTATTGAGATATAATTTAAATGCTATAAAATTCACCATATCAAGTATATGATTTAATAAGTTTAAGTGTACTTGCAGACTTGCACTACCATTGATGATTACAGAGTTGCATTGTTATTTTTGCATATTTAAATCTGCTTTATTCCCAGTGCCTGGAATATTATATTTTTCATAAATATTTGTTAAATAAGTGAATAAAATGTAAGATTTAAGGAACTTACGGTGTAGTTGGTTAGACAAGATACATTCATATTAACAGTTAGAAAAAAAAGATAGTCTATAATAACATACTAAATTTATTCATTTATTCATTAAGAAGATACTTATTGAATGTCTAATCTGCTCCAGGTGAAATTGCTTTTGAAAGTTTTATTCTCATCCTTGAGATAACCTAACAGATTAAAAAATAGTGATTTGTATACTTTGTTATTATTAAATGCACTCAGTCTTTTAATATCTATGTAAAGAATGTCAGTTTCATCTGATTTTACAAAAATTTCTTGCTTTTGGTAAGAAACAAAGTAAACAGGATACACATTTGTAGCACATGGTCTGGAGTCCTTATTCTAAAATAAGAGACACTAATGGGACAACATCTACATCAGGAAGGCTTTTCTAGATATTGGATTAATTTGGGAAATTGCTTCTAAAAACAAAAATCATAATTTGAAATTTAGGGTCATGAGATAGATATGAATTCTCAGTCATACCAAGAGCCAGAGTTTTCAAAATTTAATTTCAGCTTATAAATAATATAAAATATAACCACTTTATGTAGTAAATAAAATTTGGAAGCTTTTGTTGCATTTCATAGAGTGAAGAGAAAGTAGTTTACAAACTGTGTGATAATGTTTCTGAGGAATATAAGCATATGCTAAAGTTAATTCTTTTTTTTTTTTAAATTTTTCTTTTTATTTTATTTTATTCATTTTAGAGTGGAGACACAGAGTGAGAGAGAGAGAGAGAGAGAGAAAGGGGGGAGGAGCTGGAAGCATCAACTCCCATATGTGCCTTGACCAGACCAGTGCAGGGATTTGAACTGGCAACCTCAGTATTCCCAGGTCGACGCTTTATCCACTGCGCCACCACAGGTCAGGCTAAAGTTAATTATTTAAAAAAATATGTTGGTGATTGAGACCAGACAAAGCTTATGATCTTTGACATTTGAACAGAAGTCTGATCATTAACAATCTGGAGGTATTTTAATTTTATTGTGGAGTGAATGGTTGTGAAACAATAAAGCTTTAACAAAAAGAAGCAAGAAGAACAAAAAACAAGAAACCAAACTTCAGATTTTATAAAATTCAAAGTTCATTTAGATTAGACTTTGAGTAATGGTTTGGCTTCACATTCATTAGAGAAGATCCAAGGTAGGTCTTCATTGTTTATACACCTACACACTAGACCTTTTAGAAAATTCTGATCATCAAACTTACATTTCTGTGGGTTTCTGAATGATCATTTTCTACGAAAACTATTCCAGCTAACATTGTTAGATATTTCTGTGTGTCTGAGGAAGTAGCAAATGTGTCTGTACATTGTCTGTTTTTTATCTGACTCCATTAGTTTAAAAATGTTCAGACAATATCTAAACCTTAGGAATTTCAGCAATAAATAGAGCCCTGTCTATGGCATAGAGCAGAGAGATATGATTTTATTCTGTTGGAGAACTCTCACTTTATTTGTATGATTAAACATGGCTGCAGATGCTCTGATGTGCCATGGTGATGACAACAGAAGAAAGCTGTGTTGTAAGTGATTGATTATCTGGGTTCCTGGAATATTAGTCCTGGGACCAACACCACAGCCAGGAAACATCAGGTCCCTCTGATAGTTTGAGATGACACTTTTGAAATTGCTAGACTGTGCACACCCTCTTTTCCCAAGTAATTCTCTACTAAATGTGTGCACTTGAGTTAATCTATCTTTGGGGACTAGCCATTTTTTGACCATCAGTTGCTAAAGCCTTCCTATGCAATCAAGAGAGACTGTAGACCATAATGAGACAAAGCCCCGACTTGAAGTCAGACAGACCTGGATTTGAAATCTAGCTTCACAATTAACTAGTGTGTGTTCTTAAGGAAGTTTTTCAACCTGTGCTAAATAGGGATGATAACAATGTCTATACCCCAGAATTCTTGAAAACTGTGAGATAATTATGCTAGTGAGCGCATGTTCTGGTATAAGTAATCAAGTAGCAAATGATGGTTGTTATTATATCATTAGTGCATTAGTGTCCTCACAAACATGAATGATAAAATGGGGTCCTCAGTGTCCCAGTCAGAGTCCGGGTGATGACAGTCAATTCAACCCATATCATTTTAAACATAAGGTAAAGTGCTAGAGAAGTGAATGTAACATCATTTCTGATTTGAAAAACAAACAAAATTTTGTGTGAGACCAAAATTGCTATATTTAACAATGTTACTGATCAGAATATAATTAAGCAGTCTAAAGTCTTGCTAGTCAAAGTATGGTTTATGGACCAGCATCACCATCGTCACTGGGAGCTTGTAAAAGATTAAGTCTCTTAGGTTCCTTGACAAGCCTTCTTAATAGGATCTGGTATTTTTATTTTTAAATTTTTATTTAGACAATTATATTTAACAGGGTGACATTGGTCAACTAGAGTACATAGATTTTGGGCTAATATTTCCACATCATTTGGACAGTCGATTATGTTATATACCCATTACCCAAAGTCAAATCATCCTGTCATCATATATTTGTCCCTCTTTAAATCCCTACTTCTCTTCCATCCCCATCCCACTACCCCCTCCGTACTCCTCCTAGTAACCACTGCACTTTTATCTATGTCCTTGAGTCTCAATTTTGATATCTAGCACTTCCATAGTGCTGCTATATTCTGGAGGTGTTCAAAGAGCTTAGCATAATTTATTTAATCCTTGAATGAGCCTTCCCTCATGGGCATAATTATTACTTTCATGTTATGAATGGTGAAACTGAGGCACTAGAAAGAGTCATAACTTACCCAAGGCTGAGCAAGCTGGTAAGCCTGTGTATGGAATTGTATAGTTCTTAGCTTTTTCTGATTTACTTAGTTCACTCAGTCAAATGTTATCAAGGTCCATCCACGTTATCTTAAATGATAACTATGTCATTGTTTTTATGGCTGAGTAGTATTCCACTGTGTGTATATATGTACCACATCTTCTTTATCCAATCCTCTATTGAAGAGCATTTTTCCTGTTTCCATGTCTTGGCCACTGTGAATATTGCTGCAATGACATGGGGCTGCATGTGTCTTTATGTACCAATATTTTCGAGTTTGGGGGTTATATACCCAGTAGAGGGAATGCTGGGTCATATGGTAGTTCTATTCTTAATTTTTTAAGGAACCACCATGATTTCTCCCATAGTGGTTGTACTAATTTACATTCCCACCAACAATGAATAAGTGTTTCTTTCTCCATAGCCTCTCCAACACTTGTTATTACCTATCTTGGTAGTAGCTAATCTAACAGGTGTGAGGTGGTATCTTATTGTAGTTTTGATTTGCATTTTTCTAATAGCTAGTGAAGATGAGCATCTTTTTATATATCTATTGGCCATATGTATTTCTTCTTGTGAGAAGTGCTGTTCATGTCTTCTCCCCATTTTTTTTTATTGGATTGTTTGCATGTTTGTTGCTGAGTTTTGTCAGTTCTTTATATATTTTGGATATTAACCCCTTACCTGAGCTGTTGTTTGCAAATATCATCTCTCATTTAGTTGGCTGTCTGTTACTTTTGCTGTCAGTTTCTTTTTCTGTGCAGAAGCTTCTTAGTTTGATATAGTCCCATTCACTTTTCTTTGCCTTTACTTCCCTTGCCTTTGGGGTCAAATTCATAAAATGTTCTCTATGGCTAAGGTCCATGAATTTAGTACCTATGTTTTCTTCTATGTAATTTATTGTTTCAGGTCTTATCTTTAGGTCTTTGATCTATTTTGAATTAGTTTTTGTGCAAGGGGACAAACTGTAGTAATTTCATTCTTTTGCATGTGGCTTTCCAATTTTCCCAGCACCATTTATTAAAGAGGCTTTCTATTTTCCATTGTGTGATGATTTGCACATATATATGTGGTTTTATTTCTGGGTTCTTGATTCTGTTCCATTGGTCTGTGTGTCTATTTTTCTGCCAATATCATGCTATATTATCTTGCATGATTATCTTGACTTTGTAGTATAATTGGAAATCAGGTATTGTAATACCTCCAACCTTGGGTTTTGTTTTGTTTTTTTTTTTGCTCAAAATTACTTTGGTTATTTGGGGGGGGTATAGTTCCATACAAATCTGATAATTTTTTATTCCATTTCTTTAAAAAATGACATTGGAATTTTGATGGAAATTGCATTAAGTTTGTATATTGCTTTGGGTAATATGGCCATTTTAACTATATTCATCCTATCCAAGATCATGGAATATTTTTCCATTTCATTGTGTTTTTTTCAATTTCCTTTAATAGTGCTTTGTAGTTTTCAGTATATAAGTCTTTTACATTCTTTGTTATGTTTATTCCTAGGTATATTATTATACGTTTTTTGCAACTGTAAAAGGATTTTTTATTTTAGTTCATTTTCTGAAGTTTCATTATTGGCATATATGAAAGCAATAGATATTTGTATATTATTATTATATCCTGCAACTTTACTATATTAGTTTATTGTTTCTAATAGTCTTTCTGTAGAGTTTATTAGGGTTTTCTATGTACAGGATCATGTCATCTGCAAAAAGTGAAACTTTTACTTCTTCTTTCTCAATATGAATACCTTTTATTTCTTTCTCTTGTCTGATTCCTCTGGCTAAAACTTCCAGCACTATGTTGAATAGGAGTGGAGAGAGTGGGCAACTTTATCTTGTTCCTGATTTTAGAGGAAAAGTTTGCAGTTTTTTACCATTTAGTATTAGCTGATGGTTTGTCATATATAGCCTTTATTATATTTAGGTATTTTTCTTCCATACCCATTTTATTGAGTGTTCTAAACATAAAATTATGTTGTATTTTATCGAATGCCTTTTCTGCGCCTATTGATAGGATCTTATGGATTTTGTTCTTTGTTTTGTTGATATGGTGTATTACACTTATCATTTTATGTATGTTGAACCATCCTTGTGCTTCTGAGATGAACCTCACTTGATTGTGATGTATTATTCTTTAGTTTGTTGTCGTATTCGATTTGCTAGTAGATTGTTTAAAATTTTTGCATTTGTATTTATTAGAGATATTAGTCTGTAGTTTTCTTTTTTTGTATTGTCCGTGCCAGGTTTTGATACAAGGGTTATGTTGGCCTCATAAACTGTGTTTGGAACAATTGCTTCTTCAACTTTTTTGGAAGACTCTGAGAAGGATAGGAACCAAAACCTCTTTGAGTGTTTGGTAGAACTCAGTAGTGTAGCCATCTGGTCCCAGATTTTTATTTTGGGGGGTGGTTTTTGATGGTTGTTTTCATTTCCTCCCTGCTTATGGGTCTATTTAGGCTTTCCACTTCTTCATGATTCAGTCTAAGAAGATTGCATAGTTCTAGGAATTTATCCATTTCTTCTAGATTGTTGAATTTGGTGGCATATAATTTTTCATAGTGTTCTACAATGATCCTTTGTATATCTATGATATCTGTAGTAATTTCTCCTCTTTCATTTTGAATTTTGTTTGTATGAGTCCTTTCTCTTTTTTCCTTAGTGAGTCTTGCCAGGGGGTTTTCAATTTTTCAATTTTGTAGATCTTTTCAAAGAACCAGCTCTTAGTTATATTAATTTTTTGTATAGTTTTTCTGTTCTCTCTTTCATTTATTTCTGCTCTAGTTTTTATTACTTCCTTTTTTTTGCTGGTTTTGGGCTGTCTTTGTTCTTCTTTTTCTAGTTTCTTAAGATATGATGTTAAGTTGTTTACTTGGGCTTTCTCTTATTTTTTGATATAAGCCTATAATGATATGAACTTCTCTCTTATTACTGTTTTTGCTGCAACTCAGAGATTCTGATATGTTGTGTTGTCATTTTTGTTTGTCTGTATATATCTTTTGATCTCTGCTTTTATTTCTTCTTTGACCCAGTTAGTTTTTAGAAGTATGTTGTTTAATTTCCACATTTTTTGTGGGTTTTTTTTTTTTACTTCATTTTTGCATTTGAATTTCAGTTTCAAAACCTTATGGTCAGAGAATATATTTGGTATAATTTTAATCTTTCTGACTTTGTTGATGTTTATTTTGTGGCCCAATATATGGTCTATTCTTGAGAATATTTTATGAACACTAGAGAAAATGTATACTCTGACATTTTGGGGTGAAAGATCTCTCCCGGGTCACCTAGGAGAGCACTAATCTCATTCACAAGGGCTATAATCTGGTGACTTAATTACCTCCCAAATTACCCCCTAATACCATCCCTTTGCTAATCAGGTTTCAACATGTAAATTTTAGAGTGACACAAACATCTAGACCATAATACTCAATTTATTCCCTTCACTAAATACAACAGCCCAGCCATTTCACTTGCTACAAACTAAAAAATTAATACATTCAATTCTCTTCTTGTTAGGAACAAGGACTGCACGTCATCCTCTGGATACTATCACTGCTGCTAACTGTACTCTTTCTCCTTGAGGCTACCTCAAGGGCATCATCTATTGATTGGTTTATGGTAACCACATATGGTAAATTGCTAATTGGAAGCAGCAGAGCACATAATGTTATTTATATCCCCAAACCATATTAAAGTAAAAAAAATAAAAACTTTGTTTAGTCAGGATGTCAGGAAAAGGTTTGCCTTTTATTAGAAACTGCATTTGTCAACTAAGGAAATACTCTGCAGCAGTGGTTCTTAACCTTTTTTGAGGTACCAAACCTACCAGTTTCATATGTGCATTCACCGAACCCTTCTTTAGTGATAAATAAAATATGATTTTTTTTCCAAATTCAGAACATAGGTATATGTTTCTTTACTGGTGCACAAAATGAGCCGTGCATGAACATCACCTTGCTCAAAGAACAAAACCAACAAAGTGCATGAACTCACAACAAATTACGGTATTACTTTATTCTGGCCTCCGCGGCAGAGGCTTCTCCGAACCCCTGAGACGTACTCATCGAACCCCTAGGGTTCGATAGAACCCAGGTTAAGAACCACTGCTCTGCAGCCTTGGGGCTCATCTGCAGGAGAGCTGGGCAATGTCCAAATACCTTGGATGACAATGAGAATTGTTATGCCCCTGGTGGACTGGCTGAAAAATCTGTTTATTTAAATAATATATGTATGATCTTACTTTTTGATGATTATACCAAAAGAAAATGACTGCATACAAAACTACATGTGTCTATACATTTTAGAAATGTATATATCGCCAAAATCACATATATATGTATATATGTGTGTGTGTTTATATGTATACAAATATACATACACACACATATATATACACACATATATACATATACATATATACAGAACACACATATATATAGGCAGCAGGATATAAATAGCCAGAGAGGAAGGAGAAGTGGAGGTAAGGGGAGGGGGGCAAAGGGGGAAATATGGGGGTAGAAAGAGACTTTGCATGGGGCATGGAGGGCATGATTTGGTGTGAAGAGAGTGTCATACTGTGTGAGACACTTGAAACTATGTCAATGCAATAAATTAAAAAATAAAAGCATAACATAGCATTATTCTGTTCAACTTCAGAATTCCAACAGCATTGGTAACTAAAGTTCTGTCATTGTATCTGTTGAATTATTTTTGAAATTTGCATGAGGCACAAGATAAAAGATGATAAATGGACTTCACTTAAATTAAAAGCTTTGTCCCTCAAATGATATTATCAGGGAGGCAAACAATTCCACCTAGAAAAATAAGAGAAAATTTTAGTAAATCATGTATTGTATAAAGTTTTACTACGTAGAACATATATATGTGTGTGAGGTTCATATACAGTGTGTCCGTAAAGTCATGGTGCACTTTTGACCGGTCACATGGTCAAAAGTGCACCATGACTTTATGGACACACTGTATATTCTTACAACTAAGAAACAAAAGGACATCCCAACCAAAAATGTGCAAAGAACTTGAATACTTAAAAGTTAAATATAGCATTACTATATGACTCCCAAATTCCACTTTTAGGTATGTATACAAATAACTGAAAACACTCAGATACTGTGTGTCATTGTTCATTATAACGTTATTCACAATAGCCAGAGCTGGAGAAATCCCAAGTGTTCATCCTGAGATGAAAAAAAAATGTAGCACACATATGGGAGAAATTTAAAGGAAAGTATGTAGTTTTATATAGAATTACAGTGTACTTTATGTAGTTTCCATAAGAAGTGATCTAGAGGTGGAGGCAAAACAGAACTATACAAATACATCTTAAGTACTCATTATGATTCAAAAATTAGTTTTACTATTTCAATAAAAAATATTATTCCTTCAACTAAAGGTTCTCCATCTTATCAAAATATATTGTTACATATGATTATCACAGCAACCCTTTAAGATAAATATTATTAGCCTTTCACTGAAGGTAGGTTCAGAAATATTGAGTAACTCACCTAAGATCATAAAGCTCCAGAGTAGGTGATAAAACCTGATTAAGAATCACAGATCACCATCCTCCTAAGTTCTATGTAACCACTCTTCCTGCTGCTTTGCTCAAGGTTACAGTGCCCAGCCAGAACCAGGACTGGCCCTCAGGTCTGCTCACTCCTTTCCCAGGGCTCTTCTCTCAGCTTTGATCTATTTTCACATAGGTAAACTAAATCTGGAGGTGAGTATTCATTTAGATTCCAAACACCTAAGCAAATATTTCCAAGCTTCCTTTCACAAGTCACAGGCTGGGTGAGACTCCTAAAAATTCTGTTCATGTGTCCTTTGGCAGCTCAGAGTACTTCTCTTCCCAGAACTGCAGACATCACTGGACTTCCAGGATAAATAACATGACAAGGTCAAGCTCAAGTGACCCCAACAGGCTAATGACAAAGTTTCTGGGGAAGCTGGGTGTAGTTCAGTGAGTGCAGTCAAGTAAGGGAAACCAGAACTAGTAGTAAAACAAGCACCCTCTGAAGGAGAGACCTGGCAGGAGAACCAATGAAGCTGGTTAAGTCCTCTCAGTGTGTTGGCCTCATTAGAGTTGTAATGACTGAACAAAGATAGAGAGTGCAATGCTTATCCTGAAGGATCAAAAATTAAATCCTCCCCCATAAATGGGCCAGACCAAGTTTGGCCATACAGTGGTCATCCAAAGGAAGGGAGGGATGTGGCTGTAAAGACACATAAGTGACATTAGGGCCTAAATACCAGCTCTGGAATTAGGGACTTTTTCTTAAACATAACATGTTTATATATCTGTGACAAATTTTATATATGTCATATGCATTTTTTGTTTTAAATAAATGTATCTTTATTAGATATTTTTCTGTTTATGCCTGTTTTTTCATTTATGTAGAAATATGTATCGCAAATAAATACACACACATATATGCTCATCATACACTCAAGGGGTAGAAAAAATTCTTAGAAATCAGCCCATTTCTCTGTTGTACTCATGAACAAACTGGATCCCTCAGAGGATAGTTACATGGTCACACAGGTAGGTATAGATATGACTACAAGTATGAAGTGGAATTTCTTAGGCGTTCCTGAGCCCATGCTATGGAATCAGGCAAAAAAGCCTAGGATAGAACACCAGCTCTATCAGTTATCAGCTATCTAATCTGGGCTACAGTTTTGTCACTTGTAAAATTAAAAATAATATGTACCTTAAGTGAAGTGATACAAAGATAAAATGAGGTCGTTCATGACAGGCATGCACCCCCATTCCTGGGACACAGAGCTCATTAGAGACTCTTCTTCTCTCATTTTTCTTGTCCACACTATGCAGTATGCATTTTCATCTAAATTTACTAATGGGAAAATTTATTTTCTTTAATATTTATTCCCACCTTATTTTCAAAATGATTTTCAGCAATGGCTCTGTTGGCTGGATAAACATGAATTTTTAGTCATTCAGAGTTGAATGACAGTCATAACCTACAATAAACCCATGATTTGGGTGGGGGTATTTGTATCACCTTATTTTTTCATCCTCCATGGTGCAGCACTCAGTGGAAGGCTCTTCTATCATGTACTGTACGCATAAACACTGCTTTTCCTGGTTTAATGTGATGTGTAAAACCCTCAAACAATGCGATTCTCATTTGTTTTTAAATTTTCAGAATTTTATGTCACTTAACTCAAAACTCTCAATCCGACCTGATTATTCACTTTCACATTTCATGTGAAAATGAATTATAAATAAATGTTTCACCTATTGTACAAGCACACAAGATTGATATAGGGAGAAGCATGGATCTTTTTAAACCTAATTTTGCTGGTACTAATTTAAAAAAACTTAAAATGAGATAAATTTTCATGAAGATGGCTATGTGTTTTTTCTTGTGGCTTGTTTCAATATAAATTCCTAATTGGAGTGGTTGTAAGTGTGTGGACACTGATTGACCATAGGCAGAAATAACTGATCTCCCAGGATAAAATTAAAAGTTGAGTGGATGATATAAAAAAATGAGTGGATAGAAATTCTAGATGACCATTTGTTTGAATTGTTTTTTGTACTCTACTTCTGAGTAGTTGAAGACTGTTCTACCCCTTGCCTTTCATTTTGTCCTATCTTTCTACCTTTAGGCAACACTGTTCTTTTTTTTCTCTTGTTTTTTTTTTTTTCTTTTTCTTTTAGCCCTATTATGTCAGGCATTGTGTTACTCATTATAGTTATAGAAATAGATTTTCCATCCATCAAAATATCTACAGGCCAGCAGGGGAGGGGGAAAAGAAGACACACAAACATAAAACAGAGTGGTGAATACACTCTTGTTTCATAAAATAAATTGCTGAAGCAAATTTAATCTTTCAGATAAATTTTTTGGTGGGAAAGAGACAAGGATTAGTTGACAAGAATGTTTTGGTTTCCTTGGTAATTTTATTTATCTATGAATGAATAAATTAATATGTTGGTTTCTAAGTAAGTCCTTTGGATTTGGTGAGTAATTTCCCAAGATCAAATTGCCACAGGGTAAAATGACCAAACCATGGGACTGAGTATGTCCTGCTGAGAACAAGCTCGGAACCCTCAGTGATTCTAAAAAAAGATGTAGGCACCTACCTTAGAATTCAGCCTGATGTGTTCTCCTCCTGTAACACCAGAGAATTAATTGGACTAAGTAGATTTGGGGGCTGTCAAAAATACTTCGAATTAAGTTTCTAATTAGAGTACCATTTAGGAAGAGAGAAAAGGGAAGAACCATTTGTTGAGTTTGTTACATGTCCTTGCCTGAGAGCAGCTGTTAATTGCTCCAAACCACACATTTTGTAAGAAACAGGTCTGAAGTTTGTATCTAGATCAGTGGTTCTTGACCTGGGTTCTATCGAACCCAAGGGGTTTGATGAGTTGGTCTCAGGGGTTCGGAGAAGCCTCTGCCGTGAAGGCCAGAATAAAGTAATACCGTAATTTGTTGTGAGTTCATGCACTTTGTTGGTTTTGTTCTTTGAGCAAGGTGATGTTCATGCACGGCTCATTTTGTGCACCAGTAAAGAAACATATACCTATGTTCTGAATTTGGAAAAAAAATCATATTTTATTTATCACTAAAGAAGGGTTCGGTGAATGCACATATAAAACTGGTGGGTTCAATACCTCAAAAAAGGTTAAGAACCACTGATCTAGATGCATATTCTGCCTTTATTTTTTTAAGATAATTTTTCATTGATATATTAAGATCTATAAAATTCTCTGAGCTCTTTAGCATAGTGTTTCTATACCTAAATGTTCCTAGGAAGTAATTAGAAATGTGCAGAGATGATATCAAGAATGCTTATAGGTGTGTTGCTCATATATAATTTTTATTATTTTAGTGATAAAATTTAAAAAATAATTGTATTAATTGAGACTTTTCATGTAGCAATTTCAAGTTTTCAAAGAGCTTTTATTTGTGTTATTGTTAATCTCATCTAGTAGTACAGAGAGTTACCATTGTTCATCTTTACAGGTGAGAAAACTGAAACTTAAAGTTATTAAAAAGAATTCGGATGCTCTCACATAATGAGATTTGGAACTTGAACTCTGGTGATCTTTCCTTCCATTTTCTTTTCTGACTATCATGCTAACAGTTTTTTAAATATCTTATATAATTAGATGGTTAATTTAAAATCTCCTATAATCTCTCCTACATAGCCTTCCTTCAGCCTGCCTCCTCCCCTTTTAGTTTCAAAATAATGTTTGAGGAATGATGACTACTAGGCTCCCCATGCCTAGAGACACCCATTTATTTTCTCTATTAAAATATTGCCTTCCAAATTGTATGCCCATTTATGACAAATAGTAAATGGCACTCGCTGCTTGCAGTTTCCCAACCCTAATCCATTGTGAGTCTCAGAGCAAAGTCTCTGCAACCTTGAAGTGCGATCTTTAAGAGTGGAAGGCCTACAAGTGTACTCTGCAACTTTTCTAATCCAAGAACTCCAGAGAGTGTTACTGATAGTTTGAGCTGCTTTCTCTCTTTAATGCTTATCTTATTTTATCATTCCAAAATTAATCTATATTTGAAAGTATTTAATATGGTTTAAGAGCCAAGGCCACTAGATAACTTTCAAACCAGTTGAATAATATCTTGTCACTGTTCAATTGTTCAAAGGAGCTAAGTGATTAGTGGTCCTTCAGAAGGTATAAAGCCAGTAGCCAGGGCCACCATCACAGCTGCCTGGCCAGTGCAGGTTCACATTGGATTCGAACAGTCGGTAATGAAACACCGGAGCCAAGAACTGGTAAACCATCAGCTTTAATTCTAGCTTGCACCCAGTGGGCAAGCAAAAACACACACTGGGCTCCAAAACCCACATATTCAGTGCTCACAAAGCTACTGACTTATCCAAGTTTCCTAGAATCAAAGGTTTGTAGCTCACCAGACTTATTCACCTCTGTTTCCCATGTCCTCTCTACACAAACTTTGCACAAACTGGCTTCTTCCTCAGCACTCCACCATCTTAGCTGCTTCTCTTGGCCTCCATGTGGCCTTAATCTGCTCTCCTCTCTAATACTAATCTCAGATAAACCAAGAGAGAGCAAGCTATTGGTCTGTCCCACTTTATAGTGTAGAAATCCAAACCCTAATGCAATCTACAAACAAGAAAGTCTCTAATACAAAGTCACCCATCTGAGGCATAATGGCAAATAATATCACCTGGGTGATGGGCTTCCATGTGGGCAGTGCCATCTTTAACAAAGTGAGCATATTATATTTTATCTGCCCAATAGAAGGGGAGTAATTACAAGGACTCATAACTTACTCTTTTTTTCTGACTAGAAGATAAGAAAGCATGGCCCCAGACTTATTCCTGATGATGGAAAATTAAGCTATCCCACCTGATTAATGTCAATGCTAGGTCACAGTTTGAATTTATAGTCTAAGTTTGCCCTGTAAAAAATTAATTAAACAATTATGTTCTTCTGGCTTCAAACTCTGCCCTAAAGTAAAAAGAAAAAGAGATGACTTTTTGGGAAAATATGATGTCATGTCTTTAATTTTTTCCTTTTAATTTCCTCTGGAGATCAACATTTATGTGATGAAATATATTAGTACATATAGACTCAGTGTGTTTAGCCCTGTTGTTTTTTGTAAAAAGCTTGATAAAAATGTAAAATATGAAGTCCAAACTAAAAATAGGCAATATGTTCCTGGTAACATGAGGCTTCAAGCAAAAAAGGATAGAAATTTTAGAAAGGAGTTGTGTGTTAGTCAACTGAGGATACTATAACAAAATACCATATACTGGGTGGGGCTGGGGAGTCCAAAATCAAGGTTCTGGCAGGTTTTGGTTCCTGGTGAGAACTCTACTTCTGGCTTGCAGATGGCTGCCTCCTCACTCCATTGGCACATGGCCTTTACCCTGTCCATGCACAGGGAGGGCAGAGAAAGAGATCTCTTCTTATAAAGTCTTTAATCCCAGGGGATTCCAAGATGACAAAAGAGTAGGCTGATGTTCCAACTACTATCTCCCAGAACCAAACTGGATACAACTGAATTTAAGAACAATCATCTTATGAAACCAATTTTGGACTAAAGGAAGAGAAGTCTATAACCAAGGATCACAGAAGAAGCCACACTGAGATTGGTAGGAAGGGTGGAGACACAGAAAAAGCTGCCTGGGAGCGAGCGAGGCAGAGGATCTGGAGGGACTCTCACTGTGGAGAGGGTCACCCTGAGAGGTGTGGGTCCTATGTCCCAGGCCTGGTGCCCCAGCCTAGAGCCCCAGAGCCTAGATGAAGTGCCCACACAGCATTTGGAGGTGAAAGGAGCCAAGTTTCTGTCTGCAAGAAAGAGATGGAGCTCTTGGAGATACAGGCTCCTTCTTAAAGGACCCACACAAAAATCTTGTTCATAGCCACTTATCTGGGGCTCTGGTGGAGGGAGAGCTGAGAGTACTAGAATTGCATGGGGAAAGTGTAAAATTAGATGCCCAAGGAGAGATACTGTGGGGGTTGCCACCATAACACCTGTGCTGAGTCATTCTCCAGTACTGCAGTCACTATCTTTCTTGGGTGGAGCCGTCCTCTCTGAGCAGCATCAGCCTGGGGAAAAGCAACTGCTCTGCCCTTGGGAGTCGTTCCTATCCCAGTCACAAAGACTGGGACATTCTGAGAGGCCAGGAAGCAGGGGTCACATCAGTGATGTAGTTTTCTAGTGTTGAGGCCAAAGCTTTCCCCCACATGCTCCTAAGTCTAAGACAGGTAATTTGGCCTGATGGGAGACTCAGTAGAAACTGTCCAGAGTGCTGGCAGACCATACCTCTGGGTCTCAGAGGGCATACCCACCATACTCCTGGGGCCACACCCTACAATTGTCTGTGAAAAAAGTCTAGACAGACTGACACCCGGGCTGTAGGACAGGAACCATACCCACCACCCTTCCTAATCCCTGAATTGCCCCAGGCTTTAGATTTTACCAGATATTTGTTTCATAGGCCAAGCCTAACAAGCAGCCAGCAGAGAGAGGCTGTAGGAGACAGGACCCAGGAAACCTTGGCCTTTTATGTGGACCCTTTCTAGGTCCAGTGTGGATAAAAAACAGTTTAGCTGTGCAGGTTGGTATTTCTATGTGCACCTGGGCCCAGCACAGGCAACCACAAACTCTGAATTAATTGTAGCTCTAAGAAGGTTGTTGAGGACCAGTCATGGGCAGTGTCTCCCACTGGTATACGCTGGGTTCCGGCCAGGGAGGCCCAGGGCCAGTACATTCAGTGGCCAGCTATGGAAAGCATTGATTCAGGACCTAACAACCCTTGCTAGTGGGGTATCCTAAGGAAGGACTCCTTACACCTGGCTCAGCTGAGGTGAGTTCTGCTATCTGTTATCAGCATCTGCACCATGGCTCATGTGCATTGGACAGGGTGTAGCTTCACAGTCAGCTGGCCTGGGTGCTGGATATTCTGCCATGCTGGGCTAGATTACATAGGGTAGAGGGAGAGAGGCTTGGAGCATGGATATTTAAAGGGTGAGTTCCTGTGAGCCTATTGTTGGGTCTGGTTGAGGAACTTAGCCACTTTCTGGGCGGGGTGGTGGTGGCACAGTCAGCTCCAGGAGATGATTCTCTCAGTTTTCCTCTCTGAGACCAGGATCTCACCAGCTGGAAGAACTTCTGCAGAGGGGACTGTTGTCTCCACTTGATCTGAGTCTGCTGCTCACCTTTTTGGGGAGAAATAAAAATTGAGTATCCAGCAGTGGTTGAGGGGTCAGGCTCTAGAGTAGGGGGCACTTTCCTAGTACTTAGCTCCTGACCAATAGACCCCTGAGGTAGAGGGTCCCACTAACATTGTATTCCCAACCTCAGCTGCCCTAACCCACCAAGCTTTCCACCTGTAGAGGGGTTGGTTGGATGAGGTCAGTCTGAGCTCACACTACAGTATTTCTACAGAAGACACTGTGAGAAAACCATGCAGCTGCAAGAGAAAGTGAAGAAGCTGAAAAGTGGAGGCAAGTCTTACGGAACTTGGGGCTTTTACAGAGCTGCTGTCATCTCTAAGCAGGAGGAAGCTGATCCTTAACACAGGTTGGCCCCTGACATACTACCTAGGCACAGGAAACATAAACATAAATAGTAAACAGAGAAGTAACTTTAGACAGGTAGCCCATGGCAGACTACAGACAATGGCTGACACCAACCCAAGAAGACCTAGAATCAACAAAACCAGTAGTGGGTGGCAGATAGCGCCAACACTAGACTCAGCTAACTACACAAACAGCATGCATAAAGGAGTCCAGCAGGTACCAAACCTTGGAGAATAAATATGCCTAACAGGACAGACACTACACAGTGTCTAATACACATGATCTAGGTTGACCCTTAAAGCCAGCCAGCCTGAAGGGATAACCAACCCACAAAAGGACCAATTGCATTCAATACTCACGTACAATAGGAAGGAAAACACTACTCTCAAGAAGCATTCCTCGAGCAAGGAATACAGGTGGCCTGGAGGTCAATACCACTTAGCTCATCTTCTTCATTAAAACACCACAAAAATTTCAAAGTCAGACAGTGCTACCTAATACACAGACAAAATAGGAGACAAAGAAATATGACACAAATGAATCAAGAGAAATCCCCAGGAAAAGAACTAAGTGAAATGAAAATAACCAAACTACCAGGTGCAGAATTTAAAATAATAATTTTTAGGATGTTCAAGGACCTTAGAGCAACAATGGATGAACATAATGAACACCTAAATAAAGAGATATCAAGCATCAAAGAGGACACTGATATAAAAATGAACCAGTCAAAAATGACAAATACAATATCAGAAATGAAGACTGCACTAGAAGGAATCAGCAGCAGGCTGGATTAAACGGAAGATTGAATCAGTGATATAGAGGACAAGATAAATGAAAGCTCAGAAGCAGAGCAGCAAAATGAAAAGAGGCTCAAAAAGACTGAGGAGACTCTAAGAGAGCTCTGTGACAATATGAAGAGAAATGACAACCACATCATGGGAGTATGTGAAGGATAAGAGACTAAACAAGGGATAGAGAACCTGTTTGGAGACATCATAGCTGAAAATTTTTCTAAATTGATGAAGGAAAAAGTCACACAAATTCAAGAATCACAGAGAGTCCCATTAAAGAGGAACTCAAGGAGACCTACACCTAGACACATCATAATTAAAATGCCAAAGTTAAGAGACAAAGAAAGAATACTAAAAGCTGCAAGAAAGAGCAGTTTGTTACCTACAAAGGAACCCCCATAAGGATGAATCTGACTTTTCAACAGGAATATCGGGGGCCAGAAGGGATTGGTGAGAAATATTCAAAGTGATTCAAAACAAGAATCTACAACCAAGACTACTTTATCCAGCAAGGCTATTGTTAAAATTGAAGGAGAAATATAAAGCTTCTCAGACAAAAAAAAAAAAAACATTCAAGGAATTTATTACAACCAAACCAGTATAGCAAGAAATGTTAAGGAGCCTGTGGTAAAAAGAGCAAAGGAAAAAGAAAAAGAAATAGAAAAAAAGAGGATAATAGATTTAAAGAATAAAATGGCAATAAATAAGTACATGTCAATAATAACCTTAAATGTAAATGGATTTAATGCTTCAATCAAAAAAAATAGGGTAGCTGCACAGATAAGAAAATAGGACCTGTCCATCTGACGTCTACAAGAGACCCACCTCAGAACAAAAGATGCACATAGACTGAAACTGAAGGGATGAAAAAAGTATTTCATGCAAATGGAAATGAAAAAATTAACTGAAGTAGCAATACTTATGTTTGACAAAATAGCCTTTAAAACACAGGCTATAGCAAGGGATAAAGAAGGTCACTACCTAATGATAAAGAAAGCAATCCAACAGGAGCATATAACCATTGTAAATATCTATGCACAGAATATAGGAGCGCCTAAATATATAAAGCAGATTTTGATGGATATAAAGAGCGAAATCGACAGCAATACTATAGTAGGAGGGGATTTTAATACCCCACTAACATTAATGGATAGGTCCTTCAGGCAGAAAATTAACAAAGAAAGAAAATAACCCAGCCTTAAATGACATACTAGATCAATTGGATTTAATCGATATCTTCAGAACCTTTCATCCCAAAGCAGCAGAATATATATTATTTTCAAGTGCTCATGGTACATTTTCTAGGATAGACCACATGTTAGGACAAAAATAAAGTCTCAATAAATTTAAGAAGATTGAAATCATATTAAGCATCTTCTCTGACCACAATGGCATGAAACTAGAAATCAACTACAATAGAAAAACTAAAAATCATTCAAACACTTGGAGGACTAAATAGCATGTTATTAAATAACAAATGGGTTAACGATGAGATCAAGGAAGAAATAAAATATTTCCTTGGAACAAATGAAAACAAATATACAACAACTCAAAATCTATGAGACACAGCAAAAGCAGTCCTGAGAGGGAAGTTCATAGCATTACAGGTACAGTATACCATAAGAACCAAGAAAAAGCTCAAGTTACCAACTTAACCCTGCACCTAAAAGAACTAGAAAATGAACAAGAAATGAAACCCAGAGGAAGTAGAAGGGAGGAAATAATAAAGAACAGAGCAGAAATAAAAGGCATAGAGGCTAAAAAACAATACAAAAGATCAAAAAAACCAAGAACTGATTCTTTGCAAAGGTAAACAAGATTGATGAACCTTTAAACACATTCATCAAGAAAAAAAGAAAGAGGACTCAAATCAATAAAATTAGAAATGAAAGTGGAGAAGTAACAACTGATACTGCAGAAATACAAAGGATTGTAAAAATATACTTTGAATATCTATATGCCAAGAAATTGAACAACCTAGGTGAAATGGATAAATTTCTAGAAACATGCAATCTTTCAAAACTCAATGTGGAAGAATCAGGAAACCTAAATAGACCAATTACAACAAATGAAATTAGAAGTTATTAAAAAACTCCCAGCAAACAAAAGTCCTGGACTGGGAGTCTTCACAGGCAAATTTTACCAAACATTCAAAGAAGAACTAACACCTATTCTTCTCAAGCGATTTCAAAAACTTCAAGAGGAGAGAAGACTTCCCAGATCCTATGAAGGAAGCATTATTCTCATTTAAAACCAGGTGAAGACACTAGAAAGAAAGAAAAGTATAGGTCAATATCCCTGATGAACAGAGATGCTAAAATTCTCAACAAAATATTAGCAAACAGAATCCAGTAATATATCAAAAAGATCATATATCATGATCAAGTCAGATTTATTCTGGGGAGGCAAGGCTGGTACAATATTTGCAAATCAATAAATGTGATTCATCACATAAACAAAAGGAAGGATAAAAACACTTGATTATATTAATAGAGGCAGAAAAAGCATTTGATAAAATCCAGCACCCATTTATGATTAAAATTCTCAGCAAAGTGGGAATACAGGGAATATACCTCAACATAACAAAGGCCATCTATGATAAACTGATAGCCAACATTAAACTCAATGGGTAAAAGCAATTCCCTTAAAACAGGAACAAGGCAGGGTGCCCTCTTTCACCACTCTTATTCAACATAGTTTTGGAAGTCCTAGCCAGAGCAATCAGACAAAAAGACAAAAAGGGCATTTAATTGGGAAAATAAGAAGTAAAACTATCATTATTTGCCGGCAATATGAAACTGTACCTAGAAAACCCTAAAGTCTCAGTCAAAAAACTAGTAGACCTGATAAATGAATTCGGCAAGGTGGCAGGATATAAAATTAATATTCATAAATCAGTGGCATTTTTATACACCAACAATAAACTTTCTGAAAGAGAAATAAAAGAAAACAGTCCCCTTCACTATTGCATCAAGAAAAAAATAAAGTACCTAGGATTAAATTTAACTAAGGAGGTAAAATACTTGTACTCAGAAAATTATAAGACACTGAAAAAAGATATCAAAGAAAATACAAACAAGTGGAAGTATATACTGTGTTCATTGACAGGAAGAATAAACATCATTAAAATGTCTATACTACCTAAAGCAATTTATAAATTCAATGTAATTCCTATTAAAATACCAATTGCATACTTCAAAGATATAGAACAAATATTCCAAAAATTTATATGGAACCAAAAAGGAATCTGAATAGTTTCAGCAATTTTGAAAATAAAGAATAAAGTGGGAGGTATCACTCTTCCTGATACAAAGTTATACTGCAAGACCACTGTAATCAAAACAGCTTGGTATTGGCATAAGGACAGGCATACAGATTAATGGAACAGAACAGAAAACCCAGAAGTAAACCCACACCTTTATGTTCAATTGATATTTGACAAAGGAAGTAAGAGCATATAATGGAGTTAAGACAGTCTCTCTCTCTCTCTCTCTTTCTCTCTCTCTCTCTCTTTTAATATTTTTCTGAAGTTAGAAGCAGGGAGGCGGTCAGACAGACTCTTGCATGTGCTCTGATTGTGCTGACCAGGATCCACCTAGCATGCCTACCAGGGAGTGATGCTCTGCCCATCTGGGGCGTGGCTCCTTTGCCGTCCAAGCCATTGTAGTGCCGGAGGCAGCGGCCATGGAGCCGTCCTCAGTGCCCGGGCCAACTTTGCTCCAATGGAGCATTGGCTGCAGAAGGGGAAAAGAAAGACAGAGAGAGAGGAGAGGGGGAAGGGCAGAGAAACAGATGGGTGCTTCTTCTGTGTGCCCTGACTGAGAATCTAAGCCAGGACTTTTACAAGCCAGGCCGATGCTCTATCACTGAGCCAACTGGCCAGGGAAAGACAGTATCTTTAATAAATGGTGTTGAAAAAATTGGACAGGTACATGCAAAAATAATGAAACTAGACCACCAACTTACACCATTCACAAAGATAAACTCAAAATGGATAAAACACTAAAATGTAAGTTGCAAAACCATAAACATCTTGAAAGAAAACATAGATAGTAAACTCTATCTCTCGTAGCAATATTTTTGCTGATTTATCTCCAGGGACAAGTGAAATAAAGGACAAAATAAACAAATGGGACTATATCAAACTAAAAAGCTTTTGCACAGCAAAAGGCACCATTAACAAAATAAAAAGACAACCCACACAATGGGAGAATATATTTGCCAATATGTCTGATAAGGGGTTAATAACCAAAATTTGTAAAGAACTTCTAAAACTCAACACCAGAAAGGTAAACGATTCAATTAAAAAATGGGCAAAGGAACTGAATAGACTCTTTTCCAAAGAAAACATACAGATGGTCAATAGGCATATGAAAATATGTTCAATGTCACTGATCATCAGAGAAATGCAAAGTAAAACCACAATGAGATACCCATCTCACACCAGTCAGAATGGCGGTTATTATCAAAATAACACACAATAAGTGCTGACAAGGATGTGGAGAAAAGGGAGCCCTCCTGCACTGCTGGTAGGAATGCAGACTTGTGCAGCCACTGTGGAAAACAGTATGGCATATCCTCAAAAAATTAAAAATAAAATTGCCTTTTGACCCAGCTATCCCACTTTTAGGAATATATTTTAAGAATACCAAATCACTGATTCAAAAGAAGATATGCACCCCCATGTTTATGGCAGCATTGTTTACAATAGCCAAGATCTGGAAACAGCTCAAGTATCTGTCAGTGGATGAGTGGATTAAAAAGCGATGGAACATATACACAATGGAATACTACACGAACATGAAAAAGAAGGAAGTCTTACCTTTTGCGATGGCATGGATGGACCTGAAGATTATTATGCTAAGTGAAATAAACCAGGCAGAGAAATATAAATATCATATGATCTCACTTATATGTGAAATCTTTTGAACAAGGTGAAGTGAAGAATGGAATAGAGCCAGAGCAGGGTCACAGGAACCAGAGGGACAGCTGTCAGAGGGAAGGGGGATGAGGGGATGACATCAGAGAAGGTTAAGCAAATAGTGAAATTATATATACATGACACATAGATACAGATAACAGAACAGCAAATCCCAGAGTGAAGGGGGAGGAGGGAGTTAGGGGATGGGAACCAAGGGGGTGTAATGAAGGACATGTGGGTGGGGGGTGAGGTTGTTATATTGAGTGGGGCAGTTGAATACATCCATGTTGACATAATAAATTAAAATTAATAACAACATAAATATAACTAAAATTCATCTAAAAATATTTAATCCTATCATGAGGGTGTTACCCTAACACCTACTCTAACCCTAATTACTTCCCAAAGGGCTTGTCTCCAAATACCATTTGGTATTTGGGATTAGGGCTTCAACATAAGGATGGGGAGAACAAATATTTGGTCAATAATAATTAGCATAAATTATCAAGTGCTAATTAGATTTCCAAGAGTTGGTAAATCCTAGGAAAAATTGAAAGAAAGAAAAAAGAATGTTTCTTTCCCTTGAAAGAGATGAGGGCAGCATCTGCTCTGGCTTTTCTGTTGATTGGAAGGAAATAGTGCTTGTTCTGTAAAGAAAGAATTATGTTTGCTGACCTCTGCTTTCTGGCTCAAAGATTTGCTACCCAGAGCCCGCTGAGCCCTAAGGTGATTAGCGCCTGTCAAAAGATGGTGCCAAAGAAAAAAAGATGGTGCCTAGATCCTGACAAAGGGGCTGAAAAGTGAGAGAAAGAAGAACAACCACAAAGTGAATTGTCAAGAATAAATTAAGATCTGTTGTCAGTCCCAGAACAAATTCCTAGAACCCTTTATCCTTGAATAAATCATAAGTGATATTCATTTGTATTCCATGTAACGACAGACACAGATCTATGATCATAGAAATTTGGAACAGCTCCCTGAAGTTTATCATTTTAGCTTTTAAAAAGCTTTAGTCTTCTTTTCCTGAAAGCATCTTAATAAAATTGTAGTTAGTTAAAACAGTTTGCACATTCTCCCACATGAAAGAGGCAAACAATAGCATTTATACTATCAAAAGACATTTGAGCTATTTTTTTTTTCAGCACACACATCTTATTTATGAAGAAAAGCACTGAGTGTTATCTTTGGTTAGATGATTCATGCTTTGATCAGTCTAAATTCAAGGATATTATGCCTTCAGGCAAATGAATCTGTTTTGCTCCATTTTCCTCTAGAACTCAGGTCTCAAAGGCACTATCCTCAGATTTTCAATATGAAACGAAGTCAAGCCTGGAAACTAAGTATTAATGTTCGTGTTCCAAGCACACCTCAGTGTATACTCTGCTTGTATTTATAAGATAAAGTCACAATTTATTTCAAATAAACAAAGCATATGGGTATTGAGTATTTGCAGGGTAAAAATATTTTCTCAGCAGTGTTGGAAATCAGGTTAGTGTGAAACATTACAAAGCAAACTGCATGCCTTATGAGAAAAATGTTTGTGTTCCCCCAAAGTTTGTATGGTGAAACCTAATCCCTAATGTAATGGTTTTTGGAAATGGGTCTTTGGAAGGTTATGAGGGTAGAACCTGCACACATGTGATTATTGCTCTAATAGAACAGATTCCAAAAGCCCCATCTCTCCTTCCACTATGTGAGGACACGGGGACAAAACAGCTATCTATGAACCATGAAGCAGAACATCAAATCTGCTGGATCCTGATCTGACTGAGACTTTCCAGCCTCCAGAAGTGTGAGAAACAAATTTTTGTTGTTTATAAGCCTCCCAGTCTGTAGTACTTTGTTAGAGCAGCCCAGACACACTAACATAGAGGGGAAAATTTTATGAGCAATGTTAGTATTAGCCATGAAAATTCAATCTGCTGCAGGGATTCTCTATATTCATTGCATGTTAGTATCACCTGGGAAAAATCTTAATGCCCATGATGCACCTGGTCAATCAAGTCTGCACCTCTGAGAGTGGATCCCAAGCATTTGATGTGATGATTCTTATGCCCAAACAAACTGCATAGGAATGCAAACTACTGCACAATCGAGTTCCTCACTTCAAGCTGCTTTTAAAGCAATTTGTCCTGTTGGCACTTCTGTAAGGATAAGCAGTGGTGGATGCACAGTAGGCTGTAACTTAATCCCTCCAGCATGTGTTCCTGTCTTCAGATTAACTTTAAACACAAAAGGTGAAAATGTGTTGGCAATTATCACGGTAAAGTCTACTCAAATCCTGAATAGGTAAAGTCTACTTTATTCTGAGAAAAAAGAATTTAGCTATTTAGGCATGGGTTGTAATTTCTAATAAACTGCCTAAAGTTAGAGCATGAAAATAAAATGTAACTTTAACTTTAGTTCTATAATATTGCTATCAAATTTTAATATTGGTTTTGTCTAGGAAGGTGTTAGATGGATTTTTCTGAAAATTCTTTGGAATAGTACATTTTTCAGGGAATTAGTATAGGACTCATTTATTCGGTAGATATTTTATTGAGCTATTATTAGGTACCAGCTCTTAAAGTACTAGGGATACCTCGGTGAAGAAAACAAGACCAAGTTTCTACTTTTACTGAGTTTTTAGATAGTCAAGTAGGGAGTGATAGCAAATTATGAGCACCTCTGGGCTGCTGTCTAGGATAGCATCCAGCCTCTTGCACAATGATTCTCAAAATGTATAAGGGTCACCTGGGGTGCTCGTTAAAATGTGGCTGTCTGGAATCTAAGATTTGCAGAATCAGAGCTCTAGGGTGGGCATTTTAAAAAGCAGCGCTTGTAGTTCCGATGTAGGTGATCCATTTATCACCTTGAGGAATACTAATCTGGCACACTTATCGGTTCCATTGGCTTACAAGGAACTTAATGGATGGCAGAAGGATTATTCAGAGATTATCTAATCGTATACTCAGGTGGAAAGATGTAATCTTGAAAGGATAATGCTTGTTCATTTTAGGTGAATGGCAGCTGCCAGAAATTAGGTCTTTGCTTTTAGAACAGAAGTACAGCTCCTGTGAGTAAGAAGTCTTAGGATCAAGTTAGAACTACAATAGATTAGTTATGTATTTATGTTTATCTCAAGAGAGTTATTCAACTTACCTAGGTTACCACAAAATGTGACTATTTTGAGTGGAAAAAAAAAGTCCAATAAAATAAATAGTGGTATGAAATTTAGATCTAGCCCCAAATTACACACTATGGGTGGGGGTTAAAGGATGGAGTACAGGCCTGGGAGACATAAGCCCAGGGTTGTACTTAAAACTCTCTTACAATTTTGATGAAAATTTGGCCAATTCACTTCATCTTGCTAAGTTTGACTAAATCGAAGTTTGATCAGATCATTTCTTAGGCTCCATTTAACTAAGAATGCCTTGAAAAGGGCCAACCCAAATGTGCAGATCATGTCTAGTCCACTAGTAGTGTTATAATAGATGCCTGCATGTGTTTGTTTCTCACCCACACGTATGGCAGTAGGTAGGAGGAAGACTAGGGTGCTTACTGACATTACCTAGATCCTTGATGGCGAACCTATGACGTGCGTGTCAGCACTGACACACGTAGCCATTTTTGATGACACATGGCCGCATACCAGAGAAGTATAGGGCCGCATGCCAAGAAGGACGTTTCATCCTCGGCTCCTGCACGGCCAGGTGCAGCAGCCGAGGATAAAACATTTGCTGTAGTGTAGACACTCTGTGCTGGAGGTCTGTAAGCCAAAACAACAGAACTCTGGCATAGAGCGTCTAGTTCTTGGACTTCTGGTTAGGCCATTTTTCTTGAAGTGACACACCACCTGAGTTATGCTCGGTTTTTTGGCAAATTTTGACACACCAAGCTCAAAAGATTGCCCATCAATGGCCTAGATACTTTATAGGCAGTGATCAACAGAACTTACAAATTAGTCATTTAGTCAGTTGAACAATTCATCCACTATCAGGGTGTCCAACTCTCCTGGTTTGTGTGAAACCGAAGGGGAAACTGATGGGACTTTCAATGTTAAATCCAGGAAGAATTGGTCACTCTTCTTATTATTCACCAGGCATTTCTGGTTATCTATTCAGGTCAGAAGACAAAAGTAATACATACAAAAAAATATGTCAAAATGGGTGATACTGTCTCCAAGTACAATAGGAGTTCCGAGAAAGAAGGTCAGTATGGACTGCGGTTACTGTATGGAGTTTTATAAATTAGGTGGGACTGGGTCCAAGCTTCCTCCTTTACAAGAAATATTGTCATATTTTAGTGCTTAGAAACATGAAAATGACTTAGAATATATACTTTAAATTTAACAAAAGGGCCAAAGGATAAGAAATTAGTTTAAAATTTTAGTTGATTTAAAGCTTTTCATTTGACTATTTAAGCAGTTAACATTTATTCACTTTTTTTTTACAACAGATAGTGAAGATACAAAAATGAATAAACTGTATTAACTGCCCTTGATGTGTTTACTTTCTAGTGAGGTGTATGATCATTAATATATAAAAGTGAAAAGTTCAACTCTATGTGAGCAGACCTGTTATAAAATATTCTGAGTTATATTTCTGAAAGAGAGAAATATATAAGCAAAAAATTAAGGTTCAATAACTAACCCTATCTTTTCTATATTTAATATAAAAGTCTGTTGCTGGACATCCTTAGTTTTAGGGCAGCCAAATGCAGTAGATTGAGTTACGACACTATAGAAAAACACCTCTTTAATGAGGAAAAAAATCCCACTGCATAATTTAAAGTCTAATAACTTATTTTTTAAGTTATTACCTCAGGACAAACTTAAATAAAGGCAGACAAACTTATTGAAGGACAAGATACAGATGGCTACATGTACAGGATATACATTTGGTAGACTCAGTGCCCCAGGAACCGAAGCTTTGGAATTTCCTGATTTAGGGGGCTTGCAGTATTTAGGAAGATGTTAGATAACCAATAAACTGGCTTTTTAAAAATTTTATTAGTTGGTCAAACCATAGAAAAAATTTTAAATGAAGAATGCTATAGCTTCATGAATTATAGGTCCTATTGTTAACAATGAGAGGGACGAGAGAGATAGAGAGAGAGAGAGAGAGAGAGAGCAAGCAAAAGGGAAAGTTATTATGTATCCAGCACAGTGCTAGGTGCTAGAGCTTTATTAAAAATTAATAAGATCTAAGATTTGGATGGGTTCAACAAAGAGATTCATGGCCTAGTGTAACTGCCAGATATGCAAAATAAATACTGTATTATTGGATATAAAGGGAGGTAAGGGAATAAGAAGGATGAAATATGCATTGAGTATGAAATCAACTAGCTTCATAATTCAAAATGTAGGATGGACAATTGAGTTTGGGGACCGGAGCACACTGTGAATAGAAAGGCCATAAAAATTAAACCCCATCTCACTGGCAAGACCAATATTTTTGAAAATAAATTGTTACCATAACATTATCTGTAGATAGATAGAAAACAGAAAACAAAATCAGACCAGCTTAGGGAGCAGAAATATATCACCTGAGCAGTTAATAAATAATATAAGACTGTGCATGTGAAGCGGGGAGAGAGTTCAGCTGTTTCACCTTAGAGTTTTATTTCCCCAAGCTTCCTGGGGGGTCCAGGATTGTGGCCAGATTTTTATCTCACATGTAGACTGCACACTTGACATCCAGGGATTTGTCTTCTTTCTTTGAGAGTCTGGACTATTTAAAGTCTGGAGAAGAGGAAGAAGAGAGGGTACACTGATCACCTTCCAATTGTTCCAAAAGCCTGTGTGTGAAACAAGAATGTACCTACCTCTCTTTGGAGATATCATCCTTGTGTGGGTTATGGGTTTTCTACCCAAATGTAGCCAACTGGAAAATAGCATGATCAAGGTCAAGCACCTAAGTTTAATTTCTTGCAAACTGATATTGGGATTTCTATCTTCACTGCAGCAGTGTATGCATCGTGCTCTGTGACTTTTCGAGGGAGTTATTCTACATGCTATTTCTCTTCTTTCTATCCAGATGTGATTACCTGGGAATGACATTCTCTGCACTGTACTCTGAAGGGTCTGCTGTCTGACAGCTTGAGGTCAAATCCTGTCTCTGGTTCTTATCAGCTCTGTCACTTTGGACAAATTATTTAACCTTTCTAACTTTGTTTTCTCTTGAAGATGTTAAGAAGAATACATATCACAGATGATTGAAGAAAATTAGTTATGCAATGCACTTAGCACAGTGCCTAATCTGTTTTGTACTAAATAAATGCTATTTTTACATGCTGCTCTGACTTAAAAATTTCTGATTTACTGCACCCCATACATGTGAAGAGGATAAAACTTTGAAGGTACTTTCTGAGCCTGCTGCCAAGGTCAGAAACCCCACTGTCCAGCTAAACCCTCAATTGCTTTCATACCAATTACTCAGCAGAAGCATAATTCACAGTTACACTTTAAATACATGGTTCTCAAGTCTTCTGTCTACCAACTTTAATTTTATGCAGCCACAGAACTAGAACATTCTGGATTGAGGCCCTTACGTTTTTGGCAATTTGCTTTAGAATGAGGCTCCTGGTGTGGACCCCAGAAGCCAAATATGGACCTTAGATTGGGTGATCACAGACCAACTTGAAGTGTAATGGGCCAGAGAAAATTAATGTGTGCCCCTAGCCTATTAACAGTAACAATTCAATTAGGTCCCAAAAAGTATTTACCAAACCCAAAGGTCATTGTATTAGGCAAAGTGCCTTGCTTTAAATTCGGAGGCAAGCTATCAAAGCTGTTTTATCAGCATTTCCTCTGTCTTTTATATTTATTTAGGGGAGAAAACCCACTAAAATCTCCTCATTGGTTTGTTCCTTCCCTAGTTTCCTTTGTTTGCATAAACATGCCAATCAATTCAAAATCCTCTTGTTTATATCTTTCATTTGGTCAGAATGATAAAGAATATAAAGAAAGTCTCCCTCCACTCACAGCTCTGACAATGGAGAGTCTGCGCAGTTCTAGCCATTTGCTCTTTGTAGATCTAAAACTATTTAACTTATGACAACATTCCCTAGGGTTTCTGTACAAATAATTCACATCTGCAACCAAAAAGACTTCAGTTATTCAAGAGGCACTAAATTTAACACCAGTCCTTCAGGAGCTGAAAGCCATTGCTCAGTCCTTTGCAGAGGCTGATTTAATTAAGATGTTTTATGTTCACTTTTGCACATTTAAATACAGGAACTTAAACATCTATAGTATTAAATAATTCTGTCTTTAGAAGCATATTTTTCTCAAAAAATAAACAACCCAATAAAACAAAAACAAAAGAACCCCAGACTGGCAGTTTTTCATTTACTCAAAATACTCCAGCATCAAGAGCAGAACCATCAGCTGCCAGACTTGACTTTGTCTCAGTAAATTAGCAGAATGTAAATGAGCCAAGGTCTATGAAAAGCCTCATTGATTGCATCTCCTGGTTTTGCCTCAAACCCTTCAGGGCTCAGATATTCCGCACTATGCTTATGTATATTTGCATGAAAATGACAGCACTTTTTTTTTTTATCATTCTAGAAATTTTGACAAGTGATAGGCCAGTCTTTTTTTAAAGAGGCATTTGCTTGGAAATGGTGAAATATAATCAGACAGGAAAATGAGGTCTGTGCTTGGGAGCCATTAGCAGGCCTTGGTAGAAATTGTTGGTGCTGTAAGAAACCGTTCTGGAGGTGTGGTTTAAAAATATAAGTGGACACATCCTGGCCTAATATGTTGACAAGACTGGAGAGCCTGATCAGACTTAGAAATCTTCAAAATAAAAGAAAACATTGTAGAAATACTAAGCCTCTTAGATCCTCAATCAGCCCTTCATCAGACCCATCACATGCCCAAAGGTTCTAGGGATGGAGCAGATGTTCAAGGAAGTTTATTACACATAATTCTACAAAGAGAAACCGTTCTGGTGATTGCCACTGAATTTATCTCAGTTATGAACACCACTCAATTATTCATTTATTCATCCCTTCTTGTATTCCAAGCAATATCTTTCATATCTCAGCCATTGGCCTGTGTTGTATGTGGCTGTGCATGTGTGAAGTAAATCTCTCAATAATGGTTCCAATAAAATCAGCTTATTAGAACGATTGTTAAACCCTTGATGTTATGCTGTGCAAATTTTACTATTATTTACATAATACTTTCTGCTCTCCAGCCTTTACCATGATGGTGAACCTATGACACACGTGCCAGCACTGACACGCGTAGCCATTTTCAATGACACACGGTCGCATGTGGCCGCATATCAGAGCAGTATGGGGCCGCATACCGAGAAGGATGTTTTGTCCTTGGCTCCTGCACAGCCAGGTGCAGTAGCCGAGGATAAAACATTTGCTGTAGTGTAGACACTCTGTGCCAGAAGTCTGTAGGCCAAAACATACTTGTTATTTAAACTATAAATATCACGAAATTATGTTGTTTTTTTTTTTCGAAGTGACACACCTCCCGAGTTATGCTCACTTTTTTGGCAAATTTTGACACATCAAGCTCAGAAGATTGCCCATCACTGCTCTAAGTCATTGTGGATGGGTTGCTTCAAAGTCAAGTGCAAGCTCCACTTCTCTAATGGAGGCTGCCCTTGACTATCACAGCCTTCAGTCTCCTTGCCCTTCCCTTACCCCTGAGTATACTTTTACTGTTCTGCTGCCTGACATGTGCTGCCTAATGTCATACCTTGATTTCTCACATTTATTGAAATCTAACTATTAATACCTAAAAGTAACATCCATCAATCTTTAATTTTTTATCATGCTTTCTTTTTGTTTACTGGATTTATTGTTATTTAGCATTTATTGTCTATTTATTAGCTTATTTGGGTTTTACATATTTAACCCAATGAGATAAATACCTTAAAGGCAGGAATTTTCTCTGTTTTAGTCACGGCACATAAAGAAAGTGTCCAACAGAGTATATAATAAATCTCTGTTGAATGGCTTTCTTTCTGGTGACTAGGCTTTCAGGCGTGTGCCTGCTCTCGGCCCCCTACCCAGGGGCTTGCTGGTAGGCACACTGCTCATGTCTCAGCCTTTCTCTGTGCTGGGTAGACAGCATGTCACTTCCTTCTTGTCCTGCAAAGATGTTGCAGGGATGACTGAGTGGTGTCCAGATTCACTGATTAATAATATAGTTCACCCTGACCTGTGGTGGTGCAGTGGATAAAGCGTCGACCTGGGAACACTGAGGTCGCCAGTTCAAAACCCTGAACTGGTCTGGCCAAGGCACATATGGGAGTTGATGCTGCCAGCTCCTCCCCCCTTTCTCTCTTTCTCTCTTTCTCTCTCTCTCTCTCTCTCTCTCTGTCTCCTCTCTAAAATGAATAAAATAAAATAAAATAAATAATATAGTTCAAGTGTTGTCAGAGTGCAAAGTTGCAGTTTGTAAATTGTTTTGTGGTTATTTGAATTTAAACACAAAGCATGTAATAAGAAGCTACATTTAAATGTAACAGTGTGAAATATGTCAGCTTAATTATCTGCTGTGACAGACAGAACAAATTAACCTTCCCTATTTTCATCCCCCACTCCTATTTCTTCCCACTTGTATATTGCACCATTTAATCTTTTTGAAAAACCGTGAGCCTGGACAACACGGGGTGCCTCAAATGGAAAGGACCACAGGTGTTGATTTCCTTGTCCCTCTGTCCCTGTTGTACACCGTTCTGGCTCCTCAGCTCTGCACCTCACAGGGCAAACACAGTGAGGCGCCGTGCAGGGGTACAGCATGGGTTGGTGCACTATTTGTAGCCTCTATGGGATTCTAAACCCTCCAGGCCCTGGCTTTCCACAGGCACAGCAGGCTAACTGCACTGAAATGATTCCGCCCAGGCACTTTAATATAAACTCCAACCAGTAGACTCCCTATCTGGGACAGAACACGGGGCTGTTCCCATCAGTTCTATGGAGAGTGGGGGAAGAAACATAAAACTGACAGGCAGAAGACATTTGGATACCCCACTTCCATTTGTTGGCCTAAGTCCCCTTAATCTTTGGGCTCTTTTCTGGTACCTCTCCACTCTTTTCCATATTCACTTGTTCATCTTTTAATCACTCACCCATTCATTCACTTATTCATTTCTTTATTCAGCATACATTATGGGATGCCCACCACCCGTGAGGCTCCAAGATAGATAATACCACACATGAGTGGATAAATTGGATACAGCTTTTGCCCTTGAGGTCAGAGTAAAACTCTGAGGAGCTCTGTCTTCTCCATTTTCCTAAAGCCTATTTCCAACCAGCACTAAGTCATTCTGTTTGCTTCACGGTCTGATCTGAGCACTAGCTCAGTGGATGGCAGGGCTGTGGTGGCAGTCTGGATGTGTGTGTGTTCAGGAACAGAACAACACATTTTGTTTCTCAAGAAGCTCACAGTGTAGGAGAGAAGAAAGGGGCTGTACAACAAACAAAAACAATAACAAAACCGTTCCAAGGGAAAGTACAGTACAGTTCAGAGACTGAAATAAAAACAAGATGCTATAGAGAAGCAGAGGAAGGGGTTTCCTTTCAGCAACTGGAAATGAAGAAGGAAGCACCAGCAGGGATTCTTGAAGGAGGGGCTAACTCATGTGGAGGCTCAAAAGGTCTGGAATTTCTTCTGGCTGGCAAGGCAACTTCCAGACCTACTGCAAAAACAGGATGAAGAGAAAGCAGAGTCTGTTTAGCTGACTCACAGAGAGGAGTCCCTGGAGGCCTTTGAACGGATTGATGACAGATTGCCGAAATCTGCTCCTAAATAGGAGTTTTCAGTCCTGAGTGGAATGGGCTGGGAGCAGAAGAGCCTGAGGACCAGTGAGTGGATTATTCTGGAATGCAGAAATGACCAGGGAGGCAGTGGCTATGGGACCAGTATGAAGAGACAGTACTCAAGTTATGATTATGGAATTAGCATTTTTAACTCAATGGACTTGGGAGGAGAAGAGGCAAGGAATCAGAAAGTGAGCTGCATACAGGCTTTTTGGTAACACCTAAAGGGCTTAAATGACTTTTGTATTGTAATAGTCTTCCTTCCGTCAAAATGAAGCTGGTATTGAAGCTATTAATTGCATTCTAACTTTGGGCATTTTTAAACAGTTCTCATATCAGAACACTTGAAAAATGTTATTTGATGGCTTAGATATTTTTATTGCATGTACTCTATCTGCCAAAGCTTCCTTGAGCAGTTAATTTTTCATTTCAGACCTTGAACTCTACTTCTTGCACATTTGCAATTATCTTGTCTATCCATGGCTGTGCAGTCTAATTATGCAGTGCTGCCACTGTTGACCCTGGGTTTCGCTTCCCTCAGCCGTGTGTGGGAGAGCAATCACGTGTATTCATGCTCTGCTCCTGATCCTGCATCAGGGGCACAGGTGTCAGGTGGCTTTCCAACAGCAGTTGATGAATAAGCCCTGGTCTTTCTGCTTCTACTCATTCCTGTGATCATACCTGGTAGGCCTGCCAGAGAGGAAGGACCCAGAGGCACTATGTAAAATTCTTCTGGGTGGACCACCACATGATTGGCAGGTGAGGTAAGCAACCCCTTCACGATGCTTTCTGAAGACATCCTCATATGATAGGCTGAGCAGTTTGGTTTGGTTGCAGACAGTGGTGAAACTAATTAGCCAGAATAAAATGTCAATGTGCTATTTTAGAAGGTCACTTTAAAAGTGTGCATATTGTCTTAAAAAAAAGGGAAAGACTTAATGGGAAAGAAAAGTTCTATATAAATACAAATTTATTTAATGATTATTGAAGAGTCCTCTTGAAAGTCCCAAAGGCTGGTCCTGAGAGTGGAAGAGACAGGATTTTAATAGCAACAGCTCTGTGAGATGAGGTCATGTGAACATTCAGGGACAAAGGTGACAACAGGTCATTGGTGCTCAACTTCACCAACAACAGGTATGATAGGGGAGGACTGCAGACAACTCAGAGTCATGGTTTTGCTTCATAAGCACCCGATCCAAGCCCCAGAGATCCCATCCTTGCAATTTTCCCCATACTTGCCCAAGGTTAGGAAAAGTTTCCAAAACAATTATAAAGTTGTGTTGATGACTTTATTTTCAAAGACAGTGAGAGGGGAATTGGGGCTGACCTCATATATATTGGTCATTTTAAAAATTGATTTTAGAGTACTATCTTAAAAACTGCATCTCACACAAATGACGAATCTCAGCAGAAATGTTTATCATGCTTTCTCACCCACCTTAGATCACAGTTGTTATTCTTAGTTGGATTTGGATGCTCTTATAACTCATAATTGACTTTTAATTAAGTGCCAAACTGTTTCCAACTGTTGTTCTTACCCTAAGGATTTCTGCACCACTTCTGATTTTCTTCAGCTGCCTCCCCAGTCAATGAAGGGACACAGAAATGCACTTTACTACTAAGCTGGGGGGGGGGGGCGTACAATGTGCTTTTAATGAAGTCATTAAAGAAAACCAAGATGTTCTCTTTAAATAAAATGGCTAAGGTATGTCTTGACCTGATATGTGTTATTTTCATAACTACCAGGTAATAGTCACAGTTAAAGGTTTGGTTCAAGTCAGCTCATAAAACAGAAATCGGCACCAGTTACCCTTGTTGTTCCTTGATATTGTCCTGAACAATGATGGCCACAAGTACATAATGCGTACTAACCTACACGGCATATGATCGTGTGTCAATATGCAAAATAGAGTTCTCCCCTATATCTAGAGTTCAAAGAAGAAAGATTCATAAGTAGCTGATCAAGATTCTCAAGCCATGAAAGGCATAAGGTGACTAAGGGAGCACAGATTAGCACTTTCATTTCTTCAAAGACACCAAACACCCTCACACCTAAGAGCCCTGGATGGAAAGGCCCTTCCTGGAATCTTTTGTATTTATGATCAAGTGTCATTGTACTAATGACACCTTCTCAGGCTCCCTGTACAAAATCAGCTGTTTTATCTTTCTTCCTATAATTGAAATGATTAATAACTGGAGAATGAATAAATTATCTTTCCTAAGGGCATTCAATTAAAATGAGCATGTATCAGCAGAACTAATACTAAGCTCTAGGTATCCTGAATCAAATTTAGTACACTTTGATTTATGCATTTATTCCTCCATTCATTCACTAGTGTTGACTGAACAATTACTCTGTCCCAGGCATTGTTCTAGGCATGGGGGATATAATGAAAACAAAAACAGAATCAAGGTTCCCTGTTCTCTTGTAACTAACATTCAATGGGGGAGAAAAACCAAGTAGGTGAATAGAGATAAGATGCTTGTATGTTAGGTGTGAGCACCCATCTGGGTCTAGACAACAGCAGGCTGTCTGGGTTAGATGGGAGCACAGAAGAAGCACAGAACTCATTTCAAGAAGTTAAGGATCTAGTCATGGAGATATCTGCAGGAAGAGTGTTTCATGTAAAGAAGTGGAAAGCACAAAACATGGTTTTATGACTAGAAAATCATAATTTGGGTGGTTATACCATGATATAGAAGTTGATGGCCAACAAGACCAGAGTTTTCAGCTGGTCATGGCCCACAAACCCCACACCATCTGACCCTCTTCAACCTCAGCTGATAATGCCCTTACTTTCCCAGATCATGCTTCTCGAGTCATATCTATACCTCGACATATATCTATAAGTCACTTACATATATGCCTTAGATATGGAATAGTAATCCTTCAGACATCTATCTGGCAGCCTTAAAATGACTTTCTCAACAGACTAAAGTCATCAGCAGCTACTATCTGTGGGGTGTTTACTAGTCACCAAACACTATGCTGAATCCTTTATCTACATAATCTCATTTAAAACCTCATGATTCTGTGTGACAAATATATTCACATGCCCTGAGGATGCCTCATAATAAAAGTGTGTTATTGATGCAACTAAATTAAATTCTTTTTCAGAATGAGCCTACAAGCAAAAGAATCTTCTGAAGGCTGCCAAATGGCAAACAGTGTTCATGCAAGATTATGAAACTGTTTACCTAACAGAGTTGTTATTTAGAGATGAAGTTATTAAGAAAGAATGAAAAACTCGGTTTTATGTATTTTTCATGTACTCTCCTGGTGATATTTGGCACCCTTGGTAGGGAGGCCCAGTAGGGCTGACAATATTCGTGGTGTTTTTAGTGCATAGCAATTTAAAAGTTAAGAAAGTGAGCTGTATTTCTACTGTTGTATAGAACAATAGCTTGGCCAGGGGGAGTTCCACGTTTGCTTTTACTGTACAGTGTCCATTTAAGCTTCAACTTGCACTTCTGAGTCTAAAGTGCTGTAAGTTTACCAACACTCCTTTTATAAGTATTATTTTAAATCATTCCATTTTTTCCAAGATTGACTTTTTAAAGTTTTCATATGAAGAACTGAACATCAGAGAGATTAAATATACCCAAAGTTCCATAATTCTTTTCCAGAATGAGCCTACAAGCAAAAGAATTGGTATAAAAAAGAAAATGGTTATAAACTTCCCTCCCCCACTGACTTTCCAGCTACACCCACTTTCCTCTTTGTCAATATGTATGCCTCTTAACTGTTAGACCTGAGATCAGTGTTTCCAGATTCCAAGCCCAGTACCGTTCCATCTTGGCCATAGCTGTCAATGTACTGAGCAAATAAATAAGGACTTATAATTTGTTTCTGGTTAACATTGAAAAGTATCCCCATATATTTATGTTAACCTATTTTATTGAAAGGCAATTACAGAAACTTGTTAACTAAAATCCAGTTACAGTTCCCAATGGGAAAGAACCACAGGAAACACCTTGAGCTACACACCACAGCTAACCTGCAGCCTTCCTTGTTCACTCTGGTAAGATACTTCTTACTGGAATATACACAGGATATTTTGGTTTAAATTTTAGGTTTTTATTTTTATTTGTTATACATGCACATAAACTGTCAGACGGTTCCACAAGATGTTTTTAGACAAAGAAAATGGTATAAACTTCCCTCCCCTACTGACTTTCCAGCGACAACCACTTTCTTCTTTGTCAATGTGTATGCTTCTTAAAGACAGGTTTGCATTGCCACTTCGTTTCCCCAACATCTTATCCTTTCCCTTGAGTTAGTATTTTTTTTGCCTTTTTGGTTTGTTCTTCTATATACTGGTTGCTCATCAAACACCAAACTCTTTGACAAGTGTCTTAATCTTTTCTCAAGATGTTCAGAGATGTCAGGGTTTCTATTATGTTTACCTTCCCAAGAGTCTCTTCTGACTTGCTCTATCCCAGCTTGGTTTCTCTGGGTTTGGGGTTCACCTACCATTCTGGGGGTTTTCTTTATGATAATACAGAGGATTTCTCCATGTTGAATTTTTTATAGCCTATTTCAATATTTTTATTGTTCTTTTTATTTTTGAGTGTGGAGAAAATTCTTCATTCACTTTTTAAGAAGAAGAAAGGTATTTTTCTTTTTGGAGATGTTGCCTTCCTTAATGTCTATACTCTACTCTCCAACTTGATTGGCTGACTGTATAATTCCAGGTTTGAAATTATTTTACTTCAAAATTTAAGGCATTTTTCTACTGCCTTTTAGTCCCTGGGGTTGCTGTTTGCAGTCTGAAGTCATTCTGATTCCTGACATTTTGTAGGGGATCTACTTTTATGCTCTTTAGTAGCTTGAGAATCCTCTTCCCAATGCCCTCCATCCCATGTTTGGGAAATTCATGATGACGTGACTCAGAATGGGTTGTGTTTATTCATTAAGCAGGGAAAACAATGGGTTAATTCAATCTGGAAACTCATCCTTTAGTTTGGGGAAAAATTCCTTTTATTTCATGTAATAAAAATGTCATGATTTTTTCTCCTCTGATAGCACTTTTCCCTTTATAGTCATATTGATGAGGCTTTCAAAATAAAAGAAACTATATTTAATTTGCCTTTTTAATCCAGAGGTTGCAATTCTGCTTTATATAATTTTCTCCCTTAGTGATAACATTTTTATAAATAAATAATTGAAATGTAATCTGTCAAATGTCCTGTCTACTTATGGCAATGCTTTATGTTTGAATATCCTATAAAAATAAAATCTTAGGTGAAATTGTAAAATGACATGAAAAGGTGATATTTTGAAATGGTATAAACAGTGATTGTTGGAAGGAAAACAAGACTACCCAAATCTTGTCCCTCCTCCATAGGGGTTCCTGAGGAGGATACAGTGAATGTGGGAAGGGAACATATTTTAGTTGAAAATTTTATCCCAGATGTAAAAGTTGAACTTTCATAAGAGGCTAGAATATTGGGAACACTCAGTCTTCCCTATCTAACTAGGCTGAACAAGTCATTGCCAAAGCAGGCTGTGTTTTACACCTCTAAGATGACACTCAAATCTGAGATTTCATCATGTACTGATAGAAAGACAAATCTAAAACATACATACCCACAGCAGCAGAGGAGAGAAAGAAGACAGATGAGACTTGAGAGTTTTCCCAGGACCTTGCTTATGAGGGTAGTCTTAGAAGAGGAGCTTTGTGGAAGTACAATTGAGAGTGAAATGGAGCCTGACCAGGTGGTGGCACAGTGGATAGAGCATCAGAATGGGACACAGAGGACCCAGGTTCAAAACCCCGAGGTTGCCCACTTGAGCATGAGCTCACCAGCTTGAGTGTGGGGTCACTGGCTTCAAGGAGTCACTTACTCTGCTGGAGAGCCCCAGTCAAGGCACATAAAAGAACCAATGAACAACTAAGATGATACAACAAAGAATTGATGCATTTCATCTCTCTCCTTCCTGTCTGTCTGTCTGTCTATCTGTCTGTCTCTCTCTCTCTCTCTCACACACACACACTCCAAAAAAAAAAGGAAAGCTGACAAAGTTGTTTCTGGTGGTGTTCCTGGCTGGCTGCCACTTGTAGGATTTTGCCTTAAGTGGAAGGAAGAGACTGAAGAGAAATTTTTTTATATCTTATTTGGTCCAAGTAAGAGAGACTTTCTCAGAGAGGCAGACGCCACCTCCAGCACTCTCACCTAATCATGTCCTACAAGAAGCCAAACACTTACTCCTAATGGTGACTTTCAGGAGTTGAAAAGGTGGCAAGGAGTATAGGCCTTTGTCTTTGCACTAGATGCCAATGTTCTAATCACACTTATGATTCAATTAATAACATTTTAAGCCTTTTTGGTCCTCTACCCCCATTCAACTCAATTCTCTCTCTTCTTCCAAACCTAATGTGGTCCCACCTCTCTCTGCTTAGGGGCAAATAACAAGTGTGAATGAGCTTACCCTGTATAGCTATCATGACAGTATTTGTATTTTAAAAGATAATGGGAAGAGGGAAAGAAAGAAGAAGAAAGTATTGGAAGCCAGACAACATTTATTGAGCACTTACTACACTTAATTTTGATGGTAAACTGGAGTGCATTTTTATTATTTGTTGTAGCTCCTGAGTAAAATGTTATGCTTCCTCTTTCTAATTTATTTTCCTTAAGAGTTCTTGAAATATATCTTGACATTCATATTATTAAACCAACAAAGAGACATTAGTAGTTAGATCTGCATACTCTCTCCCTTTAAAAGAATCACATGGACTTGTTGCTGAACAAAGTACTTGAATACATTCTCAAAGTGAAGATGAACCAAGTCAAATTTTCATTTGGTTAGAGTTCCTGGTTCGCTGTTCATGTGGGAATGTGAGGTGAGTTGAACTGAGCTGTTCCTGATTTTTCCTTTTTTCCCCTTTATTAAATTAATTGGGATGACATTAGTTAATAAAATTATATAGACTAAAGTATACAATTCTATAATACATTCATCTGTATAGTGTATTTGTGTTTACTACCCCAAATCAAGTCTCCTCTGTCATTTATTGTCCCTTTACCCCTCTTTCCCTCTGGTAATCACCATACTGCTATGTTTCTGTGTTTTGTTTCTGTTCTTTTTGCTTTATCCCTTTACCTTTTTCACCCAGCCCCACAATGCATCTCCCCTCTGACAGCTGTCAGTCTTCTAACTATGTGTCTGTCTTTAGTTTGTTAGTTCATTTTGTTCATTAGATTCTACATATGAGTGAAATCATATAGTACTTGTCTTTCTCTGACTGGCTCACAGCTCTGTTGATTGGACTGCATGCTGCAATTATCCTCCAATTGCCTTCCTTTATCCTTTTAAAAATTATTCAATCTCCCCCTTTATAAAGACCAACCTGCTTCATCTTGAAACAAGATAGCACAGCATTCCTAGAGACTTAGAAACCCTGGAAGAAATACACATGCCGTGCTTTAGTCTTTTCTTCCTGGATTCAGGGACTATACCCAGCAGAGCAGTTGGTACATAGTAGGTTCTCAGTTAGTGTTAGTTTACATCATTCTTTCAAACTGCAAGTTTACTATAAAGGTGAAGCAGCTGTTTACATCATTTGTCACAGCTATAAAAACAGACTTGGAAATCCGGCAATTATTAAGAGTTACGGCTGAACTCCTATTTTAGAGAAACTGCAAAATACAGTGGCTTCAAGCCAATAGAAATACACTTCTTAATGCTGTCCTAGTTCTGAAATGAGCAGTCCAAGTTGCTAGGAAGGTTTTTTCCCTTACTGTCATCCTGGACCCAGGTTCCCTTCAACATCATGATGAGCTAATCCCGAGGGAATTTTTGTATTGCTCTTTGACCCCTAAGGCATGGTTGAAACTGGTTGGAGCCAAAGTACCAATGTCTTACATCCTTTGACTCACAGGTAGGGTTTGACTGGGCAGGATGGACTGGGGCAGGTGGGTGCTGACCAGAACTGGATCCCACACTGGGGGGAAGAAACAATGTAGGGACAGGCAGGAGACCTGTGAAGATCACAAATAACCCTGATAGGACAGCATGGCTCAGGTAGAAAACCTTTCTGGGAAACTGGAGGCTAAAGCAGTGTTCGGGTGTATATGACCCACCTTCTTCTGATTCAGCACTTCATCACCGCAGGAGTGGTAGTCAAGATTCTGCTGCTGCAAAAATTAATTTGCAGTTAGGCAAGAAAAACTGTTGCAGTAGAGATGAAGACTATTGCAATAGGGTTGAAAGACTGAACTCAAGTCCATTGTGATAAAAAGCAGCGGAGCTTTTTTTTTAATCATGGGGGTTAGCAGGCAGAAAATTACTGGCACATATTAAAGCGGATGTTGGTAAGTGTGATTAGGCCATCTGTGTTTCCTAATTAGTACTTGTGTTTTTTAAATTTACTTTTTAATTGAATTTATTGGGGTACAGGTTCAGGCATGAAACTTTATCATTACCAAGTTTGGATATGAAGACTGGTCTTAGCTTCTCTGATGATTACCATATTTCCTTTTGTATAAGACGCTCCCATGTATAAGATGCACCTTAATTTGGGAGCCTGATTTTGAAAATAAAATATATTACATAAAGTTATTGAACTCAAGTTTTATTCATCATAAAATTCATATAGCTCCTCATCACTGTCAAAACTATCCCATCCATTAGCTTGTCCTCATCTGTGTCCGATGACGAATCACTGTTTTCCTATATTGCTTTTTCCTCAGTTCCAGATATAGCATTTGAAATGTCACACTTCTACAACCAGTGTATAAGATGCACCCCGTCTTTAGACCCCAAAATTTTCGAAAAAAGGTGCGTCTTATACATGGGGAAATACGGCACATTTCAAAGGGATGGCTTCCAGGTCTTTGAGAAAGACATTTCTGGGTTGTAGCTGGTAGGAGTCTGGGAATCGATTTACATCTCAAAGGAGAAGAGAAAGAATTTACAAAGCAACTTTCCTAAAATAAATGCTCTAAGAAAAGGCAGGTTAAGGGCCTATAACACTGGGGAACAAAATTTTTGTTGCATCTACAGAAACATTTGTTCTTACCTAATTCGAATGTGCTAATATCAAATCTGACATTAGTTTTTCTCTGTAAGCTACAGTTTTTTTGCAATTCAAGATTTTAGGTTTTCATCTTATTGTAAAATTTTTAACATTTAGTTTAACATAATGAAGTAGGGCATCATCTTTGTGAAAATATAATAATTTATAGAAGGCCGAAAATACACTAATACACTAAAAATATGATTGCATCAGACTTTGTCTACAATTTTGAAACAGAACATATTAAAACACTTACTTTAATCATAAAATTTGCACAAAACTTATTTAAATTCTATTCAGGCAAAATTTGCGTTTGTAGTTCTTGCGTTTGTATACTTGTTGAGGACAATCTCGTTCAATGCTCCAACAGTAGTCTGCTCATCACTAACAGCTCCAAGATTTTCGGGAAATTTATCAAGGTGACTGTTGAGAAAGTGAATCTTAATGCTCATGTTACATCCAATGTTGCGGAAAGCCAATAGCATCTTTTGAACCAGTAGTTCATAGTTTTCTGCTTTTTTGTTGCCAAGGATGTTCATTGTAACTACCACAAAAGACTGCCATGCTGCTTTCTCCTTATTTATCTTCCTGGCAAATTCTTCATCACGTATGAGGGTCCAAATTTGAGGTCCATCAAATACACCTGCTTTTATCTGCTCAAAAGACAAGACCGAAAAAGCAGAAATAATATGTTGAAAGCATTCACTTTCTCTATTCAAAGTCTGAACAAATTTCTTCATTAAGCCAAGTTTGATGTGAAGTGGGGGAAAAATGATCTGTCTCAATTAACTACAGGTTCATTCACAATATTTTGCATCCCTACTTCCAGAGCTTCACATTTCGGCCACTCGTTCTGTGTACAGTGTTTCTCCTGAGCTCGGCTATCCCACAAAAACAGAAAGCAATGATACTTTGTGAAGCCTCTCTGTTGTCCTACCAAAAATTTACCACTTTAAGATCCACACAAATGATCCAGTTATGCTCCTCATACTTCAGAAAGTTGAAGACAATTTTTATGTCATTATAATCTTCTCACAGATGAGTTGAATAACCAATTGGAAGTGCTACATAAACATTACCATTGTAGGAGAACACATTTCAGACTCCATTTAGAGCTGTCAAGAAATAGCTGCCATTCTGTTGGACTGTAAGTGGTAACACTTAGCTGGCTGAGAAGACTACTGATATCATGACAGTAAACAAAGTGTTTGTCTTCAGAAATAAAGTCCACTAATATTTGTTCATGCTTCCTGAAATGGGATACTTTAGCTGACCAGTGAAGTACATTCTTTTCTTGAAGCCTGGAGGCTAAGAACTCAGTTGCTTTCTTTGATAGGCCCAAATCTCTTACTAAGTCCTTCAATTTGAGTTGGCTAAACTGCTAAGGGGTTTATGACTGCTTGGCATCAGAAGAAGACCCTTTAGATTCTACAACCATTTCCTCATGCATCTTATCAAAATACACTTGATCATCATGTTCAGTTTCTTCATCCTTAGAAGAAATAAAACCATTGAAAACTGGAACCAGGAGCGTCTCAGAGTGTGGGATAGGTCGTATTGCTGAAGGAATATTAGGATATGCAATCATATGCCGTTTTTTCTTGCCTATGCCCTTTGTATGGGTCAAACAGAAATAACAGTCACTGCTGTGGTCCTTAGGTTTACGCCAAACCATGGGAATACCAAAAGGCATTCCTTTGCGTTTTCCTTTTGTCCAGTCACAAAGCATTTTCTCAAAGTTATGACACACAATATGAGGAGCCTAATTCTTGTTTTGATCACCAAGGGGAACTTGAAAATAGGCAATATATGCACGTGTCACAAATGATGAAATATTGTGCCTTTGACATTGAAGTGTGTAACAACCACATATATAATAGAAGGTTTCACGACTATTCTTACATTTACACCTACTCAAAGAAGCCAAGATTCAATTTTAAAACAAAATGAGAGGGTGTTTTTATCAGATAATTTTTTACATTTAAAAACAGCTACAATGATATAAAAGTGATTTTTGTGAAGCATTAATTGCCTTGTGGTTATGTTCAATCCAAGAGTCGTTTCCCTTTAACTCCAATTTAAAAACTAATGCATGTCATTAACTGTAACAAAAAGAAATTAAAATTGATTAGGAACTAGAGCATATACCGAAAAAAATGAATTTTAGATTTGGATACAGCAATGCAGAAATACATAGAAACAGTTCTAAAACCTCATGCAACAGAAAATGAAAAAAAAAAAAATTGTTCCCCAGTATAAAAAAGAAAAAACTGTATAAAATTTAGTTAAGCTGAGGGCGATATTAAGTCTGTCTTGAACACTGTCAGGGATCTCTCTGCCTCCTTCCTAAGGGCCTATCCGGTGGGTCTAGGAGGTGGCATCTTGGGCTTGGCCCCATCAGTTAAGACTCTATCAGCTGCTGTCCGCCTTCCAGCAATTTGTGAAAATATCTTGTTGGGACCATCCCTAACTAATTATTCCTCTAAGGATGTAGAATTTTTACAACTCTACTTTTATGTAACAAGTCCTTGAAAGAGAAATTATAAATATAACTGCTTAGCAAACTGAACCAGTTGTTTTCAGATATTAGCTTTTAACAGCTGAAAACCATTACTAGTTTTTTTACTATGTCATCCATTCACTAATAGCTAAATGGTAAGGCACACACACACTATATATGCATGCACAAGGGTGTGTACATGTGTTTTTAATCCTCTTATAGGAATTAATATATCTGATTTAATTTCAATTTTAATTAAGAACGTGATTAATTTTTTTTTCTTAAAATGGCCATTGTGCATAAAATGCTGTTCTTTGCTAGAGTTCATTTCATTATTGGATAGATCCAGTAGTCAAGTTGGAAATTAAAATATTTATCCTTATAAATTCTACCCACTGGGTTTATCTTTGCCTTCAGAAATAGTTTTACTCCTTCTATGAACTAATCCTGTTGCCTAGACTGGCTCATGGACATGAGGTAAAAATACTGACAGGGAAGGCACAGGTTTAGAGTAAGTCTTTGCTATCCAAAGGGCAGGTGCTCAATATGAACAAAACGGTAAAGTTTATTGGAAAACCTGAATTGTTAGTTAACAGTATCCACCATGATTTTTTAATAGAACCTGCTGGCTCACTGGCTGGTCTGGAAAAGGGGAGTGAAGGTGAAGGACTGTGGAAGGCAATACACAGTCTGTACATCGAAGTGCAATTCCAGGAGAAGAGGCCCCAAGGCACGGGGAGAATGAAATGTGAAGATCTTGCCATTAAAGGGGCTATAAGAAAAGCTTCACCATCAGGGGAAACCAGCTTTCTGGAGAGGAATGGGAGTGAGTATTTGGGAAGAAGTGTGCTAAAAGAAGATTAGCAGTATGAAGTTACTCTGAAAAATTAAAAAGAAGTGTATAGGGAGCTACCAAGAAGAAAGGGCTGGGATGGGAACTGGCAAGCACAAGATTGATAGGGAATGACTTGGGAGAGGGTCAGTCTGCACTCAGTGATGACTCTGGAGCACTGAGCTCAGGAAGGAGAATGTTACAGCCACAGACACAGTTCTTCTGTACCAGGTGGACTGCCCCCTCTCTTATTAAGCACAGAAGTTACAGACCATCCATTATGAATCCCCCATAAGTCACACACTTTCTCAGATGCTCCACGACCAGAGTCCTTTCTGTGGCTCTTGAGGGGTCAGGACTATGAGTGTTTCACCAGGACCTCAGTTGGGTCCTCTCTGAGAGCTTCCTCAGCTTCAGGATTTCATACAAACCACAAGCCAAGTAAAGGAAGTGGGGAGAGGAGAAATGAGCTTCACCTGAACAGTGGTTTCTAGTATTTCATCAGCCCCAACTCTTTTCTTTCAACTCAGTACCGTGTTTAGCTTTTTCACAGTGTAAGGAAAGAAGGTTGGATTTATTGTCCAAATTTTGACTTCTTGGTCAAATTTTCTGATTATGAGTCAGAGGAAAGCAAAGGAACTCTATCTATATAGATGCCTTATTCACATTGCCCATCTATCCCCAGAGCCAAGCAGCAGGGAATCCCTTGTCCCTTAAAGGAGGCACAAACAAAATAGCAGGAAGAAACAGACACTGATAGAAAAGGGAAGAATAATAGATACTTACTGCTCTTCATATTCAGGCCTACCCCTTACCAGCCAGCATCTTAAAGAATCAACAGGCTCTAATTGCAGAAACCCTTTTGATGAAGAAGATGGCTAAAAGAAAAAAAGATGAGTAGTATCGTACTTTTCAGCAGGAATGGACAGAGGAATTCTCCTTTGCAGAGAGAGTAGGTTCTGCAGTGTCTAAATGCAATGATAAAATTGCATCAATGAAATGGTCAAATATAAAGTGGCACTTCAACACACGCCACGCTACATTTGCATCGAAATATCCAGTGGGGGACAGCAGGAAAAAAGCATGTCAAGAGCTACTGTGCAGAGTGCAAGCTAGCCAGTAGCAACTCCATGTTTGGACCCAACAAGGTGACTGGAATTCAGCTAGCTTTGCTGGTGCTTTAACAATTGTGAGAAACGGAAAGCCATTCACAGATGGGGAGTATGCCAAAACATTCATGCTTGATGTTGCCAATGAATTTTTTGATGACTTTTTGGACAAAGACAAGATAATCAAATGAATAAAAGACATGCCTCTGTCGGCAAGAACTGTTCACAATCATACCATCATGATGGCAAATCAAATTGAGGCAACACAAGTGAAGGACATAAATGCAGCACCACTCTTTTCTCTTGCTTTGGATGAGTCAACAGATGTAAGCTATTTATTCCAGTTCAGCGTGATTGCAAGATGTGCTGTTGGTGACACACTACGTGAGAAAAGGCTTGCTATTTTGCCTATAAAAGAAACAACAAGAGGGGAGGATTTATTCAAGTCTTTCACTGAGTTCGCTAAAGAAAAAAATCTACGGATGGATAAACTTATTTTGGTGTGTACTGATGGTGCTCCGCGCATGGTGGGGAAAAACAGAGGATTCTTAGCGTTTCTTCGTGAACATAAAAAGACACCCATTCTAAGTTTTCGAGCATCCTACATCAGGAGGCGCTTTGTGCTCAGATGTGTGGCGAGCAGCTTGGTGAGGTGATGTTGCTGGTCATTCGGGTGGTCAACTTTATTGTTGCCCGAGGTTTAAATGATCGCCAGTTTAAAACACTGCTGGATTAAGTTGGAAATAATTATCCTGGTCTGCTTCTGCAGAGCAATGTGTGTTGGTTTTATGTTACATTCACAGGACTTAGTTATTTTATAATTGGAGTTTGCTCCTTTTGACCTCCTTAACTATTTCACTGTCAAACCCCACTCCCTATCTCTGGCAACCACCAATCTTTTCTCTGTATCTTTGAGCTTGGTTTTGTTTGCTTTTTTTGTTTCTAGATATTACATATAAGTGAAAATATACAATATTTGTCTTTCTCTGACGTATTTCACTTAGCATAACACCCTCAAGGCATATTCATGTTGTTGTCAATGAACACATTTTATTCTTTTTTAGTGGCTGAATAATATATCACATTTCTTTATCCATTCATCCTTAGATGGACACTTAGGTTGGTTCCACATCTTGGCTATTGAAAATAATCTGTGATGAACATGGGGGTGTATATATATTTCCAAATTAGTATTTTTGTTTTCCTCAGAGAAATACACAGACAGAATTGCTGGATGTGGTATTTCTATTTTTAATTTTTTGAGTATGCATACTGTTTCCCATAATGGCTGCACTGACTTACATTCCCATCAAAGCACACAAGGGTTCTCTTTACTCCACATTCTCACCAAAACCTGTTATTTTTTGTCTTCCTGACTGTAGCCATTCTAACAGTTGTGTCTAATTGTAGTTTTAATTTGTATTTTCCTGATGATTAGTGATGTTGAACACATTTTCATGTATCTGTTGGCCATCTGCATATCTTCTTTTAAAAAATGTCTATCAGTTCCTCTGCCATTTTTAATTGGATTATTTGTTTTTTGTCCTATTGAGTTGTATGAGTCTTTTATATTTATCCCTTATCAGATATGATTTTGAAATATTTTCTTCCATTCAGACTTCATTTTTGTTGGTTGCCTTTACTGTGCTGCTTTTTTGTTTGTTTGTTTGTTTTTAGTTTGATGTAGTCCCACATGTTATTTTTGCTTTTGTTTCCCTTATCCCTGAAGTCAAATCCACAAAGGTATTACTAAGTCTGATGTCAAGGAGCTTACTGCCTATGTCTTCTTCTAGAAATTTCATGGTTTCAAGTATTACAGTCAAGTCTTTAATCCATTTTAAGTTATTATTTATTTTTTTGGTATATTGTAAGATAATAGTCTGGTTTTATTTATTTCTTTATTTTTGCATGTGGCTGTCTAGTTTTTCAAACTATTTAATGAAAAGATTGTTTATTCTCCCATTGTATATTCTTTCCTCCTTTGTCTAAATTAATTGACCATATACGTGTGGATTTACTTCTGGGCTCACAATTCTGTTACATTGATCTATGTGCGTTTTTATTCCAATACTACACTGATTTGATTACTATAGCTTTGTAATATGGGCAAGTCTGAAATCAGGGCAAGTCATACCTTCAGCTTTCTCAAGATGGTTTTTGCTATTTGGGGTCTTTTGTAGTTCCATAGATATTTTAGGATTGTTTGTTCTATTTTTATAAAAATTGTTATTAAAATTTTAATAAGGATTGCATTGAATGTGTAGGTTGCTTTGGGTAGAATGGACATTTTAGCAATATTACTTCTTCCAGTCCATGAGCATGGATTTTTTTTCCCCCATTTATCTGTGTCTTCTTCAGTATTTTCATTGATGTCTTATAGTTTTTAGTGTTCAGGTTTTTCACCCCCTTAGTTAATTCATTCCTAAGTAACTTATATTTTTGATGCAATTATAAATGGGTTTTTAAAAAATTTTCATTTCTCATAGTTTGTTAATACTGTATAGAAATGCAGGTTTTTTACATATTAATTTTGTTCCTGTAACTTCTGTTTTACTAGTTCTAACAGCTTTTGATATTTTTTGTAAAGTCTATAATTTTCAATATGTAATATCATGTCATCTGTAACTAAGACAGATATATTTCTTTTCAATTTAGATTTTTTTCTGATTTCTCTGGTTATGACTTTTAATGCTATTGTGATTAAAAGTGGCAATTAAAAGAAAAAACAAACAAATGGGACTACAAACTAAGAAGCTTTTGCAAAGCAATAAAAACATCAACAAAATGAAAAGGGAACCCACTGAATGGGAGAATATATTTGCCAATGATACATCAGATAAGGGTTTAGTTTACAAAATATATGAAGAACTTATATAACTGAACACCAAGAAAACAAACAACCCAATTAAAAAATGGGTGAAGGACCTGATTAGACAATTCTCCAAAGAGGACGTACAGGTGGTCTATAGACATGAAAAAAATGCTCAACATTGCTAATTGCCAGAGAGGTGCAAATTGATACTACAGGGAGATATCACTTCATACCTGTCAGAATGGCTATCATCAATAAATCAACAAACAACAAGTGTTGGTGAGGATGTGCGGAAAAGGGAACCCTTGTGCTCTATTGCTGGGAATGTAGACTGGTGCAGCCACTTGAAAACAGTATGTATTTTCCTCAAAAAATTAAAAATAGAACTGCGTTTTGACCCAGAGAGCTCACTTGTGAGAATATATTTCAAGAAACCCAAAACACTGATTTGAAAGAATATATGCAGCCTTATGTTCATTGCAACATTATCTATAATAGCCAAGATCTGGAAACAGCTCAAATACCCATCAGTAGATGAGTGGGAAAAAAAAGGTATGGTACATTTATGCAATGGGATACTATTCAGCTATAACAAAGAAGGAAATCTTACCTTTTGCGACAGCATGGATGGAACTGGAGATTATTATGTGAAATAAGCCAATCAGAGAAATAAAAGTATCATATGATCACACATGGAATCTATTGAAAAAAATAAACTGATGGACAAAATCGAAACAGAGGCATAGATACATAAAACAGACAGCTGTCAGAGGGAGAGTGGTTGGGGGGCTGGATGGAAGAAGTTGCAAGGATTAAGCAAACACACACATATACATATAAAACATAGACAAGGACAACAGTGTGGTGATGGCCAGAGGGAAGTGGGCTGGGGGTAGGTGGAGATAGGCAAAGGGGGGTTAAATGGGGATGGAGAGAGATTTTTTGGGGGGCAATCGACGCACAGTACAGTGTGCAGATGATGCTTTATTGAGTTGTACACTGACACCTGTATGGTTTTATGAATCAATTTCAACCTAATAAATTCAATTAAATAATTGGCATTTCAGTGGTACCTTGAGATACAAATTTAATTCGTTCTGTAACCGAGCTCATAAGTCAGTCAACTCGTTTATCACACTGCCGATTCTGGACCCGTGCACCAATGCGCCAACTACCGGCAGCTTCTCAAATCACGACTCGTATCTTGAATTTTGCTCATATCTTGAACAAAAATACAGACTGAGTCGCAGCTCATATCTTAAAAAATTGTATGTTGGTCTGTTTGTGTCTCAAGGTACCACTGTAGTTGGCATTCTTGTCTTGTCCTAATCTTAGAGGAAAAGTTTTTAGCTTTTTGGCACTGAATATGATGTTAGCTGTTGGCTTATCCTATATGGCCTTTATTATGTTGAGGTATGTTCCTTCTATACCTACTTTATGTTTTTATTATAAATAGATGTTAACTTTTTTAAAATGCTTTTTATGTATCTGTTGAGATAATTATATGATTTTTCTCCTTCATTTTTTTAATGTGGTGCATCACCATGACTGATTTGCCACTGTTGAACCATGCTTGCATTCCTGGAATAAGCCCACCTGTTTATGTTGTATGACCCTTTTAATGTATTGTTGAAATTTGTTTGATATTTTGAGGATTTTTGCATCTACGTTTATCTAACATTATTGTCCTGAGTATAAAATGTTAGATGGCCTGACCAGGTGGTGTCGCAGTGGATAGAGCATCAGACACCTATGCGGAGGACCCAGGTTTGAGACCCTGAGGCCGCCAGCTTGAGCGCAGGCCCATCTGGCTTGAGCAAAAAAGCTCACCAGCTTGGACCCAAGGTCCACCAGCAAGGGGTGGTTCAGTCTGCTGAAGGCCCACGGTCAAGGTACTTGTGAGAAAGCAATCAATGAACAACTAAGGTGTCGCAATGGCAACGAAAAACTAATGGTTGATGCTTCTCATCTCTCTCCATTCCTGTCTGTCTGTCCCTATCTATTCCTCTTTCTGACTCTCTCTCTGTCCAAAAAAATGTTAGATGAAAATACATACAATGGAGTAAATTAAAGCAGGGTAAGAGGTACAGGGAATACTGTGATGGAGGTTGTTTTTGTTATTATTATCATTATTATTTTATTTTTTTTTATTTTATTCATTTTAGAGAGGAGACACACACACACACAGAGAGAGGGCGGGGAGGAGCTGAAAGCATCAACTCCCATATGTGCCTTGACCAGACCAATGCAGGGTTTTGAACTGGCTACCTCGGTGTTCCCAGGTCGACGCTTTATCCACTGCGCCACCACAGGTCAGGCTATCATTATTATTTTAAAATATCTTGGAAGGTATTGACCGCTTAACCTCTGATCTTTTCTTTGGCATAAAGTTAGTCTTATATTTTTATCTCTGGCAAAGATCCATCATGTTTAAGGCTTCTTGGAAAAGCATGTAATGTAAAGCCAAACTGAAGATATATATTTAGCTATGAAAAAAAAACACACAATTTTTTTTTACTTATTCTCAAGAAGCTTTGTTTTAACCACTTGAGCAAATAGTAGTAGAAGATTTACTTCTTTATAATGTGGGAGGCTGGAAGATCTCATGGTGTCATACTTTTAATGTATATTTTTCTGAACAGCTACTATACATCAGATGCTGTTCTAGGTCTGAAAATATAACAAACAAGGTCTCTTCCTGATAATTAATATCATAGGTCAGTGGTCAGAGAACTATAGCTGACCAGCTAAATCTGGTTTGCCACCTATTTTTGTACTGCATACAAACTAAGAATATTCTTTTCCTATTTTGAAATACTTGAAAAAAATCAAAAGATGAAATTTATATATATATATATATATATGTATACACACACACACACACACACACACACACACACACACACACACATATAATTTGTATTTAAGTGAAAGGAGGGAGATAGTGAGATAGACTCCAGCATCTGCCCCTACTGGGATCCACCTGGCAATCCCTGTCTGGGGCTGATGCTCTTGAATCAACTAAGCTATTTTTAGTGCCTGAGGATGATGCTTGGAACAACCGAGTTATCTTCAGCACCCAGGGCCAATGCTCGAACAAATCAAGCCACTTGCTGCAGGAGGAGAAGAGGGAGAGAAGGAGGATAGGGAGGGGGAAAGAAGCAGATGGTTGCTTTTCTTTTGTGCCCTGACCAGGAATTGAACCTGGAACATCTACACACTGGGCCAATGATCTATCCAATGAGCCAACCGGCCAGGGCTGAATAATATTTTGTGATGTGAAAATTACATGAAATTCATGTTTCAGTGTCCATATATAGAGATTTATTGGAACACAGCTATTCACATTTCTTTCCATGCGGTCTTTGACTGTTTTTATAAAGCAATGGCAGAGTTTAGCAGTTCTAACAAACTGTATTGCCTGCAATGCCTAAAATATTTGTCATCCAGTTTGTTACAAAAATGTTTGCCAACTGCTTTTCTAGTGGTAGAATAGATATTAAACAGGTAATAATTGAACAAGATAATTATGGATTGTGATGAGGGCTTGGTATGAGAGCCACTGGGTGATGAAATTTTCTACCTCTTGTTATTATTATTACTAGTATTGTTATTTAAAAATACCTGGAAGGTATTGACCCCTTCAACAAAGACTGGAAAAAAAAAAAGACAGAAGAATTTAGTAAATTAAGTGCACACATCTAGGGAGAAGTGTTCCAGACTAGAGGAGCAGCATGAGAAAAGGCCCTGAGCCAAGTGTGTGCTGAAATATTTAAAAATCAGCAATGAGGGGACAGTTGTAAACAATGAGATGAGGATGGTTTAAGCAGCTCAATTTTGTAGAGCTTGAGGGTCACAGGAAGACTGCGCATTACTCAGAGTGAGTTGGGATGTCACTGAAGGATTTGAGTTGCCAGGAGCAATTGGAGCTGAAATACATCAACAAAGGGATTGTACAGAAAGAATCTAGGGCAGCAAGGGTAGGAAGTGAGGGACCAGACAGACAGACCTGGAGAGAAACACAACAGGGAAATTAAGCAAGAGCTTTATTTTGAACAGATTAATTTTAAGACCTCTAGTTTATGCCTGAATATAAAGCAGTTCTAGAATAGAACTCAACTCCAAATGAATAGATGATGGTTTCCTTTTCCCAGTTAGAACATCCACTACTCTCAAAACATGTTTTTGGCCAACTTGTCTATGTAGACTATTTAATTTACTATAGTTAAACACATATATGGAAAAATCACATGTTGTATAAGATAATTTAAATAACAAGTACAACTTTAAAATAAAATACATAAAATTTATCAAGTCTTTTACTAGGCTTATGTCTGTTTTTTTTTTTAATTTTACAGAATCAAAAATTTTAAATATTAATGTGTAACAGCAATATTATTCTTCATTAGAGATCTTGACTTGAGAACTGTTTTCCAAAATCAGCCAAGACCTGAATATAAAGTGATTTCCATTTTTTTCTTCTAAAGTATGATTTGGGTAATAAATAATTAAATAAATAAATAAATAAATCATTTCATTGTCTAGACCCATCCAATAACCACCTAGGACACTGGACAAGCAAAAATACTGGGGATTTCAGGAAGACAGCCAGGTAGCAGTTAGCACAAGTGTGCAGCCATGAACTCTAAGCCCAGTTCTAGAATATTCTGTAGCAGTATTCACTTCCCAGGAGCCTAGGTGACAGTGGCTTACCTGGGGCAAGAGTTTTGCCAATATGGTCCAGAGGGATAATGAGTTAAAGTTTTGAGGGTATTTGCAAGGGAGTGATTATTGATAATGACAGACCAAATGCTGACAGAAGAAAGGGAAAATCCAAAATGACTCAGCTTCTTTGTTCTCACTTTCCTGGGCCAGAGTTACAGGAAAACCTATATATGGGAGAGCTGGTAAATCAGCCTGTCCACAAACAAAACAAGGCACTGGAACTCCATCAACAAAGACTCAAGTAATAGCACCTGAGGAGATCTAATCTCAGCTCAGCACTCAGTTCTCATGATCAGGTACAGTATCCTCGCCTGGCCTCTGAGACCAGCAGTAGAAAGAGCCATGGGAGGGCCTTAAGGCTCTGAGCTGAACCTCTCCCTTCCCCACAGTTCCATCTATTTCTTTTTGCTGTCTCTTCACATCACCTGTGTTTTCAAAGAGGCAACCTGTCTAAGTTAGGGGTAGTCAACCTTTTTCTACCTACCCACTTCTGTATCTGTTAGTAGTAAAATTTTCTAACCACCCACCAGTTCCACAGTGATGGTGATTTATAAAGTAAATCATGGGCAATATTTTACCACCATAGCACATGCGTGTGTTTGTCTCCCTAACTGCACCCAGAATCCTTAGCAAGCAGGGTTGATATAATGCCGGTGGCTGAGGCCAGGCAGGTTCACATTGAATTTGGGCAGACCGTAGAGAAACTGTGGAGCCTGAAAGTGTTGGGCCATTCCATTTAATAAAGTCTCGCAATGGGTGGATGAGCACACAGGCAGAGGAAAAACCTCTTCTTTGGCATACAAACGGCAAGAATGGCCCCTCACAGTGGCAGGTAGGCAATTCTCCATCCACAATCCCCAATCTCTCATCTCTCAAGCACAAGCATCTATAGCCTTATATATGCCATACACATGTGGTACAGCTATGCACTCATGCACCAATCAGGTAAACGGCTTACAGTCAGTAAACCAGTGAGCAAGCCTAACACAGCTGCCTCACATTGAGCCTCCAATAAATGGGTATGGCCCGATGCTTTCTGGATCCACAGTTTGTCTACTATTTGCCTAAATTCAGTGATAACCTTCCTAGCCTCAACCACCAGCTTTATACTATCTCTAGCCCCCTACATCATGGTATAGTCCAGGGCTATGTCCACTGAAACCATAAAGTGTCCTTGTGCATCTCTGCAACTGGATGGGAAAGGCTTCCCAGTGCAGGAGGGCCTCCATAGCCCCCCCGCCCCCATCAGGGTCTCTCATAGTACTGTCCACAAACATCATGTTTATCCATCAAGGGAGCTGGTGCCCTCCTCTGATTGTAGTCCAAGAGTATATTATACTACTCAATAATCAGTCCATGATAGACAGCCCAACTGTCTGTGCAAATCACCAAGTTCCATTACAGGCAACTAGCCCTATAGCTCTTTATTAACAGACCTCAGCACCTTTCCATAAGTGTGCTGTCCATTGACACAAGTTCCATCCAAACTCTTCAGAGGTCTAAGCTCACAGGGCCTGGTGGAGTCAAACATATTCAAGGCCTATGCCACCTTGAGAGTTCTCTTAGCTGCTGCTACAGCAAAAAAGCACCTATTACCTTCTAATGCCAGCTCCTGCTGCACATTAGATGTGGATCAGTGGATTGCGAATTCCACATGGGCTCTCTAGCTCCTTGCTTGTTTTTGTTGGAATGGTCTCTCACCCTATCCTCTATTCAAACAGGGATAATGGGTCTTGGGGATTCTGCAACCTGAATGTCAACCATTTTCCTGGAAGATGCTGGGGCCACCCGCTTCCCCCACTTTTTCAGTGGCTGGAACCTCTGTTCTGACTCAGACTGCTGCCAAAGCTCCAATTAGACTTTATTAGGCTAGCCATCTAATTTCTCCCTATCTGCCCTGGCCTCAATCAAATCTATTCACATCTGTGTTCAGGTAACCTTTACAGGTCGATTTCTCTTGTTAGTCAGGGGGGCAGCACGGGCAGCAGCCCTCACAGTGGTGGGCTGGCAATTCACCATCCGCAATCCACAAGCTCTCTTGAATGCAAGCACCCATAGCCTTTCATAGATCACACACACGTGGCACTGCCACGTGCTCACACACCAATCAGGCAAAGTGCTTGCAGCCGGTAAACCAGTGAGCAAGCCTAACAGAGCTGCTTCCCCACAGTTGGGATCTTCATTTACTTTTAAAAAAGATAAGAAAGAAAAAGACATGGACAGAGACAGAGAGACAGGGTGGTAGGTATAAGGAGATAACTTAAAAATGCATTAGAAAACTTAAAAATACATGAGAAAGATGACATTTATTTTTGTTGAGCCATTTTGGTTTTCTTTTTCCACTGTAATGCCAATGGTTGAGGTCAACCAGGTTCATGTTGGATTCGGGCAGATGTTAGAGAAACTGCGGAATTGGAAAGGGTTCAGCCATTTTGTTTAATGATGTCTCACAACAGCAGACAAGCACACAGGCAGAGGAAACCACTTCTCAGGCAAACAAACAGCAAGAACGGTCCCTCATCTTGGCAGGCAAGCAATCTGCACACCCACAATCCCCTGAGCAAAAGCACCCATATCCTTGTATATCCCATACACATGTGGGGCAGCCACACACTCACATACCAATCAGGCAAAGTGCTTTGCAGCTGGTAACCCCATGAGCAAGCCTAACACAGCTGCCTCATAGAGGGCCTGTACTATTCAAGGCCATATCCATTAAAACCAAAAAGTATTCTGGTGCATCTCTGCAACTGAATGGGAACAGCTTCTCAGTGCATGGCTCCACAGGTGCCATGCTCCCCATCAGAGTGTCTCATACTGTCCATGAGCAATGTGTCCATCTGTCAAGGAAGCTGGTGCTCCCCTCTGGTCACAGTTCAAGAGTTAGTTCATGATACAGCTCAGCTATCTGTGCAAGTCATCAAGGTAAAGGTCCATTACAGGCAATTAGCCATATAGCTCTCTATTAATGGACCTCAGCACTTTTCCATAGTGTTCTGTCCATTGCTGCAAGCCCCATCCAAAACCCTCAACAAGCTCACAGGGCCTGGCAGGGTCAAACACATTTAACTCCTGTGTTTCCTTAACAGTTCTCTTAGCTGCTGCTGTTGCAAAAAGCACCTGTTACCTTCTAATGCCAGCACCTGCTGCACATTAGAAGGGGACCAGAGGATTGTCAATTTTACATGAGGCCTCTGGCCCCTGCCCATCCCTATTAGACGGGTCCCTCACCCTTCCCCCTATTCAAACTGGGACAATGGATCTTGTGGATCCCATAACCTGAATGTCAGCCATTTTCCTGGCAGAATTCAGGGCCACCTGCATTCCCCATTTTTTCAGCAGCTAGCACCTCTGTTCTGACTCAAGTTGCCACCAAAGATCCAACAAGACTTTATTAAGCTTGCCATCTTCTAATTTCTCTCTATGTGCCCCAGCTACAATAAAATCTACCCACATCTGTGTACGGGGAACTTTCACAGAACTATTTCTCTTGTTAGTTGGCCAGTGAAGTTGGGGGGATGAACCTGGGCAGCAGCCCTCACAACCTTACAGTTCATTTCTGTTCCAGAGACGAGGATGCCACCCACCCCTATGTCCCACAACCAAATCAAGTAGGCTGCCAGTGGCTCACTGGGTTTCTGCCTGAATTCCACCCCCAACTCCATCAGCTCTGCCCAGGTGTAGGGCTGGACCACAGAGTGCTCCACTACCTGGGGAGGAGGCTGTGGCTGCCCCTGAAGGACTCTTGGCTTCTGGGTCTTTACCTTCTTGGTGACCACCAGCTGGCTCCAAGTTTGCAGATGGCAGTTGCAGACTAAGCCTTCCCCTCAGAAGAGTCAAAAACACGTGCTCCCGCCGACTCAGAGCCACTGTGCTGGCAGGAATGCAGTTCCATCTTCCATGCCTTCTTTGGCTCCTGTGGCTGCCAGCTCTCATCCTGAAGCTGAGACTCAACGCCCTGAACCCTCAGTTGTTTCTCCACTAGCGATTGCTCCCAATGTTCAGCTTCCAGGGCAAACTGCAACTTGTGAACCCACAACTCTTTGTCCTGAGTCTGCTCCAGTTCTAGGTGCCATTGGGACTCAGCCTGCACCTCCCACAGCAACTCTTGAACCCAGTCAGCCCCTTTCTCCAGTGCTCACTTCAATTCACACTGTCTTTGATGTTCAGTGTGCAGCTCATCTTGGAACTTTTGACCTCGCTTAGCTTCTTGCTCTTGTATTTTTCTCAAAAAAACAAACAAAAAACACCCAGCCCATGGTCCCCACCAGGAGAGCCACTGGAAACAGCCACTCCTCTATTCCACCCCTCAAGGGTGTTGGCGGCTCCACACCAATCTGCTCTGAATCCTGCCAACTACGCCAGATGTCAGTGGCCAAGGCCAGGCAGGTCCACATTGATTCGGCCAATGGGGGAGAAACAGCAGAGCCAGAAAAGTTTGGGTCATTCCATTTAATAAAGTTTCACAAAGGTGGACAAGCACACAGGCAGGGGAAACTGCCTCTCAGGCAAACAAACAGCAAGAATGGCCCCTCATAGTGGGGGGCAGGCAATCTGCCATCCACAATCCCCCTGAGTGCAAGCACCTGTAGCCTTATATACGCCATACACATGTGGCACAGCCACACGCTCACATACCAATCAGGCAAAGTACTTGCAGCTGGTAACCCCATGAGCAAGCATAAAACAGCTGACCTACATCCACCAAACCCAATTTTGAACACTGCTTTTTCTCTTTTAACTTATTTTTCAAAGACATTATTTTAAAGGCTGCAGTTTTCCTTTTTGTAATTTGTTTTCTAATCTGTCTAGTGTTCAATGTTATTCTATCCTTTTTATGCACAGTTTTCCTTTTTATAATTTGTTTTCTAGTCCCTCTAATGTTCAATGTTATTCTATCCCTTTTATGTGCTCTTCCATCTAAATGGGATAGAAAAGCTCTGGCTAATGCTTCCAAGGTCCTCAATTGAGTGGGTTCCATAAATTTTCTTCATAGAGTTGCTGTGGCCATTGAAGAAAATATGCGTACTCTGAGTTCCTGGTGCCTGGCTCATAGTTGATGTCCCATAATTGGCATCTGGAATCACAGGATGTAGTGTGCCAGAGACGAGCGGCTAGAGTGAGATTCAGTCCCAACACTACCGTCTGCCTTGGTCATGTTAGTGAACACCTTCTCTTTTTGTGAAAATCACATGGTACCTATGTAAGATAGTTTTTTGTCATTACTGTTATCCTAGAAAATCATGACTATGATGTTAATTATTTTAAACACAAATTTCAAACATGGTTTCTCTTCCTGAGTGAGGGTATGTATATGTATCGGGGAGGAGATTGGTGAATAAAATTCAAATGTCTCATTGTACCCTACATAGAAATAATAATGGAGAGAGATGAGGAAACAACTAGTTCTACTTAGCCATTTTCAGCTGAGAAGGTTTCTGTCATTTGTCAGAGAAGACCAATAGCTGAGAGAAGTTGAGTTAGGTGAGAGGGTGCAGGAGAGGGATGGAACAGGCCAGGAAACTGGGATCACAGGTACAGAGGGTATGAAGAGAGAGACCAAGTGTGCTGCTCTCCCTTTCTGTTTACACCACAGTGTGCGGTTGACTTCTTCATGAATCATTTGCCTTATTAATTTGCAGGTTCCATTGGAGGAGACAGCAGCAAGCAATATTGGTTCATTTTATATTTAGAGACATCATCAATCCTCTAGGGCTTTAAATCTTTGCTGAGTAATGCAATTTTTTCTGTTATTTCTCATGGAAGCCTGCGAAAAGTTAATGAAATTATGACAACCTATGTAGGAAAGACAACATTTTATAAACAGCAATCATTTAACCACTCAACTATTTTGTAATAATTCTTTTTAGGAGCAGATATTTATATTTGTCTAATCAGGGAGATCGTATTACACTTCATTGACTGATGTGTTAAAATTACCTATAACTTCTACTTTTTTAACTTAGAAAAAGCACTGGATTAAGCCAGGTTTGGTGACAATCTTGCCAAATGAGCTATGTTTTTTCAATAAGCAAAAACAAACCTATCAGCATTAGATAGACTAGTCTTTAATTCTGTCTATATTATTTACTAGTTTTGAAGCCTTGCGCCATTTGAGACTTGGTTTCTCATCTCTAAAATGAAGTAATATTTATAGTCTCCCTCAAGGTTGTTGTGAAATTTAAGTAAAATTATTATATATAAAGCACTTAGCACAGTACCTGGCATACTACAGTTGCTCTATAACTGTTAACATGTTATTTCCTCTCTTTCTCTCCCTTTATTCCTTGCAATAATCTCTGTGTTAAAGGCCATTTGGCTATCATCAGTACTTAGAAGCAACAACCTCAAGCAGACACGTCTTTGTCACATATTATCAGAACAGACTTGGGCCCATTAGACACTTCGCTTAATTTTCCTGTTCTTACACAATGGGGGTGATACCCATAGTGTCTAGCAATCTACTTGCTGAAACATCCAGTGGATCAAAGAAGCATTAAGTGAGAAAGTACCTTTTGAATTGTTAAACCCTAATTCCTATAATTTTTGAGTAATCATCCAGGGACTAGAAATGTAAGTGATCTTTGCTCTTATCACCTGTTATAGACTAAATGTTTATGTACCCTTAAAATTCATCTGCTGAACCCTATCCCCCAATAAGATTGTATTTGGAGGTAAGGATTTTGGAAGATAGGTAGGGTTATATTGTCATGAGGGTGAGGCCTTCCCAAAGGAATTAGTGCCCTTATATGAAGAGAAGAGGAAGAAATATATCCTCCCTACACATACACACCTAGGAAAGTCCACGTGCACACATATCCAGAAGTCTATAAGCTAGATAGAAAGTCTCACCAGGAACCAAACTGGCAGCACCTTTATCTTGGGCTTCCCAGCTTCCAGTACTATGTGAATTGATGTCTGTTGGTGAAGCCACTCAATTGGTGGTATTTTGTTATAGCAGCCCAGGCTAACTAATATATCAACCCCTTAAATTGCCAGTCATTATCAGTGAAAATTCTTTCAAGGAAAGCCTTTAATGTTTAAAAGTCTTTGATAAAGGGGTACTATTCAAAATATACAAAGAACTCACAAAGCTCAGCAACAAAAAAGCAAAGAATCCAATTAAAAAATGGGAAGAGGACCTGAACTGACATTTCTGTCATGAACACATACAAACAACAAAGAGATATATGAAAAGATGCTCATCTTACTAGCTCTTGGAGAAATGCAAAGCAAAACTACACTTCATACTTATTAGACTGGTTATTATCAACAAGACAGGTAATAACAAATGTTGGAGGGGCTTTGGAGAAAAATAAATGCTCATTCACTGCTGGTGGGAATGTATACTGGTACAGCTATTATGGAAGAAAGTATGGTGATTCCTCAAAAAGTTAAGAATAGAACTACCTTATGATCCAGCAATTCCTCTAGGGGGTATCTACCTAAGAAAATTGAAAACATTTGTATGCAGACATATGCACCTCTATGTTCATTGAAGCATTATTTATGGTGGGCAAGACATGGAATCAACTGAAGTGTCACTCGATAGAGGGTTAGATAAAGAAGATGTGGTACATATATACAATGAAATACTACTAAGCCATAAGAAATTATATACTGCCATTTATGACAACATAGATAGACCTTGAGAACATTATACTGAGTAAAATAAGTAAATCAGAAAAAGTGAAGAAATATATGATTTCACACATCGTTGGGATATAGAAATGAGACTCATGGGCACAGATAAAAGTGAAGTGGTTACCAGGGGTAGGGGATTGTGGGGGAAGGGAGTAAAGAGGGACAAATACATGGTAATGGAAAATGATCTGACTTTGAGTGATGGGTACACAAAATACTCAACAGTTCAAATGCTATAGAAATGTTTACCTGAAACCTATTCAATCCTATTGATCAATGTCACCCCCTTAAATTTAATTTTCTACATAAAATTTTAAATAAAGTCTCTAAAGCAGTGGTTCTCAACTTTGGGTATGCATTGAAATGACAGGAGCACTTCAATAGAAAACAGAACTGACAGTGTCTGTGCCCCTGTCCTAGCGACTCTGATCCCATTGGTCTGGGGTATACCCTGAGCATGTAGCCATGTAAAATCTTCCAGATGACTCTAATGTGCAGCCAAGACTGAGGAGCACTGTGCTAGTACAACCTAAACAGTTCCATAGATCAGTGCTTCTCAGCCATTTAGTGTATGTAGGAATCACCCAGGCATCTTGTTGGAATTTTGACCCTGATACAGGGTACTCGCACTGGAGTCTGAGAATCAGCATTTCTAGTAAATTCCCAGGTGATGTCAGTGTTGCTCATCTGTAGACCACACCTTGAGCAGCAAGATTTTAGCAGAGATTAGCAAACTAGGGCCCATGGACCAAAGCCAGCCCACTGCCTACTTCTGAGTGGCTCATGCACTGAGTATGGTGTTCATTCCACATTCCTGAAAGATTTTAATAAATCACAAAAATAACAATATTGCTTGTCACATGCAAATTATATGCAGTTCAAACTTTAATGTCTATAATAATGTTTTATTGAAACATAGCCACCCTCACTTATTTTTTGTGTGTATAGTTGCTTTTGTGCTATAATGGTAAAGTTGAAGTTATGACAGAGACTAAATGATCTGCAAATATTAAAATACTTCCTTTCTGGCCCTGTACAGAAGAAGTTTACTGACCCCTGGATTAGAGAGTCACTTTGACTTACAAGGGAGTAAATATTACTCTCTAGAGCAGTGGTTCTTAACCTTTTTTGAGGTACCGAACCCACCAGTTTCATATGCGCATTCACCAAACCCTTCTTTAGTGATAAATAAAGTATGATTTTTTTTTCCAAATTCAAGACATAGGTATATGTTTTTTTACTGGTGCACAAAATGAGCCGTGCATGAACATCACCTTGCTCAAAGTACAAAACCAACAAAGTGCATGAACTCACAACAAATTACTGTATTACTTTATTCTGGCCTCCGCGGCAGAGGCTTCTCCAAACCCCTGAGACCGACTCATTGAAACCCTAGGGTTCGATAGAACCCAGGTTAAGAACCACGGCTCTAGAGTGTCATTTTTTTTTTCTGTCAGGTTCTCATAATACCAGCCTTCTGCCTATTGACAGCAGACTCACAAACACTAAACTTTTTCTCTCTCTTCAGGCACTGTGCTGGGCACATAAGGTCTCCCATCCTGTGTATGTTGGTTTCTGCAAAGGCTCCTTCTACTATTGACCAGACCAGCCATTCCTTCTTGCTCTTATTCAGCCTTACACCCTACCATAGTCTGAATGTGTGTGTCATCCCCAAATTCATATGCTATCCCCAAAAGTGATGGTATTAGGTGCTGGAGCCCTTGGGAGGTGATTAGATCATGAAAGTTCTAAAAAGATCCCAGAAAGCCAACTTGTACCTTTCACCATATGAGGACACTAAAAAAAGTCAGCAATCTGTGATCTGGAAGTGGTTTTCACCAGCACCTGCCCATGCTGGCACTCTCATAATGGGCTTCAGCCTTCAGAACTGTGAGACATACATTTCTGTTGTTTATAAGCCGCTTGGTCTGTAGTATTTTGTGTAAGCGGCTCTAACAGACCGAGGGATACTCATACCATCAGGGTTTCTCACACATAGGACTCATATAATGTGCAGAGGAAAATTTTGATTTTAAATTTTAAAAACACCCCAGCTGGTTTGCTCAGTGGGAAAGCATTGGCCTGGTGTGTGGAAGTCCCGGGTTTGATTCCTACTCAGGGCACACAGGAAAAGTGAACACCTGCTTCTCCACTTTTCCCCCTCCTTTTTCCTTCTCTCTATCTCTTCTTCTCCTGCAGCCATGGCTCAATTGGTTTGAGCACATCAGCCTCAGGCATTGAGGATGGCTCTGTGGAGCCTCTGCTTTAGGTGCTAAAAATAGCTTGGTTGAAAGCATGGCCCCAGATGAGCAGAGCATCAGCCCCAGACGGGGGTCACCAGGTGGATCCTACTATGTGCTGTAGTTTGTCTCTCTGTCTCCCCTTCTCTAACTTGAAAAAGAAGAAAAAAATAAAATAATCTTTGAAAGCAAAATCAAAAACTTCTATTTGTTAACAATCCACTAAAAATGGACACTAAAATCTTTCTTCTTTTTTTTTTTTTTAATTTTATTTTTTTAATGAAAACATCTCCAGGTTATCTTAACATTCAATTGTGTTGCATACCTGTCACCAAAAGTCAAATTGTCCTCTGTCACTTTCTATCTGGGTTTCCCTGAGTCCCTCCCCTCCTCCCTATCCCAACCTTCCCTCCCTCCCCACACCCCATAACCACCACTCTCTTGTCCATGTCTCATAGTCTCACTTTTATGTCCCACTTATGTATGAAATCATGCTGTTCTCAGTTTTTCTTTTTTTCTGATTTACTTATTTCACTTCGTATAATGTTATCAAGGACCATCCATTTTGTTATAAATGATCCGATGTCATCATTTCTTATGGCTGAGTAGTATTCCATAGTATATATGTACCATAGCTTTTTAATCCACTAGTCTTCTGATGGACACTTGGGCTGGTTCCAGATCTTCGCAATTGTGAACAATGCTGCCAGAAACATGGGGGCACATTTCTTCTTTTCGAACAGTGATAAGGTGTTCTTAGGGTATATTCCTATAAGTGGGATAGCTGGGTCAAAAGGCAGTTCGATTTTTAATTTTTTGAGGAATCTCCAAACTGTTTTCCATAGTGGCTGCACCAGTCTGCATTCCCACCAGCAGTGCAGAAGGGTTCCCTATTCTCCACAACCCTGCCAGCACTTATTCTGTGTTGTTTTGCTGATGAGTGCCATTCTGACTGGTGTGAGGTGATATCTCATTGTGGTTTTAATTTGCATTTCTCTAATAATTAGTGATGTTGAGCATTTTTTCATATGCCTATTGGCCATCTGTATGTCCTCTTTGGAGAAATTTCTATTCATTTCTTTTGCCCATTTTTTGATTGGATTGTTTGTCTTCCTGGTGTTGAGTTTTATAAGTTCTTTATAAATTTTAGTTATTAACCCCTTATCAGAAGTGCTGTCGAATATGTTCTCCCATTGTGTGGTTTGTCTTTTTATTCTGTTCCTATTGTCTTTAGCTGTGCAAAAACTTTTTAGTTTGATATAGTCCCATTTGTTTATCTTGCCTTTTATTTCATTGGCCCGTGGAGATAAATCGGCAAATATATTGCTGCTACAGATGTCGGAGAGCTTGCTGCCTATGTTTTCTTCTAAGATGCTTATGGTTTCACGACTTACATTTAAGTCTTTTATCCATTTTGAGTTTGTTTTTGTGAATGGTGTTAGTTGATGGTCTAGTTTCATTTTTTTGCAGGTAGATGTCCAATTTTCCCAACACCATTTGTTAAAGAGGCTGTCTTTACTCCATTGTGTGTTCTTTCCTCCTTTGTCAAATATCAGTTGTCCATAAAGCGGCGGGTTTATTTCTGGGTTCTCTCTTCTGTTCCATTGATCTATGTGCCTGTTCTTATGCCAGTACCAGGCTGTCTTGAGTATAATGGCCTTATAGTAAACCTTGATATCTGGAAGGGTGATACCTCCTGCTTTATTTTTTCTTTTTAAGATTGCTGAGGATATTCGTGTTCTTTTTTGGTTCCATTTAAGTTTTTGGAATATGTGTTCTATATCTTTGAAGTATGTCATTGGTATTTTAATTGGTATTGCATTGAATTTGTAAATTGCTTTGGGAAATATAGACATTTTAATGATGTTTATTCTTCCTAGCCATGAGCACGGTATATGCTTCCACTTGTTTGTATCTTCCTTGATTTCTTTTACCAATGTTTTATAATTTTCCGAGTACAAGTCCTTAACCTCCTTGGTTAAATTTACTCCTAGGTACTTTATTTTTTTGGCTGCAATAGTGAAGGGATTGTTTCCTTAATTTCTTTTGCTGACAGTTCATTGTTTGTATATAGAAATGCCTCTGATTTCTGAGTATTAATTTTATATCCTTCCACCTTGCTGAATTCATTTATAAGGTCCAGTAGTTTTTTGACTGAGACTTTAGGGTTTTCAATATACAATATCATATCATCTGCAAATAGTGACAGTTTTACTTCTTCTTTTCCAATTTGGATGCCTTTTATTTCTTCTTCTTGTCTGATTGCTGTTGCTAGGACTTCCAGAACTATGTTGAATAAGAGTGGTGAAAGGGGGCAACCCTGCCTGGTTCCTGATCTTAAGGGGATTGCTTTTAATTTTTGTCCATTTAGTATGATGTTTGCTGTGGGTTTGTCGTAGATGGCCTTTATCATGTTAAGGAATGATCTCTGTATTCCCACTTTACTGAGAGTTTTGAGCATGAATGGGTGCTGGATTTTATCAAATGCCTTTTCTGCATCTATTGAAATTATCATGTGATTTTTGTCCTTCCTTTTGTTTATGTGGTGAATCACATTGATTGATTTGCGAATATTGAACCAGCCTTGCCTCTCCAGAATAAATCCCACTTGATCGTGGTGTATGATTTTCTTCATATATTGCTGGATCCGGTTGGCTAATATTTTGTTGAGGATTTTAGCGTCTAAATTCATCAGGGATATAGGCCTATAATTTTCTTTCTTTGTGTTGTCTTTGCCCGGTTTTGGGATCAGAATTATGCTCGCCTCATAAAAGGAGTTTGGAAGTCTTCCTTCCTCTTGAATTTTTTGAAATAGCTTGAGGAGAATAGGAGTTAGTTCTTCTTTGAATTTTTGATAGAATTCACTTGTGAAGCCATCAGGCCCAGGACTTTTCTTTTTTGGGAGTGTTTTGATATCTGTTTCGATCTCATTTGCTGTAATTGGTCTGTTTAGGTGTTCTGATTCTTCCAGATTGATTTTTGGAAGGTTATATGATTCAAGAAATTTGTCCATTTCACCAAGATTTTCTAATTTTTTGGCATATAGTTCTTCATAGTATTTTCTTACAATGCTTTGTATTTCTGTTGTGTCAGTTGTTATTTCTCCACTGTCCTTTCTAATTTTATTTATTTGGGTTCTCTCTCTATTTTTCTTGGTGAGTCTAGTTAAAGGTTCATCAATCTTGTTTACCTTTTCAAAGAACCAGCTTCTGGTTTCATTGATCATCTGTATTGTTTCCTTAGCCTCTATGTCATTTATTTCTGCTCTGATCTTTATTATTTCCTTTCTTCTACTTGTCTTGGGTTTTATTTGCTGTTGTTTTTCTAGTTCTTTTAGATGCAGGGTCAGGTGGCTTATTTGAGCTTTTTCTAGCTTCTTATGATATTCCTGTAGTGCAATAAACTTCCCTCTCAGAACTGCTTTTGCTGTGTCCCATAAATTTTGAGTTGATGTATGCTCATTATCATTTGTTTCTAGAAACTTTTTTATTTCTTCTTTGATCTCATTGTTAATCCATTCATTATTTAATATCATGCTATTTAGTTTCCAAGTGTTTGAGTATTTTTCATTTTTTCTTTTGTGGTTAATTTCTAGTTTCATGGCATTGTGATCAGAGAAAATGCTTGATATGATTTCAATCTTCTTAAATTTATTGAGACCATTTTTGTGTCCTAACACGTGGTCTATCCTAGAAAACATACCATGAGCGCTTGAGAAGAATGTATATTCTAGTGCTTTAGGGTGAAAAGTTCTGAAGATGTCTATTAAATCAAGTTGATCTAGTGTATCCTTTAAGTCTGCTGTTTCTTTATTGATTTTTTTTCTTGAGGATCTATCCAGTGCTGTTAGAGGGGTATTGAAATCCCCTACTATGATAGTATTGCTGTTAATCTCGCCCTTTATATCCATCAAAGTCTGCTTTATGTATGTCGGGGCTCCTATATTTGGTGCATAGATATTTATAATAGTTATATTTTCCTGTTGAATTGTTCCCTTTATTATTATGTAGTGTCCTTCTTTATCGCTTACTACAGCCTTTGTTTTAAAGTCCATTTTGTCAGATATAAGTACTGCTACCCCGGCTTTTTTTTCATTTCCATTTGCATCAAATATTTTTTTCCATCCTTTTACGTTCAATCTATGTGAGTCTTTTGTTTTAAGGTGTGTCTCTTATAGACAGCATATGTATGGGTCCTGTTTCTTTATCCATGCAGCTGCCCTATGTCTTTTGATTGGATCATTTAATCCATTTACATTTAAGGTTATTATTGATATGTAGTTGTTTATTGCCATTTTATTCTTTAAAGTTGTATTCTTCTTTTGCTATATTCTTTTCTCCCTTTAAAATGTTCACAACAGTCCCCTTAGTATCTCTTGCAGAATTGGTTTGGTTTTTATGAATTCCTTCAGGCTTTCTTTTTCTGGGAAGCTCTTTATTTCTCCTTCAATTTTTAAACGTTAGCCTTGCTGGATAAAGTAGTCTTGGTTGTAGGTTCTTGTTCTGCATTACTTTGATTATATCTTGCCATTCCCTTCTGGCCTCAAGTGTTTCTGTTGAGAAGTCCGATGTCATTCTTATGGGGGCTCCTTTGTAGGTGATAGCCTTTTTTTCTCTAGCAGCTTTTAAAATTTTTTCTTTATCCATTAGCTTTGGTATTTTAACTATGATGTGTCTTGGTGTAGATCTTTTTGGGTTTCTCTTTAATGGAGTTCTGTGTGGTTCTTGAACATGTGGAGTGTTTCCCAGCCTTAATTTAGGGAAGTTTTCTGCTATGATTTGATTGAACAAAGTTTCCATTTCCTGTCCTCTCTCCTCTTCTTCAGGTACCCCTAAGATGCAAATGTTGTTTCTCTTCAGGTTGTCACAGAGCTCCCTTAGAGTTTCCTCACATTTTTTGAGTCTCTTTTCCTTTTTCTACTCTGCTTCTGTGCCTTTGTTTATTGTGTCCTCTAACTCGCTTATTCGATCTTCAGCGTGATTCATCCTGCTTTTAATTCCTTCCATTGTGGTCTTCAGTTCTGATACTGTATTTGTCATTTCTGTCTGATTCTTTTTTATTATTTCAATTTTATTTTTTATACTTGTTATCTATTTAGGTGTTCATAATGACTATCCATTGTTGCTCTAATTTCTTTGAACATCCTAATTATCATTATTCTAAATTCTGCATCTGATAATTTGGTTATATCTTGTTCATTCAGGTCCTTTTCTGGGGATTTCTCTTGATTCATTTGGTTTGCATTTCTCTGCCTGCCCATTTTTTCTGTGTATAAGCAAGTTGTGGCCACTGGAGTCCAGTAGGTGCTGCCTTTGTGTTCTTTATGTGTGGTCTGTCTTCAGGCCTCCCACCCCCTCTGCCGCTGCCTAAGGTGGTTGGGTATGGGCGTTGCCAGAGCCGGCCCTCTGTGGCTTTTGCTGTGATTTCTGCCTCTCCTCCGCGGGAGGGGCTGTCACTCAAGCCACAAGCCTCAGGACCAAGGATAGAGGTGAGCACCTTTACTCAGCTGTGGACCAGCCTATTTCCGGACTTCCGCACAGAACCAGCAGTCGGAGCCTGCTCGCTACAGTTTCGCGGGTTATGCGGGGCTTTTGACGTACTCTCAGCTATAAGCTTTTGCCCGTCTGGAGCTTTAGCCCCACCCTCGAGGCCAAGTCCCTTCTGCGCAGGGTCGGAAACCAAGGTTTATTGGGGCGGGCGTGTTTGCTGGCTTCCGCTCAGCTGCGGACTTCCGCTCGTCTCTGACTCTACCCCGCCCCTCGTTTGGAGCCCACTCTGCACGTGGGATGGCAAATCGCAGTTTCTCTGGCCGGCGGGGATATTAGCGTGGGATCAGCTGAGAGCTTCCACTTGTCTTGGGGTCTACCACGTCCCCACGCCCGCTCGCGCACGCAGAATGGCAAACCTCGGTTTCTCCGGCCAGGCGGGGCTGGTAGCGTGAGCTCAGCCGCAAGCCCCCCTGCCCGTCCCTGGTCCTAGCCCGGTCCCCACGGTCAGGGCCGGCTTGCGAAGAGACGCAGAGCAGATTTCTGCCCGTTCCTGGCCTCCCGCTTTGTCCCCGTAAGTGGGATTAAAGGCCGGCCAGCAGCTTCCAGACCGCTTTAGCGCGTCCCCTCCGACCCTGCTGGGCTAGACCGAGCTCCCACCGGCTTGGCCTCTGCCCACGCCGACAGAACCGCGTTTCAGCATCCTGCCGCCCACCATGCCCTTCAGCAGCCCTCAGCAGAGTAGGATGGGACCTAATACTCCACACTGTAGACCTGGGAGCTCCCTCACTTGTTTCACAGCTCAAAACTGTCCAAACGCCTCTTCTAGGCTCTGGGACTGCAGGCTGGGGCTTGGTTCCTGGGACCCAGGTCCCTCCCTCTCCGCCAAACTCTCCTCCCGCCACGTGGGTTTCTCCCGGGCTGCCGTTTGCTCCGGGGAGCTGGGCAGCCCTCTTCGCGTTTTCGCTATTCCTACCAGTCTCAATGTGGCTTCTTCTGTGTTCCTTGGTTGAAGAGTCCACTTAGTTTTGTTCAAAGTTGGTTTATCCAGGTGATGGTTCTTAAAATTGAGTTGTAATCCACTTTGGTTCTGGGAGTTGGAAGTTGGTATGTCTGCCTACTCCGTCGCCATCTGGGCAGCGTGGGGGGTTCTGCCCTCTTCGCCCGCGTGCAGATCACAGAGACATGGGCCAAGGGACCTGGGCAGGCCCGTGGCTCTGACCCCGCGTCAGCCTCTAAAATCTTTCTTCTTTAAAACAGATTAATCTAACTTGCTTTAAAATAAAATGATGAATTGCCTATGGGGATTTTTAATCAGTATAGAAGCTCAAGATCTTTAGATAGAACCCTTAACACCAATTCACTTTTCATCATGGAGTCTCAATTTTGTCCCATGGGAGAAAACAATGTAATGTTTCTACCTATCACTTGCACCAATATTTTAATATTGAATATGTTTAGAGAAGGTTGCAACCTGAAGAGCTCAAGAACAAACTTTAGTTAATAAGTAAATGTAAAAACATATCTGATATAGAAGCAAGAAAATTTACTGCAAACCGAGCTCTGTAAGTGTGTCATTGAGATTACAGAAACTGGCTGCAGGGACACAATAGTTTATGTCTTCTGTATACAAAGGGATGGAAAAAGTTATTTCTTACAGTGTTCATCTTGAAAAGAGCTTCAAAATTAACTTATGAAAAATCTTGAATCACATCCAAGCAAATAAACCTGTTTTACTTATTCTACCTAAAGGCTCAGGTCAAGACAAGTCAACATGATCATCTCTAATTTGGGGATAATCAGGAAACCATGGCTTCTGGCTTAAATGATGAGTTCTCTATTATTTTTGGCTGTCAACAACCACAGGCAGTCCATACATGTTGACCTAAGCTAGCCATAATTAGGGTAGATTCCTTTCAACTCAGTCACTGTAAAATTTAATGTGTCAAGAAAGATTTAGTAGTTCACTAAAGATCTTTTCTCTGAGACCTCGTTTTCACAGGCACACACTGCTCTTTCTTTGTTTCAGGTACTTGCATGGTTAATAAAAATAAACATTTAAAAAGTACATAAAGGGAAAACAAATAAATAAAAAATTAAAAATAATTTATTTGGTAATTCATGTCCTTGTTTGTTATAATAATACTATAAAAGTGTGATGAACAGTTCAGTGACTTGCCCAGTCATACAACTATTTTATGAAAGAGACAGAATTCAAACCCCAAGCTTGATGACTGCAAAAACAAAACTCTTAATTTGAATCAATGTTTACTCCTTCTCACAGAGTATTTCTCATATCCTACCTTGAAGTCTGTTGTCATAGAGATCTGAGAATTCTACATGCTGTGTCTCCTTCTTGAAGATTTATAATGTACATTGACCTAGTAATGGTCCAGGCTTATTAGTGGATTCTCTACATAAATCTATTTATATTTGTTTAACCCTGCATTTCTTAAATTTATTTTTTCCATGGACTCCTACCCCTCCTGCTTATTTTCACACAACAACCATTAACATTGTGCGAAACACACTTAGGAAAATGTTGCACTGAATAATTTTTGTTCTGGTGTTGATACTGTCAGAATTTAAAATCAATTGAGAAAATACTCCAGAACAAAAAAAGAAAGAAGAGAGAGAGAGAGAGAGAGGGAGGGAGGGGTTGGGGAGATAAAAAGAAGAAAAAGAGAAGGAGGGAGAGAAGAAGAAAGAAAAAAAAGGAAAGAGAAAGACAGAAAATGGTTTATCCTGAGTTAACTGAACTCAGGAAGAGAAACATTCCTTTGTCAAATCATTCATGTATTTGAGAACATCTTAGGATACATTGCCTTTTTAATATGCCAATGTTTTGAAGTAATTTTAAAAAAGGTTTTATAGCCAAAATTCAGCATGTTTTGAGTTTCTAATGGAGGGACACCAAGATTCAGAAGACACTGTCTCTCTCCTCTAGGGATCATAAATATTAGTGAATAAAAGACAAAGATACAGATAGTATCGATGGAATGGACTGCATGACAAGTGCCCTGGGTAGGGACAAGGTACAAGCCACAGTAGTTTAGAGGAGACTTAATTTGGACACATGACTGCAGAGGATTCTGATTCTTACAAACTACCGCTTAGAGCTAGACTTCCAGGGGCTTCATCATTAGGCTGTGTGTCCTTAGGTAACTAATTTAACCTATTTCTGCCTCAGTTTCCTTTTTTAAAAATAGTGATAATAAGAGAACCTACCTTTTAGAGTTGTTTTCAATATTAAAGTGCTTAGAATATTCTTGCCACACAGTATGCTTTCTAAGTGTCAGTTATTATTATGTTGTTAATTACTATTTTGAAATGAGTTGGGGGAAAAAATAGAGATCTGAGAAGCAGAGAAAAGCTCTTGGAACACTGTCAGAGACCAAGATGCATAAAGGTAGAAGTCACATTTTGTTTGACCTATGTTAGAAGAGAAGGAATAAAGGATGGGAGAATTTAGAATTTGAATGGCTGGAGAGAGGCATGCCATTCTAAAATGGTCATTTGGCAACTAATAGATGGTAACTCACATGACCAAGTATCCCAAGGGCTGTAGCTAAAGTTGTGAGCAGGTGAAATGGAGGGCAATGGGAACATTATGCTTGTAAGAGCCCAAGCAAGCTATTGTCATCTTCTACCCTGAACTGATAGTGCAGCAGCCTTGTGCTGATCCCAGCTAAGTGCCCTTCTGCAGGGAGAGGGGAGGAGGAATGTTGAAGAAAAAGGCCACTGTCAGAAGCTGTATATACACTTGATAGAGGATCCATCCTGTAAGGATTGAAGGATTGGTCTTGATTTCATCTCAAACCAAGAAATATGTTCAGTCTAATTGAAATTCTGTTTGTATCTTTTGTTGGCAGGGTGATGGTTTATTATTATTTGTTCCACAGAGTTGTTTGAAAATAGAAATACACAAGGCTAACACAATTCACTACTCATTTTTCTCCAAATGTATACTCAATATGTAGTAAATGAGCTTGCTTTCAAAAGTTCAGTGAAGTATACAGATTCCAGTTACTGGTAATGACCTAAATAAAAGGCAATAAAAATGCTACAGCTGAGTGTGGTTTTTACCCTTTGCTCTTAGTTCTTGATGTGGCTCACCAAAAACTGTAATTGAAATGACTAGTTGAGTTATGACTGCCCAAATCTGTCTTCCTTAACGTAGAAATAAGAGAAGGTACGGAGGTCAGGGTGGTGCAAGAGGGCTGTGCAGGAGGGGAAAGGCCGCTGTGGAGGAGGGAGAAGGCTCACGTCTCCTGGATTCCTCATCATAATTAGTGGTGGGTAAGTCTCTGGGGTATTTTTTGACAATCTGTTTTATACAGGCTGAGATTAGAGTCTCTCGTATATCAGCTAGTTCACACTGTAATTGCATTTTATTTTAAAATATCTCCACTTGAGCAATGTTACCAAACCTAGAGATATAAAATTTACAATAATCGCAAGAGGAATTTGACTGTTTCTCTATTCACATGGATCCATATATCTGAAGAACAAATTAAAGAGAAATGTATCCCAGGGGATCTTGAATTAAATTACTAGAGAAAACTGGAACAGAAGGCTGAAAGTAACACAATAGAAATCTCCAAAAAATGATCCTTAAAGAAGATTACTCTAAAAATTATGTAACCAGAGCATAAAAAGCAATGGCTCCAAGTGTTAATTCCTTCAAGTCACTGGTTCTCAACTGGTTGTCTCAGTTGAGGAGAACAGTGTTACTGTCCTGTGGTGGGGAGAGGTCAGGGATGCTGCTAAGCACCCTGCAATGCACAGGCCAGCCTCCTGCAACCAATTATCCAATATTTTAACCCCAAATTTTAAGCATGCCAACATGGAGAATTACAGCTTTATAGTATTATGTAGGACTTCTTTTCTAAATTCAATGGTTTTCTAGCTGGAGAAAATTATTTGATTGTTGCTATATTGCCCAAGTCCTTCATAGATATTTTCCCTCTTTTAACAGCATTGGGTAACAATATTATATAGAAATTTGCCTGACCTGTGGTGGCTCAGTGAATAAAGCATCAACCTGGAACACTGAGGTCACCGGTTTCAAACTCTGGGCTTTCTGGTCACGGCACATATGGGAGTGGATGCTTCCTGCTCCTTCTCCCTTTTCTCTCTCTCTCTCCTCTCTCTAAAGTGAATAAATAAAAGCTTAAAAATACATAGAAATTAAATAAATTATGAATGTACAGACTAATAAACTACTAGTGAACTCTTACATAATCACTATCCAGATCAAGATACAAACTGTTGAGGACAACTTAGAACCTCCCCTTCATCCCTAGTGCTCCTGCCAGTTAGAACCTTTTATTTCCCCTCATACTTCTGACATGGTTCCTAGGCTTTCTTTGTAAACTACTACCCAAGTAGTTACTCTTCAAAATTTTTGTTTTACCTATTTTGAACTTTATATACATGAACATATAGTATGTATTCTTTTGTGTCTGTTTTCCTTCACTCAGAATTTTGGTGAGTTCTACTTTTGCTATTGAATGTAGTAGTAATACACTCACTTGAATTTCTGTGTTATATGCTGTTGTGTGATCACAGTTCATCCATTCCATTGTAATTTAGGTTGTTTTTATTTTGGGGCCATTACAAATGATGTTGATATGAACATTCCTGTATATACTCTCTGATGCATACGTTCATACTGTTCTTTTGAGTTTACACTTAAGAGTAGAATTCTTAGGTCATAGGATATAAGAATCTTCAACATTAGTAGATAATGTCAAATTCTTTTCATAAGTGGTTGTAAAAAGTTAGGCTCCCACATGTTGTACTTGAGAGTACTAGTTATTGTACGTTTTCTCCAACATGTGATGTTGCCAATATTTTTAATCTCAGACATTCTGATAATATGTAGTAGTATCATATTGTGACTTTAATTTGCATTTTTTCCTGATTACTAGGAAAGTTTAGTACCTTTTAATATGTTTATTAACCATGTACATACATTTTTACATATAAATGCTTATTTGTAAAGTGTTTTTTCTTGTCCCTTGCCTACTTTTCCACAGGGAATCTTACTCTGTAGTTTTTTATATAATCTTGACATAAATCCCTTGTGGCTCATTAAGCTGCATGTATTTTTTCCTCATTGGTGGCTTGTTTTTTCACTCTTATGATCCTGTCTTCCATGATCAGAAGTTCTCAACTGTAATGTGATCAAATATATACAACTTTTTCTATTTCCTGTTGAACCACTTTTTCTCCTGCCTTGCAATTATGAAGACAATCATTTATGCTATGTTACACAGATTTTGTTCTTTTGCCTTTCATTTTAAGACTGTACTTCACTTTGAGCTCATTTTGATTTATGGTATGAGAGAAGTTTGATTTATCCATCTATTTATTTATTTTAGTATTCAGTCTCAGCAATAGTCATTGATATGGCCATCCTTTCCTTGCTGCTGTGCAGTGACATGGTTGTCACAGATCAGATGTCCATAAATATGTAGGTCAGGTCTTTTGATTTTCAATTTAATTCAGTGGCCTGTTGATTTGTAAGCTAATCTCTATTATATTAATAACAACAGCTTTATAGTAATTCTAATATCTGTAGAGCAAGTGTGACATCTTCTTCAGAATGTTTCAGTTCTGCATAGCTTTTTTATTTCCATCTGGATCTTAAAATCAACTTTTCAGTTTATACACACTACACACACATTAGAAATAATTTCATTGCATTGAATCTATAACGTTTCAATATTGAGTATTTTAATCCATGATACAATACATCTCTCCATTTAGGAATTTCTTTTTGTTAAATTTATCTTATTCATGTTTTACAGTTTAAAATTTTCAACTCAGATACACATGTAATAACAAACATTACTAATAATTCAATAGCTAACATCACTAATAATTTAAAGGATAGAGGATCAAGATTATAAGACTCAGTCAGGCAAAGTGACCTTACTTTGGAAAATCCCCAAACCACCATCACAGATCTTTCAAGATGTTTTCTCTTCTGTGGTAGAATGTGTCCTGGTTCATATTTAATAGGTGACATACTGCATGTGGAATACTGCTTGCACAAAGGGGACCAATTTGGTTAGAGACCACCATCATTTTGCACTCAACACATTTCAGTTTATGTGATATTTTTCAGTATGTCATGCCCTCAAAAAGCCATATGTCCCATGTTTTCTTTACAAGAGGTAAATAATGCTAAAAGTATTTTAGAAAATAACTTTCATTTATCTTCTGCTCCTAAATACCTGTAGCATGCTTATAATGAGGTGGGATTGCCAGCATGTTTACCGGGGGATTGATGGTAGCCATTCCTTTTTCTTGGCTTTTCTGGAAAAGAGAGGGGGTATTTTTACAGGCCTGCTACTACCATTTCCTACCCAAATATCTTTGCTAGATATACCTCTAACTAATTGATGGTATAGATTTCTTTTAAATATCACTTCTAACTGTTCATTGTTGGTATGTAAACATTCAATTATTTTTTATATTGACTGTGTTTTCAGTAATCTTAAAAAGTCAGTAATTTTAATAATTTATCTGTAGATTATGATGATTTTTTTTTTACCTGGTCATATAATTTGTTGTGAGGAGAGCTTCTTTCTTTCTTTTTCAATTCTTATTTTTTATTTTACTTTATTATTATTATTATTTTTATTCAGTGAGAGGAGGGGAGGCAGAGACAGACTCCTGCATGCAGCCCGATGGGGATCTACCCAGAAAGCCCACTAAAGGACAATGCCCTGCCCATCTGGGGCATTACTCTGTTGCTCAGCAACTGAGCTCTTCTTAGTACCTGAGGCAGAGGCCATGGAGCCATCCTCATCTGGGGCCAACTCACTTCAATTGAGCTATGGCTGCAGGAAAGAGAGAGAGAGAGAGAGAGAGAGAGAGAGAAATGAGAGGGAGAAAGGTGAAGAAGCAGATGGGTGCTTCTTCTGTGTGCCCTGACCGGAAATTGATCATGGGATATCCACACACCAGGCTAACGCTCTACTACTAAGCCAACCAGCCAGGGTATTTATTTATTTTCATTTCATGTCACTGGTTAGGGTTTTCAGTACAATGTTAAATAAAAGTGGTGATAGCAAAAGTGGTATTTCCTTCCTGACTGCAAAGAAGAATTGGTCACCCTGGCTGAGTAGCTCAGTTGGTTGGAGCATCTTCCTGATGTGCCAAGGTTGTGGGTTCAATCCCCAGACAGAGCACATACAAGAGTCAACCAGTGAATGCATAAATAACAACATTAGATATGATATCCATGATCTCTTTTATCCACACCATCTATACTGAGCACAGTAATGCCCACACAAGTGAAATAGTCCTTATATTTCTGTGATTGTCTACACCAAAAAGCAAGTAAATGATAGTGTAACCATGTAGAAACTTTGTTTCTTTGATATAAACTTTTTCCTTTCTTTTCTTTTGATTCATCCAGCACCCTGACTCACCTGGATTTCTGTCCCTTTTATATCCAATCCTTTAATTATTAAGCCCTCAGGACAGTGACATTCTGGTCCATATCAGATAATTTTAGAAACAAAGCATGGGGTATTGACCACAGAGACAGTTTCCTAAATAGAGATAACATCTAGGCCTCCCTTGTGTTTTAGACACAGGTTAAAATAAAGCAGCAAAACCATAGGAAGAAATGCCATGGCTGACAACAGGACCAGATAGACTGGTCAGATACCCACGACCCTAGTGACAACCAATCGACAGAAGCCATGACCCTGACCACGAACCAACCCTGACCATGACCTTAACTCCCTAACCCATCATGATTACTGATTTTTCCCTTTTATAACACATTCTTTGGAAGATAGCAGGGAGCCAGGTCTTTGAGCACTTTGGGCCAGTTCCTAAAATTAAACCCTTACTGTTTTGCTGCAAGTTCCTTTGTGTCTTAGTGGACTTAGATGCACACAGGAAAACAAACCCCTTTAGTCCAATAACAGTGAGGATGGTTAAACCCAAACTGTTTGACCCAGCCCAACAGTCTTTTCAGTAGAATCCTCCTGCTTCACTATTGTTACTGACATTATACATCCAGGGGCCAACTGACCTAATAGAAAATTAGTCCTAAAATGAAATTCAAGGGAAGGATGCACAGTGAGAATGAGAGAGGAAATTCTTGTGTTTGTGCATGAGGGTTACGTTTTATGTCTTCCATAGTACAAAGAAAGAATCTGAGTGTAAAAAAGACTTTTCTTCTTCCAAATCTGAGGAATGTACTTTCCTGTTTGCCCCAGGGAGAAAAGGGTTCATCATTTCCTCACTGGCAGCAAAATTAAAGAACCCGAATTAGGGCAATTACTTCTTGGAATTGACGATAATCCTTTTCATTTTGATAAGTACCTGGTCTTGAGCTGTAAAATTCTGTCCTTTAGCCTCCCTCCTATTAGGCAATTTTTAAAATAAAATTGCATTATACTAATATATGAGATTATTTGACTCTTCATGTTAAGCATGCTTCTGCTGCTTTCTCTTTTAACAATCATGTCAATAACTGGGAAAGAAAATAGGGTACAGAGGCAGTTTATATGTGTATGAGGCACCTTTGATCAATAATGGAATAATCAAGATATAATCACAAGACATCTATAATGAGGGTTTTTTTTTAAGAGCTTATTCACGAATTGGAATCTTTCTGCACCAGACTCTCTTACCAAATTCAGCAGCTGGCCGTGAGGAGACTATATTTATGGCTCATTAATAAAGATGGCTTTCTAAAGAGCATGTCTTTTACATAATCATGAAGATGAGGAAAATTTTAAAGGAATGATATCATTAAAAAGTGACTGATGTGTCTGATCAGCAATGATTCTACTCTTTAACTCAGCTGAGATTCTATTTGTGAATAATTCCTGCAAATGTGTCTTCTGTATAAATATATTTTCGATTGGTAGTAAATGTTACTAGTTATTTCGTTTCCAGCCTACAAACTGATCTGATCTGATCCTCTGTCTTTTATATGTGGCCTTGATTGGCATTCCAAAAATTCATGTTTGGAGACTGCAAAAGAAATTGTCTGACATACCACCTGAGGGGATAATGTGAAGAACCTGCAGACCATGGATGAAACAGTCACTGGCAATTATGGGATGTGAGGAAAATGTGCTTCTCTGTGTTTGAGAGCTGTGAGAGAAATTTCTTTTATTTTCTACATGATTTATTAAAAACTGATCTATGAATCTATCAGAAACTCCTTTTTGTTTATCTGTTTGTGAAATGGCAACATTAGAAAACCTTTTATTCGTATTTCCATAGCTATGTGTTTCTAAAGAATATTACCCAACTCGAAAATATATATATAATCCTTGATCTTGACATTTGACTGTCAGGCTGCCTGGCTATTAATTGTTGCCTGTAAGATCTTTGCAGTCCCCATTATTATTATTACTGTTGCTAACAGCTACAGGACCATTACTAATTGCCATTATTGAGGACTAACCATGTACAGCCTAACAATATGCTTTGTATGCATTATCTTATTTAATCCTCATAGTACATGGGTAAATATTCTAGGGACCTTTTATATGCAGGAAATCCGATTTAACTAAATGAAGTAGACTAAATAGGGGAACCCAGGTAAAAAGTTGGCTGTGCCTGGGATTGAACCACAGCATTCTGACTTTAAACCCAGAGTTTTTAACCACTGAATAATTCTGCTTCTAATATGCTATGAAATTAAAAACCAAGTGGTCAAATTCATTAAGACTGTGTTAAAGGGTAAAATATATAAGTGCTACATTTGGTTTAAGAAATTCTCCTGAAAGCAACATTTCTGAGCTTTAGAGTTGTAGTCAATGTTGAGGAAGGTAGAATTACTAGATCTATGAAACAACATGTATAATAGCTATTATACACATCACTGCTTTTCAGATGTGTATATTTAAAGGTAATACCTGATTTAAATGAACTAATAAATTTTCAAATTGTTTTATTTATTAGCAGAAGAAAGCATAGTATAGCAGTGTGGTTATGCACACAGACTCTGGAGCAAGATATCCTGGGTTCAAATCACAGCACTGTCACTTTCCAGCTGGGTGACTTTGGTTAAATTACCTAATCTCTCTAAGTCTCAGTTTCTTCCTGTGTAAAATTAGTTTATCATAGTAAGTACCTATCTCATAAGACTTTTATGAGGATAAAATGAATTGAATTTATATAGCACTTAGAACACTTAATTCCATAGAAAGCCCTATGGGTTTTGTTGAATGCCAAATGCTAAATAAATAATAAATCATCTTTAGGAGGTCTGCAACTATTTTTTGGGATTAATCTGAAAACATTGAGAACCACTGCTCTAGAACAGATCCAGTAAGACATCTTATTTGGTTGTTTCAGAGACCTCTAATTGCATTTTTATAGATATTTTTATGTTCTGGGTAGTTCAAAATACAGAAAAAACATCCTATAATGGGATGCTACTCTAAACTGTGTTAGGAATTTACATATGTATAATTTGCACTTAGGTGTTTAATCAGAGTCAATAAAAAACAAACAAACAAAAATGATATCTCTGTAGATTAACATTTAGTGTAAGAGCAACATGACAGAGGTCACCTGAATACAATGGACAAAGAAAAATTTAAGAACTATATATATATATATTTTACTGTTTTATTTTTATGTTTGGCAAAGTAGACAGCTATCACTTTTTGTTTTATTTATTTATTTATTTATTTATTTTCATTTCACTAAGAGGCAGGGAGGCAGAGACATACTCCCTCATGCTCCCAACTGGAACTCACCCTACAAGACCAGTAAGGGGTGTTGCTTTGCCCCACTGGGGCCATGGCTTCATTGCTCAGCAATAAAGCCATTTTCTTTTAGCACCTGAAGTAGAGGCCATGGAGCATTTCTCAGTGCCCAAGGCCAACTCATTTGAACCAATTGAGCCATGGCTACAGGAGGGAAGAGGGAGAGGGCGGGGGAAGGGTGGAGAAGCAGATGGGCGCTTCTTCCATGTGCCCTGACCAGGAATCAAACCCAGGACATCCAAATGCTGGGCTGATGCTCTACCACTGAGCAAACCAGCCAGGGCCCTTTTTTGTTTTATTAACCCAGTTTGTATAATGTATTTCTCTCCCTGCCCATATACATACATACAAATAAATAATTCTTTCATTAAGAGAATTTTGAATTCAGACTCAACATTACTTATGTTTGTGAGCAAAAACTAATCTATGTTCTGAATGCTCTTTGCTAAGCCCCTGTATTTATATGTATCCAAAGACTCTGCTGCAGTCTCCTTATAGTCATTTCTTGGCAGTCTTGGGTTATTGCAGATGAGAAATCTGTAAGGCTAATTTTTCTCCTACAGGAGAGTGAGGCAGGAGCTTGCCAAAGCTAGGTAGAAGGATTACAACAGAGAAGTAATGAAAAGCAGAAAAACAATTTGACTCTATTACATCACACATACACACACACACACACACACACACACACACAACATCACCACCACCACCACCACCACCACAAATTTGGAGCTGAAAGGAAGTTAAGGCAGCAGGCATGTCAGACATTAGCTTGCCATATCTGGGAACTTAGACACCACTCTGTACAATCCTCATTTGAGCAAACTGTGTGTCCTTAGGTTTTGGACTACCAAGCCTAAATAATGAGCAGGAACTCTGAGGTGACACAAGGAAGATGCAAAATCTTTCCTACTGCCATATTGTCTCACAGGGAAGGACAATACACTCATTTTTGATGCAGGAACAGAAACAAAAAATGAGTCTGACATACATTCTAAAACAATGTCCAGTCATCCTCTGCGTGTGGGACCGAAGGGGACAGTACCAATCTCCTTTGTCTCTCTGATTGTCCTTTACAATGTGTTTTATGCTTATCTAGATGACATCCTCAACATCCAAAGGACAGTAAAGTCCACATATAGTAGCTCCCCTTTACTTTTCAAAGTTTTAGTTATCTGCAGTCAACCTCAGTTCAAAAATATTAGTGGAAAATTTCAGAAATAAACAATGCGTTAGTTATAAATTGTGTGCCATTGTGAGTCACATGATAAAATCTCCTGCTATCCTGTCTGGGACATGACTCATCCTTCTGTCCTGCCTCTGCAGTCTGTATACTCCCTGCCTGTCAGTCACTTTAGTTGCCATCTCAGTTATAAGATTGGGTTAGAGATTGAGAGAGAAAGAGACAGAACTTTTATTACATATGCTATTATAATTGCTCTATTTTTATTATTAGTTATTGTTATTAATCTCTTACTGAGCCTAATTTATAAATTGAACTTTATCATAGGTATGTATGTATAGGAAAAACATAGTATATATAGGGTTTGGTACTGGGGGTCTTGGAACATCTGCCCTGTGAGAGAAGGAAGAGTACTGTACCACAAAGACATCGAAGAGGGACGACTGTTTCCAAACAATTTCTACGGTACATTACCAAAAGCTCTTTCTCTTTTGTTTGAAGAGCAGTGATTCTCAAAACTGAATGTGTGTTAATCACCTTAAGTTCTTGTTAAAATAAAGCTGCTGAGCCTCATCCTCAGGTTCTAATTCAGGAGGTCTCAGGTTTGGCCTGAGAATTTGCATTTCTTACAAGTTCCCAGTTGATGCTGATCTGCTAGTTGTGGTACTGCACTTTGAGAAACACTGTAGTAGAGATTATGCTAAGGGCACAGATGTTTCCAAAATGCATATATATCCTGGAATCATCTAGAGATCTTTTAAGCTACTGATGCTTGAAGTTACCACCCCCGGAAATTCTGATTTCATTGGGTGTAAGTTGGCCATTTGGATTTTACAAAGTTCTCCATGGGAAGTCAATGTGTAACAAATCTGGGAACTGGTATATTAGGCTATACTTCTCTGTACTTGTCCTTATAATGAACATCTAAGAAAATCCTGATCAAAATCGTAAATGCACTTATTCCCTCATCCTTTTGTTTCACTCATATTTAGCTGGCAAAAATTCTAAGCTTGGATCAGTCCATTAGCTGTGTTTTTCATTTCTTTATCCATATTGCTGTGTACTTCTGGAGGGAATAATGCAATCACATGTCCTGCCACACTGGAGCACTACCAATTAGATGAGAAACACTATTATCTCCATACCACCTCTCCCAACCCTCAGCAGACAATCATCACTTGAGCTTTACAAAGAAAAGGGAGCCCATAGGCCCCTCAACCTTCATACTAACACATCTAGGCATTCTCTTATCTGCTTGGTTTAATTGTGTAAACAGGTGTGTCCTCTACAGCTAACAGTTGCACACACAGGTACTCCTCCTTCAATTCTTAATCTCTCCAATCATTTCTGGAAGCTAAAAAATGTTAAAAATGAGTATACATTTATGCATTCATTTATTATTTTATTCACTTGGAAAATATTACTTACTATATGTCAGGTATTGTGCAAAGTGGGTAAGAATATCATGCTGAGCAAACCAGAAATAGTCTTTCTTGTAATTGATCTTAATGTCTAGTAAAGGACACACACATTAATTAAATAATTTTCCAAACAAATATTAATTATAAAGTGTGATCAGTGCTAAGCAAGCCTCTTAGGGATGAATTTGACCTAATAGGAGGGGTCAGAGAAAGCTTCTCTGAGGCAGTGTGGCCTCTGGTTGTGTTCGTAAGCTGGGCAGCAGGGATGGGGATGGCAGGAGGACACACTCCGGGCAGAGGGAACAGCATTCATGGAAGTCCAGAGGCCTAACGTCTGACGCACATCTCCTTGAGATGTAAAGGAAGAGGAGGAGGTAAAGGAAGGTCAGTGCTGCTGATGATAATGAAAGGGAAAGAATTCAGGGAAGAGCCTGGAGAGCAAGCAAGGGCCAGTTCTTCAATTCTCTCATTTACTCAGCAAATAAGTATCAAGTACTTCCTGTGAGGCAGGCCTTGCTGTAGACATAGGAGATTTAGTGGTCAAAAATATTATTGTGGGTGATACAGTTAGTAAACAAAGAAATAAGAAAAATATGTTGTATGTTAGACAGTGATCGCTGCTGAAGAGATAAATAAGTTAAAGAAGGAAACCAGGAAGCCTGATCTGTGGTGGCGCAGTAGATAAAGTGTCTACCTGGAGTGCTGAGGTCACTGGTTTGAAACTCTGAGCTTGCCTGGTCAAGGCACATATGGGAGTTGGTGCTTCCTGCTCCTCACCTTTCTCTCTCTCTCTCTTCTTGCTCCCTCTCTCTAAAATGAATAAATAAAGTCTTTGGGGGGAAATAAAGAAGGAAACCAAAGAATATGGTGGGAGTAGTAAGTTTCTATTTTTACACAGGGTGGTGACATTAGTGTAAACTTAAGGAGAATGGGGGAGCAGGCTTGGAAAGGAGGACACTTGCCTGTTCAGTGTGAGAAAAAGCAGCAAGACTTGTGTATCTGAGGCAGAGAGAGTGAAGGGGAGAGCAGAAAGAGGAAAGAATAGAGAGTAAGGGAGAACAGAGATTTGCAGAGGGAATTAAAAACATAATCCCACAATATGCTGTCAAAAAAACGTTTTTCAAATATAATGTTACAGGCAGGTTACTAGTGAAAGGATGGAAAAAGATATACCTTGCAAACATTAATCAAAGAAAAGCAGGATTGGTTACATTAATACAAGATAGACTTTGGAGCAAACAAAACTACTAGAGACAAAGAAGGACATTATATAATAATAAAAGGTGACTGTACCAGGAAGACATAGGAATCCTAAATGTGTATACATCAAACAACGGCACTGTAGAATATATGAAGCACAAGGTTGTTGAACTAAAAGGAGAATGGATATGTCCACAATTGTAGATGAAGACTTCATGCCCTTTCTCAACAATAGACAGAATGACTCTACAGAACATCAGCAAGTATATAAAGGAACGCAGAATCATCAACCAAGATCTTATTGGCAGCTATAGTACATTCCAAGTAAAGATAGCAGAGTGCACATTCAAGTGCTCACAGAATATAGACCCAAATCAACCAGATCTTGTCATAAAACACACATCAACTCATTTAGAATAATTCAAATCATACAGAGTATGTTTTCTGTTCACAATGGAATTAAACTAAAAATCAATAAAAGAAAGATAAAAGAAAAATTCATAAACCCTTGGAAACTAAATAACAAATTGCTCAATAATCTATAGTCAAAGGAAAAGTCTCAAGGGAGGTTTAAAGCACATATGGAATTGAACGAATGTGAAAATATAAAACATCACCATTTGTGGGACAGCTAGAGCACTGCTAAAGGGACATTTATGGCATTATATATACATACATTAGAAAATAGGATAAATCTTAAATTAAAAATATTAAGTCCCATGTCCCTAGAAAAAAGTGCAAGATAGGCCCCAATCAGCAGAAGAACAAAGGTAAGAGCAGAAATTGATGAAGGTAAAAAAACCAGAATAATAGAGACAATCAATGAAATAGAGTTGGTTCTTTGAAAAGATCAGAAAAAGCAACAAAATTTCAGCAAGTTGAGCAAAGAGAAAAAGAGAAGACAAAATTTAGTAATGTCAGGAATAAAGCTGGGAACATCACTGCAGACATCAAAAACATAATGAGGGAAATGCTATAAACAATCCTACATGCATAAATTTGACAATTTAGATGAAATGTACTAATTCCTCCAAAACACTAACTAGTACAACATTCCCAATATAAAATATATGTTTGAATATTCCTCTAACTATTAAGAAAATTAAGTTCATAACTTTGAAACTCCCATAAGACATTTTTAGACACAGGTAATTGCATTGTAGAATTATCCCAAACCTTAATAAAATAAATAAATAAATAATAAATAAATAAATAAATACATAAATAAATAAAATAACACCAATTCTATACCATCAATTCCTGAAAACAGAAGAGAAAGAAGTACTTTCCAATTCATTTTATGAAGTTATTATTTCTCTGATACAAAACCTAGATAAAGACATACTCCTCTCCATACCCACAAAATAAAAAAACAATGGGAGAAATAGCACAGATCAATCTCCTACATGTATGTGAATGTTGAAATTCTTATGAAATATTGAGAAACAGAATCTAGAAATATATAAAAAGAATTATATACCATGATCAAGTGGGGTTTATTCTAAAGATGCAAGCATGGTTGAATATTTGAAGGTCAACCAATGTAACCTACCACATTAACAGGCTAAAAAAGAAAAATCACACCACCATGTCAATCAATATAGAAAAAAAACATTTGACAAAATTCAATACCCATTCATGATAAAAACTCTCAGGAAACTAGAAATAGAGGGAAACTTCCTTTACTTGATAAATAAAGCATAAGTACAAATATTGTACAGGTGACATTATATATACTTAACGTTGCAATATTAAATGCTTTAATGCTTTTCCTCCTAAGATCAGGAACAAAGTGGGATGTAGCACTTCTCACTTTTATTCACTATAATACTGGAAGTTCTCATAAGTACAGTTGTGCTATATAAGGAAATTTCTTACAACTGCATGTGAATCTACAGTTATTTCAAAATTAAAAAGTTTAATTAAAAAGTATTTTCTTCATATTAACATACGGATATGTTGTCACAGTTTTTATATGGCACAGTGATTAGGTGGGTAGTGTCCCGTTACCGTACACCCCTATCTTTCTTTCCATTTTTTCTCCAGCAAAAGTAGAGCTTTACTTTGAGATGTTTCTCCACTGTGATTCCTCCCCAACTACACATTGCCTTAAACTTAAAAGGTCAGGTCAGCCATTGGGAGATGACATTCCAATGCAGTGTTATTAGAATTGACCTTAACTTTACTAAAAGCTGAGTAAAAAATTGCAGCAATTACTCATTTTATTTAAAAAATATTAACCTTGTTTTTCTTGACTTTTCATTTTCAATATCATACTATGAGAAAATAGGTATTCTGAAAGAATGATAAATAATGATACTATGATGTTTAAACAATATACTTTGGAGGTAGAATGCAGTCTGTGTTTTTTAAAAAAATGAATACAGCCTGACCAGGCAGTGGTGCAGTGGACAGAGCATCAGACTGGGATGCAGAGGACCTAGGTTAGAAACCCCAAGGTCACCAGCTTGAGTGTGGGCTCACCAGCTTGAGGGCAGGGTTGCTGGTTGAGTGTGGGATCATAGACATAACCCCATGGTCATTGTCTTGAGTCCAAGGTCATTGGCTTGAGCAAGGTGTCACTCACTCTACTGTAGCCTACTCCTCCCGCCACTCCCTGTCAAGGCACATATAAGAAAGCAATCAATGAACTAAGGAGACTAAGGAGCCACAATGAATAATTGATGCTTCTCATCTCTCTCCCTTCCTGCCTGTCTGTCCCTATCTCTCCCTCTCTCTACCTCTGTCACACACACACACACACACACACACACACACACACACACACACACAAAATGAATACACTGGTTTTGCTAATAGTAATAGTTTTGGAGAAAGACTGTGGGCTGTCCAGAGGATGGTGCTAGAACAGTGTGTTTTAGGGATGTGATAATAGGAAACTCATTCTGGGTGATTCAAAGTCAAAGATTCCTACTAAACACATTTTAAAATGTTTTTTTCCAGGCTGGTCATCATTGTCATCATCAAATACTTATGGAAAAGTTTACAGTCTATGTGGCTTTCACAGTTGTGCCAGAAATCCTTAAAAGACCAAGCAACCCTATTCACATCAGGAATTGTTAAACAAGTTTCATTTATTCAAGAAGTACCTGTTTAACCTAGTAAAGGAACCTAAGCAAAAATAAAAGATCATGTTCAAAATGCCAGCTGACGATCCCTACTACTATGTAAATATTCTTAAAAGAGCTTATGAAAAAGGTTTATAGTCAAAATATTTTTTGATATTCTAAAGAAGTATTTTAAGCACATAATTATTAACATAGTAAGTAAAATAAAATGAATAAAAAGTAAATTAATTTCTAGGGTTAATAAAAAACATCTTTAAAGAGTAAAAATAAATATGTGATACACATATTTTATATAACTATAGTGCAAAACAACACAGTCAAAGATCCAAATAATACCAAATGTAGCCCTAATTCTGCTCTGTTATATGAAAGAAAGTTGACCTGGAGTCTTCTGGAATTGAAAAAAATAGAAAACATCTTAAAGAACAAAGAACTAATAGGAATACAAATTTTTTTTCGAGTTTCTTTAGTTTGCAAAATTTAGTTTAGCATTTTTCACCTGGCTATAAAGTCTTGTGTCAAGCTGAGGAGCTCTTAGAAAGCAGAAAGCGAAGAAACAGCTTCTCAAAGAGCAAGTTTATTGCACACATCTGAACACTTATCTTGTAGGTGCCAGATTGTAACTACAGCATACAAAAGTAACTCATCACAAAGCATGACTCTTCTCAACTCTCAGCACTGAAGGAAAATTGATGTGTTTTCACAATGAATACTGAAAAATAAATTCCAGTTTCCTCTGTTCTCTTTCTCTTTCTTTCTAACGCACACACACCATTGCAGATAATTTAATCTTTAATTTTTAGTCACCATTGCCTCCGACTGGCTACTGTTCCCTAGTTGCTTATGATCCAGAACAGAGCTCTAATGATCACTGTACACTTTACATTGACAGAGTATTTCCAATATGTTAAAGGCTGCATAAACATATTTTATTTATTGCTTATAGCACATCTCTTACATAGGGCTGAAAATGCTGGCCTGGTTCAAGGATGTCAGCAAAAGAGGAGTGAAGTGAATTGTGCCTCCCACAAAGTGTATGGTTCTCTACAGGATTATATAAGTGAAAGAAAAAAATTGTAGTTTAAGACACAGTGCCTATGGAGATGATTCTAAGGTTCTACCCCAAATTTACCTCTGGAGCTCCAGAAGAGGCCTAGCTTCAGAAAAGTGTGCTGGGTAGCTGCATCTGCATATTTCATTTGCACTTGACCCATATACCTAAACCTTCATCAGTATTTCTTCACCTCTGGTTTCCCATATTGTATTAATATAAAGCATCTTTCTCTCTAACGCCCTGATGGCCACCTTAAACCCTTTTTGGACCCTGTGTGTGCATTTCCACATTTTATCCCGTTGATTGTTTATTCCTGAAGATTGTGTTCTTCTCTATAGAAAACCTTCACTTGCTTTATTGTCATCCCCACTGCTACCTCCTCTCTTCCAGGCCTTTGTTGCTTCTCATGTACATGGTGGTAATCAGTCTTCTCTACTTTTTTCCTTCTGTTTCAGGACACCCGCATGCTGTTGATCACTCCCCTTGTCAATCCCTTCACATCTCTCCATTGACTACTGAGTAAAGTGCAACCCTCATCCTCATGTTCAATGTCCCGATTGATCTTGTCTTTAGACTGAGCTACATGCACCCTAACCTTCTGTAATCGTGACTTTTCTGAAAATATACTCAAGTATCTTGCTGACTTCTGCTTCATTTGTGGATCAATGTACCAAATGCTACTGCCCAACATCTTCTGGGAAACCCATCCCAGCCTTACAGACTAGTTTCTAATGCAACACCCTCCATGAAACCTCTTCCTCCCCTCCTCTGACCCCCTCCCAAGCTCTGTCAGTTTTTCTCTAATTGTACCCCCTTCATATTACAGTCATTGTGTAGACTGTAAGCTTCTCGAAGACAGAAACTTTATCATCATATTTTCTCAAACACTGAGGTCTAAGGATTCAATATAATGGAGAGTATCTATTTATTTAATGGAAGCAAATTGAATTAAAATGGAGATAGAATTAAATATTTTAAAATTTTCACTAGTGAAGTCACCTTCCTCTTATTCAGCTTTCATAAACAGCTTCAAAAAATGCCGCCTAACTGGTACAAAAACACATTGTTTACTTTCCTGGGAAGATTACTATGTTTAAGTACATGTGTATAAAGTTGGTTAAAGCTAGTATATTAGTAATGTCAAGAAAGGGCAGGGAAACATTGCAAGTGCAAGTGCTAGTTTGTATCATCAACAAATACTCATTTGTTAACAAATATTAATCCAAACAGACTGTTTAATATAAACCAATAATTGGTGTGGGACTACAATTACAAATAGAAATAAAATTAAAGGAATTGTTAAAGTTTTTCTTTATGTTCCTATGCTACAATTTTAGCTTTTATCTATGATAATCATTTCTCCTGTTAATTCTAAAGGAAAATTTCACCATTGTTCATCTATCATTTGTGTATTGATTCTTCCTCTTCCTTACCAAATATTTATTGGGAAACTGCACATAGGGGATCAAAAATGATCTCTAATTTTGCTCTTACACCTGATATAGTTTGAAAGTTAGACTTGAAGCTCACTATAATGAACACACGTTAAGTTCCCCACAGTTGTATAGGTTCTCAAAAGATTAGTTTAGAGGGAAGGAGACAGTCTTCTTATAATGTTTTATGAATGTCTATTTTTATTAAAAATTAATTTAATTTATTAAGGTGACATTGGTTAAGAAAATTGTACAGGTTTCAGGTGCACAATTCTATAACACATCATCTGCATAGAGCATTGTGTCTTCACCACCCCAAGTCAAGCCTCCATCACCACCTGTTCTTATCTAGCCTCCTTTTGCCTCCCCTTGTCTTCCCCTCCTACAATCCCCACACTGTTGTATGTGTCAATAAGTATTTTTTCTTTGCTTAATCTCCTCACCTTTTTCCAAGCTCTACAAACCCCATTCCCTCTGACAGCTGTGAGTTTGTTATCCATACTTATGAGTCTGTTTCTATTTTGTTTGTTAGTTGATTTTGTTCATTAGATTCCACATATAAGAAAAATTATATGGTACTTGTCTTTCTCTGACTGGCTTATTTCACCTAGCATAATGTTCTCCAGGTCTATCCTTGCTGTTGTAAGAGGTAAGATTTGTTTCCCATTTTTTATGGCCGAGTAGTATTCCATTGTATAAATACACCACAGCTTTTTTATCCACTCATTTACTAATGGAAACTTGGGTTGCTTTCAAATCTTGGCTATGTAAATAATGCTGCAATGAACAGAGCAGTGCATATATTCTTTTGAATTAGTTTTTAGTGGTTTGGGATTCTTTAAATAAATTCTCAGGAGTGGAATCACTGGATCATAAGGCAGCTCCATTTTTAATTTTTTGAGTTAACTCCATACTGTTTTCTGAGTGGAAAATTGAAGAATTTTTACTTTTCTACCCAAACAAAGAAATTAACATGATTTTCTACCCAAAAAAAGAAATGCATGTGACATGGCAAAGGGTGGTGAAGCTCCATGTCAAACATAGAGATTGGCTCTGCACTGCTAGGACCCAAGGAAGACTGGCAGGAGCTGAGTGTCTGAAGGCTGACTAAGCCAGTTCAGAGAAGAACTGGTACATCCTGCTAATGTTTATAAATTTTATGGAAGCGTCTAGATAGGGCAAGATTCCAAGCAAAGAGATGCTTCAGATTTTATTATAAAAACAGCACTCTATGATATTTGGGCAACAGGGCAGAAAGGGGTGAATGAATGTATCTACATCTTAGCAGTGGATCAATGAAAGTTCATTCTCATTAATGGTGGGTCAGTAGCAACAACAGATAAATCTCACTCAGGATATAAGAAGGATTTCGTTTCAGACCAAAGCTTTAAGGTAGAAGAGAATAAGTTCTATCTAGTGACATTCAATCATTTCGTTAAAGTTTGAAAGGATTCAAGGACTGTTCTCAGTTGGGCTACGTAGACTCCATTCCCTATGGGTAATGCCTCTCTGTGTTCCAGACAAGGTCAGAGGAGAAAATGTTACCCAGGCTTGCAAGATTACACAGACCTTGGCCTGGAAGGTCCTTCGGTCTAACTAAATTTATTGCCCTGTAGTTTAAAGTTATTTACTTTTTTCTATCCTTGGGGAAGGTAAAGTACAGATGGTCATAATCCACCAGATAATGACCCTTTATAGACTGGAGAAACATATTAAATTATTTCTCAGCCATCACCTTCCTGAAGTGAACAATTGAAATTCCCTATCAGTTTTATTCTTAGATTTGTTGTCCTAAATCTGTATCTTTGTTTTTGTATAGTTATTGTCTAACTCTTTCTCATCTTTCTTAGATGTTTATCTACAAATAGGACAAGAGTCTTTGACAACTATATAATTATTTACATGTGCACTGTAAGTGTTTTCTCTGGAATGTCTGATCCCGTGATAGTGAAGTATCACATTATTTTAAAAAACAAAAACAAAAAACAGCAGCAGCATATTGCTGAGTGACATCTTGAGACCACTAAGATTCCTATATCCTTTTGGTAAAATTGTATTGAGGCCATCTTATGTTTGTAAACTTTAATTTTTTTTTAATTGCAGCAGTAATTGGCTTTACTTGTTTGAACCTCTCTGTCTCTTGACATTGAACTTATTATTATTTTTATTTCTGGCATTTTTCTCCTTCTTTGGCATTACTTGACAATCATTATTTTTTTTACTTTGAGTTAGTAAGAAATAGTTCAGATATTCTGCATCTCTGTACTCCTGAGGATCTTAGAGCTCCTTAGCCTTTTGAAAGTAGGATGGACTTCCCCTTTGTTCCAGGCTTTGCCAGAGCAGGCAGAGGCCTCTCAGTGTGCTACTCCCTCACCCTGCCCCTCACATCACTTCCAAGCTCACTGAAAGAAACAATGAAGTTTGAGTCATGACACTTGGAGAATACTCACTTTAAGCCAGACATGGGGATGGGCTGAGAAATGACAGTGAGAGTAAGTGATCTAATCTCCAGGAGTTCACAGCCTGGGCTGGAGGACCTTGTCTAGCACATTCTTCACTGGGATTGGATACAGCAGAATATCTCAGCAGCTTAAACTCTAGATGATGACTTAGAAAACAGTATTGTCCTGAAGTTATCTGAGGAGTGAGAAAATGTTAGAGTTTGCCTACTCCCCCCTAAAGGTATAAATGCATGCATGTTATAAGTTATAATTGAAAAATAAGTTAAACTGTCTAAGTGCTCTCTTATCATAACACCAGTGTTTTTTTTTCCATTGATTTAAGACAAGGGTCCCCAAACTTTTTACACAGGGGGTCAGTTCACTGTCCCTCAGACCGTTGGAGGGCCGAACTATAAAAAAAAAACTATGAACAAATCCCTATGCATACTGCACATATCTTATTTTAAAGTAAAAAAAAAAACAAAACGGGAACAAATGCAATATTTAAAATAAAGATCAAGTAAATTTAAATCAACAAACTGACCAGTATTTCAATGGAAACTATGGGTGCGAATGCATCTTGTGCTTCTCTCACTGACCATCAATGAAAGAGGTGCCCCTTCCGGAAGTGTGGTGGGGGCCGGATAAATGGCCTCAGGGGGCCGCATGCGGCCCACGGGCCATAGTTTGGGGATCCCTGATTTAAGAGATAGATGATGATAGATAAATGATAGATAGATAAATAGATAGATGATGAATGATAGATAGATAGATGATAGATAATAGATAGATGAAAAGAAACAATGATTTCTTGTTCCATTCATTTATGCATTCATAGGTTGATTCTTATATGTGTCCTGACTGGTGATTAAACCTGAAACCTTGCTATATTGGGATGGTGCTCTAACCAACTGAGCTATACTTTCAAGGCTTATAAGATCAGTGTTTAGCCTGACCAGGCAGTGGCACAGTGAATAGAGCATCAGCCCGGAATGCTGAGGACCCAGGTCTGAAACCCCAAGGTCACTGAGCTTGAGTGCAGGGTTGCTGGCTTGAAGCCCAACATCACTGGCTTGAGCCCTAGGCCACTGGCTTCAGCAACGGGCCACTGGTTCAGCGGGAACCCTCAGGTCAAGGTACATATGAGAAAGTAATCAATGAACAACAAAGGTGCCACAACAAAGAATTGCTGCTTCTCATCTCTCTCCCTGTCTGTCCCTATATGTCTCTATGTCTCTCTCTCACACAAAAAACAAAAATAAAAAAGATCAGTGTTTAACAAAATGTATTAAATGGGAAGACAGTACTGGAGTGAATTGTTGACATATGCTAAGCATAAATTATAGAAGCCCCACATAACTCTTAATCCAACCTTTTATTTTGTCCCCTTAATTCTCACAATCTCTGTGAATCCTTGTAGGTCCAGACATCTGAAAAGAGCCTCAGAAGGAGCCTTTTCCCTAGCCTTCCATTCACATGACCATTATTTCCAAGTAGACCATGAGATCCACAAGTTCTTCCTGAGAGCTTGCTTTGACATAGTAAGATGCTCTACTATAGGCTTGCCATCTGTAGCTAAGATTCACACCCAATGGAAGCCCAATTATAAGAGCACCTTATGAGTTTTTTAGTCAAGAATTCATCCTATGAGAACATGGGGTCAGATACTAAGAGTTTTGATCTGGTAATCAGGCATCAAATCTGAAATGGTACAGTAATTTGAAATACAGATGACATTTTTTTGACCTGGAGCTGTGTCTAGTTTTACCTGATGGAGCTATGTCTATATTCTAGGAAAAGAGAGGACTAAATAAAACTATAAATAAGTAAATCAGTAAAAAAAATCTTTAGAATTTAAACACAAACAGCCATGAGTATCCCCCTGACAAAGTATAACACGAAGGTCTAAAAATAGGCAGTAAAACCGTTGTAATCTTATTTGGACCAGAAGTCAGTGAGCCCAGTAGAAAGTGGGTAACACACAATCATGGTATTGAGGTGTACCACAGAATTCATGACAAGTAGCGTGAATCCCGTCTTACAGATGGGCTTTGGTAAGTGATTAGCATGCTGCAACACTCCAGGGACCTTTCATTATATCTGCAAAATGATGCCCGTAGAGCACAACTGGGGGCTCTAGACTTGGAGCTTAGATCTGGCAGATTCCAAGTTTATCTTGTTAAGTAGCCAGAGTCTCTCTGGCTTCAAGCCACCTCATTCTTCTGGAGCTAATAGACTCAGAAATTTGACCAGAACTTCACAATCAATGAGTCTTCCAGGTATTTGTCAAGTCATTGCTACTAAGGAAGTTCTCCATTTCCTCTGGTCTCAATGAGGAGATTTTTATCCTCATCAAGAAGTGGGCTTTTGTTTTAGGAGATCTCAGCCTTGAGTTTTGTTTGCTAGTTTACTTCCTCCCCTGCATTCTTGTTTAGGTTCCCAGCCACATTTTCCCCCTTTGCTTGTTTGTTCAAGACCAACTGCCTGTGTCATTTCCTTCATCTTTGGCATATTCTTTGGGTTTTTTTTCTTATGTCCTGGGGCACTGTCAGGGTCTGTGATGTGGGGATGTGCAGACCTGTGGTCAGAGGGCTTGAGACACAGGAATGCAGCAGGCTGACTACAGGGAAGCACCAGCTCAGCTCCGAAGGCGGCAGACAGATGCTCAGTTCCTGAACAAAAACAGGCCCAAGTTTCTGCTCCCACTGGCCAAGATTCCGGCCATCTCAGTGAAAGGAAACAGACATTCACACATTCCTACAGGCTGTGTTTGTGTTCCGTGTCCTCACTAACTCAAGTGCACTTTCCCACTGGGTCACTTTCCACCCACATTGTTGTTTTCACTGTTTTTTCTTTTCTTTTTAAATAAAGGTCACATTTTATTAAGACAAGAGTAACTTTAGGTTTTTGAATCTCTTGACTCATTTATTGTTCCAATGCTTTTTGAATTCAACTTACCATCTAAACATAAATTTAAAAATAATTATTTTCTTATTACAAAAATTATAACAGGTTTATTATAGAAATTTTGAGAAAATAAAGAAAAAAATTATTTCCAATACCATCCCTAAACATAATAGCTACCATTTATATTTATACTCACATACTTCCATTTTTTTTCTAAGGTATAGGCACATATAGTTGCAAAAAATGGAATGAAGTTCCCATCTTTTTTTTTCAGTAGTTTACTTGTTTTAACTCTTAAGATATGAGGTATTAAAAAACATTTTATAGCAAAACTGATAGAAAGCTTCAATCTATTTTTAAATTACATAATATTTTCATACAATAAAATGTACTGATTCCCAGTATCCACATTTATATGCTTGTATAAGTTAAGGATATAGGAAAGGAGATGGGAAAAAAATTTGTTTATTGATGTTCATGAAATTACACATGGCCACCTGACTAATCTTTAAAAGAAAGTTCAGCTGATGCAACTTCCTAAAGTCACAAATTCTGGTGTGCAAAAATATTGCTTTTTCTGTTTTCCTAAAATTGGACTTAATTTATATGTTGAGACCTAATTCTGTAGGCTTCTCTAGGGTGAGTCAAATCACTCAGTGATTTCTCCATCATTTAGTTGAAACCTAATTCTGCAGGCTTCTCTAGGGTGAGTCAAATCATTCAGTGATTTCTCCATCATTTAAAATTCAAACTCAGCCAAATGCAGAAACTGCACTTTGCTGTATATACTATGCAAACTAAAACATTGCAGCATTGGTAGGAAGAGGAAATAACCAACTTTACAAATATTTTATTCCAAAAACTTTATATCTTTTACTTCTATCAAAGCTTTCAAGTTTAAGATTAGGAATATAAAAATTTGGATGATGTCAGCCTCATGTCTTCTAGTTAAGCGGGAGTTGTATAGTTAGGGCAATGCAAGAGAAATTCCACATTTTTGGTGGCATTTAGGTCATGTATCAACTCACCATATAAGCCGAGTAAGGCTTATGAAGGTGACATGAAGATGAGTAACAGGGCTAATAGAGATGGACATGGCCTTTCCTGCAGCTCCCCCCCAGATTTCTCTACTTTTCTGATGTCTTGTGGAAGAGACTAAGGCTTTTACTGTCTCTCCCAGAGGTGTCTATGGATGGGAGAATCTGTGTTCCTTTGTCACTAACTTCCTCCAGAATCTGAAGCCTGCTTTGTCTAGCAGAGGCCAGAAGACAAGTTAAGTTTCCTCCCAAGTTTCCTCCTTCATCATTCCGCCCCTCCCATGCATTCGCTGCCAGTCTCCTGCCCGCATTACCTCTGACCTTCTCAGGTCCAGCTTTTTGCTTCACCTCCTTCTACATTTAGATTCCCAAATATAAGTTCTGTACTTTCTAACAGTATCATTTAATAGATTTTTATTTTATAATCCTCCTTAGCTAACTTTTGGACATATGGTCATGGTTTTCACATTATTTCTTCTGCTTATGACACCAGAAGATTATGCTATTGGGATGCATTCCATAATTAGCTGTTGATGTATCTTTCTCTTCCACTAGATAATGAGTTCCTTAAAAGTAGGCCATATGACTGAAACTTAGCACCTCATGCAGAGCCCAACACACAGAAGGTTCTCGATGCCTGTTTAATGAATGATTAATGAATATATCATTCCTGCTAACTAAGAATATCATATATCCTTTTAAAAGACTCATCTGCTTATAGCACATGTACTCAAGGTGAAATCCAAAGGCAATCTTCAGTTATTTAAATCATTTATTTTTAATTACTGATTTAATGTAAAAAGATATTGTTTAATTTTCTTCCAAGCTATGATAGAAAGCCTGCAGATTTGGAGAATGTAGACTCCCACAATAAGATAAGAGTCAGTTTCAGTTTGTCAGAAGCTACTGATTTATTAATATCATGGTGGGGCCATAACAACAATACTGTTTCCTAAACTGCAATTCAGTTCTTTCACCTCTTAACCAGGTTTGAACTACAAAACAGTTGTTATGAACTAAGTTTGTTGTTTACTATGCATCTATTATCATACTACATAGAAATAAAAGGAAGAGAGCAGCAGAATGTCACAGTCTTGTATCCGATATTTGCACTGTAACTTAATTAAAGGTATTTCAAGCACTTTTTTGGTTTATAGATCATTTTTAATGTTTTTGAGTTACACATTAACTGCAATTTAAAGTTGAATAAACTAGCACTTGTTTTATGAGAAATTTGTTCAGTGTTACATATGGTAAGTAGTAGAAGAAAAACCAGAATTTGAAATCTAAAAATCTAAACATTTGTCTGATTACGTTGTCTCTTGAAAGGTACTTACACCAATGATAAAGACCGTAATAGTACTTACCAGAAGGAATTAAAAATCAGTAAAACCAAGTTTTCAAATACAATTAATTTGAAAAGACACAAGAACAACTAGAACCTTGACAGCTCCAAAATTGTGAAAACTATGAAAGTTATTGCAAATACTTAGAAATCATGTTTTTTATTGTGTTTTTATTTTTGCATTCAAATATTCACTGAACACTACTGATTCACTCATTCTGACTCCCTGAAATAATAAAATAAAAGATGTGACTCAATGCCAACCGAAACTAAAGTCAATTTAGCCCATGAAGTCCTATTTAAAAGGCTTAGTGAAATATTCTCCATATTCAAAATGTTAATAAATGCCAACCGGCCTTTACTAGGGTAAAGTTAGAGATAATGATGTTATATATTAATGATTTTCTTCCACTAATAAATAGAAGCTAGTTCTCACCAACTAAAGAAACATTATTTGAAGCAGGAACTTTAGTTGCAATGTTCTCAGACTATGTTAACAAAGTAGTTGGAATCAATTAATATTTGTGACTATCAACAGTTTTGGACTTTTCCCAATAGTCAACCCTGCATAATGCATGGCATTATTTACTCTGTCTGACTTGTCTGTTACGACCTATTTAATTTGACTATGCCAGTTTATTAGAGTATTCAGTTTCCTCTGTTGGAACACCACGAACCACAGAATATAGTAGAGCTCAGTAGTTTGAAGCTTGGGCTTAATTCCAGCTCATCATTTTACTGGCTATGTGATCCTGAGCAAGTAGCTTCATTTCACTGAAGCAGGAATACTACTTTATTAGCCTATGAAATAGGGTTAAGAATCTTTGTTCTTCTGTTGGGATTAAATAAAATAATATAAATGAAGTGCTTAATATAGAGATGATTAGCAATTCATAAATGATATTTAGTAAACAGTTTTTATTGAGGATAAATTTTCAGGTTGTGCCTCTCATTCTACATCATTAGAGACAAATGTGACAATGCTTGGTGTCAGCATGAGAAACCAAGAGTAAAGCAAATATTTCAATTAATGATTTGAGAATAGTCATGTTAGGTAGACAAGGTCAATATCAAAAGTTACATAACAGGCATGGGAAATCATTAAGGAGAAAATGTTTTTAAAATATCCAAGAAAATTTTAATCTAAAATCTTAATGAGAGGACAGTCTCATTGCACCAGAACAACAAATAATTATTGGTAGCACCTATGTGAGGGGCCAGACACTGTAAGAGACATACAGAAATTTCTTTAGTAAATATTTACTATGTGGCAGACACTGCTCTGTGCACTGGAATAAGTACAGAGTCAAGTTTTCTGCTCTCCTGGAGTTTGCATTCTAGTATTAGAAATATAGATGCTATTCCTTTCATGAAGACATCTACTCTTTATTTAAGGAGACATAAGCCTTTACATTAAAAAAAACATGTGTAACAGTAATTACAACAAAGGTCACTAAGAGAATGTGAAAGGAACTCATGGTGTCAAAAAAAACCTGAGTTCATATCCAGATTCTGATAACACCTTTGCACAATAGGCATTTTATTAGAGTCTCATATTCTCATCTGTTAAAAGAGGCATAATAATAGTTACTTTACAAGATTGTTATGATAACTAACTGAAATTATATAAGTTCTTTTATAGAGTAACATAGATACATGTGTGTCCCCTTGAGGAGGAGACTTGTTTAGCGCCTCAGAGGATGCATAGGATTCAGCTAGACAGAAAAAGAGAAAGTACATTCTAGGCTAAAGATAAGGTTTGAAAGACATGAATTTGGGAAAGCGCAAGGAGTATTTTGAAGGAAGTGGGTTGAACATTTTGGCTACCGCAGAGTTCATGGAGATAAACAGGTAGATAGGTACATCTTAGATGACTCACAAAGGAATTTCAGAGTTAGAATTAGTTCTCAAACATATGTAGATATTGAAACACAGGATATTTAAGAATTACACAAGGTTATATTATTAACAATAAACATAGAATCCTAATACCCATCTATCACTCCATCTCCTTGATGACCTGGCCTGAGGTTAATACAATATCTTATTGTTAGCATAGGTAGCTAGATAGCAATAAAGTAAGGGAGTAAAAGGAATCAAATATTATTAAGCATAATAAACTAGGAAGCTAAATCAAATAATAAGCTTGTTTCTTTAGAAAGTTACAACATTCATAGGCACCCAGATGCACTGTCAAGGGGATCAACACCCCTCCTTACCCCATGTAAGGGAGAAAGGGCCAGCCTTTCAATCTTCTCAGGGTACAGCTGGTCCACCCACATGGGCTCTGGAAGGAAGGAATAAACAATAAAGGGGAAGTTCCTCTGCTGGGCACATGTGCAGAAGTCAAGATGGCTCAGGAAGAGATGTTTCCACTTTGAGGCATGTACAGTGGAAGCCAAGATGGCGACCATAAAGGCCTGTCTATCAAGCCTGGGGAAAGAATCAGATTGGGCAAGGGATACAGAATCCTGGAAGATCTAGGAAGTGAATTGGTTAGGGGTAAAACCCAACTTCAGACTGAGAAAGATGGTAAAGTGATTGGTTTGTTTGAAGAAGTGATTGGTCTGTTCCAAGTCTGAAGTAATATAATCTAAGCTAACGAAGCTCTTGCCTCTCTCTCTCTCTCTCTCTCTCTCTCTCTCTGTAACATGCTCATGCCCATGAACTCCCCCATTTCTGCTTCATAGCAGCCATTTGGCCCTACCAACCATGCAGACTCTGGTTGAGGACCTGGGCACAATGCCAGCCCAAGTGCAGCCAGGAACAGACTAAGCTAGCCAGATGAGGACAGGGACAGACATGGACTGAAGAAATGGCCAAAATGTTTGGACAATGGCCTTATTTCCGGGCCTGATGAAGAACAAGATTGAACTTTTCCATAGAAGGACGGATGGAGATGAGACCCTGGGAACCAGGGGCAGTCCTTTCATTTTGATTCTACGATAAATCTTGCACAGAGCCTCAACTTCCCATACACTGGTCTTCTTAAATGCTTTTCTCACAGCTCTCACATTTCCATAGGCAATGTTATGACTCTCCTCATCATTTCATATCTGAACACTCACAGCCTGATAGACAGTTTTTATAATATACAGCAGATATCCTGCCCGACCCTCTAGTTTAAGTGTTGCATTTATGGCAAGAAAAAGCAATTCTAAAACGACCAAGGGGAATGAAAAACAAGGGGCCATTTTTCAAAAATGAGATGGCACTTTGCAAAAATGAACTCACTTTATGATGCCATCTGGAAAATGCATTGTATTCCCGATACAGCACACTGAGCATAATTTAAAGTTGACTAACCAGTTCTGAAATGCTCTCTTTTTGTTTCCTCACATAAGATGTAGCCTGTAGAAATAAACATTATTTGTCCTTGGACAGGCCATCTGGTGGTACTCCTCAGCAATAAGCTGTTCAATTCTTGGGTGAATTTCAACAGAGCATATCAGCATAACTTTGGAAACTTTTCAGGATTGAGCCAGTCCTCTGTGATGGACCATGTTCAGAAACCAGTGCTTCCAAACCATACTCCAATCAAGGAGATTTTAGATTATTTTCCCTCCTTTCCCCCTCCTTTCCATCTTTTCTTTCTTACCATTTCTTCCTTTCTTCCAATGTTTAAAGAGTGTCTGTGGTATATAATGCACTGTGGTATAATAAGGCAAAATTTCAAATCAATGTGAACCATAAGATGTTATATCACAGTCAGACCCGACACCTCTCAGGGTTGGCAGATGTTCCTCACAGTTACTTCTGAAGTAACAACAGTTTTTTCACATAATTGATTGTGATTGGATAGAGGACTTATAAGCAGAGAAATTCCTCTCCTTACTCAATTTTAGTAATAGAACCTAATTTTAATACCAGCAGAAAAGATTTAGAAGCTCATAAATGAAAGAAACTTTTATTAATTTGAACATGAATTAAGCTGAAGTTAACTTCACTTTATAAAAAAACTGCTAATACAATAGTCTAACACTTGCATAAAGGCACAATTAATTTGCTGAAGAGAACAAATTGCTCTGAAATAATTAAAAACACCAATTTGTGAATAAACAACCAGTGTGTTAAATACAAACCATTTTTATCTATTTATTAAAGTAGTTTCTCAATAACTTTGCTTGACAATAGTTAATTAGTCTAACTTGAATCATTTATTGAATTGAAATTAATAGATGTTTCCTATAAAAATTATTATTTTTATTGATATTGGCTCCCCCATTTGATCTATGTAGTAACAATGAATAAATCTGCCTTTAAAAACAATTATCTTTTTCTTTGTACTTTACAATAATGGTCAACATATATATTTTTATAAGGACTGATTATTTGATTGGTTAGTTGTATGGGCATTTTGCCTCATTATAATTAACTAACATTTCTTGGGGGAAGAACATACATAGTTGCTCCACAGATAAGACAGAAAGTAAATCTAGCAAGTTTAGCTAACATACAGCACATTTATTGGGTGCTTAGTATGTGCCAGGCACCGTTCTGGGGAATTTATACATATAAATACATTGAATCCAACCATCAAGCCTATGAGGTAGATATTTTTATAGATCCATATTACAATAAGGAAACTAAGTTGTAAAAAAAGGCTAATAGACTTGCTATTACAGAGTTGGCCAGTAGAGCAGCTTGGATTCTAACAGAGACAAATGGATACCAGGCTTTACTTTCTAACTAGATCTGGAAGTTAACATAAAGATTAAAGTGGTTAACCTTATATAAAAGACTATCATGTGCCCTCACATAATAAAAGCTTATTAAATGTGTTTTCTTTACATTTATGACCATCTCTCAGGCTTCTCTTCCCTTCCTAGACTCCAAGATGTTAGAATGACTCAGAGGTCCCTTCTGAGCCTTCTCTTCTCTATCCACACACCTCAAGTGACCTTCTCCACTTTCAAGTTCATAAACACTTCTTGAGTTTTTCCTCTACTCACACACAATACTTTTGACAACAGATGTGTAGGTTTTTCATTCATCAAACAATTCTCCAACACAAGTTTGATGTCCTGTAATTTAACTCAATCCTGATACTGTCTACCTGAAGACAAAATCAGAACCCATAGGTGAAAAGCTTCAGTTTTTCACAAAATAGCCTCTACCTGCCACTTCAGATACCAATTGTAAGTCCTGGATTGACACCTATACTTCTGACCAACAGGCTATAAATTGGTGTTCTCATGACCTCTTGCTTATTTGCTAGAGCAGCTCATAGAAGTCAGGGAAAACTCTCATACGTTTATCATACTATTATATAATAAAGGTATGATAAAAGATACAAATGAAGAGATAAAAAAATACGCAAGGTGAAATCTGGAAGGGTCCTGAGCACATGTGTTTCTGTCCTTATGGAGTGAAGGATAATGCCACTTTCCAACTCAGAAGCTCTTTGTACCCTTTAGTTTGGGGGTTTTTATGAAAGTTTTATCACATAGGCATGAATGTTCATTAACTCAATCTCCAGTCCTCCTCCCTTTCCATGAGGACGAGTAATGGGGCTGAAAATTCCAAGAGTCTAATCATGGCTTGTTCTCTCTGATGACCAGCTCCCATCTGAAAGCTATCCAGGGGATCCCACCAGGAGTCACTTCATTAGAACAAAAGACACTTCTATCACACTTGATTTTTCTCCTTTAAACTTACTTTTCTCTTTAGTTTTCCCCATCCTCAAAAAATGGCACCACCATCAGCCCTTTTGTTAAAGATAAAAATGTAAGATTCATGACCTCACATCAAATCCTTTTGCAAATTCTGCAGATTAACCTCCACTTGCACTCTCATACCCTAATCCAACCCCCTGTTATGGAAAGAGGTTCTCTTTTACTATCCAATGAGTAGCTCCTTTATGTCACTTGAAATGTCACCTCCATAGAGTGGCTTTCTAACCACTCAGTATGAAATAGCTCTATGACTTCACCTCTAAATTATCTACACTGAACCAGATATTGATTTTTCTTGTCCGTCTCCTCTTTGCAACAACAACAACAATACACACACGTGTGTGAGTATGCCTAAAAATATAAGCTCCATGAGAGTTGGAATCCTGTGTATGAAATTAAATAAAATGTATTCATTGAATTGGTGAATATGTTAAATTGTAGTTGCTGTTATTAATGGTACTTCTTAAGGTCAGGGACAATTTGGATCTCGCACACCTCTTACCACATTCCATAACAGTGTTGATTTTATTGCAGTGATTACACCAGGTAGACTAAAATATACAAAAGGGAAAAACAACCTATTTGGAGAAGATAAGCTGCCCTCTAGACCGCTCACTGCATTGAATTCAGCATTTGGTAAGAGTAGCTGAAAACCACAAGTGATATTTGGTAAATAATTAGCATTCATATTCTAACTTGAAGTAATGGTAGTTCCCAACCAGTGCCAAGAGTTTAGTGATTGAGAATTAGCATGAGGTGACATTGGGAAGTGCATGTAGGCATGCATTCATGACAGTCTTTGAACAGGAGCCCTGCCACCTGATTAAGGTTCAGAGGTCACTTTTCAAGCTCAGGCAGGAAATAATAATGACAAACACAAGGGCAAAATCTCAATTCTAGAAGGAATAAGCATTCAATTTGCTGACAAATTTGAGATATCTAAGTTCAAAGAACACAGTAGGGTTCCACATATTAGCATAAAGCACAAAGAGAGATGTGGCTCAAAAGGCAAGCAGGAGCCCACCCTCTGGGTTGGACAGGTTACAGGTTACTTGATGCTGAGTTTCAGGATCCAAGTGGACCTGAGAGTAAAGAAGGTTACAATGTGAGGCTGTGGTCCAAGCAGTGGGCAGTCTGGTCAGATAGCAGGACCCTATTGATTGCCTTTTACTGCACCATGACACTGTCAGACATGAGACTTGAAACCCCATCTTTCTGCCTGCTGCTCTTGATCAATATGATAGATCTTCCCTTCAGAGGCCTGTCTGAATCCTATTATTCTTCCTACACACATGTGGAACTAAATTAATGGTGATAGCTCTTGGGCTTCAGAGCATCTATAAACTGTTATTATCACCATCTACCCCAGCATTTTATTAATCTCTTTTATTAGACACTGACTCTGGTTTATGATTATTTTTTCTTTTTAAGCAGCCAATAAGTTAATCTTCTTTTCCTCTTACCAATAGTCAGGGTAAATGTAGATCCAACCAGAAGTGTTTAGTCTCTGTCAAAGCCCTAGACTAGTGACAATAATGATTAGCATTGTGTGGATTTAGGTATATCTAGTAAAACCTAAACCTTCTTGATATTCTTTCTTGGAGGTTCAGAGCAAAACAAATTTAGTTAAAAATAACTTTATCACATTAGTATATAAACTGAATTTACCAAATGGTTAAATAATACATTACAACTTATTATGAATACATAAGAACAAATTTAGGTTTGACCACTGATCACACTTGATGCAAAATTGGGTAACATCTCTGTCAAGGTTGATTAGAAAAATATAATATTTCAGTCCTGGTATTCTGAACTGCTATAGCCTTTAGTTTTGATGTTTTCTTATAGGGTTAACACAGGCTTGCTCACTCCCCCTAGTGATTCAGTAACTAGTTATTGTAATTTCAGATTTGTATGATCTGTTTTTTTATAGTGGGTCTCCATCAAAATCTGACACACAGTAAATATCAAGAAATAATAATGAAAAGTGAATAAATGTTCTTCACTTGGGAATGTTAACTTTCTACTACACATACATGGGATTTCCATGATCACAGCCCTGGTCAGGAGTATAGTGAGCATTGTGGAAATGGAGAAATTCTGAGGCTTCTGGTTGAGATGCCGGCATAGGCAAATATGGTACTCGGAACCTCCCACAATCACGTCAAAGTTACAATTAAGCTGCAGAACAAACATCAGTCAGAAACACCTGAAATCTAGATAAACAAAAGTCCTATAACTATCAATATATAGAAGCCACATGGAGACTGATAGGAATGGGGGAGACACAAAAGGAGCTGGCCCATACCCATGTGTGGCGGGTAAAAAGCAGGAAGAATATCTAGACTGTGGAGGTTCCTCTTTGAAGAGTGAGGGGTTCTATTCCCACATCAGGCCTCCCAGCCCATGGTTCCAGTGCCAGAATGTGGAGTTCCATAACGTATGGCTATAAAAATCACTGATGATTGCGGCTGAATGAGCCAGAGGGCTGCTGGAGTCCTAGGTGATCTTCTTAAAGGGTCCATGCAGACCAACTGGTACTCACTCACTCTGAGCTCCAGCAATGAAGCAGCAGCTTGAAAGGCAACAGGGACATATAGGGAGAAACTGAATTCTCTGGTTTCAAAACAAAGGCTGGAGGGGCAGCTTTCCCCCAGACAGAAGTGCTGGAAGATTGCTGAGTCCTCCTCCCACAGGGGGCCAGGTACACACCATATCTGAGTCTCCATCAACCTGGCTCACACTGTTTGCCCAACCCTGAGGATTCCCTGAGACCCCTACTATACCCATCTGTGGGCCCAGTGGAGTTGTTTCCAGTAGCTTTTCATATAGAAGGCCTGTTTTGGCTCCTGATATTAATTTTCTTAAAATCTCTCAAAGGTTCACAAACTCCAAAGAAGGAATATGTGACATTGGTGCTCTATACCTCTTGCTAAGTGGCCTCTGGCCTGGTACTAGTGTCTTTTTGGCGTTTTTCTGTGCACTTCCAAGTACAGCACAGGTAACAGTCATCTGCAGAACACTCTGTAGCTCATGCCAGGTTGCTCAAGGCAGGGCACAGGCAGTGACTGATCTTAACCTGTACCTCCAAGAGGCCTCAGAGACAGCACACCCACTGGTCAGCTTCAGACCTTGCTGAAGAGACATGCAACCACCTCCATGATTGACACATTCACAGGGCAAACTCAGTGGCCAGCATATCACTACTAGAGTGAGTCCTGCTCTGTGGGGTGGGTCTCTGCATAGCTGATCCTACACTGTGGTACCTACCAGTCAGTATAGCCAATCTTCCTGGGGATAAATCTCTCCCATTGATGTGCCAACAGCAATCAAGACTCAACTGCAATAATAGTGTGCACAGAACCCTCCTGGGGGTACACCTGGAGTACCAAGCTTGGGTAACTCAGGAAGTTGTGCCACTGGGCTTCATAGGGCACTTACCATATAAGGCCACTCTACCAAGTTCAGGAGACATAGCAGCTCTATGTAATATATAGACTTAAACACAGGGAGGCAGCCAAATGAGGAGACAAAACAAACTGTCCCAAAGGAAATATAGAATAAAACTCCAGAAAAGAAAACAACTAAATGAAATAGAAACAAGCAATCTACCAGATACAGAGTTCAAAATACTGGTTATAAGGATGTTCAATGAACTTATGGGAAGAATAAAGGAACTTAGTGAAAACTAAATCAAAGAGAAAGACAATATAAAAATGGAGATGAAAATATAAAAAAGAACTAGTCAGAAATGAAGAATTCGATAATGAAATGAAGTATACATTATAGGGGATTAATAGTGGAGAAGATGAAGCAGAGAATAGAATCAGCAATTTGTAAACTAAGGAAGCAGGAAACACCCAATTAGAATAGCAAATATAAAAAAGAATCTAAAAAAAGTGAGGATACTCTGGAACAATGTTTAGCATACCAACATTAGCATTGTGGGGGTGCCACAAGTATAAGAATGAGAGAAAGAAATTGAAAACCTATTTGAAAAAATAATGACAAAAAATTCTTTAATCCTATAAAAAAAATAGACACAAGTCCAGGAAGAGTTCCAAACAAGATGACCCTAAAAAGACCCACACTGAAACATCATATTTAAAATGTTAAAAGTTAAAAACCAAGAGAGAATCTTTAATGCAGCAAGAGAAAAACAGTTAGTTACCTACAGGGGAGCTCCCATAAGACTGTCAGCTGATTTCTCAACAGAAACTTTGCAGGCCAGAAGAGATTGGTACAAAATATTCAAAGTGGTGAAAAACAAGAACCTACAGCCAAGAATACTTTATCCAGTAAAGCTATCATTAAGAATTGAAGGACAAAGAACTCAGACAAGAAAAAGCTAAAGGAGTTCACCACCAAACCAATATTACAAGAAATAATAAAGAATCTTCTTTCAAAAAAAGGTAAAAAACATGAATACTAAACGGCATTAATATATATCATCAATATTACTTAAAATAAATTAACTGGTCCAATCAAAGACATATGGAGGATTAATGAATAACAGAACAAAACCCTTACATATGATGTCTACTAGAGACTCGCGTCAGATTGAAAGACTGAAAGTAAAGGGATAGAAAATGAGAATTCATGAAAATGGAAACAAACAAACAGAAAAACCTGGGGTAGAAATACGTATACCATACAAAATAGACTTTAATAAAAGACTATAACAAGAGACATAAAAAAATCCAGCAATTTTACTTCTGGGTATTTGTCTGAAGAAACCCAAAATACTAAATCTAAAAGATATATGCATCTACATGTTCATTGCAACATTACTAGAATAGCCAAGATATGAAAGTAACTTAAGTGTTCATCAATAGATGAATGAATAAAGAAGAAATGATACGTATATACAATGAAATAAGACTCAGTCATAAAATAGAATAAATTCTTGCCATCTGCAACAACATGGATGGACCTATAGGATATTGTGCTCAAGTAAGTCAGACAGAGAAAGAAATAAAAGTGCCATATGAGTTTATGTATATGTGGAATATAAAAAAAAACCCACAAAATAAAAAACAAGCAGAATAGAAACAGACTCATAGATACAAAGAACATAATCACAGTTGCTAGATAGGAGATTTGAGGGAATTAGTAAAAAAAGTGAAGGGAGTTAGAAGTACAAATTGGTAATTACAGAATAGTCAGGGGGATGTAAAGTACAGCACAGGGAATATAGTCAATAACATTGGAGTAACTATGTATGGTGTCAGGTGGCTACTAGATTTATCAGGGTGATCACTTCATAAGTTATATAAATGTCTCATCCCAGGGCTATACACCAGAAAGTAATAATATAATATAATTAATATAATATAATATAATACAATACAATATTGCACATACACTTTAAATGAAAACAAAAAACTTATTTAAATTTTTTTTTTTTTGGTATTTTTCTGAAGTAAGAAGCAGAGAGGCAGAGAGACAGACCCACATGTGCTTGACCAGGATCCACCAGGCATGCCCACTAGGGGATGATGCTCTGCCCATTTGGGGTGTTGCTCTGTTGCAACTGGAGCCATTCTAGTGCCTGAGGCAGAGGCCATGAGCCATTTTCAATTCCCTGGCCAACTTTGCTCCAATGGAGCCTTGACTTTGGGAGGGGAAAAGAGAGATAGAGAGAAAGGAGAGGGGAAAGGGTGGAGCAGCAGATGGGCACTTCTCCTATGTGCCCTGACCAGGAATCAAACCTGGGACATCTACAGACCAGGCCAATGCTCTACCACTGAACCAACTAACCAGGGCCTTAAAACATTTTTAAGAAAGAAATGGAGAAGAAGGCCTAGTGACTACATAACAAAGCAGTTCTTTAATAGCCATTAACAAAAACAAGGGTGTTTCTGTGAGTCACATATGAAGACACATGCTTATGTAAACTCACAGTTCGACATATAACTGGGTATTAATGAATGTATGCATGCATGCCCAGCATATGTACTATATGGTTCATCTAAATGGAGGGGTAGGACTGTGTGATGCTTATTCTTGTTGTTATATTATGTTTCTGACATGATGGAATCATTGGTTGTAATCCAATTCACAGGCAAAGCTCTGGGGAAGGCAAAACAATTGTAAATATTCTTTTCACCAAATCTTACTTCACTTTTTCAAGCCTCAAATTTTTCTCAACATTAAGTGTTTGGTCACATTTTTTGGAAGTAACCAACTATTTAGAAAAATTTACCATATTTTTCACTCCATAAGATGCACTTTTCCCCAAAAAAAGTGGAGGGGAAAATGCCCATGCATCTCATGGAACAAAAAATATGGTATTTTATTAAATATTTTAACACACCATTTGGTTCAGATATTTCTTTTCTTATTTTCTTCCTTAAAACCTTAGGGGTGTCTTATAATCTGGTGTGTCTTATGGAGTGAAAAATACAGTAAGTGTATTTGGATATGAGGGACAAAAAAATCTAGAGAGTTTCCCCATTATGGTGAATAGAAGGATTTGAAATGGATGAGATGTCTTTTTTAGGTGGAAGATCAGCAGTGATGAATGCTGTCAGCAAATAAAGAGACCCAAGTACAAGAAGATAAAAAAGTGGCTTTCAGCCTAAACTAGATGTATAGTCCTCATGTAGCCAAGGATCTGCTTTATTAGAACATCACCTCTTATTTAACATGTTATTTAAACTTTCTCCATTTTTTAAGAATGTTCCAATGTATATGCTAAACATAAAGATTATAACGTTACCAAACATCTATTTTTCTCTGGAGACTTCATGTTAAATTTGAGTGGTGAATGATAAGCAGGGAACCTCTGATGTTACATTCCATTTAAGCAGCTGTTAAACAAAAATATGATTACATATTATAATCTGCTTAAATCACATTTGGTTCACTGTAAATCAAAAGCCAAAAATTCTGCCTTCCTCAATAGCTTTTTCAGTGTTGTTTTTATAGTTTGAACCTAAGAAAGCATATTTAAATGATTATCGACTGATAAGCCCTTTTGAAAGTTTCTGCTATAGAACATCAGCATTATGGATTTTTATGATTAAAAGGTTTTCATTATTACAAAAATAATCTGAAGAGCTAGAGAAACCAAGAAACTAAGAAATAATTATATAATCATTTTTCTCTAACTTGTTCAATATATTAAAAATAAAAGTTTATGTCGTAAGAACTACTGAATAAAATTAAACAGAATGCATTAATATGTGTTCTCTTCTCTTTCTGATTTTTAAAATGGAATTTACTGGGGTGAAATTTATTAAAAAATTTTTTAATTAAGTGGGAGGCAGGGAGACAGAAAGACAGACTCCCACATGCACCCTGGCTGGGATCCACCTGGCAAGCCTTCTATGGGTTGATGCTCTGACCATCTGGGGTATTGCACAATTGCTTGGCAACCAAACTTAGCACCTGAAGTGAAGCCATAGAGCCACCTCAGCGCTGAGGGCCAAATTGCTTTAATTGAACCATGGCTGTAGGAGGAGTAGAGAGATAGAGAGAAAGAAAGAGAAGGAGGAAGAGAAGGTGTAGAGAATCAGATGGTTGCTTCTCCTGTGTGCCCTGACAAGGAATCAAATTCGGGACTTCCACACACCGAGCTGATGTTGTACTACTGAACCAATCAGCCAGAGCCCATGAACATAGGTTTCATGTACACAATCTACAACACATCTTCTATATGTCATACAGTATGTTGATTACCCCAAGTCAAGTCTCTATGCATTACCATTTATCTCCCCATATGCTCCTTCACCTCACCTTATTGCTTCCTCTAAGCAACCACCACACTGTTGCCTGTGTCTATGAGTTCTTTCTGTTTTCTTTTCCCTTTTTTTCTCAATCCATACATTCTCCTTACTCAGCAATCCACCTGACAGCTGTTATTCTACTGTCTATCTATTAGTCTGTTCTATTGTGCTTGTTACTTCGTTAGATTTCACACAAGAGTGAAATCATACAGTCCTCGTCTTTCTCTGAAAGGTTTATTTCACTTAGCATAATGTTATAAAGGTTGATCCATGCTGTTACAAAAAGTTAGATTTCCTTCTTTTTTTTTTTGTATAAATAGTATTTCATAGTATAAATGTGCCACAGCTTTTTTTATCCACTCATCTACTGATAATCATTTGGGCCACTTCCAAATCTTGGCTACTGTAAATTACACTGCAGTGAACATAAGGGTACACATATTCTTTTGAATTAATGTATTGTTTTTTTATTTTTTCAGAAAAACTACCAGAAGTGGAATCACTGGATCATAAGGCAGTTTCATTTTTAATTTTTGAGTTAATTCTATACTGCTTTCTACAGTGACTGTATCAATCTGTATTCTCACCAACAGTTCATGAGGGTCAATCTCGTGCACAATGGGCAGATAGCAATCAGGACTCAATTACAAGAGGATAGTGCACATAACTCTCACAAGGGATATTCCTGGAGCATCTAGCTCAAGTGATCAAGGAGACTGCAACACTAGATCCCACAGAATGCCTACTACATAACACTACTCCATGAAGAGTCCATAGTAGATGTATATAATATTTAGAAATAAATACAAAGAGGCAGCCAAAACGATAGACAAAGAAACATGCTGCAAATGACAGAACAGGAAGAATCTTCCAGAAAAAGAGATAAATGAAATGGAGATAAACAATTAATCAGATAGAGAGTTCTAAGTAATGGTTATAAAAATGTTCAAATGTATGCAAAAGGGACATAGAAACTATAGAAAAGGAATAGTCATAAATGAAGACCACAAATCTGACATCAGGAATACACTGGAAAAAATAAACAGTAGATTGGATGAAGCAGAGGATCAAATCAGTGACTTGAATAACAAGATAGAATAAAGTACCCAATCAGCGCAGGAAAAATAAATAAAAAAAAATGAAGATAGTTTAAGGGACCTTTGGAACAACATAAAGTATAAAAACATCCATATTATAGGGGTACTAGAAGGGGAAAGCAGAGAGCAAGGGAATGAGAACCTATGTGAAAAAATAATGACTGAAAATTTCCCTAATCTGGTGAAGGAAAAAAGAAACACAAATTCAGGAAGCATAGAGATGGCCAAACAAGATGAATACAAAGTGGCCCTCACCAATACACATCATAATTAAAATGGCAAAGGTTAAAGACAAAATGAGAATCTTAAAAATAGCAGGAGAAAAGAACTTAGTTACCTACAAGGAAGCTCCAATGAGAATGTCAGCTGATTTCTAAACAGAAATATTTCAGGCCATAAGGGTTTGGTATGAAATATTCAAAATGATGAAAAGTAAGGACCTATAATCAAGATTACATTACCCATCAAGGTTATAATTTAAAATTGATTTTTCTTATAACATATCAGATTTAAGTATTTTTCTTGAATTTATATACTTTTAAAGGTTTTGTTTTTATAATGTATTGTTTTGAAGAAAGTAAATCAACAGAATACTACTCTTTAGGATTTGCTGCTCTTGCTTACTAGTCAATAATTACATCAATAGGGTCTCATAGATAAACTCAAATGAAAGTCTTCTATATCAAGAAACATCAGCTCATCAATGTCAAGATCTAGCAAATGAATTATTTTTTTCTGTCACGTGGGCTTGCTTCTTTGGTCATTTATACAGAAATAATTAGAACTTTTCTTGTTATTCTCTAAATAGATTTTTCTAGTTTCTTCTTGCAAACAACAGGAATATCTTTATGTTGTTATTCTCTGAGAACTTGCAGGAAGTGACAGGAGCCTGTTAAGTGAGAAACGCAAGTATGCTAATGGTTCAATCTGGTGGGGAAAAGGAATCAAAGCTCTTTGACAAAACAAAGAAGCCCAATGGAATCTGAAAATTGATAATCAAACCTAAACATAAACATTTTGTTAAACATACAGTGAAGGAACTTGTTGGTACTTCTGTTTGAATTCTATCTTTTTAGAGTCAAAGTAACCATGAATTTTATTTTTATTGAAGATGACTGAGGATTTGGGGCAAATAATATTCCAAATGAATCATTTCTGCCTTTACCTGTATGTGAAAAAGGATAATACTCACAGGTCATAAAGGTCTCAATGCTCATTGGGCTCTCTAGTTTATTCAATTAAAGATTAAATCACCCAGCACTTGCTTTTACTAAGGATCACTTTATTTTCTCATTTTTAAGGAATCATTTTCTCATAGGTGGAAAATAAATTGCATATAACATCAGTAAATATTTCTCCTCTGCCAAGATCCTTCTTGCTTAAGGAACTGTATAGTTTCTCAAGTATGATGTGTATTACTGATTAATTCTCACTAACACAAAGAGGAAGAAATAAGGGACATGCATGTATGTACACAAGAACACAACACACACACACTCTTGAGTATAAATACAAATAAAGCAAAGATATCAAGCAGACAACTTTACTATTTCTCACATCTTTTGCTTTAAACTCCCTCTTTCTTCTTTTTCTGTAGAGAAGTCTTAGTTCCTACAGTTCTTTCAGACATATTAAGATATTAACAAAATACAGATCATTCCATTTAAAGCTTTTTCCCACACCCAGCTCGTATGTGACTCAGTAAAAATAAAAGGTGTGGTCACCTCTCTTTCTACAGACTTGCTCTTCTGCCACTCTCTGTCCTCTCACCCCCTGCTATAACTCTACAGCGTTGGACAGAGAGTATCATGTCTGACTGGGACAGCTGCATATCTGAGTCTGGAGTCTTCTGCTATGATGAAAGTCAAATACTAGCTCTTTCTCTGAAAGATAATTTTGCAGGATTTTTAGAACCACAGCCATTGAGGATCTGTACCTAAAATTCACTGAGGATGATACCTTGATGCCTCTTCAGCTGGTTCCTTAAAAATTCCCTCTGAGCCTTGCTCCAGCCAGTCTACCCACACAGAATCTCTAAACCTTCTTGGGTAATGTCTCCTTTAGGACAAACAAAATCCAGTTTTTCTTTAGCCAATGGGAATGTAACTCCCACCCTCTAAATCCTCCTCTCTCCTCGGCTAACTCTAGAGGGTCTCCTCTTACCTTTAACATTTCTGAACAGGAACTCCAAATCCTTGTATTCCTAAATGCCAGGGAACACTTGCGCACGTTTATGTGATTCTTTGAAGTTCCACTCTCTCGACTTGAGAGGAAAGGAAATACCCTTTAACCTGAAGGAGAGGAGGAGAAATATGACAACACTCCACAACACACTAGCTCTCTACCAATCTCCCATGACAACTACTCTAATGCCTAACTTTCTGCTCTGTATTTTGGAGGTGACCACCTAATTTGGAAGACCTGTATGTGGTAAGAAGAGACAAAAACAGGCCTATCATTCCACTTTTTCCTCTACTGTGGGGTTGGGGAGATGCCTCTAGGAAAGAAAAGAGGTGAACTAGTGACAGGCTTCCTGAAAAACACTATTTTCTTGCAGAAGAGTCTTTACCAATGAAAGACTTTTTGCAGGATATATGATATCTCTAAGATTACTTATGGAAAACAAACCTGAAGTCTATGTATTTAAAGGCATAGTTCCTTGGAAAAGTCATTTTAAAAAAAATTTTATTTACAAATTTAAATTTAATGGGGTGACATTGATCAATAAGAGTACATAGGTTTCGGGTGAATATTTCTATAGCATTTGAACTGTTGATTGTATTGTGTGCCCGTCATCCAAACTCAAATCATTTCCTGTCACCCTATATTTGTTCCCCTTTACTCCCCTTTCCCACAACACCCTCTCCCTAGAAAAGTTATTTAAGCTAAATATCTATCTAAATATAAAACAGAGATATTTTATGTGACTAAAACAACACCATCTATATAAGCAATATCTCTGCATACAGAATTTATAAAGCTCACAAGGTAATCTGGGCCAAAGTGTGCCTTCACTCAGTAAGAAAGGGCCTGAAGACCTGCATTGGCAGTCTGGACCTCTCTGTGCTTTGGCTCTACCTTGTGATTACTTGCATTCTTGAAATTATTATGAAAGCTGAATCTGCATAATATTTCTCATTCCTAAGAGTCTGAACCAACAATTCAATCCTCTGTATTATTTCAGTGGTCTCACCTCTTGGTTTAAAACATATGGTTAGTTTAAATCTATTTTCTGAGGTTTTCTGCCTAAGAACAATATTCATCTACCAGATATGCTTACTTGGATGTAATAAAAGAGTACAGAAACTTCTCAATTTTTTTATTGTTTTGTTTTGTTTGGGGACTTAAATCTGACAGTTACTTTGTGGACATAAGTCACTTCCTGATTCTGATGTGGAGTATAGCACATCTTGAAGGTGATCACTCTAATTGCTCTCCATTAGATGATGATAGGACCAGGTATCATTCATCTTAGAATAATCAGTGCCTAGCACAAAGTAGATGTTCAAATAAGTGAGTAGCAATGGTTTAGGTTGGGGTTCAAGGCTTGTCCTTTGCTGGAGTTGATGACTGAGAGATGGCCTGAGACAATATTTAATCTTGTGTTAGGGGCTTAATTTTTGTCTGCAGAAGAAAGTTGGGGCACAGGTGTGGGGGAAGAGAAGACACCAGAGAATAGCTACCATATATTCTTTTTTAAATTCCATGTGTGAATTTTAGGCTTATACAGAAAAGGAAGCTGTTTTTAGGAGGTTATGGTGAGACATACAGCTTAAGTAATTTTGCATTGGTTACAAATCATGTCCCAGATATAGGGAGGAAGTCATTCTTCCATTTATTCTTGGACCAGTCTTGTTTAGACAGTATGATGACTAAAGGGATTATGCAGCCCTGCACTGCCATTTTGGGTATTTGGTTACTTTGTAAGCACATGGAAACCCAGCCTTTACAAAATCAGTGTGCTCATCTAGATAGTAGTGGTCATAGGGAAGGTGCTATTCTCAGTTGGCATGGAAGACAGAAGATGTCAATAAAAGATCATATTGGAAAAACACAGGAGGATTGTTTATAAACAAGTGGAAGAAATGCCTGAGGATTCAAAATACAAAGATACAGGTTTTTGATTTGGTAACAAGTCTGATTTTAAGAACTAGAGCACTAGTCATGTTTGCTGTACTCGAATGAGCTTCAAGATGAGTGGAGGAGAAAGATGGGCCAGCCAGCCTGCATGGCTGTTAGGTAGAAATTTTCAGAGGACTTCTAGCCTATAGAGCTATATGTTGATTGACCCCTTTTTTATTTTGTAATTTTTAATGTGGTATAAAATATTTTAAAAAACATTTAAATGTATGTGACTTTTAAAAATATATACATATATATGTTTGTTTATTGCATTAAATTCTTCATAGACTTCCCTCCTATATTTCAATAATCCAGAAGTAAAAGAATTAAAAATAGTGTTTCATTGTGCTCAGTTTATAAAACTATAGAAATGAATGTTGGGATCAGAAGGATTTTTTAATATACTGAACTGAAAAGTGTATACAGACAAGAGGAAGCTTCCTTGTGGCAGAAGTGGGTGTCAGGTCCTGCATAAAGCAACTTGGAGAATGAAACAGTGAAATGTACCTTTCATGTCCAGGTGCTGTTAAACAGAGCTATTGGGCTCTGAGAAATATTGATTATAAATATTGACCAAATAAAAGGAAAGATCCAATTGTTTATTTTTCTAAGTTCAGTATAAGAAAATGTTGCAGACCAGCCATTAAGGCAGATCTTAAGTAAGAAAAAGTCACAATTGGGTGCGGGGTGGTAAAAGGAGATGAAGTCGTAAACTTCAGTGGGTATATTATAGGAGAGATAAGCTGCAGAAGACAGTTTTTGCAAAAATAGATTTATTATGATGTATCAAGTGACTTACAGAATTTCTGGAATGGTGTAAAAGTAGGCTGTAGCTTGAATTTCTGGGGACCCCTACCAGCCATGGGGAAATTTCTACCCAAGCTGTGTGTAGCAAGCTATCAAATTAGGAAGCTACTAATCAGTTTTTCAAGGTCTCTTGTAATTTATATCAACAAAATTAAAACCTCTTGACCCCCAGTAAACTCAGTTTTGTTTTTTGAAATTCAGTGAGAGGAGGGGAGGCAGTTTTGTTTTTTGAAATTCAGTGAGAGGAAGGGAGGCGATTCCTGAATGTGCCCCTACTGGGGTCCATCCAGCAAGCCCACCAGGGGGCAATGCTCTGCCCCTCTGGGGCATTGCTCCATTGCTCAGCAACTGAGCTCTTCTTAGTGCCTGAGGCAGAGACCATGGAGCCATCCTCAGTGCCTGGGGTTAACTCGCTCCTGTCCAGGCATGGCTGCAGGAGAGGAAGAGACAAAGAGAGAAAGAGAAAGTGAGAGAGAAGCATAAGGGGGAGGGTGGAGTAGCAGTTGGGTGCTTCCCCCATGTTCCCTGACTGGGAATCAAACCTAAGTCATCTACATGCTGAGCCAATGCTCTAAGACTGAGCCAACTGGCCATGTCCTAATTCAGTTTCAAATCCAAATTTCATGTAGTGCAACAGGTTGGAGAACCTAAATCACATGTGTAACTCCCGCTGTAAGGAAGTTGAGAAAAGGAGCTTTTAACTTCTTAGCTTCTAGTTTCATGAAGACATAAAAGATAAGGCAGTAACCAATGCCAAACAGCCAGTGCACAAACCACACTATCAATGGGGTTTAGAAAACCCACTTCATTCGTGACTTTATATTGTTTATTTATTTATATTATAATATTTATGAAATATCTGCTGTGTTTCAGACACCATCACTTAGTTCAAAAATTAGCAAGATTAAAAAGAAAAAATTTGGTTCTTTTGCTCTTTTTCTTTTTCTTTAATTCTCTTTTGGAACTGGGTGCATTCTCAGCATAAAGGGTGGAGGATGGCAGAGATCATGAGGCTGTTGTTTTTTACAGCTCTGTGTACCAGGGTAAAGAGCAGACGAAGATTTGGACACAATCCTGCTCAGTCTAGAACTTATTTGGTACAATGCCCCTTTCATTGTATTTCAGAAGCTAAGCTTGACCATAATATCTATTAAGGAGAAGAGACTGTAACACTCATTGAGAAAAAAGAAAAACAATGTAAAACCTTAGATAGAAAGGTGCGTAGCTGAGGGAAGTGCACAGCAATGAGCAGAAAGCTGGGCTGGGCTGTTTAGAATGGCCGGAAAGGGCAGTGAGGAAAACGGTGGGGTGCAGATATCTCACCAGTACATTCAAATATGCACAGCAGCTCCAAATGTAACAGAAAGCCAACTATTTCACAAGAAGATCCTTCCCATAAACGTTTCCTTATTTCAATTTCTGGCTTTGACTGGAAATACTATGATGAAATTAGGATACTATATTTATAATTTATGGGGAAAATCAACAAAAGATAGTAAAAGTTCGGTAGTATTTTAAGATTTGGGTAAAATGAATTATTATTTTATAAAGATCAGCTTATTCATTAACATCCAACTTAATTTATTTTATTTTTTGCAGGATTCTTAAAGAACTTTGTTAGATAAAATTGTACAAAATGTCAGCAAAAGTGCTCCACCTATTGATACATTTACATCCATTTTGCAACATAAATGAAGGAGATAAGAAAAGTTGTTTCACCTGACCAGGCGGTGGTGCAGCAGATAGAGCGTCAGACTGGGATGTGGAGGACCCAGGTTCAAGACTCTGAGGTCCCCAGCTTGAGCGCGGGCTCATCTGATTTGAGCTAAGCTCACCAGCTTGGACCCAAAGTCACTGGCTTGAGCTAGGGGTTACTTGGTCTGCTGTAGCCCCACGGTCAAGGCACATATGAGAAAGCAATCAATGAACAACTAAGGTGTCGCAACGAAAAACTGATGATTGATGCTTCTCATCTCTCTCCTTTCCTGTCTGTCTGTCTGTATCTATCCCTTTCTCTGTCTCTGTAAAAAAAAAGAAAAAAAAGAAAAGAAAAAGTTGTTTCCATTAAATATACTAATGGGAAACTGTGGAGTAATAGGGATTCAGTGGTGAGTACAGTGTCACATAATGATAATTATAATCGCTAGCTTGTACTGAAGAGCCCTCATAGAGTAGGTGTGAAAAATCCTTTACTTTCATTTTAGTTAATCCTTAAAACATTTCCATGGTAGATGTGGTTGTCCCCGTTTACAAATTTGGAAAACTGAGACCAAAGGAAGCTAAAGTGATTACCACCAGTTGCAAAGCCAACAAACACTAGAGCTGGTGTTTTAATCTAGGCCCACACACATTAAAGGCCATGTTTTTTTTCAGTACACCACCTAGGTATCAACAAGACACTGCACAATTATCACCTGAACACCACTCTGCTATCACCAGAACTGCTGATTGAATCAGCCTTGATATTCAGGTCAGCATTTCCTGACTTGACCACAATAAATACACGCATAAACATCTCTCTTAGCACTCTCATACATCACCTATATTGTACTCCCTTCTCTCCTTGGACTGTTTTCTCTTTATATGTTCTTTGTACTTGTCTCCTCAATTACTAAGTCAGCCACAAGGCTATTATTTCTTGCCTTAAGAAAGCATACGTAGCCATTTGGATAGTAGATGTGACTGTTCTCTCTGAATACTGAACTGTCCTATTGCCCACTGATTTTATACAGAATCTTGATGCATATAGCTTCTTGTGACCAAGAACTGTCATGGGCCATGAACTCCACCATTCTACTTACTGCTAGAGGTGGCCTCTCTGGTCTGACAATTTAGAGTAACAAATTTAAACTTGTATAGTTAAATTGTATAATTGGAACTCAGAAACCATTACTTTTCTTTGCAAAAAAAAGTGCTATTCAAGGGGTATCAGTGGTCTGAGAAAGAATAGTTCTTGGCAATACAGAAGAATCCTGTAGGAATCACCCTATCCTATGGCAGCACCCAGTATTCCCTTGGTGGGTCTGCCCAGATAATCTCCTTTTGAGGAATAATGCTGTGAGAGCAACAACTTAATCCATCCACTAATTTTTCATTGGCCGTTCAGCAAATGACAGCTTTGTGGACAACAAAGTCTTTTATGTGAGTTTAAGATACCAAAGAGAAAGGAAAGACTGAGATACACTCTGGGCATAAACCTCACCCCTGGCATTGAGTTTTACAATCAAGAGGGAACTCCCAGCTTTTTCCTGAGAAGCAAAAGGTTTGGACCACATATTGGTACCCCAACTTTCAGGCTGCCACCTTTGTATGAAGCCCACATCAATCAGTTCTGTGAGCCAAAGAGAATTGCATTCACAAGTTGTATAGGACTATATTGTAAACAAAGAAGTAGTTGTTAAACAGGTGTGCAAACACTCTCCAAGACTCGCCTACCCAGGCTAAGTACAGAGGGAGCAGACAAAAATACTCATCTCCATTTGGCTCACTCCAATAGTAAAAACACACTTGCAGACTCTCAACAGAAAAAGTTTGTCCACATATCTAGCATCCCAGCTATTACAGCTGCCACCCAGGGGACTGGCTCCCAAATCATCTAGCTCTGGGAGCTGATAGGGCTTGACATTCACAGCTACCGCAGGATCACACAAAACGCAATTCTATTTGAAAACACAAGAAATTCCTTCTGGCTCAGCACAGGGTGAGCAAAAGTAACCAGCTCTCAGTTTCTCCTTAATAGGGTTTAGGTTGCATAGCTAACTTCCTGGCTTTCTCAACTTTGACAGGAGGTTGAGCTTCAAATTGCCTTTATCTGAGAGCAGAAAAGTCAGGCAATCTTAGTTCTTCAGGAGCCTGAACAGGTATATTGCTGTTTCTCATATCTTTGGGACACTGAAGGGCCCTGGCATAACCTTATTTACTGGGAACCACTAAAAACGAAGAATTTGAGAGGTAACCAGGAGCTCAGGTGAAGCTGATTAAAGAGGTTCATTTCCTACATGAGGCCAGTCTATTAAGACTAAGAGAGGTGGCTATTTTATCTAATGCACACAGACCAACACAGGGTCAAAACAATAAAAAAAAAAGATCTTAAATAAAGAATTTAACTTTATACCTCAAGGAACTAGAAAAAAAAGAAACTCAGCCCAAAGTTAGTAGAAGAACAGAAATAATAAAGATCAAAGTGGAAATAAACAAAATCCAGGCCAGGAAGACATTAAAAAACATCAAAGTACTTGTTAATTTTTTTTTTTTTTTTTTTTTACAGGGACAGAGAGAGAGAGTCAGAGAGAGGGATAGACAGGAACAGACAGACAGGAATGGAGAGAGGTGAGAAGCATCAATCATTAGTTTTTCGTTGCCATTGTGACACCTTAGTTGTTCATTGATTGCTTTCTCATATATGCCTCGACCGTGGGCCTTCAGCAGACCAAGCCACCCCTTGCTGGAGCCAGTGACCTTGGGTCCAAGCTGGGGAGCTTTTGCTCAAGCCAGATGGCCCCACACTCAAGGTGGTGAGCTCGGGGTTTCGAACCCGGGTCTTCCGCATCCAGTCCAATGCTCCATCCACTGTGCCACCGCCTGGTCAGGCAGTACTCGTTAATTTTTTGAAAAAAAATTGACAAAACTTTAGCTGGAGAAAGTAAGAAAAAAGAGGACTAAAACAAAATTTGAAATGAAAGGGAAGGGAAGAATGAAATGGAGACAATACAACTCAGTCCAGAAATAGTAAGGATTGTAAGAAACTACTATGAACAATTATATGCCAACAAATTAGATAACCTGGAAGAAACTGTTACATTCTTAGAAACATAATTCTACAAGATTGAATCAGGGAGAAACAGAAAATTCGAACATACCAATTATTGTGAGGAGTTTGAATCAGCAATCAAAACCCTCTCAACAAAGAAAAGCCCAGGTTCAGATGGTTTCACTGGTGAATTCTAACAAATATTTATTAGTATTTGGTATCTAATTAGTAATTAAATTAATTCCTACCTTACTCAAAATTTTCTAAAAAGTAGAAGAGATGAAAACACTTCCAAATTCATTTCATCATGCTAGCATTATTTTGATACCAAAACCAAACAAGGACACTACAAGAAAAGAAATTTACAGAACTGACAGTTAAAATTACCAGGTCTCTGAACACTATAAACAGATACAAAGCTCAAAAAAAGAATACTAAACCATCTACTGTTCAGTCACAAGCACACATGTGGTTAAACATATTTTTAAAAAGAAAGGGATTAATATACACTAAGAATGATTATTACTCAGGAAGAGGGAGTAGAAACTCTGGGCACAAGAGATATTAAGGTAACTGTGAAGGTTCTTTCCTTTTGGAGGCTGGTGAGGACATAGTGTTTGTTTTAAGGTTATTCTCTGTCCATGCATTTATATATACTCTTTTTAAAATAAAATATATTTCAAAATAAATGAAGAAAAGTATTCTCATATCAATGATTACAAAGATTAAGTGTGGCTAATTTTCACAAAAATGAGCAAATCTGTAGAACAAAGAACTACATTGTGAATCAGAGAAATTTCTATGTTTCTATTGAAAACAGATAGGAACAGATAAACAGGAAAGGAGAGAGATGAGAAGCATCAATTTTTTATTGTGTCTCCTTGGTTGTTCATTGATTGCTTTCTCATATGTGCCTTGATCAGGGTCTACAGCAGAGTGAGTGACCCCTTGCTCAAGCCAGCAACCTTGGCTCAAACTGGCGACCACAGGTCATGTCTATGATCCCATGCTCAAGGCAGCAACCCCTGCTCAAGCCGGCAAACTTAGGGTTTCGAATCTGGGTCCTCTGCATCCCAGTCTGATGCTCTAACCATTGTGCACCACCTGATCAGGCAAGATATTCTGAATTATTTTTTAAGGTTTTGTTTTAAATTTCTCTTCCTTAACTTCACCAATCCTTTCATGTTCTGACACAATTATGGCCTCAGATGAATTTAATTTAAAAATTACTATTTGTACATGGCAGATTGTCTTCAAGATTACTGTTAGAATATTTTCAATAATCTTTTCTCTAATTTTGAAGCTAGCATTATTTAAGCACCTTAAGCCTAAGGCATTATTTGACTAAGTCTGTCATAACTAAAAAAAATCTTCATCAACAATAATCACAAGGGTCCCCAGGTACAAAGACATAACTAATATATTTGTTGAATGTCATTACCTGGTTTCCCAAGTAACAGTGAACTTCCCAATGAGATAATGGGTGGCCCCTAATCACAATATCCAAACTCCTTCTTACAAGACAAGATTTACTCCTTTGGCAGTGAAGATATGTAGTAAAATATTCAAGTCTCAAGGATACATTTCTTTTTCTATTTTAATATTATTGAGTAGAACACATGCACATATCTAGCTGACTCAGTGGCTTCTCATTGCCGCATATGTCAGGAAACAAGTTTTTAAAAATGATATTTACAACAAGATCTCATTATGATATTTGTAAAATCATCAAGGGAAGGAAGCTATTACACGATGTTTTGCCTCAAGAGTGGTCACTGGGAGGTTACACAGCTCACCAAAAATACCTGCTTCAGGGACAGTGATTCAATTTACTCACTGGCTCTCTAATTGGAGACAGATGCTAAAATTGCAGGAGCCAAGCAGCAGATATGTTCACTAATAATCTTAAATTTTCTGAAAGTGCAGCACTCAGACACTTGTCCTTCTTTGAATGACTATCTTGTTCTCCCTAACAGTTACTGAGCAAAATCATTAGGGGCCTGTAGTATCCTAAGATCAGCTATTCAGGGGCACACATGGCAATGTGCAAGGGATACTAAAACCCAGAGATTAAACATAGTGCATCATTCAGGAGTATTAATTTTACACAAATACTTTGAGGTAAAAATTTAGGTAATTTAATCTGTTATAAACTTTATATCATTTTGACAATAAAACCAATAAAGGCATATCAATACTTCTTTGTGGTACTTAGCTTGTTCATTGACTGCTTTCTCTGCATGCTTTATTTAAAGATAAAACTTCAGAAGTGTCTAGTCAGGTCTTTCTTCCATTTTTTAATTGGATTGTTTGCTTTCTTGGTGTTGAGTTACATAAGTTATTTATAAATTTTGTAAATTAACCCCTTATCAGATGTATCATTGGTGAATATGTTCTTACATTCAGTGGGTTGATGGTTTCCTCTACTGTGCAAATATTTATTGGTTTGGTGTAGTCCAATTTGTTTATTGTTTCTTTTGTTTCCCTTGCCTGAGAAGATATATCAGAAAATAATATTGCTATGAGAAATGTCTGAAATTTTATTGTTTAAGTTTTCTTCTAGGATTTTTATGGTTTTGTGACTTACATTTAAGTCTTTAATCCATTTTGAACGTATTCTTGTATATGATGTGAGAAGGTGGTCTAGTTTCAGTTTTTTGCACGTATCTGTTCAATTTTCCCAACACCATTAATTGAATAGACTGTCTTGATTCAATTGTATGTTCTTGCCTCCTTTGTCAAATATTAATTGACCATAATTATTTCTGGGATTTAAAATTTTTTTCTATTGATCTGCATGCCTATTTTTATGCTAGTACCATGCTGTTTGGATTGCAATGGCCTTGTAGTATAGTCTGATATCAAGTAGAGTGATAACTTTTAAGTGTGAATTAAAACCACAATGAGACATCACCTCACATCTGTCAGAATGGCTATCATCGTAAATCAACAAGCAACAAGTATTGGTAAGGATGTAAAAAAAAAGGAAACCATTTGTACACTATTGGTGGGAATAGATATTGGTGTACACATTATAGAAAACAGTATGGAGTTCCTCAAAAAATAAAAAATAGAATTGCCCTATGACTGAGCAATTTCACTTCTGAGAATATATCCAAAGAAACTCAAAACTAATTTGAATGAATGTATGCACTCCTATGTTCACTGTAGCATTATTTACAATAGCCAAGATTGGAAGCAGCTCAAGTGTCCATTAGTAAATGAGTGGATAAAAAAGCTGTGGCATATTTACACAATGGAATACTACTTGGCTATAAAAAGAATGAAATCTTACCTTTTGTGACAGCATGGAAAGGTCTGGAAAGCATTATAATAAATAAAATAAACCAGTGAGAGAAAGACAAATACCCTATGATTTCATTTATACATGGAATCTAATGACGAAATAAACTAAACAAAATAGAAACAGATTCATAGATACAGAGAACAGATGGAGAGCTGTTAGAGGAGAGGTGGATTGTGGGACTAGGCAAAAAAGGTGAAGGGATTAAATACAAACCAACAAAAAAAAACAGACACAACAACAGTATGGTGATTGCCAGAGGGAAAGGAGTAGGGGTGGCAGAAGAAGGTAAAGGTGGGATAAATGGTGATGGAAAGAGTTCTGACTGTGGGTGGTAAGTACATGTGCAGTATGTATTTGATATGTTATAGATTTGTACACTTGAAACCTGTATGGTTTTATTAACCACTGTAACTTCAATAAATTCAATTAATACAAAAGATCTTCATGTACCTGATTATGCATTAACTAGTTATATTGATGTCAGGTCTATTTCAGATAAATAGATGACTATGATAAGTCTGGTATTAATATATGATGACTACTTAATTAATGAAAACTAGTATTTGGCATATTTATAGAAACACACTGGTCATGTTTGAGGATGGCAGTAGAGAGAATAGGGCTTGCTTCTCATGCAGGGCAATAGCGGAAGATGGAAAACATACTCACAAGACTGTGACACCAAAAGATGGGAGCTAATAGTCAATAATTCAATTCAATAATTATAAAATGAGATATTTCTTTCTATGTATCAATCACCATGCAGTGTACCACTAGACATTTATGCATTACACATCCATTCAAGTGATCAGTATGCATTCCAGGCAGTGTTAACACACAGAAAAAAATAAAGATAAAACTTTGGGTGTTCAATTTCACATTTTTCCCAATCCTTTTTGGGTGATACTTCCAGGTCCCTTAAACAATGTCTTTTAGTTATGTGTATACTTTCTGCTGCTTTGATGAAAAATGTTTGAAACATACTTCCCTAATTTATTCTCAGATTAGAAGACACTAGATCTTCAATGATTAATTTGTGTTAGGATCTAAAGGAACAAGCCAGGACACTCCAGAGTGTCAATCCTAATTGGAGACTGACTTGTTACTGGAAAATAACTCTTTTTTTCCTACACTAGGAACCATTTCACTTTTAAAGTTCTGTGTATCTGGGCTGGGGAATAATTAGTAGAAAGTGAGAGAAGCTTTTTATACCTGAACAGTGGGCATGAAAAGAAGGAAGAATTTTTTAAATTTTTTATTCATTGATATCAAGATATAACCACTTTTTTTTTTCTTTAGCAAGTGAGTTATTTTCTAAATAGAACGTGGGCTTTTGATGAAGAATGAGATATTCCATGAAATATTCTGTATAGAGGGATGGATGGGTGTCTGCCTTGGTATGGTAGAGGCAAGAAGACTTTATTTGGATGAACCCAGGGTTATCACATGGCAGGGAATGACAAGACATGTCCAAGCACTAGTCAGAGTCAGAAAATAGATGATAAAGATGAGCTGAATACTAGTTGTAGGTCAACTGATGCAAAAGACTGAATTACTTAAAGAGAGGAACCAGCGAGAACAATTGCCTATTTATTTAAACAAATTATGCAAGACAAATGAAATGATTTGAGGAAAAATTTTAAATAGTGGTGCCTGTGTCTCAATTTCCTCACTTATAGAATGGGATAATGCCTCCTTTCAGGACCATGTAGGGTTAAAGAGATAATTTGAGTCATTTTGAACACTTTCTGGTATAAAGCAGGCACTCCATAAATGGAAGCCACTGATACTATGATTGGTATTTACTTGTATGAAACCTATAGTGACTTACATGTGGCAAAATAAACCCAAGGGTTTAATGACCCATGTAGAAAAGATGCGAACACTGTCACTAAGACACCAGTATGAACCACTAGGAGGCTTCTATGAAATCTGGTGCAACAGGGACCAGTCAGCATGCCAAGTCTTGCACGGGCCCTTGTGTGACCACAAATAAAACAGATGCTGTTTTCTTCTTTCTTTTTCTTACCTGCTCAGTGCTCAAGTGGCTTCTAACAATCACCTCCACCAAACATATGTTCCTTAAAATTTTCAGAAATCTAAGAATGGTTTTATCTACCACAAAGTCTCCCTTTTACTAAGAATATATACCCATCAAATTATACATCCCTGTAAACTCCTTGCTGAGAAGGGCTGTTAAATTTTAATGGCTCACATCTGCTTTGCATTTGCTCCCATTCACAGGTCAGACGCCTTTGTTTTGATATTTACTCCCAGTCACAAGGATGCTTTGAAAGCCCAGGTTTGTGGAAAGTTTGTTCTTATCCCAGTACTCCTCAAACTCTAACGTGTGTAAGACTCACCAGGGGATCCAGTTTTTTTTTTAAATTTATTTTAGAGAGGAGACACGAGAGAGAGAGAGAGAGAGAGAGAGAGAGAGAGAGAGAGAGAGAGAAAGAGAAAGGGAGGAGGAGCTAGAAGCATCAACTCCCATATGTGCCTTGACCAGATCAATGCAGGGTTTTGAACTGGCGACCTCAGTGTTCCCAGATCAACGCTTTATCCACTGTGCCACCACAGGTCAGGCGGGATCCAGTTTTAATGCACGTTGTGACACAAAAGGTAGAGAGTGGATCCCATGAGCCTACGATTGTAATAAGCCCCCAGGAGCTGCCGCTGGTAGTCTGCAGAGCATACTGCAAAGAACCCAGCCCTAGACTAGAAGACAGGTGAGTGCTCTTTTAGCCCATCAGCTACTTCCTCACTTCCTGAGTTTTATGTTGTCTATTAGCAGTTCAACAAAGCTCCTACATTGGTCCCCAAGAGAGACCTACTTAGGCATAATGTTTAATAAGTATTTAAAAACCAAAGGCTCAGCCCTGGCCGGACAGTTTGGTTGGTTAGAGCAGCAGTTGCCTGTTTGATCCCCCCCCCCCCCCCCCCCCCCCGGTCAGGGCACATACAGGAACAGATGGTGGCTCCTCTCTCTCTCTCTCTTTCTACCCCCTTCCACTCTCGCTAAAATCAATACATTAAAAGAAGAAAACACCAAAAGGCTCAACTCACTTACTCTGTAGGAAGCTTCAGATACACACTGGGTCAGTAAAGCCAGCGAGTATGTGGATTTTGCTAATTGGTGAGGTCTGCCCTATACTTGTTTAAAGAGAAAATGATTTTATATTTGTATTTTACATGTGTATTTTGCAGTAGCACCTTGAATTATGTATCTGTGATTACAAAAGATTAAGAAGAAAGTCAACTCTAAAGAAGATTGTCTGTTAGCTACTAAGAATCTAGATGAATCAATTCTTTGTTCTTTGTCTCTTTTATCTTTTGGAGAAACGTGCCCAGCCAGCCACAAAATGGCTTTGGGAGAGTCATCTCCCAGCAGGGAAGTGAGACAAGTGTTCTCCTCTTTACAAAACTACCTTTTTTTCCAAAGGTATTTATTTAAAATCTCTTTTCACAATTTTCACATCAACCCTGAAGTTATTTCCAGTAGAGTATACATACATTTTAATCAGCATTATCTCAAGAGGAACTGCTGTACTCTAATTAATGGCTCAAGAAATTGAGCTAAGTAGAAAAACTGCCTGACAGTCAGAGTTTGGGGTTAACTGTATGATTGCTGTTTGTGCTTTGTTTAGTTACAAGTTGTGTTATTATCATCTGTAGATCATCAGCATTTACTTGCAGCATTCAGAGCATCCGCCAGACAGAGCCGCAGGTCAGTGACTATAACACACCGCATTGCAGCATGTCAGCCTCCAGTGCATGGTGCGCGGAGGTGCTTACCTGGTATCACTCTGTGTGATGGAGATTAAGATGATGACAAGTTATATTTTGTGATGCTTTAGGGAAATGCAATAAATTCAAGGGAAATCCTGGTGTGCCCGATATATTCTCCAAGACACAATACTTGCCTTGTCTCTATTCTTATTCTTTCTATATTTCAGCCTCACATGAGAGAAACCACCTCTGGCTCATACTGAATAGACATAAAAAAAAAAAAAATCAAAGTGTATCATTTACCATGCTGTGCCAAGCCTCACTGAAGCCGAAAGCAAAAGGAGAGGTTATCAACACCGACGCTGTCTTTATTTAAAATTTTGATATTTGGTTTACGATGAATTATTTTGGCATTAATTGTAATACTTAAAATATTACATTAAAATATTATTTACCTTGATTACTAGTTCTTTTTAATGCTTTCTTGCTTTGCTATAATTTGTGCCCAATACTAGTATCTCACTTTAGTTTGGCCCTATTGTGAGAAAGAAGATAATCTATTTAAGAGCCAAGAAAAGGAGAACACAACAAGGTAAGACTGAGTTATGTTCCTACATATTGAACAGAGAGAAAAGAAATAGCAGGGTGGCTTTTCATGAACTGAAGATCAAAGCAAATAGGGGGTGGGAGTTTTGTTGGTTCCTGAAGCTGCAGTGAGCAGCGAGACTCTTGGAGCTCTTTCTCAAAAGGCTCATCTGTGCTTTCACTTGAAATCATCTTGTAAAACAGAAGCCTTTGCTTAATCTGACTTTATAATCAATCATTATTTATTTGGATTTTGTTCATCTTAATAGGTATTCTGCATAATATTGTAAACCTTTTTATCAAAGTTGAACTTTTAATGCATGTGATTTAAATGACCAGAAGCAAGTGTGGCCATTGCAGGGAGGTGACACTGTGCTCCAGTGTTAGCCAGGAGTGCTGCTGTACACTGACTTCTTTCATCCTCGCTGTCATAGCCTTCTTCTTGATTTCCATCCTGAGACATTCCTTGGCACAAGCTTACTGAGGAAGTTGGATTTTGTGGGGAAAGCACAGGTTTCTGACTCATAGTTCACATGACTCTGGGCAAGTTAGCCAATAAATTCACTGAGTCTTTTCTCTTGTGCTATGTGACAGGAGTTAATATGTGACCAACACGCATACTTTATTGGGTTGTTTCCAAAATAATTCACATGATGTTACTTTATAGAACATGCCCTGCCATGTTTATTATCACAGGTTGACCATTAATTTAAGGTATACATAGAAAATTTTTATCCAGAGTTATCCATATGCAGGAAATTGTCATTAGTAATACATATAGTTGTGATAAATGTATAGTAATTTATCTACCATCTCTCACCATTGCCTGCCTCTATTTAGTCAGTAGAAATATAGATGGATTCAGTCAAGTATAATTAATCAATTAGTTTAGTGACCAAGCCTCCCCCACACCCCTCTGACTGGCCAATTGCAATGGCCTCTGCCCTGGCCCACCTGGCTCCACCCTTAGTACACACACCCTTGTCCTCACCCTCAGCCTCAGCCCCCAACCCCCAGCTCTGCTTCTCATTTCTTCTTAACCTAGCAGCGGGAAGAGTAATTTTTAAATTCAAATCACATCACATCACTCTACTGCTCAGAACCCTTCAGTGGTTTACCACCTCAGTCTAACATAATATCCAGATTTCTTACAATGGCCTATAAAACCTTCCAGAATGTTGTCTCTCATTGCTTCGCATTCATCTTCTGTCATCTCCCACTTGTTTCCTATGAAGGGCCTATGGGCCCTTCAATGTCCCTTCTCCCTGTTCCTCAATTGGGAAAACGTTCTCAAGTTCTCAGTGCCTCAGTTTCCTCATCTATAAAATAGCAGTAAAAATAGTAAGCACTTCAGAGGGCTTTCATTAAAATTGAATTATCTAAAATGCCTAAAAAATGCTTACGTGTAAAGTTAAATATTTATTATTATATTATTATCATAATTTTTATTACCTTCATCTTACTATTTTCAAAGTCTGATGACTTGGCTCCTGAACTGACAATACTGTCCAAGAGGATCATGCTGCAGACTCATGTGTAGCATCTTTAAGACACTCCTGCCTCCCATTGTAGAGCAAGAAAACTCAGGCACTTCAAATACTATAAAGTTTCCCTGGCCTTGCTGCCATGTCACACATTGCTTACAGTATTCCCTGAATTCTCCTTTCTTTACTCTTTAGAAAAAATTATTTTATTTTCCTATTCTCTCTCCTGTTTTTTCCATTTCAATTTAATGTCATTTTCCACTTTGCCTTCATATTCATAACCCAATTTTTCCCACACTTGGCACTCAGCTGTAATGCTGCTGGTAGAGGCCAGGCAGGTTCACACTGGATTCGGGCAGATGGTAGAAAAACTGTGGAGCAGGAAAGGGTTGGGCAATTCTGTTTCATAAAATCTCACAATGGCGGACAAACACACAGGCAGGGGAAACTGCCTCCCAGGCAAACAAACAGCAAAATGGCCCCTCACAGTGGCGGGCAGGCAATCTGTGCTTCTGCAATCCCACTGAGCGCTAGCATCCATAGCCTTATATAAGCTTTACATGTGGCGCTGCCAGGTGCTCATGCCAAAGTGCTTGTAGCTTGAACACCAGCAAGCAAGCCTAATACAGCTGCCCCACACTGGCCTTCCACTCTCTGTCTACAATTCTTTCCATGTTTACACAGTGCCTCTGTCACTCTCTCATGTAGCAGCTAGGCCAATTCTTCAATATTTTTGGAAATACTATGATTTGGTGGGAAAAGATTGGCTTTCTGGAAGTGGTAAAAATAGAGTAATTCCTTGAAAGAATGCATGACGGGACCAGAAAATAATGCCATAAAATGGAACTTAGAGACAAGGCAAAAACGTCACCATGAGGAAAACAAAAGACTCATTCACCTGATCCAAGGTGCTGGGTCAGAATGAGTCCAGCGGCAAGGCTGACCTGATGAGAACAAAGGCCTGTCTTTATGTTTCTTACCCAGAGAGGGAGACAGGAGTTTAAATGGGAACTAAGCCTGTGTTTAGCAATAAAGCTTCCCAAGTGTGGACTGCCAGGACTGAAGAGGGTAGTGATTGACAGCCGTGACAAGATGGGAGCAATGAGCCACTACATGCACTCATTATACCCTTGATTTTCTAAATAGGAAGATGAGTATCTTTGTCAGTTTGTATATTGTGAAAGAGTTTAAGTCTGATAATTTTCACATTCAAGTCTGCATTCAATATTTCAAAAGCAAATTAAATGAAAAAAAAAAGACTTCTAGGTGGCTTGTTTCCATAAGAAGCCAAATGATTTGGATCAAAATACTTGTGTCATGGCATCAGCAACAGCCTGTATCAATAAAATTATAAGGACAGGAAAAGCAGTTCAGAGAAAAGAGCATTGTGTATGGATAGTGTGGGGAAAACAGCTGTGTTAGGCTTGCTCGTGGATTTACCAGCCACAAGCACTTTGCCTGATTGTGTGGGTACGTGGCAGCGCCACCTCTGTGTGGTCTATATAAGGCTGTGGGTGCTTCCCCTGGCGGCTATTCTCCCAGATTACTCTCCTGCCAGCATGAGGTGTGGCTTTCCCTGCTCCTTTGCTCTTCACTGCAAGAAGCAGATTTTCTTTTGTTTATTAGCTCTCTTCCTTTTGTTGTTCATTTGCTCGCCTATCTTTGAGAGCCTCCAGTAAATGGGTATGGACTAATGCTTTCCAGTTCCCCAGTTCCTCTACTGTCTGCCCGAATTCAGTGAGAACCTGCCTGGCCTCAGCCACCGGCATTTCAGATAGGTTTTATGAATTCAAATGCAAGAATACCTGGGAGATATTGCAAGTTAAGTTCCAGAACACTTAACAAAGCTAGTATCTCAATGAAGCGAGTCATAATCCTTTTGGTGGAGAAGGGTCTTGACTTCCACTTGTAAAAAATGCAACACCTGTGAAGTCCAATAAAGCAAAGTTCAGTAATACCAAGCACAGTAAAATGTGGTATGTTCTTAAAGTGAGAATGACATTTGAGTATTACATGAACCAGTCTTTGCTGCTTCGGTTCATTGAGCCAGGTGTCAAGTTTCTTGTTCTAACAATGGACACAGTGATTATCTCAAAGGTTGCTGTAGGAATTGAACTGTCTTCACTATATAAGAACCGTCTTCACTATAATGTCTAGCACATACATAAATGCCTATATTAGTTTTCTATTGATGTGTAGCAAATTATCATCAATATAGTAGCTTAAATAACAGATATTTATTATTTCACAGTTCTGTTTGCCTCAAGGCCAGGGACTACATGGCTAATTTCTGTGCTCAGAGTCTCTGGAGGCTGAAATCACATTGTTGGCCAACTGCATCCTCTCTAGACACTTGACCAGAAAGGAATCCCTTTCTAAGCTCATTCAAGTTCGTACAGTTCAGTTCATTACTCATTGCAGCTCGGTATTTCTCTCAGCAACAAGAGGCCATGCTCACATCCTTACCACATGGCCCCTTTCATATTCAAAGCCCACAACAGAGAATCTTCCTCATATTAAATCTTTCTCAAACTTTAAATCTCTGTCACTTCAGAAAAGGCTCACCTGATTAGGTCAGTTTGGTTCCAGCCCACTGTAATAGAGTGAGTAGCTCAAGAAAGTGAGTCATAATCTTTTTGGTGGTTTTGGTGGTGGAAGGTCTTGCCTTCCATTTGTAAAATATGCAACTCCAGTGAAGACCAGTAAAGCAAAGCTCAATAAAGCAAAGTGCAGTATAACAAGGTATGTCTTTAAAGTGAAAGTATTTAAGAATCTTCACTGCTTCAGTTTATTGAGTTGTAATCTCCATTTTGGTTACCTCAACGTCAACTAATTAGTGACCCAATCATGGGAGTGGTGCCCCAGCATATTCGTGGGTCCACCCTGACGTAGGCAGCAGGGTAGATGGGAAGCTTGGCAGCCATCTTAGAATGTTGCCTACAATGGTGCCCATTAAATAATTGTTACTGTTTTTTGTTACTGAAGCATAAATTATGTAAACTCTCTAGGTGGGGACCTTAGTTCTAGAGCTTTATATTGTATGGTGAGGTATAGAAGTAAAACATGTATATAACAGACTCTCATATGTAAGGACACCTGGAAAAGTGAAGGAATTAGGACCTCTTAATTTAGAGGTCTGAGAGGTGACTTAATAATATAATAACCCAAGTACCATATGTGAAATCAGCTTTGGCTTCAAATCCACTGTAGGCAGAAAAGGGGAAAACATTTAAACTAGAATATACAGTTATGGGATTCTCTGAGGGAAAGGATAAACATAGGTCTAAAGATTGTAAAATTAAATTTAGCTGCTAACAGGGTTGTTCAGTCTCTGTGTCTGGAACTTTTCTAAACTAGGACAAATTACCTGCATTGGAGATGGCTTGGGTCTGGTCCTGCCTAAAGCCAGGTGGGCGACTCAGTGTTGTATTCTTTCCTTCCAGCTCTATGACTGTGCCTAAGGGGGCAACCAACCTATTGAACCAGTGATCTATCACAACATTGAACTATGTCTGGGAGAAAGACTAAGTTTAAATCAGGATTCCTTGATTAAGACCAGTAAATGTAAACACTGAAAAGCCTGTCTGTGTACTGCCAGCACAGCTTTTGGCAGCAATAACAGAAAGAGGAAAGAGTTGTAATAGAATAACAACAAAAATAACTGCTAGTCCTCCCTTCCTCCACCGCCAAATCCCATTTGGTGGTATGAGGATCAGATTACTCAGTGCTTGGATGTTTTGCTCTCACATAACATTCTTGTCTTGGACCTTTCCAGGCATGTACAGAGCTCACTGCTGAGAAAATTAACTTCCCAAAACCAAAATGCTTGACCAACTTGAAATCTATTTGTAGAATTTATTATTTTCATCACTGAATCATAAAATATAAATTCTACAAAGAGTCCTAATCTTCTCACCCATCATGAAATATCGCTCACTTCTTAAAGTGTGCAAGAGTGAGAGAGCTGAGAGATCTATCATTATCTTTGTCTAGTTACATATATCCTTTTTTCTTTTTTTATATTTTGATTTTTATTTTTATATCTGGGGTTTTTGACTTGAGAAAAGAGAAACTGTTGCCATGATTACTGTCAGTTTCTCTAGATAATAAAGTTTTCTCACCAGAAGTCATGAATACTTTTTAAAGTGATAGCAAAGAGAAAATGTGATCGTTTCCTTTGACATCATTTACACACACATACACACACACACACACACACACACACACACACACACTAAACTAGTAGAACAGAAGAATCTGTATACAAGGAACAAAACAACGATATTATTTTTTTCCAGGGAAGGTGTAGACAAGGACAAAGAACAATGTGCTCCTCCTGAGAACATATTTGAAATGAATGGTAAACTTTGGATAAATTTTAAGAATCATCTTGAAAGTAAACTTCTTATACTAGTCATTTCATAGATAAGGTAGACACAAAAGAGAGAGAGAGAGTGTGTGTGTGTATTTCAATAAACGTATAGTTTTAGTTATATAACATAATATTTGTATAGACTGCAAAATGACTAGCACAATAGGTCTAGTTAACATCTGTCACTATATGTAGTTACGAAAACATTTTATTTTTAAAATTTTAATTTTTTAATTACAGGTTACATTCAAAAAAACTTTTTTCCTATGATGAGAACTTTTAAAATCTAGCAGCTTTCAAATGTGCAATACATGATTATTAGTGATAATCATCATGTGTGCATTATCACCAGAACTTATTTTATAGCTGGAAGTTTGTACTTTTTGACCCCTTCAGCCATTTTGCCCACTCCCACCCCCTTTCTCTGGTAACCACCAATCTGTTCCTTGTTCTGTGAGGCTGGGTGTTGTTGTTTGTTTAATATTCTACATATAGGCAAGATTATATGGCATTCATCTTTATATCTGAATTTTATTGAAGTACATGATTTTCTCCTACCACAGAAAATTTAAATGTTCGGTCTTGATCTTCAACAAGCAGTTATAAATTGTTGGTTTACTTATGGAGATAAAAGAATATTTTAATGAAATCATCTGTCTTTAAATAGCTCATTAAAGAGTTAAAGAAAATAGAACATTAACACAAACATGACAATCAGTAAAAAGTTGTGAACATTGAAGAAAAGTCTCTGGGTAAATGATCCAACAACAAAAGAAGGATTATGAAAGTACTTCTGATGCATGATTTACTGGGTATTATGGGAATACATATTTTGAACAGGGAGTCCCAAAGGAAAAATAATAGCTAATATTGATAAAATATCTACAGCTTATAAATATCTTTTTATTTAGATCATTTTCATTATTGGAGGAATGGTAGAGGAAGGACTGCTTATTGAGAGCCAGTGATATATTAAGAAAAAGAATATATTACTAACACATTGTGGCATTTTCAGATGCCATCTCAGGTACCATTAATTTCTCACATGGATCTTGTGAGGGGAGATGTTACCTAAGTTTTGTAGGTAATCTTCGAGAACCTCAGGTCTTTAAGTGATTTGTTGTTCTGATTACTATTGCTGCATAAAAAAGATGCCCTCAAATTAAGATGTATAACACAACTCTTGTTTCTCTCTCTCAAGATTTGTAGGTCAGGAATTTGGAAAGAGGGTGACTGGGCAGTCCCCAATGAGTCTCTCAGGTGGTAGCAACCAGATGTCCGTGAGGCTTCAGTCCTTTGAAGACGACGCTAGGCTGGACTTCACAGATGAGCCAGTCATATGATAAGCAGAAGTTGCTGGCTGTTGGCTGGGATCTCAGAGGTGTCTGTTAACCAGAACACCTATATGTAGCCTCTCTAGCATGGTGATCTCAGGATAACTGGTTTCTTACATGATGATTGACATCCCTAAAATGAGTGCCCTATAGGTTGAGGAAGAAGCTACATGACCCTTCCTGACTAGTCTCAGGAATCATTAGGCTCATTGTCTACCATACTCTATTGGCTAAAGCAATCAGAAAGCCATGTAGACTTTAGAGAAGGCTCCATAAACCTATCTCTTGTTGAAAGAAATGTCAAAATATGGGATAGTCATTTTTAAAATTATCACACTTGCTTAAAAACATCCATTAAGAATCCACTAAAACTTATAAATAACAAAACCTCCAATTACAATTTAGGGTATACAGTGAAGGAGTTATTAACTTTACAAATTATAGAAACTTAGCTAATGAGGTTAAACTAAAAGCAGCAATAAGCTTGTGAATCAGGTCTCAGGAAAATCAGGATGAATCTGGCATAGGCAAAGTGGACCTAGACACCACTGGGGGAGCTTTATCCTTTTAAACTGCATCTGCTTCTCTCTGTGTGTTGGCTGCTTGTCTTTGTCTTGGCTGTTTAGACCATTTTCTTCACAATTACACCTAGCACCAGTCAGTGCCACCCAGAAGGAAGGGACTCCTGCTGCTTGGTTCAAACGAGAGATTTTGTACGGAATGATTCAGATGCCCAGTTTTTGTCACATACAACTGTTTGATCCCTGTGGCAGATCCTATTTGAGTGATGAGGCAAAAACAGTCTTTAGAATGTTGAGAGTTGGATAGAATGGGAGAAATATAGTGGGAAAAAATGTTCATTGTACAGAAATCAAGAGAATGTACAGTAATTAGTGAGTGATCAACTTCTTGGCTGAGAACTGCTTTGGGAAACTCCTATAAACCTTGCACGGAAAGAATTTGGTATTTAGCTCTCCTTAAACCTTTTGTTGTTCAGAAAATCTATGAAAAATTGATTAAGAGGTTATTTAATTTAGCTGATATGATAATGAGCCAGAAGTCAGAGCTCTCTCTCTCTCTCTCTCTCTCTCTTTCTTTCTCTCTCATACACATATCTCTGCATAACTTATCACATATTTTCACTTGATTAATATATTTATTTATACAACAGCTAAGTGTTTTGTTTTTTTTTTTGTTGTTGTTTTTACAGAAATAGAGAGTCAGAGAGAGGGATAGATAGGGACAGACAGACAGGAACAGAGAGAGGTGAGAAGCATCAATCATTAGTTTTTCGTTGCCATTGCAACACCATAGTTGTTCATTGATTGCTTTCTCACATGTGCCTTGACTGCGGGCCTTCAGTAGACTGAGCAACCCCTTGCTGGAGCCAGCGACCTTGAGTCCAAGCTGACAAGCTTTTGCTCAAGCCAGATGGGCCCGCGCTCAAGCTGGCGAGCTCGGGGTCTTGAACCTGGGTCTTCCGCATCCCAGTATGACGCTCTATCCACTGCGCTACCACCTGGTCAGGCCTGCAACAGCTAAGTGTTTTATCTTTGGTTTGCAGACAAGGAATCTGAGATCCAGAAATTTTAAGTGACTAAATTCTAGTCACTCAGGGAATAAATATTAGAGCTAGAGCTTAAACTCAGATTTTCCTTCGGTCAAGTATACTTTTCACTTTGCTGCAGATTTTCCAGATAAAAAACTTTAGGTTCCTTAATGACATGATGGATAGGAAAGGTCTCTTCTACTGGAGGATCTGACTACTTAACTAAGTCTTGGAATAGCTGCCCATTGGAGCAGTTTGGCTTCTTTGGAGTAAATTAAACCTGCCATTTTTATAAATGCAATTTATAAAAGTAAATTTCTCTTACCAAGATTATCCTTTTCAAACATATCACCCCCTTTCCTAGACACAGTTAATAGCTTCTCATTGCACATAGACTAGAGTCCAATCTCCTTAGGAAGGTTTACAAAGCACTTCATCACCTGATCACAACCCATTTCAAGACTGTTCTCTTCTCCTATTTAATCCTCTCTCATAGGCCAAACACATAATCTAAAGACTCGGTGGAAACAGGCTTTTTCTGTGCACCCTGTCAACAAAATCAGCTCTACCACATAGGAAGAAAGGCCAATACATAAGTCAAGAATTAAATAGACTTCCAGGAAAATTATTGGACACTATGCTTTGGGAGACATCTTCTATAGGAAGAGTGAGAATTTTATTTTCACAACTGAGGTCTATGTCTTATTGACTCTTATGGATTGTCTTACCGTTTCATCTACTTTCCGTTCAGCTTTGACTGAGGTGGTAAGATATACCCAGATGTCCTTTGCTTAGAATGGATACCTGGAAGGCCTAACAGGACCAGAATAGAGTCTAGGACAGAAGGTATGGGGAACAGATCTTAGGCCAGCTCTTTCTAGGTCTCACAGAAAACAAATATATGTCTTTTCTTTCTTAATTCCTTTGTACTTTCTTTTCTCACTGGAGGAGTGAAGTAAGATCTCTGGCAAGGTCCAGAGATCCAAATTCAGGGTGGAAGGCTGAAGAAAAAACCTCAAGTAGTGGTCCTTTAGTCCACATTCTGTTATAGACTATGCTGAAGGGATCAAAGGAGTCCCATAGATATTTGCAAACAGAAGAGCTCACCAAGTTTGGGAAATATACATTAAGGCATTAAGTGCCAATACACAGCTGGAAATAAGACAAATTCTTTCACTTTTGAACATCCTATATACATAAATGTTTTGCTGGAAAATGTGGATGTGTCATATTTTTGAAAAGAAAATTCAGCAAAGAAGCATGCAGCAGTTTTAATCTATGCAGTGTTTATGATTCCAGACAGTGCTTCAGGGGGATGCCAAGGATACATGCCAAAATGGAACGAAGGCACCATTATACAGGTGTGGATCATAATAGCTGTATCAAGTATCAGATAAATAAAATGCATAAGCTTCAACTTCTTTTTGACTAGTTCCCAACAGTTCCAAATTTGGTCAGTTGAGTGCATGGTAAAGTGAGGAACTGGGCTTAGTATAGGCAGGCTACGTATTGTTTCTGTTTGAAAGTTTTCTTAGAAATCAAATGATCGAAAAGTAACTGATGGAAACTTTTCTATAATATAACATTAAGGATTTCTTAAACTAAAGTGATTTTAAAAAGTTATCCTATGAGTCCAGGAGAGTTTTGAGTTGGTTAACTTAAGCCAGGATAATCATCTGCCAAAGTATGAAGTACAAAGTTTTCCTTTAGTGTTCCAAATTTCCCTTTTGACATCACTTTTCTTCTTATTCCCTTCTCCTATTATAGCTATTCTTTCTTCCACTAAGAAGAAATTGTCCCAATTAAACTCAGGCACAGAAATGATAGTGATGATGGTGACAATGGTTATGATCATGATGATAGTATCTACTATTCATTGAGTGCTTTTTATTGACACATAATTTATTCAGTGCTTGTTATGAGCCAGGTCAGGCTTTATATGCATTATTTCATTTATTTCTACCTACCCTATAAGATCAATATTGTATTTTCTCATTTAACAGATGATAAAACTGACACTTCAGACAGAAATAATTTGGAAAAGGTCATACAGCTGGTGAAGTATAGAGCTGAGATTCAGTCTTCTAATTATGTGACTCACAATATTGAGTTTCTAAATCAATCTATTATCTGTTTCTGCAATCAGTAAGACCTCAGTTAATGTTGCAAATAGGTTCTTGAGAACTGAGACTTGAAGCAAAACGATGTATAATAAAACCAATTTACCATAGGCTAATTGATATAAACAAGAGTTAAGACTCTATGATATATTTCTGGTCATAAAAACATCATCTATTTTCTAAATAAAGACCCAAACACTTCTAATGTTAAACATTGAAACAATGTGATGAATAAAAGCTAGTAAGATTAACTTCAGCTTCTCTTTGCCTAGTTCCCAACAGTACCAAATTTGGTCAGTTGAGTGCATGGTAAAGTGAGGAACTGGGTTTAGTATAGGCAGGCTACGTATTGTTTCTGTTTGAAAGTTTTCTTAAAAATCCACCCACTTATTCTAGTTCAGGGTGGTGGTGGGTGGCTGGCGCATGTCCCAGTTGGTCAGGGTGCAAGATAGAAGCCTACCTTGGAAGGATGCCCTTCCATTGCAGGGCCACTCATTCCCTCACCCACACTCACTCAGACTGAGACAATGTAGACACACCAGTTAACCTCACACACACATCTTTGGAATGTGGGAGAAAACCAGACTATCTAGAGGAAACTTGTGAAGATATGGGGAGAATGTGCAAACTCTCCAGATGTTGGCCCAGGCTAGGAATTGATTTGTTTTTTTTCATTAATGTTATAATGGAATGGTATTGAATAAAACAATGTTATTGGAGGACCTGTTTTACTTCCATTTTAAAAGAAAACCAGCAGAAGAAAGTGGTACTTAATAGAAGTTAAGAACTGATACGGCTCCTTATATGAGCCATAGGCTAGTGGTGCAGAAAATATTTTCACATTGCTGAGAAAAGGCATCTCAGATTCTCCCAACTCACATATCACATCATGCAGAGGAATTTCTATACTTTCTGTGAATGAAATCAGGATCAGGACACCAAAATGATAGCACCACTCATGCCATGACCTAGCTGTGGGCTTCACATTTCTCATCTGTAGAATGACGAAGGAAGACTCGATCACTGACATGTATTTTTCCAGCCCTGACACCTCATTTTGGAAGGTTTGCTTATGTACTGAATAAACATGGTGAACTGGTGTTAGGACTATTTGGTAATCCTAAAATCCTAGTTTCCTCTCCCTTCAGAACTCCAATTTATTGGTCCTTCTAGTAAGTCTTTTATAAGGTGAAAGGTGTCCTGTAAAACACAGCAAAGACAATTTTTCAGTGAATGTCATTACAATGTTACAGCCCTGGAACAAATTCATCTCTCAGCCCTCTTTCCCAGGAATTGGTAATACAGACTTAATGCTGTTTTCGGCCCCTTTCATCTTCAAAGTTATTACTAAAACATCTCATCTTCAAAATGTCACTAAGGTAGGCACAAGCCAAGTGCTGTCCTTGCTCTTGCATTCATTTCACATTTTCTTGTCAACCATATTCTCAGAGTGATCGCGTTAGAGGATGCCTGAAAAATCATTTAGTGAAAACCACATCTAATGCTTAATTCAAATATTCTTACCAAGTGTTCATCCAACATAGTAGATGATTTCGGGCTGTCTTCTTAGAGAAAGCACTAAGAATTTCCCCTTCTGTCTGTGAATTTTTATCCAGCCCAAGTAGAACCCCAAGCAGCTGGGTGAGTATAACACAACTCCTCACCAAACTAATGCTGATTGGACTTAGGCAGCCACTGAGCCAATCAGAGTACCTCCCTCCACAACAGAAAATGGGAATGAAGCTATTACAGTCCCAGTCTGGACAGCTTTCTTGAATAAAGTTGATAATCTTGGAAGTGGTGGTGCAACTACCCTCCTCTGTGAGCCAATCTGCAAAAGTAGAACTATGACGCAGATGTTCAGCAGGGAACAGAGATGTAATATACATTTCCAATCATTTTTTATTACTGGTTCCAATCCTCAGTTGAACTTCCACATTTGTATCAAATTAGCATTATCACTAATTTGAACTGTGTTTAAACAACTGTAGTAACAGATAACTCACTATGTTGTTGTTGTTGTTTTCCGTGATCTCTGACATCTCCCCATTTTTTTTCTATCTTTCTGAATCTCTTTGGGTCCAAAGAAATAATTAGGATTCAAGAATTGTTCCCTTCCTCAACTGGGGTGAGGTGGAAGAATAGATAAGGAGGAAAGGAACTGAATGTTTTTTTGTATTTCTGCTGGCTCCTTGTGAATTTATTTTTCACTGATGACACATTGTTTCTTGCTTCCTTTCCAGGATGACTGTTACAGAATTATATCCATTCTCTGCAATATTGTAATAGAAAATTAACAACGTAAGCCCACAGCCTATTTGATTTTTAGGTATGCATATAAGTAGAAAGAATGAGGATTTTAAAAACAGCAATAAATACTAACATTTTCTCATATTTTCCAATTTATCCTTTGAGCTTTCTACTTAATTGAACCAGTCATTCAAGTTTTTAGGTTGTGCCAAAGCATCTCTTAAAATCATGAACTCATACTCAATCAGAAGGAGAACATCATTTCAAGTTGACACAACTACAAATAAATCCTTTCTGCATCTCCTGCCAAATGCAACTTGGAAATCACTACCAATAAAGCCTTAAAACATGGGTTTATAATTGGCAGCAATAACACCTTAGGAGAGCCTGAAAATTTAGTATAGCAAATCCTCAAATAATATTATTTTATTTAACTTTACTTTATAATAATGTTGATGAAAAATGGATTCCTTTTGGGAGTCATTATCTGTATGGAGTTTGGATGTTCTCCTAGGTTTGCATGTATTTTATTCAGGTACTTTTGCTTCTTCCCTAAGATGTGCCAACTAGGTAAATTGGCATGTTTAACTTGTCGCAATCTGAGTGAGTGTGGGTGAGGGTGTGAATGGCACTGCAATGGAAGGGTGTCCAGTGTCCTGTCCAGTGTTTGTCCTGTCTTTTGCCCCAAGCTGTAGGGATGGGCTATAGCCACCTGCAATTATAAGCTGGAATATGGAGGTTGGAAAATATTTTTCTTATTTTTACTCATCTTTCTTAAGTGTATATGGAGCTCACATTTCAATATTTAATATTAGAAGTGTTTTGGGGTCTTTATTTTGAAGTTTGTTGGCCCTGGCAGGTTGCGCAGTGGATAGAGTGTCAACCCAGTCGGCGGATGTCCAGGGTTCAATCCCCGGTCTGAGCACACATGAGAAGCGACTATCTGCTTCTCTTCTCCTCCTTCTACCCTTTCTCTCTCTTTCCCTCCCACAACTAGTGGCTCAATTGGTTCCAGTGTGGCTCTGGGCGCTGAGGATAGTTCGGTTAATCCGAGCATTGGTTGGGGCACATGCAGGAGTCTCTCTCTATCTCCCCTTCTCTCACTTAAAAAAAGTTTGGTGATGTTTTATGACCAGAAATATATAGTAGGAACTTAACTCTCATATATATATATATATTAGACTGTATAAAAATTGGTTTTGTTACATGTTGTGTCACTGGAAGTCACCACTTCCAAGAAACTATTGAAGACATTAAGTGAAGAAACTCATGGTTAGGTTTTTGAAGTATCTTTTTCCTGATCTGACTTTGAATTGTTTTCCTCATTCCTGCTCTACCCAGCTTCACTCCACCGTGCCTCTGAAGGTGACCTAGAAGGCCAGGTCTGAGGGGTACCATTGTAAGAAGAGCCTGGGTAGCATGTGAGTAAAGGATGTCAGGAAATGTAGGGGAAGGGTAGAGGAAGTTCTAAGAAAAAGAGGTCTCTAGAGCCAAATTGAAATTCAATCCCTGTCATTGTTGTGCACTGCCCTAGGGCATGGTGATGAGCATCAGAGCCCCATGATCATTCATATTTGTCTAAATGTGTCATCTTATACTGGACAATAGAGAACTGAGTCCACCCAGGGTGAATGATAAAGTGCTCCTTAAAAATACAAAGGGTAAGAAATTCATCTTCAGTATCCTCCTCAGCTGACCTTGGCATTATGAGATTTTCTTTACTCAGGTCACCAAATCTATTTTCTTAGAATGAGCTCCTGCTATGGACATTATTAGCTATTATTTCTATAGCTGTCTCTATAGAGGTTCTTAAAGTGTGGCTCCTACACCAGTGCTGGAGAACTATGATGGAGCTGATAGCCATAAGAACCATGGTGTTGAGTGGTTCGTGATATCCATCTGACTTCATCACAGGCCTAACTGGTTTGTCAATTGGGAATGTGATAGGTATGACCACCACTGATATTTTCAAACATTTGATAGTGACATTAATTTCTAAAGTTTTCTAGGAATGAGGTATTACTTCTAGTTTACTAATTTGATGGGGAGGAAGTATGCCAGGGGCTTTGGTTTAGTTATTCTTAATGACTCTCACCTTAGACCAGAGATAAACTGGGTATAAACTGAACCCACTATAAAGTCAGATTTAAACTAAGTCCTCATATATATTTGATCATTATAAAAGTTCTTGCTTTGGCTTTTGGGTCATAATGACATTTTGATTCTTCAGGAATTAGCATAAATTAAAAATTATTGTCTAATAATCCCTCAAAGACCCGGAGCTCATTCTTCAGTGCTTTTAACAGTGGCTCAGAGTCCTTTCTCAAATTAATTTGGCCTCTCTTTCAGTTAAAGAGCTCTGGGACTTTGAGTTGACTAAGGTTTCGAAATGCACGAAGAGGCCATGATTCTTCCCTGTGGTAACTCAGGTCAGGTTTTTGGTTCTAGATGCAGGTTTTTCTATTTTATCAGTCAACAAATACTTTAGTAATTTACCAGTCTATTTAATTACTGGGGAAACCATGATCAGTTACCCCAATGACTAATATCCTTGTGAGTCAGAGTATTTTTATTTCTCGTATATCTATGTTACCCTTTGAGGTAAATATTTCCACCTTGGCTTTGTAGCTAAGTGCTGTTCTTGGTCTATACCTTTAAAGTTCACTTTTGCATATCTTCCCCAGGGTTTATGCCCACATATAATAGCAAAGTTTTGAAATTATTGTGGCATGCAAGCTCTTTTCTTCTGGGTTATAGTGTGTTCTGGCTTTGTAGTACATGGTGAAATTTGACCATGGGTCTAACAACAAGAGAGTATGGTTGTGGTGTGTCTTGAGGGGAATGAGAATTTATTTTAAAGGCTTTTTCCCCAGCTGTGGTTATCACAGGATTTTCAAGCAAAGGTAGGCTATTATTATCAGACACAGAGGGGAAAGCTAATGCTCTCAGGGAGGCCCAGAATGACATGGAGAGTCAAGATTGTCAGCTTTATATGTGCCCAACCAGTTGTCCCACTCTAAGTTTCATGATTTTATTCTTTCCTAGTAAATATTCAACATTTCACTTGAGACACTTGATAAGACTGTGCATTTAACTATTGTAACTCAGCACCCCACATACTCAAATGTAGTATTTTATTTTAAGCAATATTATTTCTGTGGCTATAAGAGAAGAGGCATCCATTCAAGGATGTCATGGAAGCTCTTAGACAGCAACTTAAGCTAAAAGTTAAAGAAACTAAGATGTCACTTTCTTTTTGTAAATACTCAAGCACATTGAAAAAAAACTATTTCCAAATCTCAGTCCTTGTAGTCATCATTACTGCCTTAAAAGTCAAGTACAGCAACCACTCAGGATCATTAGGCACTTGTTTCAGCTGATACTTCATCAAAATCAAACACAGGTTGTAGTTTCAATTAATTATAATGACACTCTGTGCCATGGATTTCTGGTGTTCTAGTCCCCATTGTTGAGAAGCTCAGCACTGCATTCCAGCATAAGGACATGATAAAACTAGTCATCAAATTCCATCTTTGTGGGAGTGCTCCCTCTACAAATTCTTTATCAGTTAGGTTCCGGTTTAAAGACAAAAACCATACAAGGAAAGTTGAAAATAAAGCATTATTTAGTATAACAGGGGAGTAACTATACATATGTAAAGAAAACTTTAAAGAAACCCTTAGGAGTGAGAAAAAATACCTAAAGGAGAAACAAACTTAGAAGAGTGGTCCCCTCCTAATGCCGGGATGTAGACCTTGTTGGAGGTTAAGATGTCGTTTCCATTTTCTAGATGAAGAAGATGTTCTCTCTGTTGCTCCAGGACTGTGCAATCAGAAGACACCCTCTGGGATGTGATTGGATGATACCTTGGATGGGCAAATGGAGTCCAAAATGGGAGCCCATTCACCATCAGGGGACCATAACGCTGGGGGTGCATATTGTCCACATTGGGAGGTTCACAGGGAGATGATCACCTGGGAAGGCTCAGGGCTGGAGCTGCAGACTTGCCAGGGGACTAAGTGCTCTCTGAAAGTGGTTGGGGGAGAGCATCACTGGATTTTTCTCACACATATCACTGACAGCTTTGTGATAGGAGCAGGAAGCAAAAGAGTAGCTTCAAGAAGCAAAAGAGTAGCTTCGAGAAGCAGAAAGAGAAGCCCTTCCTCCAGCCATACCTTCTTGTCCCCACTGCCATCTGCCATCAATGTCTAATTCATGCTCTTTTCAAAAGGGAGTGCTCAAAAAGGATCTAGTTTCATTATCACAGAAGCAGGGGATAAACGGACCGATTTAGAGCTGAGAGGCAATACATCGATAACGGGTCCGTCCTTGTTTTGAATCCTCTTTCTTGCTCTTAACTTGACCTTTCACACCCTCCATTCCTTCCTCCTCCCCTTTCTCATGCCACTGTGACGTTGGTCCAACCACACAAACAGCTATATACAATCACTGCTCTGATTTTCTGAGTCCAATAACTCAGCCACCTGAAAGGTCAGGTTAGAGAAAAAATAGAGGAAGGGAGTTTCAATACATTAGCTTATTATTTTTATTTTTAAATATAATTTTATCATATGATATTGAGACTAAATCAGTGGTAAACATTTAGTTGTAGTCTTAATTATCTCCTCTGTTCCTGTACTGTACCATAGATAATAGAGTTCTAAAAAACTGAAGATGTCTTTTACATTCCTTCTGATTTGCTCCAGCAATGATTGGAATTTAGCCCAGAAATATTGTTACAATTACCTGGTTCCCAGATGGCCTATGGAGGCATTATCAATTTAATGTGAAGGATTCTTTCAATACTCTAAACCTGTTTATGTAGGTCCCAGGGGAATGGCGGGAGTGTTTGCCTACCCCAAATCTGCAACTGAGCTTGCCCTAATACAAACCACTCATTAAGCCCTATAGGAATGGTTTGTGGGAGGTCATTATTGAGGAGAGCTACAGAACATTTCTGCAACAAGTCTTTTCTATTAAACTGTGGTTATTTCACTGCAAATAAACATTTTCCAATTTCTGAGTCAATAAGAAATATACATGCCTAGCAGTGGAAACCATTCTCTTAGACTCCCCAGCTGAATCCCTGCTATTTCTGTGTGAGCAAACTGTACAGCAAATGCAACTATGCTTATAGCAGTAGATGGTGTCTGACAGAGTGGCTGTAGCAAGTAAAAAAATACTACTACTGGACTCTAGGTTCTGTGTTGTGGTTTTTCTGGCTTTGGTACTGGTGAGGGTAAAATGTGTTGCCTTTTTTTTCCCACTACTCTTTCATTTCAAGTGATTCACACAATTTTGTATCAGTTGGAGTTCTTGATTGCAATTTATAGAATATGTCTGGCAATGTTCACCCAAAAAGAGAATACGTCAGAAGGGTAACAGGTACTCACAGAGCTAATAGAAGACGGGAAGTGCAGCATGGGGACATCAGTGGACACCACAGTGCTCTGGAGGTTGGCAGGTGACTCTGTTGACTTGCTGCTGCTGAGAAAAGTACTTCCAGTTTCCTGTGAGACCCCCCTGACATTCACTTCAGACTCATGGTAACAGGAGGATGAGTCTGATTGAACTGAAGACATGAGCCTGCCACTGACTTCGGGGAAGTAGAGAGAGGAAAGGAACTCTCTGGTTTCCTTTGGAGCATAGGGTACTGGTTCATTCCAAGCCTCCAGGTTGAGGGATTCCTGAAGATATTAGGGGCTAATAGAAAGAGAGGATTGCCTGTGAGACAGTCAAAGAATGACAAAGTCCCTTCAAACAGTTTCTGTTCATTATAACCACTTTCAGGTCACTGGGAGTTAGATGTTCCAGTAATTATTCATAAAGTCAAGGTGTGGTATGTATGCAAAAGGTCAGCTGAGGTAAAACAATTTCTAATTGTATATTCATTCAGTCAGTCATCTCTTTAACAAACATACAGTCAACATGGATAAAGTGCCAAATCCTGTCTTCAAATCAATTAAATCTCACTGGCACCCATTGGCAAGCATGCCTGTCCTTCTCTCCCATCCCCCTCATTTTTCTCTTAGGTTTTTAACAATTTATATAAGAAAGCCAGAAATTCCTCAGTCATTCAGTCTCTTGTGGATATCATTAAATTTCCTCTCTCCCAAGACCTGTTTCCAGCCCTGGTCACTTGGGAGTTGGTTTGAACCTCTGTTCCAGGAAGGTCAGGAAGGAAAATAAAGTAAATTCACACACATTTCCAGGACTTCTTTGAACAGTCCGGCAGAATATTTTAACACAGAACATTGCACAAAGTATGTTACACTGTTTTAGCATTTCAGTGACCTGTGTTCTCCCAGGCCTAGTACTCAGAGCTGATTGAAAACGGGTGTTGCTGCAGGGCCAGGAGCACCCCAGATGGCCGCCATGGGGCCAGGGTGTACAGGCTGGGCCAGCTTCTAGTTGTGCCTCTGATGCAGTCCGTAAGATGTTTTATAGTTTTTCTAAATATGGTAAAGTATAATATGTATGTACAAATATTCACATGCACACACACACCCATGCTTTTAGAGGTACAAAAGCAGTGCAGGGAAGCAGTTTAGCATATGGGCTTTGTATTCAGATGGACCTGGGGTAAAATCTGCCTCCTCCACTAACTAGCTGTGCAACTTTGGGCAAGTTTTATACCTTCTTTATCTATTAATTTTACGGCATATATGAAATTGGAATGATTATGTTATCTATTTTGTTGGGTTATTGCAAGAATTAAAGAATATCATGCATGCAGAGCTCTTAGTCATTGCTTAGCATATAGCAAGCACTCAATAATAATAAATAGTAGCGATTATATATATATATATATATATATGTATATATATATATATATATATATATATATATATATATATATATATACCTATCACCTTGAATTACTAGCTTTGTAAACTTGAACAATCTCCTTACCTCTTTGAGATGCCTTTACAATTTGATATTAATAACTACCTTCCACGTTTGTTGTCAGGATTATAGAAAAGAGTAGCTAACATTTATTGAGCTCTTATTACTGAATACAAAAGGGTTTCATACAATATCACATACTAGGAGGTAGAAGATATTACTGTGCAGAGCATCTGGTTAGAGGATTCTCAACAGAAGGATAAAATTCACATTCATTTCACAATTGCTTCTGATTAAAATGCCACTTGGGAAGGACAGACCTTTCATTCTGAAATGATCCACCTTCCAAACAAAAGGTTAAAATGCAAGTCACCACTCTGGCTTTGCAATCAAAGGTAAGATCAATCTGTCACCCTGTATTTATGAAGGAGAGACAGAGAAATGACAGTACTCTGAAATGAAGTTCACCTTATTTAAGAGACATTTTTCTGTGGAATACTAAAAACCAACAGTGTGAAGTCACAGTACCGCTGACCCCTCCCTCCAGAGAAGTAGAGGCACAAGGTCACTCAGGGACAATGTGGGGGTCTGAGTGGGGTCTGGGAGAAAGTTCTTGAAAGGAACATAGTATTTCAGTCTGTATTTCAACAGTTTTGAAGTCCTACTAGATACAGGTCTTTAAGCTGGGCTCTGGAATTGTGGGAGTCAAATATGAGGGAACATCAGATACAGGGACTGTTCACAGGAACTTATGGATTAGAAGGGTAGTTATGAGGACTAAACAATAATTGTGCAGGACCAGTAAGCAGGCCACCAGTGCTGAGAGAAACCCTGAGGGATCACTTGAGTTTGCAGAGAAAGTAACCTTCCTCTTTAACCTAGAGGTGTTTGGGAGTGGTGCTGGGAGAAGACATCTATATTTTCCTTCCTCTCTGTCCTGGGCAACAGGTTAGTGGCATTGAGCAGAAGGTTTCTGCTCTTCAGTCCAGGGACAATGCAGATACTGTGATTAACGGAGCCCTTTCTTTCCTGTACGTTGTCTATCATCTTAACTTTAAGGTAAATAAAAGTGGTGGTACAATAGGTGTATTAGTCAGAGTCCTTCAGAGATAATTTAATGGAATATCGATCTATCTATTTATCATCTATCTATCTATCCATCAATTATCTATCTATCTATCTATCTATCTATCTATCTATCTATCTATCATCTATCTCTTTATCTATCAATCTGGAGAAAAGAGAGAGAAGGGGGGAGAGATTGTAAGGAACTGGCTAATGTAATTGTGTGGACTTGGCATGTGTGAAGTCCATAGGGCAGGCCAGCATATTGAAAATTCTGGTAAGGATGATGTTACAGTCTTGAGTCTGAAATCTGCAAAGTGGGCCCAAAGGTTGGAAACTAAGGCAGGGTTTCTGTGTTGCAGTCTTGGGCAGAATTCCTACTTCTTTGAGAAACCCCCACCTTTGTTCTTAAGGCCTTCCTTAAGATTAGCTGAGTGTAATCTGCTTTACTTAGACTTCATCACATCCAATGAAACTTTCACAGAAACATCTCGGCTAGTTTGACCAAACAACTGGGCACCATAGCTTAGCCAAGAGGACTCATAAAATGAACCATTATAGCAGGGAATAAAACAGACTAATTTTGCTTGGGGAGGTTAAGAAAACTCATAGAGAGGGTAATAATATGAGATTTAGTCTTTAAGAAGTAGTAGGAGAAGTTTGTTCTGTAAGAAAATGAAGAAAGGAAAAAAGTCCTGTCAGGAGTCACAAAACCACAGAGGCATGGCAAAGAGAGTGTCCAGGAGGAGGTGGGTTCTCAGGGTGGCCAGGCAGTGCAGTGCGAGGTGGAGGGGTGGGAAGCCCCAAAGGCTGGTGGCACGTCCACTTGTGAGCTACTTAAGAAACCATCTCATCAGTTAGAATTTGTTCAACACACAACTGAAAGCCATTTAAAGATTTTAGGCATGTAAGTGCCATGTTACCACCTATGTTCTGTAATAATGGTTCTCAAACCTAGTGCATACAGAAATCACATAACAGTTGATGAGAATGTCAAGTCTCAAGATGTTCACCTAGATTTTTCTAGGCTGTAGGCCCTGTTTGAGGTCTAGCCTTTAAATAGATTTTTATCAAGCAACTAATTAGTCCTCTGCAGGCTTTTTGGAAACCATACTTTAAGAAGCACGGTTCTATAAAGATACCTCTAGCAGCAGAATGAAAAATGAACATAGGGGAACCAGACAGCAGGCCACACTCAGTCAGAGGACTTGACCCTGGGCTCATATACCTCAGTGCTCTTGGGTTCAAGGAAGGGCGACAAACTGAATACAGAAGGCAGGCTGGCTCACAGACTGTCTCTCTTCTCACTTGGATATCATTTTATTACATATTAGTGGTATAAAGTGGGATTTCATTGCTTCAGTGTTCTATAGAATGATCAGTAAAACTACCCTCTCAGACACAAATTCTCAGAAGGACAGGAGGGGATGCAAATCCAAGTGACAAAAAATATTCTGAAAACAGAATCTTTATCCCTTATCCAACTCTGTTAAAGGTTTTGATAGAATGAGTTTGTTTGCTCCTAGATTCCTTGGCTCCTGATTCAAAGAAATTCCCGATGGTCCTTTTCCTCTAGTTTATCTAAAATGACCAGATGTTTCTGAATTCCAGTGAGGAACAAAGCTTCAGTTTTGGTGACTTCTCCAGCCCACATAAACACCATAAATATCTTCCTGTCTTTTCCCTATATATTTTCCATTTTTCTTTTCTTTTTTGAGTTAATCTCATTTAAGAATGAATGTTAAAGCTCAGACTCACCACCAAAGTTAATCTTACTGCAAGTGTCCCTAGGATGGAGCCTCTGTACAACTTTACTAACCCAAGTCTTAGCCTTTTCTCTCATCCCTACCATGGTCAATCAGTTGTGGTTTAAGCCTCGGTTTGCTGACTGGCTCTCCAATCTCCTTCTTGAGACTAGAGCTCTGCCCTGAACTATATCCTCTTATTCAGGGTCCTCACTCACAGCCCAGCACTCTCCAGCTCCCTCCACGAAAAGCTGGACTGTGCTCCAAGCCAAGGGGTTTGTCAGAATCTCCCTGCTGTGATTTGCAGGTGTTTGCATGCCTCACCAGCCTGGGGCCAGACCAGATCAGAGCCCTTGAATGGTTTAGGTGAAGCCATTTGTTTATTTGTCCTTTAGGATGTTATAATTTACAATAACATACATTGCAGGTCAGCCCACCTCATAGTCACCTTAGTCCCCAGAATGAGCTCTGCTTTTTTCCACTTCCATCCTTTACAAGATTTTGGAGAAGGAGTTGATGGGTTTCCATTTTAAGTGTAAACAGGATGTGGCATTATATGATTGATCAAAATGCTGTGCTAGTTCTAAGATATTAAGATTTAAGATTATATTTTAAGGATACTCACTATTCTAACCCATACCAAATTTAATGAAATTCATTAAAAAATTCAGATTTATAGATTGTTTTTCTGAGAAGACCCCGTCAGAACTACCTCTATTCCTGTTTGAAACTGGGCAGGTACATCAGAATAGAATTTCTCTGCAAATTGAACTATCTTCAATTCAGGGGAGGAGGCCTTTCAATCTTCAGACTTCCTGATCTGAATCATGTTCTCCAAGCCTAGAAGTTGTTGATACAATGGTAGTTTATTTATTTATTTTTCCTGTTTGGCAATTGTTCTCTGTGCATCCAGCTCTTTGGGTCAGGACCTCAGAGAGAGATATGGTCAGTGGTAGAATTTGGGTACCAAAACCCCACTGTGAATACTAAGATTATGTATGTGAGTGTAATCTGTGATCTATGGAGCATTCTTTAAACTGAGATGTCACAATATGTTTAGGCTCAACATAAATGCACCAAAAAGATGACTCTGTCCTTGACATTACCTCTCTGCAAGGTTTTAGCTGTGCTTATTTGCTCAGTCTTTGGAAGAGAGAGCATCTTTATTTTCTGTGGAGTCTGAGAGAGGATATGGAACAAAGATACATTGTTAAATCTTTTGAACCCTTTGGCAGGAGGCTATCCTATAAATACCCAGTTTCATTATTACTTTCCAATGTTCACAAAAGGAACACCTTTGCACTATCACCTTACGGGCAGGAAATAGGCAACCATTTTATTAACACCTGTGATGCTCTGCCACAGACTCTCTCCAGAAAAGCTACTGGATTTGATGTACCATCAATCTCAGATCTTGGGCAATTGGGTTCTATCTATGCCGATGTGGAAAATCAATTGTGATTCACAGAAGGCAGAGCAATTGTTACCAAAGGTCACAAAGCAAATTCAGTTGCTTTTCTATAATAGTACCTGTGAAAAGGACTCCTACCAGCCTTGGAAAAATGTATTTCTCTGTTCTGCCTTTACCTCCTGTCCTAATCAATTTAGGAAAAGGAATGATGGGGTCTAAATCACTGATGGTGGGAAAGTCAAAGAAGAGGGGTGCCATTTCTTAAAAAACTATAACAGAGGTTAAACTGAATTTAGAAATATGAAACATTAAGCTCTTTTGAGTTTCTCACATATCTGCTATGGATTCAGCCTAAACCCAAATTCAATACCTTCCAGCTTTCTTAAACACTGTGATTTCTGATGAGAGACAATATCATTCTATCATGACACTTGTAATCAACTGGGGCTTCATCTCCATAAATCCTTTTCTCAATCTAATAGATTGCCAATTTTTGTTACCTTTTTACCCCTTCAGTACATCTTTTCTATCTCTCCATATTTTTCCCTTCTAGTGAAATAACAATCTAGAATTATACCTAGATTACTTAAATAACTTGTATAAAGAATCTCTACTTCAAGACTGTCCCCTCCAGTCTATTCATTTAACTCACCCTCACAGGCCTGCTTTGTGCCAGGGATTTCCCCCATACATCAAGAAGTACATATTATAGAACCATATAACTGGAAAAAATATGAAAACATAGAAAAGTTAATGTGTAGAACACTCAAAGTCACACCCCTAATACTTTGAAGGTCAGCATTTGAACCAGGATTTGAGGATGCCAAGGTCTGTTGTTTTCTATTCAACCACAACTATGTCCCTTCCAGCTGACCTCCCTATGGACCTTCTCCAACAAAGTGCTTGTTGTTTCACCATCCTCTTAAAAATCTCTAGTGCCTTAACCATTGCCAGATTTCTGTCTACCATTAATATAACCTGGTGCCAAAGTACCCCAGATATTTTTTATTCTTTTCTTTTGCTTAGAAACTTTTCAATTGAAAAGGTGGTCTACAAATTGCCACAATGTACAGTTCATATACTTTGCCACTTCTGAACTATTGTTTTTACAATTTCTCTTTAATTTGAAATATTTTATCAACCCCTTCTAGATATTCAATTCATATTCATCCTTGAAGGTCTAGCTTCATCCCATATCTTCCCAGAAATCTTATGATTTTCTTGATTTCTAGCAATTTTTTCTTTCTTTGAATTCTGGGAATACTATTTGTACAAATGGCTGGATTTTGTTACAGCCTTGATTTTTTTTTTTTTTTTTTTTTTTTTTTTTTACAGGGACAGAGAGAGAGTCAGAGAGAGGGATAGATAGGGATAGACAGACAGAAACAGAGAGACACCTAAATTGTTCATTGATTGCTTTCTCATATGTGCCTTGACCACGGGCCTTCAGCAGATGGAGTAACCCTTTGCTTGAGCCAGCAACCTTGGGTCCAAAATGGCGAGCTTTTGCTCAAGCCAGATGGGCCCGTGCTCAAGCTGGAGACCTTGGGGTCTCAAACCTGGGTCCTCCGCATCCCAGTCCGATGCTTTATCTACTCCACCACCGCCTGGTCAGGCACAGCCTTGGTCTTACTAAAAGTTTCTCTTGGGTTGCACCTTGCCCAACAAATTCTCACAGCCCATAAGGCATCTCTGTTTGAATAGCTTGATGTTACTTAACATGAAGCAGACTAATTATTTCCTAAACCCTACTTTCTGCATGTCTACAATATGCTCCTTTTTTATGGTATGTCTTTCACTGATTTCCATGAGACTCACTCACATGAAATCTCTTCGAACTCTTGGTATACTCTTTCTCCTTTGTTCCCACTTCCAATTCATCCTTAAGTCATGATTTTTTTCTTTATGTTTCAGTCTACTTGCTCTTTTTGTCTTTTTCCAAAGCCTTACATCTTAATTTAACTTCATTTTACTTCACCTAGATACAGCACCTGGCAGTTAATCTCTCCCTATTTTAATTTAATTTATTCAATATATCCCAGCCAGAGGAGTTTTCCCTTCATGATGTTGTTTTGAGGTTCTTTTTTTTATTTGATTTTCTAGAATGGAATTTATTGGCATGACATTGGTTAATAAAGTTACATAAATTTCAGGTATATTATTTCATAATACATCAACTGTACACTGCACTGCATGTTCACTACTCCAAGTCAAATCTTCTTCTATCACCATTTATATCCTTATACCCTCTTCTAGTTCCCTCCACAACTTTTTCCTCATAATTACCACACTGTTGTCTATGTCTATAAGATATTTTTATTCTTAATCCTTTCACATTTTTCACCTAGACCCCCTCAACCCCTTCCCTTCTGACATCTGTCAGTCTGTTCTTTATATCTATGAGTCTGTTTCTATCTTGTTTGTTTATTTTGTCTATTAGATTCCACATGAGTGAAATCATATGATACTTGTCTTTCTCTGATCGGCATGTTTTACTTAGCATAATAATCTGCAAGACCATTCATGCTGTTGCAAAGGGTAAGACTTCTCTCTTTTTTTATGACTGAGCAGCATTCCATTGTGTAAATATACCACAACTTTTTTCCCCACTCATCTACTGATGGGCACTTGGGTTTCAATGCTGTAATTAAAAGACATAGGGAAGCTGAATGGATGAGAAAGCAAGACCCATATAAATGCTTTCTACAAGAGACCCATCTCAGAATGAAGTAAAAAGATAGTAAAAGATAATTCATGCACATGGAAATAAAAAATAGCAACTGGGGTAGCAATTCTTATATCTGATCAAATAGACTTTAAAACAAAAGCTACATTAAGAGACAAAGGGCACTACATAAAGATAAAGGGAGCAATCCAACAAGAGGGTATGCCCTTGTAAACATTTATGCCCCCAATATAGGAGCACCTAAATATGTAAAGCAAATCTTTATGAACATAAAAGGAGACACTGACTGTAATACAGTCATAGCAGAGAATTTTAGGACCCCATTGACATCAATGAATAAATCTTCCAGGCAGAAAATTAATAGAGAAATTGAGGACTTAAATGACATATTAGATCAGCTAGATTTAATTGATATCTTCAGAGTATTTTACCTCAAGGCAACAGAATATTTTCAAGTGCACATGGAACATTTTCTAGGATAGACAACATGTTAGGACATAAAACAAGTCAATAAATTTAAGAAGATTGAAATCATATCAAGCATCTTCTTTGCCTATAATGGTATAAAACTAGAAATCAAACACAAGAAAAAACTAGAAAACACACAAAGACATGGAGGCTAAATAACGTGTTATTTAACAGTGAGCAGGTCAAAAATGAGATCAAGGAACACATCAAAAAATACCCTGAAACAAATGGAAATGAGACCACACAACCCGAAATTTATAAGACACAGTGAAAGCAGCCCTAAGGTGAAAATTTTTAGCATTATAAGCATACCCCAAGAAGCATGAAAAATCTCCAATAAACTACCTAATTTTATTTAGAGGAACTTGAAAATGAACAACAAAGCAAGCCCAAAGTGAGAAGGAAAAAAATAATAAAGATCAGAGCAGAAATAAATGAAATGGAGTAAAAAAAATACAAAAGATTAAGAAAATTAAGAATTTGTTCTTTGAAAAGATAAAACAAGATTGACAAACCTTTAACCAGACTCATCAGAAAAATAAATAAAGAGGACCCAAAAAAATAAAATCAGAGATGAAAAAGCAGAATTGACACCAAATAAATACAAAAGAAAAATATTACAAATAACTATATGCCCCCAAATTGGACAATTTGGACAAAACAGATAAATTTTTAGAAATATACAATCTTCCAAAAGTGAACCAGAAAGAACCAAAATATTTGAATAGACAGATTATAGGCAGTGAGATTAAAGCAGTATTAAAAACTTCCAACAAACTAAAGTCCCAAGCCAAATGGCTTTATAGGTGAATTTTACCTTGCATTCAAACAACTAAAAACTATTCTTCTCAAATTAGTCCAAAAAATTCAAGAGGAGAGAAGACTTCCAAGCTCATTTTATGAGGCTAGCATTATCCTAATTCCAAAACCAGATAAAAACACAACAAAGAAAAAAAAATTATAGGCCAATATCATTGATAATAATAGATGTTATAATCCTCAACAAAATATTAGCAAACCAGATCCAGCAGTACATTAAAAAGATCATACAACAGGATCAAGTGGGATTTATTCTGGGGATGCAAGGTAGGTACAACATTCACAAATCAATAAACATGATACATTACATAAACAAATGAATGATATACATCACATGATCCTATCAATAAATGCAGAAAAGCATTTGATAAAATTTAGCACACATTTCTGTTAAAAACTCTTAGCAAAGTGTGAATAGAGGGAACATACCTCAGTGTTATAAAGGTCACATATGACAAACCCACAGCCAACACCATATATCAGTCTTTAATGCGATGTTCAGCTCTTGCTTTCAAATCATCTGGTTCATCAGTTTGAACACATGTGCAACTCTTATCTGGTAAGAATGGATTCTATATTACATATGACATTTTGCTACTTTTGCATCAAATGGTTCATACTTCATTGAAACTTATTGCTTGGGTGGACAACATTGTCATCATTTCACTCCTCTTGGTAAAGTCTTATAGTATACCCATTGCCCATTTTAGCATCATTCTACTTGCTCAGGCTCACTGTTAAAATCTAAAATCAATTTTGTCTTGATGTTTCTCACTCATGTTTTGGCAGACTCCTTCCACATTAGGTCCTACCATAACCTCACTGCTCCAATTAAGTGCATCTGTATACTCTAACTTACCCTAGCCCTATATCTTACCTAAGAGATCCTGCATTTTCCTCTCACTTGTATAATTGATTGTAATGGATTGCGGATGAAGTCCCAAAATTCTTATCTTGACACCTAATTCCCAATGTGATGGTATTAGGAGTTGGGGCTTTCGGTAGGTCATTTGGTCATGAGCTTCATGAATGGGATTAGTGCCCTTATATAAAAGACCCTAGTGAGATCCCTTGCCCTTTTTTTACCATGCAAAGATACATCAAGAAAATGACCATATGAAAAAATGCTCAACACCACTAATCATTAGAGAAATGCAAATTAAAACCACAATGAGATATCACCTCACACCAGTCAGAATGGCACTCATCAACAAAACAACACAGAATAAGTGCAGGCAAGGATGTGGAGAAAAGGGAACCCTCCTGCATTGCTGGTGGGAATGCAGACTGGTGCAACCACTGTGGAAAACAGTATGGAGATTCCTCAAAAAATTAAAAATCGAACTGCCTTTTGACCTAGCTATCCCACTTTTAGGAATATACTCTAAGAACACTATAGCACTGTTCAAAAAGGAGAAATGCGCCCCCATGTTCGTGGCAGCATTGTTCACAATAGTGAAGACCTGGAAACAGCCCAAGTGTCTGTCAGAGGATGAGGGGATTAAAAAGCTATGGTACATATATACTATGGAATACTACTCAGCCATAAAAAAATGATGACATTGGATCATTTACAACAACATGGATGGACCTTGATAACTTTATACTGAGTGAAATAAGTAAATCTTAGAAAAAACTAAGAACTATATGATTCCATACATAGATGGGACATAAAAATGAGACTCAAAGACATGGACAAGAGTGTGCTGGTTACCGGGTGGGGGGACTTAAGGGGGAGGAGATAGAGAGGGTAAGGGGAGGGGAGGGGCACAAAGAAAACCAGATAGGAGGTGACAGAAGACAATTTGACTTTGGGTGATGGGTATGCAACATAATCAAATGTTAAAATAATCTGGAGGTGTTTTCTCTGAACATATATATCCTGATTTATCAATGTCACCCCATTAAAATTAATAAAAACAATTAAAAAAATAAAATAAATGTGCTGGTACCTTGAAAAAAGAAAATGACCATTTACAAAGAAGTGGTCCTCACTGGACACCAAAAGCTGCTACTACATGACCTAGGATTTCCCAGCATCCAGAAATGAGAGAAATGAATTTTTGTTGTTTGTAAATCCCTCAGTTTATGGTAATCTTTTGACAGCAGTCCAAGTGGATTAAGACACTGATGTTCTATAGCAGTTGTGTGCTTGTTGTATGCAATGCAAAGACAAAAATGACGACAAGGCATAGTGAAACAGACCGTGCAACATGAGCACAAAAAAACAAGAAGTGACAGACTATTTTTATTTTATGAATGTTTCCTGATGACTCTATTAAGAAAAGTTTGAATTGATACTTGGCTGATGAATGCAATCCTTGAACCAAGCAGAATAGAGTTACATTTTGCACAGGGGTTAAGTTTTATAGACAGCACATAAAGTGGAAACTATGCAGAGCATTCCTTTGAAATGACACACAATCCCTCAATAAGTTGGACATGGACATTTCTTCTGTTGTTCCTTTTATTTTTTTTTAATGTGAGACTGGATGAAGTGTTTGGCTTGAGTTTAGGGAACAGAGTGTAGGAAAACAATTGTAACTTTAAATAAATCATATCATTCAGCTCAGCAAAATGCACATTATGAAAGGCACAGGAGAAATGAGACCAGCCTTAGGAAAAGCAAATTTACATTTCTTCTAGAATATAAATTCATTGTCAGAAATGGAAAGCTCTGCCCACTTGCCACACTGCACAGAAACTTGGCTACTCCTTTTCCCAAAGCATCATGTAGATGACATAGCAGGTACTCAGTAAGTGTTTATGATTAAATTCATTAGCACAATTGAGAAATCAGATCGGTCCCTGATCTCTCCTTCCCTCTTCCATTTCCCCACCTTTGTTGCAATGACACCTGATTGCAGCAGACCCAATGTAGCAGTGGCCTGCACAGGACTGCAGAACACTCAAGACCAGGCCAGGAGGAGTATTTTCAGTGTGGCCTGAGGTGATGAAGGACATTTCATTCATTTTCTTTCTTTAAAGCCAGAAACAAAAACTAAAGGCTTACCCAATTAGACTCTAGGAAAGTGCTTGCTGAGGAGAGAGTAGTTTATGGAAGGGTTGCCTGCATTAAAGCACTTTAATAATATCAGAATTTTATAGGTCTTAGGAACAGCACATTACCCTCATGTGAGTGATAAAAGCCCATGGAATCTTTAAATTTCCTAACTATGAGCAGTATTCAGGTAGTGATCAGACCCTTAAATTTTCATTAAGCTAGAAAGAAATGTATACTCTTGTCATGTTATAGTGTGTGTCCTAAATTTATGAACGGAAGAGTCCCAAAATTTTACTTGTAATTCATTTCTTTGGAATTTGGAACTACTTCTCTATAAGAACAATGCAACCCATGATAGTTCAGGTGCCAGGCCAGCCCCCAATGGCCTTTTAAACACATGATGTAGGTAAACAAGGTTGTAATAAATAAAATTTAGTGGGCACATAGTAGTCTTTTAATACATAACAATGTTATTACTACAATGATGCTTTACCTACTAAATTGTATAAGAATTTAAAAACTCAGGCAATTTCACAGTCAGGCAGTGTCACTGTTGTAGTATTTCTTTAAGTTTAACATTATTAAGTGTAAACCAAAGTACAGTCAGTTCTGTAGAGAAAAACACAAAAAGAACCACTTGGAATGCCAAGTATGGATAATGCATCACCTTCCTTGAGAACAACTGCTGATCTTGCTAGTGATGAGCAGCCTCTTTAAATGATAGGGCTTCTGGTCAGAAAACAGGCTCTGACTTGTACCTCCATTAGGGGCCTCAGTTGACCAGAACCCAGTGTCTTCATGAAGTGGCTTACCATTGAAGTCATTTATGAGATGAAGGTACTAAACACTATAACTTTGTCTCATTCTTTCTCAAAATGACCTTACCTCCTCCAGTGACCTGATAAAGAAGTGGCCCAGTCCCACCTTTATGATAAATCTTGCCTCATGGAATTTCCAGTTCAGCCTCTTTGACTTATAGGTTTACCTAAACTCTCACATAAATAAACCCCTTGGTGTCTGATTGTCCTATGTCAGGGAGTCCTAGAAGATACAACTGTTGCCTGTCCTGCACTGTCTCCTGCTCAGAATTCTAAGCCCAGCTTTCTTAATTCTCCATCAATCTGGCCATTTTTCCAAACCTTGGAGACCAAGCCATTGCTTACAATGGTAAGGGACTCGAGAATTGACAAATTGGCATAGTTGAAGTACACACAGGTGAACCTGCCTCTTTTACTGTTTTAAACTTTTACAGTTGATAACCGAGAACCTCATGTGGCACATAGATGACAGATCTAAGTCACAATGTGGCAGAGTCATGGGAAAAGTGGGCTCTAACTACCACTACTTAAGGTGTGACATTGAGCAAGTACTTAACCTCACTGGACTTCAAGTTCATTATCTCAAATAGAAATAATAATAATTATTTTTGATATTTAATAGTTGGCCTGATCCAACTATCCCTGTATTGTTTTCTGGATCAGATTCAATCATAGAAAATAACGTATTTTAGAAAACATATGGCATATTAAGCAAACACAATACATTATAATGTTGATCATCACCATCATTATAAGTGCACTCCACAGCCTTTTAGCTGCTCTGAAGATAAATGCCATGCTGACCTCCACATGTGCCAGTTCCTTTCCCCAAATGACACACTGACCTTTCTGAAACAGTTCTCTATTTCTCAGTTGACTGCATTCTTTGTTTACTGGCCTGTGTCAGCAGCAACCAGCTTTCAGTTTGGTTTCTAAACGTCTAACTCCACTTATTTTTTCTTTTACTATATATTGGCATCAATTTGTAAATGTTTATTGAGCACCTACTATATGTGTTAGCCACTTGACTAGTTCTTGGGAATGCAAAAATGACTAAGGCACTGTACTTGAACTTAAGAAATTTCTAGTTGCTTTCAGGTTGCTACAGTGAGAGAGAAAAATAGAAGATTCATGGGGATAATCTCAAGGGCCATGTCTGGGAATAGCTTTCATTGTTTCCCATTTACACTCTGTCAGCTAGGAGCCAGTGTGTGACTCCAATACGACAATAAAGAAAGCTGGGAAATATATTCTTCCTGTCTGTCAAGGAAAAGAAAGGAAAATGAGCTAGAATGTGCTGACCATGTAACACTGTCTCTGTCATATGATCCTCTAATAAATATGGCATTGGTTGTAGTATATACATACATACAGCTATGGGAACAGAGAGGATGCAGTCATTCAAATCTGCTGAGAGCTTGGGGAAATTGACATTAAAGTAGAGCCTCGAGAGATGAGTATCTTTTGCTAGATGAGCAAAGTAGAGGAAAGGAACTTTCCATGGGGTAGTAGCGTGTGGCCATTGTTGAGGTCATGCACATGCATATGTTTTTTGGGAAAATAGAAGATTTATTAACTAGAGTTGTGTAGCTTCATACAATATGACAAATTATCGAACTGGAAAGATAGGTTGAAAGTAGATGTCTAAGGCCCTTGAATGCCAGGTTAGAATTTAAATTTCCTTTACCATTCTATGGGACGCTATTATAGATTTTTTAATTAGAAACTTTGACATAGAAAGAAAAAGTCCTCTCATGGCTGAGTACAGAGGAAAATTGTAGCTTGGGAGACTAATTAAGAGATGAACAATACTGATGATTTTCAATCCCAGCTGTACACTAATTCCTGAGGAACTTTAAAAATATAGACATATATACCCTTCAGTGGACCATTCAATTAAAATTTCTTAAGCAAGTACTATATTTTTCAAAGCAGTTTAGGTAATACTCATGTAGAACCAATCACTGATTTATACTAAGTGTTTTGAGAGCAGTTTTGTTTATTGGATGTTTTAAAATTGGCAAATAGTAAGTGATCACAATACTTGACCTGGTTGACTGATGCATATACTCTGGTCATAAGTAGAATTTTCCTAGTGCACGCTGGTGTAAAATCTTAGTTTGGGCTTTATTCCCTGGACTGACTGACTCTGGAGAGTAGTTTATACTGGGTGCTGAAGCACTTATTATGTCCAGACATTGTGTTAGATGTTTTGACATATTATTGATGTCATTCTCAGCATGCTTTTTGTATGTGCAATGTTGGATGTTATTAAGTATAGGCCTCAGTAATGATATCCAGATACCTAATCTTGTCTGTTCTGAAATAACACCTTTAATAACATAAAAAAAAAACTTCATCAGCTTACTTCCAAATCATTCTGACACTTAAAACTTAATCACACCTTCTCCTCCAAGAATTCATGGGGGCTATTCAGTTCTCATGCTTCACAACTCTCCAGGTTCTTGGATCCCCCACCCGCCTGGTTGCCCCCTTCCTTTTCATGATAGCACAGCTGCTCCCTCAGAGGGATCACATTCAAGAAGACCTAAAATTCATATTCCCCTTAAGACTGGTGTCCTCCAAGTCTGGGGTCCTCCCTGAAGACTCCTTACGCAGATGAGGTCTAGGTGTTCCTGAATTGTGCCTTTTCTCCTTGCATATACCTTAATGTCTTCCATTTGTCTCTTTAGATGCAGCTTGCTATCCTGCCCTATTGGCTTTTCCATCACAAGCTCTTACCTCACTTATAGTTCTATGTAGTTCCCCACAACCACATTTACCATCTGGTCCTAGAAAGGATACTCTCAGCAGTGGTGGAATTCAAATAATTTAACAACCAGTTCTCTGCCCAAATGACCGTTTTAAGTATAAAAAAACAATATACCGTAAAGTAGTTTGTTATTTCATGCATTTAATACTTAAGTAAGAACAAAAGAAGGACACAAAACTAGATTATGTTATGAGAAAGAGTTTTAAAATATTAGTGAAAAAAAAATTAAATCATATCGGACAAAAAGAACAATAAAATTGTTATTGAAGATATTTCCATACTGATTTTTGATTAGCATCCTCACTTGCAATTTTTTTTTTTACCTGTGGATGGAATGAACATTACTACGGGCACTTAGAATATGCTGTTGTGCAGATGAACGTTAAAAAAGAGTAAGGAATGTAAATTTGTGATTTCCACATTGGGTAGCTTCCCAGGCACCTGTACCTTAGAGAGAACCCTGATTACAAGAGCTATTTTAACAACCGGTTCACTGAACTCAACAAAAAGGTTAGGTATCGGTTCTGCTGAACCAGTGTGAACTAGCTGAATCCCACCACTGGTCCTCAGCAATAATGCTGGACCCATTTGCAATAATAAAATTCTCCCAAGCCTCTGTAATGTCACTAAGTGATCCAGCCTGTTGTGCCACATGGTCTCACTCTCTGGGCTGTCTCATCATGTCTAGGAGGTGCACCTCTGTGTGGCAGCAGAAAGCCCTTCAGCTGTTTAGTACCTGCCATCTAATACAGTATGTCACATTTCTCTTCACAAAAATGTGACAGGTCAGAAGAAACATGCATATATTGGCTGTCTGGAACACCAATAGGCATCTCAAAGTTCCCCAAGGAACAGGCCAATTAACTTTCAACAACACCCCTGGTAACAGCTGTATTTCTTTATTAACATGCCAACCTTTTTCGTGGGGTTGTTGTGTATTTTAAACTTCATACTCCAGTGACAAAGTGTGGGGACTTAAGAAACATGCTTTAAATAAAACACAGTCACAAAATTTCTTACCTAGATTTCTGTCCATGATCCCTGGGGGGAACTGTGTTTGCTTTATAAAAACAACCACCTCCTTATGAAGATGGTGCCAGATGCTACTTAGGCTGCAGAATTTGCAGCTGTATGTTAGTGTTCAATAGCTTATGACTAGTTTGTTGCTTCTCTTTGGCTTTTCCTCCTCCTGGGGGTGTGAGATGTGGGAAAGAACTGCAGCTGTCATATCTCCAGAGCTCTGCAGAGGTAACTCAATGACTGCTGCTTATTCAGAGGTGGCTTGTAGGCTGCTGTGCTGAGCAGCTGGAGAGGAAGCTGCTGACAATTTTAACTATGGTTATTCAACATGTTATGGGTCTTCAAGTCCCCCAGTCTTTTGAGAAAACATGAGTGGAATACAAACTGTTGACATCACACTTATATCTCTTACAATCTTTCAACACTGCTTTCAAAGCAAAAATTTTCACTTCACAGGAATCTGAAGCTGCCAAGTGTAAAGCCTGGTGTTCTTATTTGCATATCAGTCCCAGAATGCTTTTCCAGCCTCAGCTCTTTCGAGTTTGCTGTCTTCAACAGAATAAGGAATAGGCTAAAGTGCCCGTGTGCTTTCTCAGTTTTGTGTAAATTGCACCTCTGATCTGCAAGCAAGAGAAGTAGGACACTTTTCCTCTGGCTTACATTTAGTGTGACTTCCAAAGAAAAAGTGAGAGTTTTGAGAAAAAGTAGAAATGGTATTATGTTCTTCCATTACTGTTTTGAAACAAACTTGGAGTGCTTAGATTTCAACTTCTAAATAGCTTTTTATTTTGCTCTTCTTTCAGCTGCATATACCATAATTTCAGAGAGATTGAGAATCTCACAGATCTTCTGATCTAGGGCATCCCCAGTTAAATGGACCATCATCATCTGTGAGGTCACTCAGCTGGTGGCTGCCAACTCTGTTCTCCACTAAGTACCCTTGTTGACATTTGCCTCCAATGACCACTGGCGAAAGAATGTGGTCATCCGGGGCCATGTCTCATTGACAGTGACTGGCGCAGTGACCAGTAAGTACTTCGACCAATCTACCACCAACTTCTCTGTGAATATACAGCTTCAGAGACATGAAATCTCATATCTATCCACCCACAGAAGTAAAACACATCCTTTTCTTGATCTTGATTGTTATGATAAGAGAACAAAAACTGAGGCCAGAATGAGTAAGGTTTCCACAAGGTTCTATGGAAAATTGACAGCAGAGTTAATATATAAAACCACGTTTCTGATTCTGGAAAGTGACCAGGAGCACCTCCTTCATGCCAGCCACCTTCCAGGCCTGGGATCCAGCAGGAACTGAGGAGAGGAACAGAAAGCTCTGACTCCAGAGGGTTTTCCCCTCAGCAGCGAATACAGACACATGAGATAAATAATTATAATCAATGAGAAGAGTGTCATCAGAGCTGAAATAAATCATTTTTTTTAATCCTCTAACTTTCGAGTCAGGAAGAAAAGAATTCCTCTGTATGTATTTATTTATTTATTTTTGGACATCTAGATAAAGTGTCTAGTTAGTGGAATATAACCCCACTGTCTCAAGTGCCAAGAAAGGCAATGCTTTTCAGGACATTTAATTGATTATTTATTAATTCAGTTTATTGGGCATTTTTTATTTGTCACCAACTGTGTTAGGCACTAGGAATTCAGAAACAATGTAATAAGCCCTCTGGAGGTGGCAGAGCACATGGAGAGTTGCACGAGGGAACGGATGCCAAGGATGAAATGTCATCAATGCTGTAGGAAGTAAAGTCTGTAGAGAATACTGGAAAAGCACAAGAGAAGAAGCAAGGGGCACAAAGAAGACATTGTGACACTATAACGCAGTGCATTCAGGTGGACACTGAAAGGTGTGAAATGGCTCACCAAACAGAGCAGGGTAATGTGCAACAGGAAGAAACAGTGTGAGAAAACTGCTGATGCATGGGATTTGTTTATGGTCTTCATTGTTGGTCTGCAGTATCTTGCTCTAAATCTAGCTGCAATATTTCCTGCTGAGGGGTGAGAGCCCTGGGGAAACTGTCTCCCCTCAAAGGCCTGTAAGGTAGCACGGTGGGAAAGAGCACAGACCCCTGAAACTAGATCTCCTGGATTTAGTTTGGCTTTGAATTTTTTTAGCTTTGTGACCTACAATTATCTCTCTTAGTTTTCTTGTCTTTAAAATGTGCATAGTAAAAGAATAAGGTATTTGTTAGAGTTGAGTAAATGAGTTATGATGAGTACTTAGAATAGCTCCTGGGCAGGCTCTTTCAGGTGCACGCCTATGTCTGTTTTTACTTTCTTTCTTCCAAACTCTGGGTCTCCACAAAGCTTGTAATCAGGGGAGCAGCGGGCCGCGTCAGCTCATCCTGGGTTTATCCCGACCCTGTCTCCAATGCCCTCTTTTCCTCTGACTTTCCAATGAGCTAAAATCAGCCCTGCCGTGGCTCTCTTTTTTCTATAATGTTTCTATGGAACTAAAGGAGAGTCCCACTCAGGTTCTCTCCTGTTGCTCCTTCTACCCTAAGACCTTTCTTGTTTCGCTGACCTCAACTTTAATAAGTGTACTCTCAAAATTACCTGGACTCATGCTGTGAAATCTTTCCTGCCCAAAGTCAAAGGAAAAAGAAAAAGGAAAAGAAAGAGAGCTGTTCCTGGCATATACTCAGTGCATTTAGTGATTATTGTTTGAACCATGATAAGAATTACTAGTATTAAATGCTTCTGGCTCTTGCTCACTGAGGGTATATACATAGTCTCTTCTCCCAGGGACTTGGGGACAAAGGCACTGTTGTAAAGATCGTGGGTCAGTCAATAGACACATGGGGGAAATGCGAAAAATGTTCCTTATTGCTGAAACTGTGTCCTGCCACCATCAGGAGCTGGAGCTGGGGCTGGGGCTGGGGCTGGGGCTGGAGGAGGATGGAATGTGCTGTTCCCTTCCCAATTTCTATTTTAGCTCCCTGTTTTCACCAACAGCTATTTACATTGAGAAAATACCTGACTAAGATTTGTGGGCAGCTCAGACGAGCCACCAGATAGGAATGTGGTAAATGACAGGTCTCCTGCGGTCACCGCCAGTTCTGCTCAGCTCACGGTGGTGCCAAGGCTCTCATCCTCCTCAACATCTCAAAAATAAGTTTTTGTTTGGTTTGAGCTGTGGTATTCTTATCCCCACCTCTTACTGTCTTTGTCCATAACAAGTAAGATGCTTTCTGTCAGTCTGTCAGAGTGCCAGAGTGCCAAATGCCTCTGTGACTGCAGAACAAAGCCGGCAGGGTAGTGGGCCTCAAAGCCGAACTCTGGTCAGTCTTCCTGGACCGAGGGCTCTCCTTGGGGCTCCTTCCCTCCTCCCTGCCACACTCTCCTCACCACCACCATCCAGTGTGCCCACCCAATCTTTTACCTGAACAGAAAACACGTTCTACAAAAATTCTATTGACAATGATTTTCTTCTGTCTCAAAACTTACATTAGGTCAGGGGTAGTCAACCTTTTTATACCTACCGCCCACTTTTGTATCTCTGTTAGTAGTAAAATATTCTAACCGTCCACCAGTTCCACAGTAATGGTGATTTATAAAGTAGGGAAGTAACTTTAGTTTATAAAATTTATAAAGCAGAGTTACAGCAAGTTAAAGCATGTAATAATAATAACTTACCAGGTACTTTATGTCAGATTTTCGCTAAGTTCGGCAGAATAAATCTTTATAAAACAACTTAGTATAGTGAAATCTATCTATTTATTTATACCTTGGTTGCTCTGCTACTTCCCACCATGAAAGCTGAAATGCCCACTAGTGGGCAGTAGAGACCAGGTTCACTACCACTGTATTAGGTGAGGCTACTTTTCCTTAATGTTAAAGTTATTTTGTAAACCTATCCACAGCAAAAGGAGTGCAAATATATATTTTTAAAAATTCACTTTTCAGCAATAATCATTTTCTTCTCTAAACAAGACATTTAAAAACTGATAATTTAACTTCCTTAAAAACTTGCCAACTCCCCACACATTTGATTCCTAGCCACAGGCTCTTCTCAGATAAATTTTTAACACAACCATTAGCCCCTGTACAGATTAAATTCTTGGTCTTGGCCATTTTAGGGATGATTCTAAATTAATATATATTTTTGTGAAGATTGAATAATTATCTTTGCAGAGGATTTTAAGTCATGCTTATATAAGGAAGATTGGTTGACTGTAAAAGACTGACAGCTTAACACAACTGCATTTATCAGCAATACAGAAACACAACATAACCCTACAAATAGAGCCTATCCGGGGAGATACCTTTCCTTTATGCTTTAAAGAAAGATTGCCAATTTATTTTCCATAAAATGGCAAATACTATCTCATAGGAAAAATATACAACTCTTTATACAAGTTTTGAAGAAGTAGCATCTTTGAAACCATGATGGGTCACAGAACTGGTAAGAAAAATGATTAAACGACTCAAAAGTAATTTGCAAAACTCCTTAAGCCTTATTGTTCTCAAGAGAGGTTTTAAACAAGATGGCAGCAGAGTAGGCAGATGCACAAACTCCCAGCTTATACCGTCAAACTGGATTACAAATTAATTTAGGAACAACCAGCGTGAAAAACCAACTCTGGACTACAAGAACTGTTCTCAAAATCTAAGGAGCAAAAAGGGAACCCTCCTGCACTGCTGGTGGGAATGCAGACTGGTGCAGCCACTGTGGAAAACAGTATGGAGATTCCTCAAAAAATTAAAAATTGAACTGCCTTTTGACCCAGCTATCCCACTTTTAGGAATATATCTCAGGAACACCATAGTACTGTTTGAAAAGAAGAAATGCGCCCCCGTGTTCATGGCAGCATTGTTCACAATAGCGAAGATCTGGAAACAGCCCAAGTGTCCATCAGAGGATGAGTGGATTAAAAAGCTTTGGTACATATATACTATGGAATACTACTCAGCCATAAGAAATGATGACATCGGATCATTTGTAACAACATGGATGGACCTTGATAACATTATACTGAGTAAAGTAAGTAAATCAGAAAAAACTAAGAACTAAGGACTATATGAGTGTAGGGTGGTTAGCAATGAGGTGGTCAAGTGGGAAATCAGAGCCCCAGTCTTTGTCTGGGATCGCCCACATGGCCAGGCACGCGGAAACTACACTTCCCAGAAACCTTTGGGAAAAAAGCGACTGTCCATCAGCCAGTGAGATTTCACTATGTCATATTAGCTAGACAACCCCAGAAGGGCCCCTTTTAAAATCTGGCGCCATGCGGTCCCCAGCGCGAGAGAGAATCCTGGCGTCCACCACCTGTGTCAGTGAGTCCCGACCGAGTAATGCTCTGTACCAAATAAAACCTCAATAATTAAGACTTAATAACTACGCTGATTTTATTCTTTCTCGGCGGGGAAAATACCTTACAATGAGTTCATACATAGATGGGACATAACAATGAGACTCAGAGACATGAACAAGGGTGTACTGGCTACCTGAGGGGAGGAGGAGGTGAGGGAAAGGGTATGGAGAGGGGTGGGGCACAAATAAAACCAGATAGAAGGTGACAGAGGACAATTTGACTTTGGGTATGCAATATAATCAAATGTCAAAATAACCTGGAAATATTTTCTCTGAACATATGTGCACTGATTTATCAATGTCACCCCATTAAAATTAATAAAAAAAAATCCAAGGAGTAAAGAAGAAGCCACACTGAGCCTGGTGGGGAGAGCCGAGGAGCGGTGAGCCTCCCCTGCTTACAGGAACAAAGAACAGGAGTGAGGCTGAGAGCCCAGAAAGGTTCTCAATACAAGGAAAACAGTAGAAAATATCACTCACAGCCACTTGCCTGGAGACCTGGGAATGAGGTGTGTTGAAAGCTGGATTGTTTTCCAAAAGAAAGGGGGAGAGAGAGAGAGCTGGTAACAAACAGAGGAATGCATGGGAGGACCTGAGCAGCAGACTAATTCAGTGCCACACCTGGGAGAGGTGCTGGAGGCAGCCATAGATGGGTGAGGGATTGATCCTTCCACATAACACAAGACTAAAGTGGTCCCAGGTTAACCATCTCAAGATATCTCTCCAGCTCCAATCAGCACAAAAACACACAGCTGAAAACAAGAAGTGGGGATGAGGGGCAGTAACTCAGGTTTCCATGGAGATCTGAGATACACCTACCCCTACTGAAGCAGAGAAGGCACCCTGTCCCCAGAGAGAGTAACTGGCAGATCAGGTCTTCAGAATCTCAGGTTACACCCAATGCATTCCTGGATACAGTTTTAAATAAGCCCCCTGCTGAGATCAGTAACAAGACTACTGCTGAGTTAAGAAAACTGAGAAAAAAACAAACAAATCAAGACTTCAAAGGGGCTTTATTAGAAAAGCCAAATTCCACAGTGGATTACAAAAAAATAGCGGAAGCCAACCCTAGAAGACCAGGAAATAACACAACTGAAAATTGGAGGCAGACAACACCAAGCGTACACTCAACCAGCTCTACAAACAACACACCCAAACACACAGACATAATAAGGAGACAGAAAAGTGCAATCCAAATGAAACCACAAGAGAACCCTCTAGGAAATGAACTGAGCAATATGGAAATTACCAAACTTCCAGATGCAGAGTGTAGAATAATGATTGTTAGGATGCTAGGGATCTTAGAACAACCATGAATGGTCATTATGAACACCTAAATAAAGAAATAGCAAGTATAAAAAAGGACATTGAAATATTAAAAAAGAATCAGTCAGAGATGACAAATACAATATCAGAAATAAAGACCACAATGGAAGGAATTAAAAGCAGGATGGATGAAGCCGAGGATTGAATCAGCGTGTTGGAAGACAAGATGAACAAAGGCATAAATTCAGAGCAGGAAAAAGAAAAAAGACTCAAAAAGTCTGAGAAAACTCTAAGAGAGCTCTGGGACAACATGAAGAGAAATAAAATCCGCTTAATAGGGGTTCGTGAAGAAGAAGAGAAAGAACAAGAAATAGAAACTTTATTCAATCAAATCATAGCTGAAAACTTGCCTAAATTGATGCAAGGAAGGGTCTCACAAGTTCAAGAAGCACAGAGATCTCCATTAAAGAGAAACTCAAAGAAACCTACACCAAAGCACATCATAATTAAAATACCAAAACTAAGTGATAAAGATAAAATATTAAAAGCTGATAGAGAAAAAAAGGTTATCACCTACAAAGGAACCTCCATAAGGAAGACATCCAACTTCTAAACTAAAACACTTGAGTCCAGAAGGGAATGGCAAGAAATATTCAAAGTAATGCAGAACAAGAGCCAACAACCAAGACTACTTTATCCAGCAAGGCTATAATTTAAAATAGAAGGAGAAATAAAAAGCTTCCCCGGCAAAAGAAAACTCAAGGAATTCATTGCAACAAAACCAATGCTGCAGGAAATATTAAGGGGTCTCTTGTAAACAGATCAAAGTGGGAAATGAATATAGCAAAAGAGAAATACACCTTTAAGATATAAAATGGCAATAAACAACTACATATCAATAATAACCTTAAATGTAAATGAATTAAATGATCCAATCAAAAGCCATAGGGTAGCTGCGTGGATAAAGAAACAGGACCCATACATATGCTGTCTACAAGAGACACACCTTAAAACAAAAGATGCACATAGACTGAAGGTAAAAGGATGAAAAAAAATATTTCATGCAAATTGAAATTAAAAAAAAGCTGGGGTAGCAATACTTATATCTGATAAAATGGACTTTAAATCCAAGGTTATAGTAAGAGATAAAGAAGGTCACTACATAATGATAAAGGAAACAATTCAACAGAAAGATATAACTATTATAAATATCTACTCACCAAAAATAGGAGCCCCGAAATACATAAAGAAGACTTTGATGGATATAAAGGGCGAGATTAACAGCAATACTATCATAGTAGGGGATTTCAATACCCCACTAACATCACTGGATAGATCCTCAGGAAAGAAAATTAACAAAGAAACAGCAGACTTAAAGGATACACTTGATCAACTCGATTTAATAGATATCTTCAGAACTTTTCACCCTAAAGCAGCAGAATATACATTCTTTTCAAGCACTCATGGTACATTCTCTAAGATAGAACACATGTAAGGACACAAAAGCAGTCTCAAAAAATTTAAGAAGACTGAAATCATATCACGCATTTTCTCTGATCACAATGGCACGAAACTAGAAATTAACCACAAAAGAAACCTAAAAAATAAACAAACAATTGGCAAATAAATAGCATGCTATTAAATAACAAATGGATTAACAATGAGATCAAAGAAGAAACGAAAATTTTCTAGAAACGAATGATAATGAGCATACATCAACTCAAAATTTATGGGACACAGCAAAAGCAGTACTGAGAGGGAAATTCATAGCACTACAGGTATACCATAAGATGCTAGAAAAAACTCAAATAAAAAACTTGACCCAGCATCTAAAAGAACTAGAAAAACAACAGCAAATAAAGCCCACGACTAGTAGAAGAAAGGGATTAATAAAATCAGAGTAGAAATAAATGACATAGAGGCTAAAGAAACAATACAGAGGATCAATGAAACCAGGAGCTGGTTCTTTGAAAAGGTAAACAAGATCAAAGAACCATTAACTAGACTCACCAAGGAAAAAAGAGAGAGGACTCAAACAAACAAAATTAGAAATGAGAGTGGAGAAATAACAACTGACACAACAGAAATACAAAGTATTGTAAGAAAATACTATGAAGAACTCTATGCCAAAAAATTAGACAACCTGGGTAAAATGGACAAATTTCTTGAATCATATAATCTTCCAAAAATCAATCTGGAAGAATCAGAAAACCTAGACAAACCAATTACAATAAATGAGATGAAAACAGTTATCATAAATCTCCCAAGAAAGAAAAGTCCTGGGCCTGATGGCTTCACAAGTGAATTCTACCAAAAATTCAAAGAAAACTAACTCCTAACCTTCTCAGGCTATTTCAAAAAATTCCAGAGGAAGGAAGACTTCCAAACTCCTTTTATGAAGTGAACATAATTCTGATCCCGAAACCTGGCAAAGACAACACAAAGAAAAAAGTTTAGGCCAATATCCCTGATGAATTTAGATGCTAAAACCCTCAACAAAATATTAGCCAACTGGATCCAGCAATATATGAAAATTCGTACACCATGATGAAGTGGGATTTATTCTGGAGAGTCAAGGCTGGTTCAATATTCGCAAATCAATCAATGTGCTTCATCACATAAACAAAAGGAAGGACAAAAATTACATGAAAATTTCAATAGATGCAGAAAAAGCATTTGATAAAATCCAGCACCCATTCAGGATCAAAACTCTCAGCAAAGTGGGAATTCAGAAAACATACCTTAACATGACAAAGGCCATCTATGACAAACCCACAGCAAACATCATACTAAATTGGCAAAAATTAAAAGCAATCCCATTAAGATCAGAAACCAGGAAGGGATGCCCCCATTTACCACTCTTATTCAATATAGTTCTGGAAGTCTTAGCCACAGCAATAAGACAACAAGAAGAAATAAGTGGCATCCAAATTGGAAAAGAAGTAAAACTATCATTATTTGCAGATGATATGATATTGTATATAGAAAACCCTAAAGTCTCAGTCAAAAAACTTCCGGACCTGATAAATAAATTCAGCAAGGTGATAGGATATAAAATTAATACTCAGAAAACAGAGGCATTTTTATATACCAACAATGAAATGTCAGAAAGAGAAATTAAGGAAACAATCCCCTTCACTATTGTAACAAAAAAAATAAAGTGCCTAGGAGTAATTACCCAAGAAGGTTAAATACTTGTACTCGAAAAATTATAAAACATTGATAAAAGAATTCAGGAAGATACAAACAAGTGGAAGCATATACTGTGCTCATGGTTAGGAAGAATAAACATCATTAAAATGTCTATATTACCCAAAGCAATGTATAAATTCAATTGAATACCAATTAAAATACCAATGACATACTTCAAAGATATAGAACACACATTCCAAAAACTTATATGGAACCAAAAAAGAACACAAATAGCCTCAGCAATCTTAAAAAAGAAAAATAAAGTGGGAGGTATCACTTTTCCGGATATCAAGGTATACTACAAGGCCATTGTGCTCAAGACAGCCTGGTACTGGCATAAGAACAGGCACATAGATCAATGAAACAGAACAGAGAACCCAGAAATAAACCCACACATTTATGGACAACTGATATTTGACAAAGGAGGTAAGAGCATACAGTGGAGTAAAGACAGTCTCTTTAACAAATGATGCTGGGAAAACTGGACAGCTACCTGCAAGAAAATGAAACTAGACCATCAACTTACACCATGCACAAAATAAACTCAAAATGGATAAATGACTTAAATGTAAGCTCTCTGACATCTCTCACAGCAATATATTTGCCAATTTATCTCCACGGGCAAGTTAAATAAAAGGCAGGATCAACAAATGAGACTATATCAAACTAAAAAGTTTTTGCACAGCTAAAGACAATATGAACAGAATAAAAAGACAAACTACACAATGGGAGAACATATTCGACAACACGTCTGATAAGGGGTTAATAACCAAAATTTATAAAGAATTTATAAAACTCAACACCAGAAAGACAAACAATCCAATCAAAAAATGGGCAAAAGAAATGAATAGACACTTCTCCAAAGAGGATATACAGATGGCCAATAGGCATATGAAAACATGCTCAACATCACTAATCATTAGAGAAATGCAAATTAAAACCACAATGAGATATCACCTCACACCAGTCAGAATGGCGCTCATCAGCAAAACAACACAGAATAAGTGCTGGCGAGGATGTGGAGAAAAGGGAACCCTCCTGCATTGCTGGTGAGAATGCAGACTGGTGCAGCCACTGTGGAAAATAGTATGGAGATTGCTCAAAAAATTAAAAATCGAACTGCCTTTTGACCCAGCTATCCCACTTTTAGGTATATACCCTAAGAACACCATAGCAAGAAGAAATGTTTGAAAAGAAGTAATGCGCCCCCGTGTTCGTGGCAGCATTGTTCACAATAGCGAAGATCTGGAAACAGCCCAAGTGTCCATCAGAGGACGAGTGGATTAAAAAGCTTTGGTACATATATACTATGGAATACTACTCAGCCATAAGAAATAATGATATCGGATCATTTGTAACAACTAGATGGACCTTGATAACATTATACTGAATGAAGTAAGTAAATCAGAAAAAACGAAGGTCTATATGATTCTATACATATATGGGACATAAAAATGAGACTATGAGACGTGGACAAGATTGTGCTGGCTACCCAGGGTGGGGGGGGAGGGAGAGGTGAGGGAGCGGGTAGAGGGGGGGGCACAAATTAAACCAGATAGAAGGTGATGGAGGACAATTTGACTCTGGGTGATGGGTACACAATATAATCTAATGTCAAAATAACCTGGAAATATTTTCTCTGAACATATGTGCCCTGATTTATCAATGTCACCCCATTAAAATTAATAAAAATAAAAAAAGAGAGAGGTTTTAAACCACATTTTTTCAATAAACAACCTCAGTACTCAGGATTGTTCTTTCATGTCCCAAAGTTGGCTCTTAACACTTAGTTTAGTAGCTTCCTGAGATTCATGATAAATTTCACTGTGGACTGTGAGGTCAAAATACCACACACTCCCAAAAGAAAACAAGGCAAAAAACTCTAGCGTGTAAGCCACTGAAATCCCAAAACCTATTTTTTCCAACTTATGCTTTTGTTATAACTTGCAAATTCTATTGGTGATTTCCAAAGTTTGGTCCCATGACCAGCAGCATTAGCATCATCTGGGGACTAGTTAAAAATGCAAATGACCAGGTTGTATTCCACATCTTTTGAATCAGAACTCTGGGGGTAGAATTCTGGTTTAACCTCCAGATGATTCTGATGCATCCCAAGTTTGAAAACCACTGTTACTGATCAATTTACAGGGTTTGCTAAATGATTTGATGTTAGAAGTGAGAGATGTTGCATGCCTCACAGATACCTGAGCTGGTGTTTCAGTGGTTAGTAAACTGAATGACTGATGACTCAGAGGCTCCACAGTATTGCCCTCAACATTACTTAGGATCTTTATGGAACCTGGGCTAATTTTCAGATTATATACCTCCTTCCATTTTGTCTCAAATGCACCCTAATTGGCTTTTATCCCCAACATCCTATAATAATCTCAAGGTCATTTTAAAACCCTCATCCTGTTTGTTCCTTCAGCAGCATTTGACATAATTGGTCACGTGTACCTTTTAAAAATATGTATTCATTTATCTTCAAGACTCCTACATCAGTGACAGAGGCTCATTCAAATTAGGATAATTCAAGAAATGGGTATTTACAAAGAGATTAATGTCCAGGATGTGAGTAGGGAATAAAGGAAGGGTAGGTAATAGGGCAGAAATTTGGGCTTTGAGGAATGGAGCTGACACCACCTTAGAAAAGATGAGGACAGAAAGAAAGTATTGGCACTCCAGAGGAAATTGAATCATGTAGTACAGGCCAGTTCAGGATGAATGGTCACAGCCAGGCTGAAGCAAGCTCACAGGGAGGAAATCAGGGGAACACATACCCTCACCCAGTGGTTTTCAACGTGAGGTATCCAGACCAGCAGGATCAGCAACTCCTGGGAACTTAAAAAAAATGCAAATAGTTGTCTTACTCAAGAATCAGAAGCTTCAAGCTTGAGGTCCACTTCTCAGTTTAACAATCCTTGCATGTGATTCTGATACACTCTTAAAGTCAAGAACCAGTGAAGCAATCTTACTCCCTTCTTTCTAATCTCTTGTTAGGGCTCCTTCCCATGAGTCAAAACCAACACAGAAGCCAGAGGGAAGGAAGAGGAATCGGCTCCACCAACGTCAGCCTCCCAGGATGGAGATCCAGGTGTGGAATGTTGAAGAAAGCACCTAGAGGTGCAAATGCAAAACGTTCAGCACAACCCCACACTAGCCCATTTTCTGTTTTACTTCACAGTCATTCCTACTAGTTATTTGCTATCCCTTGACCTATTAACCAAAGGTGCCCCAGGGTTTACTTCTTGAATCTCTTCTCTATTTACTCTCACTCCGCTTGTGATTTCATCCAGTCTCCTGGTTTTAATACTTTTTAAAAAATTTTTTATTTTATTCATTTTAGAGAGGAGACACAGAGTGAGAGAGAGAGAGAGAGAGAGAGAGAGAGAGAAAGAGAGAGAGAGAAAGGGGGGAGGAGCTGGAAGCTCAACTCCCATATGTGCCTTGATCAGACCAGTGCAGGGTTTTGAACTGGCGACCTCAGTGTTCCCAGGTCGACGCTTTATCCACTGCACCACCACAGGTCAGGCAGTCTCCTCGTTTTAAATGTAATCTCAATCTGGATCCACAAACAGCCAAATCACATCTCTAGCCCTTAGCCTTTCCTTCCCTTGAACTCTAAATTGGCACATCCAACTACTATATTTTTTGCTCCATAAGACACACTTTTCTCCTCAAAAAAGCGGAGGGGTAAATGCCTGCATATTTTATGGAGTGAAAAGTACAGTATTTCCTTGATTTGTACATGGTCATTTAATAGGCATCTTTAACTTAACTTGTTCAAAATTAACCTCCAGATTGCCTCTCCATAGCCAAGCCTTTCCCCTCCCCCACATTCTTCATCTCAGTTAATGGTAACTCCATCTGACCTTTCCCAAGACCCAAACCTTGGTGTCACCATTGATTCTATCCTTTGCCTGAAATCCTGCATCTGATCCATAAACATATTTCTTGGCAACTTTATTTTCTAAATCTATCCAGGTTCTGAGCACATTAGATCTTTTCCACTCCTATCAAGATATTATAGGCTACCATCATCTCTTGCTTATATTTTTTTGTTGCATTAATGACATCTAAATTGCCTCATAGCCTCTGTCCCTAGCTGCTTCAGTCTCTTCTCAACATAGAAAGAGTTGTTTATGAATCAAGTCATTTCACTCCTCACCTTTAAATTCTATGGAGACTTCTCTTATCAGCCAAGCGAGGTTATGCTGGAGTATCAGTAACAGAAACAAGAACATCAGCTAATACCACAAAACGTCATTTCTTTTTCAGGCTGTACATTTAGTGTGGGTCATTAGAGGTTCTGTTCAACACAGTCATTGAGGGAAGCAGTTTGATAGCAACTCTGCTTTGACATTCACTTTCATCCTTACTGCAGCAGTAGGAAGGGACTGGGAAAATACATGGTGGCTTTAAAGGATTTTACTCCCCACTAGAAGTGACACACTTCATTTCCAATCTCATTTCATTGGCTAAAGCAAGGTTCCTTTCTGTGAAACCAACTGATAAACTGATACAAAGTCTGAGTGCAGTGGGAAATAAGCATTTATTTGCCCTACATCTGCACGCAGGCTGGGAGTCATCTGATCTAGACAAGGCTAGCTTGGGTGGTCGGCTGTAAGCTTCAAGTCATTTGGGATAGCACTATGTAACAGGTTTCTTAGCTTCCTCCAAGAGTCTGTGGACTTTCCAGGTGGCCAGGATATTTTTTTCCCCTACTGTGATAGCAGAAGCCCAAAAGCACAAACTCCACTTGGCAAGTACATCTCCATTCCTTGCTTGCATTATGTCCATTTATATCCTGTTGTCCAAAGTAAGTCAAGTGACCAACACTATAGCCAAAGGGTAGAGAAGTATACTCTGTCTATGAAGCCAGGTCATGGTATAGGTGCAAAGAAGAGACAAAAAATAAGTGAAAAAATCCAATCTATCACACATAACCATCCTTAACTTTAAGGGAACAGGAAATATAATTCTTTTGTGTTCCTGGAAGGACAACTAGAAATATATGCTGAACACCACTAATGATCTTTACTGGTATAAACCAAAGTTTTTATAGTGACCCAAATGAGTAAATAAACTCTGGCTTCTCCTAGCTTCCTAAGTTCACCTTCTGACACTCAACCTAGCTTACAATATTACAGCCCCATATTAAGCAAGCTCATACCTCAGAGCCTTTGCACATGCTATTTATTGTGCCAGGAATGTTTTTTTTATTAGCTGTTTGTATGATTCTCTTCCTTATGTTCTTTGGACCTTTACTTTAGATCAAGGGTCCTCAAACTTCAGCCCGCAGGCTGCATGCGGTCCCCTGAGGCCGTTTATCCGGCCCCCGCCGCACTTCCAGAAGGGGCACCTCTTTCATTGGTGGTCAATGAGAGGAGGAACACAGGATGCATCCACACCCATAGTTCCCATTGAAATACTGGTCAGTTTGTTGATTTAAATTTACTTGTTCTTTATTTTAAATATTGTATTTGTTCCCGTTTTGTTTCTTTATTTTAAAATTAGATGTGCAGTGTGCATATGGATTTATTCATAGTTTTTTTATAGTCCGGCCCTCCAACGGTCTGAGGGACAGTGAACTGGCCCCCTGTGTAAAAAGCTTGGGGACCCCTGCTTTAAATGAACGGCTTAGCTAAAATTGAATTCCCCTCTACTGTTGAACCCCTTTCCTTGTTTTTATTTATCTGTAACCAAAACACTTCTTTCCTTCTCACATAGGATATGCATTTTATTTCTTTACCTGCCTTATTTATTTATTTATTTATTTATTTATTTATTTATTTATTTATTATCTTATGTAAGAAGAGAGGAGATAGAGAGACAGACTTCCACATACACCCTGACCAGGATCCACTTGGCAACTTCCGTCTGGGCTGATGCTTGAATCAACCGAACTATCCCCAGTGCTCACGGCTGACACCCGAACCATTGGAGCCACTGGCTGTGGGAGGAGAAGAGAGAGAGAGAAGGTGGAGAAGGAGGAGAAGAGAAGCAAATGATTGCTTCTCATGTGTGCCTTGACTGGGGATCATACCCAGGACTTTTGCACGCTAGGCCAATGCTCTATCCAATGTGCCAACCGGCTAGAACCCTCCCCTCACAATAGGCTTCACAGGAAAAACGATACTTGTCTGTTTTGTTCACTATCCCAAGCACCTATAATTGTGCCTGGCGTATAGTGGAGAAGGTATCTAATAACTGTTTTTGTTGAATAAATGAATGAATATCCTGGAAGCTGATATTTTAGTAATCAGAAACAGTTATTGTTTTCTATTTCAGAAGTGGACTAAAGGATTCTGTTGCCATTTTAAACCAGTTCAGCCTAGTTGACTGACAGGTCCATCCACATGAACCTAATCCTCCATCTCCTTCCTCTGCAGGCAAAGTCATTTGACAAAGGCAACTTGGTAAGAATAAAAGGGACACACCAGAGAAATCCAGAATTTTGTTGCTAATATCATCCTCTAAAGTTCCCACATAAAGATGAATTTCTTCCCCTGTGGGCATTTGGCAATATCTGGAGATATTTTCTGATTGTTACTATTGGGGTCAGGGTGCTACTGGCATCTAGGGAGTAGAGGCCAATGATGCTGCTAAACAACCTGCATTGCACAGGACAGCCCTCCGCAGCACAACATGATCAATGCCCCAGTGTCAGTAGATCTGAACTTGCCACACCATCTGGGGAGGAGAGTCCCTAATCTCTATGGTTCTGAAAGTTCCTTCAGATAATTAATGGTGTTACTACCTATTGGTGTCAGATGGCAAGTACAGCAGGTGCAAGAATTAAGATGGTATTATTGGCTCACTCCTAGCACCTTGCACAGTGCCTGAAACAGAGCAGTTTCTCAAAACAATAATTGCCAAACAAATTAATGAAAAAGATGTCATAAAACACTAGATATATTCTGGTCACAATACTATGATAATGATTAAGCACTGCCTTGCTTCCTTTATTCTATTTTAAGATCAAATTTAGACCTATACTATTTCCAGCTCTGTGGCTTTTGGTCTATTTTTAATTTCTATGAGAAGAAAAAGGAAAGTCATATTAGTTCCAGTCTTGCACAGAAGCTCATATATTTTATGAAAATGTCTGCTGTAGTAATATGTTTCCTCTTATGGATAAAACAGGAAATGATTTCAGTTCCTGTAAAACCTAATGGGGTGAGGTATTGGAATTCAGAGAGCTATCTTTAGTTTGTTTTTGAAACCATTTTGGGTAAATAATTGACCAAAATACTTCCTTTTTCTTTCTTTTTTTTCCAATTAATACACTTGCTGATTTGGTCTCAACTTTTTCTCCATTGCAGCCGTCAGATGAATGCAGGCTGTATTTCTCAGCAAAGTGAATTTGTTAATCTGTTAACCATTTCTTGACAGAGTTCTGTATCACACCAGTGCCTTCAGTGTGTATAGGGGGCAAGGAATTCATCACACAATCCTTCAGCTCTTATTTAAGTGATAACAATGATTGTAATTGGTGTTTAGATAACGCTTAACTGGGAAAAAAATTTTTAATACAATAAGGGTTTTGATGAATAACTATGGTAACTTATTTCTCCATATTAAGGACAAACTTTTCCAGGGAACACAGAAATCAATGTAAAACAAGCAAACAAACAAACAAAAAAACCCAGGAACTTGATTTTGTAACAGGCTGTGGAAGTTGGAAGAAACTACTGAATCTCCTATTCCCCACCCTCCTTCAATCACTGTTTTCCCCATAGAGGTAAAAGACCCTAACATTAACCTGAGTCCTTGGAGACATTCTTGACTCCTCTCTTTCCCTTTCGGTCTAAATTCAAAGCTTTGCTTTTCAGGCACGTCCTGGAACTGCCTGCTTCTCACTTCCTCTACTTTGGCTTTTCTTGATGAAGCTTCTTCTCTCTCCTGCATCTGCTTCCATAAGCTTCTTCTACTCTGACTTTCCTATAGTAAAATCTCCATACAGTGAGAATTTTTTTTAACAATTTGTCATATTATTCCACTTCCCTGCTCAAAACTAAGGACTTCCACACATACTCAAAACCTAAACTCCTTACATGACCTGCAACATCTTATATTGGCCCTGCATACTTCTTTCACCACTGTTTTCTCACCATTGAGCCCTTGCTCAATCCATCCTAACCTATTGCTGTTCTTTGTACCATCCCATTTGTTTTTGCCTTTGCACTTGCTATTCCCTTTGGATAGAATGCTCTTCCCAAATATATTTCCACCCATTATTTCCTCTCTTCCTTTAGATCTGAGCAAATGTCACCTCCTTAGAAGAGAGAACTTTTATAGCTTCTCTAATTTGCCTTTTGTTTCTATAACACTTCTCATTAAATATATGAAATTATGTGTATGTATTTCTTTGTTTCTACCTTTGTGTAAATTCCAGAAAGCTAGAACATGTGTTGCTCATTATCCTGTTTATTGTCCCTGTTGCCTAGAATCTCTTGCTTTAAATGCTTATTTACTATTAATTAAAGGAATAAAGCTTGACCAGAATGTTCAATGACCTCAGGGTCCATGCTTGAGGATGTAGGTGAGGAAACTTTATAAAGAAATTTTTGCGTTCTGCCTGCTGTTTGGTTACAAGGACAGATGGTGTTACAATGTGGCTAAGGATGTGAGCTATAGAGGAACTGCCTGGAGTTTACTACTTTTTGACTTTGGGTAATTTACTTGAACTCTCTGTGCTTCACTTTTTTATTTTTATGAAACATAATAAACACAATAACATTGCTTTATAATGAAAGCTTTATACTTTTATTAAGTGTAATTTTAAGTAAATTTAAATATTAAATAAATAATATTTTTTCATAAATCAATTAAAATATTAATTTTTTAATTTCACAAAACCCATTTAACATTGAGTTGTTATGAGAATTAGTAAGTACATGGAAGCTTTAGAAAAATTTCTAGCATACTGTAAAACTCAATACAAAGGCACTATAGTCATGACAGATTATAGTCAACATCCATCATCTGTGGCTTCTATATTTGCAAATTTACCTACTCCTTAAAATTTATATGTAACTGCAAAATAAATACAGGGAGTGGTGTGTGTGTGTGTGTGTGTGTGTGTGTGTGTGTGTGTGTGTGTCTGTGTGTGGTCACTTATAAACATGTGCAGATTGGTGGAAAGTTTGAGTTATCCAACACACGTTTGCAGCTAAGGTCATCCCAGGTGAACTCTACCCCTTGTTTCAGCTCTCATAAGCAAGTGTCCTTATGTCTTACTTTGTACCATGTTTTCCACATTTTTTTGCCTTTTGTTGGTGGTTTTACCATTTAAAATAGCCTTCAAGTATAGTGCTAAAGTGCTGGATGAGGTTCATAAGCACAAGAAGGCAGTAGTGTGACTTCTGGTGAAAATTTGTGTGTTAGATAAAGTTTATTGAGGCATAAGTTACAGTGCTGCTGCCTGTGAATTCAGTGTTACTGAATTAAAGTATATATTAGGTAAAGTGTCTTTAAAAAAACACACGCACATAGCTTAACCTTTTATATTGATTGCTTGAGATACATGTTGTAACCAGAGGCTCCCAGTAAACTAATCTGTGTTTTTCCAAGGACCTTTGATTCAGTATTCACTAATTCAGTGTTTGTAGTAATATTAACATATAGTAATGACTGTGAATAAGAAGAATTGACTCTATCTCTCTCTTTCCACTCACTAATCAGCTTCTCCAGAAAGTAGTTTTCACTCAAAACTGCCATTTCATTACACCTCCTTCCACATTATTTTATACCTGACTCATATCTTTACCATTTGGCATTCTCAGACATTAGGACCCATGGGAACAAGGGATTCCGTCCGGACTCTCTGCTACTTTCTGCATGTTGCTGTCCTTCCTTTTCTCCATTTGCAGTTTGACTTTTTTTGGATGTTTTGGTCTATGTGGAAGGAGAATGGTTGTCAGCACACATTGATTTTTACATTCTTCCAGTTAACTAACCGTAGAGACTGTCTGAATCTCTTCTTGGTTCCATATATACTATGAAAGACTTAGGTCCAATGTTGTGTCCAATGCTGCTACCCTGGACACTCAGTTGAGGTTAGTATGGCTACAACTCTGTGGGCGATGTCTAGAATTTATAGCTGCATTGGTTAATACTACTCACAATGTGGTTGCTCACATTTAAATGTAAATTAATTAAAACAAGTAAAATTCAAGTCTTTAGCTATATCAGTCACATTTTAAGAGCCCAATAGTAATATTTAGTTACTGGCTATAGCAGTGGTTCTTAACCTGGGTTCTATTGAACCCTAGGGGTTCAATGAGTCGGTCTCAGGGGTTCAGAGAAGCCTCTGCCCCAGAGGCCAGAATAAAGTAATACCGTAATTTGTTGTGAGTGCATGCCCTTTGTTGGTTTTGTTCTTTGAGCAAGGTTATGTTCATGCACGGCTCATTTTGTGCACCAGTAAAAAAACAGAAACCCATGTCTTGAATTTTGGAAAAAAAAATCATATTTTATTTATCACTAAAGAAGGGTTCAGTGAATGCGCATATGAAACTGGTGGGTTTGGTACCTCAAAAAAGGTTAAGAACCACTGGGCTATAGTATTAGGAAAGTGCAGATATAGTGCATTCTCATTATCACAAATTTCTATTACATAGTGCCACTATAGATAAAATGGCTTTTCCCAGAAGAGGGGTGGAAATAAGGAAAACTTTTAGGGAAGTTAATTAAGTAGGTGTCTGTTGCATCTTCTCTTCAATACCTGATGAAACTGGCCCAGTCTCCTTGGAGCAATTTCTTCCTCTGGTACTCGAGAAATTTTTATACCCTTGCAATAGTCTCCTGATCTTTTCCCCTCAATCTTCTCCCTCCCCTAAGTGGTTTAACCCTTCCTGTGGCTTTTAATAGCTATATGTTAACAACTCCCAGATTTACATCTCATTCCCAGACCCTTCTTCTAAGCTTCAGGCCCACAAATTTGTCCATTTAATATCTCCAACTGGATACATCAAAAACCATTTGGCATTAATATCTCACATTGAATTCTTGATCTACCCTAAATCTTCACCACTTCCCACATCCCCCATTTCAGTAAATGGCATCTCTATGCCCAGTTAGTTACGCCAAAAGCCTTGGAAAAATCTTTGACATTTTTCTTTACCTCTTTCTCAACATTCCTCTGGTCAATTCAATATTCAAAATATTTCTCTAATCCAGAACATTCATTTAAAAAATATCTAGTGCCAAACTCCTTTTACTTTCAACATGGCTAATATTTATTCAGGTTTCTGTTTCTGCTCCATTGTCATCTTCTGGAGAAATCTCTGCCCCTTATCTAAATTCTACCTTTTGATGTCATCCCACATTATACTTTTGCTTTTCATTTATTTAATTATGTGTTTACTACTTAACCTTCCTTCTTGCATTTGATAAGAGCAGGGAACATGGCTGTTTCATTATTGTTCTCTGAGTCTATAATGTCTGGCAAAGTGCTGGGCTAGGCAGGCTCACTAACCCTTGCTAAGTATTTACCAAAGTTTGGGAGACATATTTGTGAGTTTTGTGAATTCCTTTTTTCTTTTCTTTGTGGTTATGGATGTCCTTTGGGTTCTGTTTTTTATCTCCTCATGGTTTCATCTTCATCACTCTAAAATAGTCAGTTCATTTTACAAGCCTTGGTGAGATGTGATCTCTTCTATCAAAAATTATCCTCTCCTTCTTGCCTCCTTAGTTTTCTGAGGAGAATATATATAGGTTCTCTCAAAATTCCAAACCACATGACTCCTTACCCCAGGTCAGTTTCCAAGCATGCACTGACTTTCCAGCCAGTTATTAAGACCTTCAAATCCTCTTGTTCACCTCTGTTGCAGTCTTGGTCCATGCAATCAGCATTTCCTGGAGATTTGTAATGTAGTCTGCCCAGCCACAGGGGCCTACACCCTTCTTGTTTCTGAGGTCTCACTTCTGTGCTTGTCTCATTCTCTAGGACTTTAAGGAACTTCCTAATACATATCCTTATCCTCATCCTTCCTGCAGACTGCGATTTTCTAAAATTGCAGAATTGTTCTGTTGAAAAGGACTGATAGGGCATCTTACCTTTCCAATTTTGTAAATAAAGAATAGGCAAAGAGATTGGCAGATTTGTCATTATATCCAAGGTCTTCTTTCTTATACTCACAGTTCCCACTGTGCTCAGAGAGCCTCATGATCTCCCCTCTTACATGTAAAAAACAAAATTCTTTGCCATCCATCCACACAAGACTTTGTGTAATTAGGAGCTCATGTACCTCTCTATTCTTTAAGTTTACATTATATATATATATAAATTTGCTGGGGGATCTTTGTTCTTTTGGTTTATCCCACCTGAAACATCTTTCTTTAGTATTATCCTCTGTTCTGGGCTTTGTATTTTGAACCCCAAATCATGTTTGATGGTATACTTTAATCCATTTTGTTTAAAGACTAAAACATTTAAATTAATCACATCCCCCCATGTTTAATGTGGCTAAATTTTCTTTAATAGAAGTCAATAAATGTCCACCATCATATTCTGAAATTTGTACCAAAATAAAAAATATTGTGAAACATTCACTGGATGTGTTCAACTCTCAAAAAGCAGTCATTTCTTAACAGTTGGCAATTTCACCCCTATTCCTTGTTTACTTGGGAAACTGCATTTGACCTCCTGATCTCCTTACATGACCTCTTATGATTTCCCAAAATGGCCATCAGTCCTGATCCTCTTGGACTTGATGGGTAGTGGGTAGGGATTGGGGAGAAAGAGGAGAAATGTAGAAGTAACAGGGAAAAGAAGAAAGGCTGGAAAATCCCAGAAGAGAATGAATTTGTAAAATGACCTCAACCAATGATATAGATTAGAATAGGGGTAGTCAACCTTTTTGTACCTACCGCCCACTTTTGTATCTCTGTTAATAGTAAAACTTTCTAACCACCCCCTGGTTCCACAGTAATGGTGATTTATAAAGTAAGAAAGTAACTTTACTTTATAAAATTTATAAAGCAGAATTACAGCAAGTTAAAGCATATAATAATAATAATTACTTACCAAGTACTTTATGTCAGATTTTTGCTAAGTTTGGCAGAATAAATCTTTATAAAACAGCTTACTGTAGTTAAATCTATCTTTTTATTTATACTTTGGTTGCTCTGCTACTGCCCACTATGAAAGCTGGAATGCCTACTAGTGGGCGGTAGGGACCAGGTTGACTACCACTGGGTCAGAATATGGTTTGTTCTCAAAAGAGAATTGGTATTATAAACATTATTTAAAATAAAAATTGAATCTAAGAATGATTTTAACATCTGGTTCCCAGCCACTCAAGCTGGCAAACAATATCCGACTGTTTAAAATAATTAGAAAGTCAATTGATTTCATTAGAAAATGAAGAATTCCTGGCCCATAAGCTGCTCACAGAACTCATTATTCTTTATTATGGATACAGCTTCATTTCCTTTTAATGGGAGCTGATAAAAATTTCTCAGAGATCTTTATAGAAATAAAATTTATTTTTATATAGATACAAATGAACTTGTAAATTCAGAACTGTAACATAAACAGCAAACATAAAATCTTAAACTAAGCAGTTAGTTGCTTATCTATTGTTGATGCCTAAATATTATATTTGGAAGATATCCCAAGAGGTTAAGTTTTGAAGGCCTGTGTAGTCTTCAACTTGATCTTTAAAAATAACAAAATTTAAGTGAATGTCAATAAAACTAGTGAATTATAAATATCCTCTCTTTCAGCATATTTGACCAGAGCTGTCAATAAACAAAGTTGTATTTCCTAGGTTTCAGGCATGAATACTAATTTATGCATTTTAATGCTCTACCAGAGGACCTTAAGAGAATATGAAGAACTTTGACATCAGTTGAGTTATTCTTAGAGTAAAACTGGACACATGCACATTTCAAGAAATGAAATAAAATTCTTAATGTGAATACATTAAAATATTATTTATATATAAGGCCAAGATAAATTATTTACATAAAAATCCAAATTATCTGAATTAACTACTAGGCACTGCATTATTTGATCCCTTTCTTGTCCCTCCCTCACACATTCACTGGTATTTCTATGGTAACATTCACTCTTGCCACATAATACATATGTTTCTACTCCCTTTCCCCAAACAACTTAAAACCACTAACCTAAATAAAGTGGCAGAATTCCCCCCAACAGTGTGCAGCTGGTGTCCTGTCTCCCATAGCACAACAGTAGAGACTAAGCTACAAGCCAAAGCATACTTTTTGCAGTGAGAAGAGCTGTCTTTACACTTCCCCAACCTAACTTATACACCAAGTTTTATAGTAGTGTAACCCCTATTGGTCTCCCAGAGCTGACACCACTGAGTGTCAATGGGGTGGCCATCTAAATGGGAAAACGTATGAAGGCAGACAAAAGGGAAGTGCACCTGTGATGTTACTGATTGTAAGTCCTGGAGGAAGAGATGGGCTATGAACTCTCTTAAGCAAGCAACATCAGAAGGGGATATATCTCATTAAAATGCCTAAGGGGAAACAAAGTCACACAAAGAAGCAACAACAGCAGCAAGACAACAACAAAACCCAGTCCCACCTCTTGCCAGGCTTCAGGGCAGGGACAGAGTAGAATCTTATTGTAAGGGAACAAAGTTTATGCTTTCCAACATTTTAGAACCAAGCCTTCAAAAATTGGGTATCCCATGTTGTCACTCCAAAGAGGTGCATGCATTTGTAAAGGCAAGTTTGTAATGTTATATATACTTTTTTAAAACACAGTGGAGTACTAAATAATGGAGTACTTTTGTTCCAAAGCAACATTTATTTTTCATGAAAATAAGAGGCATATTACATTTGCTATGAGGGGAAAAAGCTGCGAGTTACTAATATTACAAAAACAAAAATTCTTCTTCTCAAAGTGTTTGCCCTATCAGAACATATTGAATGAAAGGCATTATTTCAGGTGGATTTATTAGGATTTCTTTTGAAATGTAATTTGTATGGGTTTTTATTCCTTTGATGATAATAAAACAGATTTATTGGCTACATGTTGGAAGTGCAATAGATAACAGATAACCAAGGGAGAAGTTTTAATAAAACATTGAAGAAATAAAAAAAAAAAGTGAGTGAATATGTCTGCTTACATTTTGGCTAATAAATAAAAAGGACAGATAGGGCTTTAACTGAAAACCACCCTGGTTATTGCAGCTTGGAAGGTTTACTGAAAATTGGGTAAAACACTCTAATTTTTCATACTTACGGATGCTGAACAAGCTAGCCTGATGTAACACATTTTGATTTGGCTGCAGGAATCCGATATTTTCAAAGGAAAGTTGTAAATGGTCATGAAGGGGAAGAGTGGTCCCGATTATTAAAGTGTTGGTCTCAGCTGTTTCTGATTGCATGCTGGGATTTGGGACAACTGAACAATATTTAATTTTACCATTCACGCAAGATAAAAACAGTAGACATGTGGAGAGAAATTTTGAAGGTGTATCTTCAATAAGCATTGGCCTTTCATCTCAAAGAGCTGAGAAGCAATGAGCTAAGGATAGTTGAGAATTTGGTCCTAAGAGCAAGCACTATGCTTAAAAATCCAAGTATATTGTGGCTATTCATCTGACATCGAGACTTAACAAGCTCCTGTCAGATACCCCTCCTCAGATTGGTTTTAGTCAGTAGGGCCCTGGACTCACAGAGCAAATCAGCTCTCCTTTTCTCTTTCAAGGCAGGAAGAAAAATACAGTTCTCTCTGAGCAGCCCCTGAGCTATCTTGAGTTCAGTGTTGCTCTCTTAAGAGTCTTGCTTTGGAGAATGATGAATCACTTCCTACTCTTGGAGTTAGTCTCCTTTAAAATACACAGTAAAAAGCTGGAGAGGAAAAATTACGCTAAATACCAATGATAACCACCAATGAAAAACAGTTTTCTAGTGGTAGAGCAGGGCCGATGCCCTGTTCCCAAATTTGTGGTGTGCTTCTTAGAACCACAGCCATACATTTGGGAAACAATGAGAGACCCCAGGTCTGATTTCACTTAGCTCAGAAACAGGGATTCAGAGATGGTGAATGAAGACATGCTTAGGGATTTATGTCAATAAATTGAGGTTGTTTTAATACACAAAAGCTTTTAGGCTATAAATAATGCATGATGACCTGTCAATTATAAAATGCCATTGTAAATCCATATTTGTATATCAAAGAGACAGGGATGCAAAAGCAAAATATGTAACATTAATTAGCACAGTTTGGAGAGTTTAAATATGTGATTCAATATGGATCCTATAAAATATTCCATCTGATTTTCAGTTAGGTTAGTACCTCAGTGCTTAATTTTTTACCTTCATCTGCCCAAATCTTTCACTGTATAGTATTCCGAAAGAGTCATATGCACAGTCCCCATGCCATTCTGCAAAGAAGTTATTTCTGTGGATGGGTTTTTGGAAAGAAACAATTAAAACTTTCATTACAGCTTATAAATTGTCTCCTGTAGGATTATAATAATAAAACTTCTGAGAAATTATTTTTAAAATTGGTGTTAAATGAATTTGCATGTCTCAGTAAGATGCATAAAAAGAAGACTAAATGACTTAATTTCTAAAGCACCTATAGTATTATGGCATGCATTTGGAGACAGGCCATTATTGTCTACATGGTGTAGCTCATGGGAAAAAGTACGTAGTGTAGCTCATGGGAAAAAGTGTTTTGTTTGGTTTGTGCCTTTTCCCCAGACACCATCCTTTACTTTTTATATATATATATAATTAAAGATGTATACATAAGAAAAGCTCATCTATTGATTTTTAATATATAAGATGCTTTCTTTAAAAAGCAAGATCCAAAGTTGTTTTGTGATTCAAAATTTAAAAATAAATTAATCTTCCAAATATTCCAAAGACACATTTCATGTATTTAATATGTCCCTTATTTTGTCAAAAGGTTTTAAGGATCTAAATGACTCAACCTTATGTAAGCTTTGGTGTACCTGGATATATATATATGAATAAACCATTTGATCTATTTACATGTAGACATAGATCTATCCTCAGACACTATTATTAAATGCAAACCTATATTCTTGGATATAGAGGTTGATGATATACTGTTCTATTAGTCACGATGCTAACAAAGCTCGGCTGAAACTCAGCAACCACTTGTATCCATGGCTTTGCAGGCTAGTAGTAAGTTCGGTTGCTGGTGGAAAAAGGGTTTCTTAGCATACCCTCCTGAAACCAAAGGATCTTTCATGCTTAATGTAGATGAACATTTCTTTTATCGAGGTGGTCTTGAGCTGCAGATACAATCGCACCGCTCGTGGTGATCCAACTGGATGTCAACGAGAGCCATATACTTTGATTTGTCCCTCTTTCTGAAATGGCCAGGCTCAAACTTCAATACCTAGGACAATAAGCATATTTCCTGTTAGAAAGCCCTTAGAATACAACTCAATAGATACCACTTACTCTCTTTGTGACAGCTGGTTCTTAACCCTCTGAGAATTTACACATGTAAATATTTTTACAATCAACTTCTTGAAGTGGAGGGGTCAGCTGATCACAGAGTAATGCCTCCTGACTTACCTACCTGTAGGACCAAGACAGCCTCAGGTGTCCTAGCTGGTATTTATCGATAGCTTTCTAAGGGCCTTTGTCCCAGGTGTTGTCCCAAATAATATCATAACTATTCTTCTGCCAAAGCATATGTTATGGATAAGTAACAATACTGAACATATTATTACTGCTGTAAGCAGCACAATAAATAAAGTCTTGAACATAATATGCCAATATGGCTAAAATTTTGATTGATGAAAAACATTTTGTTCTAATGTAAGTCATTAGCAGCTAGCCATAAATAAATGAAAATGTGTTTATGTTCTTACATATATGTTAATATAGAATACCTTTTACAATTCAATACAGATAAGGTACCACTTAAATCTTTGCACGTTAATATTTGTGTATCAGTACAGCATTTCTTAAAAAACGCATCCTTCATTTTTTTTTAATTAGTAAGCTTAAACATAATTTTTTAAAATTAGTAGTTTTAAAGAGAATCTAACTCTTCTTCCTTGCTGTGGCTTTCCTTTTAGTCAAACATTAGTCATTGGCCATCACATGTACACAGACTTGGAAAATCACATACTTGTTCTTACTTATACTATATGGTCGGTGTACTTTATTCTCTTCTTTATGTTCTTAGGTTCCAGTTAGTCTGCACTTTTAATTTTGTTCTATTTTTCTTTTAGAGTCTAAACTTGGTCATAGCAACACCACACAATTATGTGGTGTTTTTACAGTTTTCAAATAATTTGCACAGATGCACTATTTCTTTTGCCCTCAGACAAACCTCATCATGTATTAGAAGAGCATTTTTATTTTCATTTTATGGATTAGGAAACAAGGACATTAGAGAAGGCTAAGGGTTTTCTAGGGACTTGGACTGGGGAGCAGATTTTTTATTTCTCTAGGCTCCTAGAACATCTGCCCCCATGTCTCTACAATGTGCCTACAATTTCCTTCTGTGACTCAGAGGTGAGTATGGTCCCAAATGTGAACTGGAGGGGAGACCTGATCAGACTTTGCCTTAGATGAAGCTTAGATGCAGTGAAAGCTTGCTGTAATGTCTACATAACTTTTTATGAAATCCCCACAATTCTTTACAATGGATTCTAGTCCCAGCAATGTTCTCATCTTCACATTACCTGTTTCAAGTCATAAACAAACCAGAACCATAAACTAGGAAAAAATTGGCCCAGAGTCCTCAGAACTCATATATCAGTCAGTATACCATTTACTTTAGGATTTAGCCCTGGATGGAGTTCCAGTGAGAATATATCACTGCCTTTCTTTAATGTTCAAACCAGCCAGAGAGCCTGGACACTAACTAACAGAGAGTGTAACATAGAGGCTTATTTGTGGCAAAGCTTCAAAAGAATATTAATGAGGACAAAACTTTGGGAAAAAGGGACACCTAAGAGAGTTCACCAGGGAAACACAAAGACTCAGAAGTATTTGATATTGGTAATGCTAGTCCAAATGCCAGTTTTTATAGGTAATTACATTGTTATCTTGTTCTCTTGCATTTAAAATATGTATCACACAATTTCATATGATTTATTATGCATTCTCTCTATTAACTGGATTATAAGAGCTTTGAGGGCAAGAATAGCTAAAATAATCCCTAACATTATTGCCATACAACGTTATAAGCAACTTTGCAAGTATTAAATTATTTGGACTTCGTTGCAACACTATCAGGTACTATTAAGTACTTTTCTCATTTTGTTCATAGATAAGAAAAGAGAGAGGTTAAGTGGCTTGCCCAGTCATAGAGCTAGTAACTGGTAGAGAATCGGAATTTGACTCCATGTAGACTAACTAGTTCATGCCCTGACCTATATAATCCGCACTTTGTGTAGCTTGGCAGCCTGTAGGCAACATAGTAGCTGCTAAATAAATCTCCTAGGTGATGGCAGTGGGAGGTGCCCTCAGTGCAGAAGGGAGCATGTGTGCAAGATTCTTCCTTTTTACCTCCTCCCTGCATCTCCTCTATTCTACCTCCTACAAACAAAGTAGGCAGAACAAACAAGCGGGAAAATAAAGCAAAGGCGGAAAGGGCAGCCCATGTTGTGGACCATTTTTAATCCTTTCACATTGTTAAAGTAAAATTCACAGTACTGTGAGCAGAGTTACATTGACTTTTGCCTTTCACTGCTCCTGTGTCCTCTCCTGTTGGGTAACCAAAGAAAATAAAAGATACTGCTTCTCTATGAAAAGATAAGGAAAAGAGGCAAGGTTGAAGACTATTAATTGCTTTGAAGGGTATTCAGAAGCCGTGCCCATGACAGATAGGAAAGCCCTTCTGTGCCGTATTAGGTCCGAGAGCCTAAGAAGGGGTTAGAGGTGGAGTCCTACAGCTTTGCCAACAATCTCTCCAATATGAAGTAGCTGCTATTGTGCAAGACTGTCCGTGTGTAAACCAGATTTGGGGGCTGACAGTTACTGGGGAGAAAGACAATTTCTAAGCAGATGAGCACATGATATATATGCTCTGTTTAAAGAAGGCCATTATGAAAGCTTCATAAATTGCAGCGAGTGGCACCTCTGAAAGCAGTGCTCTGTTGATTTGCTTCTGGTTTGATGTCCAACAGGAGTGAGCTTTGGGACAAGCTCAGCAAGGGCAGTTTTTCTAACTCATCTGATTGTTCAGGGGTATTCCTTGTGTTTTTTATTAAGCGGTGTGAGCACAGCATATGTGTGTTTTGCTGATAAGAAGAGAAAAATGAATTGGCAGACACTTTCCCAGACAGAACAGGAAAGCAGTGTTTGAACAAAGTGGAAATTGGACTGCTTTTCTGGCTGATCACAGCACTGATGTTCAAAGCTTTCAGACCATATAACAACCCTAAGTTCAGGTACACAGCATTGAAAGGAGGAAGAGAGCAAAGCTGACCTGAGAGATGGTGGAAAGTTAAAAGAAAAATGAAAAGCCTTTCTCTGAGAAAGCAAACTGGCTAGTTATGGGTTATCTGGTCACCTTTAAAGGGAAGGAACCATTGAATTAATTACAGCCGCTGTTGGACAGTTACTAATAGGAACCATCACAAAATGATTTCCTATTTTCTGAGCTACTAGACACAGCTGCAATCACATGCTGAAATAGAAATTCACCAAAGAGTAACCAGCCATTTCTTATCACCTAGGAGTGAAAATAGAAATCTCAACTCCTCTTCACCACCTGGAAAAACCATGAGAAGCTGGGGAAAGTGACTTTTACTAAATGGAGAATGATGGAGCCAGTTGGTAGCTTTCAAACCACACTACAAAAAGCCAAAAATGCTCAGTTTGCAAATCACCAGATCTCAAAAAATATTTAACTACAGTGCCAATAAATCACTGAATGAATCATTGCTGCAAAGCTATTACACTGAGAGAATGATACCAGGCAGAAAAGAGAAAGGCTACCTGCTGATTTAGGTTCTTTCATACTGGGAATATATATATATATATAAAGGTTGTTAAGACCTTGTAACAGTTCCCATACTAATGGCTGACATAGAAACACACATACATACTTCAGGACAAATGCATTGTATAAACTTGAATCATTAAGAGTGTATTTATGATTCTACCCAACTTCCATAGCAGCAGGCACTGATCAGTACACATACAGTTTCTTAAAAAAAATTTAAAAAAGCACTTCATATTTCTGCTTCCATTTTGACTTTTTATATAGACTATATGAAAAATGTGCACAGAGTTAAGATTTTAAGGTCTGGCTGGTAGTCAGATCTGGGGGTAGATCTAGAAGGGAAGAAGCGTGCACATTTTGTGGTACTAAATGGAGTCTGCGAACTTGGTAGGTGAGTTATTCAGGCTGTCAGGAAGTCAGAACTAAGAAACCCTGAACATGCTCTCAGAAAATTATTTGCTTTCACATCTGTATTGTGCTTTACAGTCTTTAGATTAATTTATTCACCCAGAATCCCCAGGAGATAAGTAGCACAAATTTTGTTATTAATGATTGAATGAACTTTTTTATAAACATTAACTGTTCCACATGATACCTTTATTCTTTTGCATTTACCTAGCAATTCAACAAACAATTTGTTTATATTTCTTGTACAATTTCAGTAAGATGAGATCTGGGGGATAGGAGAAAGTGTAACAGTTAATGGATATCATGTAACTTCAGGTCTGTCCAGGAACATAGAATGGTGGGTTATAGTGAGGACACATGGGGCCCTGGGCACTTTCCGCTGGCCGGCCCAGGGTTGCCTCCCATGCTGCAGAGCTGGAATCAAAACCTGCGTCTTCTCTCATCTAGTTACACAAGTTTTTGCTCCATTGCCCTGTTTCTCAGAGGAAAACACAGGAACAGCCTGAAAAAGAAGTCTCCTGGCTTCCCTCAAAGAGAGAAAATGGGAAAGAAGAGAAGAATCAGGGGACTCTGTGTAAGCTTTAGAAATGATAGTTCCAGAAAAAGAATAGAAAATACATTTTCCTGACTCCTGTGATTGGTTTTATCATAACCCAAAATCTCACTGCCTTTACCATAAAAAAAAAAAATGTGTTTCTGTCTTCTTGGTTTCAATTTACAATTTTAGCTATTTTTTTAATAAGAAATACTTAACGCATGTAAAAACTAAAAAGTACTATTATCTTATTTCAAATTTGAAGCTCCACATTACAACTAATTAATGATTTGCTTCATATATAAATATAAAATTCTACATTAAAATCAAAGGCATCTTCTGAAGTCATTTTTTAATTTTGTGCAGAGATAAAAAGGATGCTAGATGTTGTGAATGTGTTGGAAACAGGCTGTGGCCTGACCTGCAGTGGGTACATCGTCGACCTGGAATGCTGAGGTCACCAGTTTGAAACCCTGGGCTTGCCTGGTCAAGGTTCATATGGGAGTTGATACTTCCCACTCCTCCCCACCCCTTTCTTTTTCTCTCTCTCTAAAATCTATAAATAATATCTTAAGACATTTTTTTAAAAATAGAAACAGGCTGTGTGTTTAATATGGTTGTTATTAGCCATGTGTTAGTTACTTACATTAAATTTAGTTAAATTAAAAGGTAAATAAAATGGAAAATTCAGTTTCTTTATGAGCATTACATACATTTCAAGCACGCCCTAACCACATGCTGCTAGTGATGACCATATTGGACAGTGCAGATAGGAAACAGTCTTATTGCGGCCAGAAGTTCTGCACTGGTGACAAAATTGTCAGGCAAGGACAAAGAAAATTAATTTCTTATTTTTTTCTCTCTCTGTTGCTTTCTAAGTTTTTAAGTTGTTGACTGAATGGACATAGGAGGCCAAATGATGAAAAACAGTAAATATTAACAGAAAGAGTCTCCAGATTTCTAGGGACTCTCCTTTATTATGCATCATCAAGGGAATATAAGAACTGATATAAAGCATTCTTTCACTGTCTACACAATGTTTTCTGGAGCGTTCCCTATTTAAACATCACTACATAAGGTATCTTTTGTATCCTATACCAAGAGGTGCAGAATGGTTAAAAAAATGATATTTTAACAAGATACCTCCCAACTTTTGAAGACAGAAAGTAATAAAGATGTTAACATGGTATTGCACAGTAGAGAATCCTAAAAGCCTTGCAGGAGAAATAGCACAACCTGTAAAAAATAACAATGTTATTAGCTTCATTAGGAGCTTTATAATTATTCGATTTTCTTCCTGAACTGCTGACATTGACGTGTTTGTGGAGAGTCACACAGGCCCGCTAATGTGATGAGTTCTAGTCACACTTAAGGGTACTCATCTCTCATAGAAACTCATTTCACATCTCATCAGTTATAACCAGGAGCTGAGGAACCTGGTTTTTCATTTCTTTGAGTTAAGAATACAGATAGAACTACAAGTAATAGAATGAAGGATGGGATTTTTCCCTAATAAGCCTAGCTCGAGCAACCCTGTTTCTGGAAATGGAACAGGCCTCTGCTCTTTTTCCTCAGGGCTCTCGGCAGAGTGATCACTGTGACATACTTCAAGGTGTTTTAGGAGTTTAGGGAAAATATGGCAGGCACGTTTGTTCCAGGTATGCAGTTACTGACTGCATGACTGATGCTGTCTTGTCCCTTTGTCCAGTGCTTGGCAGAGTGATTTTGTATTGAGCTCTGCAGACTCTTAGAAGTAAAAATATTATGGCACATGTTTCAAAGAGATGCTTTAGACAGCAGTTTCAAAAGATACCTACATTTCAGAACTTATTGTGCGACTAAAGAGATCAAAGGCTTTTTTCTTTTCTAGGTATTAATTGTTGACAGAAATTTGCAGGTAACAGCTATTGTGTACAGAGACAAGAAAGGAACTAAGACAAGGACCTTGCCTGGGAGACGGGAGTCTTTTTGAGTGTATGTTTAATGCTCCTGTTTCCACAATAAAGAATTTAAAAATCAGGCTGTCACTTGTATCTGAGCAGAGAGTTGAGATGAAAATAAAGCATCCTCCAAATGTATCAAAGACTGAACTCAAATGTTTTTCCTCAGTTACGATTAGGTAGAGATCTTGCCGCTTCCTAGATTATTTTAACTCTAACCTAAATATTGCATTCTGCATTCATCTTCAGGTTATAATGAAACATTACAAAAGTCAAGTTCTTGAATGCAAGGACAATATTCAATCTAGAGTTCATCAGGTCATACAAAAATAAAACACAATGAACACAGACGATAGCATTCTCTCAGTATGAAAACTTTTTTTTTTTCCTTTGAAAACTGTGAGGGTGGAGTAAAATAATTCTTGTGGCTAAGAGAATATGTTCTATGTAGGTCTAAAATAATGTGTTTCCCCTGTCTAAGGTAAGTTGGTCAGTGGCCCATGCCTTCCTGCTTTTCTCAAGTGAAAAATACCAGTTATGACATTATCTGCTTTTATTTTACTCAGGAATAACCTCCTAACTTGTTATGATTGTTTTTAGGATAACAAAAGAGTTTTACAAAGCTGGAGATATTATTTAGGGAGCATTATCTTTTTTATTTTTTGTCTCGGTGGATACTGATAAAAAGCAATTCAAACGATAATTCTTAACAATCATGTTTACTTCACATTTTAGTTTATATTTTTAAACATATTTCTGTTTGATATTTCACATCTTGAAAAACACATTTCACATGTAATATATTATTTGATCCCCAGAAACACTCTGGAAGGGATCATCTGATATACTTGCTTGGTCTCATTTCACATATGTGAAAACTAAATCTCTAAACTTTAGTGACTTGCATATGCCCCACAGTCAGGAAGTAAGGAAGCTTCTGTCAGTGTCAGGAACATCTCTTTCTCCTCTAAGCCTACTCTTTAATGCTCAATAAAATGCTGAATACTTAAGAAAAAGAGCACAGTGTTACTTGTATTAAGAACATAGACTTTAGAACCAGCTGGTCAGAGTGTGGGTCTTGACTCTGATTTATCGACCGTGTCACAGTGGTCAACTTACTGATCCTGTTAGGCCTCAGTTTACTCACCTATAAAAAGAGAACAAAACTAGCACTTCTTCCCTTTACAACACTGTTGGTAAACTGTGAAGCGAGTTAATAATTACTTATAAAAATATCTGCGACATGCTAAATGCTCATGATTGTTACAATAATTATGATTAAGGTTATTGCTCTCTCCTTAAATTTTTGTTCTTATTTCTTCTTTTTGTTTATTTTTGCATCATTTCAGAGTTGCTTCCCCAGGTAGCATTCAGTAGTAATCACAGAATGAAAAAATCTCCAAAAATGTGTATTTTCTGACAGATCTTTTGCTATCTTTATCTTTACACTGCCTAATTTAATGTCTTGATTGAATGAAAGTTTGGCTCACAGCATTTTCTTAAAGAAACCTCGATTTTACAGTCATATCCTGTAAATAAATACCATCATATTTCTATAAGAGAGCCATGCAAGCTCAGAAATTACTTCTTCCTACATTTGATTATATACATATGCTAACAAGGCTGTTGTCAACCCACATGCCATATTACAAAGACTAGAAAAGGAAGTATTTTCTTCAGAATGAACTTAGATCTTCCCTAGGGCATTTAATGTAACAAATTTAGCACAAGTATACTTTCATCCCAATCACCCCTTTGGCTGGGTCCCTGTGTGCAGTGAACAACCTGAGCAATTAATGGGATGCAATGGCCGGTCTTCTAGCACCTGTAGATTACATGGCTTTTGCAGCTGAAACTGCTAAGTGTGGCACTGCAACGTAGACATTTGAGACATACCTCATGATACTTTTTCACAGTTTTCCCTGAACTGCACTTGCAGGACTTCCAGTTGACAGTTCCGCAGCCACAGTTCCCTCCGCAGCGCTGCACAAGGAGGCAACGTGGAAAGAAGACCACATTGGTCAGCTTCAGCTCCTCTCTTAAGTTAACTGAGTAATTCCTGGGAGTGCAACTGTAACGCTTGACATCATCATTGAGCCTGTCCAGGTCAACTGCAAGACACATACACACACACTGTAAGCAAGTGCACAGCTCTAAGCAAAACGATCAGCGTGTGTTTTGAGGAATGGGGTGGGGGAAAGCCTGTAAGGACGATCTTATCTCCCGGATTGAATATGTCCTTGGGATCTCAATTACTATGCCAAACACCAGAGGTGGAAAGTTTAATTTTTCTTCTGTCCTTAAAAAAAAAAAAAAACAGCAGCAACAACAACAACAAAAAAACCCCCAAAAAACCAACCAACCAAACAAAAAACACAAACCTCAAAAAGTTGGGTAAATCAATATAATGGCTCAAATTTTCTTGTACCTTTTATAATGCAAAAAAAAAAAAGTGTTCTGAGGAAACAAAAATGAAATGACCAGCAATTTAAAATAATTGCCTTTATCTTTATAAAAGCGCTTCTCGATTCTAAATAAATCTTGACTCTAAGTTATTACTTAAACATAATTTGAATTATATCAGGGACAATCACTCTAATATATTTAACTGGCAATGAAATTTTATGAGTAAATGTGAGAAATAAAAGGTTTTATCACATTTTAACTCAAAGGTCAACCAAAACGTCAAAGGAAATGGCATTTTTTGGGTTATAAATATGATGCATATTTGTGCAGTGTGTCCTAGATGGCAGTATGCTTAGTGGTTAAATTCTCAGGCTCTGCAGTAAAGCCACAGCTGCCTTCATATCACAGTGGGGCCTCCTTTTAGTTACCAAGTTAATGAACAGCTTTGAACCTATACTTCCTCATCTGTTAAATGTAAATAGTAAACTACCTATTTCACAGCAATATTTGAAGGATTGAATCTAGTGTGCATTGCACTCAATTAATGCTATTTATTATTATTATTATTATTATTATTATTATTTTATTCCTTTTGATTTTTTTCCTGCATATTTTCCCTTTAAAGTCAAGTGGTCAAAAATTGACAGAAAAAATTTCAGGCCTTCTCTATTTCTTTTTTCTTAGAGAGAGATACAGAGAGAGGAACAGACAGGGACAAGGACAGACAGACAGGAATGGAGAGTGATGAGAAGCATCAGCTCATAGTTGTGGTACCTTAGTTATTCATTGATTGTTTTCTCATATGTGCCTTGACCAGGGGGCTCCAGATGAGCTAGTGTCTCCTTGCTCAAACCAGAGAGACCTTGGGCTCAAGCCAGCAACCTATGAGCTCAAGCCAGTGACCATGGGGTCATGACTATGATCCCATGCTCAAGCCGGTAAGCCTGCACTCAAGCTGGTGAGTCCACACTCAAGCCAGCAACCTCTCAAACCTGGGCCCTCAGCATCCCAGGCTGACACTCTGCCCACTGCACCACCACTTACTTGGTCAGGGCCTATTTCTTTCCTTTGGACATTAATCTACATAAATGATTGTCCAGGGTGTATTGTTACTGGAACATCTATAAACAATGAGCATCACCATAAATTTTCAAATTTTACTCATAAATATATACAAGAATTATATTTGTTAAGATATTATGTAAATGACATATTAATGAGTGGTCTAAAAATCTAATCATCCATCCTCTTGACATCCAAGCTCTCTGACTGGTGAGCACATACATGACTATCTTCTCAGAAGAATGCAATTAGGAAAAAGTCCATAGACTGCACGGGTTCTGCACTATTTCCCCTTGTCAGTGATAGGCCACTATAGGCAGAATCCCACCACTGTTAGGCAGATAACATCAGGCTGATGCTGGACTCCAGCCCCAACGTATGTCTTAGTCATAAACCAAAACTGTTGAGGAGCAGTAAAAAGTGCTTTCTTGGTTAGAGGTCGAAGGCTAAGAATATTGTCAGTAGACTACAACGGAGGGAAAGTGAAAGGAAAGAAGGCACTAGTGGGTAAAGAGTCCACTTAACCCCATGAAGCCAGCTGAAAGACTGGTCAGATGGCTGCATGACCCCTTGAATAAAAAATAAAATGGCAATTGGCTTGGTGCCCTGCCCTGGGTACCTTTTCAGATATGCAGCTATGCATTGATTCTCAAGGTCAAAGGTGTTTTCCCAACTGTTATATGCTGTGCCCAGGACACTGTGGGGGCTAAATAAATGCTAAATAATTACTGTGCATAATTTATTGCTGCTTTTTTCTTTCTTCCTTTGTAAAGACATCATAAATTTAGCTTAAATCAATCCAGATTTAAATTGAATGAACTCTGTCTTGGGAAAGGAACAATTTTATTGCCGCTAAAGCCCTGCACATAACTGCAAGCAAAGCAGGAAGAATTACATAAATGGATTAAGAAGTGCAGTAATCATCCATTACAAGTGTCACCTTGAGATAAACAGTGATGCTGGCCCGTGAATTACCGGGCCCGTGGACAGGGCTGATGCAGAGGGCCAAATCTGCCGCTTCTTATAATGGGAACATTTTGTCTAGCATCACAGAGTAAAGAGGTGCAATTAGCAAGAAGAGGTTGTGACATGTAGGAAGACAGAGAAAGAGAGAGAGAGATATAGGAAGTAGAGTCTCTCTTTAGTCCAGCCCTCTGTTAGGCACTTTACGTATACAACTACATTTCCTTGTTCCCCCACACTTTCAAAGTGGGCATCAGTTGTCCAAAGTGAACAGTTAGTAAGAAAACTGAAATGGAAACCTTTTTCCCTTTTGCTCTATAGTCTTTGTCACAGCAAGCAGAATGAGGGAATGACAGGTGCGCAGCAGCTGAAGGAAGGATACCTGCCACCCGTGGTATATCAAGCTTTTCCGTAGGCTGTTGTATTAGGATTAGGATGGTCAATGGCTACATCCTTGTATGTCTTACCTGCCTTAAGACACAGCCCTGCACATTGTGCAACAGTTTACTGACCAGCACTGGCTACTTCCGTTTCCTACCTGCCACTAACAGATTGACCAGGCTGCCAGGTTTATGCATCAGTTTCCTAACTTGACTAAGAACTGTGGCCCAGTGTGACCACTGTAGCATCCAGCTGCCCAGCTTACTAGGGTATTGAAACCACCGAGGCACTCAATTTAGAGCTAGAACGAAAAGCTCTTCTGACTGGATGCAAATGACTTCAATGCCAGATTGTAGACTTCACACGGGGGATATTGAGTTTCAGTCAAGGAGGAAGATTGATTAGCTGCGCAGCAGAGCAAGGAGGCAGACCAGGGGCTGAGCAGCAAGCAATTAAGACTTCTGTGGTGCCTTGGTGAGGAAGGGGGCTCCAGTGTGAGCCTGCTGAGACAAAGAAGGCTAAGAGGTACAAATCCAGGGGGAAGGGCTGCCCTTTCCTTTCCTGCTTCAGTCTCCATGGTGGAACATTATAGGTCAGCAAGGACCTTCCAAATTTAATTCAAAGGCCCATTAATTTCATGTAGTTTCTCTAGATCGCCCAGGTGTACATAATGTTATAATTTCTATTTTTCAGTCCTTTTGGATTTGAGCCTTCTTGCCTTTTTCTGACTCTTTGATATCAGTTAAGTTTTTTGGGCTGTGCACTGGCAGTCTGTAAGAAAGGCTGAGAAAGCCTTACCATCTCCAAGGGCTTCCTCTGGCCAAGTTCATCCCATAGGGCCCTGGCTGCAGAGGCCAGCCCAGTTACAGAAGTTCCTTGGGCTGTGATATGAGTTCCAGGCTCTGAGCATTGGGGTGGGAACATGTAAAGCAATGGTATATAGGAGAAGGCACACTCTTGTTCAGTTTCTATTAAGGCTTAGGTGTGGTAGAAAGGAGAGTCACCCTGGTATTTTTATCTTGGCCATCTATATTCTTAAGTATCAGGTAACATGAAAAGCTCTTCACATATATAATTGCAAGAAATCCTCATAAACACTATAGTTTACATACCATTATTGCCTAATTTTTATAGTTAAGGATATGGAGCTTTTGGAAGGTTAAGAACAAAAGTTGTCCAAAGCCACACATTCAGTCAGTGCTAGAGCCAGAGTTTGAATCCAGGTTCTGTAATGCCTTTTGTACTTATGAGCCCCAGTCTGAAGATTTAAAAGCAGGGGCAATGAGCAGCTTCCACCAGCCATGTTGGAGCCTTCCCCAGAAAATGCTGTCCAAATGACTTGGCTTCCTTGCTGTGCTGATAAGCACTGACCTGTCATTTTCAAGATGTCACTTACACATACCCAAGTATGTGCTCCTGTGCACACATATCTATTTGTTGGATTCTTCCGGAAAGATATACTATGTTTTGGCTAATAAACCAGGCAAATGTAAGAGAAACAATTTTTTTTTCCTTGGTATTGAACAATACAAAGCCTTTCATCTTTTCCTCTGAACTAAGGAGACTTTTTATCTATGCATAATCTTCATTTTGTTTTATCATTTTATTTATTTATATGCTTTTCTCCCACTAAACTGTAAGGTTCTAGGAAACAAAGAGTCAATCATCTTTTTATGCCCCCTCTCCTAGTGCTCTGCCCCTAGTGGAAGGACCAAATATAGATCATTTAAATATACCTCCTCTAAAACCATTTTGTTTCAACAATTAGAAGCAGAGTACTGCTGAGATAAACACAGTATCTGTGTAGTATAAACACATGGGCCATTTTAGAATATTTGAAATCATCAATTATATCCAACAAAAAATAACTAAAGTCACTACACCCTTCTGGACAAGTGCTTCTGATTTTTTTTAAAATATCTATCTTTTATGATTCTGAATGAACACTCAGAAACTTAAAATGAAGATTAGAGAAAGTCTTGGCCATTGACAGCCCTACTAAGCAATCCAGGTTTTCTTCACAAGAAATAGGTACTCGATAACTATCTGAATAAATAAAACATGAATCAAACTACTGATGGTGTTAGGTTAGAATCAAGAAACTGTGGTTCTAGAACTATAATGCATGAAGATGTTACACGAAAACCCATGGAACCTAGAAGCAGTGCTGCACAGGGTAGTAGATGGCATCAAGAAAATCCCTAGCATATATCTTAAGCTGCTCAGGAATATGTCCTTTGCCAAATGGAAAATAATGTTACAAGCTGTCATAGTAAATGTGAAATTTTTGACTTTGATGTTACAACACTAGATTTATGGTGCTTTGGGTTGGTGTAGGAGATAAGGGGAATATATAAATAATTGCAGCATTATTATATTAAGCAACTTCGGGATCTCAGATTTTTTCAAGGTTCATAAATTTCCCAGAAGGAGTCTTGACCTTTATGGACATTATAACCACACTGTAATTTTCTGGTTTCTTTTTCTACAAATCAGAAAATGATTGTAAAAACTTTTTTCACATTTTGACCCCAATTTAGAAGTGTGAGTAGATCTGAAAAGAAGAATTACTTTATAACATTTAATGAGGGAATATCAAGATATTTTAAACTTGAAATCTAGACTTCATGACTACATTTGCTGGTTTAATTTTTTTTTCTTTCTTCACAAGGACAGGGAGAGAGAGAGTCAGAGAGAGGGATAGGTAGTGACAGACAGACAGAAACAGAGAGAGGCAAGAAGCATCAATCATTAATTTTTCGTTGCCGTTGCAACACCATAGTTGTTCATTGATTGCTTTCTCACATTTGCCTTGACCGCGGGTCTTCAGCAGACCGAGCACCCCCTTGCTGGAGCCAGCAGCCTTTGGTCCAAGCTGGTGAGCTTTTTGCTCAAGCCAGATGGGCCCACGCTCAAGCTGGAGATCTCGGGATCTTGAACCTGGGTCTTCCACATCCCAGCCCGACACTCTATCCACTGCGCCACCACCTGGTCAGGCTGCTGGTTTAATTTTTAAAGAATGCAAACATTACCACTTGTGTTTACAGAAATCAACCTAATTCACATTAAAAAGTTCCAACCCAAACAATTCCTAATTTTCAGGGTTTAGAAACATTATTAAGCAAAGAGTGAATGAAAAATTTTTGACTACTTACTATGTGCCTGGTATTGTGTGAACTGCTTTCACAAATTCCAGTATCAATGAATTTTCATAACACACCTTAGGAAATATTATTTCTATTTTATAGTGGAAACTGAGATGGAGGAGTTAAGTGACTTGTCTAAAATTACTGGACATATAGTTGGCATTTGACGGATATGTGCTAAAAAATGAACAGATAAATGCATGACTATCTGCAAGGTGCTGAATTAGGCAAGAAAGCAGCTCACACCATCATATGGCAATTCTCTGAATTCTAGGAACTCATTCCCTGGGGAGATGTATAAAATATATCTATGATATGAAAAATGACATAACAAGTTAGAAGATGGAAAGAATCAAGGAGATCTTAAATGCCTCTCTTTTTCTCATTTACTAAACTAAAAGTCTCTGAACTTTAAACCCCGTTGTGCTCCTCAAATGTGGGCTTTGCAAACAACAAACCCAGATTCTATACTTTGTAGCTGTCACAGAACGTTTCTGAATTTGTTTCTTTACCACCTGATTTTTGGTCTAAAAGAAATTATTGCCACAATATACACATTTTATTTATTCTTTAGATATTAGCCTTGTATGTTAAAGTGCTTTACATGATGATGCTAAAAGCTATTTGTCCCTTTTCTGGGTTTGCGAGTTTGTTAAAAGATAAGGAATGAAAAATAAAAATGGTTTATTGCTCAGCTGGTCACTCTGATACAATCCTGTACTGATAGTACCTTTCCAGTATGATACTGTGATGTATCATACACCACAGTGAAAATCACCAACTTGTTATCTAAATAAAAAATTGATTTTAAAAATAGAAATAAGAATATTTTCTTGTTATAATATTTATTGAGATTAAATGAATGTCCTGGCCAGTTAGTTTAGTTGGTTAGAGTCATTCTGAAACACCAAGGTTGTGGGTTTGATCCCAGGTCAGGTCAAATAACGAAGTAACCAATGAATACACAGCTAAGTGGAACAACAAATAAATGCTTCTCTCTTTCTCTCTCTTTTGTCCTTTTTCTCTCTCTCCCCTTCCCTCTCTCTATTTTTCTTAAACAATCAATACAAAAATTAAATAAAAAGAAAATGGAATGAGCTAAGAGCGTTTGAAGCAAAGAAAGGTTCAGATGCTAGCTCTCAGTACGTATGCCCCACACTATTACTGAAATCAGTAAAACAGATCAATGGGGTAAGGATAAGAATAGAATCACCCAAACAGCTGAGATTCTGCAATTGGTGATCCCTAAGAAAAGCAAGGTCATGGCCACCTTGGTTTAAATGTTAAACGGCAACAATGTGTGTATTCAGTTTAATTTCATGGGATTTAGCACTGTCCTTTTAAAGACACTTAATGAGCCAGATCTCCCAGCATCAGCAATTTTAGCATGAACATGTGATCTAGATAGGGTGTGCTTTTTTTAAAAGTCCATTTGGGTCCTGAGAAAAGATGCTAGAGGGATTCCCAATGTTTCAGAGAAAACATGGGCACAGAGTCCACAATGCAAACCCATTCATCTTTAACAAGAGTGACTGTGGTGGAAAAGGCACATTTGCCCACCTAGACACTAAAAGTTACCTATGCTTTCCCACTGCCAAATGGCTTTTTCTAATCAATTTCCATTTGAATTGTATGCCTAGATGGGAGGAATAACTTTGATGATAAAAATGAGATTAGGATACCTTCAACGCTCGACTAGGAGAAAAGGTGAAGCTATACTGGTTGTGGGAGTGGATCCTTGTCCCTGAGCTAAAATTTTCTTTAAATGTTTTATGTGTGTGCCCTTGTAGACACATGCAACATGACAAACAAAAGAACGGTTTTTAGCAATGCTTTCTGAAAAACTGAGTGAGTGGGGAAACTATATACTTATAAATCATATGGATCATAAACAGTGGCTACAGTCTATAAAGAAAAGATTTGTAAAGGAAACATACAGCAAGCAAAATGGGGCCAGAAGTTTTCTGGGTAAATAGTATCACAGAAAAGTTTAGTACTTGGCAATCATTTTGTAAACGTTGAATGAGTGTACTGATTATATAGTCGCTTAAATCTGACAATTTTTGTTTACACTGTAGGAGCTTCTCCAGATTACTGATGATTATCTGAGAGCCTTCTGGAGAAGAGAGCAGAGGAGTTCACAGAAATACCTTGCTTCTGTGCATAATTTGTATTCAAGTAAAAATAGTAGCTATCATTTTTTGAGGGTTCACTAGGTGTTATATATATATACTCTGCTGTTATTAATCCTAACACAACTTTGCAAAATAATTATAATTAGAGAAACTTAATTGCAGAACACAGGCTCAAGACCTGTAGGTGATTTCTTCAAGGCTACTAGTCTTAGGATTTGATTTAGAATCTTATTCCCAGTTGATATGACCACAGAGCCCATGTTCTTCCCATTACAGCACTCTTTCTTTTACTCTATTTCTATCAAATTTGTGGTAAACAATTTTAACATTGATAAAAGCTTTTACTTGGCATATACCACATGATTTAGGAAACCCAATAAAGTTAACCTTCATTGAACATGAAAAATTAGAAAAATGAATCCATTTTGGCTTAATGTTACAAGAATTTCTGTTTGTTTAATTTAAAGAGAGATAGTTACAGAAGAATGACATCTCCAGACTGATTTATCCGATCCATCATTAGTTTCAGCCAAAAGCTTTTTAAAAAATTCTTACAGAGATCTCAAATAGGTAGATAAAGTGACACACACTCAACTTGTGGTGACTTTAGCTTCTTTCTAAAATATGTTCATCTCTTATTACACTCTGTAATTACTTACCACAGTCTAAATCACTATTGAAAGAGCAAACCTTGTATTTTCTTGGTTTGTATGCAGGGGCACAACAAAGAAACAACTATATATGACTAATTAAAAAATAAAAGGTACTCTGACCTAAGAGAATATTTGGTACACAATATGTTTATTTCATTTAATGCTATTCCTTATGCCAGTGATTTACCTATAAACAGTTTTCAAATTAAAGAGTCAAGTGTTTTAGATCTTAGAGAAAGGAATCATATAATTGGTATTAGATCCTTGGAAACAGGCTGATAATTATCTCAGAGTCATAATATACAACCATTTAGAATCTTAAAAATTATGTATTTCAAACCTCATCATTTGGAATCAAATTGATATCAATATATTTGTTCCATGCAATATTAAAATACTAATTTTATAAAAGAAGAGTGCATATCAATTTTGGTATGTGCATCAAAAAATGGTAACTCTTTTTAAAGCATAATTATAGTTCAAAATTATTAATATGGACTACCTCAACAATTATTTCTGTATTTTTATCACAACATTTAAATTGTGATAACAGTCTTCCCTCTTGCTAAAGACATTCTGGAAAATCAAGTTTTCCTGGAATGAGTAAAAGAACAGATCTCACATTGTTAATCTCTATAAATTACTTCTTAAGTAATGCCCAGTCTAGTAACTTAAACCAATCATTTAATATAGATATGTCAAATTTCACGTTATTAACTTGAATATATGAACACTGTCAAGTTTAAAGGTATACGTTTTAGTGCAATCATAGAATAGCTGCAGTTAAACTTTGGTGGTTATACAATCAGAGGGTACAATACGTAGCTTGTAGAACAACCACGTGATTTTTTTAACCTACTTATTTGCAAATCTGTAGTAAAATTATCATTATCAGAGTAAGTAAATGAGACTTGCACTTCAGACAGTTTTTATTTATTTAATTTTTTTTAATGATTTTTTTTTTCAGAAGTTAGAAGCGGAGAGGTAGACAGACTCCTGCATGTGCCAGACTGGGATCCATCCAGCATGCTCACCAGGGGGCGATGCTCTGCCCCTCTGGAGCAGCGGGGACTAACTTTGCTCCAATGGAGCCTTGGCTGGGGGAGGGGGAGGAGAGGCTGGGGGAAGGAGAGGGGGAAGGGTGGAGAAGCAGGTGGGCACTTCTACTGTGTGCCCTGGCTGGGAATCGAACCTGGGACTTTCACATGCCAAGCTGACGCTTTACCACTAAGGCAACCGGCCAGGGCGGTTTTTATTTTTTTTTATTGAGCAGCTTTGAGGTTGAAAGCAGGAGGCTGGAATTTTGGCAAAAACTGTGTTTGGAAACTACAGTTATTTATAGATTTCTATTATCCATACTTTCTTTTTCTTCATTATCTCTTAGAAAACTGAAAGTTGAATATGTTAACTTGTTATATTATCTTCAGTACAGAAGTTCTTATAGACAAGTGGGAGCTTTCCTATTATTTTTGAATTTTTAAAAAACAGACATTCCGTGCTGGATTTCTGGCTTTGATACTTGACAATATATCTGTTTTATCTCCCTCTTTCCACAATATTTTTACTATACTCTTCCTTCCCATTTTTAACTCTATTTTTTCATCTATCTATCTATCTATCTATCTATCTATCTATCTATCTATCTATCTATCTATCATCTATCATCTATCTACCTACCATCTATTTAGGTGAGGTAGACAGAAAGCGAGGGAGAGAAAGAGAAATAGAAAGGGAGAAAGATGAGGAGATGAGAAGCATCAATTTGTAGATGCGTCACTTTAGTTGTTCATTGATTGTTTTTCATACGTGCCTTGAAGTGGTGGGGGGCTCCACTAGAGCCAGTGACGTCTTACTTAAGCCAGCAACCTTCAGCTCAAGCCAGTGACTTTGGGCTTTATATCAGCAACTATGGGATCATGTTTATGATCCCATACTCAAGCCATTGACTCTAGTCTCAAGTTGGTGACTTTGCACTCAAGCTGGTGAGCCCGTGCTCAAGCTGGTGAACTCAGAGTTTTGAACCTGGATCTGCAGCATCCAGGTTGATGCTCTATCCACCACACTACCCCCCCGGTCAAGCTCAACTTTTTCTTAAAGAGAACTAAAAACTGTTACCCATTTATCTAATCTCTTTTCAAATAAACAAAAGAAGCAAAGCATAAAATTTAATTTTATTTTTTATTTATTTTTTTAATTTAATTTATTGTGTTTACATAGATTCTAGTGTTGTCCCGATTGTGTCATTTTAAATAATAACTGTTTCTACCTCATTCATCAAGTTTTTCATCCAGTGTTTCTATTTTTTTTTTCGAGTTTACAAAATTTTGTGTGTGATCCTTTGACAATTAAGGGTCATCTTAGAATCTTGCTCTTTGGTATCAAGAAAATTGCCACTTTTGCTCAGTCTGGGCAAATCAGAAGAATAGATATTCAAGAGATAATAATCACAAATGATGTTTGCTTCTGCACATGATTAAAAACTATTGCTCTGATAATAAGAAACCTTTTAATGAATCCTGTAAAGTTCACATTTTATTTGACACCTAATGGTGTCACCTGATAGGTAATAAGCTTCCATTATCTAAAACTACTTTTCTGTTTTCACTCTTTATTCACTGCTCCCTTTCTTATATACATCAGGACAAAAAACATCGATTTGTATTTTTTAAGTTCTAAAAGCAGAAAATAACAGCTGAAATATTAAACTTGACTTCCTTTGCTTTTGTGGTACATGCAGGTGGTTCAACATCAGCGGAACAATAAATGATTAAATCAGCACATTTGTACAAGTAAGTGCAGAGGCTGTGGTGACTTGTCAATGTTAAGTGAAACAGTGCAGATCTGCTTCAGGACCATTTTAAACAATAGATTAAGAAATAGAACGTAAGCCAACAGGACAGAGTAATGCTTAGTGATCTGTCAGGAAAACCTAGAATGTCACCTTGAATGCTCTTACAAGGTTATTTCAGCAACCAATGGCATTCGTAATAAAGGCATACTCCTTAATCAACAGGGTGGGTTTCTGTAAACTTTCAAAGTATATCAATGTTATATTAATATAATCAAGTCCACAAACTTTAATTGAGCATCTAAAATGTTTCAGAGACTGTGCCAAATGCTATATATATTGGATGAACAATCTCTAAAACAGGGGTTGTTAGGAGTAGGGTGAGGGTGGAGTAAAGAGGAACAAATATACAGTGATGGAAAAGATTTAATTTTGGATGATGGGCACACAACACAATCAATACTTCAAATGCTACATAAATATTTACTTGAAACCTATGTACTCTTATTGATCAATGTCATACCATTACATTTAATTTTTTAAATAAAATAAAATAAAACAGTGGTTCTCAAACCTGGCTGTCTCTAAGGATGAATCTCAATTTCTTAGGGGTCATAAAATAACATCACTCTATTTTGCCCCACCCTCAGATATTCAGAGTCGGTGTGTCTGAAATGCAACTAGGCATCTGTCATTTTTAGAGCTCCGCAGGTAATTTAATAGTAAGCTAGAGTTGATACCTTTAAGACATAAGATCTCATTCTCTTTAAGGTACAATAATAATGCACTAGTGGAACATATAAATGCGGTGATTTCCCAGGTACTCTGAACTCTGTTTGGGGTGGTGGGATTCACAGAGAGAGGGCTGGGAACAAGAAAGGCTTAACCAAGGAAGCAATGCAAACATATTTCAGAACTCTAAGCAGTTGCAGCTAGCTAACATTTCTTACACCAGGACTATTGTTGGGCAAATGAGTTGGTAAGATTTGTGTTTTTTTAGTTTGCTCACTTTTATTGTTAAAAATGGTAATGGTCTGTGAAATTGCTAATTACCTTCCTGCTTAGGAAGGGCCATTGTTATGCTAATGGTTGCTGGACAAAGGGTTTCATACCAAAAAGTTTTGAAAAGGAGAGAAGAAAAGAAGAAGAAGAAGGAGGAGGAGGAGGAGGTGGTGGAGGAGGAAGTGGAGGAGGAGAAAGAGGAGGAAGAGGAGGAGGAGGAGAAGGAGGAGGAGGAGGAGGAGGAGGAGGAGAAGGAAGAAGAGGAAGAAGAAGAAGAAGAAGGAGAAGAAGAAGAAGAAGAAGAAGAAGAAGAAGAAGAAGAAGAAGAAGAAAGAAGAAAAAAGAAAGCCATTTTTGTACAGTAGGAAGCCAAGATGGCAGGGTGCTGAAGGAGAAGCCAGTTTGTGCAGAGAGGAGAAGGGAGAAGGTATGCAGATGGGGAACCAGAGATGACTGAGACTAGTGGGGGCCTTTGGTTCTAGGAAAAAACAGATGTGTTAGTAGCTTTGTGAGCTCTGAGTGAAAGGAAAGTGCTTTCCCTCTGTGTGTGTTTACTCGACAGCCGGTACGAGGCTAGAATAAAGGAATGGCCCACCATTTTTTGGCTCCACTGTTTCTTTACTGTCTGCCCAAATCTCACGGGAACCTGTGTGTGCATAGCTGTGATGGTCACGATGGCAACGGCCCCTGGCATTACAACTATGTGCCAGGCTCTCTTAATGGCACCCCTAACAACAGTCCCCTGTAGTAGGTGTTATCATGAATACATGGCCAATGAGAAAACTGAGGCTCAGGAAGATTCAGTGACTTGCTAAAAAATCACAAAACTTACGCATGGTAAGGTGAGGATTTAAACCAAGATACCCTGCCTCAAATTTAACACATTTTCTGAAAGAAATGGTCATAAATTTAGGTGACTTTTAGTATTTCCAAATAATAGGTGTCAAGAAGGTCTGTCCCTGGAATAGCTGCAGTGATTAAGATACTTTATGGTAAAGTCATATTTTATCATTTCTTTGTCCAATATAATTTTAAATGGTTTTTCTTGGGTTTTCAAAATACTGTGAATATTTTACTTTTATTTAAGTGGACAGAATAGATCCAAACCCAGCAATACCTTACAGAAAAGCAATTTCTCCTTTGAGTTGAAGCTGATCTGATGCCTGGGGAGATTCTGTTTGAGAGGTACAGAGATGTGCATATGGAATATTTCCATAACATTAGGGCCACCTGTGACTCTCTTGTATCTTCAAAAGTGTACATTTTAAGTATGCAAGATTATCATCTAAACTATAAGCAGGAGTTAAGTAGCCATTTTGATCCAAATGTTCTAATAGATTGTGCTTACCAACAAAAACATTATTTTCTAAAGCAGCCCAGGCTCACAGTTTTTAAAAGTACCCCTGATATTACAAAGTATAGGAAATAAGCTAAATTTTAGCTAAATACTTTCATATCTATGATGCAAGCTAGGCTTATAAAACTTATAAGAAAAATTTTAATTAAAAATATCTTATCGCCTGACCAGGTGGCAGCGCAGTGAATAGAGCCTCGGACTGGGATGCAGAAGACCCAGGTTCAAGACCCTGATGTCGCCGGCTTGAGCGCGGGGCCATCTGGCTTGAGCAAAAAGCTCATCAGCTTGGACCCAGGGTCGCTGGCTCCAGCAAGGGGTGGCTCGGTCTGCTGAAGGCCCATGGTCAAGGCACATGTGAGAAAGCAATCAATGAACAACTATGGTGTAGCAACTGCAACGAAAAACTTATCATTGATGCCTCTCATCTCTCTCCGTTCCTGTCTGTCTGTCCCTATCTGTCCATCTCTCTGACTCTCTCAATCTGTTCCTGTAAAAAAACAAACAAAAAAAGAAAACCTTATGAAATAAAGCAAGGTTATAATAGACTATAAATTATAGCTTTTGCCTGACCAGGTGATGGCAGTGGATAGAGCGTTGGACTGGGATGCAGAAGACGCAGCGAGACCCCGAGCTCGCCAGCTTGAGCTCGGGCACATCTGGATTGAACAAAAAGCTCGTCAGCTTGGACTTAAGGTCACTGGCTCCAGCAGGGGGTTGCTCGGTCTGCTGAAGGCCCACGGTCAAGGCACATGTGAGAAAGCAATCAATGAACAATTAAGGTGTTGCAAAGGCAATGGAAAAACTATTGATTGATGCTTCTCACCTCTCTCCGTTCCTGTCTGTCTGTCCCTATCTATCCCTCTTTCTGACTTTCTCTGTCCCTGTTAAAAAAGAAATTATAGTTTTATTCAAGGATATTACAACTATTTCTCTATTATTATTATTATTAGTTCTCATCCTAAGATTATATCACTCAGATATAGAAATAAAAAATTTATTTTTTAAGAGTTTAAGTATTATTGTTCTAACTCATATTTTCTCTGCCTGAATGTTCCTCTCTTCTTTCATTATACTTTCCTGAATATTCTAGTGGAACGTGTGCCCTCACATACCTCTAGGCATCTTTGTTCTTCCCTGGGATACTTACAGTCCATGAACCACCCAGAACACCAAGCATGTAGTAGGTCCTCATAAAAATTTTGTGTTTAATGGACATTGAATGAGTAGTATTGGAATCTACAAAGAGTTTTGGCCATTGCTTTACCTGAAGCATCTCAAATAACACTGAGTGCTGGGCCAAATTAATATGTATCAGAGAGGCACAGGAGACTATTACATAGGTTTTGTCATTGGATAAAGAGATCATAACCCTAATGTCCCCTCCATTGCTAACTAGCCACCTAGGATTTGACAAATTGTTTACTTCCTCTGATTTTGGTTACTTCCATTGTCTATAGTCAATTAGTAATGTCTTACCTGCCTAGAATACAGAGCTCATCTGAATAATTTTATAAGGCTTTTTCTAGCTCCAAACTGTAACAGATCTTTGAATCAACCTTTTCTTAGTCCCATACAAACAACGTAGTTTAGAGAAAACACAGACCCTCATATCAAGATGCTGTGAAAAAGATATGTGATAATAGATTGACAATTATTAACTGATTTAAGTGAATTAAATATGTTGCATTGCTAATTCTTAATTATTGATAATACTCTTATCTGCTTATAAAGCACCTCTTATGCTCTGTTGCTTACCTTTTGACTTCCTGTCATGGTATGATCTGCCTCGATAATGAGGGGTGTCCAAATACAGATTCTCAAGTTCTTCTTGCCATGATTCAGGACTGAAGTGCTTGAGCAGATCTTCCACAGTATCAAACTGGGCAATAGTTTCATCCAGAGCATCCGCAGTGAGAGTGGGGTCCGTTACTGATGGAGAGTGATAGGATACCCCCTAAAAGTGACATACAGCTCAGTGTATTCAGAAAATTGTTATGAACTGCAATAGTCATACAACTTTATGGAAGGAACAGCAATAAGATTGTGATTATAAGACATCCTGTGTATTAGTATCATGTGACAGCACCATTTCTAAACAAAAACTATTAATTGGTAAACGATAGTTTTTCACTTTTTTGCAAATCCAAACCAGGCAGAATATAAAACTTTCACTTCATCTGAATTGTAATCATGAAAAAATGCATAGGCTACATGGAAATATTAAAATTAAGCCAATTAAGCCATCCAATTTTCTGGTTCAATGTCCCAAATCATCCATATTCATATCCATATCCACATCCACATCCACAACCACATCCACATCCACATCCATATCCACATCCATATCCATACCAGCAACTAATGGTGAGCAATTAAATCTGAACTCCTTCCATGCAAATTTTGCATAATCTGTTCCATTCTCCCATGTTTGGCCTCCGTGCCCCACTTTGCAGGTTACTTAGTATTATTGCAGGGCTAGAATTTGCTCTGGAGACATCTTGATAAAATTTGGCACTTTAACCAGCTTATTTACTGTCAACAGGATAATTAGCCATGAAACTGGCTCTCTTGACTTAAGAGTGGAAGATCCACATGGGAAGCATATGTATTTTTTTAAGTGCTGTAGATCGCTAGTGATCCTAGTTGCCATTAAGATGTTGTCAGGAGTACATTTTAAATGGGGAACTCAACATCATTGAAAGTCAGGAAGGGATTATGTATTTTGCCATGGAAGATATCCCCACAGAAGTTTCCAAGCATTTCTTTCACTAACCCTTGTAAAATCTAGAGCTAAATGAGCCATGATTCAAGCATCTCTGTAAAAATTCATGACCCATTAACAGGGAAATAGATTTCTAAATGTCTTTAAAGAAACTACAAACAAATAAGATGCCCCCAAGGGCAAATATCTCCTATCACTACTGGAAAGTTGAAATCAATGAAAACTTGTGTTCCTGGAACTTAACTGCAGTTTCCTATTGAGAAATAATATGCACCATAGCATCACAGACAGCAAAGCCCACATTTATATTCTCCCTCTCAACTAATTTTTTCTCTTTTTAACCAATTGAGGTAAAAAAGTTTGTAAGCGATTTAATGACCACTTGCTCCATCAGGAATAGTTGCTCTTTAGCAAAACTAAGTGTGTAAAAGCATTAACCTACCATGGGTGTAATTCAGGAGTAGTTTTCAAATATGCCCTTTAGGAAAAAGTGAGTGGGGGAAAATGGGGCTTGGGCAGTAGGATGGGAAACATGAGATAGATGTGTGAAGGTGTCAGGTCAGCTCATTACACTAGGGGGTGTTGTGTGTGTGTGTTTCTGGAATAAGCTGAACCCTGATTGAAGTATCTCATTTTTGTCTTTCACATTCCTTTTGGTGTCAAATGCCAAAGGTGGATAATACATAAATTCAGTGTGACCAGGCGGTGGTGTAGTGGATAGAGCATTGGACTGGGATGCAGAGGACCCAGGTTCGAAACCCCGAGGTCTCCAGCTTGAGTGTGGGCTCCTCTGGTTTGAGCAAGGCTCACCAGCTTGAGCCCAAAGTCGCCAGCTTGAGTAAGGGGTCACTCGATCTGCTGTTGCCCTCAGTCAAGGCACATATGAGAAAACAAAGCAATCAGTGAACAACTAAGGTGCCGCAACAAAGAATTGATGCTTCACATCTCTTTCCCTTCCTGTTTATGTGTCCCTCTCTGTGTCTCTCTCTGTCTCTGTCACAAAAACAACAACAAATACAAAATAAAACAAATTTAGCACAAAAATTCCAAATTCTCATTCAAATCGTATTGTCTGGGAGAATCTACTATCTATCTGACTTATATTCACCAGGTGATTTACAATTAGCCTTGTATCACAATATGGGTCTAAAAAAAATCAAAATAAGCTGGCTGAAGTTAGGTGCTTGGCAGCATATAAAAGTTTTTACATTAAAATGCTTCCCTTAACATTTTTTTTTTTGTGTGTGTGTGTGTGTGTGTGTGTGTGTGTGTGAGAGACAGAGACAGAGAGACAGAGAAAGGGACAGATAGGGACAGACAGACAGGAAGAGAGAGAGATAAGAAGCAACAATTCTTCATTGTGCACCTTAGTTGTTCATTGATTGCTTTCTCATATGTGCCTTGACTGGGAGACTACAGCAGACATAGTGATCCTTTGTTCAAGCCAGTGATCTTGGGCTCAAGCTGGTGAGCCTTGTTCAAACCAGATGAGCCCATGCTCACACTTGTGACCTCAGGGTTTCGAACCTGGGTCTTCTACGTCCCAGGCTGACACTCTATCCACTACATCACCACCTGGTCAGGCACTTCCCTTGGTGTTTAAAATAAAAGCAGAGATATCAGTCAAACCACTTCCACACAAGCAAAAGCTTCTTACAGAGGCTTTGGGGAAGTTGTGGCCAGGCATTTCCTGGGGTTGCTGCTTTATGTGCCTAGAATGTAGTGTGTGCCCAGATAGCTCTTCAAGAGAAGGCTGTGGAGGGGATCTTAGTCCCTGAAGGGGAGAAGAAAATTTAATCACTTTTAACATTAGTCTGAAGAACAAGCCCAAACCTGAATAAAATGCAAAATTGTCCTTATGTATACGCTTTAACGCTATTTTCAAGTTTAGACTCAGAACAGTTGACAGAAACACTAATGATGGTAAAGAAAATATTTGTTAGTGACTAGATGACCTAATAAACCCATGAGAACATTTTTGTTTCTGAAGTGATTTTTTTTTTTTTAACAGGGACAGAGAGAGTCAGAGAGAGGGATAGACAGGGACAGACAGACAGGAAAAGAGAGAGGTGAGAAGCACCAATCATTAGTTTTTCGTTGCCGTTTTGACACCTTAGTTGTTCATTGATTGTTTTCTCACATGTGCCTTGACCGCGGGCCTTCAGCAGACTGAGCAACCCTCTGCTGGAGCCAGCGACCTTGGGTCCAAGCTGGCGAGCTCTTTGCTCAAGCCAGATGGGCCTGCGCTCAAGCTGGCGAGCTTGGGGTCTCAAACCTGGGTCTTCCGCATCCCAGTCCGACGCTCTATCCACTGTGCCACCGCATGGTCAGGCTCTGAAGTGATTATTTAAAAACTATTTTGAGAGAACTATTTTGGTGTGCCTCTTTTAACTGCACTATAAATTTGATTTCATTCAGCTTCTGTTATATGTTTTATAAAAACAAATTCTAAAGCTAACTTAAAATGATAATTTGTAAAAAAGAAAAAGAAGTGTTCTGAAGACTAAATCACTTTCAGCAAAAACAAAGTTTTATTTGTACAGGAGTTCATGGTATGTCCAAAAGCCATTGCTCCTATTCCAGAAGGTTCTTGAAAAACAAAATGCTGTTTGACCAGGCAGTGGTGCAGTGGATAGAGCATTGGACTGGGATGTTAAGGACCCAGGTTTGAGACACCGAGGTCTCCAGTTTGAGTGCTGGTCCTCCTGGCTTGAGCAAAAGCTCGCCAGCTTGGACCCAAGGTTGCTGGCTCCAGCAAGGGGTTGCTTGGTCTGCTGAAGGCCCGTGGTCAAGGCACATGTGAGAAAGCAATCAATGAACAACTAAGGTGTTGCAATGAAAAACTGATGATTGATGGTTCTCATCTCTCTCCATTCTTATCTGTCTGTCCCTATCTATCCCTCTCTCTGTCTCTGTAAAAACAGCAACAACAACAAAGAAAAAAATAAAATGCTGATGAAAGAAGCCACGTCTCTCCCATCTTCCTAGAGAAATAATCAGAACCTAGATTTGGAACTAAACTGGGAAGAGTTTCCAGTGGATATGAGCCCAAGGAAAAGCTTCCACAGATACTCCAAAAAGATGGGATAATCCTTTCCTTTTAGAGGACCTGGATATCCTGAATTAACTAAGGAATCCATTAAACTTGTGATTTCTGCACTTAGGGAGGAATGGGTAGACAACCCTTAGCTATCATGTCTAAGAAGCTTGAGAAGCTGGAAGAGCTCTTGACAGAATAGCATATGAGGTCCAGGTTGCAAAAGCTGCATCTAGCATCTACCTTGAATTGTCAGTCTCAGGCGGCTAACTGCCCAAGCCTCCTGCCTAGCCTTCCAGCTCCAGAGCCTTGCCTGCCTTATTTTAATCTTCACTTGTCTGACAATGATTTCTTACACTTGGATGGGTTCAGAGAATGCATTCTGATTGCCAAAACTAAACAAATATCAATAAAATAATCAATATCACTATCAGAGACCTCATTGATATCTGGCTGAGATCATGTTGTTCTGATCTAGCAGCTGTAGCCAGTGAAGTAAATCATCACATAATCCATAGGTGAGGAAATCCTGTCATCTGAGGAACTTCCAAAATTTCCCCCCAAACCAAAAGCATAAGATAGCATTTCACTTTTGGGGGAAAAAAAGTAAACTCCAGTGACTCAGCCACACCAACCCGCTTTAGAATCATGGATAAGCTTTCATCATGCTCTTGACCTTTTAATGAACTATTGCATTTACTAGCTTGTATTTTAGTGCTACATAATAGCTACCCATAGAATTGGTGAAACAAGGTCTATTTTTTTTTCTGTACAAAGTAGATACATATACAGAATGCTGAGAAATGACTAACTTTGGAGAAAAAAAAGGGGGCATGAATCATTTTAGAGTTTCAGCATGATTTTGTGTTTTATTTTCAAGTCAAATAGAACACATGCCTGGTTTGCACTTAAGTTATCTTACTGTAAACACTAGAATTTTTCATGTCTGAAAAGATCCTAGAAAATGCAAAGGTTAACAGCTTCCCCTGGAATATTCAAAAAACTATTTCAAAATTCCCCACTTGAGCTTGGGCCATGGACCAGTTTGATACATTTGATGTGTCTGCACAGTCCTTTAGTTGGAATGTTCTGCTTTGAAACTGATAAATACTTAAGCCACTGTCTATTCCGTGTTCCCATAATGAGTGCTGGCATTTCTAAAAACTTTCTGAAAGAGGGAAAAAGGGCATCTGACAGAGCCCACTGTAACCTAAATGAAAGAGAAGAATATATCGTGCTTGAGATCTGGCTTTTGGTCAAGCCACCAGTCTTTAATACAGTTGATGTTCTTCTGGGTTGGCCTTAGCTATTCCATCAGTTTTTTTCACTGTCAATGGAAAAATAAATTACTTACTGAGATAGAGCTTGTGACTGACTCCCAATTGGTCTCTGAGGCTTCTATGGGTTGGAAATCTTCCTAGAAGACAAAGAAACATCCATGTGAGTCAATCATACCTCCATTCAATTCATTAAATGCACAGTTTCAACATCTCAGTCATCTGAATCTTCTTTCAACAAAGTGATATCAGATACAGGGGCACCATTTTTGCTGAACAGGTCACCATTTGTCTTAAGTACCTCCCCTCAAGAACTCTTCTTATTCAAGACATGGACCACTGCATTCACATTTCCCATAACACTGGTGAAATGGAAACTGTACAGACAGTTCAGATTTTAACTCAACCATGCACCAGCTGGCTATGTGATCTCTGGTAATGTACCTAACCTCTCCAATCCTTTTCTTCCTCATCTGTAAAGTGTTCTTTACAGATTTGGAGTGCTTAAATTACAAGGTTGTTTTGAGAGTTGATTCCATCAGTTATGTAATTATAATTAGCACTTAACAAAGTATTTAAAGATTAATACCAATTACTATCAGTATTTATTTGGTTTGAACTAGATTGTACATCATGTACAATACTGCCTGCTAAGCTAGCCTACAATATGAGAGATCTTTTCAAAGATAAATTAACTGACAAATGGCTATTCCTGACTCTATCAAAGAATGTCAGGAAAAATGGAGGGACAAGAAAATAACTGGGAGTAAAAAAAGTACTACCCACTTGAGGAAAGAAGGTAAAGGGCAGACGTGAGAGAAGGATATGTGAGAACTATGGGCTTTAGAGAGAGAAGCTTCACTTAAAAGGTAAACTTCTTTCCACTTTATATGTAACTTTCATGTAAATTACTCTAGCACCAGTAAATTTAAAAAACATAATGGAAAAAAAAGCTGATTCTACCATTTTTTTTAATTTCTTTTTTTTTATTTATTCATTTTTAGAGAGTAGACACAGAGTGAGATAGAGAGAGAGAGAGAGAGAGAGAGAGAGAGAAAGGGGGGAGGGGAGCTGGAAGCATCAACTCCCATATGTGCCTTGACCAGGCCAGTGCAGGGTTTTGAACTGGCGACCTCAGTGTTCCCAGGTTGACACTTTATCCACTGTGCCACCACAAGTCAGGCTGATTCTACCATTTTTATGTGTTTTATGTGTACACATGCTTTCTTGATCCTGCTATCATAAATTACCTTGGTTAATTTCTTACAGCCTGACCATGAAATAGAAGTTATTTTAAGATACTTCTCAGAAAAATTCAGCCACTCAAATACATCAACTTATTTACCTAAGTATACTTACTGAATGAGAGTGAAGTATCAGGACTAAATTTCATTAACATTTTAAGGAACTGAAGTACATTTGTTAATTGCTCATGATTAAGACTGGTTTATATATAAATGTGATAAAGAAAATTTTAGTTGTTTACCAAGAGAAAACTGAGTCAAATGTGGGGTTGAAGGAATGACCATCTACTGAAAAATGGCTAGACATTCTTGATCTAATCTCATGGGAGATAATAAAGAAGGAGAAAATGTGGTCTCTGCACACTGATAGATCACACATGAAAAGGACACAGAATTGCCACAGCAGAATGATGTGTACAAATAAATGAAGTCCAGAATTTATAAGTTTTCTTAAGCTGTTGAACAGGTGGACCTGGGTAAGAGAGCCAACGACTTCTTTGTGTCTTGAAGACACTTTTGGTAGGAGGACATGTCCTGGATAAGATGTGAGCAATCCTCAGATCATAGAATTTTCATTTTCATTCATTGATTCAATATTTCTTAATAACCTACTAAGTGATACATTCATAGAATCACAAGGAAATAAGAAATTAACCCTCCCCTCAAGGTGTTAAAATGTAAACATGTAAATAAACAGTTATGATAAACACATGAGGGTGCTCTGATATCAAACTAACCAGAATTCCATGGAAGGTGGTAGAAAATTCTACCTGGGAGAGAAAGTGGTTTTGGAAAAAAATGACATTAGAAGGGAACTTGAGCTGATTCTTGTAGACTCAGATAAGTAGATAAGTAAATAGATGGCTACTTGCAGGAAAGGTGGGGTACAGGACTTGATCAAAAAGAGAGCAATATCTGGACAATATGAGGAAATTATATATATATATATATATATTGCAAGTTACTGGGGAAAGTTAAGAAGCCACGAGGGACATAGTGTGATGAGATACCCATACAACATCCAGGTAGAGATGTTTAGTGGGTCATTTGCTACGTAAAAATGGAGCTCATGTTAGATTTGAACTTGAGATGTAGGTTTAGTAATCATCATCATAAAAATGGCTTAAAACTAATGGACTATGATGACCATGTGTAAAAATTAGAGAGAAACAATCTTAAAATCTTAGCACTGGAGAAAATTTTAGAATTCTCTAGTCCAGTCTCTTCATTTTAATACTTAGAAAACCAATTCTCTGAGAGATCATCAATGTGCTCTGTACCAAGTAGCCATCTCTGATAAAGCTAAGATCAGCAGAGCTCATTTCTGAATATAACTGTGTGGCCACATGTGACACCATTACAGCTGGCTTGAATGAAATAGTGTCTAAAAGAGGAGTTACAGAAAAGCAGGAAAGATATGAAGCAGACTACTGGCGGAAGGTGCTATGATAATACCTTCAAAAGAGTCTTAGTTACTTGGAATTATCTCTATACTTAATTCTGTGACTTCAGTTTACTTTATTTTCTTGAATAGGTACATGATAAAAAACATTCTGTTAAACATTTTAAATATAAAGTGCCTTTCATTCACATGCACCTTGATGAATGTTAACAAAGAACTTTTAGCTTCTTCACTGTCTTGCTATAGGGTTCCAGTCAATAACTTTAATAGCAATAAATGATGAAGAATATAGTTAAGATTCAGATAAAATGTAAATTTATCTTCTCTTAGCAATAGTAATATTAGACACTTAAAAAAAGCTTTTTATGTTATTTCAAAATCTGTCATTATTTATAAAGACATTTAAAATAAACTAATAAAAAATAATATTCTCTTAAAAATAAAACACAGAACCTCCAAATTTTAGCTCTGAAAGGAGAAACTTGTCATAGGAAGGAACATAGCAATTTTACCTTCTAAATTCATCATTAATATGATAATTTCTCATCTCTTCCATAACTTCCCATGTCCAAGATACCAGCAATTCTCTCAATTACCTATTAACTTTCTCCATGCTTCTACCATTTCCTTAGAGTCCACATTTTACATGACAGCCAGAATTGTCTTCTCCCCTGCTTTGCTGACATATAATTTGCATGTAACATTGTGTAAATTTAAGGTGTCTACTGTGATAATTTTACGTATATTGTTAAATAATTACCACAATAAATTAATACATCTACCACTTCACATAACTACAATTGTGTGTGTGTGCATGCTAACATTTAAAATCTACTCTCTTAGAAACTTTCAAGAATATAACACAACATTGTTAACTATAGCCATGCTATACATTAGATCCCAAGAACATATCACTCATATACCTGGGAGTTTGTACCCTTTAACCCAGGGGTGCCCACACTTTTTCAGCTTGCAAGCTACTAATAAGATGACCAAGTCAAAATGATCTACTTACAATAAAAATGCAAAATATAAATTTATTTCTTCTATATTATCATTAAGTTACTATTATTACTATTTAATATTGTGTATTCTTCTTTCACCTTTCTCCTTCTCAGCTCTCTTTTCGAAAGAAAGTCAATGTCATAGTTTTTATGAACAGTCCGAAAAAGCCGCTCCACATTTCCCTTTTTTGGAATAGCAATGGCACACAGACAGATGAGGCAAACGCACTTAGAATATATGACATAGTGAAAAAAATCCCCTTCCATTCTGTATGAAAGTGGTAGGTTTTAGGATCTTACTCGGACCAGCTATGCACTCATTTTTATACCCTTTGTTGTATTTAGTTTAAATAAATTGAAGGCTAACTATGCAGCAATGTAACTGAACAAGTTAGCGCGGTTTAACGCGCATGCGTAGGGTGTCAAAAGTTCAGATGTCAGATTGGCTACCCTGTATGCCAATCAAAAGACAAAATGTCTTTTTAATGTCATGCGATCTACCCACACTTCCTTAGCGATTGACCAGTAGATCGCAATCGGTGTACTGAGCAGCCCTGCTTTAACCAATATCTTTCAATTTCCTCTGTTCCCCACCAGCTCCTGGCAACCATGAGTTAGGAGTTCTCTTTTTTTCTTTATTTCTTTCTTTTTTTTTTTAGAATTCCACATATAAGTGAGATCAGTTTTTATTTTTTGTGTGTGTCTGATTTATTTCATTTAGCATAATGCCCCAACGTTCATCCATATGTGGTGACATAAGGCAGGATTTCCTTCTTTCATGTGGTGGAATGATATTTCATTGTGTATATTATATGTAATATTTATCACATTTTCTTTACACATTCATATAAACATAGGGGTATAGATATCTCTTAGAAATAGTGATTTTCTTTCTTTCTTATGGACATATATCCTGAAGTGGAATTGTTGATCATATTGTAGTTTTATTTTTAATATATTTAGAAACCTCTACATTCCAATTTCTCTGGTTTTGCATGCACATTCAGGGATGAAGTTCAGTTGTTACCCATCAGCATAGGCAGAGCAGTAGTTTATAGCTAGAGTTCATTTGGATAGGTCCATGCCTAAGCCACACTGCTTATTGCATATTTTTAATATCATTCTGAATAGATTGTTTTTCCAAGCTTCATGCTAATGGAAGACACACTGTGTGTGTGTGTGTGTGTGTGTGTGTGCGCGCGCGCAAGGGGAGTGTCCTTATCAGAACAGTGCCCTTAGCATTACTTAAATAGTACAATGAAAATCATGTAAAATGTATTAAAACAATCCAGCTTAAAAAATAAATTTCTGTTCTTTGTTACAGAAAATTCAGATAAATGCTTTAAAAGTCATGTCTCATTCTTCTAAGGAGAGAGAACTATTTCCAAGAGATAACTAGTTCCAAGAAGTTGGCACAAATTTAGTCCTTGTTTCCTTACTTCCTGTTCATGAAATGTAACTGTAATATATGTTTCATCATAAAAGAAAGGAGCTGATATACTGGTGACTTTGTTCCCTCAGTCCATGCAGGGAAGCCTGTCTAGGATTAATGCTCTCCCTTGAGAGATGAACAAATTGAAGCTGAAAGAGCCACACGGAATGCTCTGGAACCCGAAACTCATTATTACTGGAGTCAGGATTTAAACCCAATGAACTATTGTGCATCTCTTAGTTGCATTCTCTCTCCAACTCACCATATAATGACATATATCATTCTATAATTAAAGGCACCTAAACTGCATTGCACTAATCTAATAAGAATTAATATGTATCTTTAAAAATAATAATTTATTTTCAGCATATATCCTCACACTACAACAGTTCATAATTATATTTTGGTAGTGAAATTCATTATTTGGCATTTTGAAATGAAACTTCCTTCTCCATTCTCTGAATTTTAGTGTGTCTGTAAAGTCATGGTGCTCTTTTGACTGGTCGCAGGAAAACAACAAAAGACTATAGAATTGTGAAATCTGCACCAAATAAAAGGAAAACCCTCCCAGTTTCTGTAGGATGATGTGGCAGCATGTGCGCATGCGCAGATGATGATGTAACACCGTGTATACAGTGGAGCAGCCCACGGCCATGCCAGTCGAGATGTGGATGGTACAGAGGAAAGTTCAGTGTGTTCTGTGGCTCGCTATATTAGAATCCGGGACCAAAGTGCAACGTGAATATCAGTGCGTTTATAACAAAGTGCCACCACATAGGTATAACATTACTTGGTGGGATAAGCAGTTGAAGGAAACCAGCAGTTTGGTGGAGAAACCCCATTCTGGTAGGCCATCAGTCAGTGACGAGTCTGTAGAGGCTATATGGGATAGCTACCTAAGGAGCCCTAAAAAATCTGTGTGTCCATGTGCTCGACAATTACACCAAAGCAAGACTACAGTTCATAAGGTGTTAAAGAAACATCTCTATTTTACAGGGTACAAATTGCGGCTGTTGCACGCTATCAAACCGGCGGATAGACCCACACGATGCACGTTTGCTACAGATATGCTTCATGAGATCAACAATGATGCAAGATTTTTGCAGAAGATTGTGTTTAGTGATGAGGTGACCTTCCATATCTGTGGACATTTTCATCACCATAACATTCGAATATAGGCTGCTGAACATCCTCATGCCTACGTTGAGTACGAACATAATACTCAACGTGAACGTGTGGTGTGGCCTGATGCATGATAAGGTGATAGGCTTGTTTTTTTTTTTTTTTTTCACGGAGCAGTCTGTGATGGCAAACACCTATCTTGACATGTTGGAATTGTATGCAGTGCTACAATTTCCAGAAGGTGTCATCTTTCAAAAGGACGACGCTCCTCCACACTACACCACCATTATTCGTGAGTTTCTGGATAGAACATTCCCCCGGCGGTGCATAGGCAGGGGTTCTGTCAAGCTATGGCCACCAGGATCCCTGGATCTGACACCCTTAGACTTTTACTTTTGGGGTTATGTAAAGCAAAATGTGTACATTGAATGTATCAACAATATTAATCACTTAAAACAGAGAATCACAGATGTTATTCACTCTGTTACCCAGACGTCCTTACCCAGGTGTTTCAAGAACTTCCCTATTGTTTGGATGTGTGTAGGGCAACAAATGGAGCCCACATTGAACTGCACTGAATAGGTATGAAACTGGGAGAGTTTTCCTTTTATTTGGTGGAGATTTCACATTTCTATCGTATTTTGTTGCTTTCCTGTGACCAGTCAAAAGTGCACCATGACTTTACGGACACACTGTATTTGGAGTAGTTTTAAAAGCAAAGATAGAATTCTCAGAACTTCACTTTTTAAATGGCTGTATATGCATAGTTTGGTTTTTATGAGAAAACTGTTATAATCTAAAAAGCTGAGGAACCCTTTAAAAATAAATTGTTAAAGTACATGAAAATATAGAGAAATTATTATGTGCTATAAGTGTGGAAGAGATATGTCTAAGCATGAATACAAAAGTCAAAAACATAAAAATTGATATGCCTCACATAAAAAAAATGTTGCATAAATCCAAAAAAATCTCCAAAACAAAATTGAAAGCATAATGACAAACTAGCTAACACACTTTTAACAGATATAACAGTTGCCATTATTAAAATAAAATGAAAATCAAAAGTTTATAAAGAGTATGTTCTACAGCATATAATTTTGCTAGAAAAGTGTAGATATCTGAATGAAATAAGACTAAACACATATTCACACAACATATTGACATTGTTGACAATGAATGATTGATGCTTTTTATTTTCTTTTTTTTTTCTATTATAAAAATGAATAAAGGAGACTTCAACCAAGAAGGGCCTGTAGGGAGAGCTCTTGTGCCCAACCATTCATCTCTGGTTGCCCCGAACAGGAAGAGAAAGTGCTCTGCAACTCCAACAGAAAGATGTTTTCTACTCACAGTACTTTCCCAGGAGAAGAAATGAAGATTTCTTCCTCCCATAGCAACAGCTCAGCCCAAGAGACTTTCACAGCTCACTTAATGAAAAGTCACTACAATTCAAACTTCCCGTTATTTCCAAAGTACTCTTTCTTTATAACTTTCCTTCCAAATCCCTTTTCTATTATAAAAGAACATTCCTCTCATTTGTTCTCTGGACTTCTCTATGGTTTTTGTAATAGCTTGCATATCCCAAATTGCGTTTCTCTGCTATTCTTGAATGAACCCATTTTTGCTGGTAAAATAAGTAAGTTTCATTTTTAAGGTCAGCACTATATATCTGGTCTAAATTTTTCATAAGTGTCTTAAGTTTAATAAGAAATGGTAAACTTCTAAAGCAACAAAGAAAAAATAGATTGAAATGTGTATGAACATTTCAATGAAATGAAATGAAAGCCTTATTATAGTAAATGGTGTTATCCATATATTGTCTGGTGGAAAATAAAAGTAGTCTTGTGGAAATATTTTTCACCAATAACTAAACAGAAAATTATCTGGCACTGGCCAGTTGGCTCAGTGGTAGAGCATCGACCTGACATGTGGAAGTCCTGGGTTTGATTCCCAGTCAGGGCACACAGGAGATATGACCATCTGTTTCTCTACCCCTCCCCCTCTTGATTCCCTTTCTCTCTCTTCCCCTCCTACAACTATGACTCGATTGGCTCAAGTGCATCGGCCCTGGGCACTGAGGATGTCTAACTGGAGCCTTACTTTCAGGTGCTAAAAATAGCTCAGTTGGGAGCATTGCCCCAGATGGGCAGAGCATTGGTTCAAGATGGGCAAAGCATCAGCCCCAGACGGGGGATTGCTGGGTAGATCCTGGTCAAGGTGCATGCAGGAGTCTGTCTCTCTATCGCCTCTTCTCTAACTTAAAAAAAGAAGGGGAAAAATAAAAATTATTGAACAATGTAATATAAAAATTTCTAGAATGATCACATATGGCTCCATGTGAAACATGGATAATGTAACACAACTTTTGTCGTCTTTAAAAACAACTATGAAAGTATGTGGCCAACCATCAGCTCAGGGTCACAGAGGCATTTATCTGACTGTTTGAGGACAGTTTATATTGAGAACAAATATAGTGAGGGATAAAATAACATTACAGATAATGAATATTTTGAATAATGATCTTCCTTATTAAAGATTAAGATATGAAAGAAATTTTCATTTTCAGAAAGAATATTACCAAATAACCCTTCTTGTCGTGAGTCCCATTGAACCCATCCCAGAGCACAGGTGGTATATTATAAGACAAGTGAATAATCCGCTCATTCCTCCACTGAGGGTAGCTTACATACATCTAATCACTGAATGCCTGCAACGGAGTTCAAATAAATGCCTCTCCTCTCCTTTGATAGTGCAGTTGGAGACACTTGTCATTGAGTCTTTGGAGACAGCATTGCCAGGCCAATATTACAAACATTAGGAATGATTAGTTGTACCACCTGTTCCTGGATCTCACGGAGAATGGCTGTTCATTTTTCTCTTAAGTGATTATGCTGTATGTGAGTAGATGAGCCATAAACTGTTCATTGCTCACAGGGATGTATTCCACCATCTCTTCAAACATATGCAGCTACTTGTAATTTTTTTTTAAAAAAAGCTTTCCACCAAAACAATGTAACTTACTAAGGATGACTTATTTGGGGAAGTTTTAAAAGACATTTTTCAGAGTATTTTCCTTAATCTTGAAAAAAATTTTCTTCTATTTGTTGTTTTATATTTATTTCTCAGAGGAAAAAAATAAAGAAATTCTCTCCTAATTGTATCTGTGCTTCTTGACTGAGCTAATGTCTTAGAGGTGTTCCTTTTGAAATGCATAACAAACATAGAGGGATTTGTCGAAATTCATAAAACAATAACAAACAAATACACTATCAACATTTACTCCTTTAATAAATGTGTTCATGACACCATTGTGTTCATGACTCACTGAGGCAAATGCAAATCATGTTAAACTCAGAGGCCTGTGCCCTGGGATCACTCTATAAAAGAGATCCTTTAGAGCAAAGACTTTTGATACTTCAGTACATGAATTCCTGGAATGCAGTCCAGGAAATGTGTATAAAATAATAATATGCTGATGTCTTAATGTCTATAGAAACAAAAAAATGCAATATTGAAAACCCTTAGAATCAAACTCTATGATCCAGCCAAATCTTTATAAGTATATTTTATTACATGTTCATCATCAAACCAGCACTTTTTCAAGTAAAAGGAAAAAATCCTTGGTTAGAAATCAGCTTTTATTGGCAACAACATTTAATACAAGTTTACCTAGAATTCAATAATAAAAAATTAACAAGAATCACAGAGCATCTTTCAAGAGAATTTGCTTGTGAAATTTAATAATATATATTCTTAGAGCTATAAGAATCCCTGAGCATGAGTTATCTACTTTTGGAAATATAATTTTAATGAAATAAAAAATATATCTTTATAACAAATAGCTTTGTGGATAAGACATATCTGCATATTTCCACTGAGTGAAGAGTTAATTTTATAACTTTTCCTTTTATCCTAACGGACAATGAAGTACAATTTTTAATTTTTTATTGTTTTAATTTTTATTGAATTTATTGGGATGACATTGGTTAACAAAATTATATAGGTTTTAGGTGCACAATTATACAATAAATCATCTTTATAGTGCATTGTGTGTTCATTCTCTCCAAGTCTCCTTCCATCACCATCTGTCTCCCCTCTACCCTCCTCAACCTCTCCCATCCGCTTGCTTTTCTTTCTGAAATCCCCACACTGTTGTGTTTGTTTAAAAGTTCTTTTCCTTTGCTTAATTCTTTCATCTTTTTCACGCTGACCCCCACCTCTCATCCCCTTTGATATCTGTCAGAGTCAAAGATGTGGAGGACAAAGTTCAATTTTTTAAAACAATTGATTTTAGAGAGAAAGAGAGGAAAAGAGGGAGGAAGTGAGAGAGAGAGAGAGAGGCACCAATATATTGTTTCACTTATTTATGTATTCATTGGTTGTTGCTCCTTGTATGTGCCCTGACTGTAGATCAAACCTATAACAGTGGATTATCACAATAACACTCTAACCAACTGAGCTACTTGGCCAAGGCATAAAGCACAACTTTTTAAATAAGAACTTATATTTGGCCAGACCAGGCAGTGGCACCGTGGTAAGAGCGTCGGGCTGGGATGCAGAGGACCCAGGTTTGAGACTCTGAGGTCGCTAGCTTGAGCGTGGGCTCATCTGGTTTGAACAAAGCTCACCAGCTTGGACCCAAGGTCACTGGCTTTAGCAAGGGGTTACTTGGTCTGCTGAAGGCCTGTGGTCAAGGCACATATGAGAAAGCAATCAATGAACAACTAAGATGTCACAATGGCAATAAAAAACTGATAATTGATGCTTCTCATCTCTCTCCTTTCCTGTCTGTCTGTCCCTATCTATCCCTCTCTCTGACTCTCTCTCTTTCTCTGTAAAAAAAAAAAAAAAAAAAGAACTTATATATGTAAGATGTATACATTTGCAAAAACTCACCACGTTGTACACTTCAAATATGAACAGTTTACTTTTCATCACTTGGATGTCAATGAAGTTATAAAAATATTCATTAAAAGATAATGTAGCTTGGCCTTCAAACTAAAGAGTTTGATTTTTCTCTATAAAATACTTGGATTTACTCTTTTGAAAATAAATCCCATTTTGTAGAAAAAAAAGAACTTATATAATTCATCAATTAATAATTCATATGATCTTGAAGCTAATGTCAAAATATTTTTCAAAAGTTCATGTTATTTCTTATCAGGCAAGAAACATTGTATTTGTTAATATGAGATTTCTTCAGGTAGATAGAACTTAGTTTGGGAAGTTGTTCTCAATAAAATAAGCAAAAATTAGATCAAATACTAGTCCAATGGTTAAAAAAGAAAGTTTCTTCAGTGAGCAGAGAAGAGGTTATCAATTAAGAGAATGTCATGAGAGCCATACCTGAGAGGCAGGGAAGAATCGGTGTGTTTACAGATAGAGAGAGGAGTTGATTTAAGTTGTAAAAGGATAAGCAACCTATAATTCTTGCTTGTGTACTAAGTCTTCAGAAAAACAATAATCCTGGAGAGATGGATGGTCAAAAAGATTGATTAAATTCTGTGTTTACCAAACAATGATGCCTTAATAAGAAGCTGCACAGAAAACTCAAAACTGAAAAATTCAACTTTCCCAATAGCTTTCATTGGGTTTGATACAAACCAAATGGTCGGAGAATATTTAATTTACATCTCCAAAAATACTGCCAAAGGTCTATCTACAGTATGTGGTTGAAAAGCTAGGTGTCGACTTAAATGCTGTCTATAGCTTGTGTAATACAACACAAGTTTAGTATTAAGAAAATGCCATGATTATTCTGTAGTGACAGCTGCCTTTTATGGATCAAAGATAACATGCCAGGCACTATGAGAAACCCTTCCCATACGTGATCTCATTCATCATTTCTGCAGCTTTCAGAGAGAATAAGCAGGGAGACAGGATGCTTAATTAACTTGCATGTGGAAGCCTGGTTAGTAAGAGGCTCCATATAAGTCGGAACTTGAGACTGACTCTCTGTGCTCTATCATTCCTGCTGAACTACTTCTCCTTTATTTATAAAAAATCCTTTCATAAAATAAACAGATACCCTTGATATCTGCTAAGTACAGGTTTTTATACATTCCTTAAATGCATTTCCAAAGAACATTTGGTTCAGTTCATCAGTAGCCAGAAAATTATCAAAGATTATACTTTTGCTAAACTAATCTTAAAAAATGTTTACACTCCCAAGCTAAAATGAATAGCTGAGGAAATTATTTTGCTACCTTAAAAAATTGAAAGTTTAAAATAAAAAAAAGAAATATGGAATTTTTCCTATTTTAATTTTCTTGCATTAGGCACAATGCTTGGTAACTGGTGAGCATTCTTTCTGTGTTTTGTTTTGTTGTTATGGTTGATGGAGGAAACACTGTTTCTTACTCAAACTTCAACAAATGATTTCATTTACATTGGATGACTCTGCACCGAAATTCACAGTCTTAAGAACTTCTCAATTTGTCTGTACTTGAATGGCATTATATAAATGGTTATCCTCCTCTTGGCCAATAGCTAGTCATACTATTAAATCATACATTAGAGAAGATGAAACTTAAAAACACCATGATGATTAAGGCCATCTCACAAAAATCCCTTAGCTAAAATAGTTTCCTCTATGAACTCAAATGATTCCATTGCTAATTAAAACTCATAAGGTCTGACATTAGGGAGAAAATACCATTTGAAGTCCAATAGACAAAACCATAGTCAACACAGCTTGTTATACTACCAGGAGGAAAAAACACTTGAGAAACGTGTTCAGCAAGTGATAGGTCTACAAATGAAGGGGAGCATCTTCTAAGAGAATCAGGTGCAAGTCAGTTATAAAGCATTCAAAAAACTGTTCATTCTTTTTAAAATTGTGAATACTGCCTAGGGACATGACTCTGTGTTGGTGACACATCTTTCTTGTACATACACATCCATCCTTACCCTTACATTCGACCAGTACACATTCACCAGAGCTGCCACCCGTCATAATTATCATTTGGCACTGTAGGCTATACTGAACATAAAACACTGACTTGGAAAAAAACAAAACAAAAAACACTGACTTGGTTATGCTAATATTGTAGAACTATGTAGATGAAGTGACATTTAATTCAAAGGACAACCTTATTCTTGACCTGATTGTAAGGGGATTTCCAGACTTATTTATGGGGTTAAACCAAGGTGGTTAATGTAAAGTTTGAAACAAAAGTGTAGTCCTCATACCCTTGCAAATCACACCTGACAGAAGGTGAAATTAGCACATTCTTGACCTTGAAGTTCCTCTTTCCATTTCCCACTCAACTTCCAACGAATCAGAGTAGTTTGAGGGTTTCAAATCTCACAGCCAGGCTTGCTGTCTGGGCCCGTTAGCTGAGCTTGTTGGAGCTAAATGCACACAGGTTGTGGGCTGGGCTTCATTCTGATAAGAGCTGGTAAAGCTTTGCGGGAGAAAAACTCAATACTTTGGGCACACTGTATTTAAAGTCAGTGAAGGAGACCTCTTGGGCACAGGTGCAACTCAGTCTATATAAATTTAGCATCATTCCTGAGTAAACAACTCAGTCTTCTCCTACTGGCTGGCAAAATAATTTCTAAATGGGATAACTGGTGTTTAAATAAGAGACCCTGCAGTTTGAATCCTATTGTCCCTGTCTGAGCTTTTACAATTACTTTTCACTTTTGGTTATCATAGTTAACAGCAGCATTTTTTTTTTTTTACTTTTGCCTATTATTGCATTAGCAATATTCATCAGCAGTTTCAGTAAGTAGAAGCACCAGGCTTTGCACAGCAAATTTTAAATACTAGATTGGCTCTCTTTTGCTTCCTGCTATACTTTTATTTTTTTGTATTATCACATGCTGTGTACTTAGTGGATGGAAATTCATCTAAGCCAAATATAATTGCGAAGGTAATGTGTGCTGTCAATAAATAAATAAATGAATAGGTCAATGCATTCCAAAGCCAAAGAGAAGGCATTCTAGAGATTGGGTATTACTTTTCTACTGGACAGGGCCAAGTCAGAGCTATGTTGACTATGTTATTGCTCAGGCCCAAGGATTAGCTGAGATAATGCCTAAATCATACAGATTTTTTTTTTAATATTTTTCTTTTTTTAAATTTATTTTTATTTATTCATTTTAGAGAGGAGACACAGAGTGAGAGAGAGAGAGAGAGAGAGAGAGAGAGAGAGAAAGGGGGGAGGAGCTAGAAGCATCAACTCCCATATGTGCCTTGACCAGACCAGTGCAGGGTTTTGAACTGGCGACCGCAGTGTTCCCAGGTCGACGCTTTATCCACTGCGCCACCACAGGTCAGGCGAATCATACAGATTTTTAAAGACATTCTTTATATCTTATATTTATACCTTATACCTCTTTCTTTATTCTTGGCAGCACTATTTTGGCAATGGACTGGAGATTACAGATCACTAAGTTCAGAGTTCTAGTCACTATTTGACTAAGATTTTTAAATAACCAAAATATATAACTCTGTGTTAGGCACTGGGTAATGCAAAGATGCATAAGATGTACAACTGCCCTTGAGGAATTTTTCACCTAGATTCATTCTAATTCCCTATTTTTTTCATTCCCTTTCATTGCAGCAAAATTTATTTTCTTAATCGGTTGCCATTATGTAAAATTATCTTGTTTGTGGAAGTTCGCACTTGTTTGAGAATCTGTGCCTCTTCATTAGAATGTCAGCCTCTGAAGGTGGTATGTTTTTTAACATTTTCACTGCTCAACCCTGGGCATCTACAATAGGATCTGTTAACTAACATGCATTCAATAAGTACTGGCTAACTAATAAATAGTAACTGGATTGCTGTGAGGAGCTAATGAGATGGTTCATGGGAAGCCCTAGTTTTGGCTAGTTCATAGTTGTGTGTTGATATATATGTATGGTGGCCTTGGCTGGTTGGCTTAGTGGATAGAGTGTTGCCTGGTGTGTGGATGTCTCAGGTTCGATTCCCAGTCAGAGCACACAGGAGAAGTGACCATCTGTTTCTCTTTCCCTCCCTCTTGCCCTTTTCTCCTATTTCCCCTCCTGTAGTCAGTGGCTCAGTTGGTCCAAGCACAGCCCAGGTGCTGAGGATAGCTTGGTTGATTTCAGTATCGACCCCAGATGGGGGTTGCCGGGTGGATCTCGGTCAGGGTGCCTGTGGGAGTCTGTCTATCTATCTCTCCTTCTCTCACTTAATATAAATAAATAAATAAATAAATAAATAAATAAATAAATAAATAAATCTATCTCTGTGGAATAAATAAGTTAATAATACAAGACCTATAGAAATAAATACATGCTCTATTAAGGCTACAAGCAAAGTCTTGTTTGTTTGCAGAGGAAAGGATGATTTAAGTTCATCTAGGAGGTTTGGAAAAAGGTCTTAGAAGAAGTGGCCTTGGAATTGACCATTGAATGATAATTTGACTTTTGATAGTTGGGGGACTAAACTGGTGAAGAGAAGGACAGGTACAAGGGCAAAGAGTAGCATGATCTTGCACCTATTAATATGCCATGTGCCCAAGTACTCTGCAGGAAATGAGGCAAAAGTGAAAGAAGAAGGACAAATCAGAGAGTCTTCAATGCCAGGCTTGGCATATTTTTTAAATAAGGCATTTATTTAATTTTCATTGAGCAGATACTTATGGACTTCCACTATTGCTGACTATGTGGTTCAAGGTGCTGAAGATACAGAAATAAAAAACAAGTAAATGCTTAGGTCACTGCTGCCAGTGAGCTTTCATCCTGAACATTCTTTGTCTACATATAAGAAAACCATGCCCCCAAAGAGCCAAGTGTCAGTATTGCTGGCAGATCTGATGCCTGGTGCCTAAGTCTCTAGACACACTGCACGGCATTGCTCTAAGTTGTACAGAGCTGGTTTCTATTACAGCCTCATGTCACTCACCCCTGCCCACATGCCTCACTTTTGATGTGTATGAAAAAAAGAAAAAAGAACATTTTGTCATCTTGACTTTAGCGATCTTAAGCAACACAGTGGAGTTCCTAGAAAACAAATAGTAAACAACAAATAGTTATGCTGAGAAAAGAAAATATTGAAGAAAATTGATGACAAATTCAGTGCTGTTGCTTTGGAAAAACTTTTTGGAATGTCCGTAATCTACTGAGGCAACATTAGAATTAAGAGTGATTCCTTATTTTAGTAATCAAGCCCCTAAAATGATAATAGCATTCTTTACTCAAATACAATTTAGTTTTATTTTATCCCTCAGCAGGGTACAGAATTACCTTTCTTCTTCAAAGAAGAGTTAGAATGTTTTCCTGATGAGAGAATTCAATAGAGGAGAGTCCTTGAAGTATTTTATGATGACCCCTAAAGTTGGTCAGCAGGGATTGATTTTGTGAGATTACTAAAAGCTATCTCTAAACCCAGCAGGGGTCATAAAGATGCTAAAATACAAATGGGTCTGGCTAGTTTTCATCAGAGGATCTCTAACTATGAGCAAATAAAAACAAACTCCATGTCTTTAATGAAAAGCAAAAGAGTTATCACAATCCTTTCCTATTTACCTTGCTGAATTAAGGACTGCAGTCATTGTGGCAGGTATAAAGATTTGATAAGCAGTGTGTTAAAACATTTTGAAAACATTTTGGTGACAGAGCACTCAGTATCTAATTCCACATTGAACATGGACTGACACTGAACAAGGTATACTTTGTTTGGTGGGAATTCCTGATTTGTAAAATGGAAAATGATGCCCTCCCCACCCTTTGGGTTAGTTGAGGATTAAATTAGATAGCTCAAGTGAAACTAGCTGGCTCAGGTGGACAGGCATTGTATTCTTTCCAAAGCTAGTATATTCTTTCCATTATAGTATGTATCTACTGGAAAGATGGCTATATTAACACCTCTGCAAAGGGGTGAAACATCTGTTACAAGTTCTGGAGTCAGACTTTCTGGATCCAATCCCACTCCACCACTGACCAGCTAGAGTCCTTGTACCCATTTCTTAATTTCCCTGTGCCTCAATATTCTTTTCTGAAAATAAAGATTATAATAGTTCTTATCTCAAAGAAATTCTTTGAGAATTAAAAAGATCATTATATATAAAGCTAGAAGAAAAGTGCTTACACATAAAATGCTTTAGATTTAATACATTTTCACATTTCTTTCCTGGAAAAAAATGTTGATTGGCTGATCCAACCTACTATCACCTAAAATGCACATTGAGGTTTTGAAATTTTCAGAAAGCTTTAATATCTCTTATCTCATTTCAGTCTCTTCACCACCATGTGAGCTGAGTACAGGCAAGGACACATCAGATAAAATAATTGTTTGGGTCTTCTCAAAGAGGAGATTTTCTGATTTCCTGACTGGTCATTTCTGCAACCATTAGGCAAAGAGATGTATAATCTCTACTTGGGCTTTTCCCCTGGAGATGGAATGCACTCCTTTAGCTAAATAATTATCTCCAGTAGCCTCCCTACAAAAGTAGTTCTGTCTTATTCCACAGCAAATGATTGCGTGCTTACTAGTTGCTAGGCACTATTCTGGATATTGGGAATATATAGGAAATAAACCGCACATTTTCAGTGTGGACATGCGAAGGATAGACGAGACAGGAACAGACACATGTAAAAGTACTTTGACAAACAGATGTACACAAAAGTACGCTGCCATCTGAAAATTACCATACACATATAAAGGCTGTCAGCTATGTATTCTGGAAAAGTTAAACAAAAATTTTAAAGATTAAGAACTAACTTTAGAAGTAGCTGAGGAAATTTAAAGATAAAAACTATATGTTTATATGCAAACTACTAATCTATGTGGGAGTTCAGCTCATTCTTAGACGGGGGCATCCTGTAACCAGTCTTCTATATCTTTGGCAAATATGTTTATATACAAACTATTTGCAAATCATTGACAAGTGCTTTAAATTTATAGGTACTATGCCATCTCTCTCTATTGTCTCTCTTTTCAGGGTTTCTCTCTGGAGTCCAAATCATGGGAGGAGTGTAGTTCCTGCTCCTTTGATGCCAGGTTTGATCATATGACTTCCTTTGGTCAATAGAATGTGAGGGGAAGCTTTAAAACACTTTGCAGATGACATGATACTGTATCTAGAGAACTATAAAAATTCCACCAAAAAAATTACTAGAACTGATAAATGAGTTTAGTAAAGTAGAAGGAGACAAAATAAACATCCAGAAATCAGTTACATTTAAATACATCAATAATGAACTATCAGAGAAGAAAACTAAAAACCTATTAACAATTGCATCAAAAAAACCCCTAAGAATAAATTTAATCAAAGATATAAAATACTTATACTTGGAAAATTAAAAGACACTGAAGAAAGAAATTGAAGAAGATACAGATAAATATAAACATATACCATATATACGGATAGGAACAAGTAATATTACTAAAATGTCCATATTATTCAAAGCAATCTATAGATTCAAGGTAATTCCTATCAAGATACCCATGACATATTTCATAGAACTAGAAAAAATATTATAAAAATTTATATGAAACCTTAAAAGACCCAGAATAGCCATAGAAATCTTTAGAAAGAAGATCAAAGTTAGAGAAATCATATTACTTGATATCTATACTAAAAAGCCATAGCAATCAAAAGAGCATTGGACTGGCATAAAAAAATGACATAAAATCAATGAAACAGAGTAGACAGCCCAGAAATAAATTCACACCTTTATGATCAATTAATATTTGACAAAGAAAGCAAGAACATAGAAGAGAGTGAAAATAGCTTATTTTAAAATGGTGCTGGGAAAATTGGACAAATACATGCAAAAAAATGAAACCAGACACTTTTTACACCATACGCAAGAATAAACCTTGGCACATGGACACTGAACAGCATCCACTCTACTCTCTCTGCCTTAGACATGTTAGAAGCCAGAGGAAACTGTATGATTTAGGATACTCTTTAACAGCCATCATTTTTTAAAAAATTGAATTTATTACATAACACTAGTTAACATAATTATACAGGTTTCAGGTAAAATAATAATTTAAAGATACAGTAAATGCATACTATATAACTGTATAGTCTTCCTTTTTACCTAAAAGATTTAAGTTAAGGAGGGCAGTAGGGGTCATTTAGTTCATAGTCCTACAAAATTCAACAATTGTTTAATATTATCAAATGTGGTCAGCCAGTGGTCTTTATTTCCAGCTATGGAAGCTCTATTTTAATATAAATCTAAAAGTTGTAAAATTCCCCAAAGTTTTGTGCAATATTGCATATACTTTTATATTTATAGGACAATTATGGGTAGAAATGATACAATTAAAAGTCAAAGCTCTTGTCTATATGCAGAAGAGGACCTGGCGCCTATGGCGGTGCTGACAGGGGGGTTGGGTAGAGATACCAATCCAGCTCACACCATCTATTGTGTTCAAATGCGGACCACAGTCTCAAGCTTAATATGGAAATTCATTGCCTTTTAGAGGTCTTGATGAACTGTCATTCTGACTGACAGACTTTGAGGAAGCTTTCTCAGTAATAGGAACACAGGCTCTGAGCAAAATAGAAAACCATGACACTTCAGCAGTTTCTTGATGTCCAGGTTGGGGGAAGAAAAGCCTCCCCAACAGCGCCCCTGGCAGACTGGACAGGAAGCGGTGGCACAGTCCTGGTTGGTCCCAGCTTCCTCTTGCTGAAACTGATGCAGCAAACTGGCCTTACTGAGTGCTCTGCCTTTAGCACTTAGCTATTTGCATTCAGAACAAGGAAAAGGAGGGGGTCTTACTCTTACTTCCTCATGATGTGGAGAGAGACTGTGTAAAAACATTTCATATATAAAAGCCAAAAACTATTTGGATCAGGTTAAAACAGTCTAATTATAATTGTTTTATTCTCAGCTATGTCTGAGAAGCTTCCTATTGAGTCATGGAAGATAGAATGGAGGCGGGGAAGAAGAAAGATTGCTCAAAGCAAAATAACATTGTATTTAACCAGTGTCAAATAATGCTTGGCTAAGAAAGCCAGATATTCACTTTACTGCTCTCTCTGGCTCCCTATATTTTAGCTCCTCCTCTGTGGCGCCTGCCAACCTTTAGAGCTACCTTTCAGTCAACGCATATATTAGATTGCATCAGAATGAATAAAAGAAAAACCTCCCAACTCTCCTGTTTAAGTGGGAGATACTATTCTTCTAAGAGCCTCAACAACAACAATAACAACGAAAAAACCATAAGCTTTCAAAGAAGATAAGAATATAAGTTAACAAGAATCTTTGCTCTCAGGGGAACACTGCTATCTTTTGCCAACTTCCCAGCTTACTGATGGCATGAAAGCTGATGATTTATTGTGCACAGTTAAGAATATTGCTTTTGGGAGCTGTTTTAGCCTGGACTCCATATTCTTTCCAAAAATAAAGGGAAACTTTAAATTGGATTTCTGAAACTGGTAGAATGTTTTCAGTCTAAAAACTATTGAGTAGATTAATTTTAAAATGAGACACCATAAGCACAATATCACTTCTGAGAGGCTACTGTTTTGTGATGCTTTAGACCTATGCACCATTGTGGACAAACACCCTTGAAGCCCTTACTAACCACTCTCTCCTAATCTCCTCTGCAGACAGTTCTTCCCTGCAGGCATACCAGTGAGAGCTGCCAAGCTGAAAACCTGCTAGGCTGACATGTGGGTGGGGGTATCTTTCCTCTGGTTCCATTCTGGCACTGCCCAACCACTGATATTTTTAACATAATGTGTTTGTATTGCCCAAAGTCTAAAAGTTATAAAAGGGATGCCACTCAGTGGTAATCAACATGATCAATTTCTTATATATTCTTTTAAAGTTACTGTAGACATAGACAAATAAATACAGGGTGGGGCAAAGTAGATTTACAGTCATGAATGCACAAAACAGTTTATTATTATTGTGTTATTATTTATTAATTATTGCATTATTTTCTATATGAACAATTGTAAACCTACTTTTGCCCCACACTGTAAAATTAGTGACCTACTCTACAACGCGGGCCACCGAGCTATTATTCCCTGCTTTTATTCTCTCTATCTTTGTTTCTACTGAAATCTTGTCTCTTGCCAACATTCACTAAGGACCATGGCATCTGTGTTCTTGTATTTGTCTTCAGCTCTTGGTACCATCATCCTGGATGATGTTAGTGCAGAAAGTACAGAAAATATCTTTTTTACAGCCCTTTGACTCTTTCAACTCTAATGACCCTTCTTATGCACCCCACTTCCTTCTTAATCTGAAATCTTAAATGTACAGTGCACTTTGTGGCCATGCCCTCCATATCACTGCATGCCCTTGAATTCCCTACTGCTATCCTTCTTTCTTCAACTTTTCTAGGTCTCCACACTTAACACATCCATGTTTTCCTGAGTTATCAGATTTCTGTTGATTTTAAAGATCTCATAATTCATTACTTTGAGACTTCTCTTATTAATGCTCTCTGCCCACAGGACAGTGGCACGCACCCTGCAGCAGCCTAACTCTAGAGCAATCCAGTCTCTCAGATATCTGAATTTTTTCCATCTACATTACTGCTAGAGCAGTAGTTCTTAACCTGGGTTCTATCAAACCCTAGGGGTTCGATAAGTATGTCTCAGGGGTTTGGAGAAGCCTCTGCCGTGGAGGCCAGAATAAAGTAATACCGTAATTTGTGTGAATTTATGCACTTTGCTGGTTTTGTTCTTTGAGCAAGGTGATGTTCATGCACGGCTCATTTTGTGCACCAGTAAAAAAACATATAACTATGTCTTGAATTTGGAAAAAGAAATCATATTTTATTTATCACTAAAGAAGGGTTTGGTGAATGCGTATATGAAACTGGTGGGTTCGGTACCTCAAAAAAGGTTAAGAACCACTGTGCTAGAGAAAAAATAAGAAAACCAGCACACTGTGTTGCCTTCATTTCTCCTGTATCTTTACCTTTCCCTTCTAATTTTCTGTCTTTTACAGCCTGGAAAAAAAGTTTGATACTTTTATTCATCTAAAAAATTAATTCCTTGTTTCTAACCTCCCACATGTGTATCATTTGTTTAAATCTATGTCCTTTTCTCTCAAGCTTCTTGAAATAGTAGTTCACACTTGTCAGTTACTACAGCTTTAATTCATGCCTGGTCCCATGTAGCCTAGTACTTGCTCCACCACTCTGATAAAAATAATCTTACTGGTATGTTTAGTAACTTCTGAATTACCAAAGCCAGTGCACCCTTTTAGTCTTTCTGTAACCTCTTTCTTGCACTTAACAATAACTCCTTCCATAAGTTTCTCTTTCTTTGGTTTTTGTGACATTATGCTTTCGTATTCTCGTTTTCCCTCTTTATCTATTTCTTCTCTGGATTCCCTTCTTTTTTTAATTTTAATTTTATTTATTAATTTCAGAGAGGAGAGAGAGAAAGAGAGAGAAGGTGGGAGGAGCAGGAAGCATCAACTTCCATATGTGCCTTGCCCAGGCAAATAAGCAAGCCCGGGGTTTCAAACCAGCGACCTCAGCATTCTGTAGATTCTTAATCCACTGTGCCACCACAGGTTAGGCTAGATTCCCTTCTTATAATGACTTCTTCAATGTCAGTGTTTCCCAAGACTCTGATACTTGGTACTTGGCATCTGAGTAAACTGATAAAAATTTCTTGGCTTTCAGCAATAATTTACACATAAATGATGCCTAATTCTGTATCTCAGGCTAAGAAATATTTGCCAAAAATTCAGTTTTCTGGTCAAATTCCCTCTCTCCACTTCCCATTGGATGTTTCATAACTTCCTTAAACTTAACTTGTTCAAAATGGTACTCATCAATTTCCCTACCTAACCTGCTTAACTTTCTGTATTTTCTTTCCTAGAAAAAATACATTCACTTTCATTTAGTTGTTTATGTCATGTACCTAGGAACTATGTTGAAATATTTCTCAGTTAGTCACTAAATCCTTTAGATCATAGTTTTGTAATCCTTCAAAACCATGTCTTCTAACCTACGCTTTAATTCAGGAGTTTATGGCATTTCTTCTGGATTACTATGACAGCCTTTCTCAATTCTTACCCAACTGCAATATGTCCTCCATTGGCTTGTTATATTCATCTTCAAAAGTAAAATCAAAGTAAAAAGTGCTATATCTCCCATGTAACTTCCAGACCTCATATCCCTCAGAGTTTCTGAATAGACTGTAGTCCTTTGATGAGTAAATCAAAACCTTCATGATCTGGCTCTTATCTTCCTCACCAACATCATTTCCAGCCAGTGATCATAATTGCTTTCAGAATTATTGCATGGCTTATCAGCCCTCTTAAATTTTCAGAAGTTGATCCCTTTGCTTGGAAGGTTCTCTCAACACTTTTCATTTAGCTAACTCCACCTCATCATTTAGAGCACAAATGAGATTACTTCCTTTGAGAAGCATCATTAGTTCTAATGTAGATACTACTGCCTCTGTGCTTCCAGAGTACACAAAAATGTTTTACAGGATATGTTTTCATTAACTTTCATGCTTCCATATCAGTCAATACAGTGCCTGGACATGTCAGACTCTCAATAAAGACTTGAAGAATGACAGAGCTCCTACAGCATGTTTGTCTTCCTCAGATTCTTAATGATGATCCCTTACCTATTAGCTGAGAACTGAATTAGTAAGTTTAGAGATCTTATTTTCAGGTGCCCAACTAATTTTTAAGCTATCTTTATTCAAAAATGTCACTTAAAGTTAAAGATTGTCTTATGGGTTAATGATTATTTCTATATTTAAACAGTTCTAAATGTGTGACAACTAAAGTTCTACAAACCACTTTTGTGGCAGCAAGATATCAGATGACATTTAGTTTTATCTCCAAAAGTATTTTTCTTCTTGGTAAACTATTGAGTTATCACCCTTAACATGAATGCTATGAGGGTGGGGTAGCAAGGAACTATTTCAATTCTTTTAAGGCCATGAAAAAGAGTACTTTCTATTTTTGTCCTTAGATAGCTAGCTACTCCTTCAGTGGCTTTATGTATTGAAGTTCAAGATATTATAATGATTCTCACAGATTCAACTCTGATCACAGGATTAAAGTCTTTTAAAAATGCATTCAGGAGCCATACTTGGCTTATTTTAAGATGGAAAATATAGACTTTGGTAGCAATAAAATATTCAGACAAAAAACAATAGTGGGTTTTATAATATTGTTCATTCTGGAGCTGAAAGGACTCTAGAATTTAAATATTGTAAAAATAAAGAGTCATCATCTTATAAAACAGGAAATATTTATTTTAAAAAATTAGTCTTAGAAATTTAAAAGAGATTTTCTCTGACATATGATCATGCCTGATCAATTTAAAATAGCTGTGTTAATTATGCGCATTATAGATTTCAGATAGGTTAAGTTTTTTACCTGACAAAGGTAGCTCAATAACTTGTATATAACATCAATAAGATCATTGTGGGGCTGATTTATCAGCATATTTTAATCTTTCTTTATATGGAAAGGTTCATATTACATTAGACACAAACCATCTTAGAGTTGAAATAACATAAAAATTAATGAAATTCTTTCTCTAAATATCAATGATCAATACAACTTGGCTATTAGAATACATTCTATGAGTAGAGAGTAAAGGATTTTTAATAAAAAGTTGTTATAACTTCTTTGGTATCACTGAATCTAGAACTATAACTACATCACCTGAAATTTTACAGCAGGAAGTCCTAGTACAAACTAGAGCAAATGATAGCAAGCTATTATGGGAAATATTGAAATATCTCAAGGGCACTAAAACACAAAGGCACTGTAGTCTGAAATAGGTGGCAATGGTGGATTTGTGCAGTGCAACTGGAAGACAGGAAATAAGAATACCAATCATTTGTCAGTACTTTAATATAAAATGTGGACAAACTTGTAGGAATTTACAGAGCTGACTGATTAACAAGACAGGGAAAATGACTTATAAAACAAGATTATAAAAACAATATACTGCCTGACCAGACGGTAGCACAATGGACAGAGCATTGTACTGGGATGCGGAGGACCCAGGTTCTAGACCCCGAGGTCGCCAGGTTGAGCACGGGCTCATCTGGTTTGAGCAAAGTTCACCAGCTTGGACTCAAGGTCACTGGCTTGAGCAAGGGGTTACTTGGTCTGCTGTAGCCCCATGGTCAAGGCACATATGAGAAAGCAATCAATGAACAACTAAAGTGCCAAAACGAAAAATTAATGCTCCTCATCTTCTCTTCCTTCCTGTCTGTCTATACCTATCTATCCTTCTCTCTGATTCTCTTTCTATCTTTGTCAAAAAACAAACAAACAAACAAAAAACCTAAATATACTATTTATTCACAGAAGGAATTAAGCACTTGATGAGCCTGTACCCTCCATGTTACATTTTTCCAAGAGTGACTTAGGGAGAAATGACACAAATTTTGAAGAATTCAAAATGTATCAGCACAAAGGGAAAGAGTTATTTACAGTGCTCCCTGGGGCAATAACTAGAAATCAGGGTATGAAATTGAATAAATGTAGGCTTTGTAGCGACTAAGTTTTCCCAATAGCGATATCTGTTAAATTGTGGGATGGCCTCACAATGGGAGTAGCGAAAAAGCCATCCTGTAAGCCATTTCACATCAGAGTGGACACAGGATTCAAAGATGCACCTTTGAAAAGAAATCGGCCCCACTGCTGTGATGTACAGTATAACAAATGGCCCACTAGAGCTTTCTGCTTTTCCTTTTAGGAGTGTTACTTGTTTATTCACTGAGCAACTGTCTTCTACTATGAATATATTCATATCAAAGCATTAGTTTTATGTTTATTATTTCAATCACTTTTATTTTATTTTTCTAAAGGCCTCTAGTTTGTAAATCGTTTGGTTTGCCTGGACCATATTTTATGGAAATCCCATTTGCAGTTAATATCCTGAGCTTTCTATATAAGAAAACTGCTCTGATGAAAAAGCAATAAAAGCAGTTACAATTTAATCCATTCTACAATGCATCTTGAAATGTATACATCCATTCCTAAATTCATTGCCTTTGAAAGCTAATGAGTAGAAAAAAATTGTGTATTTTATTGTTAAATTCTTTGTCAGAAATCTTCAAAGCATTTATAAATATGTACATTTTTTCTCAATTCTTTTGCTTATAGGTATTTATTAATGCCACTTTCTCTTATATGAAAACTGACAAGAAATAGATTACAGGCAATGGAGATAAAGAGAGAAATATCTAGTACCTTCTATACATTGAAAATGGTTTGATTAGTTTATGCCAATCTTAGTTATGCAGTATATATATACTTACAACTCATAAAATAGAATACTTGGGTAGGTTTAAGTATTTATTGTAAATTTTAAACAGCTGTCAAAAGAACAGAAACCTAGGACATTATCTCTGTGTATGTATTAATGTTCCATTTCATGTGTAAGATTTCTTTATGCCTATTAAGGAATTCTCCCACTATACAGCTGTTTCTTACTTCACAATTATTATAACAGCAGAAGAACACTTTAGTTGTAATATTTACCAAACTGCAGGTATGTAATTATATTAGTTTCAGATAACCCACTTTGGGAACTCTTGCAGTGTGAGTGAACAGCATAAAGAAGCATACTTACAGTGAAGCCTAAGTGTGGGTCATAGGAATGGAGAAATGATGAAGAGAGGTTGTGGTTTGTGCAAATTTCCTTCAGCTTTCTCTTACGTTACATAACCTTTTCTCTCCCTGCCTTTCTGATTAAGTTCTCATAAATCCTCTCTTGTTCTCCATTTTCCCTCAAACCCCCTTCTCTAGGACACTCCAGGAAATCACAAGGGAATTTGGGGCAGTAATTTAAGTACACACGGCTTAGATCAGGTTCCTCAAACTCAGCACTATTGAGGCCTGGGCTGCATCATTCTTCCCAGGGACCAGAGAGGGGAAGCTGATCTCTATCCACTGGATGCCATTAGTAACCCCCTCCCAGATATAACAACCCCCCAATTTTTTTCCAGAAATTGTCCAATATCTCAGAATGGGAAGGAGAGGGTAAATTCACCACTGCTAGAGAAAGGTGGCCAAGAACAGGAGAAGCCACTTGATGCACTCACAGAGAGAAAGAGGGCTAATACAGAAAGATATTGAAGAGTTAGGGAAGTAAAAACGGAGTTGCTTCGCAATAAAAAATTACAGCAATTATGCATATGAAAGAGAAAAGACATGCTTATTTTTTCATGATATTCTCATTCTCAACGTTTCCTTCTACTGTCTGAAGTGCACTAGGAAGGAAGGGGAGAGGGAATGGCAGGCAGCAGAGTTCTGTGAAGTGGTGCTCCTCTCTGCTGATGTGGTCATCTCCAACACTGACGCAAGTTCCGTCCACCCTTAAGAGTGACCATACAGCACTTTTTGCACTGCTTTCAGTCTTCGTCTCTTTCTAATTGATAATACAGCAAGTCCTTAAATAACACTGTCCAGCATTGTTTTGTTACAGGGTTGATGAGATGTTGTAGGAATTGAACTCTTATTTATAGTAATTAGTCTATGGTAAAGATGGTTTTGTTATACTTCATTTCATTTAAAGTCACAGACTGTACCAACTATGGCTAAGTGAAGACTTACTGTTTTGTTATTTTAATTTTTCTTCAAAAACTGAGCTAGTCTCTTGAGTTCCCTACAGTACAAAGCATACAGCAGTTTCTTCATAGTTACTTGTTGAATTGGCTGCTTTATATCCCTCTTGGCAGTTATGTATAGTATACATAAATGAATCCAGTAATATATGTATTACTTTGTTCTATTTTGATTCAAATATACCAAGAATATCTAGAAATAAACCTCAGTGATAATCCTTCACCTATAAAGAGTAGGGATAACTACCTATGTGTTTGAGAATAATGGGATATATATTGTGTACGGAGATGTTTTTCTTTTAAAATATGGTGGCAGAGACCATCAGTCAAATAATAAGATGAGGAAGTAGTCATTCCAATTGAAATGCATTGAAAAGCAGAGTTTTTAGAAATTAAAGCAGAGGCTATAGAATTATTAGAACAGAGGATAAGAAGGCTGATACACTACAGTAAGCATGCCGAGAGCAAACTCATGTCACTCCACAGCAGAGGAAAGGATGGGGACATGGGACTGGTGTGAGTTCCATCTGGTACCATCAGCATAAAAAGTGCTATTTTCATGGCTAACAGCTGAGCAAACAGGCACTGGTAAGTGTACTTTCTCAAAGCAACAAATTTGTTTGTTTGTTTTTTAATAGCAAAATATAAGGCACTATATGCCAATGGAAGGTCGAAACAACAAAATCTAGTCTACTGAGAGAAGAAAATGGGTAGTGTGTGGGGGTGGTGTTTGTAATGTGAGGAAGCTGCTCTGTTTTCTTTAGTGGTAAACATATCAGAACATGAATACTATCTTTCAAATAGGCCACTTGTGTGCATATACCTCCTAATACTTCCAATCGGAAAATTAACTAAGGGAAGATGTGAACTGCATTGCTATCTGAGTGGAAGGGAGTGTGAAATTCAGAGCACTTATTAATTAATAGATTTTCTTTTATAAGGTTTAAATATATTTACCTTAATGTAAAAATGTGAATTCAGTGATTGAAAGACTTCAGCCTACAGAGCTTTTTAATGGGATTAAGAGGCACACTTAGTATTTTGTTATAATATTTCAAAATTGTTTGGGACATTTGCATTTTTCAAAGTGCCTCCTCATCTCTCATCTCATTTGATCCTACTATGTGCTTGGTACATAATAGGCATTTTAGAAATGGCCACAGTAGATGTTCCAGAAGCTTACTGAGCAAAAATATTTATTTGGAAATTTTAACTGAGTAACTATCATTTGCCACTGTACTGAGTGATGGGGTCTGGTAACAGATGCAATGTAATTAAGGCTTGTCATTTCAAGTGACACCTTAACAAGAAATGTCAACACTCACCATAAGTGCTTTAAGTAGCTATGATGAACTCAATGCTATCGAAGCAGTGAAATGAGTAGTAGGAGATGATATGGTCAGAGAAGAGTATAAATTCTGTGGCTCTGCTTTATAAATTAAGAATTTTCTCCAAAAGAAATAGTCCTTAATAGGCCAGGACATCAGATCAGTTGAGGAGTTTTTAAAAATAGAGATTTGTGGTTCCTTTCTTTGAGATTGTAACTCAGTAATTCTGGGAAAAATTCTGCATGCCTTATTTAAATATACATATACATATACATACATATATATATATATATATATATATATATATATATATACATATACATATACATACACATACACACATATGTATATATTTTTAGATGGTTTTAATATAAAAACTTGATAAGACTCATTTTCTTGGAACTGTGATGCTTCATGCTATCTAAATTATACTCTATGGTTTTTGTTTAAGCCTTAAATGCCTTTGGCTGATTTTCTTCCTTTAAGCTGTAGGATTTATTACTTCTAAATGCAAATAACTTGGGGTGGGTAAGGCTTTAAACCAGTAATTTTCAACTAGTATGCCACAAGAATTTTTAAAACATGCACTATTTGACTATTTAGTCAGGGGCACTGACCTCTTTTCCCTTAGGTTGTCAGATAAAAAAATAACAACAGCAGCTATCCAATGTAAATGAATAAAAATTATAACTATTTTTTTGTTAGACTGGCAAAAAATGTAATATATTTTTGGTGTGCTGCAAAATTTTAGTAATTAGTTTATGTGTGCTATGAGATGAAATGGGTTGAAATTCGCTGTTTAAACTGTAATCAGTCATTTTGTTCCCTCTGCGTGGATTGAACAATTTCCCTCTCTGGGTCAGCTAATGCTTCCTCTGTGATTCATTTCCTAACAGACTTCTCTTTCCCTTCCCTCAGACACAATTACTTTCTCTCTTCTTTCCTCCCACAACCTCTCAGCTTGTATTTCAGTTACTGCTTGTCATATCATGTCTGCCTAACTTTACTGTCTTTCTTTTCCTTTTTTTAAAAAAGAGAAGCAGGAAGAGAGGGACAGGACCATCGAATTGAATTCTTCCTGTATGTGCCCTGACCCGGAATCCAACCCACAACCTCTGCTCTCTGGGGTGATGCTCCAACCAACCAAGTTATCCGGCCAGGGCCTAATTTAATTTTTTTTTTTTTTTTTTTTAGCCACAGAGAAAGAAAGAGAGAGAGAGGGATGGGGGAAAGGAAGTATTCACTTGTTGTTACATTTAGTTGTGTATTCATTGGTTGCTTCCAGTGTGTGATCTGACTAAGGACTGAACCCATAATCTTGTAGTTTTGGGGCAATACTCTTAACTGACTGAGTTAACCCACAAGGGCCAACTTTCCTGTCTTAAGCACAGGTTTCCTGTCTGTCTTATCTGCATTCCCAGAATATAGTTGGAAACTTGACATAGTGGTGGAGATCCACAAAAATATATGTAGAATAAATAAGTGATCAAATTAATTAGAGAATTAATTTACAGCCTGGTCTACATGAAAGATACACTAGTCATTTTGATTTGTGAGAAAAGAACACTTGAATCGAGGTAGGGTTGAGTTGGGTGGATTGTAGATGATTTCAAAAGGCAGGAACAAAAACTTAGATATCCTTTGCTATTCCACTTACAACTGACCTTAGAAATAACCATTTTATCTTCATATTAATACATACTATGTGTGGTTTTTTTACTATACAAGAGAAACTTTTATAAAAGGCGCAGAAGAAAAGAGAATCTTTTCTAGTTGGTTATTCTAATTGTACCATGAAATCAAAATTAGGTAATGATTTAAAATTAAAATTTGAAGCTTTTCCTTTATAACTGTGATTTTCCTTTAGAAATGATTTCTCAGTCCTGGCCATTTGGTTCAGTGGTAGAGCATTGGCCCAGCGTGTGGCTGTCCCAGGTTCGATTCTTGGTCAGGGCACACAGGAGAAGTGCCCATCTGCTTCTCCACCCCTCTCCCTCTTGCTTCTCTCTCTCTCTCTTACTCTTTCTCTCTTCTCCTTCCTTCCTGCACCCATGGCTCAATTGGAATGAGTTGGTCCTAGACACTGAGGATGGTTCCATGGCCTCTGCCTCAAACCCTAAGAACTCAGTTACTGAGCAATGAATCAATGCCCCAGATGGGCAGATCATTGCCCCCTAGTGGGCTTGCTGGGTAGATCCTGGTTAGGGCTCATGCAGAATCTGTCTCTGCCTCCCCTTCCCTCACTGGAATAAAAAAAAAAAAAAATATTTCTCAGGCCTGGCGGGCTGGCTCAGTGGATACAGCGTGTCGGCCTGGTGTGTAGACATCCCATGTTCGATCCCCAGTCAGGGCACACATGAGAAATGACCATCTACTTCTTTTCCCCTTTCTCTGCTCCTTCTTTCCTTTGTCCTCTCCTGCAGTCAGTGACTCAATACATTTGAATGTTGGCCCCAGGTGCTGAGGGTAGCTCAGCTGATTCAAGCATCAGCTCCAGATGGGGGTTGCTGTGTGGATCCTGCTTAGGGTATAAGCAGTAGTCTGTCTCACTATCTCCTATCCTCTCACTTAAAAAAATTCCCTATCTAGGTTATTTTTCATGACTAAATGAAATGGTTCTATTATTCATTCATTATTCTTTTTTGTATGTTATAGAGATATTTATTGTGGAAATTAAAATACTAGGGGGTTAAGTTTCTTTTTATTCTTGTAAAAATAGCTGGTTTTAGCATTTCTGGGGGGAAAAATGCCAGTACATCACATTGAGTACTTGTGGTCTTGAATAATTATACTCTTCCAGAGACCTGGTTTGTTTTTGAGCCAAAGGAATATTTTAAGGGCTGCTTGCACAGTGCTTTATAGAATTAGATGAGGAGTGAATATCTTTCTATAGCAAGGGCATTAAGGAACTTTTCCAATCCCAATGTACTACTAAAATTAGAATCTTCATATTAAAGATATATTTCAAGATATCATGAACGGTTTGAAAGGAATGAAGAGAGGGCACCTCTTATGCAGCATAGCTGGATAGAAAGGCTATGTTTGGCTTCCTGTCCTCTGAGAAGTGCCTGAGGTTGTAGGCTTCCAGCTGGGAATTGGAATCACACTACATCAGTGCTACTAAACCTGATCTAACTCTTAATTCAAGAATCTCCCCAGTGTTCATCTGGTTCCAAGAGGCTGGATATTGACTGTGCTCCCCCACCCCCAAATTAATATGTTGCAACCTAATCCCCAGTGTGATCATTTAAGAGGTAGGACCTTTGAGAAGTAATTAGGTTATAAGAGTAGAGCTCTTATAAATGGGATTAGTGCCCTTATAAAGAGGTCCTAGGAGGGCTCCCTCTGCATTTCTGCAATGTGAAGTTATAGTACAAATATGGCCATCTATGAATGAGGAAGCTGGCTTCCATCAGACACTGAATTTGCCAATGTTTGAAGCTGGATTTCCCAGCCTTCAAAACTGTGAGAAATAAATTCCTGTTGTTTATAAGGTACCCAGGCTATGGTATTCTATTAGAGTAGCCCCGATGGACTAAAGCACAAGATCTCTTAAAAGACCCTCAACATAGCTAATTTGATTCTAATGCTCCAAAGACATGTTACTAAGAACAGAAATAATAGTAGTTCCATCTATTGTACACAATGTATATCAAACCCATATATTTTAAAGGTAATCCTTAAGCAGCCTTACAATGCAGGTGGGTCCTTCCCATTTTATAAAAAAAGAAACAGTGGCTTGCACACTTGAAATGATGTATCCTACGTCTCGTAGATACTACATAATTTTGAATTTGAGTGTTTCTGACTATGCTTATTTAGTCGAGAAAACCTCAAAAAATCAAACAAATGGCTTTGGAGCATCTTACAAACAGAAAAGTTCTTGAGGCCTCAGCAATGAGTGACAGATTGTCAGAATCCCAAAGACATTTTTATAATGATTAAGAAAGCCTGAGTCTTTCAAGGCTGCCAATGTTCCTCATGGGGAAGGACAGCCAAGCAGCAGCAGCAGAGGAGGACCCACACCACGTGTTCTGTGATGTCACAATTACAATCTGATGTGAGAACTACTGAGCTCAGGCTGTTACTGATACAGTCATATGCTCCTTGAGGTTAAAACAGAAAAGAGGCAGACTTTAGAATCAGAGCCCCTGATCCCATTCCACAGTCCACTGACATTTGACCCCTACAATGGCTCTCACACCTCCATCTGCACCCCTAAGCCCCCTCCCTCAATGCCCAGTGAGTCCTGGATCAAAGCAGCTAAGATCCATTGGTATATAGGTATAAGGCCAGAAGCCAGGGACACCATCATAGCCGCGTGGCCCATGCAGGTTCGCATTAGATTCGGATAGTTGGTAATGAAACAATGGAGCCAGGAACTGGTGAGCCATCAGCTTTAATTTTAGCTTGCACCTGGCAGGCAAGCAAAAATACACACTGGGCTCTAAAACCCACTCACTCAGTGTTCACAAAGCTACTGACTTATCCGAGTTTCCTAGAATCAAATGTTTGTAGCTCACCAGACTTATTCACCTCTGTTTCCCATCTCCTTCTCTCTACACAAACTCTACACAAACTGGCTTCTTCCTCAGCATTCCGCCATCTTGGCTGTTTCTCCTGGCCTCCACGTGGCCTTAATCTGCTCTCCTCTCTAATACTAACCTCAGGAACCAAGAGAGAGTAAGCTCCTGGTCTTTCCCACTTTATACTATAGAAATCCAAACCCTTAATCCAATCTACAAACAAGAGAGTCTCTGATAAAAAGTCACTCATCTGAGGCACAATGGGATTCCTCATGAGAGTGCACCACCCCACATCATCCAATCAGTCAAGGGTATGGGGATAAGCTTACTTTTAAAACTTGCATGTGGGCAGCGCCTTCTTTAACAAAGTGAGCATAATATATTTTATCTGCTCAACAATAGGTATGACTGCAACATTAAAATGAGAAGCCACTAGTCCTTCAAGTCCTAAGTCTAAAAACCAATCAATTGGTCTGTTAATGTATCTTCTCTTAACACAACATCGGGTATTGCTTTTATTGCTTTAACCCCAAACTACCAGATGCATCTTAGCTACTTAATGAATATTTGTTTATACAGTTCAAATATTTGATACCTACCTGGTATCATGCTCTGTGATAGGTGCTGCATGAATAAAGTCACTCTACCTCAAGGAATATTCCCTCTAATAGAGATAGTGAGAGTGTGCATAGGTTTTTATGGATTTTGAAAGTGCCAAAGTGTTCATAGTGGTTGTGTTTTTTTTTTTTAATTTCTTTTTATTTATTCATTTTAGAGAGGAGACACAGAGTGAGAGAGTGAGATAGAGAGAGAAAGGGGAGAGGAGCTAGAAGCATCAACTCCCATATGTGCCTTGACCAGACAAGTGCAGGGTTTTGAACTGGCGACCTCAGTGTTCCCAGGTCGATGCTTTATCCACTGCGCCACCACAGGTCAGGCCATAGTGGTTGTGTTTTGAGTGATGAAAATTATGGGTGTTTATTTCTTCCCTTTTTTTACTTCTATGTGTATTTTCAAAAATATTTAGTATATGTATATGTTAAATTTTTTTGGAAAAACCATTATTCTTCATAAAGAACATTCCAAATGCCTGCTAAAGGGGGAAATAATATATGTGGTTGAGGAGCTAAGGACAAGTAGGATCTTTGGCATGAGTATGTCCTTGATAGACAGAGAAGGGCTTGAATGCTTAATTCGCTTTATAAGTATATGAACAGCCAGGGGTTAGAGGTAGAAAACTATGAGCTAGTTGGGATGTCAGGGAATAATACTGTTTGTCTGGACTGAAACGTATGTAGTGGGAGAAGGAAGAACTGAAGCTAGAAGTTAGGCTGGAATCAGACCATGGAGGGCTTTCAGCATCAGAGTGAGGTGTTAGGACACTGCTTCATAGGAAACTGGAAGTCAATCAAAAGCATTCCTCTGGGAAATGATTTATCACAGCTCCACTTTAGCTGGCAACCATAATGCAGGGCAGATTGAAGGTAGGGTAGATGGGGGAGGGGGTTTAGTGAGACTAATCAGGAAGCAATTAGCAGGGCCCAGACAAAAAGCAATTATTGCTTGATTATTTATTCTTCTATCTCTATTTTCAGAGGGGGCTCCAAGCCTTTTCAATCTCTCTTTTTGATTTTTTTTTGTTGTTGTTGCCTTTCTGGTTTTGATTTTCAATTGCAAAAAAGGGAGGAATTACTTTGTAGCTCAATTTTCTCACAGGTGAGAAATGCAATGTTGAACAGAGGTCAGCCTTAATCTGTCACATTTCCACTGATAAAGGGAACATTAGGGACGGTAATTCTCAAGGCTAGATGAATCCTGTCTTTATGATTGATTTCTCAGTCCATCTTTCTCCCAAGAGAAGAGACTGGAGTTTCCTCAAAGTTTTGGGGATCTTCAACTTCCCACACCGAATAGCTGATTCTTAGAGAGATAGAGCAGGTCAACTAGCACTCCTTAGAACCACAGAGACCTTTACCAAAGATAACCAACTGAAAAATAAAGGTATAAAAATTGCTATGGATTTGCATGCTATGGGCACACAAACCTCTTTTTGCTTGGCTGTAAAGAGGAAATCCTTCCTTCCACTCATTGAGATGGAGACATCAACAAACATTTTGGCCTCTTTCATCATGAATTTCTTTCCTTCATCATTTCTTCCATCCTAACTCCCTTCCTTCACCCCCCCCCCCCATTTCTGCATATCTTTCTTGAGCTGCCTGCTTCTGATTCCAACCATCTGGAAGGGTGTCACCACTCCTCCACATCCAGGGTCCATCTGTTAAGCAGACAGGGTTTGGAGTTGGCCACCCTCAGTGGCAATTCTGACTATGATTATTTGTTACCTGACCTGTAATCACAGATGCAGTGACAGGGATGTGTAAGTGTCCCCCAAGCCTGTTTTATAGACCTCAGACTCCTCAAAATAATCCTTGGGTCTGAAATTGCACCACTGTAGTAGTTACAGCCTCACTTGGCTTTGGGTCCCAGTCAAGATCTCTACTATAGTTTGACAAGTGTCCTGAGCTTTGGCATTTCTTAAAACCACTATTAATAAAGCAGATATTTTGATGGTCTTTCGGCTCTTTGTATTTCTTTTTCTACTGGAAAAAGTACAGGATCACAGGAGGTTCTTAGTAACCTTAACCTGCAATGCTTTAAGTCATCGGGATATTCTGAAATACCTTGCTTTTTTCTTTTATGACTTTGTGCCTTTATTTAGGCAACAGTCTCTTCCCAGGGCGCTCTTTCCTCCCTGACTCAGTCACATGGAGGGTAGTCAAATATGCCACCTTTAAATATGCCACTTTAGAATAGGATTATTTTAACCTGAAGGCAGTTAAGAAACAGACATAGAAAATGCTCTGTGCTGTTCCCCACCTGCCTAGAAGTACATCCACTGGTAAAGGTGTCCCTTCCCCTCTCTACCAGGAAAAGCAGAAGTTTATAACCAGTCCACTCTAGACCATTCACAGTACCAGAGAGAATTCACCTAACAAACTTCACTAATTAATCCTTAGCTGTTATTTGTTCCCCCTGTACTTATTTATTTTTTTGCCACTTGCTATCCCAGAAACTCAAAGTCCTTTTCCTTTATCTTATCTCTACTCTAAAACTTTTTCTTCTTTCCTCCCTCCCTCCATCCCTTCCTTTCTTTCTTTTCCTTCTGTTGGGCAGATAAAATATATTATGCTCACTTTGTTAAAGATGGTGCTGCCCATGTGAAAGCCCGTCGCCCAGGTGATATTGGTTGCCCTTCTTGCTTGGGATGGGCATGATTATATTAATGTGGGGGGGGGGGACAGGCTGTAAGCAGGCAGAGTTGTTATTGCCCAAGGCTTAGTTTTAAGACTAAGCATTTCCCACCCTTTCTGATGTAGGGTAGTGTACTCTCATGAGGAATCCCATTATGCCTCAGATAAGTGACTTTGTATCAGAGACTTCCTTGTTTGTATATTGGATTAAAGGTTTTGAATCTACACTATAAAGTGGGCAGACAGGGAGCTTGCTCTCTCTTGGTTCTTGAGATCAGTATTAGAGAGGAGAGCAGAGAAAGGCCATGAGGAGTAGGCCAGAAGAAGCAGCCAAGATGGCAGAGTGCTAATGGAGAAGCCAGTTTGTGCAGAGTTTGTGCAGAGAGAAGGAGATGGGAAACAGAGGTGAATAAGTCTGGTGAGCTAGAAACCTTTGATTCTAGGAAACTCGGATAAGTCAGTAGCTTTGTGAGCACTGAATGAGGGGGTTTTGGAGCCCAGTGTGTGTTTTTACTTGTCCGCCGGGTGCAAGCTAAGATTAAAGCTAATGGCCCACCAGTTCCTGGCTCCGTTGTTTCATTACCGACTGTCCGAATCAAATGCAAACCTTCATTTGCTATACACTTTCCTTCCCTCCTTCCTTCCTTCCTTCCTTCCTTCCTTCCTTCCTTCCTTCCTTCCTTCCTTCCTCCCTCCCTCCCTCCCTCCCTCCTTCTCTATTTCCCTCCCTTCCTTCCTTCCTTCTTTCCTTCCTTCCTTCCTTCCTTCCTTCCTTCCTTCCTTCCTTCCTTCCTTCCTTCCTTCCGTTCTTTCTTTCCTGTTAAAATGTTATATAAGGCCAAGTTTTTACCATGGCTTTGAATTACTCATCACTGGGTGTTCCCATGTGTGTGATGATGCATGTGAAGAGCCTCTGTTATTTTTTTCTTTTTAACCTGTCTATTAGCAGTCTGATTTGCAAGGTCCCAGACAGAGTGAACCTAAGAGGGTAGAGAAAAAAAATTTACCCGTATACTCCTCTTTATATCAGAAATCCCCACTTTTGAGAAGTTAAGTGTCCCTCTCCCTTGTATACCCAGAATATTTAATTCACATTTTATTACTGCAACTCACAGCATTTTAAAATTGTTTCTCCCTCACAGGACGATCATTTTCTCCTTACTATCCACAATAAGTTCTCAGAAATACCTGTTAAATTTATAAGTGAACATTAAGTACAGGTACTTTTTTTCCTGAGGTTTACTTCAACGTTCTTTAAGAGAAATGGTGCTATATTGTAGGCATATCTTTAATATGCAAGTCATTTTCTAATATGATCAAATAGCTTTTATCTTTCTTCAGTATTTTCATTTTCTTGATCTACCAAAATATTAGTACATCAAAGAACACAATTATAGGAAGTCATATGTATATAGAGACACAGTCACTTAACATTACTTCATCTTTCTGGTTTTCTGGGATAAAAGTTTACTTGTAGCATTAAGTAAACTTATAATTAAACACTAGATAAACAGGATACTGGACTGCCCAAGTTTCACAAAATGCATCCTTCTCAAAGCTGGTAGTGTGTTTACTTAGCACATGGGGGGTCATCTGCTCATGTGAATAGCCTATGGTGTTTATAAGAAAAATTAATTACAGTAGTAAAATATTATTTCAAACACAAGCTTGTGTTAGAAAGAACTAGTTAAGATGGCAGAAAACATTCCAAAAGTCAGATAACAGGCAGAGGCAATATGTGTGGGGTTCTTAATTGCTTCTAAGAGGACTCATGACATCATATATGAGATTTAGGTAGCTCCCTGAAATTTTATGCAAAGTTTCAGATATAATGGTATTTTTCTTTGGAGCTGATCCACAGCTTTTGTATCTTGTGGATAGCATGCATATGTGAGCTCTGTGACCACAGGCAAACTCATAACTTCTCTGTGTTCACTGTTTAATTTGTAAAGTCGCATAACATGTTCAATAACTTGTAAAATAAGAGCATTGACTAGACACTAGATTTCTAAAATGCTGAAGCTCTAAACTCTATATATTTTTAAAATCTGTCTACATACAATTTGTAACTCAGTAGCAGCAAATTATTTATGATGTGCCAGGCATTGCAATAAACACTTCATATACATTGCTTTATATATTTGATCTTCACAAAACCTATAGGATTTTTAATTATTTTTTATAACATATTTATCATCATCATCATCATCATCATCATCATTGGGGAACTCAAGCGTTAAAATTTTACCTTGAGTAACGGTGGCTTTGGTTGTGGTCAGTGAGCATAATGGTTAATAGAAGTAAAAGCTTTGTTCCAGGAGCTGGGATACCTAAGCAGGCCTACTAGACTTAACAAGATCTGCAAGTGACCCACCATTGTGCTCCAGGAGACTGCAAGCAATATCCCTTTTGTCTTCCAGGGGTTCTGTGAGCAACCCATCTTTGCCCCACGGGACTGTAAGCAGAGCCTTCATACTCCAAGGATTGACCTCTTTCTCTTTCTTTCTTTTTTCTCTCTCTCTAAATTAGTAATCCAATTAATTTAGACTGTGATCTGATTAATTCTTCCTTGAAATCCCAGAACACTTACTTATACTTTTCTTCCCCCTATAAAAAGGTTGGCTGGAGAAAGTGAGTTGAGATGATTTGGGAATGTAACTCCTGTCTCCCCAGATTACCAACCACAGGAATAAAGTGCCCATAAAGATTCAGTCTCTATCTCTGAATTGGTGACAGGCAGCTCAACTTTGGAACTCAGTTATATTTTCCAGGGTCTATCATACCATCATTAGGACTGTGCCCGCCAAATTATAAGTTCTAAGATGGCAGGAACCTTTGCTGTTTTGTTCATTACTATATATTCAATATTTATCATACTGTATAGAATGATATAGGTATTCAATAAAAAGTCTGTTAACTAATACCTTGAAACAAATGTATAATGAGCAACCATGCCCTGAATTAGACAGGGCCAAATAATGTTACTATAGGCCTTTATTCCATCTCACTTTCTTGTCTCTTCCTTCTCTAATCCTTTTTTTACCCACCTCCTCTTCTTCTTCTTCTGCCCCCTACACTCACCTCTTGCAAGAGCTCACTTCCTCTTTACTCTGCTTACCCACTACCATTTTGTTCTAGACCTAGATATACCCTTTGTCTAATTATTCTTTGCTCCAGAAGTATATTAAATTTTCCTCTTACTTATCTCATGAACTCGATTAAAATTCTCATTATGTTTCAGGTTTTAGGAAAACAATCTGATTAAAATAACAGACTCACTAAACCTTCCCAGTAAGACCCCTGGTCCATCAAAATGGTCTCTGTAATTGGTGAAATTTTAGAACATTTGTAAAATTTTAAAAAGAACACTTATCTACTATTCTCTTGCCTATAAAGTGCTGCAAAAATGAGACCCTGTCCTTAAGAATGCAGACATCAACCAACACACATTGCAGTTTGTAGGCCTGCCAACTTGGTGGCCTCAAGCAACATTTACTTAGGCACTTTTGAGCAACCATTTCCCTTTCTTGCTCTGCTCTCATTCTATTTGACCCTGATCATGTTCCTGGTTTTCTTTCTGCCGCATGCTTCATTTCTTAGTATTTAGCCTTGGTTGACCCTGTGGTCTTAGCTACCGAAAAAAGGTTTATCTGGTCTCAGTACTGAAAAACTTGAGAGATACCCAAAATATGGGTGGGCAAAGATAAGGATAAGAAATCTCCTTTCTCACTCTTGACTGAGGGTTAGGTATGTTTCTTCTTCCCTCACTTAATGTTGGCTTTCTTCCAGCAGCCTAAGTCCTAGGACATCCAAAGAATCCTTACTTTCAAAGGAAAGAGACCTCTTTTCTATTTCAGGGTCTTAGCATTTGCTGCTCTTTTGCGTAAAGCACTCTTCTTGCATAGCTTCTCATGAATGCCTCCTTTTAATCCTTCAGGCCTCAACTCACATGTGACATGTACACCTGTTCCCCAGCTCTCTAGCTGGGCTGAGCCCCTTCCCAGTCATCTCCACCACATTACTCTCCGTTATCTTCTTTTTAGCTTTTATCAAACTTTAAATAATTTGTATTATATAAGTACTTAGTACCCTATTTATGTACATGTTTATTGTCTGTTTCTTTCTACTACCTTGCAAGATCTGGAGGGCAGAAACTCTATCTCCAGGACGGTGGCTGGTCTGCCTCATTGTGAGCACCTAACAATACTGCAGCTCTTAATTAGAGTTCCCAACCTCTAGCAGGATACTTTCAAAAGGAAAAAACTGAGGTAAACAGATTCTGCTGTGAGGATCCCCATTGTCACCTTGACTGTCCTTGGCTCTATTACAGTCCTGGCTGAAGCGGCTGCCTCACCAGTGTATTCTCAGCAGGTTCATTTGATTTTACCTGACTATGCAATTAAACAGGGACTTTTCACCTATTTTACAGAGAAAGTGAATGAGATCCTGCTGCACTCTCTGGCTCTGAAAACTCAGTGTGGGCAAGTGTGGATTATTTGCCAGCTATAATTCTTATTGTTGAGAATTTTGTTTCACCGACTGCTAAGTTTCAGGGAAACACAATTAGAGTCTGAAGAAGTTGTTATATTTGAGATATGACCTTATTCAACTCCTTGGTTCTAGTCCTCCTTTTTCTTCTTTGCTTTTTTCCCCCATTTTTTATTTTACATAAGTATTTATAATGCCAACCATGATTCATGTAGTTTTAACTTCAGTGGGAATTTAACCGCACCACCGGAAGTTAATTCAAATTGCAGAGATACACAGTTAAGTAGCAGGCTTAATGATTTTATTTTAGAAATTTTTTACAATGGGTATTGGCTTACAAAAGAAACAAACTTGTTGCTATTTTTATTTTTGAATTTTATAAAATGTACCCTCTGAACCTTCTATTAAACACACACACAATATTTTGTTACAGTGTAAATAAATATTTCTATGTTGGATGAAGAAAGTGAATCATGGTCAGAGGTGTTTGAACACATGCACAAATACACTGGCAACTGGGCTATTTGTACAGGTCTGGTAAGTTCACTATGTTAATCATAATAGCAATGATATTACTAATAATAAGAGCTGCAGGTATTTGAGTAATTAATGACTTATCCAGTCAGAGTGCCTTACAAAAGGTATCTTATTTAATTCTCACAACTACTTAATTTCAGGCAATATTATCATCATTTTCCAGATAAAAACAAACACCCCCCCCCAAAAAAAAAACTAAGCTCTTAGCCAGTAAAAAGCAAGCTTAAATTCATACTTATGTTGTTCATTTCTCTGCACACCATTCTTTGTAGCCTTGCAATTGAACACTTTTCTGATAATTCTCTTAATGGTCTTAAAAAAATCCATCCATTCATTCTCCAGCAAACTAGATTTGAGGGGGGAGAGCCTAGTTTATCTGGACAATCACTTATTGTGTACAAGTGTTTGATAATATTCGCTCTACTAAATTATGCCACCTGAAGGCAGCTGTTCTAAATGGCAAGAAATTTAAAAAGAATGTAGAACAGGTGTTCAAGAAATTAAACCTAGGTAATCCTTATACAAATCATGTATTCTCATGAAAAGCGCTGATTCAACTAATGTACTGTCTAACCATAGATATAGAAGTAACTCTGTAAAATATGCAGTGGGATAATATACTTCTATCCTCAAATAATTCATTACCGATTGTCTGGAAGAAACAGATATATATACAATTAGTAATGATAAAGGTAGTATCACTATTATTACTTATTGAACATTTCCATTATACCCTAGATGCTGTGCTAAGTATTTGTGATCATTTTAAAGTCTCACACCAACTCCAAGTATCCTCCCTATTTTATAGATGTAAAAACAAAGTGTAAAAGATTTGTTCAATATCACAATATTATTTAGTAACTGGGGAAACCTTTTTCAATACAAAATGAGCTTTGCAGCAAAGTTCTGGTCCTATATGACTCCACTGCCTTGCCCTAGTACAGACTGTGATAGGTGCTGTAAAAAAGGTAGAGATTGAATTCCAAGCACATCGAACAGAATTATTATATAAGAATCATTCTCAGCTACTAAAGTGATCTTGATGATTACCTATTAGTCTCCCACACTTTGCTAGATTGAAAACATTGACTAAAAAGTGTACACTGGACCTGGTATTCCAAAAACAGTTTAAGCATGAGACATGCAGATTTGATTCTAGTGTAAGGGGCCCTTGCAGTCCTGCAGTCCTATAACTTACAGTGTCAGGCAGAGTCCTTGTGCATAGGAGAGCCATTGAGGTAGTAAAAGGCGAGAATTTCCATGGAAGGTGATCTTGACTTATCTGAGTAGGTACATGCCATTTTCCAAGAGTACTTGACTCCTCAGAAAATTACTCTAAGATTCAAATTTCCCTAGTGCCTAACACTACTTAAAGCTGGGACTGCCAAATGGTTGCCTTCAACCCCTCAAGGTTCTGTGGGCCTACATAACGTTTTACAAATCATTATTTTCATACTTATAGAAGGCTTGCCATTTTTAATTCCACTCTCTACCTGTTAATTTATACTTGGCCCACTTTGAGTTTTAAGGCCACTCTTTCTACATGTCAGATTATAAACTCTGTTTTAATGTCTCTCCAAGTTAAACTTAAAAATGAATAAAGTGATCTTTCCAATACATTGGTCAAGCCATAACTGATCTCCTATCCCTGTGTGAGCAAGACTCTAATGGAAGAGTTTTATTAAAAAAATCATTTTGAGTCTACACACACTTGAAGGTTAAGCTCATTCTACCTGTTGGAAATAAGCCAACCAAAGCAATTTGACCCTAATTGCCAGAAGCCTATTAGGAGTGAAAGAGATCCTGAAGCTATTCTCATTGAACCCGGACCAAATAGCCAGTAGAGAAATGTACAAAAAAAAAGTTATCACACTTCACTCTGCCTGGCCTGTGGTGGTACAGTGGATACAGCATTGACTTGGAATGCTGAGGTCACTGGTTCGAAACCCTGGGCTTATTCGGTCAAGGCACCTACAACAAGCAATCAATGAACAACTAAAGTGAAGCAACTATGAGTTGATACTTCCTATTTCCCCACTTCTATCCCTGTAAAATCAGTAAATAAAATCTATTTAAAAAGTTTATAACTATTATTTTTAAACATCACAACTGAATGTACTGGCGGAGGTGAATGAGTGAACGAATAGACTTACCGGCGGAGGTGAATGAGTGAATGAGTGAATGAGTAGACTGACGTCAGTTTACATTCAAACCACAGAGACTGTACAACGTTCCACTTAACATTGGTTAGGAAATGAGGGATGAGCCTCCACTATTATGCAAAACAACTCAAACAGGAGAACACATTCTTCCCTAAATTCATGCGTGTGCACACTGCCTTTACTGTAAAAAGAAGTTATTTTGCCTTAAAGACACTGAATTAGAGTGGGGGTGCTTCTAACGGACTTATGGACCACTCTACCTAGTCACAACGAAAAGTTCACAAAAAATATACACACTCAGCCTGACCTGTGGTGGCGCAGTGGATAAAGCGTCGACCTGGGAACATTGAGGTCGCCAGTTCAAAACCCTGCACTGGTCTGGTTAAGGCACATATGGGAGTTGATGCTTCCAGCTCCTCCCCCCTTTCTCTCTTTCTCTATCTCTCTCTCTCACTCTGTGTCTCCTCTCTAAAATGAATAAATAAAAAAAGAATTAAAAAATATACACATTCACACCAATAGCATTTGAAAAAAGGGGAAAAAGGTCCTTCACTAAACCTATCCAACACCATTCCAACACACTAAGCCTGTTTCATCTACGGACAATTGAGAACAAATGCATCACTGAACAGATTAAAAGGCAAAGAACTGCGGAGACCAAAGGCTTACACTTCCGTTTTGATGCTGAACAGCATTGCATGAGTTTGCAATAATGTAAATCATGCTTGATGGATTATTTTAAAATTATCTTTTTTTTTAAAGACTTTGTTTATTTTAGAGAGGAGAGAAGGAGTAGAGAGAGAGAGAAAGAGAGAGAGAGAAGGGAGGAGGAGCAGGAAGCATCAACTCCTTTATGTGCCTTGACCAGGAAGGAAAGCCCAGGGTTTCGAACCGGCAACCTCGGTGTTCCAGGTTGATGCTTTATCCACTGCGCCACCACAGGTCAGCCATGATGGATTATTTTAAAACTAAAATGGAGCCATTGTCACCACATGCTATTTTCTTCATTTACAATGTTCTGATGTAGAATTCATTTAGTATTTAAAGACTCCCAATAATACAAAACCAAAAAAACTATTAGTTTACAAAAAGTAGGATTTGTTTCTAGTCTAAATTTAACTCAGATGAGAAAATAAAAATGGTCAATTTATTCCATTTTTAATACTGTTTTGTATTTTGGCATCCACATTTAAAAAAGGATAGAAACAAACAGAATGAGAATGAAAAAATGTCACTGAGAGAACAAAGGACAATATGCTATGCACAGTTAAAATATTCAGGAATGTTTAAGATAATATATAGTCAAAATTATTCTGTTGTCTTCCTGGGCTTGACCTATCACACCCAGTACTTCTGTCTAAATACTCATCATTCTCGGTAATTACTCCTTTTTAATTGTTACATCTATCAAACTATAAGCTTCAGGAGAAGGTCAAAGACCTTGTCTGTCCTGTTTACCTTTGTATCTACCACACCTATGAGAGTGCCTGACAGTGAGCAAGAACTTTATATTTCTTTAATGAATAACTGATAATAAAATGTGTCTGTGATTGTGTGTGGCCCAACAACCAAAATTAACTAGAGTCGATTCTGGCTCAATAAGCGGTTAAATGTTTCCTAACACAACCATTATGATCTTAAAGAAGCTTGCTAACTCTGAGACTCTGTGATCATAACATAGACCTTACCAAATTTGGGGGATAATTTAAATTAAAATTATCAGGCCCTTTTCTGTGATTAGATATACATAGACAACTTTTCAAATCAAAGAGTTTTAGCTCTCCCTTATCTTCTGTTTGGCTATACATTTATCTTGCTTCCACTGAAACAAGGATAATATGTTATCTGCTTTACTATAAACCATTTTACCTTTTCTATTTACTATGTTTTCCTTCAAGATGTCTTGGCCCAAGGATTGACTTAATAGATTCAAAAAACCTTTAACAGTTTAGCCATAGGTAAAAACAAAGTATAGCAAAGGGAAGTAATAAAGTTTATTCACTCACACACCACTGTATTTAGTCATACAATAATGATCTCAATACTTCATGAAACCAATGTCTTCTTTTAATCACAGTGTAGGTAAGCTACTTACCACAAAAGAATAATAAATCTTGAATCCAGGTTTAGCCACAAAGTAGTCATCAGACTTAAATGTTATTTTAATTTGGTTTGTTCTCGATGTTATCCTTGGTGGAACTTCCTTGTGTCCACACCATCGTCCTCTAATAATGGTACTGGTTTCAGATATATCTTCAACTTCCACAAAGTCATACCTAGTATCAATTTAACAAAAATAAACACATTTTCATTAAAGTCAACTTTGAAATTCATACTTCAATCAAGAAACTAAAACTAACATATGCGATTTTTTTTTTATGACCAACCAGATGAAATAAAAATAATAACCTACAGACATTTAAAAAGCAAAGCTAGCTTTTGGACTACATTTTCCAAATTCAAAGTTCCCCAATCTGTTCTGAAAGAACCTTAATATATATTTAGCCATGACTGTTCCTAAAATCATTAATAATCAAAACAGGCTACTTTCTGAGCATCTGGCTTATAAGATTTTCTTGGAAGAACTAATAACTATAATTTATCATCATATTTGAGAAGATGTAGCTCTAATTATATGCCCAAATATTTACTACATAAAGCTTTTTTTTAAACAAATTACCACTTTGAATTAATTTAACACATTCAGTGCTTTCTTTAAAAAAGGAAATGATCTGTATTTGTACAGTACATTGATCCGGCATTTTCATTATACAAAATAAATCACTAACTTATCTTTTTGGTAATTATCTTTTGAAAGAATAATATCATAAAACATGACTCTTATCATAATGAAAAGCATGACTTGGGTAGGGATGTGGGCTAACCAGTATTGTAAATACCTGGGTTGGGTAAGCCAGGGTGTGAATGAGCTTAAGACCATAGGTTCCCATTTGACATTGGTCACCGAAACATAGAATGCTAGGATTGAAGAAGACAGGAAAGATCTCTTTAAATATTCCACATAACCATTTGATTCTTAAGTTCTCTCCATACCATCCTACCTTCCTATCACATAGTAGGACATCTTCAGTGACAGAGTTGACCTCTTCTAAGGATCATTATTCTAGGGAACATTGTACTTGGTGAGCTGAAACATCTGCCTTTTGGTTCTGGGCATCAGGGTCTCACTCCTCCATTCTACTACTCCCCAATGACTTCTCAATGAAGATCATGAGAATTCACAATGAACAGTGGCAATAAGACAGGTTAGCAAGAAGATAGGAATATTTCTTGGCAAGTGGAATGGAGAAATGGAGACAGAAAGTTAAGCAGCCAAGTAATTTATTGCCAGATAATAAATTACAAGTTCTTATTTTCCCTAACCAGGGACACTTAGGAGCAAATGGTTTACACATTCTAGACCTGTGTTTTTGTGTGACAGCAGAACAGTTAACTCTTTTGCGGACGGGCACGAAATTTCTGGTAGACCAGCAGTTGAAAAACACTGGTTTAGACCATGTTGGGGCAGACCTGCTTTGGTCCTGGTTTTTCTCTGATTACATCCTTTAAAGGTGAAACTGACCAGAGAATGACCCTTAATCCTCTATATCAGTGGTCTTAACCTGGGTTCTATTGAACCCTAGGGGTTCGATGAGTCGGTCTCAGGGGTTCAGAGAAGCCTCTGCCACGGAGGCCAGAATAAAGTAATACCGTAATTTGTTGTGAGTTAATGCACTTCGTTGGTTTTGTTCTTTGAGCATGGTGATGTTCATGCATGGCTCATTTTGTGCACCAGTAAAAAAAAACATATACCTATGTCTTGAATTTGGAAAAAAAAATCATATTTTATTTATCACTAAAGAAGGGTTCGGTGAATGCGTATATGAAACTGGTGGGTTCGGTACCTCAAAAAAGGTTATGAACCACTGCTCTATATGCTCATTTTTATGCATAAGGGTGAAAAAAGACACACCTGGAAAGCTGATGAATAGTCATTCTATTGAGACCTTCCCCAAGACCTCCCTTAAAATTCCCATCTTTGAAAACAGATAAAACCCCGAAGACAAAGAACCCAGTGTATGCTCTCCCTGGAACATGCCCATGTGCCCCCCTCCTATCCTCAGGTAGGCTTCTTTGCTTTCTTTTCCCTAAGTTCTAAAGGTGCCCAGGGGACTTGCAACCAGGGGAGCATTGAGTGGCAGCAGCTTTTCCTGGGCTAAACCCTTAAACCTGTCTCCAGAGGTCCTCCTTATGCATTTGTAACTTGTTTCCTGACTCCATGCAGACCACAGCTGGCTCACTTCTATCCTGCTGCTTTGATCTCTTTCTTTCTCCTTCCCTTTCCTTCCCTTTCCTTCCCTTCCCTTCCCTTCCCTTTCATTCTTTCCTTTCTTCTCTCTTTCCTTCCTTCTTTCTTCCATCCTTTCTTTCTTTTTCCTTCCTTTCTTTTCTTTTCTTTCTTTCTTTCTTTCTTTCTTTCTTTCTTTCTTTCTTTCTTTCTTTCTTTCTCTGAGACAGAGAGACAGACAGAGAGAGCGACATATATACAGACAGACAGACAGGAAGGAGGAGAAATAAGAAGCATCAATTCTTTGTTGTGGCATCTTAATTGTTCAATGACTGCTTTCTTTTATGTGCCTAGACCTGGGGGCTCCAGCAGAGTGAGTGACCTCTTGCTCAAGCTAGTGACCTTGGGCTTCAAACCAGTGACCTTTGGGCTCAAGCCAGTGGCCATGGGGTCATGTCTATGACCCCACACTCAAGCCAGTGACCTCAGGGTTTCAAACCTGGGTCCTCTGCATCCTAGTCCAGCATTCTATCCACTGTGTCACTGCCTGCTCAGGCCCTGCTGCTTTGATCTTGCCTCTTCTATCTTAAGCTATTTGTTTGTTTCACTGTCCACAGCTTTAATAAATGTACTCTCAGAATCACCTACACTAATGTCATGAAATCTTCCCTATACGAAGTCAAGAACCCATACATTCCAGACTCTGCTGGGGTAGACCCACCTTGGTCCTGGTCCCTTTCTCATGAAGCAGCATTCTCTCAAATATTTTATATTTTTCTGTCACAATTGTCAAAATAAATCACCATGAGAAACATCATGTCTACATATAAACAAAATCTAATATGGCTTTACTGGTCTGATCCATGTACCTCAGAGCTTTTATTGGGTAAGGCAGGGTAATTTAGGGAGGAGGTAAACATAATAATATCATTACTAAATTTTGTTGGCAGTGATTTATGAGGCCCCTATGTCCCTTGCCTCAGTTTTCTTATGAGCAGAATAAGAAGGTTTGTACAATTTTACTAGCTGGTTATCTCTTGGGTGCTGTGTAAACTAATTACTTAAAATTTATATAGGTGCTTGGAAGGTGAAAAACACTAACAAAGAATCATTACTCAAGCAATAAAATATTACAGTGTAAACATCAAGGAGGCTTTGGAACAGATGGTAGAAAATCAACTGCACTTTATTTTATACACAATATGTATAAATCATATTTAGTGCACAAAGCAGAAATATACTTGAATCTTTGTTAATAATGCCATAGGTCATTTTTGTTTTTTTAAAAAACACATCATCAGTGTAACTTTCACTCTGGAACTGATTTCAAGAGAGCACCATTTTGTTTCTTAGGGCGACTTCTGAGGCAAGTCTCTGGTCTGTGTCTTTCTCTCCTCTTTCCACCTCTTACTCCTCTACTTCTCTCCATGAAATTTGAGAAGCAACTGGATTTAATGTAGGGTAAAAAAAAAAAAAAAGAAAAATAAAGAAAAAAAGAAGAAATCCTAATTTTCTTTTCTTGTTTTTAAAGTCAGAATGACAAAACACCTCACTCGCTACCAGAATCAAAGTCCCTGCTTAGTAGTGGAGACCTCTTGTGCGCCTTCCATGTGATGACTGTTAACAATCTCTTACTAGTTATTTTCCACAATCTCTTTTCTTTTTCCCAGCACAGAAAATTAGTTCTCTCTTTCAAGGTTGAAAAGACACACAAGATCTGCTCTAGTTTATTTCCTTTGTAAATACTGACTGGCTCTTCCTGCAAGTATCTATCTGTTCTCTGGCATACATTACCCTCTATGATCCTAAAAAGTAATAGCCACCACTATTATTCTTAAAAAAAAAGGAGAGAAACATAATAAAAGCTGTCAGCTTAATAAACATGCAACAAAGGACAGCCAAATTTGAGGCACCCGCTTTTTATTCAAAAGCAAATAAACCTGCTGAAAGGATTTAGCAGTTCAGCAGTTCATTGGCAAGGCAGAGGGAGTGTGTGCAGTGAAGTAGAGAGGTAAGAAATCCTCCCCAAGTCTTATTCATGCTAATTAAGTGAATAAGATGCGGTGAGCAGACAATTAAAAACCAACAACAGCCAGGGCTTTTTCTGATAAATATCCTGAAAAGGGAGATTATCTGACATAGTTTTTTTCTTCTGATGGTAACTCAGAAACTATAGGAAATAGCATCTGGGGGCACACAGACACTGTGGTTGCCTTCTATTCCTTCTTACACATCCCCCAGGCTATCATTTAGGATTTCGGGGTATAGCCCTGACACCCTGGGTCCTTGCTGTCATCCTCTCCCAGTGCTGGGAGAAACCATTACTATGCAGAGGTTACAATAGTCTGGATTAGTTCCTCGAGCCAAGTAGGGTTGATGACTATGTCAGCACAGGGCAGATGTGAACCGAAGACACAAGACCTGGCTGCAGGTGAGCTAGGGTCATCTAGATGGGAGGTGTGCACCTGCTTGCAAAGGCTGCTCCAGTCCTGCCCAAGGCAGGGGCCTCCAGACTCCCCCACCTCTGGGGGTCACACAGCCTGGCTCTGTTGGGTGTGAGTCACCCAGGTTCCTAGACTTTTTGCAGCAGTTGTTTATGCTTTAATTTCTTTTGTCTGTTGGGACTGACATAAGGCTTTTCAAAGAGAAGTGGTGCATCTTGAATAGGTCCAAAGAGCCCAAAAGGGAAGTGCGATGTAATGTTTTTAACTTGGAAGAGATCTCTAAAATGGACTTGTTTTTTTTTCTCCACTTACCTACAGATCTCATTTTCTGCTTCCTCTAATCCAAACTGATTGTCAAAGGCTAGCTGTATCCTTGTTTTCTCCCGGGAATGGAGCCGCCATGTCAGAAGCAGGTTCCTGGGGTAGCTGTTTGGGAAGCGGGGACTCTGCACATGGCCATTTCCTGTCACCTGGATGGTTTCGTCTCTTCGGTACAAGTCTGTGAGGTGATTGCTCTCTGTTAGTAGTCACAACTTGTAGAAATTAGTATGTTGCTCCAATTATAGGAAAGCAAAAAAAGAACAATTTAATACACATCACATTTTAAAGCACTTCTTGATTTTGTTTAAAAATATATGCCTGAATGGTAGCCGTTTAGTTAAACAAACATATGTATTTGTTCTATTATACCCCATCTCCCAAAGTTGCTCACAAATTTAGACTTTTAGCTGGGGGGCTCTCTTAACATCATATTTGATAAGCAAAAATGAACATTTATCTCAGAATTCAGGTTCATTTCGATTGGCATTAAAATAAGCAAATAATTTCAAGTGGTTCATCATTCTTCTTTTCAATGTAATACAAATAAATAAATGTTTTTACAGGGACAGTATAATAGTCTATCTTCATTGATTAGCCAAGGAGATAGACACTCCATAAATATTGCTAAATGAATGAATGAGTAAAAAACAAATTTAAAAAATCTAATGGTATTTAATGACCATATATTTTACATTCAAATGATATTTTTTAGTGGTTTTTTCCCCCATAAAAATGATAATTTGCCTGACCAGGTGGTGGCACAGCGTATGTAGTGTCAGACTGGGATGCGGAGGACCCAGATTCAAGACCCCAATGTTGCCAGCTTGAGCGCGGGCTCATCTGGCTTGAGCAAAAAGCTCACCAGCTTGGACCCAAGGTTGCAGGCTTGAGCAAGTGGTCACTCGGTCTGCTGAAGGCCCGTGGTCAAGGCACATATGAGAAAGCAATCAATGAACAACTAAGGTGTCGCAACAAAAAACTGATGATTGATGCTTCTCATCTTTCTTCGTTCCTGTCTGTCCCTATCTATCCCTCTCTCTGACTCTCTCTCTCTCTCTCTCTCTCTGTCCCTGTAAAGAAAAAGAGAGAGAGAGAGAGAGAAAGAAAAACAATAATTTTTTTTGTCTTAGTGTTTCATGACTTAAAGTAGGTCCAATTCACATTATATTTTCTATATTGTATAATAAAAAAATAAATAAATTCTGGTCTTTGTCCTGGGTTTTTGAGAGAAAACTTCTAAAGCTTAAGAATTTTTCAAGTAATAGAAGTGTTCTTCTTCATGTGAGTTTATGGTAATGAGGTGATCTACTGCTGACCTGTAAGTAGTCACAGAATGGGTGCTGGCCACAACAGCAGGACCAGTATGTAATGAGAGGATTTGGGCTTTGAGCTTTGATATCAGCCTGACCTCTTAACATTGCTGGAGGTTAGGAGAACGGGAGATAGAGTCATATCTCACTGCTCATGATACAATCAACCTGTCTACAGAATAAAACACCAATAGAAACTCCAGTCCCTTGGACTTAGGTAAGCTTCCTGGTTGGTGATACACAATGATGTGTTGGAAAGGTGACCTGTCACAAGGAAACAAAATATCATGCCTAAGACCCTCTCAGACTTGCTTGCCAGGTGTGTCTCTTTATTTGTCTGGTTCCTACTTGTACCCTTTCTAGTAAAACTGTCATTTTAACTATAGTGCCTTCTTAAGCTTCATGTATTGTTCTAGTGAGAATGAAAAAAAAAGAAGGGTTCTATGGAAAGTGACCTCCCAGGGTGACATGATTATAAATCTCTAATTGGGTGGGTCATAGTGGGTACTCAGGTCTTAGGCATGTAACTATTTAGAAAAAAAAGTGTATCTTTGCCTTCAGCAAGGCCTGTTCATTGTTTCTGTGCATCTAGGTTAACACACTTTTGAAATAATCCATTACCACCTTCGAAAACAACATAGGCTTGTAAATACCCTGAAATCCAATCCACCGTTCCTCCCTTTGCTTTTTCTCATCTCCATGTAATCTTCCTTAAATTACTTCCCTAATTTCAAATGCACCAAGGAAGCTGCTAAACTGTTGTTCTGTGGGCATTTGAGATCTTGCTCCCTGGCATATGTCTTCAGTGTGGTTCAAATAAATTCTATATAGGTTTGGACATTTCTTACATCAACACTCTCAAATTCTCAAACCTGAGGGGCTTCTGGGAAACTGAATATTTTGCTAGTTGGTCAGTAGTGTGGGTAGCCTGGGCCACCGTCCCCCACCAAATTTGTAGCTGGTGTCCGAAGTGCAGTCTTGCAGGCCTATGAAAACTTACTGTGAAAAGCTGACCTAACTAGGTAGCTTATAATCAGAATTACAGTAGATCCATTTCCTATTGTTCTCAATATTCAGAATCCTTGCACTTTGTGTTTGGGCGTCGTAGGCTCCTCTGTAAGCAGCTCTCCAGCCACCGTCTATATCTGTCCTCCTGCAGACAGTTTACTCTGGGGCCTGTAATTCAGAGCGCCTGGCCAGGAGGCCGAAATTGCTGGTGGAAACCACTGAAAGGGTGGGCTGCTCAGGGTGGCTCTCCGAGTTTCCAAAATAAGAGAAGGAGGGTGTACAATGAATGAATCAGCGTGTGGAATACAAAGTTTTCTGTCCCTTTTCCAAATGTTCTTGTGTGTATGGGAATTTCAACTATTTTTTGCCTTTTTGACTCATTCTGTGTTTAAAGTGCTGCACTTGACCACTTAAACTCTGTGCTGGGGAAAGTCCTAAGAGAACAGAGGGCTAAAGGAGGTCCATACTCCCTGCCTGAAGCCTGAGGTGCTGGCTCTGCAGTCACATCACTTCCAGTGAGCTTGGCTACTACCAGACAATTTTGTTGGTGCCAGAGTTTTGTCAGTGGAACCTTGACTCTTCTCTTCCCTGGACTTTATACTGAAAATGAGGCTGTTTGCTAGGGAGTAGGGGACAGATGTAAGCTATCAGCCAGTCAACAACCATTTATTAAGCACAGGCTCTAAACAACATATTGCAGTATTTTCAACCCCTTTCTGTCTATTGATCATTACTTTCAAGACTTTTGCTATATTTTCTTACCTCCAGTGCTATCATTTACTTATCATTTCTCTAAAGTAATATTTTAAGTCAAAAGCAAATCGATTCTAAAATAAAACTATATCAGTAATGAAAATAGCCACTGGATGCCATGTACCATGAATACAAGGTAAACATAAACCTAAATACTTAAACTATTAAATTTTAAAATAACCCATCTCAGATGTTCAGATTCTTCATTTATGAAACAGGAAGACTGAGTAGCACATTTTCTTTTTTGGTCTCTTTCAGTGGTTTTATTTTAATTTAATTTTATATTTTAACTGTTCCAGATGCTATGTCATTAGCATTGAATATAATCTAAGAATGATAAAAGAACAGCTGCCTTTGCAGACCTGAAAAAGAAAGTTGATGCCTACCACACAGTGTAAACAATGCTCAAAGAAATATTAAGTGCTGAGTGTAAATGCAGTGGTTGACCCACAGCAGGGAGCGCTATAGGGCGGCACCATGAATGAGCTGTGTGCCTGTGAGCAGAGTAAGAAGACTCACCTGACTGAGCATAGTCCAAAGGGGATACATTGGCTGAAAGGGGGGGTACATACTTAAATGGCAAATTATGGAAATATTTGAAATACAGGCAAAAATGTACCTGCACTTGAAAGGTGGAAACAGAAAAGCTCAGAAGGGTAATGGCTTGTTTCAAGAAAGACTACTGGCCTGCTGGTTCTGTAAAAAAAAGCAGGGGAAGGGGAGCACCTGCCGTGGGAGTGTCTCCTAGGAGCCATAGCAGGCTTTCCTGGTCTGCAGGGCACACATTCCAAGACCCCCCAGTGGATGCCTGAAACAGGAGACCGTATTGAACTTGACATACACTCTGTTTTTTCCTATACATACATACCTATGGTCAAGTTTCATTTATATATTACGCACAGTAAGAGATGAACAACAATAACTAATAATAAAATAGAATAATTGTAACAAAATACCATCATAAAAGTTATGTGAATGGGGACCCTGGTTTCAGAGGGTCCCTTGCTGGAGTCTTGAGTACAGACTCATTAGTTTTTGGTGCAACATGTTGCCATCAAAAGAAACACCCATAAACATTTCCTGTCCTCCACCCATAAATTCAATGCTTTTTCCATTTTAACTAAGTACTTATACTGTGGCTATAACTATTGCAGTTTGAGGTACAACAGCAAAGCTGACACAATTCTTTTTCCTTCTTCACAATTTCACAGATACAAGATTAGTTATCTTAGTAACCTTAGTATACAGCTTCTTTTTTTAAAATAATATTATTAAGTGAGAGGTGGGGAGGCAGAGAGACAGACTCCCACATGCACCCTGAGCAACCAGCAAGTCCCATAAGAGGCGATGCTGTGACCACCTGGGGCTGTTGCTCAACAGAGCTATTTTTTAGCACCTGAGGAGAGGCAATGGAGTCATCTTCAGTTCCAGGGCCAACCTGCTCAACCAATCAAGCCATGGCTGTGGGAGGAGAGGAGAGAGAGAAAGAAACAAGAGAGAGAGAGAGAGAGAGAGAGAGAAAGATGGGGAATAGGAAGAGTAAGGGGGGGTGGAGAAGCAGATGGTCACTTCTCCTGTGTGCCCTGACCAGAAATTGAACCTGGAACTTCCACACACCAGCTGATGCTCCATTGCTAAGCCAGCCAGCCAGGGCCAGTATACAACTTCTTTTCTTTCTTTATGAAGTTGAAAGCTTTCACCTTTTCATTTTAAGAGAGCACTCTGCAGCTTCTCTTTGAACATGAACTGACAGCATCATTACTCCTGAACTTTAGGGTCATTATTAAGTAATTATACATTATTAACTATATGGATTATTTGAACAATAGCACTGTGATGCCTGCAGCAGATCTGTTAAACAAGATGGATCCTACCTAACTAAAGGGCAGAGCATACACAGTACGGAGACAAAGGACAAGGGCATGAGTCACAGTCTGGGTGGGTCAGAACACAACTTCAGATATTTCACCATGCTACTCAGAATGTGGTGCAATGTCAAACTTAAAACTTATTTCTGGAATTTTTCTTTTAATATTTTGGGACTAAAGTTGACCTTGGGTAATGGAAGCTATAGAAGGTGAAATCTCAGATGAGGGGAGACTGCATAGCTGCTGGAGAATGAGGTTCTGGCAGCAGTAAGACCACAGCAGGAAAACAAAATCAAAAGGAGCTTGTAGTTGAGAAAGAAATGCAAAAGATGGGTCAGTGGAAGGAGCAGCATGCTAACCCCAAGGCTTAGGCCCAGTACAGTAGCACTGACACACAGTGACACAGGGAGGGTCAATGTTTTTGAAGAAATGTATGTTTGGTTCCAAGGTAACAATGAGAAATTCAAGTGGAAGCCTTAGTAGGCTTTTGGGAATGTAACGCTAGACTTGCTGTGGGAGAGGTCTTGACTCAGAGAGGAAAAAGGAAGCCTTTGGGGTGACAGTCCTCTGAGGAAGTTTCTCCAGAGAGAGGGGCTAAGGTGTGGGTGCTGGAAGACATGTCCTGGAGGGGCAGATGACAAAATGATTGCCTGGGAAGTCAGGGAAGTAATGTCTGGAGGGAAACAAGGGGACCCACAGCGGTGCCACGTCTAAGAGGTGACTTCAAGGACAGAGAGGTCAATGGTGTCAACACAAAGAATACCAGGAACTTGTCAATAACAAAGTCACTGACATATTTTATATGTGCACGTACAAAGATTTCTGTAATTAGAAAAGCCCCCCTCAGAACATTATTAAAGATTAGATAGCCTTAAAAGTACTAATTTTGTTTTTAAATGAAACACCAGTTATACTTTTAAGAAAGCTGGGGATCAGTGGAGGAGCTTTCCTTCTTATGTTGTTTTATTAAGGAAAAACTTGTTTCCACTTTTATGAAGTTACCACAGACTTATGTTGCAGTATATGTAAATGGAGGCCCCAATTTTTTAAAAATCTCGTTTGCTGATTTATTTTCCCTTAAAAATAAAGTACTGCCCAAACTAACTTATGTATAAGCTAGATATCAAAACAGGAAACACTTTTACAATGCTTATTTTGTGCAAGGTATTGTTCTAAGTATTTTACATGTTTCATTTACAGAATCTAAACTATGTACTAAATATGACCTTGCATGAGAGTATGTGTGTGTATGACCATACATACTTATATAAACTTATTGAGTTTATTATCACCACTTGACAGATAAAGATTCTGAGTCACAGAGAGGTCAAGTAACATATTTGAGGTCACAGATTTAGTACAGGGTGGAGTCAGAATGTAAATCCAGACCATCTGGTCCCAGAGCTGGCCCTCTTACTAGAGGGCATTCTTTCCCTTAGTCTAAGATGACCAGACGTTCCGCTTCTGGTGGGACAGTCCCGATTTTTAAACAATTTGCCTGCGTCCCGCGGCATTTTAAAAAAGTCCCGATTTTTGAAAGAATGCACGAAAAGCTAGGGAACAGCGGGAGAACGGGGGAAAGGAATATATGGTTTTCGGTAGGGAGACCCTGCCTCGACCTGGAAGTTCCATATAGACCAAATTTTTAATCAAGAACCCTCCCACCCCCCGTCAATGGTGTCCCGCTTTACCAATTTTAAAATCTGGTCACCTTACCTTAGTCTGAAATTTGTTAGAGGGAATTTTAGATTCTTTGGTATCTGTAATCCACTTTGATTTCTGAATCACAGTTTACATATAATTTATAACTTCAGGCCAACTCATTGCCATTCTTAGCTGAAGAGTTATAATGAATTATAGATACACAGAGCAAACTATCAGGTTAAACCTGAGATAATACCAAGTATTATATATTTATACAAAGTCACATTCATGAATGAAGGTAATTACTTTGGTGTTCCAAAAATAGTAAACATTTACGGAGCAATAGTTATGTCTCAGGCACATAATACCAAGTAAGTAGTTTAAATCAGTGGTAGGATTCAGACAGTTTTCATCAGATCGATAAAACCGATACCTGATTTTTTGTTGAGTTTAGCAAACCAGTCTTTAAATGGTGCTTGCTTGTAATTAGGGTTCTCTCTAAGGTGGGTGCCTGGGTAGCCACCCAATCTGGAAATCACAAATGTACATTCCTTACTCTTTTTTAACATTCATCTCTGTAACAGTGTATTCTAAGCGCCTGTAGTAATGTTCATTCTGTCCATAGGTAAAAAAAAAAGTGTAAGTGAGGACCTCAATCAGGAAACAATATGGAAATATCTTCAATAACAGTTTTATTGTTTTTTGTCAGGTATTATTTAATATTTTTTATTAACATTTTAAAATTCTTATAACAAAACCTAGTTTTGTGTACCCCTTTTATTGTTCTTATATAAGTGTTAAATGCATGAAATAATAAACTACCTTTTGGTATATAGTCTTTTTATACTAAAACTGGTCATTAGGGCAGAGAACCTGGTTATTAAATTATTTCAATCCCACCATTAGTTTAATATCTCACTTCATTTAATCCTCACAACAACTCTATTACAAGTAATAATATTTACCTTTTATAGAGGAGGCTTTAAGAGTTTAAGAACCTTGTGAACTTAGAGCACAAGCTGGTAGTGGAATCAAGAAGTGACCCTGGCAGTTTATCATCAGGACACACACTTTTAACTAGATCACCTACTATCTGTATGAGTACAAAAACATGCTGTGTATCATTTTTCATAGAATTTCTATGTGTCTTTACATGGAAAAAATGTAAGTTCTTATTTTGCATTTTAATACAGAGGAGGTTTATATCTTCAAAAACTGAATTGTACATTAGACATTTTAAAAATAAAAATTTAAAATGAAAACAAATAAAAAAGGTAAAGTGTTCTATATGTCTGTCCTGTCCCCTCTCCTTTAAGCAAACTAAGGTAACCCAACACAATATTCCAGGAACACATGAAAAGTCACTGTGTATGTGACTTTTCATGTGTTCCTGGCACTATTACTTATTTCTGGAATTCATCTAGGACAACCATTCTCAAAGGGTTGTCTCCAGACCAGCACCCTCAGCAAAACCTGGGACCTTGTTAAAAATGCAAATTTTCAGGCTCCACCAAGACCTACAGAAGCAGGAACGCTGAAGGTGGAGCCCAGTGATACTTGTTTTAATAGGTCTCTAGGTGACTCAGATGCCTCCTAAAGTTTGAGATTCCCTGACCCTCTCATGTTTTCTAGTATTTTGCTTCTTATTCTAGACTTCCCTAGTTCCTCCACCTCCCTGCTTTGACTCTGTACCTCATATCTGATTTTTAATCTTATTTTTATACTGAAGGCTCATCCTAGGCACCCTCCTGTCTTTGACCTTGAAATCTCTTGCAGGACATCAATTCTGGTAAACAGTGACCTAGAGTCAGAGGCCACCGATTTCAGTGCCTTGGACACTGGACACCTGGGTATCGCCCATTAATTAGCTTTTCCCATTTCATGGTATAGTCATTCTAGGTCCCAGTAGAATGTATTTGGTAATCCATTGTCACATAGCATAATGCTTAACTACAAATAAAGGTAATATTTCTATTTCTTCTTAGGTTATATTATCTACAACAACATAAAATGCAAAGGGCAAATACTGAGTTGTTTCATCAATGAGTCTATGGGAACAAACTATGATATAGTTGTAAGCTATGCCACCTTACACAAATTCAATGGAGCGGTAAAGACATACTCATTTGCCTCACTGTTCCCATAAGACATCCATGAGCCAGCAGCATGGCTCATAGTCACTAACCCTATGTTCTGCAGCTACAACGCAAATACAAAGAATGGTTATTGATTCAAGAAATTCCCAATTTGCAAAGGGATTTTCTACAAAATTTTATTTGTAAATTGAATATTCCATGATCATGCAATATATCATAATGTGGATGGAAAGTAACCTCACAGGGTGATCTGATCATAAACTCTAAACTGGGCAGGTCACTGTGGCTAGTCATGCCCAAGGCCTGTAACTTTTTTAGTGAAAGGTTTTATACCAATCTTGTCCAATGTTCTTGTATATCTAGGTTAATACAACTTTGAAATACCAGAAGAATTCGCCTTGAAGGGGATATGACACCCAAGATAGTATATGTCTTGTTAACTATCTTGTAATGCAATCCCTGCCTTAATTTCTCTATTCCTCCTTCACCTTATCTTTAATTTCAAAGGCCTAAAATACCTGCAAAACTATGATTTTGTGGAGCATTTGAGATCTTGCTTCCTGGCATATGTCATCAGTTTGGCTCAAATAAACTCTTTAAAAAATTCTCTAGATGTTTGGACCTTTCTAACATTGACAATAGAAGCAATGTTTACCCAGAATAAAGTTGAATGATAAATAAACCAGTCTCACCTCTGCTGTAAAATAGCAACCACAAAGTGCCCACTTAATTTTTGTAGTGTGTAATAGATTTCAAAAGCATCTAATTTTGTAAGTCTCTCATAAATATAAGTTGTCAAAAAAGTGGGCAGTAAATATTGCTTTCATTCTGTTTTTTCTTTTAAATTAAATTTGTTTTGTAACTTTAACAGGTAATAAAATCAACACAGAGAAGCTGAAGTGATTTGTTGCTAGTCAAAAGAAAGAAAGGCTGCTATATGTTAGAGCAGGATCTTTTGTGTGTGTGTGTATGTGTGTGTGTGTGTGTGGCAGAGACAAAGAGAGTCAGAGAAAAAGACAGATAGAGACAGACAAGCAGGAAGGGAGAGAGATGAAAAACATTAATTCCTTGTTGTAGCTCCTTAGTTGTTGATTGATTTCTCATATGTGCCTTGACCAGGGGGCTACAGCAGAGCGAGTGACCCCTTGCTCAAGCCAGCGGCCTTGGGCTCAATCTGGTGAGCCTTGCTCAAACCAGATGAGCAGGGGCTCTGGCAACATCAGGGTCTCTAACCTGGTTCCTCCACATTCCAGTCTGACGCTCTATCCACTGCGCCACCGCCTGGTCAGGCTAGAGCAGAATCCTGAATTTAGCTCTACCATGTTTGAGTCCTGGTGACTTTTCCCCTCTAAAACTAACAGCAGCATTAGACACACCATGACCTCTTTCTGGCTTCTGTTTCTCAAACAAATACTTTAGAGCAGTGATTTTCACCCTTTTTAATCATGGTATACACAAATTAATTATTAAAATTCTGTGGCTCACCCAAAAATGTATTTTTTTTGCCAGTCTGACAAAAACAGATATAATTTAATTCATTCACAATAAATGGCCATTGTTGTATTGGCTATTGTCATTTTTTAATTTGCATCCTACAGTCAGTGCCCCTGACTAAATAGTCAGGTACTACATTAAAAAATTTTGTGGCACACCTTTGAAAATCACTGCTTTAAAGAATTGCATAATATGGTATTTAACATTCCTTTCAGGTCCAAATGACTGACATCTCAACAATTTTCTTTCAAGTGAACAAAACTTCCAATGGTTGGACTATAACTAACAGACATGAGGGAGGCAATAATGGGACAATGTATTCTGAAGTCCAAAATCTTAAATGAGATGTCTAATGATTAAATCTATCTATCTATCTATTTTTTATTTTTAACAGGGACAGAGAGAGAGTCAGAGAGAGGGGTAGATAGGGACAGACAGACAGGAACGGAGAGAGGTGAGAAGCATCAATCATTAGTTTTTCATTGCCATTGCAACACTTTAGTTGTTCATTGATTGCTTTCTCATACATGCCTTGACCGCAGGCCTTCAGCAGACAGATCCACCCCTTGCTGGAGCCAGCGACCTTGGGTCCAAGCTGACAAGCTTTTGCTCAAGCCAGATGGGCCCGTGCTCAAGCTGGCAAGCTCGGGTCTTGAACCTGGGTCTTCTGCATTCCAGTCCGACGCTCTATCCACTGCGCCACCGCCTAGTTAGTCATCTGTCTATCTTTCTATCTATTTATCATCTACCATCACCTAAAATAAAAGTTCAAGTAGGTGATTTCAAGAAGCTGTTCAAATACATTTATTTAGTAAGCTATTACTTCTGGTCTACCAGGAAATTGTACTGGCACCTAACGACCCATTAGCACATCAATCTGAACACATTACAAAGGATTTTAAGGAAATCCTTTATAATAGAAACAATGCATTCTATCTTTTGAAATCTAAGTAAAGGTTTCTTTCTGAGGCTGGTTAGGTACAAGAGATAAAAACTGAAGAATATTCAAAGTGCTTTATAATGTCTTTGAAAGTTTCATAGAAAAGGAAAAAAAAAGAAAATCACATGTAGAATATTAAATTTTTTGAGGGAAAGAACTATGCCTTTCTCCCAAGCCTGACCCCAGAGCATTGTCAGTCTGGGCAGATTGAGACACTCAAAATGTACATTAGTCCCACTTATTCGTGGGGAATATATTCAGTTCTAAGATTTACAGTGGATGCTTAAATCCACAGATAATACCAAACTGTATATATACTATGGTTTCTTTTTATTTTATACATAGATATGGGGACTACTCTCACATCTATTGAGCAATATAAGAAATCAGGTTCCACCAACTAGATAGCACAGCTTCTTATCCTATGAAACCATATAAATTAGAATAGCAAGCTCTGCAAGAATAATCAAGAATCAAGTCTGTGCCTTCCCTAATCTATTATTATTATTATTACTATGATTAATTATTATTATTACTAGTACTAAACAACATCAAATAAACTTTGTACCCTTCTTCAATGAACAATAACATGGTATTAAAAAATGTCCTATGTCACAAAAAAGTACTTTTGTTGGTGAGACATGATGCAGTGTGTTGTTGAAGAGGGAAAAGAAACAAGGGAGAGATGGAGTATATAAAAGAGAGTAGGACAGACAGTCCCTTATTTTAAAATGAAGAGGTTATATCCTGGCCAAGTAGTTCAGTTTGTTAGAGGCTCAACTCGATATGCCAAGGTTGCAGATTTGATCCCCGGTCAGGAAAAATATAAGAATCAACCAACGAATGCATAAATAACTGAAACAATAATGTTTCTTTCTTTCCTTTCCTCTCTTTCTAAAATCAACTGATGAATAAAATTTAAACTGAACAGACCCTAAAATATACAATTGAGATTCAAGTTAATTAGATAACTTTCCACAAATTATTTCCTACCTTGAAAGATATAGGGTTGGAGTCTCACCATGTGACTGTGAAAGAGGAAAATTAGACTCTATTAACAATGTTAGTTTAAAAATTGCTTGAGCATTTTGGACATCTTTTTCTTCAGCATTTCCTAAAGGAACTGAAGCTTGCAATCAGTGAACTGAATTCTTCCCGGACTGTAATGGGACAATCTTCATCAAGGAATTCAGGGTTAACTCTTGGCCCTTGTTCTAAGTGAGCCCTGATCTTCTGCCCGTATCAGCTCTCTAAAAACAAGTCACCGGTACCCCTCTGCTTTTCAGCAAAACTGACTTTTATTTAGAATTTTCCATCAGAGACTTTTCTAAGAACTTGCCAGTAATAGAAGACCTTTCTCTTTATGAAAATTTGGGAAGGGAATTGGTTGATAGTTACATTTCTTTTTTTAAAATCATAGTTCCTTTTGGCACAAACCAATGTTAATGCCTTATAAATAACCTCCCTAATAATAACACTTTGGAGAGGAAGTTTTGGAAAGTCATCCTTAGTTAATTCCCTGAGCTCAAAATTATTATTCCTTAAGAATCTGAGTCCACAAAAGGGAAAAAACTAGTGGTATGAAGTCTATTTGAAAATTTACCAGAAACAGTTACTGGGAGTGTAGTAATTATCCAAAGTACTACATTGATACTTATGATTCCTCACTTCACTATATCTTTTAATGTGTAAGGACTTGTTTCATTATTGCACAACAGTGAGCAATCATACCTTTTCATTCAAAGTAGCTTTTATTTTATAAATAGATTACAGAAGTGGTACAAAAATAATATTACAATGGAAATTTTTGATTTAATTTTTGAAAATTAAAATTAGTAAAAATAAAGATTGGCCTAATATAGCCATACTATAAGATAATTTATATTAATTAATTCTCTGATAAATCTCTTTTCTCCTATTGTATTTTTTGTGCTGTTTACATGTAAAGAATGTGAAAGAATAAAACAATAACATTTAGAACTGTGGCGAATGGAGAAGGGTAACAGCGAATGGCATGGCAGAAAGTATTACAGAATCAAAGGCTACTGAAGAGGGAGACCTTTTCAATCAGACTAACATAACACCTAGAAAACAACCATGATGACAAAAATATCTGCTTTAACCATTGCCAACTTAGCTCAGAGATGTAGAATGATAACAGGCCAAATAGAAAGAAAAAAAGCAATAGCCAGAAAAAAACTAGATTTAGCATTTTTGTCTAGAAAACATTTATTATAGAAAAACTGATATTCTTATTAATATTGTCTTGAAAGACTATCTAAAGTGTGAGGTTTGAGTATTCACAGAGAGGAAGTGTTATTCGAAATTATTTTATAGGTTAAGTTTCAGGAGGAAGTAATACATCCACACAAGCGGGCACAAGATTGAACAGTATGGGCCAGAGAAGATGAGCTTGAGATAGCCTAGTGATGAAACAACTTTGTACCTGTGGCAAGACAAAAGCATTTTTTTTTAGTCATATCTGCCTAAAGGGTTTATCAGTTTCTGGAGCAAACTTAAAGAGTTAATATAAGAACTACATGGCTTATTTGTGGTTTGTATATATCTACATCTATACTGCTCACAAAAATTAGGAGATCACAGATACTCCAATACTTTAAACTTTTTGTATAGTGCATTTTCACCAATGAAATAGAAGTTTTGCATCTCATTTGCATAATCAAACAACTTTCTTTGACTTGTCATTTGCTTTTCTGATGTTCTTGTTTAATAAAAAATAATCAAATGCTTCTTTTTTTATTGCTTCATATTCATTTTGAAATATCCCCTAATATGTACATTAGTTATATCTCATATATGTGAATACTATATATATATATATATATATATATATATATATATATATATATATATATACCTAGTATGCTCAAATGTTTATTAAACTATTTGTCTTTAATGCTATTTATAGATTGTCATTTTTCAATACCAAATTCCAGAACACTTTTTTTTACCTATTAATATTTCAAAATAGGGAAATATGATTATTGTTAAAGATAATTCTTCAGTTCTTAGAAAGTGGGACAAGTTGGGACACAGTTGTCATAAATTTTGTGTGTGTAAATTAAGTTATGCTTAGGATGTAACTATTCATCTGATTTTAAACTCAGATATTTGTATTGGTATCATCAAATATAAGTGAATTATAATTTATATTGGATATCTAAGAGTCATTTAAAATGCCTTAATAAAGGTTTTACTAAAATGAAAAAAAGATTTTATGCACATAAATGAGTATAAAAAAGAGATTGATAATGTAAATATAATAAAAAATAGATAAAGGCTATCTCATCTATAGTCTCTTGTAAAGAAATAATCAAGTATTTTGCAAGACCAAAGCTGAGATGATCAATAGAGCTGAATTTTTTATTTGTCTTTAGGTTCAAAACACAAATTTCCTTCCCACTTCAGACAATAAAAATAAAAGCAGTAGGAATTACCATAGACCTCAAATAGGTCAAATAATTGTCAAAACTATGAGTTATGAATGCAAATAATTTGTGCATTGTGATGGTGATAAACATTGATCTGGTCAAAAACTGAAAGCATTCAAGAGAATTATTTAATGTTAGTGATATGTAACTCATGTAACTAAAAATGATATGATATTACAGAAGATGCAAATGAATTCCCAGTATTCTTTAGTGCTCTATAAAATGTTGAGCCCTTACAAGTACTCAGCTAAGCAAATCAATATCACATACATAATGGTTACAGGAAAGGTCATGTCTCCTTGCATCAATGCTAAACAAAGAAGTGGTTTTGAAGACTTTTGAGAGTCAATTAAAAAAGGTTTGAACTTGGACTTTCACTGGGATAATGAAATAAAAGAGGTTATATTTTTATGGATAAATATATACCGTTACCACTTTATTAAGAAAACATTTTATGTCTTTTCAATGTGTATCGTTTTTCCCCCCACAAAAGACATTACTAGATCAATGTTGGGTTTTACAATGAAAGGTGTTTTAGCATGAAACAAGCCTTTTGCTTCCTTGTCAACTCTTATACTAACAAATCTCTTTCATGTTCCCTTTTTTGGTGAGCCTCCTCTATGGGTTTCTCCCTTTTACTATGCAGAGTTACAGAGCAGTATTAGTCAGGAGAGGTTACATTAGGCAAGCTCGAATTTCAGTGCTTTAATTTATTGATTTATTTATTAATGATTTTAGAGAGAAGTAAGAGAGAGAAATGGGGAAGGAAGTGGGAAGCATCAATTCATAGTAGTTACTTCTCGTTATGTGCCTTGACCAGACAAGTCTGGGGTTTTGTACCTGCGACCTCAGCATTACAGGTTGACACTTTATCCACTAATCAGGCATAAGTCTCAGTGCTTTTATCAACAAAGTTTTATTCCCTGCTCATACTGCTTGTCCACTCTGGGTTGGTGAGGCACTGCTTCATATTTTCTCACTCTGTAACCTAAGCTAAGGAGGCAACATTAACAGTTAAGGCAGGGAAGCCAGAAGAAAAAGAATTGCCCACTGGCATTTTAAGTGCTTATGTTTACATTTCACGAGCCAAAGCTAATCGCACAGCCAAACCTAACTCCTAACAAACAAGGTAGGCGCCTGGATGAAAAGGAGAACTGAAAACTGATGAACAGTTCTAGTGACTGCTGCAATTCTATGTGTGTTTCTCACCCTCTGAAGGGAAGGCTTGACTTGTCTTTTGTTTTCACATTTGTAGTATGATCTGTTTATACACTGAATAGCATCTTGTTATTTTACCATAAATCATTGCAGTGTTGGTGGGAGAAATGGTCAGGAGAGAAATGGATAGGGGCAGAGGATTCATAGATGATGACTTGATGACTACAGAGAAAGAAAAATAGTGTTAAGGTGCCAGAAAAATATATGTGAGGAAGTGATCTTGATTGTTTTTTAGAACTTGTCTTGCTAGAGATGTCAAAGAGTTTACCCAGTAGGTGAACTCGGGTGTTGATGGCTTCCTGCAGTATTATCATGAAATAGATTCTGAGTCTGTGTCTCTGTTAAGTGGGAAAAAGTTGGAAATGATTAATGATGTCTGGCATAGGCCCAGAAATACAGAGACAGAAGCATGTTTTTGCTATTCCTTGTTTATGTCACTCATTTTAACACTGAATTGTATCCAATGTCTCCTTGTTGCTTTGCCTTAGCTTTCCTTTTGCCTGTTCAACAAGATTATACATTTTTAGATAGCACTATTATTCTCAGTGGGTACATAATAAATGTATCCACTGAATGAATGAATTAAGGAATGAATATTTGCTTGGAAGTAATAGAAAAAATGGGTAGTTTACTTGTCTAGGGGAAAAGAAATTTCTAGGGGAAAAGAAATTTCTGGGCAAATTAAATTTATGTAGCATATCATTTACATATTCTTCAGAATATATGTGAATATTAGGTTAAAATAATAATTTGTACAAAAGATAATATTTACTAAATATGTTCAGGTACTACATTTAAGTGCTTAATGTTTATCCGTCTATTTGAAGGTCAATGGAAACTTATGTATTAGTCCTCATTAGTCCATTTATTCAGAAACAGAAAGTCACTTGCTTATATGTAACAGAAACATATTTTAGTCTATCCTTTATTTACTGACTTATTTCAATTGTATCACCTACTCTAATTTTAAGTAGTAGACAACTGGATAACTATAGCCAGTTAAGCAGATTGAGGAAAGAAATGACAAATGTGGTTAATATTCACTGGACTTGATTATTTTCCTTATCTCAGCACTTTCTATGTCCAGTGTTTTGGTGCTGGTCACCACGCATAGGCAAGCTTATCTATGGATCTAGCATCATACCTGTTCCCAGGCAGCTAGCAGATGTTAATTTAAGTGTTTGCTGCAGAAATAAATAAATAAACAAATAAAGGTACTGTATACATTGATACATGATGCTACAGAAGAGACTGTTTTCCATCTGAAGATTAGCCTGCTTATCTTCTATAACCATATTTTTAAAGCAAAAATTTAATAGCAAATATCATTATCTTTGGTAGGGAAAATTAAGTTAAATAACTAAGACAATGGTCATATGTTTGGAAGATGTGTACATGGTAGAGTCAGATTATCAAATTAAGAACTGTAAATATTCCAATACATATTACCCTTTAGATATTATTAAGCATGGTTGTAATATACCTTTGGCTTATGGAGTACATGACAATATAAGGCAAGCTTAATATCTTGTTAAGTTACAGTGGTAATCTAATATTATCTTTTTTTTGATTCAATAGAAGAAAAGATCTGTCTTTTCTTTAGTAAAGGGCAATTTATATTATCATTTAATAAATATTGAAAGTGACATACTTGGGTGTACATAATTGTTATAAAGAATATATTTGAATCCAAATAGGCAAATTCAGAGGCCTACTGTGGTTCATGCTAGCACACTGGAAGGTAAAAATGACTAATGATATAGTAATATCTGTCTGGCTTCCGGGGGGTACCCATACACAGGGGTGGGGAAAGGAAGTTTACCGTTGCAATAAATAAATAAAATAATTAACAAATAATAATACAAGAATAAACTGTTTCACATATTCATAATACTGAACCTAATTCTTCCAACCCCTCTATTAATAATAAACAGATAATCTCTAACATGACTAGCAGAAAAGAAATCTGAAGGTATTTTCTGGGAGAAACCCCAAAGTAGTCCACCACTCTATAAGCATTTGCTGAGTTGTTAAAGAGTGTCTTATGGGAATCAGGAACTGTGTTTGGAGAGAATAGGTTCGTGCTTTCATCATTAGTATAATAACAATGTGCAGAATGTGCAAGTTCTGGGTTCTTCTGTTATTCTTGTTCATGCAAAGGAAGAAAATACATATAAATTTATATTTCCACCATTTTATGGCTTCTAGAACATTGACAGTGAATCTATTGCTCTGATCTGTTATTTTATGATATTTTTATTTTATTCATAAATTATGAGTAATTGTTTTTAAACCTTACTAGATATTTTTCTGAAACATCCTCAATAAAACTCTAACTTTAAATTGAGCCAGAGTTACTGATCTTCTGTGAGATTGTTACAGATGCTACACTCTGAGAAGCCAGGAACTGAAACAAGGTTTTATTTTCTTCTTAGATTAACAGTCCATTGCTTGAGAGCTGCAGGTTTTATTTATTCTTAAGGAGTCTCAGGTGTGACCAAAGGTACATTTTTTAAGCTAATCTTAGAAAAACTCCAATTTCCAAAGCACAAAGAACTACAAGTCATCAAAAACATTTTGTACTTCAAAATAATAAAGGAAAAAAGAGCACTGTCTTAGCATATGGAATATAAGAAACATTTGAAAGCACCTGTGCACATACAAAAATATCTAGTTAACATTTCCTTAAATGAAATAGTGCATTTAAAAGCACAATTTTCTAACTAGTATAAGTTTCTATATTAGAACTTACCTAAACCCTATTATATATATATGATAAAATAGGGTTTTTGGAAGGAAAAAAACTGAATAAATTGAAAAGTTCCAGAGCATTAGTATGCACATTATCAAACTATAACACTGTGTGAGGAGTTTGCATGGTTGTCCAATTTAGCTATTCACACATTTTCCACTTCTATTTTTACTTTTGCTTAAGGACCCAAAGACAATCCTTCCCCACATAAAAAAAGCTCACATGGAAACTGCATTGAACACCAGCTGGTTTTAATTATGCATTTCATATCTGTGCTTTAGAGTCCAATACTTCAATAAAGGTGCATTCTCTCCTACTTTATCAATTTTGGAAGCATCGTAAGTTCTCAAGAAATATTTGCTGAATGAGTCCTTCTGAAATTTGGCAAATAGAGATAAGTCTTTTACTTTATTTGCACAGCAGCACCTCACATTTAATTATCCACCAAGCTCACAGGCTAATTTAGGCTGCAAGTAACATAACCAAAGTAAAAATGACTTCACACAAATATGTCATCTCACATAGGAAGTCTGGAGGTAGAGCTAATTCAAGGTTGGTTAATTCAAGGCTTTGCAATGTGATCATGGCTTCCAGCTTTCTGTTCTGCTATCCTGGGTGTGTTGGCAGCTCTCCTCAAATGTGATAGATGTTTGGCTACAGCAGCTCCTGTTATCTTGTCCTCACCAGGTTGGATTCAGAGGCCAAAAAGGGATTTTCTCTACATGCGTCTCTTTTTTTAAGAAAGCAGAAACTGTCTGACCTGGCAGTGGCACAGTGCATAGAGCATCAGACTGTGGCACGGAGGACCCAGGTTCAAAACCCGTCTACGTGCGGTCTCATCTGGTTTGAGCAAGGCTCACCAGCTTGAGCCCAAGGTCCCTGGCTTGAGCAAGGTGTCACCTGGTCTGCTGTTGCCCCCAGGTCAAGGCACATATGAGAAAGCAATCAATGAACAACTAAGGTGCTGCAACAAAGAACTGATGCTTCTCTTCTCTCTCCCTTCCTGTCTGCCTGTCCCTATCTGTTCCTCTCTCTGTCACACACACAAAAAGAAAGCAGAAACAATTCTGGAACCCCCATACCCTCCCCAAGCAAGCTTTTCTTCCATCTTACTGGAGAGAGTCTGGAAATACTCCCAGGCCTATGCCAGTCCTGATTGGCTCACGCTCACAGAATGCACTTCCGGGACAAAGGATGGCTGAGCCTCCCAGGAAGCCCAGGTCTACCTATCAGGGTTCTGTGCATTAAAAATGAGAAGGAAAGCAGTTGGAGTCGCCATGGATGGCACTGATTTAGTAACCAGTGGGTTTGTGCTTTTATCAAGTTTTAAAAGGCTACCTGAAATATATATTCAAGCAACATTTTCTGAATACATGCCCCTACTTCAACAGGGACAGGGCACCATATCCATTCTTGGAATGAAAAAAAATTAATATAATGTAGCTCCTGCTCTGAAAAGGGTGTTTATAATATGTTTGGTGTGAGGGGAGGTTGGCAGAAAATCTTTCCAACCACACTTTGCATGTAGCTACACTTAATAAATAATGTAGCTCTCAGTCCACTGTAGTCAAATTTCAGTCCTATCTCCTTTGCCCTGTTCATATTTCCAGTGTGGCTCTCACAGAGTTTGCATCACTGTCCTGTCAACCCGTCACCACCTCCGCCACAAAAACAATAGTCCGTCCAATTAGTAGTATCCATAAATCCCAAGTACTTAAATATGAAAGGGTTCAATAAACAATAACTAAAGTAGGAAAATCTTGGCCATTTCCTTTACCTGTGGGATTCTTTGTGGGTGCCTGACACATGTCTTACAAAGACATATTAAGCTGACATAGCTTATCTCTTTATCTTATTACTTATATCAAGATGCTAACTTTTTTGTCTGACCAGGCGGTGGCGCAGTGGATAGAGCGTCGAACTGGCATGCGGAGGACCTCGAGGTTGCCAGCTTGAGCACGGGCCCATCTGGGTTGATCAAAAGCTTACCAGCTTGGACCCAAGGTCACTGGCTCCAGCAAGGGGTGGCTCAGTCTGCTGAAGGCCCACGGTCAAGGCACATGTAAGAAAGCAATGAACAATGATGGTGTCGCAATGGCAACGAAAAACTAATGATTGATGCTTTTCATCTCTCTCTGTTCCTGTCTGTCCCTATCTATCCCACCCTCTCTCTCTCTCTGTCCCTGCAAAAAAGAAAAAAGATGCTTACTTTTGTAGAGATGTATTATTGTCATTTACACTTCTAGAAAGATTAGAAAACTAGTAGAGGACTGTTGTTGTTCTCAACAAATAGTAAGCAATTATGGGAGAAAGGAATTTTTAGATTAAAAAAAATTACAAGAGTACCATATTATGATATGGTAAATGGGTTGTGAGGAAGAGAAACAACATTTCTTGGCTCAGGCATTGTGACAGAAAACATGTACTATGTGATTGACTGCCTGAAACACGCATTCTTTTACTGTTTCACTGGAAGCTTCTGAAAAAATAAAACTGCCATTCACTGTTGTATTGGGACCTAATGGGAGATAATAGGACACATTTAAGAAATATTTGTTGAATGAATGAAATGCAGAATGTTTTCAGAGCAAGATACTGATTGTGCTTAGGAGGAAGCAGTATAGGAGAAGTTAACCAATCAACCCATTTGTTGAATAAGTAGGTTAATTTAAAGTTTTGAAGCCAAAATTCACAAAACCTCTAGTCAAATAGATGATGTGTGCTCCTGCTAGACTACTTCTATAGACTAAGATGTTTTGGGGGAGCTCTGCCCAACTCATATGATACCTCCTCCTCTGTGAAGAGTAATCCAAGAGGTTCCCAGGTGGCACCCATTCTTCTAAGGGTGCTATGGATGCCCAGGTTTTCTCCCCAGCATTGGGCCCTTGGCCCTGGTGCATTGTGTCTGACATGATATGCCCTTTTCCGTCTCCCTTGCATGTCCCTGTGAATGAATTCATCCTTGAGTCTCGAATGCATAACACTGTGCATGGCACAAGATGAGGTCCATTAATACCTGAGAAACAAATGATTCAACAATGATAAAATTAAAAGAATAAAACCTTTTTTATAGTCAAATCTTATATTACAGCTTCTACCCATTTCACCATAAACTATTAACATATTTATTAGCATTCAATATTTGGTATAAGGCAAAATGGTAGATGTTACAGGGCACAAACACGAAGAAACAATAACCAAAATAAAATAAGATACAGAGAAGAAAAATCACACACATTTAACCCTGAATGCCAACTCCAAAATATTATGACACTTTACCTTAGTAGTGCATTGAGAAGATTTCTGAGACTGCAAGTATGCTCTGAGGGAAAGAGTACTGTGTATAATTACTGATATCTATCTCCAGAATGGAAGGTGGAGAAATAGGCATGCATACATATTTTATGTGCCACCCCTATTATAAAAGCGTTAATATGAGTGAGTTTTTTTTTGTTTTTATGTATGTTTAAATGTCATATTCGGTACCACTCTCTAGCTGTGTGTCCTTGGGGGGGGGGATTACTTAACTTGGGTAGCAGTTTCTGTTTTTCTTTCTTTTCTTTTCTCCTTTTTTCTCTTTTCCTCTCCTTTCTTTTCTTTTCCGAGTGAAAGGAGAGAAGATAGTGAGACAGATTCCCACATGTGCCCCAACCCAGATCTACTTGCCAACTCCTGTCTGGGGCAGGGGTTGACACTTGGCCCAACCAACCTATCCTCAGTGCCTGGGGCCCATGCTCAAACCAATCGAGCCACTAGCTTTGGGAGGGGAAGAGGGAGAAAAGGTGGGAGGAAGAGAAGCTGATGGTCACCTCTCATGTGTGCCCTGTCCAGGACTTCTGCAGGCTGGGCAGCTCTATCTACTGAGCTAACTGCGAAGGGCCTAAGGTGGCAGTTTTTTTATTTGCAAAATTGAGATAACATTAACTTCTCTGGGAACTGTTATAAGGACAAAAAAATGTGGAAATCTTTTACAAAATCTAATACAAAAATGAGATCAATGTCATTTAATTAAGCAGATGCACAGAAAAATAGCACAAACGAGGATCAAACAATGAATTCTTGGCAGCAAATGATTTAGAAGTTCAGAGGGTGGTGAGTGATTTCTTAGCACAATTTATTGCTTTGGAGAATAGAAGTAACATGTATAATAAAACTGTAGAGATGGAGACATATACTTAATATTTTAAATTTAGCTTTCTTTGACACTCTTTCTAAAATATTATGCCCTGAAGCTATTTCATTAATTTTTTTCTAATGAGTTTGAAGTGAATGTGACTGTTGACATAATACTCTGAAAATATAAACTCATAAAGTGTGATCTGACTTTATCCATTTAATCTCCCAAAGATATTACAGATAATTTATTAATAGCTGTTAAATGAAAATAAAAATGAAAAAATGTTCCAATCTAATAAGAATAAGAAAATGTTAGACAAGGCAGATAAGTATTAATAAAAGCAATAATGACTTTTTATAGCACAGCTATGTTTTGATAGGTACCTTGTATACATTAGGAAACATAAAGCTTTCTAGACTATGTTAAAAAAGGCAGTAGGAAACATATTTTTCTATTTCAATCTAGGGAAATGACTGTATTTTAAGAGTATTGGGCTTAGAATATGCTCATATTTTGCACTACATTCTCCTTTTGCCTGCATATAACTGTCAAGTTTCATATATGTCCCAATATTAAACTATTCCCTGCTTGAATCTGTACTGCTAATAGAATCATTTAAACAGGCAAGGCCATTAAGGTATAAGGTATAAAGGTATTGAATTCATTATGTTTTAACTTAATTTCTGTGGATTTGTGTATTATTTATAAATAGTGATAGAATTAAAATTTGGATTAAGAAATCCATTTTTATAGACAAGTTCTAGGGTGAAACTACTCAATGGGCCTATCTGCTGTGGGGCAAGGAGGTTGAGCTGGATTGAAAATAAACATACTGCCTCCTTTATTTAAAATTTCTTGATACAAAAAGCAATTTTATCAAACTAAGCAATGTTCTCAGGGTCACAGTTAATCTACATTTGGTGCATGTTCTTTATCTTTTTTTATTTTTTATTTATGATTTTAATTTGTGTTTACATAGATTCAAGTGTCCCACCAAATATATCTCCCCCTGCCCCCTTATTCTCCCTCATTCCCCCTTTGCAGCCTTCCCCCAATGCCTTTCCTCCCTTTCCTCCAGGATTTGCTGTCCTGTTCTCTATACTGCTGTGTTATGTATATATAATTTCATTAATTTCTTCCCTTCTCTGATCCCATCTTCTCTTCTACTTTCCCTCTGACCATTTTCCCTCTGGTCCTTTTGATCCCACCTCTGCCTCTGTTCCATTGCTCAGTTCACATTGTTTATTGGATTCCTCAAATGAGTGAGGTCATATGGTATTTTTCTTTCTCTGCCTGGCTTATTTGACTTAGCATAATAATTTCCAGGTCCATCCATGTTGTCGCAAAAGGTAAGATTTCCTTCTTCCTCAGGCCATGTAGTATTCCATTGTGTATATGTACTACTGCTTTTTAATCCACTTGTTCACTGATGGACACTTGGGCTGTTTCCAGATCTTGGTTATTGTAAACAATGCTGCAATAAACACAGGGGTGCATTTCTTCTTTTGAATCAGTGATTTGGTATTCTTAGCATATATTCTTATAAGTGGGATAGCTGGGTCAAAGGGCAGTCCAATTTTTAATTTTTTGAGGAATCTCCATACTGTTTTCCAAAGTGGCTGCACAAGTCTGCATTCCCACCAGCAGTGCAGGAGGGTTCCCTTTTCTCTGCATCCTTGCCAGCACTTATTATGTGTAGTTTTGTTAATAAGCACCATTCTGAAAGGTATGAGGTGGTATCTCATTGTGGTTTTAACTTGCATTTCTCTAATGATTAGTGATGTTGAACATTTTTTTATATGTCTATTGGCCATTTGTATGTCCTCTTTGGAGAAGTGTCTATTCATTTCTTTTGCCCATTTTTTGATTGGATTGTTTATCTTTCTGGTGTTGAGTTTTACAAGTTCTTTGTAAATTTTGGTTAGTAACTTATTGTGGACAAAGGGCTCAAGGGAAAGGTAACAGGTCTTTGGATTACACGTGAGCTACACTGATTCAGGGCAAACTAGCAATTGACTAATTCCCTTCAGTTGGATCTACTGAATCACTAACATTGTTAGTTGGGGAGCTATTCTAGAGCTTCTAGAGCTGCCAATTCTGAGCCTAAGCCTTAGGAGTTATCCCGTTTTTCTGTTCAACCATTTTGTACCTACATTATCACCATGAGAAGCACATGCATTGGGTAGCCTGTTAGGCTAAGGATGAGAAAGCATGGGACACACACAAAGGTGATATAGATCCAATCTGAATGTAGGAGCCAACCATACAAGCCTCGTCTACTTTAGCCAAGTTCCATTTTACCCCAGAAACACAAGTGAGAATATATTATTTTTGTTTTAAACCACAAATTTTGGGATTGTTAACATGGCTTGCTCTGCAAATAGCTAACTAATACAGGTATGAAGGGAAACTTCCAAGAGTCAAGGTGATGGATAGCTGCTGAGACAGGTAATGTTGGAGAGGGTATACTCACACCTTGGCCATGAGCATGGTGGGAGACATACTAATAATTAGATTTACAAATAGCACATTCAGACAGGTGTTACAAACTTCTGATTTCATAGATTCTGAGAATTCCCATTCAGGCTCTGATGCAAGGGAAGAACCATCCTTCCCCCACCCCCCATTTACTGTAGCAAAGAACAAAAAATAGCACGTGATGCCCAAATACCAGAAATTTGTTAATAAAAGAAGAATGTTTTAAACTGGGATATAACAGACTTTAATCATTTACTAAAGAGGAGGAATTTTAAGCTAATAGTAGAATGCATGCATGCTGATATGTATAAAGCTATATACTCTCCAGTTTGCTTTCTTAAAATAATTATGCTAATCTAAAAATAAGAGTTCTTATTCCACAGCATGAACTCAACTCATTTTCTGCTATTCTTTGTATTTTCCTTTCAAGTTCAAACTTAATGGACTCCATCAGAAGAATGTTCAAGATGAATAATTGGACTCAAGAGTTTTGAGAGACAAATGCATTAATATAGGCAGCTTCTGTGAGTATACTGGTCTAATAAGACTGTGTCTAGAATAATATTTTCATAATTATTGCTTAGAGTGTGATAGTACAGCAATATATACTTTGTGCAGCACTAATAGAGAACAGCTCTTAGTCTTCCAATGTCCTTGGCCTATTTCCAAGATAGTTGGTGCCAAACACATCACGAGGAGGAAAATACTCTGACCTTAAAATCTACAAAAATAAAAGTGAAACTATGTTTTACCTTGGTTTTTGGTTTGGCAATGTTAAGCCAAAATTTAGGGTATATACCTGAACCTTCACAAATATTTGGGTAAATTTAGGTAGGTACATGCACACTGAATTTACAAGCCAGTTTTATAGTTGTTGTAAACTTTCCTGAATACTGTTTGAGTAATGACTATATAAAAATGTAAACACTTTTTATTTGTTCAAAGTTAGTCAAAAATGAAAACTATAGAAGAACTATTGACCAAAGGATCAAAACATACACAGAAACCTTTGATTTAGTAACCATAGCCGAACTCTGCAGCAGCTCACTTAATAAAGAGGCTACAGCCTTTTGGGGGGCTCCCCAGGGTGAAATGTTCCACTTTGTACAGCTTTGTATATAATTAAAAATTTGCCACAATTGTGACCTTGAGTATATTCTGGAATAAGGTAAAATTAAATAACCGGGATGTGTAGTAAATAACAGCTATAAGAGAAGCAGCAAAAATGTTTTTGAGTTGTGTTTTACTCATATCTTTCTAAACTATAAATTTCTTTGCTCTAATGCATTTCAAATAAAATGTCAGCCATCCTGTCTTTCCAGGGAGCTCTTTATCTCAAGAGATTCCATCATTTTTTTGCATTCAATAAGGCAAAGTTACTTCCATTTTACTCAATTTCCCAAGAACAGACTTATATAATCATTTTAGAAATGCACCTACATATTTGGCAGCATTTGAAAAGTTTTGATTTTGAGTATATGGAAAAAAAGATTGCATTAGTCATTCTTTTATCAATAGTTCTTGCTTTTTCATAAAAAGATACATTTTGAGCTATTCTTTGTAAATTTCATAATTTCTCCTAGTGTCTAGTCTTAATATCATGTAAAGAAATTTACTGATAAGAAGTGTCACATATCTTAACTACAAAAAACATGTAGCTATAGAATAAATATTAAGTAAACATGATCTAAGTAATCATCAAGTAAACATAGATGCTTAGCATTTCCCTTCCAATAAGGAACTAGTATTGTAACTACCATGGACTCTCAAACGGAAGTTTATAGGTTGGCTAAATACCCATTACAACTTACACATTTACTGCAAAAATTCTCTTAGAAATAATTTCCCTCTAATACCTAAAAGTCACCTTCAGGATGAAATAACCAAAATCTGTGTCTGTAACATTAACTTGTTTTAATATATAAACATTGCTGACCTAAGAAAAAAAGGTATCAAACTTGGGACACTTTACCTAGTGTTAATATGGTCTCAAACATTTTTTCAAAATCTTTGCGCTTGACAGCCTCTTATAAACATAAATATATGTGTCACAGGGCAAGATTAAGACACTCAGGAAAAACAATCACTAGCAAAAATGTGCTTTCTGTTGGAACCTTAGTGGAAACGGTCGCAAAAAATACACATTTTGGCATTTAATGTCAAAGAGTTTTCATTTTGGACTGTAAATTTTGATGATAAAATAGGTAAATCAAAAGGATTAATATCTCCAAGTATAAGCTTGAGAATGCATTTGAACATGATGTTGCGATGCAAAAAGAAATGAAACAACATATTCCTTACCTGCTGTGCCACTAGTTTAACCACATTTCACATGTAAAACAAATTGGTCAGAGAATATATAAATTTTCTTCCAAGAATCACAATAAATTGACTGACTTGCATACAAATAACTGAGACTGAAGTCACTGTCTCTCTAATGTTTGCTCATATTGTCAAAACAATGAGAGATACACATAAGGCTGTTGTCAAAAGTGAGCATACAAATTACCTGTTTGCCCATGTAAGTGTCAAGCATGTATAAGCTCAACTGAGGAAGTGATCTCAAGAACTTGTGGGCAGAATACAGAACACAGCCTTAACCAAGTATTGTAACATGACCAATATTTGAAAATAAGCCCCTTAATAGATGTCCAGTGGATTTAAGAGTCCGCAGGGTATCAACATGAGAAATTTATGCACACAACCGAAAGTGTCAAAGTAGGGAACTGAATCTCAGAATACCCAAAGTTCATGCCCTTAAGACATATGTCAAATTGTCTGCCTGATACATTTAATTCTATATTTTAAATACCAATTGTAGAAAACTGTGAGATTTACTGACAGGGCACTTTTGAATGTGCAATAGCTAATTTAGAGCAACAGTTGAGAACATTGTTAGAGGACATGTAGAATTGTTAAAAGCCACATTAATCCCTGATTCAGGCACTATGATTTTGACCAGATGGTTTGGGGTATAATTCCACTGTGTTTATATTTTTGTAAAATTTACATAGAATTTTGAAATTCTAGGAGACATAATTTGGACACACACACACACACAATAGATAAATTTGTGATCTTGTAATTTATTTATGATTTGGCCCTCCTCAGACACTAACACTGAGACAAGGATGTCGGTACAGGTAGTCTTTATTTGAGAGGCTATCCCAGGAAGCACAAGTGAGAAAGCAGATAAACTGAGACAAGACAGGGAGAATATTTACCAAGTACATTACTGCTATGGGCAACTTCAGTTCAACCCCTTGTAGGGGCCATATGGATCATACTTTAGACTTGTCCCCAGAAAAATGGAGAAGCTGATGGTATTTAACCCCTGATTTCTGTCTTGCACTGTTGGAGAGTTGTTCTTGGGGACATTAAAGCCCCAGCACTTCCAGGCTGAGGAGGTCTGAGCAGACTTCCTGAGGGTAGAAGAAACTGAAACACAAGAGCGCAGAAATGGTAAGCAGTCAGCATCTTTGGGAGCATAGACGTTGGCTCAGGGTGATGAGCCAGAGCAGTACCAGTAGTAACAGTACCTGCTTCAAAGGTACATGCCTCACAAAATGCAGCAGAATGCTCTTCCTGAAGGACTGATTGATTTCCCCAGCCACCGGAAAGCAAAAATGGGGTTTCTCAACCTGATTTCCCTACTTCTCCCTTTTCTTTTGGATCTGCCCTTATCACCTGACTGTCAGGTCCCAAATGGGGCTCTTTATAGAGGCCCTCCCAAGCTTTGAGCCTCTCTGCCTGTCTGTCAGTACAGTGGGTGGGAAGCTAGGGTAGGTGGAATTGTGTTTCTGCTGCTCCTGCCTTTACTGCTTTTGTTCAGACTCGTGGCTCTGGCTGTCACAATATCTTCTCCTGACCTTCACCTAGCTGAACGCCACATGAGGAGAGGATTGTGTCAAGTCATGAATGTGCCATTCCATATAAGATTTTCAGCAAGTCTTTGCAAACTATGCTTTGAAATCTTGCCCTATTTAATCCCAGTATATGCCATCTTGAAAGGAAGCCTGCCTGTTGGTTCTACATTCAAAGCATCCAAGCTTAATTGCTTTTCTTTCTTTCTTTTTCTTTTTCTTTTTATTTTTTAGAGAGACATAGCAAAAGTCAGTCAGAGAGAGGGATAGATAGGGACAGACAGACAGGAATGCAAAGAGATGAGAAGCATCAATCATCAGTTTTTTGTTGCCATTGCGATACCATAGTTGTTCCTTGATTGCTTTCTCACACGTGCCTTGACCGTGAGCCTTCAGCAGACTGAGTGACCCCTTGCTTGAGCCAGCAACCTTGAGTTCAAATTGGTGAGTTTTGCTCAAACCAGATGAACCCGTGTTCAGGCTGGCGACCTTGGAGTCTCGAACCTGAGTCCTCGGCATTTCAGTCCGATGCTCTATCCACTGTGCCACCACTTGGTCAGACTTAATTGCTTTTCAATAGTCTCAAGAGTGATGTTTTTGTACCTCAAGATCCATTGGTGAGGGCAGGGAAAAAGTAGTAGAAATTCTATTTGTATTTCATTTTAAATGATGTATTTAAACCACGTATCATTTTTATATTATATAATGTTGTACAGTACTAAATAGAGTTTATAAACATACACATATTGAGACAGTGATTAAAGGTGTTTTTTTAACTAATAAAGTACACTATCAAAATATTTGAAGTTCCATTTCTAAGAGATTGCATGTATTGTCTCAAGTCCACAGTATCAATGACCTCTGTCAAAACTGAGTTCTTCAAGACACTTTCAGATGGCTGCCATTCATTGTGCTGAGACATTTCCTATGTTTGCAAACCTCATGGCCTCATGGTTACACTGTGTAGTCCTAATGACTCTGGGCATCTTCTTGGTAAAGTACTCAGCTCCATAATTTTCTCTCAGGATTTGGTTAATAAAGAAAATAAAAAGGCCTTTGAGAAAATGTCTTTTTTAGAATGAGTCACACTCATTGTTCCATCTAAGGCATAACTGTCCATAATCATAATTTATGGGAAGACCATACTTATATTCTTGCTGTCAACATCAGCAGTTTGGTTACACAAAATATAAGCAATGTTATCTTGACTTACAGTGCAATACTTTTTCAGTCTTAGATGGTGAATAGGTTTTCTTTTTACTATCTTCTGTCTGCTCAATAATTCTATAAGTACACAATGAGCAGAAACCTTGTTGTCTCCTGTTTTTAACCTACAAAAACACCTTTCATACTGTTATGGTTAAAAATGACATGAACCAATTGTTGACAAAATGCACTATTAAGGAATTGGCTTATTCAACTTTTGGAGGATATTTTCTCATTTTGAAACAGATTCGATGATCACATCTTACTGCTATTCTGGATAGTATGGTTGAAGGGAGTAGGAACAGCTCAGAAGCACAAGAGCACAGAATTAAAGTTAATAAATGGTTAAAAATTAATTTACATAGTTTCTTTAGGATTTATAAATTCCTTCCTCTCTTTTTACCTTTCCAGGTTGTTAATTATTATTTGTACTTATATGAGGAAAACATAACTTACTTCAGTAGAGTGCTTTTCCATTTACAAGACAAATTTAAATTACCCATTAAGTCCACACCAAAATCCTATGGAAAAGAGATTGCCATCATCCCCGTTTAACATAAAAGATAATGAGGCTAAACAAAATTAATGTTTTGTCCAAGGGCATTCAATAATGAATGACAAAGTCAGGAAATTAAAACCCTACTTTTATGACTTCAAATTTACAAAAGGCTTGCTATCTCACTATGGAACATATAGTTCGTGTGTGTGTGTGTGTGTGTGTGTGTGTGTGTGTGTGTGTTCTTTCCATAAATACAGATAAAGAATAAGTAAGGACAGAATAATGTATCTTGATTAAATTTTTTGATACTAGTATTTGAAGAAGTCTGTATTATGTTGACATTATTTCTTTTGGACACAGAGGTAGACTGAGTGATTATTTTCAAAGAACAGAACACACAGCCTCCTTTCTAAGAAGTGATTCACTTAGAGTCTATTTTATTAAAAGTGCAGCACGATATTATTCTTTAATTGAGGTTTCTTTCTATCTATGATGATCCAAGTTATTTTAGATGAAAAATTCAATACCATAAAGGATTTTGATCTTACTTAGGGTTATGAAAGAGAAGGTGGCCATCTGAGTCTAACTGCTAGATACATTTGTTACATATTCATCTTAACAAACACAAATTGCATCTCCTACTTGAAGTTGTCATTGTTTGCTCGACTTTTTGAGGTCTATCTAACATCAGTGGATTTTATGTTGACTTAGCAGTAATTTACAAGTTATCTTTAAAATATTTTGTCTAAAGTCTCTTGGCCACACGTTCAAAGAACCCACCACAACTTTATAATCTAGACAAGAAATACTACAGTAAGAGCATGGAATCAAACCAAGTCTTTAGTCAAAATTAAGTGTTCTTATTTTGAAGAAAAATAAGAAAATACAAAAGACTCAAAAACAGTTTTATTAGATTTCTTTGACATTTCTGTTCCACTTCATTTAAGGTTTGTAAAGAAAAAAAAAATCAGTGATACATCAGACAGTGGGTTACTCTGATTAGTTCCTGTCCTTTGGAGGCCTCTGAAGAGAGATTACTTATGTTCTATGAATAAGCCCACTGAAACATTTTACCACACCAGAAGTAAGCAGGCGCATATAAGTAGGTAAGAACACTTTATGAGCTGAGTAAAATAGAATATTCATAAGTGAAATGGAAATAACAACGGGACAGAGATAGAGATGGGCACAGGAATTTCATGTCTCTCAGAATAGAGAGAGATCCTGTGGAGACAATAACAGTCCCACATCATTCCATTAATACAAAGAAAAATGCTCTGAAACTGATATCATTTTGTTGGTCTAAAAAGAATTCTCATTGCCTCTCGGCTGGTAAACTAATTTTTTTGGAAAATAAGATGAGTTAAATTCTCTTTTATTTTCTGTGTTTTTTATATTAAAACTTTTGTTGAACAGGCTTTATTTCTCATTTTCATGGTTAGAATACAATTAAATTCTATAAACAGATGGGTTTTAGCCATGCTATTTACCATAATGATCAATTAACTCAGCTGCTGTTTAGAATAGAGGAAGCTATATAAACAACAATCTGGAAATTTTCTCTCATATAAAACAGCTGTAGGAACATAACATGCATATAATTCAGGAAATAGCCCATTGACCATGTTGTGTGTTTTATGTATTTGTGATCTTTTCACTATACCTTTGCTCTGTCAGGAAACTAACATACATGCATGCTGCAAAGACAGTTAACCCAAAGTGTCACCATAAATAAAGTTTCCATGTAACTAACTTTTGGGGTGGCAAGGTCAGTGGCTAGAGGCATCAGGTCCTTCCTGTTTGGGTAGACTGCATGCTATTACTCTCTACAGTATCGTTAGCAGTCTCATGTGTGAGGATAATATAAAAACTTGTTACTTTCAGAAAGTTCTGCATTATGTCATAGATATGTGTCATTCCATCAGCACTTTCTTTAAAATTAATATATGATATCCACTAATTTTATACATTCATATTAGGAGTCCCCACAAGGAATATGGAAATTCCTGATGCAGTCTCTACTCATCTTCTGATATCTCACAGGCTAGAGAGTACCATAAACTAAGACTTGGTGGGCCATGTATGCCTAAATCTTGAAGGAATCTTTGCAAACTAACACATGCTGGTGAACTGAGAAAAAGACCTACACGAATTTCAATTCAGGAACTTCACAGGCTTTTCCTCCTGAAATTTAGACTGCCTCTTAACTCAACTAGTCAGGCTCTGTCACAGAAAGAAACATGAGCATTCATTCTGAGTCTGTTTGTGTTGGGAAGACAACTTTCTATGAATGCTAAACTACTTTTTCTTTCCTGCTCCAATCCTACAATCCTATGCATCCATTTGGTTATAGCATATATATACAATGAACAGTAAAATGTATGCTTATGTGAGGAGAAGGGAGTTCAGTGAAAAATATGATACCTTACGAAAAGATTGTTCCTCCAAACTTAGATAAGTAAAATTTAACTATGGCTGTGATCAAATCATTCTTCCAGGCTTAACTCAATGAGTACATAATCCTACTCACTTCCTATACTTCATCACCCCAAACAAGCAACAGTTATTTCTTCTAAGCAAACACCTCATTTTATTTACATATCTGTCACGACTCATTATTTTCTCTTATATAAAATAATTCCAAGGTATCTTGTTCTTTGGAGGAATGTGACTCCTATTCATTCTTCTGTCCTCTAAGCTCCCGGTCCACTAACTTGCTCATGGGAAGTGGTCATTAAATATCTGCTATGAGAAATTATTAACATGTTTGTGAGCTCGCCTCCAAATAGCAGAAAACTATAATACTAAACAAGTTTATATTTTTCAAAATATATATATTTCTGGGCAATGAATGAGGCAAAACCAAGACACTTTCAAAGAATGAGGTTGCTCTCCATTGATTTTATACTAGGAATGACTATACTGGAGTGACAACCAACACAAAAGCATAGAAATCACACACAAAATATAGACCTAAGTAAAAAAAAATTTGAACTGATTTCAAACCTTAGCAGCAGACTCATGGCAGCAGTGAGAAAGAACTCATGAAGATCTAGGATTTTACTGCCACTCTTTTATGTGGATCCCTGCCCAATGTAGGTCGGTGGTTATCTTGCCAATCATCCAATTATTTCTGGTTATACATCATAATCAAAACTCTGTGTTGGAAACTTTGACGTTTCAAGGTTGAAATAGGTGAGGTATCTGACATAAAAAATAACTAGTGGAGTAAATATCTCATGCAAATAGTTTTAATAAAATGAGGACAGAATTTCTAAAATAAAAGTATAAAAAGATTTTTAAAATGTGCTAACTTTCAAACCTCTAGTTTGATGTTTTAGTCTAATGCACACTGTTGCTCTTGGACACTAAGGAATATGTTCAGAAATATGTGTCTTTTCTATCAATTATCCTAAGAAATGATGGTCAGCTAAAAGATGCTCAGATGTTAATACTTTGATTAATAATTAACACCATATGAACCAACTAATTTCTCATTTTCAGGATAATACATGCAATGATAAATTCATGTAGATGAAACCATTAATATTCTGACTATGAAAATTTATGTTGGAGTCATTAAAGTATATTTGAATTTATAAATAGGTCGCTTTGGTATTTTTAACATATAGTGAAAATGTTTTTTAAATGAAATGATTACAAGTTATTATAAAGTAGTACATAATAAAGAATGATTTGAATAAGTTACCTCAATCGCAGCTGAATATAAAACATAAGGCCCTATTCTCATTACTCTTACTGTTTTGTGTTACATCGTTATCCTCCACAGCAAGAATAGAAACATGAAAACTTTCCTTTTCTATAGTACATAAGAAACATGTAACTATTGTGACTGTTGATCCACAACGTGGTAATTTATTTATTTAATCTGTAAATGTGTCTTTCACAAACTGCAAGTAACTTTTATGCTTATTTTTTAATTTTTTTTAAATTAAAAAAAAGTGAGAGAAAGAGGGAGACAGACAAGTAGTACGACAGCGACAGAGAGACAAGAAGGAAGAGAGAGATGAGATACACCAATTTTTTGTTGTGGCACCTTACTTGTTTATTAGTTGCTTTCTCATATGTGCCTTGACCGGGGGCCTCCAACTGAGCCAGTGACCCCTTGCTCAAGGGGACCTCATGCTCAAGCCAGCAACCTTGGGCATCTAGCCAGCAACTTTGGGCTCAAGCCAGTGACCATGGCGTCATGTCTGTGATCCCATACTCAAGCCAGCAGCCCCACACTGAAGCCAGATACACCTGTGCTTAAGCCAGCAATCTGGGAGTCCTCAGCATCCCAGACCAATGCTCTATCCACTGTGTCACTGCTTGGTCAGGCACAAATTGCAAGTAATCTTTAAACCTTCAATAAAAAAGCATGTATCCCACAAATCAGAGTAATTTTTGTATAAGTAAGACATTAGAAGGGATCATAAAGCAAAATACTGCAGCAGCAAAACACACACACACGAACAGTCAGAATCTGGAAATATACAGGGTATGGCAAACGTAGGTTTATAGTTGTGAGTACATAAAACATAGGTTATTCTTATATTATTATTTATTAATTATTATATTATTTTCCATGTGAACTATAAACATACCTTTTGCCTGACTTTATATATTTTTAAAAAGCCAAAAGTTATCAAGAGATTGTTATATTGTACTATTTTGCACATGCAATATAGGACTTAAAATGCATCTCTTTTCATGGTACAATGTTAAAACTAAAATTTATAAATTAAGCAATAAATAAAATGCACCATCAAATATTCTCTGATGGAAAATGACATAATCTTTCAATTGCACTTTCAAAGAAATTGAAAACATGTCCTGAATGTATATGTGCTTACTCTTGTTTTTCCTCTCTCCATGTGTATGTGTGGGTACCAGTGTGTGTGTGTGTGTGTGTGTGTGTGTGAGTGTGTGTGCGCGCGCATGCATGCCCACATATCTTCTGTTCATGGTCTTTCTCCTTAAGTTATAAAAAGAACACACAGACACACACAGAAAAAACAAAACAACAAACGATTTGCTGAGTTCCCAGCAGGTTCACACACACTAAATTCTTAGGTCTCCTGAATTTTTTCAATTATACATCTTAAAAAGATAGGATGGTGGTTAAGCTTCAAAGATGGGCAATTTTCTGCCTTTTCATATGGCAAACCTCCGAATATACTAATAAAAGTTCAACTTTCATTAGAGTATTTTTAATGTATCTATTAATGATAACCCATCTGAAAAAATAAATGTTCATTTATGACAATTCTAGCACAATTTATTATATTATTATAAAAGAAACAGAACAGGAGCTAAATTAATTTTAACCTAAGGATACTGCTTTGAAAATTCTGCATTTTTCCTAAGTTGCACTGAAAATCTCAAGTGATGATTTAACTGTTTTAATAAGGCTTGATTACACTTTATATTAAAAGTAATACCAGTCACATAAAGGAAGAAATCCAAACACAGAAAGCTAATATACTTGCTTAAAATGTTTTAATTATTGTATATGCTACATAAGACACTTATGTAGCTACTCTTCACTTTTTTTTAAAGAAAAGTCGTTTGTTCTCTGTAAAGCAAGAGATGGTACTTTAGACATCCAGTAACGGTATTAAAGGGGAACCATCAATTATCTGGATTTTTTGCTGCACCAATATTTTATAAAGAAAAATTGTATGACATACCCTGTAGACTTATTCCAAAAAATAACTTTGGGCTACTTACTAGGCCAGTGTGAAATCAATGTCATCTTTTCTAATTTCTGGGTATTTAGGCTATTCAATGAGAATTGATTTTCTGAATGATAGCCCCAAGAACTTGCAAGAGTCTCACTTATCAAAGAAAGATTCAATTATGTCCCTGTATTGTACTTACCAAGGAAGAAAGTAAGGGCAATCAAAAGGCTTCTCAAAAAAAAGCTGCAATAACCTCAGCTTAGCACACCTGGATATTTCACAGTGTTCATTTCTCAGTGGTCGGGGCAATATAGATTTATGGTATAAAAACATTTTACTTTTAACCATATTTTCTTTTTTTCTTTTTTTCTAAGTGAGAGGAAGGGAGATACAGAGACAAACTCCTGCATGTACCCTGACCAGAATCCAACCAGTGACCCTTGTCTGGGGCCAATGCTCTGCCCATCTGGGGCCATGCTCGCAACCGAGCTATTTTTAGTGCATGAAGAGGAGGCTTCACAGAGCCATCCTCAGTGCCTGATCCCAATGCACTCAAATCAACTGAACCTTGGTCGTGAAAGGGAAAAAGAGAGAGGGAGAGGGAGAAAGAAGGGGGAGGAGTGAGAAGCAGATGGTCGCTTTTTCTGTGTGCCCTGATTGGGAATAGACTTTAGGAGTTCCACAAGTGGGATCGACACTCTACCACTGAGTCAACCGGCCAGGTCCAACAGTATCTATATATAATCCCAGGGAACCTCAAGTTTATTACATAATCAGAAGAGAATTTTAATTAAAATTTTGAGGTAAGGGAATTATACACAGGGTGGGGTAAGAGTAGGTTTACAGTTGTGAATATAAGAAACAGATTTTATTTTAGTATTATTATTTATTAACTATTGTATTATTTTCCTTACAAACAACTATGAAGCTACTTTTGCCCCACCTTGTACATAGTGATAAGTAAAATGGAAGAATCTGAAAATATGTAAAAGAATTACTTAACATCCCCTGTGCTTATCTTTCCAGATTCCAGGCTGTTTTGCAGAGGTTTAAGGCTTAGAAGTGTAGCTGAACTAGAGAATCTAAAGGATCTTTGTCAAGCCTGACATCATGTGATGTATGGAATAATGACAGTTAAATGTCCAAACCTTGAGGCTCCTTGATTTCTTTTGTGTATTCTCAGGAAAGGCAGTGGTGGGATTCAAATAATTTAACAACTGGTTCTCTGCCCTAATAACCATTTTAAGTATAAAAAAAAGATATACCAAAGGTAGTTTATTATTTCATGCATTTAATATTTAAATGAGAATAAAAGAGGTACACAGAACTAGGTTATGTTATAAGAAAGTTTTAAAATATTAATGAAAAAACATTAAATAATACTTGACAAAAAACAATAAAACTGTTATTTAAGATATTTCCAATAACAGCTTATCTCCCCCTGGTTGTTTGGCACTTTTTCTCTTTATGTTATATATTTGTTTACTGAAGTAACAAACATGAGGAAATTAAAATGTAGTATTTCATCAAAGGTATAATGAGTTTTATGAAATGAATAAATATATATTACAAGCATAGTTCTGTCAGATGTTTTCACCTATGAACACAATGAATGTTACTACGAGCTCTTAAAATATGCTGTTGAGCAGATGAATGTTAAAAAAGAGATTTCCACATTGGGTGGCTGCCCAAGTGCCTACCTTAGAGAGACCCTTGATTACAAGTGCCATTTTAAGACCCTGTTCTCCAAACTCAATAATAAAATTAGGTATCAGTTCTGCCGAACTGGTGAGAACCAGGTGAATCCCACCACTGAGTAAAGGGCAAAATTAGCAAATAAAAAAAAACAACCAATAAAACCCAAAAAACCCAAAAGTACAAAATGCTACTAATGGTAAAAAGTTCCACCAGCAAGCTGATAAAAAAAAAAACAAACACTGTTTAATGTTCAGTATCAAGGAAGGCAATGCTAATATACAAAACAAAACAAAACAACACTTAACTTCTTTGGATATCAAATCTAAAATCTTGCTTTGCTAAAAAAAACTTCAGTATATAACAGTCATTTCATCCAAAAGGGGACCCTTGTGCACTGTTGGTGGAAATGCAGATTGGTGTGACGACTGTGGCAAGCAGTATGGAGTTACCTCAAGACTTAAAAAAATGGGCCTGACCAGGCAGTGGCGCAGTGGATAGAGCGTCGGACTGGGATGCCGATGACCTAGGTTCGAGACCCCGAGCTCACCAGCTTGAGTGCGTGCCCATCTGGCTTGAGCAAAAGCTCGTTAGCTTGGACCCAGGGTCGCTGGCTCCAGCAAAGGGTTGCTCGGTCTGCTGAAGGTTCGCGGTCAAGGCACGTGTGAGAAAGCAATCAGTGAACAACTAAGGTGTTGTGACGGCAATGAAAAACTAATGATTGATGCTTCTCATTTTTCTTTGTTCCTGTCTGTCTGCCCCTATCTTCTGGGAAGAAACCCAAAACAATTATTTAAAAAAGTAGATAGATCCCCATGTTCATTGCAGTATTATTTGCAATTGCCAAATTATGGAAGCAACCCAAGAGCCCATCAATAGATGAGTGTAAAAAATCTTCGGTACATTTACACAATGGAATACTACTCAGCAATAAAAAAGAAAAAAATTACCATTTGCAACAGCATGGATAAACCTAGAGAGTTTATGCTCAGAGAAATAAGTCAGGCGGAGAAAGACAAATAGCATATGATTTAACTTATATGGGAATCTAAACAACCATATAAATGAACAAACAAAACAGAAAGAGACTCAAAGATACAGAGAACAGACTAATGGTCACCTGAGGGGAGGGTTGAAGGACGAGCTGAAAAGGTGAAAGAATTGAGAGCTACAGATTGGCAGTTACAAAATATAGCATAGGGAATATAGTCAATAATACTGTAATAACTATGTATGATACCAGGTAGGTACATAAAATTATCAGAGGAATTACTTCATAAAGTACATGATTGTCTAACCACTATACTGTACACCTGAAACTAATACAAAATAATATTAAATGTAAATTGTACTTAAAAAAACACTGTAAATAATGAAAAATTTTATCCACTGTCTTTTTTATTAAACCCTAGTATTATCTCCCTAAATTATTTATATTTTCAAGAACAATCTTCTAAAGCTGGTTTGGGGAAGAAAGGAACATGGAGTGTTAGCCTCACTGGCCCATCACCTATTCTGCAGCAGAGCGATTTGCATGTGAAATGTCTCACATCATAGTTGTTCATAAACTCAGGGGAAATCATTATTGACCTCTAATGAACTTACCAGGATGTTAAGAACTACAGAAAAATTTATTAACTTAATATTTTGGGGAGTCTGAGGGTCATCCATTTCTTTAGATAGTGAAAAAGAGATCTAAATAATTCATGTTTTTTTATAGAAAAATTAAAATGCTAGCTGTTTCTCCTAAAGTGTAGTCAAGTCCTCCATATCATGAAGTGTTTCTTTTCCAGTCTGAGGCTCGAAGTCAAGCCTTCCTCTTCTCAGCCTTTGTTTCTGCACCCTGGCCCACTTCCACATGGTTCCCTTTCTGGCACTTTTGTGATCCAAATCTTTCAGGAAGCCTTTCCTGACCAAGAACCTCATCATCTTCTTCATTTGTTCTCCAGAGTTAAGTAATTTTTCCTGTGCTGTGCCAGCTTCTGTGGTTTTGGTTTAATCTTCCAATTTGTATTTGTGTTTGTGCATGTGTCCTGTTTTAGACTCTGAATTCCTTTAAGAACTCAGTTTAGCGATCCCACTTTTGGGAATATATCCTAAGAAGTCTGAAACACCAGTTCCAAGGTATTAACACACCAGTATGTTCATTGCAGTGTTATTTACAATAGCCAAGATCTGGAAACAGCCCAAAGGCCCATCAGTAGAAGAGTGGATAGAAAAGCTGAGGTACATTTATACATGGAATACTACACAGCCACAGAAAAGGAAATCTTACCTTTTAGAACAGCATAGAAGGACCTGGAGATCATGATGTTAAGTAAAATAAGCCAGTCAGAGAAAGATAAGTGCCATATGATTTTACTCACATGTGGAATCTAATGAAAAAAATGAACTAAAATTGAAATAGAGACAGATTCATAAAGAGCAGGCTGATAGCTATCAGGGGGAGAAGGGTTGGGCAAGAGAAGTGGAAGGATAGAGCAAAACAGGACAAAGAAAAACTCATGGACCCATAAACACGGTGGTGATTGTCATGTGGGGGGAAGTTGGAGAAAGGTAAAGGGGCATAAATGGTGATAGACCAAGACTTGACTTGGGGGAGGGTGAACACACAATACAATGCACAGAGATGAGCTGTAGGATTGGGTATCTGAAACCTATATAATTATGTTAACTAGTGTCACCATAATAAATTCAATAAAAAAATTTAAAAAAAAACCCACATCCTAATTCTAGACTGCTTTAACGTCATCATTATAAATTAGTTCTAATCACTAGTGTGCTATTGACTAGCTGAGGGCTTTATGTAACCAGGTTCTATCTCATGGATAAAGGTGCAGAATGAGATGACCTTTAAGCTGTATAGTAACTATAAAATCCTATGATTATCATTGGAAAAGAACACAGACTACAATTAACATTACTCATGTACGTAGAACTTAACACATGCTTTATACACATTGGGTATTTAATCAACATTTCTAAAACAAATGAATAAGAATATGAAAATAGTATGATAATTAGCGCACTAAGTGAGATACAGTTTTCATGAGATGACAAACACACGAGAAACAGTTTTCAAACAAGAAAACTTCTTTAGAGTGATGCAACATCATCCTCTATCTAAGTCATGGTGCAGGTTGCAGGGTGGGTTGGGAGGCCAGACAGAGGATACTATGTTTTGGTTCTTAAGTGGATATCCCTGGAAAGATCAAGCCTGGCAATATTGAGCTTTTTACAGTGCAAAATACTTTTGAGAAACAAAAAGAAAAAAAACTGGCACTCAAGGCTTTCTCCCCAACCACCATTTGTCCTGAAGGGTGTCTTCCCCGACTCTACAAGCCTGTACCCTGATGTGCGTGTAGGTGGGGGCTCTGTGCCCTAGGGTTAGGGAGCCAGGCAGCAGTGGGATTCAGCCAGTTTACACCGGTTTGGGAGAACCGATACCTAATTTTTTGTTGAGTTCAGCAAACCAGTAGTTCAAATGGCACTTGTAATCAGGGCACCTGGGCAGCCACCTAATGTGAAAATCACCATTCCTTACTCTTTTTTTTAACGTTCATCTGCGCAACAGCGTATTCTAAGCACCCATAGTAATGCTCATTCTGTACATAGGTAAAAAAAAATTGCAAGTGAGGATGCCAATCCAGAAGAAATACAGAAACATCTTCAATAACAATTTTATTGTTTTTTGCCAGGTATGATTTAATATTTTTTCATTAATATTTTAAAACTCTCTTATAACATAATCTAGTTTTGTGTACCTGTTTTGTTGTTCATATTTAAGTATTAAATGCATGAAACAATAAACTACCGTTCAGTATATTGTTTTTTTAATACTTAAAAACAGTCATTAGGGCAGAGAACTGGTTGTTAAATTATTTAAATCCCACCACTGGAGTTAGGCATGCCTGGCATCCAATGTGGCATTTCCATCCCTTTTACAGAAAACTGATGTCAAATTGGTCTCTTCAAAGGTTCATCTCTGTCATCCATCCCAGGTAATGACCTATTTCTAACCAGTGCCCCATTTTGGAGACCTTCTCTGTTATCTGCACACCTTCTTTCACACTCCCCACACCCACTGGGTGAGCACATCCCGTCTGTTCTACTTAAGAAACACGCTTATTTTTCACAGCATTGGCTTTAGCTTCCTTATATTTTCATATTCTAGTAACAGTGCCCTCTTTGAGCCTCTGAGAAAACCTCTATTGTCCCTCCTGTCGCTATGTCCTCCAATGTTGCAAAACCCCATCTTTAATTCAATGAAATAAAATATAATCACAAATACCTGCTTTAAGTCTTTTTCATTTCCTTTTCTTTCTCTTTTTATTTCCTCCCTTTTACATTTTTTGATGGAAGGGAGAATTTTGCTTATTGATAATATTTAAATTCCTAGGATTCATTTGTGACACTATGAATTGGTTTAAATAAATTTTTTTCCAGATCCATATATTTTGTCATTCAAAATCATATTCATATTTCTCTTCTTAATTGGATATTTTACTTTTCACAGGAAACGATAGGCCTTGTCATGAATTTTTACTTTTGTACAGGCAATTCTTTTTGTCTGCAGTATTTCTCACCATTTTTCACATAGAAGATGTTCATCTTTCAATGTCCTTTAATATCCTGTCTCCACTTTAGAGAAACATCCTCTGCTCTGTTGATTCCCTGAGCATGCTGAATGTGTCTTTGTAAAAACACTTACCTCCAGTATCATGACTTACCCATTTACCATCAATCCCTCCATATAATGGGAGATCCCAAAGGGTGCACCAAGTCTGACCTATTCCTCATACCAAGCACATAGCATGATTCTTGCCATGTAGGAAACAAGCACATTTGGGGGATAAGTAAAAGTAGAAAGAATATAGAGTTCTCAAATAAACAAAATAAATACTAACATGTTAGGAAAGAGTTGAAATCTTTTTTAAAAAAAATTTATTGATTGATTTTAGATAGCAAGGAAGGGAAAGAGAGAGAGACAGGAACATGGATCTATTCCTGTATATGCCCTGACCTGGGATCAAACCTACAACCTCTGTAATTCTGGACAATGTTCTAACCAACTGAGCTATCCAGCCAGGGTTTAAAATCTTTTTCATATCCTGTGTTAAAAAGGCTTTAAAGGACTAGCCTTGTAATCTAATGGACTTAGGTAAGTTTGTTTCTATGGGAATGGACATTCTTAGTTCCAAACAGCACACATACAAATGAACTTTGGAATACAACACACTACCTCAAGGTTCCATGGGGCCAGGCAACAGGCTCTGAGGTTGGCAGGCAGTCCCTGAACTGGTGCATGGATGAGCCTCTCTGACAAGTGCATGAACTAACCGAAGGCACACAGTCTGAGGAGCCTCTGAGCTGTCAGCAGAGACCAGCTCCAGTCAGCCAGTGAACAACTGATGCCCTTTGCCCACATGGCCCTTCTGGGTTCAGGCCATGCTGGTCACTGTGTACTGTGTGCGAAGGGACCTCTCTGAGGTCACCTTCTCTCTCCAGCTCAGCCCGGACTTTGAGCTCCATAATTTCCGCATGCTCTGTGAGCTCGAATCTGGCATCCCCGCTGAGGAGATCCAGATCACCTATATGGAGCGGCTCCTCACCGACGACCACTCTTCCCTGGGCTCCTATGGCCTCAAGGATGGCGATGTGGTTATTCTACTTCAGAAGGAGAATGTGGGCCGTCGGCCTTCGGGACGGATGTCAAGCCTGCCTCGGGTAGATTCTATGGGGGTAGCCATGCCTGGGACTTCCGGCTCCCGGCAGCGCCGAGCACCACCGGCCCAGCAGGCCCATGGCTTAGGCTCTGGAGAGAAGATGACATCTGCTCAAGGTCTAGACAACCCAGCCTTGATTCGAAGCATGCTGCTTGCCAATCCCCATGATCTGTCCCTGCTGAAAGAACGCAATCCCCGCTTGGCAGACGCCCTGCTCAGTGGAAACCTTGAGACATTTTCTCAGGTCCTGATGGATCAACAAATGGAAAGGGCCCTGAGAGATCAAGAGAGGCTTCGACTCTACTCTGCTGACCCATTTGATTTAGAAGTTCAGGCCAAAATAGAAGAAGAAATTCGCCAGCAAAACATCGAGGAGAACATGAACATAGCAATGGAAGAGGCTCCAGAGAGTTTTGGACAAGTGACTATGCTCTATATCAACTGCAAAGTGAATGGACATCCTTTGAAGGCTTTTGTTGACTCAGGGGCGCAGATGACTATTATGAGCCAAGCCTGTGCTGAGAGATGCAATATAATACGGCTAGTGGACCAAAGATGGGGTGGGATTGCTAAAGGTGTGGGCACACAGAGAATTATCGGCCGAGTTCATCTAGCTCAGATCCAAATTGAAGGAGATTTCTTGCAATGCTCTTTCTCTATCCTTGAGGAGCAGCCCATGGACATACTTCTGGGGCTAGATATGCTCAGGAGACATCAATGTTCCATTGACTTGAAGAAAAACGTGCTGGTGATTGGCACCACTGGCACTGAGACTCATTTTCTTCCTGAGAGAGAGTTACCCCCGTGTGCCAAGCTGGTAAGTGGCACTGGGCAAGAAGAGTCTTCAGACAAGGATGTGGCAGATACTATTCAACATTCGGTCAAGGGTCCAGGACGAAAAAAGCATTAAAACAGGTCCTAAATAAGCCACCAAATTGAGAGACTCTCAGGTTCCAGGAAAGTATAAGATGTGAACTTACTTGCAATACAATCATTAAAAACATCAGTAACAACTAAACCTGGCTTTCAGATCAAGTCCTAAGGCCTGTGTACATGTAAATTGTGATTGTCCAATCTTGGTCACACCTCCATTTCCCTTATAGTAGATCATGGAACCTCATCCTCGGGGGTCTCTGGAGGCTCCAACTGATGTGCAAGTAACTAGTGAAAAGAAAAGCAGCTTCTTCTTTTAGAGACACTGTCCTATCAGATCACAGGGCAGCTTGTCCAAACCACAGGCCCCACAATGCATCTACACAAAAGTATTTCAAATTGGCACTAGTGATTACTTATATTCAGAGAAATATGTCTCTTTTCAAAAATTTTGTGTTTTTTTGAGAAAGTAATTAGAATTAGTGGGTCAATTATTCCCTCAAGTTTATTAAGACTTATAAATATCTGTTTTGAACAGCAGAAAGGCCTATTTCCTTGTATTTTATATCTTCCCCTGGACTTCTCTGGAGTCATACTCATCACAATTCACTCCTCGAAGCTATTTATGCCATAAATGAGTGAATAGATTTTTCTCCCCTAAGATAGCCTAATATAATTTTCTCTTTCCCCTGAGTTCAAGGAAACCCTGGTTATAAAACAAAAGCAATCAAGTAGATTTTTTTTTTAATTATGGTGTTTCTTGGGAGTCTATTGGTTTCATTGAGGTGGGAGTGGGAGGTGGGGGCAGGCCATGCTCCAGGTCCCTTAATGCTAATCTCAATTAGATCTTTTATTATTTTTTTAATCTGCTGTATATATTAACCTGCAACATAAATCTTGTTTGAAAAAAACATTTTTACTGTTAAAATAACCTCTGAAAACTTCTGAATGAGAAGAGCGCTAAGGCTTCATTCAGCTCTGAGATCCATCTGGCAGAGCTACCCTCCAACAACAGTGGGAGAGGGAAGATCCTAGACTAACTACAACCCATGGCTAAAACACATGAGAGGAAAGGTCCAGCTGCCTGAGGCCATCAGACTCAGGGACAATGTTTCAGAGCAATGATCCATCAGGACTGGTATTAGAAAGAGTAGTGGATTCAAAGTCAATAAATATATGTTCTGATCCCAGCTCTCTATTATTCAGGCAAATCAGGTTGCATAATGTAAAAGTCAGGTTTCTTATCTACAAATTCTTGCTGATTATAAGAGTAGGGCCAAAGTAGGTTTACTTTGTGAGTACACAAGACAGAGAACATATTTTTATATTAGCATTTAATTATTGTATTATTTTCCATACAAATACCTGTAAACATACTCTGGCTCCACCCTGTATTATGATCTATAGCATCTTTTAAGTTTTCAATTTTCTCAAAAAGATCTAAAGCTACTGGAAACATTCTCAAAGGCTACAGAAAACAAAACAAACTTCCCCTATTATTACCATAGGCCTTTTTTGATCTGCTTCTCAGTTATATTAATCATCTTCCTGAAGAGTCACTCTTTCCATTATAGCTGCTGGCTCACCTCCCAGGTTGTTTCTTAATTATAGGGTTTCCTCTGCTCATATTTCCCAATGTTGTCTACATTTGCATCAACACTTTCGCCTAGAAGAACTGCTAAAGATGACCAATGGAGAATTCTTTTCTACTTTTGTCCCTAAATACTGTACTCAGGACAAAGATGACTCACAAAATGAAGAAAGAAATTTAGAGTAAAGTCAGGAATAAACAAATTCTTATGAATTAATGGGAACTGATGTGATAAATTCATGGGTTTTCACAGGTAAAAATATGCAAATTCCTTAGAATCTTGGATTGGACTCAGTATGCTATAATGTACTTCACATATATTAGTACCATTAATCAGAATATACCTTCAAAATAGTTATGATAAACCACATCTTACAGATGGGAAATTCAAAGCTCAGAATTATTACAAAGCACTGAAATGTTTATTAGCTTAATATTTTATGCAACTTTTCTTTTACAACTATTCACATTTTAGACTGTTACCTAGTTTCACATCATACACACGCATACACAAAAATGCACACACACATTGGTCTATTTCTGAAACAAAAAAAAATGAAATAATATGAAATGTTTTATCCTTTCCTAGTATATTTCTTTAAAAATTATACTTTATTATTTATAAAATATGCTAGAAATATTTCACTAATTGTATCCCACCAAAGTATCCTGATCCACAATTTGAAAACATTGACGGACCTACCAAGTTGCTCAATTCAAGTCTTTCTGATTTGAAATGCTAAGTTCTTTTCACTTTATAACCTTCTTTACCAGACTCATTTTAATTTAGAAACTGGTGCAAAATCATTGCAAAATTTTATTTTATGAAAGCTACTAAGACACTACAGTAGTACTGGTAAAATGATGAGTAGCAGTAATCAGAATACACTCAATAATTACTTATTGAACACCATGAAATAAGGACTGAACTAGGTTTTTATAAACATGGGAATGAGCAAGTTCCAGTTCTTGACGTCAAGGTGATTATTACCTGATGGAGTGGTGAGGGAAGGAGAAAATCTTGTAATCAAGAACAAAAAGAGTAGACATGAAATCAGTAATATGTGTAAATGAAGAAGTGAATTTTAATTTGGAGGCTATTTAAAAATAAGTCAGTAAAACACACTTTCAATATGTTTAATATGTCCATTACTGATGCTGAAAAAAACAAACAAAAATACTCTCCTCCTAAAGTTCAGGTACCTAATATACAATTTATAAGTATTTGTTATTGAAAATTAACTAGATGAAAAATGATAAACAAATCTTCATTTCTTTTCTTTCCATTAGAAGTGATGATAAAGCAATCTACATAATGAGATAGGCCTAACCTGTTTAAAATAACTACCCATTTTTAAAAATCCATTAAACACTTGGTTTCACCTAATGCCTATTTAACTATACACCTTACCTAAAACAAAGTCACTGTTATTGATAAGCATGTATTTCAAACCTACAGTAATGCATTCTGGTGCAGTTAATATTGTTGGACATTAGTAGAGCATCTAATCTTAACTTCTTTCTTAAAATGTGAGGTTATAAAATGTATCTTGTTTCTAGGGGATAATCAACTCCCCCAAAAGAAAACACAAATGAGGGCCTGCACTTATAAATTCATCTTCACTGCAGGTACAAAATGTTGCCTTTTAAAGAAAACACTGCATTTCTTTCAGAGAGCCATTTGCTGACATTTAATATTCCACAGAGACACACTTGAGTAAATTATTGGGGAATAATCTGGAATTCACACCAAAAAACTGTTGCTGTTGGTGAAGATATTAAGAATGGTAACATTCTTTGGAGTTAACACAGCCTAAAAAAACAAAGAAGAGGAACAATGGTAAAGAGAAGGAGAGATAGAGGGGGCAAAAAAGAAAAAGAAATCTAGAGATCTGGTTTGTCTTTACCTAATTCCTTGGTTGAAGTGCTGTTTTATAAAATGGGTGGGGACTGTGCTGAGATTAAGGATAGCTACCATTCCACAATACTTTATTCATCATTGGCAAGTTACCTAAAAACAAAAATACTTTCACAGCCTGACCTGTCATGGCACAGTGGATAAAGTGGCAACCTTGGAACACTGAAGCCGCTGGTTCAAAACCTGGGCTTGCCAATCAAGGCACATGCTGAAAGCAACTACTCCTGCTTCCCACTTCTTCCCACCTCCCCTTCTCTCTCCTCTCTCTCTCTCTCTGTCTCTTCTCTTTAAAAATAAATAAATAATACTTTCACATTAGAGTTTGAGTCAAATTTGCTTTCAAACCCCAATTTGTTTGCATGTCTAGGTCTACCTGTTAGAATCCCTTATCAGGAAATTGGTGTTGGCAGTCCTGCTGTGACTCTTCTATGTCTTTCCCACAAGATCCATTTAACTGGCTGTTGAGGTGGAAAACCTGCAGGTGGCTTTGTTTCTTATTACTACATTATATGTGCTTTGATGATTGTTCTCTTTATATTTGAATGATCACAAAATAATTTCCTCCTATGTTGAAGTTCATAGGAGACAACATGGGCCAGCTCCAGATGAGGGATAAGTTTATTGCTTCTGTTAATTGATATATTGGTATTGTTTCCAAATAAAATAGATGATTAACAACATAAGCAGATTTCAGATGAAATAATCACTTACATTTCTCAAATTTTACCCTACAACATCAATCACCATTCGAAAATCAGACTCTATTAGCACTTAACTACAAAAAGCCCTTGAGATAAAGAAGAAAATTAATTTCAAATTACATTAATTCACATATTCTCCCTTCTAAACTCATGTCATGTGTAGGGATTCAAGTAAGTCTAAAAGTCAAAAAGTATCAATGCTTTGCACTCATCCATGCCTATAAAATTTCAAGATACTTTTTTAAGAGTCTTGTAATTTGCCCTATATCATTCAAAGAGAGAAGGAAATACAGTGTGTCCGTAAAGTCATTGTGCACTTTTGACCGGTCACAGGACAAAAGTGCACCATGACTTTAGGGACTCACTGTATAAATTATAGTCTTTGCCTTTAAAAAAAATTAAAGTCAAGTTAAAGGAACTAGAAAAATATGCAAAGGAAACAATTCAGAAATGATTGCTTCATTGCAAATTCATGAAATACTATAGAATTTGAGTTCAGATTTGAATGAACTCCTGCTTCCCACTTAAGATGCTAACTACAATACTACACTGCAAGATCTATTGGACCAAATTTCCTTCAGCACCTGCAGGAAAACAGGCACAATTTTAGGTGCTAGATTTCTAATAGAGCAACAATTTTCTGGTGCTCAACTGGTACTTTGAGCTGTACCAAGCATAGAGGAAAATCTGTCACTTTCTTAAATATGAGTCACTCAAGGTCACTTTGAGACTCAGCTAACAAAATCAGTGTTAACATGTGGCATATTCTCAAGTTAAACTTCAAGGCAAAGTTTGTGGTCTGTTTCTACCTTGACCCACAGTGGCATTGTGCTGTGCTCGAGGTTGTTTCCTTGTATGGGTTTAGTCTTGGAGCATAATTCTGCAGTTGTTAATAAATCCTTTCCTCACAGAGTTAAAGCAAAGGGGTTTGGGCCTACAATATGGATGAATAGCCAGCAATACAGGCAGAAAAAATTAATTGCTGGAGATGACTCAATTTGATGGAATAGTTGTCATATATTTAAATTCCAGAAAATAAAAAAATAGAAGTTCTCATGAACAATGAAATACCAACCATATGGGAATTATATAAATGTTTGGACATTTGGAAACCCTAGTATGGGGTCCAAAGTTACTAACAAAAATTTAATAAGATCTGTGATCTTCTAGAGGGATCATAACCTTGTTCATAATATCATTAGTCTTTACTATTTTATTTGAGGCCAAAAGTACTTCCTTAATAAGTAAGATTATGTGAATGAATAAATGGGCAGAGCTCCACATTAATAAGCTGGCATAGTGAATATGTGGCTCTTTATTTAACTTAGTTTTTATGTGAAAATATGTGAGGTAAAACTAAATCATATCTAGACAGTAAGATTATCTTTGTATAACTAGAATAAATATGTTCTGGATTAACTATATGAATAATGTTTACATGTATAGATTTAAATATAAGAGATTCAAAAAATAAACTCTTAACATAGATTTAATCTCATAAAGTTGTCAACTGTTCCACACAACTGAAATAGCATTTTCAGGGGTCAAATCATCCTAGTTTGCCTGGGACTGTCCTGGTTTCAGAACTGATAGCCCAGTGCCTTGGCAACTCCAACTGTTCCAGGCAAACCAGAATATTTAGTCATCCTATAAGTGTCAGAGGTGAGGCCCTGGCCAGTTGGTTCAGTGGTAGAGTGATAACCAGGAGTATGGAAGTTCTGGGTTTAAGTCCTGGTCAGGGCACACAGGAGAGGCAACCATCTGCTCTTCTTCCCCTCCTCCTTTTTTCTTTTCCCTCCCCACAGCCATGGCTCGACTGATTCGAACACATTGGCCCTGAGTGCTGAGGATGGCTCTGTGAATCCTCTGTCTCAAGTGCTAAAAATAGCTTGGTTGCAAGCATCAGCCCCAGATGAGGGTCAGTGGGTGGATCCTGGTTGGGGCACATGCGAGAGTCTATCCACTCATCCACTGACCGACACACTTGGGCTGTTTCCAGATCTTGGCCACTGTAAACAATACTGTAATAAACATGGGGGTGCATATCTTCTTTTAAATCAGTGATTTGGTATTAGAATATATTCCTAAAAGTAAGATAGGTTTCACAAAAATAAACTCAAAATGGACAGAAAACTTAAATGTAAATTGTAAAACCATAAAAATTTTGGAAGAAAACATAGGCAGTAAACTCTCTGATAACTCTCATGGCAATATTTTTGCTGATTTATTTCCAAGGGTAAGTGAAATAAAGAACCGGATGAACAAATGGGACTATATAAAACTAAAAAAATTTTACACAGCAAAAGACACCATTAAAAAAATAAAAGACAACCCAAATAATGGGAAAATATATTTGCCAGTAAGTCAGATAAGGGGTTAATAACCAAAATTTATAAAGAACTTCTAAAACTCAACACCAGAAAGGTAAACAGTCCAATTAAGAAATGGGCAAAAGAACTGAATAGACACTTCTCCAAAGAGGACATACAGATGGCCAATAGGCATATGAAAAAATGCTCAACATCACTAATCATTAGAGAAATGCAAATTCAAACAACAATGAGATATCACCTCACACCAGTCATAATGACGTTCATCAACAAAACAACACATAATAGGTGCTGGTGAGGATGTGGAGAAAAGGGAACCCTCCTGCACTGCTGGTGGGAATATAGACTGGGGCAGCCACTATGAAAAACAGTATGGGTTTTCTTATAATTTTTTAAGTGATTAAGTTTCCTGCCCTTACATATTTGGTGATTGTGTTTAAATGAGGTTTTTTCTCCTATATGAACTAGAATAGGACATCCTACTCTCCATATTTGTACATACACTGATAACATTGATCATTCAGGCCTATTCACAGATTGTTCAGAGGTGCCCATAGCATACATAGACGCTTTAAATTAAAATTTCACTTCTCTCTGTCTCTCTCTTTTTTTAAGTGAGAGGAAGGGAGATAGAGAGACAGATAGCTGTGGTACATATACACAATGAAATACTATGCAGCTGTGGGAAAGAAGGAAATCTTACCTTTTACCATGGCATGGATAGACCTGGAGACTATTATGTTAAGTGAAATAAGCCATTTAGAGAAAGACAAATATCATATGATCTCACTTATATGTAGAATCTAAGGAACAAAATGAACTGAGGAATGAAATAGAGGCAGAGGCGGGGTCACAGGGACCAGAGGGACAGCAGTCAGAGGAAAGAGGGATGAGGGGATGGGATCAGAGAAGGTGAAAGGATTAGTAAAATTATATATACATAACACTGAAAAACAGATAGCAAAACAGCAGGTGCCAGAGGGAAGGGGGGTCGGAGTTGGGGGGTAGGGGGCAAAGGAGGTATAAATAGGGAAATGGAGGAGGAGGAGAGGGTGTTGTTTTCAGTGGGATGCTTGAATCCATGTTAATGCTATAAATTAAAATTAATAAAAAAATTATAAAAAAATCACCTTATAAATATTAGAAGTGGATTTTTAATTCAAAGCATGTGAGTATGTTGTGGGCATCCCTATAAAAGAAATATCAAAATAATTTAATGAAAGAATACTGTACTTTTTTTTTCTAAGAAAATCCACAGTATAACTGAATTTGATGAAATTGCTTTAATTTTCAAGACTCCTTGGAACTGTATATATATATATATACACACACACACAATTAAAAATGGAGTAGAAATTGATATTAGAAAATGGAGTCATGATACAAAGAATAAATATTGCAATTATCTATGAACTTGAATTATCGTAAAAAAGCACTGCTAAAATAAAATTATACCATTTTTTACACTTACTGTAAGCATCGTGGTAGACTGGATTTACATTTCAAAGTAAATCTCTGATTTTGAGTTTTTAAGAGCATATTTGAACAAAGGATCAAAAACTTCCGGAAGAAGCAAAAGTAACTAAGATGTTATCTTTACGTTTACTTTATTTTGTCATGGAGCTATCAGGAGGTCAAGATACAATGAAAAGGATGTAAGAAGGTAGGATGGCACAATGTGAAGTGGGTTTGAATAGTTGTGCTTGGAGACTGCAGATGATGCTTACAAGCAGCTGCTTTGCTGAGTAGATGATTGAGGAGTAGAAGAAACATGGAAGGCCCATGATTCTTCAGTAGAAAGTTGTACAGAGTCAGGGGCTGGGAGGTAAGGAGAGGAGTATAAAACCAGATTATGATGGAAAAAGAAGCCTGAGAAGGTTCTAAGAAAATATAGGCCAGCCACTATTGTGCAGTGAACCAAATATTTTAACCAAAAGCAAAATGGCAGAGTGATAACCCTTACCTTTGCCACTGGAAAGACAGTAAGACCTGTGACAAGGGGTTTGCTTTCATAGAATCGATGGAGAGTAACATGGAGAAGCTGATGACACCAGTGGAATATCAGAGACACACTCAAGGCAACTTTGGTTACCAATTGGGCCAGTTTGTGAATTTACAGTTTAATAACTTTACTTATAGCTTATATCATTAAGAATTTATAATTAAATGATATTAAGTAAATTTTTACATAACTATACTGCAGCCAGTATTCTAAGCTTCATTCTATCAGAAATAATTGCATAGAGTTAAAGCAACAGATGGGCAGTTAGACTATAACAGAAACAAAAATATCCTCTGTTCAAACACTGCCAACTGTCATCACTTGGTCTCCAAAGCAGGAATTGACAGAAAACAATCTCATTGATATGCCATAAGCTGTAGGAGTTTATGTCCCCATATGGCAAGTTCTCCACTGTCAAAGTCTCATTATATAATGACTCTCAAGTCTGGTCTGAAAGTGTTTTCATTAAAACAAGAAACTAAAGTTGTACTTGCTCTTTTTATCCAAGTGTTCAATAATTAAGAAATTGGTTTAAGTTTTATAAAAATAAAAAACCTTTCCATGTTGTCCTCATGGAACTGTTCTCAGTGATTCGGGTTAAATTGTTTTTGTTTGTTTGTTTGTATTGTTTATTTTAACTAATTTGGTAAAATTTGAAGAGTAATGAGAATATATTTTACATATTTTCTCCCTCAAAAACATTCCAAACATATTTCATATTGGAGCTAATTGCTTTAAAGGCACATGTAGAGGTTTCAAATTTTCATTTGCACAGTAACTTTTCATAGTTTTACGAAGGTCTTAAAAACTTGGCATCCAAGTAATAGGGAAGTTTAAATTCTACACAAAGTTCAGAGAGTGGGTTAGTGACTCAGAATTCTTCACTTGGGAGGTTATGAAGAATTGGCAAAACTGATTGGCCGGATTAGTTGCACGGTGTTCATTTATAATGGGCCAAAAGGATTCTAGCATATTGCTAAGGTAAATCTGTCATCTTTTTGACTAAATAGAAAGTTGATTTATCTCAGTCTACCCAGACATACATAATCTAAAAACTTTTTTGTAAAACTATAAAGATTTCAAGATACATATGTAATATCTTATAAATAAAAGCCTGTATTTTTTATAGAAACATTTTCTATGTTATATTTGGTGATATTCTAATAACTTGATACTCTAAAAAACACAGGCCCTCAGAAGTTATTTTCCTAGGAGAACCTATCTTCATCTTGAAGTCACATATTGGCCCCGGGGAACCTGGACAAGTAGGTAGAAATAAGTGTACAACTCTAAATAGAAAACGTTAAGAGACACATTTTTCAATATGAGCAAACAGGTGAGGCTCCACATTAGAACCCCAATTCTAATGGCCATTGTTTAATTTTTCTGCTATAATTTTCCTTGAATGAACAAAGCTAAATCTTTTAACTCACCACTAGTTTGTCTCCTAGTTCACCCCAAATATTTTATACCTTCTGATGCTCTCCATGGTACCCATGTAAGTGGAAGGGTCTTATCACACACTAACTTATTTTGAAGGTTTCCAAAGTCCTACTAATAGGTAGACTGATTTGAGTGTTGTATTTTACATGTATTCTAACTTGAATCTTTGTACTGATAAAGACCATTCTCAAAGGTAATATTTCCAAGTCACAAAAACATAATTTGAGAGTAAGTTTATTCAATAACTACACATTGAGATCCAACAGTGCACCAGACACTGTTACTGCTTTAAGGAGTTATAAAAAAATAATGCATAAGAATATCAGAGCCTGACCAGGCGGTGGCACAGTGGATAGAGCATTGGACTGGGATGCAGAAGACCCAGGTTCAAGTCCCCGAGCTCGCCAGCTTGAGCGCGGTCCCATCTGGCTTGAGCAAAAAGCTCGCCAGCTTGGACCCAAGGTCGCTGGCTCCAGCAAAGGGTGGCTCAGTCTGCTGAAGGTCCGCAGTCAAGGCACATGTGAGAGAGCAATCAATGAGCAACTATGGTGTCGCAATGGCAATGAAAAACTAATGATTGATGCTTCTCATCTCTCTTCGTTCCTGTCTGTATGTCCCTATCTATCCCTCTCTCTGACTCTCTCTCTGTTCCTGTGGGGGGGGGAAAAAAAAAAAGAATATCAGAGTAGTTGCCCTCTTGAAGTTTTTTCTTCCAGTGGAAGTTTCAAACAATGATAAAAAATAATGATACTATAATCATTTACATAGCACTTACTAGGTGAGTCATTTATTCATGTTATACATTTTAATTCATTTTATCTTCATAATAATCAAAATTAAACATTGTCCCCATTTTAAAGGTTAGGACACTGAGGAACAGATTGATTAAATAAGTAGTTCAATGTCACCGAGCTAGTAAGTGGCTGCATCCAGCAATTTTGGATCCAGAGTTTATGTGTTTAATCCCTCTACTATGTTGCCTCTCAATAACAGAAAATAAAACCCTACATAATATCAAGCAGAGATCCATCTAATGAATAAGAGTGAAGCACTGTAAGGGGATAGGAAAGGATAGAGGAAGAGAGGATACTACTTTAAACCCTCAGGGAAAGTCTCTCAAGGGAGATTATATTTGAGGAGGAACCTGGTTGAGGAGAAGAGAACTGTAGAGAAGATCTGAGCAGAGGATGTTTCAGAAAGAACAGGCTATGCAAAGACCCTGTGGAGAAACAAACTAAAAGTGTCAGGGAAGAGGAAGAAGGTCAGCAGTTAGGGTGGAATGAAGGAGTAATCTGGAAAGAATTAGATTATGCAAGGCTTTTTACTTATAAAGAAGGTTTGGATTTTATTCTGAGAGCTATGAGAAACCATTTAAAGGGTTTTAAGGAAGAGAGAGATATTTGATTTATGTTTTTCAAGTTCTCTCTGGTTACTTTGTTCAAAATAGAAAGGCTGAGGAGTGGGCCTTTAAGGAGTACAGTATCTATGCCCTGGCCAGATAGCTCAGTTGATAGAGTGTTAGCCCCAGCACAAATATTGCTGGTTCGGTCCCCGGTCAGGGCACATACAGGAACAGATCGATGTTCCTGTCTTTCTCTCCCTTCCTCTCTCTCTCTAAAATCAATACATTAAAAAAATATATTTTTTTACAGTACAGTATCTATAGGCTGAACAGAGAAGAAGCCAACAAAGAAGGGTCAGAAAGAGTAACCAATGAGACAGGAGGGAAATAAAAACAAAACCAAGAACATGCCTAAGAAGCCAAAGGAAGAAAATGTTTTCTGAAGAACAGAGTGCTCCCTGAGCCTGGCAGTATCAGGGATTGGGAAGGGTCCTACAAAGTCATGGCTGGCTTTGCAACATGGAGATTGTTGGCAACTTTGACAAGAATGTCTTTATGGCTGTGGTGATAAACAGAGCTTATTCTGAGGAGGGTGAAGGGTTGATTGCGGAGTAAAGAGGTAGAGAGAGCAAGTACTAACATCTCTCTCCAGGAAGAGTCCTTTCAGGGAAGTAGAGAAACACCAAAGGAGGTGAAGGAATGGGTCACAGAAACCTTTCTTTTACTACGAAGGCAGGAGTTCAGCATGTTTGCATGTTGATGAGAATGATCTGGTGAGTGGGGGAGGGGTGAAGAAACAGAAGAGAACAAGGAGAGCTAAAAAAGGACTATCTTGCAGATAAGGGAGGCACTGGACCTTCAGAGCAGTAAGAGTTCATTCTTGTAATAGGAAGGTAGGCAGAGCAGGTGGGTGCAAAGGCAGGCAGGCTGACATCTGATGGTGTGAATTAAAGATGAGCTAGTTTTCCTCTGTCTTCCATTTTCACAGGGAAATAAGATGCAAAAACACCAGCTCAATGAGATGAGGACAGGGAGTGTTGGAAGATTAAGGAGTAGGGAGAAGGTATGGGATAAGCAATTTAGAACATAAGAGAGTTACTTAAGTGGGAAAGAAAGAATTTCAGACCAGTACTGAGGGTCCACTAAAGCTTCTAGCTTAAATGTGTTCCTTTTCTCTCTGTTTTATTTATTATTTTTAAATGAGAGGTGGGGAGGCAAAGAGACAGACTCTAGCATGTGGCCCCGACCGGGATCCACCTGGCAAGGCCACTAGTGGGTGATGCTCAACCCATTTGAGAAATATCTCCACTGCTCAGCAACTGAGCTATTTTAGTATCTGAGTTGAGGCCACAGTGCCATCCTCAGGGGACAACTTGCTCAAATGAGTAATGGCTGTGGGAGGAGAGGGAGAGAGAGAAAGGGGAGGAGGAGGTGTGGAGAAGCAGATGGTCACTTCTTCGGTGTGCCCTGACAGGGAATTGAACCTGGGACTTCCACACACTGGGTTGATGCTCTACTGCTGATGCTCTACTGCTGAGCTAGCTGGTCCTGTCAGCCAGGACCAGCTCGCTTAAATGTTTTAAATGAAACTAGCTTTGCTAGAAAGTGGACAAAGAAAGTGGATACATGGGTTCTAGCACCAATTTTACCACTTACTGAAAGGTGCCTTTAGGTACACCTCTCTCCCTAGGCCTCAGTTTACCCTTCAAGGAAAGTGGTAAGGTTGTGGATCTGCAGTACTCGGAGGAGTCCAGAAATGTATGGGGTACTTTGGATGTCCCAGAGACCTTGGTATTGGGAACTAAAGGCATGGGGTGCTTCATGTCCTACACTGTACAGAATAACTCTGTAAGACAAGTGCCCACCCCTTCTAGTCTTCAGCAGTGTCCACCTCTGGTGAGGAACACTGGTCAGAGAATCACATTAAGTGTCCTCCCAAGTCTGAGACTAAATGTAACTTTAGGTATTGATGGCGGGAGAAGCTAACTTACACTGAGGGGTAAACTGTACATCCATTTAATTCCCAGCTATCAATCCTTACCCTCTTCCTTGGACTGAAAACAGGCAGCTTAGCCAGGTAAAAGGGGCAGAAGTTGAGTTTGCCCTTGTTATTCCCTCAGGCCTTAGAAGTACTAATGAGCAGTGAGACAATCCACAAATTACAGCCAGAGAAGGAAAGAGCCAGAACAGGGTAAACCAGAGATGAGAAATCAGCCTTCTATTATTATGGAGACTGCTGTCATTAGCTATCACAATAATTAAATAGAAGTGTAGCCAGCAATAGTGCTTGGTAACAGCAAAGAAAGTTTGGTACACAGGTGCTGTCAGTATAATATTAGATAATGTCTCACTACCGTAAAATAACAAAAATTGATTTTAATTGTATTGACCACAAGGCCCCCAACATGAACTGAGAATTAAGTGACAAAGACAGGGCAATTATTAAAGGCAATATATCAAATTCTACTCGAATAATCAGTGGGGTGCTGCTGGCATGGTTGTTAGTGACCTTTCTAGTTGACACCTTCATTAATGGTGTGCAAGAGGAAAACCTGCATGTGAATGGATTTTCAAAAATGACTCTACTGCAGCCTGACCTGTGGTGGCGCAGTGGATAAAGCGTCGACCTGGGAACACTAAGGTCGCCAGTTCAAAACCCTGCACTGGTCTGGTCAAGGCACATATGGGAGTTGATGCTTCTAGCTCCTCCCCTCTTTCTCTCTCTCTCTCTCTCTCTCTCTCTCTCTCTCTCTCTCTCTTTGTGTCTCCTCTCTAAAAAATGAATAAATAAAAAGAAATCTTATAAAAATGACTCTACTGCAGTAGTTATTCCAAGTGCAAACTTAAGTAGAGAGAAAAATAGAGCTTCCTGGGAAGATCTAAAATGTAAGGCAGGCAATTACACGGTCAGATAACACAGACAGATGGGGAAACTTCTAGGCAAAAATTTTAAATAGTAGATTGATTATTTCTAAAAAGAAATAAAAATCAGTGATTATACAGTTCTTATACAGTTTTACTATGGACATTCATTGAATAAATGTGCCTGCCCAATTCTCTATATGCATTTCTGTTTCATCTTTAGATTGTAATAAAATATAATAAGAACATACAAATAATTAATATGCTTTACTTTGACTTTAAAAAAATTAAACATTGTGGTACTTTTTTAAGGTAAAACCCATAACAAAACTAACAATTTTTAACTTAATAATTCAGTGGCTATTCATATAGTCACAATGTGCTGTAACCTCCAAATCTATCTAATTTCATATAATTTTCATCATACCAAAAGGAAGCCCTGTGCACATTAAGCAGTTACCATCTCACTCTTTCTAGCCTCTGGCAACCACCAACCTGTGTTTTGTCTCTATGGACGGACTTATGTGTTCTGGGCATTTTGTTTAAACAGACTTGTACAACACGTGCACTTTTGTGTCTGGTTTCGTACACTTAGCATCAAGTTTAGAGGTTCAGATCCTGGCTCACCCACCTTGAAGCGCGTAGTAGTTCCCTCTTCCTTTTTATTTCTGAACACACAGCTCAAGGCTGAAGCCTACCTGCTTTTGAATTACAATGTGGATTTGAAAGTATGGCACGCACCTACTTCCCATTCTGAGTGACAACAATAAAGAAAACCCAATAGAAGTCCAGTTAAACATAGCCTATCCCGATTAATACAACTCTTAAAAAGAGTAAGAAAGAGCCTATTTTTATTAATTTTACTGCCAGAAATCATTCATGAAATGGAAAATGTTACTGTCAGAAAGTCCTTTCTTTACTCGTTAAGTGACATTTAGATCTTTACTAATGAGATACAATAAACATTCATTAGTTTTTGATGAACTAGAAGCTTTGGCACTCCCTAGCTAGGATGTAGAAGGTGCTCAGAAAATGTCTTCGAGTGAATCGCAGTAGGAATCAAAGACTCGATGTGGTTTTTTTCAGTGTTTGTTTATTTGTGCTTTTCTGTCCAACCAGTGCTAAATGCAACATGGTTGATATAAGCAGAGATAGTTGTTTCAGTTTCCAGTGTCAATTATATTGATTCTCAAAGTTATGATGAACTGTTTCTACACTGGTAGCCAAACCCACAGTGGAGCTGGTGGAATAGGTTGCTTTTGTATGAAACAGACTGAGTTGGTGTAGAGATTGTCAGAGGAAGTATTCCTTCTTTGTTTTTTATTTTATACATCCATCTTTCTGGGATCTTCATTCCAACTATGTGTAGAACAGAATTTCTATGTTTTTTATTAACTCTCAGAGACAGAGTGAAATACTTTATGAGATAGAATGTCAGTCTTAACTGTGATTTTTCCATGCTATGACTTTAAGTCATACTTTTCCTATTATTTGGTTTATATTCTTATGATTTAATTGACCAAATACTTTCTTATTAGGAAACTGGAATGGTGAACTCTTTTTAAGAACCTCACTCCATTGAACCAAAGTAGGATAACAATCTAACTTAATTTTGTAATGATACCTTTGAGGGAAAAATAAGCCCTTTTTATATTTCAGGAGTTTTCAGAAAGAATACTAAGAAGCCAAGAGACCATTAACAATGTATAAATTTTTCTCCAAGGAGATATTATTTTGTTCTCCTATTTTAAATAGCTGGACAAAAACACTATGTAAAATAACTGATATTTAAATTTTTGTTTGTGCCTGTCTTTATATAAATGTGTATTTTAAAAATTATGTTTATTTACTCAATTTAAGTGAAAAAGCAATTTATTTCTGCAGAAGTTTATAGTTGCCCAAAGAGCTTCTAGAATATAATTAGCTTATTACAAAATATTGATGCAGACCTGCACACTGTCCCTGTGAAACGTGTTAAATAGCTGAAATGGGAATCTTCAGATAAATGGCATCGTGAGGAGTGCTCCCGATACTTCTCCCCAAAAATTCAACAAGTTCTACAACCAGAGACAGAACAATCAATCCCTGGAGCGTCTGTGAGTCCCACACACTGAGCAAAAAGGTATGAAGTGTTGAAAAACTGATTAAATTTATAAGCAACCCTGAAGGAAATAAGACGGAGAACGGAACACTCTGCCTCCCTCACTAACCTGAGCAAGGGCTGCTTTCACTTGGAACTGAGAGAGAGTGAGAGCTTTGGGCGTGAAAGAAGATGGGTTGCGGCTCAGACGTGCTAGCCAAGGAAAGAGTGTGCCCTCCACGGCTCAGCCCGCGCGAGCTAACGACGGCACCAGTCCCAGCAGAGGCGGGCAAGTGTCAGCCTCCATTACCCTGATAGCCTGATTGGTGAGCGTGGGCAGAGTGCGACAGGTTTCTCTTAGGACCCTGGGAGTGGGCGGCTGTGTTCCTGGGCAAAGGGGCAGGGTCAGAGACTTCTGAGTGGGCTGCGGCACAGACGTGCAAGCCGAGGAAAGAGTGTGACCGCCACTGCTCAGCCAGCGCGAGCTAACGCCAGCACCAGTCCCGGCAGAGGTGGGCAAGCGGCAGCCTCCATTGCCCCAATATTCTGGTCGGCAAGTGTGGGCAGTGTGCGAGAGATTTAGATTCCTCTTAGCGCCCCAGGAGTGGGCGCCTGCGTTCCCAGACAGAGAGGCAGAGTCAGAGACTCTTGTGTGGGCTGCGAGCAGAGGCATGGTGTAAACTCTGCTCCACCAACAACAGCACGGGGAGAGCGCAGGAAAACGAACTTTCCTACACCTGGTCTTCTCTGGGCGAGCAGGGTGCTCTCGCCAGCCATTCAGGCTAGCACTGGGGGAGGAGAGTGCAGGCAGCTTGTAAACAGTCTCTGTAGCAAATCTGTGAATCCAATCGCTCAAGTAAGCTTAACTCACAGTAGGCTCACCACCCAACTAGCTTACGGGGCTCCGGCTGACAAGGGTTTTCTAAGCTCAGAGATCTAAGACAAGAGACGTGATATTTTTTAGTTGTTCTTACTTTGTACAGAGTGGCGGGGACAACTTCCAGTCAGCTGATACAGGGCGAAAAACCTGCCTATGCTGGTGGCTCTGACTAGCAAAGCTTTCATACTCAGGGTTGTGCGCTAAAAAGAGGAACTTGGCAGCTTTTAAGACCTCCTGTTCTGCAGGTAGCAACTAGGGCATCTTCTTAGCCAAGACAGGATACAAAGTGCAAAAAGCCTGGGGAGAGTGGTCCCACAGAGTGCTGAGACATACTGGACATGCCTGGAGCTCATAGAAATATATCTTGAGAGTAATTGGCTCCCAGCCCTGCCTGATTACGCTGACGGCTCGGACTGACAGAGCTTTACCAAGAGCTCTGTGCTGAGTGGGGATAGAGTGGGGATTTGCCAGCTCTTGGAGCCTTCTTACTACCCAGGCAGTGGAAGCGGCAACCTCACAGCTGGATCACCAGGCTGCTAATTCAGGAAGGAGAGAGGCTCCAAGAAAACAGACTCCCATTGTTGGAGCTTGCAAATGCTAACAAGACCTGACTACCAATGAGACTGAGGCCTAGTATATGACATCACCATAGCGACACATCAACTGCAAATCTCTACCTAAGTGTGCCGCAGGGGCGGAGCCTGGGGTACAGTGCCATCGAACAGGGAGAGGAAGAGGAAGAAAAAAGGAAGAAGATGACCACTTAACATAAAGAAAAATCCACAAACTTTATAACTTTTTCCACTTTTTTTTATTTCTTTCATTTTCTTATCTTTATTTATTTATTTTTCTCTTCCACCTTGGTCCTTTTATCCTCTCCTCATCTTACTCTTTTCTCTTCATCTTGAACTACATTACCCATAAGTGTTACATTTCCTATTTTTTTCTTTTCTTTTTTCTTTCTCTCTATGAGAGTTACACTCCAAAACCCTTAACTCTCTTTTTTTCCCTTTCTTTTTCTCCTTTTTCTTTTCTTGCCCTCTCTCTTATTTTCTTCTTTCCTATTTTACTTTTCCTCTCATTCGATCTTAACTCATGAACAAGCTATTTTATTTTGGATTCAAATTTTTCTTGGTGGCATTTTGTGTGCTTTTTACTTCACTTTTTAATTCATTAGCATTTCCCCCAACCCCGGCTCTCCATTCTATGTAGTTTTTGATCCACTTAATACAACAGTTTCTTTTTTTGCTGTTTTCTTTGTGTTTGTTTTTGTTTTGTTTTCTTTTCTTGTTTCCTTCTTATCCCTTTCACTATATCTATTCTTTGACCATCATTTACAAGCAAATTATATTATTCTTGATCCCAATTTTTTCCTTTTTTTGCATTTTGTGGGTCCCTGCCTTCTTTTTTGCCCCTTAATCACTTCTCCTCAACTCAGGTCCCCCAAAATAGGTAGTTTTTGTTCCATTTAGCACAATATAATTCTCAGTCTTGCACGGCATTTTCTCAAAGAGGGAAGGGGAGGAAAAAATGGAAAAAAATAATGTTTTTGTTTAACTTTTATTTTATGTTATATTGTTTTTATATTGTCTGTTCTTTTTCTTTACTTTTTACTTTTATTATTAATTCACATTAGTGTTATTTACAAAATCACCCTCAGATGCCATTAAGAAAAAGGAAAGCAAATATCATGGATACAAAAGACAGAGAAGTAGCACAGATAGATGAGAAAAAATATAGAAAATTTTTTTTAATAGATTGGAAACCTTGGAGTTAAATGACAGGGAATTTAAAATAGAAATCCTAGCCTGACCTGTGGTGGCACAGTGGATAAAGCGTCAACCTGGGAACACTGAGGTCGCCAGTTCAAAACCCTGCACTGGCCTGGTCAAGGCACATATGGGAGTTGATGCTTCTAGCTCCTCCCCCCTTTCTCTCTCTCTCTCTCTCTCTCTCTCTTTCTCACTCTGTGTCTCCTCTCTAAAATGAATAAATAAAAATAAAATAGAAATCCTAAAAATATTCAGAGATATACAAGAAAACACAGAAAGGCAATTAGGGAGCTCATAAAATAACTCAAAAAACACAAAGAATATATTATCAAGGAAACTGAAACTATAAAAACAAATCAAGCACGATTACATACATAGGTGGGACATGAAAGTGAGGGTATGAGACATGGACAAGAGAGTGTTGGTTATGGGATGGGGGGAGGGAGGGAAAAGTGGGATAGGGAGGAGGGGAGGGACACAGAGAAAACCAGATTGAAGGTGACAGAGGACAATTTGACTTTTGGTGATGGGTATGCAACACAATTGAATGATAAGATAACCTGGAGATGTTTTCATTGTACATATGTACCCTGATTTATTGGTGTCACCTCATTAGAATTAATAATAATAAAATATATATTAAAATTAAAAAAAAAAAAAAACAAATCAAACAGAGGTGAAAAACTCAATTCATGAACTGAAAAACAAGGTAGCAAGCTTACCTAATAGAATAGGCCAGATAGAAGAGAGGATTAGTGACATAGAAGATAGACAAGTTGAGGCACAACAAAGAGAAGAAGAGAGAGACTTAAGAATTTAACAAAATGAGAAAACCCTACAGAAATTGGCTGACTCCACCAAAAAGAGTAACATAAGAATAATAGGTATATCAGAAGAAGAAGAGAGAGAAAATAGAATGGAGAACAAATTCAAACAAATAATAGATGGGTACTTCCCAAACCAGTGGAAAGAACTAAAGCCTCGAATTCAAGAAGCAAATAGAACACCGAGTTATCTTAACCCAAACAAACCTACTCCAAGGCACATCATAATGAAATTGGCACAAACCAACGACAAAGAAAAAATTCTCAAGGTAGCCAGGGAAAAGAATAATACAACATATAGAGGAAGGCTTATTATATTATCATCTGATTTCTCAGCAGAAACTCTATAAGCTAGAAGAGAGTGGACCCCAATATTTAAAGTTCTAAAAGAGAGGAACTTGTAATGAAGAATACTATACTCATCAAGGCTATCCTTCAAATATGAAGGAGAAATAAAAACATTCACAGATACAGAAAAGATGAGGGAATTTATCATCAGAAAACCCTCACTTCAGGATATACTAAAAGGGGTTTTCCAACTAGATACAAAGAACAAAACAAAACAAAACCACAAGTAAAAGTTCCACCAGGAACACACACACACACTCACACACACACACACAAAAACAAATTTAAACTGTGACAACAAAAACAATTAAGGGGAGAGGACAAAGATTAACAGTAGCAAAGGACTATGAAGTGCAGAAGCACTCATAAGATAGTATACTACAATGAACATGGTAAGTACCCTTTTCATTACTTAATGGTAACCACCCCTGAAAAAACCACCACAGAAGGACATGACTTGAAAAAGGAAGTAACAGAGGAAAGAAGTATGGATTACAACCAAACAAAAACAAATGACAGAAAAACAAAAGAGAAGAATCAAACAAGATACAAAACTAACAAAAAGCAATATATAAAATGACAATAGAAAACCCTCAAGTGTCAATTACACTAAATGTAAATGGATTGAACTCACCAATAAGAAGACACAGAGTAGCAGACTGGATTAAAAAGAAATTCCAACTATATGCTGCCTACAAGAAACACATCTAAGCAACAAGGATAAAAAATTCAGCCTGACCAGGCAATGGTGAGCGGATAGAGCTTCGGGGTGGGATGCGGAAGACTCGGGTTTGAGATCCTTAGCTGACCAGCTTGAGCATGGGCCCATCTGGCTTGAGCAAAAAGCTCGTCAGCTTAGTCCCAAGGTTGCTGGCTCCAGCAAGGGGTTGCTCGGTCTGCTGAAGGCCCACGGTCAAGGCACATGTGAGAAAGCAATCAATGAACAACTATGGTGTCGCAATGGCAACGAGAAACTAATGATTGATGCTTCTCACCTTTCTCTGTTCCTGTCTATATGTCCCTATCTATCCATCTCTCTGACTCTTTCTGTCCGTGGGGGGAAAAAAAAAATTCAAAGTGAAAGGCTGGAAAACAATACTCCAAGCAAATAACATCCAAAAGAAAGGCAGATGTAGCAATACTCATATCCAACAATGCTGACTATAAGACAGCAAAAGTAATCAGAGACAAAAATGGTCATTTCATAATGATCAAGGGGACACTGAATCAAGAAGACATAACACTTCCTAATATATATGCACCAAACCAAGGAGCACCAAAATATATAAGACAGCTACTTACTGACCTAAAAGCAAAAACTGAAAGTTAAAAAAAAATTGACAAAAATACAATCATACTTGGAGACCGCAATACACCACTGAAGACTCAAGATCATTCATCCAAACAGAAAATCAATAAAGAAATATCAACCTTAAATGAAACAGTAGAGCAATTGGATATGATAGACATCTACAGGACATTTCATCCCAAAGTGTCAGGGTACACATTTTTCTCTAGTGTACATGTGACATTCTCAAGAATCAATCATATGGTGGACCACAAAAATAACATCAACAAATTCAGAAAAATTCAATTTGTACCAAGCATATTTTCTGGTCATAAAGCCTTGGAACTAAAATTCAACTGGAAAAATGAGGTAAACAAACCCACAAAAATGTAGAAACTAAACAACATACTTTAAAAAAATGAGTGGGTCAAGGAAGAAATAAGCGCAGATCTAAAGGTACATACAGACATGAAAATTTCAATACGACATATCAGAATCTCTGGGAAGCAGCAAAAGCAGTAAGAAGAGGGAAGTTTATATCACTACAGGCCTATATGAACAAACAATAGAGAGCCAAAGTAAACCACTTAATTTCACACCTTAAGGAACTAGGAAAAGAAGAACAAAGACAACTCAAAACCAGCGAAGAAAGGAAATAATAAGAATCAGAGCAGAAATAAGTGAAATAGAAAACAGAAAAACTATAGAAAAACTTAATAAAACAAGAAGCTGGTTCTTTGAAAAAATCAACAAAATTGACAAACCCTTGGCAAGACTCACCAAGGAAAAAAGAGAAAGGACTCATATAAACAAAATCCAGAATGAAAGAGGAGAAATCACCACAGATATTGTAGATATACAAAGAATTATTGTAGAATACTATGAAAAACTATATGCCACCAAATTCAACAATCTAGAAGCAATGGATAAATTCCTAGAACAATACAGCCTTCCTAGACTGAGTCGTGAAGAAGCAGAAAGCCTCAACAGACCAATAAGCAGGAGGAAATAGAAAAAAACTATTAAAAACCTCTTAAAAAATAAAAGTCCAGGCCCTGAAGGCTAATCTAGTGAATTCTATCAAACACTCAAAGAAGAATTGGTTATTATTCTACTCAAAGTCTTCCAAAAAATTGAAGAAGAAACAATACTTCCAAACACATTTTATAAAGCCAACATAACCCTCAAATCCAAAACCTGGCAAGGACGGCACAAAAAAGGAAAACTACAGACCAATATCTTTAATGAATACAAATGCTAAAACACTAAACAAAATACTAGCAAATCAAATACAACAACATATTAAAAGAATAATACACCATTATCAAGTGGGATTCATCCCAGAATCTCAAGGATGGTAAAACATACGTGAAATGTTTAATGAAATACACCATATCAACAAAACAAAGAATAAAACCCACATGATCTTATCAATCGATGCAGAAAAGGCATTCGATAAAATACATCATAATTATGTTTAAAACACTCAGCAAAATGAGTATAGAAGGAAAATATCTCAACATAATAAAGGTCATTTGTAATAAACCATCAGCTACATCATATTAAATGGCATAAAACTGAGAGCTTTTCCCCTAATCAGGAACAAGACAGGGATGTCCACTCTCTCCATTCTTATTTAATGTGGTGCTAGAAGTTCTAGCCAGAGCAATCAGACAAGACAAAGAAATAAAATGTATCCATATTAGAAAAGAAGTAAAGGTTTCACTTTTTGTAGATGATATGATCCTATACATCGAAAACCCCAAAGTCTCCACAAAAAGATTATTAGAAACAATAAACCAATATAGTAAGGTCGCAGAATACAAAATTAATATATAAAAGTCCATAGGATTTCTATATGCCAACAACAAAACATTAGAAAATGAACCCAAGAAAATAATCCCCTTCAAGGTTGCAACAAAAAATAAATAAAATACCTAGGAATAAACCTAATAAAGAATTTAAAGGACCTATATAATGAAAACTACAAAGCATTGTTAAGGGAAATCAAAAAAGATACAATGAAATGAAAAAAATATTCCTTGCTCTTGGATAGGAAGAATAAATATAATCAAAATGACCATATTACCCAAAGCAATATACAAGTTTAATGCAATTCCTATCAAAATTCCAATGACATTCTTTAAATAAATAGAAAAAAAATCATCGGATTTATATGGAACTGTAAAAAACCCTGAATAGCCAAAGCAATCCTAAGGAAAAAGAATGAAGCTGGGAGCATTACAATACCTGATTTCAAATTATATTATAGAGCCACGACAATCAAAACAGCATGGTATTGGAAGAAAAATAGACACTCAGACCAATGGAACAGAATAGAAAGTCCAGAAATAAAACCACATATATATGGTCAAATAATTTTTGATAAAGGAGCCAACAACACACAATGGAGAAAGAAAGCCTCTTCATCAAATGGTGCTGGGAAAACTGAAAAGCCACATACAAAAGAATGAAACTCAATTATAATTTGTCTCCTTGTACTAAAATTAATTCAAAATGGATCAAAGACCTAAATATAAGACCTGAAAAATAAATTACATAGAAGAAAACATCGGTACTAAATTCATGGACCTTGGTTATAACGAGCACTTTATGAATTGGACTCCAAAGGTGAGGGAAGTGAAGGTAAAGATAAATGAATGGGACTACATCAGACTAAGAAATTTTTGCACAGCAAGAGAAACTGACAACCAAATAAACAGACAACCAACTAAATAGGAGATGATATTTTCAAACAACAGCTCAGATAAGGGGCTTATATCCAAAATATACAAAGAACTCATAAAACTCAACAACAAACAAACAAACAATCTAATAAAAAAATTGGAAGAGTACATGAACAGACACTTCTCCCAGGAAGAAATACACATGGCCAACAGATATATGAAAAGATGCTCATCTTCACTAGCTATTAGAGAAATGCAAATCAAAACTGCAATGAGATACCACCTCACACCTGTTAGATTAGCTATTATCAACAAGACAAGTAATAACAAGTGTTAGAGAGGCTGTGGAGAAAAAGGAACCCTCATCCACTGTTGGTGGGAATGTAAAGTAGTACAACCTTTATGAAAGAAAGTATGGTGGTTCCTCAAAAAATTAAAAATAGAACTACCATATGACCCAGAAATCCCTCTACTGGGTATATACCCCCAAAACTCAAAAACATTGGTACGTGAAGACACATGCAGTCTCATGTTCATAGCAGCATTGTTCACAGTGGCCAAGACATGGAAACAACCCAAAAGCCCTTCAATAGATGACTGGATAAAGAAGATGTGGTACATATATACTATGGAATACTACTCAGCCATAAGAAATGATGACATCGGATCATTTACAACAAAATGGATGGATCCTGATAACATTATACGAAGTGAAATAAGTAAATCAGAACAAACTGAGAACTGCATGATTCCATACATAGGTGGGACATAAAAAAGAGACTAAGAGACATGGACATGAGTGTGGTGGTTACTGAATAGGAGGGAGCGGGGGGAAGAGAAGGGCAAAAAGTAAACCAGATAGAAGATGACAGAAGACAATTTGACTTTGGGTGATGGGTATGCAACATAAGTGAATGACAAGATAACCTGGAGATGTTTTCTTTGAATATATGTACCCTGATTTATTAATGTCACCCCATTAAGATTAATAAAATAAAATTTAAAAAATAGCTGAATGGGATATATATGAAAATAAATTATTTATATTATTTAATGTAATTGCAGTCATCTATGAAAACTGATTTGTATCCACTTAAAAATAAGCTATTGGGGGCCAAATCAGTCATTTAGAACTCTGTAGTAGAAGTTACAGAACAAGAAGCACATATATTCAACAGAACAGGATTTTATAAACACTCACAGATTCAGAGAAATCAACCCAGATATGATGCCGAGACACAAAACAACACATGGTCAGTGTAAAATTCAATGAATCTATAAAACTAGATGAAACAGTGTCAATCTCTAGAGGCTTCCAAACCGCAGGGCAGTATTGGTTATGATGGTACTTTGCCACATAACAGAGGTAAAAAAGATTTACAGTGTAGCAAGAAGCAGAACAGAGACATTTATGAAGATAGAAGATTTGTGAATTATAGAAAAAGCAGAAGATCTAGCAAGAAAGAAGGCAGGGTACTTTTCACAAGATCATCTAGCTGGAAGCCCGAAGTGTCCATCACCCCAATACTACACCACAACAGACAGGTAGTCTCTATACCAAATGCTGCAGCAGCGAACACTGCCGTCCATGGCTACAACTTTTCTTCATAACTGGATTTTGACTCTTGAGAAATGATTATTGGAAAGGAGGAAAAGTAAACCTTGTGCTTCTGGGAAATAAAGCTCTGCTTGTTCAATGTTCTCATCCACACACTCATCACTGTTTATCATTACCAGTGATGGTGTTTCAACTTAATTTTAGCCAGCACTGATCAAAGAGTGATGAAATAATCTGTTTTCTCTATTAGATGTGTTATAATTGAAAAGAAATGGGTAAACTGCAACAAGAAAATAGGCAAAAGTCTTAAGCAGGCAACACAAACACCCATATGAGAAATGGGTAAGAAGCCTGAACAACTGTTCAATCCTATTAGACATACAATGAACAAAGGGGCTATGAGGCAGCATTGATAATATCAGACACACACAGTCTTTTTGGGCAAGGCACTCCAAGTATAAAGGGAGAAAACAGAACTAAGATGGTGAGGAATGAATGGGAGAGGAGAAAGTAATAGCAGCAAGTGCAAAGAATGTTTTTGAAGTGTTTCATTTCAGAGCAAGGGGAACAGGGCTAGCTGGAGGGGATGAAAGGACAAAAGGAGAGTGTTTATTGCTTACTAGAAGGGAAATACTTGAGTAAGTTGAAATGCAATAAAGAAGCTACCAGTGAAGGTTAGAGAGAAGAAAGAAAAAAGTGGGCCAGGTAGGAATCCTGGCGATGATGATAATGTAGGAGGCACAGGGGTGTGTCTTAGGCAAGAGGAGGGCCAGGTCTCAGATGCAGCAAGTACCTTAACATTGCTAACCCCGATTTCTCACCTTTAAATGAAGAATGGTAATAGCTATCGCTTAGAAAACATTATGCAAAAAGCATCTGGCATATCAAAGCTTTATTTTAATTAGAAAACTTTAATGCAAACTACCTGTTGCTACCAGTGACTTTTATGTAAACATCATATATGTTGAAAGATTTTATGGCAGAAAAAAGGAAGTACTATACTACTCCACTATAACACAAAATGGCAATTCATTAAAAAGATCATTATACAGAATTAACATAATATCAACAAACATAACATATAAATAACATATCATTTAATATATAAATAACATACTACTCACACATACACAGAATCTGGCAGGCAAAGTCAGATTCAGCAGCCAGTATTCATCAGGTTGACTTATTAAGTGAGAGGAGGAGAAGCAGAGAGACAGACTCCTGCATGCAGCCTGATCAGTATTCACCTGGCAAGAACCCCTACCAGGCAATGATCTGCCTTTCTGGGCTGCTGCTCTGTTGCTCAGCCTAGAGGTCTGGGGCCAATTTTGTCTGAACCATTCGAGCTAAGGCTGTGGAACAGGAACAGAGAGTGGAGTGGAGGGGTAGAGAAGAAGATGGTCACTTCTTCTGTGTGCCCTGACTGGGAATCGAATCTGGTACTTTCACACGCCAGACCGACACTCTACTGCTGAGCCAACCAGCTGGAGCTCTACCCATCAGTTTTTAACTCATTATTACTTATTGTTGTGTGTGTGACATCAGTACAGTGGCTGGCTTAATAAATATTTGTGGTAGGAATAAATGAATAAAGCTTTAGCTCCTTATCTGTAAATGAAACTAATAATACATCTAACTCAAATGTATTATGAGAAACAGAAATAACATTAAAGTAGCAATACAGTGCCTGATAAATTACTTAAAGTCATATGGTAAATATCACTTCTTAGTAGAAACAGTAAAAAAGTAATTATTTGAAGAATTAAGGGACAGGTTAAATAAATTGGAACTTTTATTGTTAAAATCTGACATACTTAAAATACACTATTAACATGATCACTTTAAATCTTTATTTTATTTTAATTTTTTAAATTAAATGAGAGGTGAGGAGACAGAGAGACAAACTCCTGTATGCGCCCCAACCAGGATCCATCTGTCAAGCCCCTACTGGGTGATGTTCTGCTCATCTGGGGCCATTGCTCTGTTGCTCTGCAACAGAGATATTTTAGTGCCTGAGGTGAAGCCATGGAGCCATCCTCAGTGCCTGGGCCAACTTGCTCAAGCCAATCAAGCATGGCTGTGGGAGAGGGAGGGAGAGAGAGAGAGAGAGAGAGAGAGAGAGAGAGAGAGAGAGAGAGAGAGAAGTGAGAGGGGCAGGGGTGGAGAAGCAGATTCCCAGTCAGGTCACACTGGGTGTTTCTCCAGTGTGACCTGACTGGGAATCAATCCCAGGACATCCACATGCCAGACAGATGCTTTACCACCGAGCCAACCAGCCAGGGCCTTTAAATATTTTTTACTTGAAAAAATCATTCCAGAATTTTAGACAAAGTGATATAATTGGTATCAATCAATGTGTTATTTACGTAATTTGAGTCCTTTGGTGCCCACTACAGTGATCTAGTGTGCTACAGAAATTCACTGCAGAAGCCCAAGCACAAAAACTGTTGCCATAGAAATTATATTTCTCCACTTTGCTCTTTTCATTTGAATTTGCTTCCTTTATATGCAAGTAAAGAACACCAAATTCAAAAGTAACAGCACTAAGATTAATTTTTATTTCTCATTTAAATCTTCCTTTTTTGCCTTTTAAAATGACATGCATCTAATAAAAATCAATAATCAACAAGCAGTGCTAGAATATTCACCCCCACCTCAAAGTTAAAATATTGATAATATACAATATGAATATAAAATTGGTAAAACCCATATTACTCCAAAATTGATCACTTTACCTATAAAAAAATCAAACAAAAATATTTTATAAATATAGAATTTTAGAAATGTAGATAATTAGGAATAGAGTAATCCACATGCATGTATGATGATCTACAAATATAAATCTGTTACACGTCCAAGTTGTGTCTTTTCTATATTCTTTACTTGTGTTGTATATGATATGCCTCTATTTGCACACATCTTTGCCTGGACATTTGTAGTGGGTTGAATTGTTCCCAGAGATATGTTCAAGTCTTAACCGCAGGTAGCTCAGGTGGCTACAAATGTAGCCTTATTTGGAAATAGGGCCTTTCCAGGTACAATTAAGGATTTAGGGTGGGCCCTAAAACCAGTGATTGGTGTCCTCACAAGAAAGAGGAGAGGAAGGTTTAGGACACAGAAACCCAGAGCAGCAGGTCTGGGAGTAATGTAGCTACATGCTATGGGATGCCAAGGATTGCAGGGAGCCACCAGCAGCCAGGAAATAGACATGAGAAGGGATTCTGCCTCAGAGCCTCTGACAGAAACAAACCACTGGACACTGAGTTTGAACCTCGCACCTCCAGAACTGGGAGTGAATAAATAGATTTCTGTTGTAAGTCAACAAGTTTGAGGTAATTTGTTACAGCAGCCCTGGGGAATTAATATGACATTCAACAAGAGAGAGGGAAGTGAAGAGGAGTGACCTTGTTGAGCACTGCATATATAGATCAAAGGCCATGCTAAGTGCTTTGCATTTAATCTTACTTAATCTCACAACACCACAGGGGAAAATGATGCCTCATTTTATAGAGAAAGAATTTATGGATCAGAGAAGAAACTATTTCTAATATTATCACTCAGGTTGTAACAGTAGTCTTAAGTGAAAAATATTCTTGTTTGAGAGGTATTATAACTGTTACATGCTTTGGTTAACATATTATTCCTCAACAACATGACTGCTGCTTCTGAGAAAACTTATCAAACATTTCATTTTAAAACAATCATTCTTTACAAATCAATATTTTAATAAAAATGTAAAACAATTATTTCATACGAAGACCAACTATATATTTAATGGGCTAGCAATGAACATGAACATTTGAAAACTGAAGTGTGAAATATTCAATATCATCAAAAAACACAAAGTTCTCATGAATTTAACAAAATATGTGCAAAATTTGTATGCAGAGAACTACTCAACATTGATGAGAAAATTAAGGAACACTGGACTGGAAGATCCAATATTATTAAGGTGTCAATTGCTCATAATGTGATATAGAGAATCAAAACAATTCCAATCAAAACCCAGCAAGAAGTTTTTCTTTTAAAACATGACAATCTGATTCTATATTTTACACATAAAACAAAGGACTTAAAATAACTAAATGATTTGAAAAAAGAAAAAAAAAGCTGGAAATTTTACAATACCTAATTTCAACACTTATTGCAAAGCTGCAGTTATCAACCTAATTTGGTATTAACAGTATGGTATTCATTCATGAAGCACAATAGAATCCAGCAATATATCAATGCCTATATGGTCAGTTGATTTTAAACAAAGGTATCATAGTAATCCATTGCAAAAAGACTTGTTTCTTCAACAAATAATACTGGAACAATAAGGCATCAACATGCAAAACACACAAACATATATATACACACACACACAAAACACAAACCTCATAACTGATCACAGACCTAAATGTAAAGATTATAAACTCACAGAAAACAAAATTTAAATTTCATCACAGAGGTAAGGTAAAGATTTTTAGATATAACACTAAAAAGCATAAACCATAAAATAAAAAAATGATAAAAATAATTAGACCTCATCAAAATAGAACTCTCCAAAAAACACTTTAAGAAACCAAAAAGATAAATCTCAGACTGAGAGAAATTATTTGTAAAATGTATCTGACAGAGGATGGTGATTATCAGAGAGAAAGAGGGGGTGGAGGAAGTAGGAGAGGGTAAAACGGGGATAAATGGTGACAGAAGGAGACTTGACTTGGGGTGGTGAACACACAATACAACATATAGATGATGTTTAACAGAATTGTGTACTTGAAACATATATAATTATATTAACCAATGTCACTCCAATAAGTTAAATATATATGTGTGTGTGTGTGTGTGTATGTATATATTAAAGTGGATAAATACATATTTGATAGATATACAAAAATATGTTTGTTTTGTTTTGTTTTTATAGGGACAGAGAGAGAGTCAGAGAGAGGGATAGATAGGGACAGACAGGAATGGAGAGAGGTGAGAAGCATCAATCATTAGTTTTTCGTTGCCATTGCGACACAACAGTTGTTCATTGATTGCTTTCTCACATGTGCCTTGACCGCAGGCCTTCAGCAGACCGAGCCACCCCTTGCTGGAGCCAGCGACCTTGGGTCCAAGCTGGTGAGCTTTTGCTCAAGCCAGATGGGCCCGCGCTCAAGCTGGTGAGCTCGAGGTCTTGAACCTGGGTCTTCCGCATCCCAGTCTGATGCTCTATACACTGCGCAACCGCCTGGTCAGGCCAAATATATGTATTTTAAAAGCTTTTTTTTACAATATAATTGTAGGAAAAATAAAAAGAACTCATTACAAACTATCTCATCAAATCTTTTGAAGGGACAAAAGATTTGAAGAGATAGGTCACCAAATAAGAGATATGAATAGTTCATATGCACATGAAAGGATGTTCCACATCATTAGTCATTAGGGAAATGCAAATAAAACCACAATGCTATATCAAGACATATCTACTTGAGTGGCAAGTGGGCGAATTTTATAAAAAGGTTGACTACCCCTGGGCTAAAATTATAACACAAAAACTGACTACACTGAGTGCTAGCAAAGATTTGGAACATCTATCAATAGTACTCTCATCCATTGTTGGTGGGAATGGGCAAAGGAACAGAAAATAGTTTGGAAGTTTCATATAAAGTTAAACATATACATACCTCACTAGTAGGTATTTACACAAAAGAAATGACATCACAGACCTATACATAAGTGTTCATAGTGGTTTTATCCATAGTAGCCAAAAGCTGGAAACACCCAAATGCTCATGGGTGATAAATATGATAGAATTTCCATACAATGGAAAACCACTCAACAATAAAAATGAATGAACCATGGACATGTACAGCAACATGGATGAATTAGCAAAGCATATACTAGTGAAAGAATCCAGACACACTAAGCTATATAGTACATCGTTTCATTTAAATGACTGTCATGAAAAAGCAAAACTATAAAGAGACAACATAGCAGTAACTGCTAACACAAAGGGGTGGGGGAAAGGACTGACTATAGAGAAACTCTCCCCGAAATTTTCTGGTGAGAAAATTATTCTGTATCTTGATTGAGGTGACGACCACACAACTGCTTGCTTTTGTGAAAACTAAACCTGTTCACCGAAAAATATATTTTACTAGGTGTAAATTATACATCAATAAATAGGCCAAAAAATATTTCAATAGACAAAAGGAGGATTTAGAGCTAGGAAGTTTCCAAGTAAATGTAAAATAGTATTTGTTCTTCTGAAGTTTTATTAAGCCAGGTGTGTTCTTGGAAATGTCTGATATTCTCAAGCAAATACAAATCCTAAACATCTATCCCTAAGCAAATATAATCTATGTATGTATGTATGTTTTCCTTAAAAATAAATAGAAACAGATTTAAAAAAATAACTGTCAGCATTATCATTCCCATAGAATTCTTCAAGATATTTTATTATCCATTGTTTTGATAAACTAAGCACAAAGTACCTCTTTCCACGTGAAACACCCTTCTCTTGGGAGAAAACAGTCCATTGAGTTTTTGCTCCCTTTTTTGGTGCTGTTATTACAAGGGTCCCTGGGTATCAGCGGGGTAATGGTTCCATCATCACCACAAATACCAAAACTCACAGATGTTCAACTCACCTCTATAAAAGGGCACAATATTTGTGTATAACTTGTATATGAATCTAGGCTACAGCAGGGTGTGGCTACACATCTCTTCATTCCTGTGGATTTGGCCAGGTGCTCTGTACATTGCAAATTCAAGTCTTGCTTTTAAGGACTTACTATGCTTTTTTTCCCCTTGAATATTTTTGATCCATGGTTGGTTGAAGCCTCAGGTACAGAAACCCACAGGTATAGAGGGCCGGCTATATTTTAAAATCTAGTTTTCTAATTTATTTTTTCCAATTTACATTGTAAATAAATCTCACATTGTAGCAGTTCCCTGTATGCTATTCATTTATTTCTTCTGAGACTTTGTCAGCCTAAGGAGCTTCCACTAATCCTTCAAGACTGTTCCAGCAGCCTTCCTCCCTTAATAGACTGCTGCTGTAACATTGGTCCACCAAATTCTCCCCTGTGCTCCAGGGCACCTGATGCATTTCCAGGGAAGCACCCCTTTTAACATTTGTCTCTTCTCCTAAAAATGAGAGCAGGGATTCTAGTTTATAGATCTTTATTTGTCCAACTCTTAGCAAAATGCCTAATACCTAGAAGGTGTTAAATACAAGTATGCTTTGAAAAGAAGTTGTTTTGAACATCAGGAGCATTATACTGCATGCAGACAGCCCCTGCAACAGATTGGCTTGGGAGATAGCCCAAGGAAAGACTTTGGAATGAAATGGCATTTGGAGGACAATAGACTATATCATAATTTGATTTTGCTTGTCTAGCGTTTGTTTCTTCTTTCATAAAGGCACTATATCATCCCCAAAGATTTACTAATAGAAGGTAGCATAAGAAACCTGCAGTGTTAGAGCTGCAAGGGACTGCACAGATTCACTACGTCATGAATCACATTTTTACTCTGTTAAATGTAACATTTTACTTCTAGATCTAGGTTTTATCCAGACCAGTAACCCAGACAGGCTCCATGTGTCCAGGTGCCCTTGGGGTAATTGCATCTTTCAGGCCTTGCCTGTGCAGGATGACTGCCTTTTGACCTACATGGCTTCTTTCCACCAGGGTAAGGCTTTTATCATCTCCTATAGACCAGGTTACTATGGTTTTCTGGGCCAGATGTATGGTCCAGAACCCTGGAGGAGCACAATCCTGGCTATACTGGGCACCAGTACCCAATTAGGTGAGATGAGTACAGAAGAGGTATTACTAACTCTCTCCCAATGCAGGGAAGGGAGAGGCTGAAAGATTCCCATCAAGCTTGCTGATTCAAACCTACTTACACTGCTGGTGATTAAATTCTGCAAAGGCCAATAACAAAGGGGAATTCTGACCAGCTCATTAGCAGAGATTCCCACACACACTTTTGCATGTCCAGCTTATTAGCAGGGCAATAAATGGTAATACTTATTAGATGAATAAACAAGCCTACTGTATGCAAAGCTTGTTTCAGAAATCACATTTTTTATATGATACATCTAGGTGTGCATTTTAGATATGTTTTAAATTGAGTTTTTTTCCTGGTGTCTTGTTGTTTCAAGTAATTATAACTTGAATATCAACATGCTGAATTTCAGTAGGTATTAGCTTCTCCTTTCCTAGTATGATTTAAACTTGTGTATGCCTCTTTTCTGTTCACAGTGATTCTCATGTTTTATAGAACAGTTCCTAATTGAGACACTATCTCCTTTAATCGATGTTAAGCTTTTCTAAGGAGGGAGGCAGGAGAGGAAGGAGAAGCTTTTCAAAAACATTTTGCTTGGACTAGCAACTGCTAGCAACTGCTGACTCCATCCCCAACAAGACAATCATCCAGTTCCCAGATGGCTCCCAATGTTGATCTATCACATGCAAAAAATAGACCTTCACCCACATTTCAGTGAAAACCTCGGCCCAAGTCTTCCTGAGATGTTTCTCGTCCCTCCTGTTCTTGGCCACAGAAAAGGCAAACTGCTCCCTCTGCTCCTTCCTAGTCCGTCATCTGACCTGGCTCTATGCACCCTTCCTCCCTGACTCCATCAAATAGAAAAGCTTTTTCTGAATTCAAATAAAATATGAGAAACTGCCTAATCGATGTTAATCAACTTGACATGAAATGGCCCATTTAACTTTTTAATTGAATTATTTTTTTTTTGTTAGATTGCAAAAAATACCCAGGTGGCAGCTCAATACCTCAGAAGGTCTAAGAAATAAGTGCTTACATTAATTTAATATGCTTACCCACCCACTTAAATCCTTAATTTACTACTGCATAAACCAGTTGAGAATTGACATGCAGAGAAGAATAGATTGTTACGACCAAACATCCTCTAAAAGGCTGCAATAAAAAAGTAAATTCAAACCTACTTCCTGAGGACAAGTTGCATGTTTGAAAATTCATATGAAGAGGAGAAAATAAAAATGTCTTCAATCGAATTAATCACCATTATTCACAAAAGATATACTAATGAATTTGCTGATTAGATATGCAGGCTTCTCTTGAGGTACAGATACAGAGATCTGGCAGCACTATTAATTTTATCTCCTACATATTCTTATACAACTTTGTAAGCATCTATTATCCTGGGATAAGAACAAAACAAAACCCTATAATTTCAAACTTCCTTGTATTTAGAATTATCCAGCAAGTTTATGAAGCGCTTCCCCTGAGATCTAACGAACTAGGGCAGTTGCCCCAGGTTCCAAGTTTTGAAAATGACTAATAGACATTCATTCATTCAGTAATGCTGCTAAATATTTCAGTATAAAGGTGAAGATGGTGGCCAGGCTGCTGGAGTAAGAAAGATAATTTTCTCCCAAAGCAAAAGATCTTGAGGCCTTTCTTTAAATACATATACTCAGGACATAGACTGCAGCAGCATCACTAAAAAGATGCGAAACAGGACACCTTCAGCAAGCCCTTTAATGATTTGCCTTTCCTTCTAATCTGTTTTAGGGGTGTGTGTGTGTGTGTGTGTGTGTGTGTGTGTGTATGTGTGTGTGTTTGAAAGAAAGAAAGAGAAAGGTAGTTCTGTAATTAGAGGATCCTGGAAACATTACTGAGTCACAAACTCCTCATCCTTAAAATTTAAATGGAGTTATTATTTTTTAAATTGCTAAGCCCAGCCCCATTAAAAGGTCTATGTTGCCTCAAAGGGTGGGGGAGGATAGCTGAATACCATTGGAGGGAGGGAGAGGAACACGGAAAGAAGCAAGTTCAGAAAATGTATGTGAACTTTTCAGGGCTTTATGGTTATTGGGGGACATTGGATTTTCTGTCCAGGCAGCTGTACTTCAAAGGCCATGACATTGTGAGGCCCTTGATAATATCCAAAATATACCCCTCTAGGCAATTTTAGTATGTGTTTATAAGATAGAAAATATAATAGTGTTGTCTTTTCCCACCGAATACACTTTCTAAGTAACACCAAACTCTGACCATGTTGTTCATATGTTGATCTCATTCATTAAATTACCATTTGATAAATTCCTTAATTGAGATTACAAGGCAACCCAGTGGAAGTGCTGACAGACATATTGTAGGATTTATACTTCCAAGTCGTATTTAGACCGATGCCTGATGCACTGCAGAAGCACAAGGGGACAATTATGTAAGTATCCTCTCTGCAAAGCCGGTGGAAGTATTCAATAATACTTTCATTGGCAAAGGTACCAAATTGATTAAGATACTTAAAATGTCAACATAGTACATAAAAAAATACAGGAAAACACTTTATATAATTGGGGTTTTATTTCCAAAAAAGTAGTTTGGATTTTGATGAGTTTAGAATATTGTATTTACAAAATGAAAAAGGCAAAGAAAAAAAAGGCTAAAGAGAAGTAAAGTGAAGGAAGGGAAGGAAATACTAAAAGAGTGGACATTACCCTACCAAGAGACATTGCTCTGGACCAACAGCCACATTCTTGTCACACCATAATTTCACACTTAATCCTGTAAACGTTGCTTCTTTGTACATTGAATATTGAATTTTGATTTCAAACCGAGGCACCATATAACTGTTCAGGCTGCACGTTAAGATAACTCAAAGTGAATATAAACACAACGATCAGGGATTTAATTCTTGAACTCAGATATTCACTTCTTTAACTTTATTCAACAGGTTCAACAAACTATGGTTCTACACTCATGCCTTAAGAAAGGTTTACATTTTTAGAATTCTGTTTAGCATTAAAATAATTCTTATTATAGGACATGGAATTTTAAACTGCTTTTACACATTTTTTAAATAAAAATAACTATCCTAAGGGTTACTGGCAGAGAAGTTCAAATAAAATAAGAATATAAAACTTCTTAAATAAAATTGGCTTTTAAATAAATAAGTAAAAAATTAACTAATTAACTGTCAATAGAAACTTATTCATAGCAATTCAATACTTAATCAAATTCAGTATGACAGGAACTGTTCAAAATGCAACATCTGAGTAAAGACTAATGTTTGTAATACTTTGTTCCACAGAAAGCATTGAAAATATCAAGTATTCTATATATTTTATACCTCGTATATTTGCCAGAGCAAAATTCTGTGAAAGTGCTCAAAACTTTTTATTCTGTCCTGTAGGATTTACAGTGTCTGGTTAATAAATTCTGAAGAGACAGGGAAGAACAAATCACTTTGATCAGCAAATAAAGTGTAGACATGTAAATAGCTGAAATCTTCTAAACATTCTAAATAAAATATCTGGCTGGTTATCGACAGTGATTTGATTTTATTTGGAAAACATGATATCATATATAAAATTCTCACAATCTGACCAGATACACAGTTGAAAATGGGCTTAACCACAAGTCCGCAGCAGTATGGCCACTGCAGGCTGAGGACGGCTGACTTGTGTGTGTATGCTGTGCCTTCCTCATCTTCTAAAACAGCTGACAGACCCTGGCAGAAACAGAACCATGACTTGTCAGATTCAACTAAAATCCTTTCTCAGGTCTTTATGACAAAACCATAAAATAAATATTAAAAATACTAGGAGAAAAAAATCAGTTGAATTGAATTGGATGGCATGTTTTGTCATATGAAGTTGTAGAGTTAGAAATAATCAGGTGCGTCAAAGACAAAGAGTGCTAACAATGTATATCTGTCAGGAACCTATCCTGGGTCTGGTCTTATTCATGTAAACTTTGAAAAGTGAGCCCAGTAAAAACATTAAATGAGATGACAAACTTCCAGATGAGTAAAAAGAAATATCCTTTTACACAGTAGGCAATAAACTCCTTGAACTCACACCCAGATTTATCACAGTAAATAAAAAAGTATTTGGATAAATTAATACCTGTTATATTCCTCAGGATTTATAATGAAATGCTGAGGGTATCTGGAGATGATTTTTAAGCATATCTCAGATGGAAGTGACATAGAATCTGTGGTGTCATTTTATAAAGCACTGGGCTCCGTCAGCACGACTGCCTGATCCCAGATACTATTGACATAATTCATATGATCACATTCTATTATCAACTACCACTCACTCTTTGAGTAATAATGTGACCACAGACCCAGCTCCAAATAATCCTTTCTGTTTAATGAGACAGTGAGTTACTTTACAGAGACAACAGACCCAAACCACAAGTCATGCAGCCAGAAGCATGTGCCGAGGAGAGAACTTTGACCTCCACCTGCACCAGGAATAGGAACCAAAGTCTTGCCTGCTTTGCCCCCACTGCCCACCCTCACCCTCCACCACACACACACAGAACAAAAGGACTGGACTGGAACTTGAACACCGAAATCCTGTCAGAAGCTGTGTCCCATTGTCCGGGGAGATTCTATGTTGACACTCCTTACCATAAATGGCCATTCTTCCAAGTTACTCCAATTAAGACTTGCCACACCAACACTTCCATGCACATGTTTCCCCTATATTCTTACAAACCCACACTGATACCCTGGCTGGTTGGCTCAGAGGTAAAACATTGGTCCGGCGTGTGGAAGTCTTAGTTTCAATTCCCTGTCAGGGCACACAGGAGAAGCACCCATCTGTTTCTCTAACTCCCCTTCTCTTCCCCTCCTGCACCCATGGCTCAAATGGTTTAAGTCAAGTTGACCCCACATGCAGAGGATGGCTCCACGGCTTCGCCTTAGGCGCTGAAATAGCTTGGTTGACAAGCAACAGAGCAGCATCCCAGACAAGTAGAGCATTGCCTGGTAGGGAGCATGCTGGGTGGATCTCGGTTGGGGCACATGCAGGAGTCTGTCTGTGCCTCCCAACCTCTTACTTACTTAATAATAATTTTAAAAAAATCATGCCCCAAACCATGGATCTGGGAGTTTGGGCTTTTGAACCATAGCTTCCCATTTTCCTAGGTAGTGCCATTTATGATAAAAATTGCCAGCCTTTCTCCACTGCAGTTCTCAGTGTTTGGGGTGTGCCTATGCCAGTGCTGGGTGGACAGGTCTGACTGCAACATTCGCTCCAATATTCTTCTCCAAGTGTTGAAGCAAAAGTACTTATAGTACCAAATTCCAGAACTTGATCTCTACAACTCCAGATACTTATTCTTTCATCCTAAATTGCATATTCTAACTCATCCCACATTTATGAAGGACAAAATAAGCATAGGGCATGTTCTAGGTGCTGGCAGGCAGGGTGACGAAAAAAAAAAGATGGTGTGTCTCGTTTCAAGACTTGAAGGCAAGAGTTCTGTCATTTATTTCATCTTCTCTACAGAGTATATACTGAATTTATACATGTGTAGTAAATGAAATAAAATGTGTGCATTAGTGCCACATTAGCTGTCATTATTATATACACAAGTTCAGACACTTCTCTAGAGACAAAAAGTAGTTTAAACTAAAGGAGGTATTTCTGTGGACATTATGAACAATGAAAGAAATTTTCTTAAGGCAGAATCAAAAAAAAATCTTGTGCTGTTGTTACCAGTTACACTTTGGAAACCATTTCTTTTCCAATAGTAGATACCTGTTTAATGTTTCTTAATGGATTGAATAACTGTTCTGACAATATAAAGCAGTTAGTTGAAAGATATACTAAGCATTTTTCTTGTTTCATATATATTAAATAAGCAAATATATTTCAAAATTGAAAATCATTTTGTTGGGATCCAATCAACTTACACACACACATACACACACACACACACACACACACACACACCTTGGGATCCAATCAACTTACACACACACCTTTAAATTCTATTCAAAGTATTACCAAATGTACCATTAAAAAAATCTCCTGATTTCCCATCAGTCAGATATAAGGTTGGAGAAAACAAGGTCAGCCCAGTGCACTGTCTCCTTTAGCAAATGAGGGTAATATTAAATTCAAGTAGGAAAACAGAAATGTTAGGATATTTAAAGGATAAATGGCCTTTACTCATGCCTGTGGCTTAATAAGAACTAAATGAATTTATTTCCTTGAATTTCTTGCAGTCTCTTTTCTTTGATCAACTAAATAATTTTGAATATATAGTGCAGTTCTGATCATCTGGTATCTGCAGCAATGGCAGATAAGGAAAATGTATTAAACCTGAATTAATTAAAATGCTTTTGCTTTAATTCTTTGGCTCTTTGGTTGTTTCATGGGAATAATGCTAATAAGGCTGCAGAGGAGAGAAAATAACATGTGTGAAACTGCCAGGAAAAGTTCAGTTAAATGAAAGGAAAGTATGTGTTATCATACACAGAAATGTTTCAGTTTCTTTTGCATGTAATTGTTTATAACATAAGAGATCAGAAGGCAGCTGGTTTGATTGTATCTCTTCTTTCTTTAGCAAATTGAAGGAATAACAATAATGACAATGCTGGGCTTCTCTACATTATCTGGTTGAACCACAACCATACCCTATATGGAGTCAAAGTCTCCATTTCAGAGATTACATATAGAGTCAATGTTTGAACCAAAATCTCTCCGGCTCCAGAGTTTTTGTAATGGACCATCAAATAAGGAAATACATTTTCATTAAAGTATAATCAAATGTGAATATTATTTTTCTCCTTTTGCTATGCCTACCTCTCCTCATGTAGCTTTTGTAATTGGGATTAAAAAGAGCCTCAGACTTCACTATGCACAGCCATAACTTATTTCCAAAGTGGGGCCGAATCTGAGTACAATTTAAATATCTTGTTTCAGTTCACAATACAACAATAACAAAAACATCTGGGGATATTAATAGAGAAGGCATTAACTATACCCAGATTATTATAATTTACTAAAGTGTTTGAACTTCAAAAATCTGAGCTTCTATGCATATTCTAGCAGTGACTGTAGGTAGACAGTAGCTAATGCTCTACAAATGACTCTGGCAAAAACATGGGGCTTGAGGAGATAGGGTTTCTGGGGGAAGGTCAAGCCTACTCACTCACACAAAATCCCTTCTCTCGAAAAGTAAAAGGCTAAGATCTGGGGTGCTACTCAAATTGGGCCTAACCAAAATCCCACTCTTCTGTTTAATATTGATAGCAATTATTAAATAGCTATGAAAGATATTATTTAGTTTCTCATTTCAAATGTTTTTAAATTGGGATTGATCAATACTGATTAATTCATTAAATATATTGATAAGCAGTGGAAAATATATGCTTACATATTTTGGCTCTATCAGTTTGTAAAATATTTGGATAAAATTTGAAAATTACAGAAACAGTACAAAGAACTTATGAATACCCTTCACAGATATTTTGACATTTTGTGACATTTGCTTTATCCTTCTCTCTCTTTCCCCTTTTCCTTTACATGCATCTGTGCATTATTTCCATAAACTCTGTCAGAGTACATTGCAGCTGAAATGTGCCTTTTTTATTTCATTGTCTGTTTTCTAAAAGCAAGTAGTTCTCTTATATAATTGTAGTATAATTGTTAAAATCAGGAAATTGACATTGATGTCACAGAGTTATCTAATCTACAAATGTTATAAACTTTGTTCCATTTCTAAGTTGCCCCAGAAATGTCTCCATGAGCAAATGAACATCCTAGATCATGTATTACATTCCGTTGTCATGTCTATGTAGCCCCTTTTCATGTGAGATAGTTTCTAAGTCTTTCTTTTTCATGACACTGACAGCTTTGAAGAATAGAGACCAATTATTTTGTAGAATATGCATCAGTTTGTGTTTGCCTGATGCTTCTTTGTGATTAGATCCAATTTGTGCACTTTTGGCAGGAATGTTAAAGAAGTACTACAGTGTGCTTTCCAAGGCATTGGAATCCGGATGCCAGTGCTTCACTTAGACTGACAACTGATATTGTTTTCGATTATTTGGTTTAGGTGATGTCTCTGCCAAGTCTTTCCACTTTAAAGTTATTATTTAATCTTTTATAATGCAGATATAGCTTTATTAAGAGATATTTTGAGACTGTGTACATAGTCTCTTCTTAAACTTTCACCTATTTTCTTTTAGCATACATTGATATTTTTTGCCCGAATCAATTATTATGATAGGGCTGACAAGTGGTGGTTTTCTAATTAAATTTTTCCTTCCTACACTTATAAGATGCCTTTCTACTGAAACAAGAGCTTCTTCAGATAGGCTCACAAATTTAATAGTTATATCCTCCAATATCATAATTTTGACATTTATGTTATCCCAGATTTGGTCAGTGGGAAACTCCTTCATGTTGGCCCTATGTCCTTTTGACATGTTCTCTCATTCTTTGAACACTTCCTTACCTTTAACATACAATATTTTCCAGTCTAATTTTAGACTTTCCTTGCCCCAGTCTTGGGATAAGCAATTTCTCCAAGGACCCCTGGTCCTTATAGCAGAGAAAAGTACATAGAAATGAAGAACTACATACTAAACGTGTTCATATCTATCATAGTGTCATGGATTCTAGGCCTTTTCAGAAAACAGAGCAAGGGAATAGCTGTCTCTAGCTCACTATATTACAAGCCATTAGTTCACACTGATACCTCAAATACAAATAAAAATCCACAGGTTCATTCTATTCTTTCCTCTGTCTATATCTGTAACTCCTTTCTTCAACTATGAAAAACCTGGTACCCATTAGTTACAATGTTTACTTATTTGCTCAATCATAGTATGAATAAAACATAGTTTTATAAGGTATATTAGAACTAATACTTGATTTAAAAAAATGTGTGGCAGAAGATTGCATTAAAATCCTATCTACATTTTAAGTTATTGCCCCTCACCCCAGTGGTTCTTGCTTTAGCCAATGGGCCAATAGCAAACTTGACCTAGCAAAGGCATGAAAAATGTTTGCACATTTCAGTTTCTTCTTTTGGACTCTTGTTACCACCATGAAAATAAACTCACGCTAGTTTGCAGAAAGATGTCCTAGCTGGGGTGGTCCTATACCAACCAGTGCCATGCAACTCACCATTGGCCACAGATAGCTTCCTGAGCCCAGTTGAGAACAGTCTATCCAGCTCAGAGCAGTAGAAACACCCAGCTGAGCTGTGATCTTGTGAGAACAATACTGTAAATGGTTGTTGTTTTAAGCCTTTAAGTTTTAAGACAGTTTGCTTTATTGTAGGAACAGACAAATGATACAAAGTGCCTACAATTTCCTTTAGGGCATTTAAAATGTTTTTGTTGTCAAGATCTTTAAAATGCTCTGCTATTTCCAACAGAGATTTTGAATTGCAACTTGAGAATATGATTGTAAATTTACATATATAAGTAAGGAACCACAAATATACTTGAGAAGAAAAGCAAATATCAAGGCTGATTATGAAGAAGTATGGTACAGGCTCAGATACACACAACTAGCCAAGGAACAGAATAAGTTGCTAAAGCAGCAGCAATAATATAGTTGAATCTTAGTAAAATAACATAAATGAAAAATATTATACACAATGTGATATCTGTTTATATAATAAGAAACTTGCAACAAAATTATATAAAATAAAAGAAAGTAAGGCAATGGTACCCAGGTGACTGAAGATGCTGATTATCTTGGGTTGGAGTAAATAGACAAACGAAGAAATTATGTAATTAAATGTACGCCATTATAAAACTTCTAGCTCTTGTTTTATGTGGTGAGTTCATGAATTCCTTTTACATTATTTAAAAACTAAATAAACTAATTTAAAGTAAACTAAGTAAAAGCAACCTATAGATGGACTACAATAAACAACATATATTCAACACCTTCTAACTTTCTCTTAATGACCAAGGGTGATCATTTTTAATGTAGTAATATGAAAATGCAGCTTGCAGATGCAGCTGAGATAAAAAGTCACTGGTCACAGGAGAGTCCTGCGATTTTCTCTCTTAAAGAATCCATATAGCTTGGCCATTTCTTTCCAACACACAAATAATTAAGTGAAGTATGCTATTGATGAATTTGTAAACTTCATTGCTCTTATGAACCATTAGTTGAATTTGGCTTTATAAACAGAGCTTTTGGCAAAATGTACTCTATTTGGATTCACCATTAGAATTTTCAGTTTTTTGAAAATAAAGTATACTAAGTCTGAGGAATATTCCTTCCTTCTTTTCCAGTTGTTACCTAATATAAGACTGTGCTTATGTGGTACAATAATTTCAATGCTTCAAAAGCCTTGGTAACATGTCCCCAAGCCAAATGGTCTATCCCTTGCCCCTCTATGTTGTGCTGTTTTATCTGTATGTGTCTCTGCCACACTTACCGACAGGTACTGTGATATCTTGCTCTTCTTCTAGACTAGCTTCATGATGATTTCTCCATGCTGAATCAATCTACATCAGTAGCATCTGATACCCACATTATTGCAAAGGTCTCTTAACAGGACTTCCTCTTAATAGCTCTGTGTTCTCTGTATCCACCAATAAAACAATTCCCATACCTACTATGATAATTATATATAATCACATCACTTTTCCAGCTTAAAAGGACAGAATAGTATTTCCCCAGCTGTTTCAAGAAACAAGACTCAGGGGTCTGCAGGTTTCTGTAAGAATTTTTAAATTTGTGTTTTCATTTCAGAATTATCTTTGAAAAAGATATACACTTATTTTGAGTCATCTAGATCATTTTCTCTTAACCTTGCATCATACTGAAATCTTCAAGGAAGCTTTAAAAAATTTCAATTCAAGGAGATCTATACCCAGATATTCTAATGGATTTGTTCTAAAGGGTCTAGCATTTCACAGTTAGTAATTTGGACTATCTTCTCTAGCCAGTGGCTTGGTGTAGAGAGATGTTTAAAGAAGGGGTAAGCCCAAAGTAGATGTGTATTTGAAAAACCATTTGTAACATCTCTGGGCATGATGGGTTGCCTGGAGGTTGTGCGGCCAAGAATGAGGTCATACGGATGACCAGGTAAGAAATGAAGTGGGCTGTATTTAAGGCAGAGTACATGGAAACAGAGAGTAAATTAAGAAGGGGAGAAATGTGAAGGTGTTAAATAAATAATAATAATAAAAAAAACGGATTTAGGAAATCTCTGGTTTGGGTAACTGGTGCTTTATTTCCCCTAAAAAAGAGAAACTTCGGAGAAAGGTAAGTGAGAAATGATAAGGTCACTGCTAAATGCAGAGTTTTTGACATGCCTGAGCGATGCCTAAGGGCAGAAGTCCAGAGAAATTAGCATTAAAACTGTACATAGAAATAAAACTTCCACTGTGCTTGATAATAGAAACTATTGTAGTTTCTTTCCTTTTCTGTAACTGTTCTAAATTTTCTTATGATACCCCATTCCAAGAACAGCAGAGGGAAAACCTATTAGTTAAATGTAGTTCAGTTTTTGTAGTAAGAGCATAATTTTGTTCTAATCAACCTGCTACAGGTAAATAATTAATTCAAAGTTCAGATACCCTAACAATGTTCTTTGTGGTTTGCCCCTTCTTCTTCCTCTCTCCTTCAAAATGGTGTTTGGTTGAAGGGTAACAATTATGGGCCTTGGGTGCCAGGCTGGGGGCTGCTCCATGCTGTCCCATGGTCTCTATACGCATGCCTCCTGGCCCCTCTGAGCCCTGGTTATAGGGAATACGCTGGTGATACTTTTGGTCCTCTCTGACCTATTTCACACAGGTTTGCATTTGCTGCTGTGAACTTTGGAGCTTGTCATTGTATTTTAGTCTCTAAGTCTGGGTGACCTCCTCTTCTGACCACAGGTCTGCACTAGTTGGCCAGTACACTAGACAGGTCTTTGTGTCCATGGCCAAGAGAGTGAGTTAGTGGCTGTGAAATGGGAAACTTCCACATCAAGGATATAACACATGTGTACCATCTAACCAGTATTACTGACTCAGGCTAGTTAATAAACACGTTATTCCATTAGTGCTTTGAGACCTGTTGGACAACATTTCTCTAAAAAGTTAACACACTTACCAACACTACGCCCCAGGAAATCAGCCACTAATAGAAGTTCTCAAATTCCTTCTTTTCAATGTGGGCTGTTTCTAACTTGATGGTTCCCCACCTCCTCTTTCTTCCTCACTCACTCCCTGTCCCCACCAATTTATCCCACTCTCTCTGAGTCAGACTTTCTTTTAATTCTCCCTTGTGTCTTACAGGAGCTCCTCTTCAAGGAGGTGTTTTCCCTCCTCTCTCTCTGGGCCATATGGCACATGAGGTAGTAGAAAAAAAACAAAACAAAAAACTTACCCTTTAAGAGAGAGAGAGAGCTTGGGAAGTATTTAAAAATATTTAAATATCCTTACCATCATCACAATAACTTTAAAGGTATTTTCAGTCCTCACTTTACAGGTGAAGAAAGTGAGAGTCAACATGATTAAGGGACTCCCACTTATGTAGAATAGGAGTTTCAGAAATGAAAGGAGGTAGGTATAGCAGATCTGCTGTGTGGCTCTTGCTCCACCGCTTAACATAGAAAGAAGCATCATGACTTCCAAGGAACTTTATTACATCACTTGCCACCCTCCTTCTAGGCCCATCTGCTGCCCATCCACAGTAAAGATGCGCTATGCCTGCATGACCCTGGCATTTTAGTGAACATTTATTTGTTCTAGCTCTCGGGAATATTACTCTCTATTTTGAAAATACTATTTCTTTTTTGTTTGATGATTTATTTATTTTTAAAAATCATGGTCGGTTTTCAATATTATTTCATATTAGTTTCAGCTGTGCAGCATAAGGGTTACACATGTATATAATTAATAAAGTGACTTCTCCAGTAATTCTAGTACCCACCTGGCATCATACATAATTATTACAATATTACAGACTATATTCCCTATCCTGGATTTATATCCCTGAGACTATGCTAAAACTACTATTTTGTACTTCTTAATCCTTTTCCCTTTTTCATCTAGTTTCCCAACCCCTTCTGGCAACCATCAGTTTGTTCTCTGTATCTATGAGTCTGTTTCTGTCCTGTTTGTTCACTTATTTTGTTCTTTAAAATTCCACATCTAAATGAAATGATATGGTATTTGTCTTTCCCTGTCTGACTTATTTCCCTTATCATAATACCTTCTAGGTACATCCATGTTGTCAGAAGTGGTGAGATTTCACTCTTTCTATATAGCTAAGTCTTATTTCATTATATATATGTATCATCTCTTCTTTATCAGATTGTTTATTGATGGGACTTAGAATTCTTCCATATCTTGGCTATTATAAATAATGGTTCAATGAATATGTGGGTACATGTATCTTTTAGAATTAGTGTTTTATATTTTTTCAAATTAAAACCCAGAAGTGAGATTGATGTGTCACATGACATCTTTATTTTTAATTTTTTAATGTTTTCCATAGTGGCTGAACCAATTAACAATCCCACTAGCAGTGCAACTCCATATCCTTGCTAAAACGTGTTGTTTGTTGATTTATTGATGATAGTCATATGATAAGTGTGATGTGATGTCTCATTGTGGTTTTAATTTTCATTTCTTATTTCTTTTTTTCTGGGTATTTTATTATATATTACACCTGGTTTAGCTCCTCAACCTGAAATTTCAATAGGACCTCATCAAAATGCTTTTGAGTATGTGAACGTAGAATAATCAATATATAACTCATGTTTATTTTGGAAGCCTTCCAACAAAATATTCATTAGTTGATTACATTTTGATAAGAAATGGCTTTAAATATAGATGATTATTCTCATAGTATAAAGTGTTTAATGTTTAGGTAGTAGCTGTTTACTAATGAAGGCAGAAATATTATTTATTCACTTTATATATTTTATCAATGTTTCTTAAGTAAATGTAAGATTTAACATTGTTCATATTTACTTGTACTTTAAGAAAGTTTTTGATTAGCAATTTGGTAGATTAAGAAATATTTTTCCTTTTGATGCTTTTCAAGGTCTATTTTGAATATTGCTTAAAATAATTGTTTAAATTGCTATTGTCACTTCAGTAGATAGCATGATTTAATTTTTCTCATTTCTGACAATATCAAGCACAGATCTAAAAATGTGAAACAAAAAATTTCATTCAGTGATGTCAAATCAATATATAGCTGAATAAATCTGGCTCCACTTCCACAGGGAAAATAAGCGGTCTGCCTTAGTATTTTCCTATCTTTAGTAACCTTAGTACAATGTGTAGATGATAGCATTTAGTCAAGAAAGATCTATGGAATTGCAATAAGCCTGTCTGTCACCTCACTCTCCCTCTAAAATTATCCTGAATTCTTGAATTGATAAGCTCATTCAAGACTAAGGGACACTTTCAACATCTTTTGACAATTTCCTTTTCAAGTGCTCTTTCTAGTTTTCCCAACACATGAATAGTGATAGATAGAGTACTAGTAACCCAAAAAACTAATCATTGCATAAATACGAAATTTTCAACATTCATTAATGAATTATGAATGGCAAAGATATAAAGAAGAGGGCTGAAAATGTGATTTATAACATAGATGCATATTGTAATCTTTCATTTCTGAGCAGAAAAGTAAGCCTCTATAAATGTATACATTCTGTTCATGCTCTAAGATTGGTCACACTCTTTGAATTAAGACAATGGTGCTGACAGTCTTACTGCCTATGCATGCCAGGTGGCTGAAAAGCCCAATGAGTTATTAATTCTACAGTAACTGGGACTAAATGAAGTGAAAAGAGGATGGTTCAGTGTCCTCTACCTTTTAAAAGAGGAGACTTTTTATAGCTAACTCACTAAAATCCTTTTTTTTTTTTGCACTGTTCTGACTTGATGGTAGAATTTATACAGACTGCAATTCATTACCTCTTGGTCTTTCGCCACTACAGCTTTTTGATGCGATCAACAAGAGAATAAGTTATGCATATGCTTATCAACAGTACATAAATAATGTGTCAGCCAAAAAAGGTCCCCTCTAGTGATATCAACCAATACCAGATTTAAAGTACAGGCCATAAATTCAGGTACTTTGAAAGCATACATGGCATTCAGTACTTCAGTTATGTATCATCCATCTAATTCATGTATTCACTGAAAAAATATTTATAAACATCTGTTCTATTCAGGCACTGGAATAGATACCAGATATAATGTTCAGCCCCAAAGAATCTTACAGACTAGTGAGTCTGTGAATTTCCAAAATAAACTGCTTTGGTAGTTCACAATTTGTGCAATCAAATTGATCAATGAAAAGATAGTGTATTTTGGTGCTGCAGGGAGTCTAACTAATAACCTTGTCTTACAATATCTTATTGTTTAATTATAAAACAAAGAATTATTCAAGTACATGTTCAATGTAACAGTTAAATGGGTGGTACAAGCACCAAGTTCTATAAAAAAAATAACTGAGAGAGTGATCACTGGTGTTCTTTCTTCATAAGCACAGCAGGACTAATATATCTGTCAATAAAAGCAATAATGTCGAGGATTATATGAGAGTAAAGAACCAGAGCAGCAAGTCTTAGGTGTATTAAAACCAATTGCTCTCTAAACTAAGGTCAATGAATGGTACATTGCAGAGTTGAACTTTTTAATTTGTGAATTTTCTCTTCCTCAAAGAGAATATAGAAAAGTGTGGACAAGAAATGCCTGACTTTCATATCCTGGCTGCTTACAACAGTCCAATAACAGCCAGTAGTATGTTACTTATTGAGCACAGATGTATTTCATTCACATTCATTCAACAAATCATTACTGCATCTCTCATGTGTGACTAAGACACTTGTTGTGTATTAGAAACTGACTTGAAAATAGTAGAGTAAAAGCTACAGAGAAATTTCAGACAAGAAGACAAGATTGTTGTTATTTCTAGTTCAGACAGCTCTCTTTTCACAACCCCATTTATTCCACAGTGCCCACTCTGCCCAGGGTGGACAGAAATTTAGTAGGCAACAAGGGTTATGAAGGCAGTATGAAAAGATTTTTGTTGAGAATAAATAATCTTGTTTTTGACATATGGAAAAATTTAGACATATGTAGATGGGAGGTGAATGAGAAAACGTAGGCTATACAGAATCAGATAAAAAAACAAGACGAGATTTATAAGGAACACGTTTAAGACTTAAACACTAATAAACCGGAATCTGACATTGTCCCTTTTTAACTGAAATATTTAGAATCAGTTGTGCAGCCCAACTGTCTAGACAGGTTTCCTAAAAGAATGTGTTTCTCAAACTTCCAAGCCACATGTTATTAGTTATAAGACTGTAAATGGCTAGGTAGTCTGACTTAAAACTGGTCTCTTTTTAAAGTCTCCCACTTAAAATTTAAATTTCACTCCATAATATATCAATTATATTTTAATATTAGAATGATGACTTAAATACCTTCTGGAAAATAAACAAAAATGATGCCATCATTTCGATTACTGTGCAAGAAAGATATACTCACCCCACATTTAAAATGTCTAGAAATTATGCTGAATCAAAAAGATTTGACATTTACTGCATATCAGTTCCAGTGCCTAAAAAAATGTATCCATATTAGTATGACAGTATTTCATGAATATACTCTGACACATGTTGAAGAAGGCAGCGTTCAATTTGCCCCTTCACCATGATCCTTCTTGCTTAGGCCTCTGTGTAGCGCCCTCACACAGAGGAAGTGATGGTTGCTGCTTTCATGCTAGTCTCTTGGATTGCCCACTGTAGGGAAAACAACTTGCCATGTCATGAGAACATATTAACATGCCTGTGCAGCAGCCCGCATAGGGAATAACTGAGACCTCCAGTCAATGACCTGCACCAACTTGACAGTTACGTGAGTGAGTCAATATGGAAACAAATGCCCAGCCTCTGGCAAATGTGCAAATTACTATAACCCTGGATGATATTCTAATTGCAATTTCACAAAAGGATTAGATCAGAAATGCCCAGCTAAGTCATCTGGAACTACAAAAATTCTAAGGGACAATACATATTTCTTTTTTTTTAAGCTACTAAGTTTTGAAATAATTTGACATGTACAATATATAAATAATGCACAAGTGAATACACATAGAAAATTACTTGTTACTATTTCATAAACCAGGTCAAGGCAATACCTGAAAAGAGGTGTATAATGGGCATGGCAAAAGTAGGTTTACAGTTGTGAGTACATGACACAGATGTTATTCTTATATTATTTATTTATTTCTCTTTTGACAGAGACAGAGAGAGGGACAGAAAGGGACAGACAGACAGGAAAGGAGAGAGATGAGAAGCATAAATTCTTGTGGTGGCACCATAGTTGTTCATTGATTGCTTTCTCATATGTGCCTTGACTGGGGGGCTACAGCAGACAGAGTGACTCCTTGCTCAAGCCAGCAAGTGATCTTGGGCACAAGCTGGTGAGCCTTGCTCAAACCGGATGAGCCTGTGCTCAAGCCAGCAACCTCGGGGTTTCAAACCTGGATCCTCCACATCCTGGTCTGACACTCTATCCACTGCGCCACTGCCTGGTCAGGCTTGTATTATTATTTATTAATTATTGTATTAGTTTCCATGCAAACAACTGTAAATCTTCTTTTGCCCCACCCTGTATAGTCTTAATAATAAACAGGTGAAATTATATTTTCAAGCTACTATTGACAGAAATTCATGGAGCTCATCTTGATAAGAGCTAAATTTGCTTAGATGACAGATGGTGGTACTGTCTGAATTCTTACTCTGTTTGTTAATGTCTTGGAAAAATAAGTCATCAAAAGCTGTTTGCCTATCACCAAGAAACTCATAATTTCTGTCATATTTAGGAATACAAAGTCCAGATGATCAACTTTCTTCATCTAACTATAGAATTTTATTTATTTATTATTTTGTATTTCTGTATTTTTCTGAATAGAGAAGCGAGGAAGGAGAGAGACAGACTCCTGAATATGCCTGACCAGGATCCACCCGGCATGCCCACTAGGGGGCAATGCTCTGCCCATCTGGGGCACTGTTCCATTGCAACTGGGGCCATTCTAGTGCCTGAGGCAGAGGCCAAGGAGCCATCCTCAGTGCCCTGGCCAACGTTTGCTCCAGTGGAGCCTTGGCTGTGGGAGGGGAAGAGAGAGACAGAGGGAAAGGAGAGGGGGAAAGGTGGAAAAGCAGAGAATACTTCTCCTGTGTGCCCTGGTCAGGAATTGAACCCTGGACATTCACACGCCTGGCCAACACTTTAACACTGAGCCAAACGGCCAGGGCCAACTATAGAATTTTATTTTATTAATGTTGACAGAAACAGTAAAAAATATATTGGTTTTGCAACAACAGCTGTTGATAAAAGTATTTGTATAAAAATCTGTAAAATAAACCAAACTTATGAGACCAATGAGATCAGCCACTTATCCAGGTCTTTATCTTTTGTCACAATATCTCATATTTTCCATTTCACAGAAAAACCGCAGTTCAAAATCGAGTTTGAGCATTTTAACCACCTTTCTAGAGTAAGTTTTTTAATTCATCTTGCAATTCATCACAAATATGTCTAAAATAATAGGTATTTGAAGCACCTTGATTTTATAAAATACTTCTTTCCTTTTAATCATTCCATTGAAAACAGTGAGAGAACAATGGGACAAAGTTTTTAACACAGTTAATTCTTTATTTCTTTTCTTGAGAGAGTCAGGGAAAGAGAGACTGAAACATCAAGCTGCTACTGCATGTGCCCTGACCAGAAATCTCTGCACTTTGAGACCATGCTCCAACAAACTGAGCTATCTGGCCAGGGCTTAATTTTTTTTAAGAGACAGAGAAAGAAAGGAAGAGAGAGAAGAGGGGGAAGGTAAGCATTTATTTGTTTTTCCATTTATTAGTTGTGCATTCATTGGTTACTTTCTGGTTTTCCCTGACTGGAGGTCCAACCACAACCTGTCATTTCTGGATGACACTCTTAACAGACTGTGCTAACCAGCCAGGGTTGGCAGTTAATTCTTAATAGATTTATCGATGACTTTGACACTGTCTATTGAGTTCCCAAAGTTTTGCTTGGTACAGAGCTGTCAATTATTGCCAAACTTTTCCCCATATGCTTGTTGATAGGACAATATAAAATTTAATGTACCTTTTCTGATATATATATTACAAAGTCCATTAAACAGTTAACTTTTATAGCTCTAAAATCATGTAGATACACTGCCAGGAGCTCAAGTTCTCCATTAGCTGTTTAGCAACGTTCTCTGATGGTATTAGATGAGAGTGGTTTTCTGAGTGGCTACAACTTTTTGACCCCAAAGAGTTTCATCCTTATCCAAAGTTTCAAAATTTTCTCCCATTATGTAATTTTACTTTCAAAAGACATTCTGAAATTAGCCTTGGAGGAAGTTCCAATAAAAAGTATTATTTTCTGGATTTGGTTATATTTTTTACCATTTAGATTACAGTACTGATTTTTTTTTCTTATTATTAGTTACCCAAAATACCTGCAACTTTTGTTCAGAATTTTCATGGTTGAATTTTTGGTCTATCCATTTCTAAAGATAAGTTCAAAGCACTAAGATATAGGCTTATTTGTATCATCACACTTAATTAAAACACATAAAAACATTTTAAGAACATCCTACCAATGTCTTTTAATACAAATATACCATTTGTAGTTGACTAAATATTTTCAGGATCCTCTTTGTTATTCATGACCCTGTGTATTTCAGGTTGCGATAGCTTGTCTATATAATGTATTGGTTTTTATTACTTTATATATGTACTGCTAGTAGAAAATAAAATCCACAAAAAATTTAAAAGTTAGATGAAGAGTGGCATAAAGTTTTTAAAAATATCTCAGTATACTGGTCATTTTTTAATGAACTGCAGGGAGATGTGGAACAAATAGTAGATGGTGGTTTGCATACAAACCACCTGACAAAAAGTGGGGAAAAGCTAACATAATGTATAGGAACAATGTTTTATTACAAAGTACCTGGCTTATAAGGGACAAAAGCATTATTCAGAAATTTTCCGTGAATGTTTTTGAGGACACCCTAAGAAATGGTGCATTCTACAATAGGCAGAAGTCCTGACTTTATTTTCCTGAGTCTTGATCACTTTCACTCTACAGCTGGTGTTAATACCACTATATTTCCTGACCACACAAAAGTATCAAATTTTTCAGTTGCTAATTGCACAGAAAATGTGTCCATTCTCCAGTCTTTAAAACAACCAGGAAACCAAGCAGAATATATCATTGTCTCAGTATACACAAACTGGATCATGTTGATTTAATTAGAGCAGGCATATGACAAAATCTTGAAAGACACTAAAATCTTAAAACATACCTTCAAACTTCCAACAAAACACTGACCATTCAGGAGATTGCATCATATTGTCTGAGTTTCATCTGTTTGCTGATATACTACCACTTGGACAAGTCAGAGAATGAACGTTAAGGTAATCTAGTTCACTGTGAGAATGAACATAAGGTAATCTAATATTCTCTGTGTAATGTTGCTAGATAAAACACAGGACAGTTAAATTTGAATTTCAGATAAGCAATAAGTAATTATTTAGTTTAAGTATATCCTGAATGTTAATGAGACATAGTTATACTAAAAATTACTCACTGCTTATCTGAGATTTAAATGAGTCTGTGTGATGGTAAATTTTATGTGTCAACTAGACTAAGCCTTGGGGTACCCAGTTATTTAGTCAAATATTTGACTAAATATTGTTCTGGGTATATCTGTGAGGCTGTTTTTATATGAGATTACAACTGAATATGTAGACTAAGCAAAGAAGACTCTTCTTCTTAATGTGGGTGACCCCTATCCAATCAGTTGAAGGCCTGAATAGAAGAGGCTGACATTCTAGCCGGTAAAGAGGGGTTCCCTTGCCTGAATACTTTCAAGTTGAAGCCTTTAGTATTTCTTTGTCTTCTAGCTGAAAGCATTGGGGTTCTCCTGCCTTCAGACTGGAACTGAAAAATAGGCTCTTCTTGGATCTCAGGTCTTTGGACCCAGACCAGAACTACACCATTGGATCTTCTTGTCTGACTGTGAATCTTAGAACTTTTCAGCTTTCACAATCATGTGAGCCAATTTCTTAAAATAGATCTCTTTATGTCTGTATTTATAATCTGCCGGTACTGTTTCTCTGGAGAAACCTGACTACTACAGTCTAGATGGCCTGTATTTTTATTTGCTAAATCTCACAACCCCACATCTGGGTTTTCATTCTTTTCAATTTGAAATAAATACTAATAACACTAATATTTCTATTCATGATAAAATTGAAATCGCTTTTCTTTCTGCCTTTCTTAGAAACCAACACTATATTCATTTACTCTATTGGGCAACATATTGTGATATAGGGATTTCTTATTAGGAAACTACAGGTTCAGGTACACTTGAGCTCTAGTTTTCTCTACATCTGTAGGATGTAAAGAAAATGTGCCCAGAAGACTAGAAAATTGTTGGCCCTCATGCTTCTCAAATCTAAGTGTTCCCATTGGATGGATTGGAGTGGAGGGGAATGTACCCTTGCTGTATGGAAATTCTAAGTAAAGGAAAAGTACTTGTCGAGGGAATCCTGTGAACCACAGCAGTTCAGTGTCTTCCAAATCACTGTAGTTCACTTGCAATGACTATATTAAATCACTTTTAAGAAGCATTTTGTCTCAAAGTTTAATATTTTCAATGTTGTAGCATTCATTATAGTGAACATCAAAAGAAACTTGCCTGACACCAGGTCAGTGGTTCTTAACCTTTTTTGAGGTACCGAAGCCACCAGTTTCATATGCGCATTCACCGAACCCTTCTTTAGTGATAAATAAATATGATTTTTTTTTTCCAAATTTAGTTTTGCTGGTGCGAGACTAGAGTTGCTCAACTTGGCATTGCATATCATGCAGATAGGACGCTGACTCCCATCCTGTTCCGTGATACACATGAATCCATGCTGTACACATTCGTCTGACCACTTTCTTTTTTTTGCTCGACATATTTAGTATGGATTAAAACATTAAGAAAGAAACCACACTACATACAACTACGACAGCCGTTGACTACTGCACACACTAAATTCCCCGCAGCACTGCTTGGCCAAGCAATGTAACGTGATCCTCTGCAGCAAGTGATGGTCAAGCGGGGCGTGTCATCACGACTTTACACAAGTGTGTCTTTACCTCTGCGGCAGAGGCTTCTTCGAACCCCTGAGACCAACTCATCGAATCCCTAGGGTTCGATAGAACCCAGGTTAAGAACCACTGCAGTGAAAGAATCCAACAAGAGGATATAACCTTTATAAACATATGAGCACCCAATATAGAAGCACCTAAATATATGAAGAAAGTCTTGGTGGACCTTAAGGGAGAGTTTGACAGTGATAAAGTTAGAACCCAGGTTAAGAACCACTGCACCAGGTGTAAGTGTAAGTTGTGACTTATTTGAAATTGAGAAGTGTGAACCTAGTTGTATAACTATATTGTTACATAGAAACTTTTAAGTTAGTTTTGTTAGAAGTGTCCTCTGACTAAGTAAACATCTTTAATTACATAATAATCACTCACTAATCTAGCACTAGAATGAAAAGCAAGTTCATTAAAAGCAATCAAAAATGCCCAATTTCTTAGATTTCATCAATGGAATCTGAAAATGTGGGTCTAAATAATTTCTATATTGAAGAAAAGGTGTAACATTTAATCACCAGATTTTTTAAATCAAAATGTGTAGATTTGTGTAATTACAACCAACACTACTCCACAAATCTTCCATCACCACAAACAGACTTGTTCCTTTACCTCTTAATAGTCATATTTCTCCAACTTAACCTCTGGAAATCACTGATAGGCTTTCTAGAATTCTCTCACATTGAGAATGGAAATATGATATATAACTTGGCTTTTTGGTTTCTCTCTGCCTAATGTCCTTGAGATCCATCCAAGATACAGTGTCAATAGATAGTTTATCCCTTTCAATTGCTGAGGAAGATCATGTACTAACGTACCACTGTTTGTTTACCCATTTACTCACTGATGGACATTCGTGTTGCCTTTACACTCCTAAAAATTACTGAAGATTCCAAATAGCATTTGTTTATATGTGTTGCATATATGGGAATGCACCATATGAGAAATTAATTATAGACATTCAAAAAATTTACTTATTAATTCACCTAAAATAGCAATAACACACCCATATGTTTTCATAGAAGTAACCTATTTTTTGAGAAATAACTATATTTTTAAAAACAATCAGAAGAGGGGCACTGTTATATATTTTTGCAAATCTATATATTATCTGCTTTAGTAGCAGACTGCTGGATTCTCATTTTGTATTTAATGTGTTGGGATATCACATGCCACATTCTCTGAACATTCTTGAAATTTCTTGAAAGAACGAGAGAGAAAAAGTAAGTAAGGTGTTAGTATAATAATGAAAGCTTGTGGACCCCCTGGGCAGTTATCAAAGGCTCTCAGGATTTACTAACTACTGAAAACCACTGAGTTAGTACCTTAGATGATAAATAGGTTGAATTTTTAGGGAAAGAAAGATCATTATAAAGTTTTTCTTTCATTTTATTGAGGTGACACTGGTCCACTAAACCTTACAGGTGTCAAGTGTACAACTCAATAAAAAATCATCTGCACAATGCATCGTGCACTATTGCCTACAGCAAAATCTCTTTCCAGCCCCATTTCCCCCTCCTCCTCTGCCTATCTCTGCCTATTTCCATCTTTCCTTCCCTCTGACTTTCACCACACTGCTGTTTGTATTTATGTGTTATGTATATGTGTTTGTTTGTTTTTAAGTAGCAAGTGATATGACTTGATTTATGAGATCACTTTTTGAAAGATCCCTCTTCTCACCTCTATGGTACGTATTGACTGTCTGGGATAGTGGGTGATAGCAAAGAATGTGGCACAGGGGTTCCAGGGGCAGGAATCCACTGGCAGGCTACTGTGGTAATTTGTACTACTGAGGTGACAGTGGAAATAACACTGGTGTAGTGCATCTATGGTAAGTAGAATCCACTGGTCTTGGTCATAAACAAAATATGGAAAATGATGGAAAGAGAGGAAAGAGCAATCAATCACATATATTTTGCATTTGCACAAGTGTGCACATAAAACCTGGAGGAGCAGCATGTTTTAGAGCAAATGTGGCAAAAGAAACAAGTAAGTGTGTGCATTTAAATGGGGCATATACTCTTTTTTTTCTTTCTGCTTCTTCCAAACTGCTATTACATTTATGGTACATGTTAAAATCAATGGCATCTTACATTCAAGGGGATATATTTCTTCTCTATTCTATTATTATTTAAACACAGATTAGAACTAAGTATAGTTGTTAAAGGGAGTTTAATAACAAGTTTTATACTAGGAATGCACAAATATTTAATGATTCCATTTTCCTCTGGATGTTGGTCTCGTATCATAGTCAGAAATAAACATAATAGAGTTCAAACCAAAGGATGTTAGCTTTAGGAAAACATATCACCCATATACTGTAATAACAGTCACTTTTTTTTTAGATACCCATTCTGTTCGATTCCATTAAAGGATATAATATAAACAAAATATTTTATTGAAGGGAAAGGAGAGGCATATGTTTGGACCCAGATGTAAACAGAGGTGTCTCAGCATTAGCAACAGACCATTAGAGTATCCCCTGTGTGCCAAGTAATGGTCTTATAACAGATTCCAAGTCACAGGGAAAGTATTTAAATCCTGCAAGGATAAATTATATATAAACACAGGGTTCGAATTAGTGGTGTTTACCTTATAATTCAGTGCCCATCATGCAGCTGATTGAGAGAGAGAGGGAGGAAGAGCTACAGAAAAAAAAATCATTGAGAAGTTAACCAAAACAATTATAAAATATTATTTTTATCTTTAAGGAACATGAAAAGCTAAAATTAAGGAGGAAAGACAAATCAGATCATTAGAGAGGAATAAACATATAATTCCATAAATGGCAAATGATACATTGTGAATCAAAGACTGTCTTCAAATATGAAGCAGACAATGGACTTTGGAGTAATAAAGGAATATTTCATGAAAAACTAGGTTTCTAACAGAACCTTGCAATATAGGAAAAATCTGAATAGGTGATAAAAACGGGGTTCATCCAGGGGTCAGACAATTAATTACACTGAATTTGGAACCAGGGAAATTAAGAAAAAAAAGATTTGATTTTGATGATCCCAAGTTTAAAAAATGAAAATTTAGCTGTAAGAACTGAATCAGAACGTTAAGCAGAAAACTCACATTTTACAGTTTGGCAAGTGCTATTGTAAGAATTACATCAATTGATCTTCACGAGACTTCATGGGAAATCTTCATCTGCACTTTGTAGATGGAGAAATGGGTCTTGGCAGGGTAAGAAGCAGCTCTATGGTTTGCCAGCCAATGAGAGCACCTAGACTTGAAATTGCATTCATTTTCTATCACAAATTGTGTCCTTTTAACTCTAAGAATTTACCAAAGAATTCTTTAAATAAAAGCCTTCCTGATACATGTAAGCATTATTGTTATAAAAAAATTGATACTTGTCAGTAACATACACCTATCAAAATATAACAAAAAATAAATAAAATAAGGCACAAACCATACAGAGTATATGGGGTTGTCCACTCACATCAGACACAGAAATTAAAGTCAGTTCACTTGCCTTAGATACTGACAGTAGAGACCAGAACATACAACTTCCCATCCCCCAATTAATTAAAATCAATAATTAAAACCTATTAATGTCCCTATAAATCAAATCTATAATTCTAGCAGATTGGTTAGAGTGCTACCTCTTCCTCAAAAGACAACAGTGAAAAGTAGAAAGAAAAGAGGAAATCTTAATTATATATCCTCCTTTTATTTCCCTCAACACACTTTCCTCAGAACCATATTATGATACCACCAACAATAAAAAGCTATAAATCTTACAGAAATCTATTTTCCATTTTCAACACTTTTGTTTGTGGCTTCCAAGTCTGTACAAAATTTCCAACTAAAATTCAGAATTTATGAGATCAATGTCCGTGCTTGGGTCAATGCTAAACACTAAGGTGCCAGAGAACAAAAGCAGTGTGAAAAATATCAGCATTAATGGAAACAAAAAAACACAAAGCTATTTCTAAAAATATTTTTCAAGAAGTATCTGCCTGCAATGGAAAGAGATGGAGAAATGGAATAAAAATGACTACGTCTTTATGTGCGTGTCCCATGTCTAGGGCAGACTCAGCAGCTAGGCAAGTACTTTTCCTTGTCTGCTGGCAGGTGCCAAATTCTAGATCTTTAGGGTCTTCCCCAAGGCAGCCTATGATGAAACTTACATTAGGACTTAAAACAGCTGTACTAACTGGGACTGCACCTGGTCTCTCAGAAGCCCCTTAGGCAAACTATCAGGTCTAACACTGAAATCCTAAAGCCTTCCCCAGGGTCCCTAAGCTGGCAAAAACAACGTGACTTTTACAGAGACACAGCTGATGCCTTAGGTGTAGGCAAAAGAAAATAGCATTGTAAATTAAAATAAAGCCTAACAGTCTTTGGCCATAACCATACTTGCTTATATGTGTATAAGCACACTGTAGTTTTATAAATGGGTTATCAGTTCAGTATATTCAAAAATTGAAATCATGTTAATTTATTTCAATTTTTTTAAAAAAGAAATGCTAAAATTGCAGATTTAATTATGAAACACTTTCTTTTTATTATTATTTTAAAGGATAGATACCGCCTGACCAGGCAGTGGCACAGTGGATAGAGCGTCGAACTGGGATGCGGAGGACCCAGGTTCGAGACCCCAAGGTCGCCAGCTTGAGCGCGGGCTCATCTGGCTTGAGCAAAAAGCTCACCAGCTTGGACCCAAGGTCTCTGGCTCGAGCAAGGGGTCACTCGGTCTGCTGAAGGCCCGCGGTCAGGGGACATATGAGAAAGCAATCAATGAACAACTAAGGTTTCACAACAAAAAACTGATGATTGATGCTTCTCATCTCTCTCCATTCCTGTTTGTCTGTCCCTGTCTATCCCTCCTCTGTCCCTGTAAAAAAAAAAAAAAAAAAAAAAAAAAAAGAATAAATAACATTTGGCCCTTAGTTTGTATTTAAAGAAGAGAAGCTTCCTTCACTCAAGACATTTCCATGTGTCAGCCCTTCTCTACTTCTACATGACACAGATAGCGTTAGTTCCAGGAAACATTTTACCCTGTGTGAGTGAGCAAGCAGTCTCTGTGTACACCGTAACACTGACTCACATGTTATTCACTCCAGCAGCCGGGATCTGAGATGCAGCATTGTGTACTTGCAGGAGAAAGGCTGACAAGCTGTCATTAATGAATAAGTTTTCACACTTTGCAGAAAAGGTTCCCTGACTATGCTCTTCAATGAGAAATAAGCAAAGACTTACTTTTTAGGACTTAAATTTTATGTACTTAGAATAGAGCCTCACTGCATATATAATAAATAATAATAATTACCATTATATAAATAATGGCTTCATCACCTTGACTTTTGACTGGTTCCAAATTTATACCTCACTGTGAAAATGATCTAGTTTTCAGGGACTTGTACATGCAACAGATCAAGAAGTTTGAGCAGCTGTCAGAAATAACGACAGTCAATTCTGTCAGGATGGAAACAGACCTGGGTGGCAATAAAGGAGAGGTTGACATCTCCCTGGCGACTGTTAAACAAACCTTATCTATGATGCCCTTCCAGAGTTTCCACACAGTAGCCCATGTAATTGTCACATCAGCCCTGTGAAGGATGACTATTTCAAGTGTAAAGATGAAGAAACCAAAGCTTAGAGAAAAAGTAGGGTCCCTGAGCCAGTCAGATTACGTCTGCCAAGGCTGAGAGAGCAAGGTGACATTCCTAAGATTAAAGGGAAAAAGTGTCAGCACCGAAATTTGAATCTCTGAAAGTCTGACTCAAAAACAGTAAGTCTTCAACTGTATAATATGGCCTTCCACTAACTCCATAGCCTCTTCATTTCTTTAAACTAGTTTATGACTACTGCTTGCCAGGCGATCGCTGAAATGTCTGAAGTATATCAACTCATTAAATCCTTACAACAATCCCACAAGAGGAAATTTTATTTTTTGCATTGTGCAGGAAAGTAAAATGTCCATGCTAACACCCAGCAGAACTCCCCAGAGCCGACTCCCATAACCTCTACACCAAGGGTCGGGAACCTTTTTGGCTGAGAGAGCCATGAACACCACATATTTTAAAATGTAATCCCGTGAGAGCCATACAATATGTTTAACACTAAATACAAGTAAATGCATGCATTTTATGTAAGACCAACACTTTTAAAGTACAATAAGTCTCTGAATTCTTTTTCATAAAGTAGTTATGCTGTTGCTAAACAATGATGAATAAAGTTCTTCTTAACATTAATGTGACTTCTGGTGCTGTATGGTTTTGCTGACGGCTTTGTAGTCTGGTTGATACATGGTGAGGTTAAGCTTCATGCAGGCGTTGAGACTTCCATCTGTTAAACGTGATCGAAGGGTGGTCTTAATGTTCTTTAGATGTGAGAAAGACTGCTCACATGCATATGTAGAGCCAAACATTGTCAGTACAGCAATACTCACAAGCTGCAGTGTGTGGTATGTGATGGGAAGCGCGTTCCAAGTTTTGACAATCAGCTGGTCCATGGGTTGAAGTTTTTTCATTTCTCCCCACTTGTATTTGCACGCCAACTCTCCTTGCTGTCGTGCAAGTCTTTCCAAATCTTCATTCAGTGACTTGAACTTATTCAGCCACATGTCTGAGGCCTTCAGGTCAGCAGCTTGTAGCTCAAAATCTCTGACGGAGATACCGCCAATGTAACTCAGGTCTGCGTTGATTACTGCACACTCGTGTGGATGAGTGATGAAATTAAAAAGGCGAGTGCGCTCACGAAATCCTCCAAAGCGCGCTTTGAATGACTGCAGGAGATTAGATGTGAAGCCCGCTAGCTGCTGGAGATCAAGATGTTGAGCAGGGTCACTTGCTGTGCATGCATCTTTAAACTCTCCCAGTTTTTCAAAGTGTAGTAAACGACCTGTTTCAATGTCGGTGATGAAGAGTTCCAGCTTGTTTTCAAATGCAAACACTGCTTGTTGAAGAGATAAGACTGTATTTCCAATGCCTTGCATTTTCACATTGAGCTGGTTCAGATGTTCATTCATGTCCATGAGACAGTAGAACTTCAGGAGCCACTCAGTGTTAGCTAACTCAGTATGCTCGACGTTTTTCATTTCAAGAAAAGTCCGGGTTTCTCTCAGACAAGCCGCAAAACGGCTGAGCACCTTCCCTCTTGACAACCAATGCACATTGCTCTGCGGAAGCAGACCAGGATAATTATTCCCAACTTCATCCAGCAGTGTTTTAAACTGGTGATCATTTAAAGCTTGGGAAACAATAAAGTTGACCACCCGAAAGACCAGCAACATCACCTCACCAAGCTGCTCACCACACATCTGAGCACAAAGCGCCTCCTGGTGTAGGATGCAGTGAAAACTTAGGATGGGTCTCTTCTCATGTTTACGAAGAAGAGCTACGAATCCTGTTTCGTTCCCACCATGCACGGAGCACCATCAGTATACACCGAAATAAGTTTATCCATCGGTAGATTTTTTTTCTTTAGCGAAATCAGTGAAAGACTTGAATAAATCCTGCTCTCTTGTTGTCTCTTTCATAGGCAAAACAGCAAGACTTTCCTCACGTAGTGTGTCACCGACAGCATACCTTGCAATCACGCTGAACGGGGATGAATGGCTTATTTCTTTTGACTCACACAAAGTGAGAGAAAAGAATGGTACTGCATTTATGTCCTTCACTTGTATTGCCTCAATTTGATTTGCCATCATGATGGTATGATCGTGAACAGTTCTTGCAGACAGAGGCATGTCTTTTATTCATTTGATTATCTTGTCTTTATTGGAAAAGTCATCAAAAAGTTCATTGGTAACATAAAGCATGAATGTTTTGGCATATTCCTCATCTGTGAATGGCTTTCCATTTCTCACAATTGCTAAAGCAGTAGCAAAGCTAGCCAAATTCCAGTCACCCTGTTGGGTCCAAACACAGAGTTTCTGCTGACTAGCTTGCACTCTGCACAGTAGCTTTTGACATGATTTCTTCCTGCTGTTCCCTGCTGGATATTTCAATGCAAATGTAGTATGGTGTGTGTCGAAGTGCCGCTTTTTATTTGACCGTTTCATTGATGCAATTTTATGATTGCATATTAGAAACACTGCAGAACCTGCTCCCTCCACAAAGGCAAATTCCTCTGTCCATTCCTCATGAAAAGTACAAAACTCCTGATCTTTTTTACTTTTAGCCATATTCCTTGTCAAAAGGGTTTCTGCAATTAGCTGACTACTTGATTAAAAGGAGGGAAGTTTACATCCTGACCTCACAACAACCCATGTACATTATGCATTATCCAATAAAAATTTGGTGTTGTCCTGGAGGACATCTGTGATTGGCTCCAGCCACCCTCAACCAGGAAAATGAACGGTAGGAAATGAATGAATTGTAATACATGAGAATGTTTTATATTTTTAACATTATTATTTTTTTATTAAAGATTTTTCTGTGAGCCAGATGCAGCTATGGAAAGAGCCACATTTGGCTAGTGAGCCATAGGTTCCCAACCCCTGCTCTACACTATTCTGAACCCTACATATAAAGGCAGCATAACAGACTGCAAATCAGATCCATTACTTCAAATATTTCATTTTCTCTCTCTCTCTCTTTTTTTTTTAAAGCTGAGAGTAGGAAGTTATCCTTAGTGCCTGCGTTCATGCTCAAATGTTTTGGGCCACAGGCTGCAGGAGGGTAAGAAGGAGAGAAGGGGGATAGGTAAGGGGAGAAATAGATGGTTGTTTCTCCTATGTTCCCACACTGGGGATAGAACTGAGATGTCCATATACTGGGCCGACACTCTATCCATAAAGCCACTGGCTAGAGTCTACTTTGAACATTTTAAAATCATTTAGAATAATATTCTGAAAAATAATAAGTTTTCAAACAGATTAGAAAATGTCACTGCAAAAGGACTTGTTTTTATAATTAAAACATGTCTCCAGAACAAAATAAAATTAATTCTGATCACTAAAAAAAATGATTACATATCATGTGGCGTTGTGTCACAGGCACATGCATAAATGTTAAAAACCTGGTCAGGCCCTAATCATTTTTTTAAATGTATGCCGTGTTGTTGTCTTTTTCTGACAGGAATAAAGGTGCTAAATTACATAGAAAGTAGAAAATCAATAGTGATTATAGGAGAAAAAAAACCCAGAATATAATCATCTTGAAATTTAAAAAATTTGTCCTCTATTATCGTTTCCTCTCATTTCCTGTCATGTTTTAAAGTTATCCCAAGGAGATAATGAGTCAATCCTCAGGTATGCTGAGAACATGCCAAGGACAACATTTTTCTGTAATTTTTAAACAGCTTAGAAAAAGCAATTTCAATCTACCAAAATATTATAAAATAAATGGACTTTTCTAAGGTTCTCTTCCCACTTGCTTTCTGAGTGACTCTCTTCTGCACTTGTAGTCCTTTGGGTCCCCTATGTGAATCCATCCTGTTTTCTGTTAGCTAAAACTTAAATGCTTCTAAGTTTCACAGGTTAGTCGTTCTTCCAGAATTTAATTATTCACTGAGAATTCTAGATGCCTTCAAGATGAAAAGATCAATTTTAGTGACAAAACTTTAAGAATGAGTGACGTGAGGTGATGGGAGATTTCAGTCATGTTATATGGTTGAGCCCTGGAAGGGGCTGGCTCAATTATACACACACATACACACGCACACACACACAAACACACACTCACAAAGCTAACGACTGCTTAGTCTCTGTTGAGAAACCAGGAACATTGACCCTAGAGAAGGAGTTTTCAAATGAGTGCTCTACAGCCTGGTGTTTTCACTGGGGCTGCCCTAGTTATGTGGAAAACAACAGAATGGACAAAATACTGCTACTCCTCTCTCATCTAATAACAAAACACCTCTTCTTTTATTAGTTTTACATGTCAATATTTTGTGAAATAGTTCTCAATGGGTACACCTGTCATAATATTCTCCTATTAAGCTTTCTCTTTTTTTTCTCTCAAGCCTCCCAAACCCCTTCACCCTTCACTTTTTTAGCCTTTAAATTTTGCTTCTCTCTTTACAGAGAAAGTAGAATCCATGAGGGTTGACCTCCCTCATCTAATTACATCATCAAATTAGTACAAACTGTTAGGGTTCTCCATCCATCTTCTCCTTTCTTAACTAAAGCCAATTACTCACGTGCCTCTGTTTCCTATTGTTTCATTCTTTTTTCAAGGTCTTGCTTTGCTTATTGGGTTTATCACTTGTCTTTCTATTCAGGCATCTTGCCTATTTTGAAACAAATTACTCTTAACCTCATGATCTCCTCCAGCTTCGCCCGAGTTCCAATTTCTCCACTCCTTTTCAGAGAAAGTTTGTACAGAGTTGCTCACAGCTACGGTCAACACTCTCTCGATCCCCCACTCATTCTTTACCTCACTCCAGTTTTCATCAGCCTCCACTACTCCACCAGCTCTTGTTATCTCACGAGCCAAATGATCTTCATGTTAAATTTAATTGGATGTGCTTTGGTTCTTAAAGCACCAGCTTTCTCAACAGCATTGGGTATATTATCCACCCCTTCTCTTTTAATATAATCTCTTTCTTGATCATCAAATCAGCAGAACTTCTTGATCTTCCTCTAGCCTTTCTTAGCTTCTCCCTGCCATCTTTCATCAGCATCTGCTGGCTCTTTCTCCTCTAACCCAACTCTAAATGTTGGAATTCCTTGGTAATATCTTGGCCCTCTCTTCTTTTCTCTCTACATACAGTCTTCTTAGGTTGTCTCATCCATACATTATAATTTATATGCCAAGAATGTCAAAATTTATATCTGAGGACCAGAATATTATATACAAAAACCTATGTGAGATATTAGCGACCCCACACTCAAGCTGATGATCCCATGCTCAAACCAGCAACCTTGGGGGTTTCAAACCTGGGTTCTCTGCGTCCAAGTCTGACACTTTATACACTGTGCCACCACTTGGTCAGGTTATATTATCTCTTATTATATCCACATATACTTTTTCAGTTTTTTTCTCCAATAATATTGCCAAAACTTTAACTATGATATCATCCTTTACATGGGCAAGTGCGATAGTCTCTTACCTGAAGTCTTCAATGCACTTTTCCCTCTCCAATCCATACCACCAACTGATATTCTTAAAATAGACATAGGGTCATAACAAACTTTAATTAAGCCCTTTAATGGCTTTACACTAAATTGAATACAAAATTAGAACTCAATAAACCCACAGAATTTTGCAAGATCTGACTCCTCCCTCAGTTTCCAGTCCTCTTCCCACATTGCAGCATGCCAAGCAAACTGGCTTCCTGTCAGTTATTCAAACACATCAAGATGTTTACTGGCCAATATTTATTTTTATTGTAGATTCCTCTACCTGAAATATCTTCCCTCTCCTCTAGACCTCACTCACCTATCCTTAATCTTCAGAGCTCAGTTTAAGTAGTATATCCTCAGATGGCCTATCTAACCACCCACCTATTCTAAATTAAGGATTCTCTTATTAAAATGTATTTATCTTTTTGTTTTATGTTACCTAACTAAATTATAACCTCCATGATCATAAGAATTAAATCTTTATTTCTTCACTATTCTATATTTGCACCTAACACAGTGTAGATAGGATGTACTCATGGATTATGTGTGGATTAATAAACAAAGAATGCTTTGAAAACTAATATTTCCATTGAAGTAGGCAGACCAGTTAATTCTAACATGGGTTTTATAAGTAGGAAGTTGGAGAGAAATTTACAAACTCCTGCCTTCATTTATAGTAAGACTGTCATCCAAGCCTAAAATTCCCATTGTGACAACTACAGTATGTCTCATCACAATGGCACTGACAGTCTTAGAGACTAAAAAATACAAAGAGAAAATAGTAGGTGAAGGAAAGGGAAGAGGAAAAGAAGAGGAAAAAATTTCATTTCTGCATGTAAAGCACATTTGGTATATAAGAAATATTCTTAGTCTTTCCCTTTCAAGATTTAGTCTATAAAACACGCTCCATTGAAGAACCTATCATCTCTGTAATGAATACTTGCACACACAATCTCCATTTACTGTTAATGTTTGGAAAGGCTAGAGATACAGCTCCAATCTTTAAAGAAAGCATTCTACAAACTCTAGCATCATAGTTATCTCTTTATATATTTCAAACTAGAAATAAATCCCACTAACCAATATATGAGGGGATAAAAATACAAGTTAGCTCTATCAGTTTTGGAGTAGATTATTTCACAGCCTATACTTTGAAACAATAAGCCATTCAATTATATCCCAGTGGCATAAAGAAATTAATTAAATCTGAAGATGGGCCAACACATATTCCCAGGAGACTTAGGTAGGCACTTCAAGAATCTAGCATAAAGTCTAAATCTCCTGTTATTATTATAGTTAAGTTTTATGCAATGTTTTCCTTAAAAAATAATAATTTCTAACTAAAATTACTAGTTGTAGTTTATAAAATCAACCACAATTTAAATTTTTTCTGAAGACTTGTTCCAGATCTAAATGTGCAAAAAAAGAAAGAATAAATGATTGCTAACACAGACAAACAAAAAAATACATAAATAAATGAAGCTCTATTATCTATAGCTATCCTAACATTGGTATTGTTCAAAATATCAATAATTAAAATGTGTGAATAAAAGAGCTTTACATTTCTTGTGTAATTTAAAGCCAACTTAATAAAAAATAAATAAAATGGGAATAGTGTATTTATTCAACTCTTGATTTAATCCTCTAATGAGGAAAAAGAGGTAATGAACAAATTACAGTTACTAATGCTATCCCAAATTCCATTTCTTCATTCAGTGAATATTTTTACTCTACTAAACACAAAGCACTACACTTGGAATGAGAGAAGATTCATAGAAGATACACACACCCTTACATTCAATATGAATCATGCATGTAGTCATTTAAAAAAATCTCTTGGCCCTGGCCGGTCGGCTCAGTGGTAGAGTGTGGCCCAGCATGTGGATGTCCTGAATTTGGTTCCCAGTCAGAAACACAAGAGAAATAACCATCTGCTTTTCCATCCCTCCCCTCTCCCTTTTCTTTTTATTTCTTCTCCTCCTGCAGCCATGGCTTGATTGGTTGGAGCAAGTCGGCCTTTGCTTGGAGGAGCCTCCCATTCAGGTGCTAAAAGTAGCTCGATTTCCAGCAGCATCCCTAGATGGGCAGGTCATTGGGTGGTGGATCCCAGTAGGGGGCGCATGCAAGAGTCTGTCTCTCTGTATCACCTCCTTTCCCTTTTAAAAAAAGCCATCCCTTAAAAGTGTATTTTTCTGTAGAGTTTTCTGTGATCACTGAATAAGTTGCCTCATTCAAGATTGATCAGTTTTTGCCTCGTCTGGATAGCTCATTTGATTAGAGCATTGTCCTGATACATCAAGGTTGTGAACTTAATCCCCCATTAAGGCACTACAAGAAACAACCAATAAATGCATAAATAAGTGGAACAACAACTCAGTGCTTCATTCTCTCAAATCAATAAATAAATTGAAAAAATATTTTTAAAGATGGTCAGTTTTTAATAACCTGAACAATTCAAGCTATATCATTAGTAACTACGCATACATTTGTAAATGGGACTGATCTAGGGTGCAATTATGGAAGAAGATATCCATGGTACAATAAAAGTTCTCTAAAGGGTTTAAGACTCGGTTGTGCACTGGAGTTGTGATGTGACCAGGCTGATAAAAAGAGATGAATTTTTATATGGTTAGGACTTAATCTAATCTGACTTAAATGAGATCATTATTTATGTCCTTTTATCTTAACATAACTTTTCATACTAAATAGCTTGATTTTCAACAAGTCAAGCCTTACAGTATTTCTGGAAACCATCACTCGTCTACTCTTGAAAGAGAGGGTAAATGAGGTCAAGAGGTTTGTCCCCAACCTCAGCAACAGAAGCACACTTAATAGAACTTAGATGATAACTCAGATGGTTTCAAAATAAAACCATAAGCACACCAGGCCAAACATGCTATATGTTTTGAATTTTTTATTAGGGTGTTATTACACCAACAGTCTTTATATAACAGCAATTACAAAGAAAATCTGATTATATTTCCTAAAGATATGATTTGTCACATATATTGGCATTTCCAAACCTTTTAGTCAGACATGAACATTTTAATGCTAACCAGACACTGAGACTTCACATTCCTTTGTTCTTACAGCTCATTTTTGAGAAGGAGATAATAGTACCTACCAGTTAGCATGGTTGGAAAAAGAACATGAAGTACCTAGAACAATGCTTGGCATAAGTAAGATGGCCAGTAAATGGTTAGAATCCAGCCCTTAAACAGTTCACAGATGTTAATGTTGTAGAGAAACTCCTGTGACACTTAAGTAATAACATTAATAATGACAATATATTTTTGAGTAGTAATTATGTTCTTCAATAGTGGTAAGTGCTTTAACAATTTTTTTTAAGAATGCTCACACCAAAAGGTACAGCTGTTATCCCTATATTACAATGAAGAAACAGGCTTAGTAATACTATGTAATTTTTGCAACTAGTAAACAATGTATGGTGAAAACATAACCATACCTTCCCCTCCAAGTGCAAACACTCCTGAATGGGGGCTATTGCAATTCTAGAGCAATATTCAGACACCTAAAATAGTCGACCTATCATTAGAAAGAAAACTCCAACCTCACTGTCCCCCAAAATCCCAAATATTGTGCCTTCTTCCTGCATAATAATTACTCTTAATCATTAGATAAGAGATTCTGCTCCTTAAAATGCCATCACACATAGTACTTGACATGAAAATATTTTATCATTGTTGAGATGAGTCACCAACTTCTGAAAACAGAATAATTCAACCACATAATTTGTTTGGATTTGTAACAAATATAAAAATATCCACCTGGTACCTACCATATGCCTGGCTCTGGGCTAGTCTTTTGTTTGGTGAGAAAAAAGCAAAAGTTAGACATAGTGGCTATTCATTTTCCATTCTCAGACCTCTTTGCTGGCCTTGAGGTACTCTAATATAACAAGAAATTGAAACCTTCCAGAATAAATGAAAAAAGGGAAGGGAAGAGAAAGGGAGATGAATGGTATGTTTGTGGTAAGGAGGTAATTCCTTTTACACTTTTACCTGCTTTGATAAGAAGTATTTGCTAATTCAAGGCAGTTTAAAAGGCTGTGGATCATTTATTTGAAGGGGAAATATTTTTATCTGTTTTTCTTAATTGTATTCACCAAATACACAAAGAAAAATGCACAGAAATGAGAAAACCACACAAAAATTAAAAAATCTGTTGGAGATCTCTGTGCTAGTTTTGAGAAAGTAGGTGAAAGTCTTTACATAAATTATCAAATAATTTTTGAAATGGTTTTAATAAAAGGAGCTAAAACACTGAAAATAAAAATATAAAAATAGAAATACCTAACTTTCATGGAGGATTTCCTCAGAACCAGTTCTCACAATCACACTAGAGAGTGGATACAGTAGCATGTCTTTTTACAAAAGGAATTGAGACACAGATCTCAACTAATTTGAAAAGCAATAGACAGTTAATATATTTGAACCCAGGTTATCTTAACAGTAGGAAGGTCCTGCATTCTTCACAGGATTTCTCAAAGAGATCCTGCCTCTTAATTCACACAACCTTGAAAAACACTAATAAATACATAATCACTCAAACAAAAAATTGTACCATCTGGAGTGGAGAAGGTAAAATATGAATTTTATAAGATTCCAATTTTCCTTCTGAATGCTTGTTCCTTTCCAAGTTCTGTCACAAAAAATTACCCAAAAGAAAAGTGAAAACGTAAGAAAATCAGGTATTTGCTCATGTTCTGACTGTCAGATATTTAGATATTTGAAACAGGCCCATCCGTTGCCCTCAGCCAGAGTATAAATGGAGGTAACACACAGTATGCCTAAATATTTAAAAGTATAAATTGTTCAATGAAACACTTCAGTTTTCTACATTGAAAATATAGCTCCAATTGCTTTCTTAATGTTTTGAAATCTTAATTAAAATGTACTATACATAATTATTATAAAATAATATTATTTTCAGGAACACAGATTCTAACCCTTATGGAAAACAGTATGAAAGTTCCTAAAAAAAAATTGAAAGCGAAACTGCCTTATGACCCAGCAATTCCACTTATGAGCATATATATGAAGAAACCCAAAATACAAATTGAAAGAATGAGTGCACCCCTATGTTCATTGTATTATAGCCAAGACATGAAAGCAATCTAAGTACCCATCAATACATGATTGGATAAAGAAGATGTAGTACATATATACAATGAAATATTACTCGGTCATGAAAAAGAATAAAATCTTAACCATTTGTGACAGCATGAAGAGATCTAGAGGACATTATGTTCAGTAAGATAAGTTAGACAGAGAAAGAAAAATAACATACAATTTTACTTATATGTGTAATCTAATGAACAAAATAAACTAACAATAAAATAGAGACTTATAGATACAGCGACAGACTGATGATGCCAGAGGGGAGAGGTTCGGAGAGTGGAGTAAAAAAGGTGAAGGGATAAAGAAGTACAAATTGGTAGTTGCAAAATAGTCTCAAGAATGGAAAGTACAGCATAAGGAACATAGTTAATAATATTGTCACAAAGTATGTATGGTGCCACATGGGTTCTTGAAATATCAAGAAATATGTTATAAAGTGTACACTATTGCCACTATGCTGTACACTTGAAATTAACTCAAAATAATATTGAATGCAAAGTGTAATTTAAAGATAACATTTTTTAGAAATAAAAAAGTTAAAAATAAATTTAAAAACTATTTGTAAATTTAGTAGTTCATGTCTACCTAGTCATCAATGTAGGTGCCATGCCTCATGCACGTTATGTCTAAGCTTATATGAATATATTTTAAGATTAACATGGATTAATTAATTTTTCAAAATGCTAATTAGTGTGTTATGAATACCACCTCTATCGTTAATACTTCTTGAATCTCATATTGGAACATGACAAGAAAGAAGAAAACGAATACTCACAAGTAATTGAGAGTATGCTTCTTTCTCTCTTTTTTTTTCTTTTTCTTAAGTGAGAAGTGTGGAGGCAGAGAGACAAACTCCTGCATGCACCCCAACTGTGATCCACCCAGAAAGCTCCCTACTGTGCAATACTCTGCCCATCTTGGGCCACTGCTTTTTTGCTTGGGAACTGAGCTATTTTAGTGCTTAAGGCAAGGCCATGTAGCCATCTTCAGCGCCTGGGGCCAACTTGCTGTAATGGAGTCATGGATACGGGAGGAGAGGAGATAGAAAGAGAGAAGGTAGATGGGGAGTTATGGAAAAGCAGATAGTCACTTCTTCTGTGTGCCCTGACCAGGACATTGACATACCAAGTCGACACTCCACCACTGAGCAAACTGCCCCAGGCCAAGTATGCTTATTTTCAACACAATAATCTACTGCATGCATGCCACCCTAGAAGAAAGGTTTCATCAATCAATCAATCAATCAATCAATCATCTCCCTCACTGTCCTTCTTTTTTGACTTATACCTTCAAAAACAGAGTTCTGTACCCCTATGGGGGACATTCAGATGCAAATGACCTGCTGAGGACTCAGGACTGGAAATGCCCTAAAGTGGTTCCTGGGCTGGAATGGGTTTCAGATCACATATCACCAGCACAGACCAGATGCTTGTGTGAGGTTTCACATGTTTCTCTATGTTATGTATGCTTGACTGAACCCACTATAACTTGCATCAAAGGGTGGCACTATTTGAAAATATATGGAATGACTTTTTATTTTAACTAGCATATTGACTAATAGCAAAGTTTCTGGAGCCACACTAGAAAGTTTCAAATTTATGTTACCCGTATATGGGTCAGATTACCACAAATGGGTCACTTATTTTTTCTGTGCCTTAGTTTCCTCATTTGTAAATAGCAATATTAATAATAGTACCTACTTCACAAAGTTTCTGAGGATTTAATGAACTAACATATGTAAGCGCTTAGATGTGTCCTGGCATACTGCAATGACTACATAAATATTAACTTTTATTCTTTATAGACATAACCAGTCTCTGTTTTAGTCTGCTACATGGGTTTGTTAAAATGCTATTGTAAGTACCTATTTGTACCTAAATCTTTCACCTGAACAAATTGCTTTCCCTTTTTCAACAAACAAAATATCCAAATAAAAATGGAAAATTTTATGTATGTGTGTATATGAGAAATTATCCAAAACTGTGAAAATATTCTATTAATATTTACCACATAGCTACATGAACACTTCTCCAAAGAACTGCTCTAAGACTCTTAAGTGCCACTCATCAGTGGAAACAGGTAGTAATATTCAAAATATCTTGTCAACAGCTGCTTATTACCTCAAACACTGACTCCTTATGTAAATTTACATCGATCCACAGAATAAATCTATATGGAAGTACAATAAACAATAAAATGCAATGATAATAATAGTTAACATTTAAGTGAAACAACGTATGTGGCTGTCATTGTGTTAAGCACTTTACTTGCCTTACTGATCTAAACCGCAACCTCACAAGGGAACTTTCATGATTATCATTTTATAAACTGAGGAGACAGAGATTAAGATCACCAGTGTGGTAACTCGTCTGAGTTCACACAGCGCATTAACAGCTGGGCTGGCGTTTGAACCTAGGTCTCTAATTGGAAGCCTATGCTTCTCCATATGCAGCTCCAGCAAAAAGAAGGGTGAGATACAGACATGCCTATAAATTTTAGTTCTCATTATGATCCACTGTTCATTATATTATGTTTTGTTGCCAACTGGTTTTATCAAATTACATGAGCTCATTAACAAGTCAAAGCCACAGGCCTTAATAAAAAGCCTGCTGGAAAAAGTCACCTCATTCAGACTGAGACCAGGACTGCGAATCAACCGAAGGCATTAACAAAATCAACCACGTCTATGTGAAAAATAGAACGTATTTGGTCAGTTATCTATCTGACCCACATAAATTATTATTGTTAAAAAAAATGATGTTTGTAACCTTCAGTTATTTAAACTGGCTTGTTGTAAAATTTAAAGTATTTTCTAAACGTTTATTCAGCTTCACATGCCATTTTGTCTATGTGGAGCCAGCAACATTCTGCATGACATTCTGCACAGAGGTGATGGCTCACACAACTCAGCTGTGCCAGACCACAGCTTCCAAAATGACAGTAGGAAAATATTGTCACAAGAACATAAAGGAGAAAGGCAGTAAAACTGAATAAAATAAAAAATAATCACATAAAAGGATTCCTAAAAATTCTTTTGGATTTTGATGGAGAATTCCTAAGTCTTCATAAAAAACAAGTAAACTTCTCAGTTTGTTAAACACAAGAATATGCTTGTATAACATGAATTACATACGTGAATTTTTGTTTAAACAGTACTAAAAAGAAATCCAGAAAGATATACATGGTTGTCATAAATTCTTAATACAATGATAGTAAAAGAAAAAGGGAGTGTGTAATGTTATAAAAAGTAACTTATAAGTATTGTTTAAAAATCACTTAAAAATTAAAGTAGCACCACAGGAATTTTTAAATCATACATATATCAGAATCATGCATTTGGGTACTGAGGAGCAGAAAAATCCTTGGAAGAAGATTTAAAAGTATTCAGATAATGTGCTGAATAAACTGTGTAATCTAAAACTTCCATGCGGCCCAGATGTAAAACAACATGAGGTAATTTCAATTTTCAACACTTTGGAAACTATTTGTTTGCAAAGTTCCTCATAAACCCATTAATTAATAGCACATGCTTACATTTTTCCAGCTCTGAAGAATGTTAGCATACCACTGAAAAACAGCCAGATTGATAGCATAACAGATGCTGGGGTTTTTTTTCAGGACCCAAATCACTACATTTGCATTAGTATAACTTCTGAATTGTGAAAGCATAGTGCCCTGTTTCTGTTTCTAGAAACAGACATAATTTACATAAATATTGATCACATTCCGGTATAGATGGTGGGTGAGATACTGGAATTGACAAACCAAGAAAAAAATTCCACCTTTTTTCAGTTGCTCAGCTGATACTGACTGCCTCTTCTGTGCAAGGCACTTTTTGCACATGGTGGACAAAGCAAAGATTCAGTTCTAGGCCTTTTACAAGCTTCAGATATAGCAATAGAAACAAAATAAGTCTTCCTTGTTATAGGCTGTGGTGGCTGAAATTCTAAGGTGGTCCTCAGGATGTATGCCTTCATATAGCCCTCTCCCTTGAGTGTGGGCAGGGCCAATGAAGATGAGGGGACAGCACTCCCATAATTAGGTTACAAACTATGATAAAGGTAAAAGAAATTTGTAGATGTAATTAAGGTCCCTTATCAACAGCTGACTTTAGATTATCCCCAAAAAGACTGAATCCGGTGAGTGCTCGAGTTAAGAGATAAGTAGCAGGGCCACTGTCTTGTTGGTTTTGAATAAATAAACTACCATGTTATGGAGAAGACTGTGTGACAGAAAATGGTGGGCTGAGTGAGCAAACATATTTCTAATGCTTAGACTAGCTCCCATGACAGAGTAAACTCTCCATAAAACAGTACTATTGTTATTGCTATAATTATTATTAGCACCACTAAAATTAATTTAATTAAAGAAAACACATCTGTATTGTCTACTACATACCTAATATTTAGTTCATGCTAAAAAATATGAATGAATTGGGCAGAATTTTTGAATTCATGGTAATTACAGATGATTATAATTTTGGTAGTCAACAATACTTTTTAATCATTTATTCAGTAAAACAAAATTATTTATTCCTTTAGAATCTTTCTTTTTATTACAATGACCAAGGCAAGTACTACTAAATGGAAATTCTTGGCATTTGAGATAAAACTTCCATGTCATAATGGAACCAGTGACTGGATTAAGATAGAAAGTCTAGCAAAGCTTCAAAAGATTTATAAGGATCAAACAATAGTTTGGTAATGGTTTCAATGGGTATAAGAAACCATAAACTAGATCCTCCATGCTGTCTTTTCCCAAGCCCTGAACTGTTGCTCTCTAAAACTCAATACAGTCACTTTATAGGCTTCTAATGTAGCACACATCTCAGAGATGACTGTGATCCAGATACCAGGAAAGACAGTTGACCTCTTCCTAACCCTATCCGTACCCTGTTCCAAGTTACCAGTATCTCCTGGGAAGAAGCTTATACACCCATCTGGTGCCCCAGTTTTTGGAGCTGCCACTGGAGAGCTGGACCCCCAATCTGCTGTCTCTGGCAACAGTGCTTATATTCAGGAGTCCCACAAGACTACAGCAAACAATAAAGAAGAAGTTCTTAATGGGCTCAAGAGCACCCTGTGCAGCTACCCTGGGCCCAGCACAGATGAGCTGACCAAAAACCCATCTTCTTGGAAAGCCTAACTATAGTCTCCCAGCTTTCAACTAGACTGCATCTATGTGCTGACTACAACTGTCCTCTTTGGGACACTGATGGGTCTAGGCACACCCTCAACCACTAGAACCACTTAGAATAAAACAGATGACCCTGGTCAGTTGGCTCAGTGGATAGACCATCGGCCCAGCATATGGATATCCCGGGTTCCATCCCTGGTCAGGGCACACATGAAAAGTGACCATCTGCTTCTCTCCTCCTCCCTCTCCCCCTTCACTCTCACCCCCCTCTCCCTTGCAGCCAGTGGCTTGATTGGTTCAAGTCCTGGCCCAGGGCACTCAGGATAGTTTGTTGGTCTGAGTGTGTCAGCCTCAGACACTAAAAATACCTGGATTCAAACATTGGCCCCAGATGGGGTTTATGGGTGAATCCCAGTCCAAGCACATTCTGGAGTCTATCTTACCATCTCCCCTCCTCTCACTTAAAAAAAGAAGGAACAAAGCAAGCAGTTTGGACAATCACAGAGGTTTGAGGGACAACCAGGTGTATGGGTTGGGCTAATTGATGAGGTCCATCTCCCTCACAAGATAATTCTTTCAAGATTGGAAGAGATGGCTATTTTATCTAATGCCATTGAATCAACATATTGCACACTTTAAATATGCACAATGCTATATGTCAATTATATTTCAATAAATGGCTCAGAGATGGCAGTATCTATGAGGTTAATTGCTTGGTATATTTTCATTTTGTTCCCCTTCTTAATGTCAAGAAGATTATAAAAGTTTTGGGAAAGGTTCCAAGAATAACTAAGATCTCAGGATAAAACATTTTAACAGCAACCAGAATGAAAGAAGGCATAAAAAGAAAAAAGAAAAAAATCCTTAACCATTATATGCATCACCAAAAATTCATTTTTATCCTAGTGAAAACAGTTTTAACTCAAGAAATATATTGCTTCCTTTTATTGAGTAAAATCTTACTAGAGGACACTTCCCCCATGGTGGTGATTATTTAAAAGTACAATAGTTCTAGCTATTTACTAATATAGCAATTTCCACAACCACACTAACAGCAAGATTCATAATAGACCCTATGTTTATTTCCTACTATTCTCCAATTCTTAAAATTCCCAAGTAGGGGGAACTAAAATTCTACACATGAACAGTGGTAGTAACAAATCCATCCTACTGAGATCTCGTTATTTATTATTTTTCCATAACAACTAAATATCATTCTCCACCATTCTAGGTCTGGATAAAGTAAACAGTATTCTACTGAAAGAAACTCAGACTGGGGGAAAAAATGCTGCTGATTAGGAAGAAAGGGCAAATTTTAGACATGTGTTCATTCTACAGTTTAGATGAATTATCCATGCTAGGAGTTATAGGAAGGCAGAGTAAAAACTAGATGACTTCTTGAAATATATCCACCAATAAGGATTTTAAAATATAAGATCCATAATTAAGTAGAATTTGTAAGTCCTGGTAAACTACCTCAGCATTTCAACATCTATAATTACTACATCTAATCCTACTTTAAGAACATTTGCAACCTGTATAACCTACTACAGAAATATACTTCCATAAGTTTCTGGTCTACATACTAAAGATTTTATTGGTCTTTTCAATCACACACATTAGTCTCAAATAAAGAATGTAAGACCAATGTGGCTCTCAAACAATTAGACATCTGCATGATGGCTGTCATTTCATAAAATTATAAACACAAAAACATTGCATTTCCTAGCTATATCAAATGATGAGAATAATATAAGGCATAATTAGTAAAATGAGACACCGTGTTGTGATTTTAAAAATAAAGAATATGACTTATAAGTGAAAGAGGGCACTATTCAATTGGATGTTTGACTGGCACTGAAATCATTGCTTAGAAAACGAATTTTATGGAGAAAATTGTCTATACTAAAGGTATTATGAGTTCCTCAGAAATCAAGAGGGTATTGTTAATTTACTTTTCTATCATTAAAAACTAGAAAAAAACATTAATTGAGTACCTTTTTTGCCTGATACTGAAGTGGGTGTAGTCATGTTCAAGCCAAGCTCCTGCATGAAACAGTCTCTTCCATAGTGTAACCTACAAGCCAGTCTTTAAAAATTATTTCTAGAATGGGGCAGAATATAATAAGGAAGACACTTAGCAAGTATGCTGGGAGAGAAAAAGAGAGAGAGGAAACAACATCTATTGATGGATTAATTCTAACTAGAAAAATCAAGAATGACTTTAAGAAGGAGGTAGCATTACACAGACTATGAAATTCAAAGGGATTTGGGAATGACAAAGGGTTTGTCAAAGACTCTCCCAGACCAGTTTTTTCTTTAACAAGAATTACACAAAAAAACCAACCGGTGTTTAAAAGCACAGAGATAAGAAAGGGCAAGGTCTTTTCAGGGAGGAGCAAATAGTCAGCTATGAGTGATGTGAACATTACATGTGAGGGGAGGAGAGTATGCTGTGGAGACTCTGCAATGCCTCCCTATGTAATCTGAGATTGAGACTAAAGAGAATTCTAAGCTACAGCTGCTCCATGGTCCTTCAGAAGTTTACCAAGACAGAATAAGTTCTGAATTCAAATTGGCATCAAATACATATTTAAAGCAGGTTTTTCACAAAGTGTATTTCCAAACTAAAGGAGGACAGGTGCATACTTGACATGAAAAAAAAATACCAATCTGTTTTGCACTAGATTACAATACCTAGTCTAGAAAAGTTATTTCTAAGTGATAACTCCACATCCTGCTCTTATTTAGAGGTTTCCAAAATTTTATACACTGAGATTGCCAAATATTCCTGCAATTTCTCCATGCCCCAAGTCACTTCTTCCACCACTGAAAAACTTCGCCAAATTTCTCAGCAAACTCGGCAAGTTCCATCTATGAATTAATACTGCAAGGAAATTAGTCAATTGCTTATACATGCTATCAACAAATAAATATAAGAACATTACAAGTACTAAATAAAAGGGTAGCAATTCAGAGAGAAAATACCTATTCAGAAATAATGGAACACTTTCTTTCTCTGGGCCTCATCTTCCTTAGCAGTAAAGTGTAGGAACTTTAAGGTACCACCCAACTGAGAAAGTATTCAGTTCTGGGAAAATTTCCATTCATGGCTAAATAAAGGCTCTGCTCCATTCCTTCTGCTTTCATTAGAAATCTTGCTGCATCTTTTTTTTTTTTCATTCAAGGTAACATTGTTCTCTACCTTTAAATTTGAAAAAAAAATCGATGCTTAAATTTAGCTAAATGGGTATGGTGTGCAAAATGATCCACTTTAAATCAAGGTATGACTACAATAAAATGAATGACAAAAATCTCAAAAAGCAAAGAGACACCTGTATTGAGGATGTCTGTTTTAGCTGAATCCAGAGAAAGTACATAAGAAAGCATTTTCAAACAGAAATAGGTCTGGAAACTCTATCCTGGAATAAAGTTGGGGGCTTTCAGGTTGAGGAGAGCAGCCCATGAGAATAATGTTTTGACCACGGGATATGACCCATGTTTCTCAGTTACACAGAAATATTTGGAATTTCAGAATTATGGGCTGGAAAACTTCAAAAAAAAAAATGACAGAATCCTGCCCGTGTGTGGAATCATGTCTTATGAGATGTTTTCACTGAAAAGTCGCCAAAGCTTAAGGGTCCCTCCCTTGTAATGGCTTTGTCTAAAGCCCTGGGAGAGGCCCTAGTAATGTGTTTACCAAGTTATACATTTTGGTACAATCTGAAAAGTAGTATATTTTAGAGCAATTGGTCTCTTTCCATTCTTTCTTATGCTCCTTCAGGCTCTCTTCCCTCATGTCAGGTGATGATGAAGGCAGTGTGAGTTCAGCGACGAAAAGCGAGGCTGAGAAAACAGCTTAGTCTTAATGGGTTATATTTATATGGTTCACAGCCAAGTTTTTGCATAGTTAGGTCACTGACAATATCCTGGTTGTAGGAATGGCTGGAGAAGTATTCTACCATCTCACCTAACATACTGACTCCCAGTGCCTTCTGTCAGGACACAGAGTTACAAAGCCAGAGGTTCTATAGAGATAGAAAACACTCCTATTGCTGGTTACCAGAAAAACAGAAGTAGTGGAGGAGAAGCAAGTTTTGAAATGTATGAAGTCAGTAGCCGGACTATGAAAAACAACAACCTTTAAATGTTTCAGTTCATACATGAAAGACACTTGGTGAAGGCTTGCACCAATCTTAAAATTTTACATGACATGGCTAAGAACAAGTTGTGATGCTAAGAGAAACTTATCCAAACTATCAATAAATGAAACAAACAAAAGAATTGCTCAGCCATACTAGAAGAAAGACTGCATGACCTTTCCATTCTTTTAACAGAAAATGACATGACAAGGTCATGGCCATATGAAGAAATAATCCCTGACTATATGGTCAAAAATATAGAAAAGCATGACAAAGACATGTCATCCATTTAGTTAATAACAAATTTCATAGCATTTAAAAATTTTTATTGATTATATAGAGGTGGCATTGATTAATAAAATTATGTAGGTTTCAGATATATAATTCTATAACACATCATCTGTATATTGTGCTGTGCATGCCATTCAGCACTCTAAGTCAAGCCTCGCTGCATCACCATATATCCCCCGCTCCCCTCTTCTATCTCCCCCACCCCTCTTTCACTCCGGTAATCACCATACTATTATATCTGTCCTTATGGTCTGGTTTTTTTTAACCCCTTCACCCTTAGTTTTTTAGATATCATTGGTATTTACTTACAATTTTTGTTTGCAATTTGTTGTTCTTAATACTCTCATTTTAAATAGTCACTTCCATATCTCAATTTCTGTTTTTTAAACAAAACCCCCAAATAGTATAAGCTTTTACTCATAGGAAACCTGGATTACTCTTTGACCTCAGATCCATTTGTGGTTCATATTTCTTTTGATGACATCATATAAGAAAATCTAATGAGTAATAATTCTAAAAATAACGTTTTATGAATATTCAAATAGTAGAGAAGTGGGAGAAACAGAGATTCATACATTTCTGCTGTTCTCTGTTCAGTGACAAGTCAATTAACAAACACTTTGGGAAGAGAGTATTATTCCTGACCCTGGGGTGGTGTAGAGGATATACCTCCTTGTAGCTGAGCTGGGCTAGAGTGGCTGTGCTGGAGGACAGGAAGAGGAAAGAGCACTTTTTCTGGTTTAAACATCTTCCTGGCCTGACCTGTGGTGGCGCAGTGGATAAAGCGTCGACCTGGGAACACTGAGGTCGCCAGTTCAAAACCCTGCACTGGTCTGGTCAAGGCACATATGGGAGTTGATGCTTCCAGCTCCTCCCCACTTTCTCTCTCTCTCTCTCTCTCTCTCTCTCTCTCTCTCTCTCTCTCTCTCTCTCTCTGTGTGTGTCTCCTTTCTAAAACAAATTAAAAAAAAGAAATTAAAAAACAAAACAAAACAAAAAAAACATCTGCCTGTGTTCATGTTTTCCATGGCTGCTACAACATATTACCATGAACTTTATGGTTGAAAAAAATATAAATTTATTCTTGTAGTTCTAGAGGTTAGAAGTCCAAAATGGGCCTCATTGGGCTAAAATCAAGGTGCAACAGAGCTGAATTCTAGAGACTTTTCGCAGCTGTTCTCAGAGTGGTTAGGTCTTGGCATTCCTTGGCTTGTTTGTGGCCCTCTTTCTCTCACTTCAAAGCCAGTAATGTCAGATCAGGTTCTTCCCACACTGCCAGCTCTGTGCTTAGCAATCTTTTGATTTCTTCTTCCACTCATAAGGCCCCCTATGATTACATTGGACTGCTCAGATACATCAAAGCTATCTCAAAGACAGCTGAGAAGCAACCTTAATTCCAAACTAATTAACCCACCCAGACAGACGTTTAAATTCTAGAAAGTGGTGTTTTTGAGAAGTGAAAGATTTCCTTCTTAATTTAACAAAAGCAGTTGATAACACAAAGTGACAGCACAATCACCATCATTTTGTAATCTCCTGCTGCTTTTCATTAATAAAAATATTTTCAATCCAAATAGATTAGATTTTAAAGAACAAATTGAAAGTATAATTTGATTGTCAACAGTGCTGAAACATTTACTTATTTTCCCCTTCGGCACCTTAACATCCTTTTTAGTGAAGGTGACTATGTGAATCACTAACTATTAAGGAATACCTATTTAGAATTTTAATGTATAGGAGCCATTATCATTAAATCAAATATTTTCAAAACATCTGTATCTGTTGAGAGTACTTTTTTTTTTCCTGAAGACAAGTGTATATATAGTTCATCTAGAAATACATAAGTTTAGAGCTAGAAAAATATATCTCAGAGATAATCTGGTTCAGGTCTACCCAAACTACCTGTGGTAAAAAGGCTAGGTGTCTTCTGATTGTTTTGCCTTTTTAATTTTCAATCTGCCATTGACTGATAATATTGTAAAACATAATGAAAATGAATTACTAATAAGTTAAATAATAAAAAAGCCAAATATGTAAGAACATAAGCTGTAATTTTTAATTACTAGATTAAAAAGACAAAATTCTGAAAAATTATATAAAATTTGTAACAAACTCTCAATTTCTATATTTACCTCATCATAGATAAGCTAGTTCATTGGCCATTTTTTGCTCTCAAATCAGACCTGGAGTAACACTTACTAAGTCCCCTTAATTTATAGAATAGCAAAGTGAGAACCATAATAATGTCTCTCTTCCTTGGTGCACTAATTAAATATTGAGTGTTGATCTAGGTCTCTCACATATATTTTATTTAGTCCTCAAAATATCCTTTTTAAGTAAACAAGAGCCTCATTCTAAAATTGAAGAAACTGATGTCCATAAAATGTGACACATTGGATAAAACAGCAGCAAACCCTGGGATAGCCAAGCATCTTCTGATACTTAAAAGACAATCTTCAGCCCTGACCATTTAGCTCAGTTGGTTGGGGCGTCATCCTGAAACAGCAATGTTGCAAGTTTGATTCCTGGTTAGGGCACATATGGGAAGCCACCAATGAATACATAATGAAGTGGAACAAACGCTTTTCTCTCTTTCTCTTCTACTCTTTGTCTAAAATCAATAAGAAAAGAAAGTCTCCAATTATGTTCAAAAACTATAATTTGTTCTTTCTTCCAGCTAATCAAAAGGCTTATGAAAGAAAAAAAATTAACTTGCCCTTAATTTTAGTTTTTATGCTACCTATCTTGGAATTTGTACAACTTGTAATTTTACCTTGCTCCTGATAATTCTGTACATGAGAGAAACATGGAACAAAAGGCTGTATGGAAAAAAAAAACTAACACAGAAGAAAAATTACTATTAGCCCTAGCTAGGGCACATACAACAGTGGTTGACCCTGCATCTCCTACACACTCAACACAGCTGTGTTTATATTTCTTCCTTACTAATGTGAATCCCAACAATTTAAACTATTGGGGAGTTTGGTGAGTTTTGTTATTTCTCTCCCTTTTTTAAAGAATGTTTTCCTGGGAACTTTCATGATAGTGAATATTTATAAAATATGGTATCCTATTTGGAAAATGATTCAGTTTTGTCTAAAAAAGCCATAAACAAACACAAACATAAAATAAGTAAACGATAGCAGCATTGCATGGAAAATCTTCTGACCGCAACAGCGATTATCTGATACCTGGGAACTAATGCTCAGGTCCTGTAGTAGCCCAGGTGCTGTTTTTCATCAATGAGGTATTTTTATCTAAAAAATGGCCTTTAAAAAGAAAGACAAGTTTACATTCTCTTTGCATGCATAAAGAAAGCAAACAGGGCACCAGGGATATTATCTAGGCGATTCAGGTAAAAAGTTCTTGAAATGTCTAGTTAATTGTCTCAACCCACAGCTTTATTTGTCTATGGAGACAAAAACCATGGTTGCTTAGTGAATGTTAAATAATGAGTATAAGCATCTATTATTAACAAGTGTTCTATCAATTTTTAAAGCTAGTAAACTATGAATCAATAATATCCTAAAGCCATGGATTCAACTAATTAAATATGTTTAAAGTGGAATTTTTCTATTTTGAATTCATGAATTCAAAAACTAAATAACTTGTTATCAAAGCTTGCAGTTTTAATGCAGACTTTGAAAGGTTTCCAAATGTCACTTATTTTATATACACCTCTATTCCTCTTTATATTCCTCCTGGAATTTGTCATTTCTCAAACACTACTTTTTCTTTTCCTTTCCTCTGTTTTTGTATCTACTGATTGGGTGCTAACTCCAGAATCAAAAACATAATAAAATATTTGCTTCTAATTGGCAAGGCTAGCTAGCATAGTCCTATACTGCTCACAAAAACTAGGGAATATTTCAAAATGAATATGAAGCTATAAAATATCCCCTAATTTTTGTGAGCAGTATATTTTAGACTCACTCACTGTACTAGATTTTGTGGTCTTCTCTCCTGTTTTCTTGGGAAAAGCCCAAAAGACTTGGTTCAAAGACTAATCACTGATTTTTTTCAGAGTCACCAATGCTGGGAAAATAGTGGTGAAAAGGTTAGACTTAACTCACAGAGTTGACAGCTCACACCTAGGAGGGAGGACAGTGCACTGCAACCACAGCTGTGGAAGAGAAAAGGTCCTTACAGACAGCCAAGACAAGTTGGAAGGGATTCTGCAGAGCTGTGTGTGGATGAAAGACCTAAGTTAGCAACGAGCAAATATTCAAAGAACTGAAAGGCCTTATTGGAAGCCTGCATGGAGGTAAGAGAATGGAGCCTGGAGCTGGATTATGTGGGAACCTCAGTGATGCAGGCTAAGGATAATAAGAGTTAACACTAAAACGGTTGCAGTAGAAATGGAGAGAGAAAGCTTTGGAAGCTATTTAGAAGATGAAGTAGTTTGTACAGAGATAAGATATGAATAGGGAAGAGGTAAGCTGTCCTCGCAAACACCAAGCTCAAGTGGTTGGCTGAATGGTCAAGCTGTCCAATAAAGTAGAAACATAGAAGAACCAATTTGTAGGGAATGTAGAAGAACCAATTTTGGTAAGAAAAAATTCTTTCTTTCTTTCTTTCTTGTCATGCTGAATATATACACGACAGACTGAAGTTTACATGATATGGTGAAATATACAAGTAGAGATGTCCAGTAAGCAGTAAGATATGAGTTTGGCTGAATAAGAACACCTAGGAATCAATAGTAAACACATAATAACTGCAGGGATGACCATTAAGATTACCCTTAAAGAACGTGTGCAGAGTGGGAAGAAAAGATGTTGACAGTGCTTTCAAGTGGATCTTATTAAGCTCCAAATGCTGTGTTTTCTCAGGTATTCTGTTTGCAGATCAAGTCAACTGAAGTCCTTACCTTCCTCCTCCCTTCCTATATCAGCAACAGAGCACCTCTGTGCCATCTCCTCTAGCACAAATATAACAAGTATAAAGGTCCAGGAACAAAATACCAACATATTTCAAGAGTTTTAAGGAGGGAGGAAAGTGTCATTTTGCACGTTCAGCTGTTATGTCAGAGCAGTCTGTAGGCAATTCAAGGAGGTAAATTCTACTTTTAGGCATGAAAAGACTGTCGTATTATTAAGTCAATAGCTGTGAAAGCGTTGTACGATACAGTGCTGGGTCCCCTTTACGAGAAGTCCTGGATCAACACGGAGATGTCCATGAGTCCAAGACTGGCAGATAGTTTTCAAAGCCCTCATCTTCACTACATGTAATAATTATAAATGCTTATATTTATTAAATCAGCTGTGTTTATGGTCATTTGTTTCTTAATCATTAGTTTGTTAATCAGAAAAGATTAATAAAATTCATTTTACTTATCCAAGTAGCTAGAAAAAGTTTAGATGCTTTTTTACTAGTTTGTAGTGAAGTGAAGTTTTGACAGGCAAATGTAATTGCTTAATGACCTGATGAATCTTTCTCAATATTGGCTCTAGTCCACACCACACCCTTTCCTAACGGCTCCATACAACTGAGGTTTCCCTCTCTGGAAAATCTGCAATCTACATGCAGTATTTCCTACTTACATAAACTTTTTATAAGTTTATAATAAAGGATATTAAAGAGTCCAGAGAAGTTAGGAAAATAACTTTTAACACACCTTCTAGTAGAAAACAATAAAAAGTCATTGAGCTAGCATTTCTTTAAAATCAGATGAGTCAGGTACACTAATTTTTAGACATAATTGCATCGCTACAACAAAGAAGCACTTGAATAATACACACATTCATTACCAGGGTCTTAGTATGGACCATAGAATTCCAGCTTCATCTGTGGGCAGTCCTGTTAAATTGGAGTAATAGCCAAAACTTTTAAAGTAGTGACGGGGGAGAAAAATAGGTATGAAGGTAACACAGGTTGGTATGGAGCTTAAGGGATGGTCAGAAAACATGCTTCCTTCACAGAATGGCTTAGAGTCAAGAAACGTTCTTTGGCATCTGAACTTCCTATAGACCAGTGATTTGACCTTGAACAAATTAATTTTTCTATGTTATTTATCTTATAATTGATCTAACACATAGAGTTGTATTCTGGATCAAATTAAATAATGTGTATAAACAGCTGAACATAACACGAAAATGCTCATGCACATTTTTTATTTTTATTCTTATTATTACATTATGCTTAGAGGAGATCTACCTTAACTATTTGTAAGAGAGCTCAATTTCAAATTTTTTAAGTTGTTCATATGAAAATTGTCAAGGACATGTTTACTCTGAAATAGTAATTACACTGTATATGTATTCAGACCAAGGTTTAAGTAAAACCACATTATATTACCCAAAAATATGTCTTGCTTATAAATTCTCCAGAACATCTCATTATTAGGAACATTTTAAGAATCAAATGATATGTAATTATATTACTGTGTATTTACTAATGACTCTTCATAAGAGCAGAAAATTCTCATATATTTACTTGTAAACATATCAAACTCCATATAATTTTGTTAGCAGATATATAGTATGAATACTCTTGATGCTGACGTTAGGCAGTAGGTAAATTGTTTATGCCATGACCAACAATGACATGTCACTGTGCATTAATGGTAGAAAGTGTTCATTTCAGAACCTAGAATAACAGTGATGCCATTACAAAGAGTGGGCATTCATAATCCTGTGCAAATCATACAGCAAAAACCAAAATTCAAAGGCTGAGGATACAGCACCACAGAGTGACCAAGTGAAGTGACTGTGGAGGTGGGGAAGAAAACTCCAGATGTTTTCTTCCATGTATATAGAACTTTGTGAGTGTAATATCCCTAGCCTCTCACTGTTCCCATACTCATCTTCAAAGAAGGGTAATTTGATCAATACTTATTCAGTTTGATTGAAGAGCTGGGCATGCATAATCAGTTTATTGTAGCAGGACACTGAGAAGGTTTTTACCAGTCCTAAAGTGCTGGGATCTAGAACTGGGATTCTATAAGCACTAAAATATCACACATAAAAGATATCCTCCGCCTGACCAGGCGGTGGCGCAGTGGATAGAGCATCAGACTGGGATGCAGACGACCTAGGTTCGAGATTCCGAGCTCGCCAGATTGAGCACGGGCCCATCTGGCTTGAGCAAAAATCTTGTTGGCTTGGACCCAAGGTCGCTGGCTCCAGCAAGGGGTGGCTCGGTCTGCTGAAGGAAGGCCCACGGTCAAGGCACATGTGAGAGAGCAATCAATGAACGACTAGGGTGTTGCGACGGTGACAAAAAACTAATGATTGATGCTTTCCACCTCTCTCCGTTCCTGTCTTTCTGTCCCTATGTATCTCTCTCTCTGACTCTCTCTCTGTCCCTGTAAAAAAATAAAAAAGTAAATAAAAATAAAAAGATATCCTCCAATACCAGTTTTACCAGTATTATTTGCCTTATCCATTTGCTTTTATCACAGTGGTGTCAAAAACCAGGTGGGAGAGGCAAGTTCTATTCATTGGGTCTTTTTAAACTCAAACAAGTTAAAGTGTTATTCCACTAATTTTTAAGAAAAAGATAAAAACAACTTTGCTCAATACATTTGATGTGCTAGGCACTATGCTAGATGCCAAAGAAATAATTAAAATGCAATTCCTTTTCTTAAGACTATTAAGGTCTAGGACGAGAGGGACACAGACAGAACATATTAATTTAATGTGACAAGTGCTATAACCTGACACTCATGCCAATCATTTGCTAACAGAGGTATGAGACATGCTCATTTTCAGGCATGAGCTACAACTCTATCCCTCCTCCTCCTACACAGAGGTGCCTACTATAATGCAAGTAAAAAGAAAGGAATACCTGTAAAGAACTCTAATATATATTTTAAAATCCCTTGCAAACTACAATATCCTTGGAATAACAAATTATATGAACTCTCCCAACTGCACAGGAAGCCTTGGTTAAGCATGAATTGAACGTGAATGTACTACAGCAAGTTTAAACTCTGTTCTTTGGAGAGTTTTGGTGGAAGAGGGGAGTTCTTAAAGATGTTGAGGGGCTGAAGGCCCTTTATTAGCATGAACCGCATGCCTACTATCATACTAGCTCTGTGTTTTCCTATTTTATATTCTGTGATTCTTCAGAGGAGTTCTTCTAAATAAAATAAAATAAAATGAAGAAGATAGAAAAGCATTATATAGAACCTTCAGTGTGAGGTAGAGTGGCAAGACCTGAGGCTAGAGTGAAAGTTGGAGGCCACACAAGGAAGCAGATGTATTGTCTTTTAGGTGAGTCAATCCCAAATTTTGTTGCACACTGGAAATGCCTGGGCATTTTCATAAAATATGACTTTTCTCTGTTAATTCCAGTAAGTCTGATTTGGATTTTGAGATTTCTGAAATCTTCCAATAGACTCTAATATGCAGCAAATCAGAAAACCATTGCCATAGATCAAAACAAAACAGAGACAAAAACTGGACCTACTTTTCAAAAATACCAAAGTTGTGTTGTGTGGAAGCCTAGACTGTCCTTGGGTTCTAACAAGTGTTTAACATTAAAGACTTATTACATTCCCAACTATCTATGCAGAGGTAACTGCACAAATTAGCTTTGAATGTCATGTTTAGTCATGGTGCACTTGGATACTAGCCAAGATTTTTCAGACAATGCAAATGATTATGGCTCAATTAAAAAATATATATGTGTGTATATGTGGTACTTGTATATAGATTGTATATAAAATATTATATATAACATATATAAAATAGCACAGAGAGATCTCAAATTCGGAAAGAAGGATATGTACAACCAAACAATATTAAAAGTTCAGAGAAGTTCTAAGAATTCACAAAATTCATGGATATTTAGTAGACAACACAGCCATTTAGTTATTTCATATTACTATTTAGTATTCCAATACATCTATTTAGTCTCTGTGCCTCCTTCCATCCTAGTTATAAATTCCCAGAAAAAAGTTATTAGCCCAGTTTGGGTCATAAAATTCCGATGGGTCAATCAGCCATGACCAGCCATGACTGTGCAATTTTCTAGCTTCCTTACACCTTTACCCTTACTTTTGTCCACCACCACTTCTTTGGAGTTAACTCTACCCTCATATATCTCAGAAACGAAGGAGAGAATTAAGGGACATCGGGACATTACCTGTCTCACTGATAAAGTATGGCAAAAGTTATGTAAATAAATAAAGTGTATGGCATTCTAAATAAAGGGGAAAAGAGAGAGACTGGTGATCTACATAGAAATGAACTAATCTATCTGTATAGCCCCATTGCCCATCAGTAGATGAGTGGATAAAAATGCTATGAAACATTTACACAATGGAACACTATTTGGCCATAAAAAGAAGGAAATCTTACCCTTTGTGATGGATGGACCTGGAGAGGATTATATAAAGAGAAATAAGCCAGTCAGAGAAAGACAAGTACCATATGATTTCATTTGCATATGTAATCTAATGTTCAAAATAAACTAACAAACAAAATAGAAACAAACGCATAGATACAGAGAACAGAATGACAGCTGTCAGATGGAAAGGGGGTTAGGAGTTGGGTAAATATGGTAAAGGGATTAAGCAAAACAAAACAAAACTCACAGACACAGACAACAGTATGGTGATTGTCCAAGGGAAAGGGGAGTGGGGGAAGGTAGAATAGAGTAAAAGTATAATAAAAGGTGATAGAAGGAGACTTGGCTTACAATACACAATACAATATACAGATGACACATTATAAAATTGTACAATTAAAACCTATATAATTTTTTAACGAATACCACTTAAATAAATTCAATTTTGAAAAGTGCTGCATAGTTTAATTTAAATTCTTTATTTAATTTCTTTTTATTTTATTCATTTTAGAGAGGAGACACAAAGTGAGAGAGAGAGAAAGGGGGGAGGAGCTGGAAGCATCAACTCCCATATGTGCCTTGACCAGAGCAGTGCAAGGTTTTGAACTGGTGACTTCAGTGTTCCCAGGTCGACACTTTATCCACTGTGCCACCACAGGTCAGGCCTAATTTAAAATTTGTACCCAAATAAGGCTCCACCAGGAAAGCAAATTCCCATCTCCTTGGCCCAAGTCCACTAAGTGCCTGGCGTACCCTCTCTTCATCGTAGCAACCGAAGCAGCCATGTATTTAAGAAAACCTCTAGGGTAGTAGTGTCACCCTCAGTTGAGACCCTCTGATTACATTAAAAGGTTGGCACAAATGAATAGCTACATGTACAATTATAAATGAATTTCTGCTTTCTTTTACAAGCCTGCCATAAACAATAAATAAGAGATATCTACCATAAAAAAATACTAATTCAGAAAAGGTGGTATAGAATTGTTTTGAAACAAGAAATATCCGTTTTGCAATTCTGGCTTTTTTTGAGAAATTTAATGTATTGAACTCTAAAAAGGGGGCAAAAAATTATATATGCCTAGAAGATTCACAGTGAGTATTAAATAAGATAATGCACATAGATAATGTATATGAAGTTCTTCACATTATCCTACCACATTAAAAAGTGCTCAGTGAATGGTATAGATTATTATTCTTGATGTTTCTGCAATTATTGTTGCATATAATTCTTAATTACAGTGCTGCATTCAGAAATCAAATGATCCTATGATGACCTAGAAATACAAAGTCTAAACATTAAGTGATTCAGCAGTTTCCAAATAAATGCTGTGACCGCCAGTTCTATAAACGGCATTGCAAATGTTCTGCAGGTGCATCTGGAAAACTTTGGAAAAAATTGGAAAGCTATATAAATCTTAAAAATATAAGAGACACAGAAAACTCCAAGAAACCAGGCAGGGCACCTGCAGGAAGCCACCTCCAATTTGAGCTCTGCATTTTCCCAAGAACTAAGGCCTGACTCTGTCCTTGTCATTTTTTGTTTATTTGTTTGATTTTCACTTTTTCTTTTGGCAAGTTCAAAAAATATATCTTTTTATCTTTCCAGGTAGCCTTGGATGACAGCTGTTCAGGACTCTTGGAGTGTGGTTTAATGATAAGGAAGTCCTGACAAAGGTACCATACATTTTCTGAAACATAACAGGGCATGACAATTTGACAGTATTCCTTGTCAATTATCCCCTATCCTGCAATGTTTCCTCCTGTGATCATCTTGAATCATGAGCAGACACATGAAACTAAGCACATAGCCTCCCTGTCATGTCCTTTGGAACATGTTTTTGTTTTCTTCCTTTTTCCTTACAACACAGAGGAGAAGGAAAAAAGAGTAGAATAAAACCTTGCTATCGTGACTGCCAGAAGCACTGTGCACCAACACCAGATGCCTCCTTGCAGCAGCAGGATGCAGAATTTATCATCTTAAAAGTTGGCATCCAAGTTCCTCCTAAAGAAGAAACTCAAAGTTATGTATCTTGAGCAGGTTCTCAGAGATGGAAGGTGAAATGTAAAGGCAAGGGTTAAGAAGATAATGAAAGAAGAAACAGCTAAAGCCTTCAGCATAGGAAATTAAAAAGGGGGGCTGTCAGAGGGTAACACTATGAAAGACAGAATGAGGGGGAGGTGAGAGACAGGTGAGGGCTGAAAAGTATATTAGGAGGACACAGGTTACAGAAATTCAGGTGGATGGCGAATTATGAAGGGTATAAGATGAGGCAGAAAGAAGTAACTGCATTCTATGTTATTTTACATCCTCCCTTTCTTTACTGAAATGCCTAATGAAGTCTAACACAACCTACATCCCTGTGAGCTAAGCCTGTGAAATAAGGCATAAGCATTACCAAGAAACAGTAGAAACAGGAGCCTTGTAGGTGTTGATGAGGGACAGCTGTTTGGGTCTCTAGGTGGTGACCTGCCACAGAGTGATGAATAATGGCCACAGCCATTTTGGGAGCAGCACCAATAGCAGCATAACTGACTGGGGGTGGGTTGAGATTAGCCCACTGTTCTCCAAAGGCCCAGAGAGGTCGTCCCAGCTACTAGAAGACAGGCAACATCTGAGTTGCATAAGTTAGTGTTTCTGGCTGCAGAAATGTACAGAAGACAAAAGTATCCTCACATCAGCCTTCCTTACACTCAACAATAAAACCCTTCTTTTCTGGATGAATAAACCATGTGCATGGACCCTCAGGGCCTTTGACCTGATGTCACTCTCCCTGAAATGCCCTGTTGGAGCATGGCTAATTTTGTTCCATCCAAGCTTGGGCTCAAACATCATCAGTGAGACCTGAAGCTACCTTTCTAAAGTACCTCCCCTATCCTCAACACATCCTCATTCTGTAACCTCATTCTGTTTTACTACTTTCATAGACCTTATTTTTGGTTTGTTAAATGTATTTCAGTGAATCCAAGAGGCGATTGCTTATAAGATGCACCATTATTTTGTTTCTTCCTAACAAAGCAAAATGTTGTCAATGAAACAAAAACAATGTGTGTGTGTGTGTGTGTATATATAATTATATATATATATAATTTACCATTTTTAGTTCTGACTGTGTATTTAGGTAGTCTTATTTAGCTACTGATTTTATCATATGTCACATTTTACATATATAAATAGGATGATATAAATAGCATATGTCATTTATTGTCTTGCAGTAGAAACTAAGATGTAATATTTTTAAGATTAATATTAGTTTCATTAGTATCAAACTTAAACGTGCTCTTTCTAGTATTTCTGCAGCAATAAAACCTTTTTCTTTTAATGGCAAGTTATAGTTTAATTTTCTCAAAGACACTTTAAATGGCAACTAAACTCAAATTGTATACATATAACATAACTCAACTGGCCAAAAATGACCTCCTTTTAAAGTTTGTGCCTAAGCAAAAAATGACAGCCATGTCAGTGCTACCTGGTCAATGGTAGGAAAGATGCCTTCAATTCTAAGCTGCATCTGACTTAAATTTGCTAAAATGTGAAACAAAATGTATATCGCAGAATCAGCACAGTAAACTAACTGAATACAGTAGGTACTAAAAAAATGTATTCTCTCTTAAAGCTAATGCATTACCATTCAGAGAGATGTGGGGTAATAGCTATAAGTACAATTTCTTTACCAACTCACAACAACTGGTATTTCTGGTCTAATAACTATGCCTTAAAGGTTTGCTGCCACCAATGAGAAGAAATACCACCTAATCTCCTTAGACAAAGAGACTGTCCAGGTATTTTACTTTAAGTATCCCAGATGGCAATGAACTGCAAAAGAAAAAAAAAAAATGAGCCACTCGATGATCTACTTTCTGATTAGATAACCTCTAGGCTGAAATTCTCATTTGCAGAAGCCTGGTAAGGTAGAGATAAAACTGACAAGTGGCACCAGGATGAATTCTTGGATGTACATACCACAGAGGTGCCATTAGAAATGTCTGAGTTCCATTCAGGTTCAAGAAATCTAGAGATTTAAACACCCCCTGTCATGGCGAGCATGCCACTGGAGAAGAAAGAAGCAGAAATTCAGGTAGTATTAGACAAAGCTTTCATCCTCTTATCCAGTGGAATGATTTAACTCACATTACATATTTTTAGATCAACCTCTCATTATTATTTTCTTCGGTGTTTTCTCTTTGTACTGTACTTTCCTCATTATAACATAGTAAGTAGATAAATAAGAATTGTAATACAATTCATTAAAAATCATGCATCGTTTAAAAATATCTGCACAAGTAATGTAATCTTAACATGAACATGGAACTGATTTTGAATCCTGGTCATTTTCAATATTATTTCCATACGTAAAAAAAGACTTGAGTGATATGGATAAAAATTTTCTTGAAATCAATGACACATCCTACTTGAATACTAAACATATAATAAGTTCTTCAATTTTACTCTTTGTTAGGAAACTACAACTAATATGCAAATATTGTAGAAGTACTTATAAACATAAACCGTTTTTTCTTTTTCAGTTTCATTACAATGCTTGTATTACCTTCAAATAATGGAAAAATATGAAAATGAAATTTTACTCAAATTGTTCTGGTAAAAGCTGTCATGTACATACCTGGGGCCATACATGCCTATAAAGTTTCTAAGAGCCTCAAAATGAGGAGTCATGCTAGAAGTTCACGGAAGGAATAGTACTTCCCATAGGACTCTAACACCAGAAGAAGTATTTTCTCTATCATTCTTAAATACAGTCTTGATTTTTTCCACTTATTGTTTAGCTGAAGATATCAAAATACCTTAGATAAATACCTTAGAAGTAACTTATTTCATTAGGTAATTTATTTTAGTTCATTTAGAAATAAAAAAATGGCCTGACCTGTGATGGCGCAGTGGATAAAGTGTCGACCTGGGAACACTGAGGTAGCCAGTTCAAAACCCTGCACTGGTCTGGTCAAGGCATATATGGGAGTTGATGCTTCCAGCTCTGCCCCCCTTCTCTATTTCTCTCTCTCTTTCTCTCTCTCTCTCTCTCACTCTGTCTCCTCTTTAGAATGAATAAAATAAAAAAAGAAATTTTAAAAATAAAAAAATGGAATTGTTAAAATTTGTCAGATTGTATTGCCTGTCAACAGGATGAACACAAAACAATTATTTTGCTCTTAATTTTATAATTTTAGTTATACTCAGATAAGGATAACTACTATCCTTAGGTTCTACATCGTGTCCATTAGTAATTTTTTTCAGCTCTACTTCCAAAACACAATCATAAAGTATATAAATGTTTAGTCACTATGTTGTATACCTGAAACTAATATAATACAGTGGTATCTTAACACATGAACACTTTAAATCACAAGCAATTTGAGAGACGAGCAGTCACTGGCAGGATTTTTTGCTTTAAATCATGAGCAGATATTTGAATCATGAGTGTTGAGCAAATGAGTTTGTAAAATTTGTTTCTTGAGTTTGTTCACTTTTATTGTTAAAAAAATGGTGCTGGGCAGTTACCTGTGTGCTTGCTCTCAGAGTAAGGCAGTTGATTGCAAATTGTGGATTACCTTCCTGTTTAGGAAGGACCATTGTTATGCTAATGTTGGCATGAAGGAGAGGTTTTGGCGCCAGAAAAGTTTTAAAAAGGAGAGAAGAAGGAGGAAGAGAAGAAGCCATGATGACAGAGTGAGAGCAGAGAGGATGCAGAGTGCTGAAGGAGGAGCCAAGATGGCAGGGTGCTGAAGGAGAAACCAGTTTGTGCAGAGAGGAGAAAGGAGAAGGTATGCAGATAGGAAACTAGAGGTGACTGAGACTGCTGGGGCCTTTGATTCTAGCAAAAACCAGAGAAGATTCTTCTGGTTGTGGAACCAGAGAATGTGTAAGTGGCTTTGGGAGCCCTGTGTGTATCTGCTCTTTGGCCAGTACAAGTCTTAAATAAAGAAATGGCAAACCATTTTTTGGCTCCACTGTTTCTCTATCATCTGCTCGAATCTAATGGGAACCTGCATGTGTATGGCCATGACAACCACAACTACTGGCCATACATTTGTTGTAATTTGTGGCAGGATTTGGATCAGGTTGGTATAGAGCTGCCACCATCCTTGAGGGGTGGGGTAGAGGACTGGTTGTTGTTATGGTTCCCCATGGCTGTCCTTTTGGGGATTGTGGGCTGGCTGATTTTTACAGCTCTGTGAGAGGAAACCGAGAGCGCTGTGCAAGAGGCTGCCGAAGGCCTGCAAACTGAGGAGTGGAAAGAGTTGGAAAATCCATGGGAGAAAGAGATGCATATACTGAAACTGCAGCAAGCAATGGAGAAGGAGGCCGACCAGGTTCGTGAGTTGCACCTGGAAATGGAGCTGTCTCTGGAGAAGAAATTACAGGTTTGTGAGTTACAGTTCGCCCAGAAAGTTGTGGAGGGTCGGCAGCTACAGGAGCTTAAGCTTGAGCCCTGCCGGTGGAGTGGCTCTGAGTCTGCAGGAGATGGCGTTTCCAGTTCCTCTTCTGAGGATGAGAAGACAGGGGCTGACGCTGCCCTCCAAAGACTCCAGAAGGTAAATGCTCAGCAGCAAATACCTACTAAGCCCCTGGTAGGTTTGCTATAATTATGGGAAATAGGGATGAATGGCAGTATGCTCTCTGGAGCAGAGGTGGAAATGTTGGCTGCCATTGCCACATGCTCCCCCTTGGGGCAGCGTCTTTTTATTATTATTATTTTTATTATTATTATTAATTTAAATGGATGACATTGATAAATCAGGGTACATATACTCACAGAAAACATCTCCAAGTTATTTTGACATTTGATTATGTTGCATGCTCATCACCCAAAGTCAAATTGTTTTCCGTCACCTTTTATCTGGTTTTCTTTGTGCCCTTACCCTTACCTGCCCTCCACCCCTCCCTCTCCTTCCTCTCCCCCACCCTCAGTAACCACCACACTCTTGTCCGTGTCTCTGAGTCTCATTTTTATGTCCCACCTATGCATGGAATCATATAGTTCTTAGTTTTTTCTGATTTACTTATTTCACTCCGTATAATGTTATCAAGGTCTATCCATGTTGTTGTAAATGATCCGATGTCATTATTTCTTATGGCTGAGTAGTATTCCATAGTATATATGTACCACATCTTCTTTATCCAGTCATCTACTGAAGGGCTTTTTGGTTGTTTCCATGTCTTGGTACTGTGAACAATGCTGCAATGAACTTTACTTACCAATGTTTTTGATTTTGTGGGAATATACCCAGTAGAGGGGGATTGCTGGGTCATATGGTAGCTCTATTTTTAATTTTTTGAGGAACCACCATACTTTTTTCCATAATGGTTGTACTACTTTACATTCCTACCAACAGTGGATGAGAGTTCCTTTTTCTCCACAGCCTCTCCAACATTTGTTATTACTTGTCTTATTGATAATAGCTAATCTAACAGGTGTGAGATGGTATCTCATTGTAGTTTTGATTTGCATTTCTCTAATAGCTACTGAAGATGAGCATCTTTTCATATCTCTGCTGGTCATTTGTATTTCTTCCTGGGAGAAGTGTCTGTTCATGTCCTCTTCCCATTTCTTTTATTGTATTGTTTGTTTGTTGTTGAGTTTTATGAGTTCTTTGTATATTTTGGATATTAGGCCCTTATCTGAGCTGTTGTTTGAAAACATCATCTCCCATTTAGTTGGCTGTCTGTTTGTTTTTCTGTCAGTTTCTCTTGCTGTGCAAAAGCTTCTTAGTCTGATGTAATTCCATTCATTTATCCTTGCCTTCACTTTCCTTGCCTTTGGAGTCAAATTCATAAAGTGCTCTTTATAACCAAGGTTCATTAGTTTAGCACCAATGTTTTCTTCTATGTAATTTATTGTTTCAGGTCTTATATTTAGGTCTTTGATCCATTTTGAATTAATTTTAGTACAAGGGGACAAACTGCAGTTGAGTTTCATTCTTTTGCATGTGGCTTTCCAGTTTTCCCAGCACCGTTTGTTGAAGAGGGTTTCTTTTCTCCATTGTATGTTGCTGGCCCCTTTATCAAAAATTATTTGACCATATATATATATGGTTTTATTTCTGGGCTTTCAATTCTGTTCCATTGATCTGAGTGTCTATTTTTCTGCCAGTACCATGCTGTTTTGATTATCGTGGCTCTATAATATAATTTGAAGTCAGGTATTGTAGTGCCCCAGCTTCATTCTTTTTCCTTAGGATTGCTTTGACTATTTGGGGTTTTATATGATTTCATATAAATCTGATGATTTTTTGTTCATTTCTTTTAAAAAATGACATTGGAATTTTGATGGGAATTGCATTAAATTTGTATATTGCTTTGGGCAATATTGTCATTTTGACTATATTTATTCTTCCTATCCAAGAACAAAGAATATTTTTCCATTTCATTGTATCTTTTTCAATTTCCCTTAACAATTCTTTGTAGTTTTCATTATATAGGACCTTTAAATTCTTTGTTATGTTTATTCTTATGTATTTCATTTTTTTTGTTGCAACCATGAAGGGAATTTTTTTTTTTTTAGTTTGTTTTCTGATGTTTCATTGTTGGCATATAGCAGGGGTCAGGAACCTATAGCTCGCGAGCCAGATGTGGCTCTTTTGATGGCTGCATCTGGCTCACAAACAAATCTTTAATAAAAAAAATAATAACGTTAAAAATATAAAACATTCTCGTGTATTACAATTCATTCATTTCCTACTGCTCATGTTCATGGTTGCGGGTGGCTGAAGCCAATCACAGTTGTCCTCTGGGACAACACCAACTTTTTATTGGATAATTCATAATGTACATGGATCGTTATATGGCTGTCACGGATTTACATTTTAAAATATGTGGCATTCATGGCTCTCTCAGTCAAAAAGGTTACGACCTTGGGTATATAGGAAGGCTATGGACTTTTGCATATTAATTTTGTATCCTGCGACCTTACTGTATTGGTTTATTGTTTCTAATAGTCTTTTTGTGGAGTCTTTGGGTTTTCGATGTATAGGATCATATCATCTGCAAATAGTGACACCTTTACTTCATCTTTTCCAATATGTATGCCTTTTATTTCTTTCTCTTGTCTGATTGCTCTGGCTAGAACTTCCAACACTATGTTAAATAAGAGTGGAGAGAGTGGACAACTTTGTCTTGTTCCTGATTTTAGGGAAAAAGTCTTCAGTTTTATGCCATTAATTATTTTTTTAATGTGCTGTTGTATTTGATTTGCTAGTATTTTGTTTAGTATTTTAGTATCTGTATTCATTAGAGATGTCTGTAGTTTTCTTTTTTTGTGCTGTCCTTGCTAGGTTTTGGTATGAGGGTTATGTTGGCCTCATAAAATGTGTTTAAATTATTGCTTCTTCTTCAATTTTGGGGGGAGAATTTAAGTAGAATAGAAACCAAGTTGTCTTTGAATGTTTGATAAAATTCATTAGTATAGCCGTCTGGTCCTGGACTTATACTTTTGGGGAGGTTTTTGATAGTTGTTTCTATTTCTTCCCTGTTTTTAGGTCTGTTTAGGCTTTCTGCTTCATCATGATTTAATCTATCTAGTAAGATTGTATTGTTCTAGAATTTATCCATTTATTCTAAATTGTTAAATTTGCTGGCATATAGTTTTTCATAGTATTCTACAATAATTCTTTGTATATCTGTGATGTCTGTGGTGATTTCTTCTCTTTCATTTTGGATTTTGTTTATATGAGTCCTTTCTCTTTTTTCCTTAGTGAGTCTTACCAATGGCTTGTTAATTTTGTTGATCTTTTCAAAGAACCAGCTCTTTGTTTATTTTTTTTCTATAGTTTTTCTGTTCTCTATTTCATTTATTTCTGCTCTGATTTTTATTATTTCCTTTCTTCTGCTGATTTTGGGTTGCCTTTGTTCTTTTTTTTTTAGCTCATTAAGATGTGAAGTTAAGTGGTTTATTTGGGCTCTCTCTTGTTTGTTCATATAGGCCTATACTGATATGAACTTTCATCTTTTACTGCTTTTGCTGCATCCCAAAGATTCTGATATGTTGTATTGTTATTTTCATTTGTCTGTATGAAACTTTTGATTTCTGCTTTTATTTCTTCTTTGACCCACTCATTTTTTAAAAGTGTGTTGCTTAGTTTCCACATTTTTGTGGGTTTGTTTACCTCTTTTTTGCAATTGAATTCCAGTTTCAAGGCTTTATAATCAGAGAATATGCTTGGTATAATCTCAATCTTTCTGAATTTTTGATGTTATTTTTGTGGCCCAACATATGGTAAATTCTTGAGAATGTTCCACGTACACTAGAGAAAAATGTATACTGTGGCACTTTGGAATGGAATGTCCTAAAGATGTCTATCATATCCAATTATTCTAGTGTTTCATTTAAGGCCAATATTTTTTTTATTGATTTTATGTTTGGATGAACAATATAGAGCCGTCAGTGGTGTACTGAATTCTCCAAGTATGATTGTGTTTTTGTCAGTTTTTGTTTTTATGTCAGTCAGTAGCTGTTTTATGTATTTTGGTGCTCCTTGGTTTGGTGCATATATATTAAGAAGTGTTATGTCTTCTTGATTCAATATTCCCTTTATCATTATGAAATGACTGATTTTGTCTCTGATTACATTTGTTGTCTTATAGTCAGCATTGTTAAGTATGAGTATTGCTACACCTGCTTTTTTCTGGATGTTATTTGTTTAAATTATTGTTTTCCAGTCTTTCACTTTGAATTTGTTTTTATTCTTTTAGTTTAGATGTGTTTCTTGTAGGCAGCATACAGTTGGATTTTCTTTTTTAATCCATTCTGTTACTCTGTGTCTTTTTATTGGTGAGTTCAATCCACTTACATTTAGTGTAATTATTGACACTTGAGGGTTCCTTATTGCCATTTTATAAATTGCTTTGTGATAGTTTTGTATCTTGTTTGATTCTTCTCTTTTGTTTTTCTATCATTTGTTTTTGTTTGGTTGTAATCTATACTTCTTTTCTCTGTTGTTTCTTTTATCAGTCCATATTCTTCTGTGTTGGTTTTTTCAGGGGTGGTTTCCATTAAGTAATGGAAAGGGTACCTATCATGTTCATTGTAGTACATTATCTCATGAGTGCTTCTGTACTCCATCACCTTTGCTACTGTTCATTTTTGTCCTCTCCCCTTTTTTGTTTTTGTTGTCACAGATTAAGTTTGTTTTTATTGTTTTCTTGATGGAGCTTTTACTTGTAGTTTTGTTTTGTTCTTTGTATCTGGTCGAAAAACCCCCTTTAGTATTTCTTAAAGTGGGGGTTTTCTGGTGATAAATTCCCTCATCTTTTCTGTATCTGTGAATGGTTTTATTTCTCCTTCATATTTGAAGGATAGCTTTGATGGTATAGTATTCTTGGCTGGAAGTTCCTCTTATTCAGAACTTTAAATATTGGGGTCCACTATCTTCTAGCTTGTAGAGTTTCTGCTGAGAAATCTGATGATAATCTAATGGGTTTTCTGATGTTATATTCTTCTTTTCCATGGCTGCCTTGTGAATTTTTTCTTTGTCATTGATTTGTGCCAGTTTCATTATGATATGCCTTGGAGTAGGTTTTTTAGGGTTAAGATAACTCGGTGTTTTGTATGCTTCTTGTATTTGAGGCTTTAGTTCTTTCCACAGGCTTGGGAAGTTCTCATCTATTATTTGTTTGAATATATTCTCCATTCCATTTTCTCTCTCTTCTCCTTCTGATATAACCATTTTTCTTATGTTGCTCTTTTTGATGGAGTCAGATAGTTCTTGTAGGGCTTTCTCATTTTTTTAAATTTGTGAATCTCTTTCCCCTTCTCTCTGTAGTGCCTCTAGTTGCCTGTATTCTATGTCACTAATTCTCTCCTCTATTTGGCCTGTTCTATTAGCTAAGCTTGTTGTATCATTTTTCAGTTCATGAATTGAGTTTTTCATCTCTGTTTGATTCGTTTTCATAGTTTCAATTACCTTAGTGATGTATTCTTTATTTTTGTTGAATTGTTTTCTGAGCTCCCTAAATTGCCTTTCGGTGCAATCTTGTATATCCCTGAGTATTTTTAGAATTTCAATTTTAAATTCTCTGTCATTTAACTCCAAGGTTTTCAAGCTATTGAACTTTTTTTCTATAGATTTTTTCTCATCTATCTTAGCTACATCTCTGTCTTTTGTATACATGGCATTTAATTTTTTTTTCTTAATGGCATTTGAGAATGGTATTGTTAATGCCCCTAATAAGAGTTGATAAAGAATAAAAATTAAAAAAAAAAAGAAAAAAACTTTTTTTGAGAAAATACAGTGAAAAACTGAAAGTTATATTGTGCTAAATAGAACAAACATTACATAGAACAGAGGACCCGAGTTGTGGACAGGTTACAAAAAGGAAAACAGCACAGTGAGAACCCACAAAATGCTACAAGAAAAAAAATTTGGATCAAGAATAAAATATTTTTTTTGTAGATGATGGTCAAATAAGAGATACAGTAAAAGAGAAAAGAAGAAAAATTATAAATTCTATTGTATTATGTGGAACATAGACTGCATAGAATGGAGGGCCAGAGTTGGGGGGAATATTAATAAGATAAACAGTGAAATAAAAAACACACAAAATGCAACAAAAAAAAATTTGAATCCAAAATAAAATAATTTGTTTGTGAGTAAGGCCAAATGAGAGAAAAAGTGAGAGTGCAAAGAAACCAAAAGAGAAGGAGAAAGAAAAAAGAAAAAAGGAAAGAAAAGAAAAAGAATGGAAAATGTAACACCTATGGGTAATGAAGTTCAAAATGAAAAGAAAAGAGTAAAACAGAAAGAGGATAAAAGGACGAAAGTGGAAGAGAAAGAGATACAAAAATGAAAAAGTTAAAAATACTGTGAATTTTTTCTGGTTTGGAGAAGTTATCTTCTTCCCTTTTCTACTTTCTCTTTTTGGCCAGTGGCACTGTACCCAGGTTCTTCTCCTGTGGCACTCTTCAGTAGAGAATTGCAGTTGATGTGTCGCTAGGACGATGTCATAAACTAGGCTTCAGTCCCTATGGTAGTCTGGGCTTGTCAGCATTTGCAGGCTTTGACAATGGGAGAGTCCATTTTCCTGGAGCCTCTTCCCCAGTCTCTCTTTCCTGAACCAGCAGCCTGGGGGACCCCATGATGAAGTTGCCGCTACCACTACCTATATTTGATGTATGCATATTTCAGATGCTCCTGGGATTGTTTTTCTGTCTCTAGTTGTTGGATTTGTTGAAATTTCAGAGAGCGGTATCGGAAGCCTCCTTCATGGCGCTATTTCTCTGACATCACTCGGGGAAATGTCTTAAGAGCTGCCAGGATGGCAGAAATAGAGGGGGAGGCCTGAGGACTCATGTGCATGGACTGACTCTTGAACTGCGACCAGAGGGATAACCAGCTCCCTTGTTGGATGGATATGCAGCTTTTGGACAATATGAGAGGCCGTGATGGAGGGGGGAGCAGGTGTGGTTGAAATTATATAACTTATGCTGTTGCTGTAATTTGTTTGTGTGATGTGCCTAATTCCTTGCAAGGAATGCCTGTGGTGTGAATTGCAAAGTGAGCAAAAGGGGTGGAATGTTGGGCAAATAAGTTTGTAAACTTTGTGTTTTTTAAGTTTGTTCGCTTTTATTGTTAAAAATTTCACAGCTGTCTGTGAAATTGCTAATTACCTTCCTGCTTTGGAAGGGTCATTGTTATGCTAATGTATCCTCCCCCTCCACCAGCATCGTTGCCTGACCTTGAAAGTAAAGACACTTCATAAACCAGCTTATTTCTTTACATTCTCTTTTATTGTGTGTGTGTGTATGTATGTATTTGTTATTTATAAAGTACATTTTCTTATTTAAACCATATAAAAGAAAAAAATTATGTGGTTTTGGGGGGCCAGAATGGATTAATTGCATCCCCATTAATTTAAATGGGGAAATTTGATTTGACACACAAGCAAATTGAGTCATGAGCTCGGCCATAAAACCAATTAAACTTATGTGTCAAGGTACCACTGTACTATATTTTAAATATATAAAAGAAAATAAAAAAAACCCAAAACGAAACAAAACAATCATCTCAATTCTTCTGTTTCTATCTCTATCCTTCCATCCTAAACCAAGCTCCTATTATTTCTTGCTTAAATTTACTGCAACCAACTCCTACTCAGTTTGTTTCTACTCTTAGCCCGCCCATATCTCCTCTCCACCACAAGCTATTTCCCCCAACAGTCAAACTAATTGAGTAAGACTATGCAACACTGGACCTTCCTACTTCCTATATATATAAAAAATCTAATTAAAAGATCTGCTGTTCTATTTTTACTCTAATTCTCACTCTCCGGGTGTATTAGTTTCTTAAGACTGCTGCAACACATGACCTCACACTTTTTGGCTTAAAATAACAGGAATTTCTCTCTCACAATTTTGGAGCCAGAATGCTAAAATCAAGGTGTTGGATGGACCATGTTCCCTCTAGAAGCCTTAGAGAAGAACTCATTCCTTGCCTGTTCAAGCTTCTTGTGGTTGCCAGCATTCCTTTGTGCATGGCTGCATCACTCCAATCTCTGCTCTAACTTCACATTGCTTTCTCATCTTCTCTCTGCCTGTGGGTCTTCCCTTCTGTCTGTGTCTACTCTCCATCTGCCTCTCTCTTAGAACACTTGTGATGACATTTAGGGGCCACTCAGAAAATTTAAAATAATCTCCTCACCTCAAAATCCTTATCATAATTTCATCTGCAAATTTTTACTATATAACGTAACATTTAAAGGTTGCAGAGATTGGGACCTGATTTATATTTTCAGTGGACATTGTCCAGCTAACGATACCATGCTTCAGTTCACTGGATTTCTTTCTTTTCTCCTGACTTTAGGTGTTTGCACTTATTGTTCCCACTGACTGGGACACTTCTCCCAATTTTCACACAAACTGTTCCTTGATATAATAATTCACGTTTCATTTCAAATATCACTACCTGAAAGTTTATTCCTCTATATACAACCCATCTAATATTGCCACTTATCTACTCTACTTACTGTCACAACTCCCTATTTTACTTTTTCCAAGGTACTTCTAACTTTTGGAAACAATCTTGTTTATTTACTAGTGTCCTTTGCCTCTTCCTCCTTAGAAAGCTAGTTGTGTAAGAGTAGAGACTTTGCCTTTCTTGACCATTATTTATACCTAAGACTTAGAAAAGTACCTGGTACTATTATAAACAGTCAATTATTCCTTAAATAAATAAAGATTAAATGGTTTCCAGTATCCAATCAAATGGCACCCTTATTTTTATTAAGGTTATTAAGATTATATTGAATCTTTACAAGTCACAAATAATAAAATAGTAACTATAAATAATTTCATAAAAATTTGAGCAGGATTTTTTAAACTATGAATGTTTTAAAGAACTGAAGGAACTTTTGTAGCTGAACTTTTTGAGGGTTATTTCATTTCTAAAAGCTATAATGTTAAGCTACCGCAGACCAGTGTGGCTAGTAATTGTCCAGGTCCTGAGTGAGAATGATGCAAATGAAGAAATAAACTCAGAGTGAAAAAGGATGGGATCGGGAGGCCTCTGCATGCTGATGGCAAGCCAGAGCAGAGCAAACTCCTCGATCTGCTTTATTATATAGTGCAGATCCATATGCAAATAAGGAAGTCTCCAATACAAAGTCACATATCTGAGGCATAAACAAGAATTCCCCCATTATGCATAACTGAAACCAACCAACATCAGAACAAACAAAGGGTGAGAGGAAGGGCATGTAAATTGATTCTAGCAACTTAATTAAACAATCAGAGGTTGTGGGGATGGGATGAGTAGAAACACTTAGCTTCATGGCCAACTTGGAGGTATGAAGAAGAGCTTAGACTCTCATAGGCCCTATAGCAGTGGTTCTTAATCTTTTTTGAGGTACAGAACCCACCAGTTTCATATGCGCATTCACCGAACCCTTCTTTAGTGATAAATAAACTATAATTTTTTTTCCAAATTCAAGACATAGGTATATGTTTTTTTACTGGTGCACAAAATGAGCCGTGCATGAACATCACCTTGCTCAAAGAACAAAACCAACAAAGTGCATGAACTCACTACAAATTATGGTATTACTTTATTCTGGCCTCCACGGCAGAGGCTTCTTCAAACCCCTGAGACCGACTCATCGAACCCCTAGAGTTTGATAAAACCCAGGTTAAGAACCACTGCCCTATAGCAACTTAATCAAGCAAGTGAGGTGGGTGGATAGGCAGCAAAGACCCTGTCAGCTTACTGCCAGTCCCCCATACCTCTGTCCCCAAAAAATCTAAACTGCAGGGACCCTGACAGTTTACAGTCTTCCACAATAAGACAAGTTTTAAAGTTATCATTATATTCTCAGATTTTATGTTAAAGACAATACAGCAAAGATTCCCAAATATGTTTGTAAACTTGGATATGTCTAGTATAAGTAAGGGAAAAACGCCCCTGCATATTTTAGTTTGATGGTGTTATCTGTGACAAATGCTCTATCTAATTCTCTGAAAATGCCATCCCACTTAGGACCTTACTACCATGTTTTACCATGTACATCTAACTTTTAATTCATAGCAATAAATTTTCTTTTCTTGAGAAAAACAGCAATAATAATCACTAGTGCTTATTGAGACACTACTATGTCATATAATGCTCTACACTAGATGATGTAGACTGGTTTATAATGCATGAATGCTAGATGTGTTACAAATTCCATTATATAGATTAAAAACATAAACCAAAACAACGACAAAAAACAGAGGCTCAAAAAGGTTGTATAAGCTATTATGTGGCAGAGCCCCATGCCCTGGTGTATCCTACATCCAGGTTATATGCATATTATTTATCAGAGTCATGATCACGTAACTCTGAAAATACCTAGCAGCCATCACAATGACTAATTCTTAACTACTAAATGAGCCCATATCAGGATAGATAGCTGTATGGTTCACACTTATGCTTACTCCTTGTTTCACGTACTGAATATCTGACAACTATATCATTTCTGTAACATTATCATTCCTATCACCTATTAATGAAATATACAGAAAAAATAAAGGTATTAATTACATTTTTAATATTTTTTATTAAATTTATTAGGTTCAGATGTGCAACTCAATAACCATCATCTGCACACTACATCATGCACTCGTCACCTCAAGCAAACTCTCTTTCATCCCTCCCCCGACCCTTGGACCCTTGTCCACCTTCACCTACCCTTCACCCCCTTTCCCTCTGGCTACATTTTAAGAGTTCTGTTTTCACCATCTTTTGCAAGTATAAACCCAGCTGTGTGTACATGAATGGGTGTTTAGGGGGTTACATACATTCCCACACATGCAATACCATTTTTGGAGTACTACATACCAGTGAACTGCTGCAAAATTAATAATCAATTGTACACACTAAACACTACTCTTAATATTTTTCAGATGCTAAGTGTGTCTCAGAAAATATATCCTGTTAATCATAGTTAGAATGTTCTAAGTACACTATTAAAATAAATTATTGAGTTGGATTAAAAAAATGTATCACATATACAAATAGAATTCTAAACTGGGATAATAAGCCTTGTAACAAGCCCAGTTAATTCAAGTGGCACAACCCCAGGAACGTTGAATATGAGGACTCACACTAGGGCTTTGACCATCCGAAGGTACCCAATCCTTTAAACAAATTGAATGATACATTCATTCATCTTTTATTTATTAAGAACCTTTAACATACCAAGCCAAATGCTAAGTTCTGAGAACTCACACTCCATGTCCTTAGACAGCTCACTATCAGTATTTTGTTAGGATCCATATCTTAGTTAAGAATTATTTGGTTTGGATGCAAGATGGCGACGGAGTCGGCGGATATACCAACTTCCAACTCCCAGAACCAAAGTGGATTATAACTCAATTTAAAGAACCATCATCTGGATAAACCAACTATGAACTAAACTAAGTGGACTCTTCAACCAAGGAACCAAGGAACACAGAAGAAGCCACATTGAGACTGGTAGGAATAGCAAAAACGCGAAGAGGGCTGCCCAGCTCCCCGGAGCAAACGGCAGCCCGGAGAGACCCGCGTGGCGGGAGGAGAGTTTGGCGGAGAGGGAGGGACCTGGGTCCCAGGAACCAAGCCCCAGCCTGCAATCACAGGGCCTAGAAGAGGAGTTTGGACAGTTTTGAGCTGTGAAACAAGTGAGGGAGCTCCCAGGCCTACAGTGTGGAGTATTAGGTCCCTTCCTACTCTGCTGAGGGTTGCTAAAGGGTTTGGGGTGACAGGACGCTAAAATGCGGTTCTGTCGGCATGGGCAGAGGCCAAGTCAGTGGGAGCTCAGTCTAGCCCAGCAGGGTCAGAGGGGACACGTGAAAGGGGTCCGGAAGCTACGGGCCCACCTTTAATCCCACTTACGCGGACAAAGCGGGAGGCCAGGAATGGACAGAAATCTGCTCTGCGACCCTGCGCAAGCCGGCCCTGACAGCGGGGACTGGGCTAGGACCAGGGACTGGAAGGGGCTCGCGGCTGAGCTCAAGCTACCAGCCCCCCCACCAGGGCCGGAGAAACCGCGGTTTGCCAGTATACATACACGAGCGGGCTCCGAACGCGGGCACGGGGTAGACCCCGAGACAAGTGGAAGCTCGCAGCTGAGCGCACGCTACTATCCCCGCCAGGCCGGAGAAACCATAGATTGCATTCATACGTGCACGAGCGGGCTCTGAACGCGGGGGCAGGCTAGAGTCTGAGACGAGCGGAAGAGGCTGAGCGGAAGCCAGCGAACATGCCTGGCCAAATAAACCTGGGTTTGCGACCCTGCGCAGAAGGGCCCTGGCCTCGAGGGCGGGGCTAAATCTCCGGACTGACAAAGGCTCACAGCTGAGAGCATGTCAAAAGCCCCGCCCAACCCACAAAACTGTGGCGAGCAGGCTCTGACTGCGGGTTCTGGGCGGAAGTCCGAAAATAGCCTGGGTTCACAGCTGAGCAAAGGTGCTCACCTCTACCCTTGGTGCTAAGGCTTGTGGCTTCAGTGACAGCCCCTCCCGCGGAGGAGAGGCAGAAATCACAGCAAAAGCCACAGTGGGCCGGTGCTGGCAACGCTCATACCCAACCACCCTAGGCACCGGCAGAAGGGGTGGGGGGCCTGCAGACAGGCCACACCTAGAGAACACAAAGGCAACACCTACTGGACTCCAGTGGCCACAACTTGCTTATACACAGACAAAATGGGCAGGCAGAGGAATGCAAACCAAATGAATCAAGAGAAATCCCCAGAGAAGGACCTGAATGAACCAGATATAACCAAATTACCAGAAGCAGAATTTAGAATAATGATAGTTAGGATGTTCAAAGAAATTAGAGCAACAATGGATAGTCATTATGAACACCTAAATAAAGAGATAACAGCTATAAAAAACAAAATTGAAATAATAAAAAAGAATCAGACAGAAATGACAAATACAGTATCAGAACTGAAGACCACAATGGAAGGAATTAAAAGCAAGATGAATCATGCTGAGGATCAAATAAGGGAGTTAGAGGACACAATAAACAAAGGCACAGAAGAGGAGAAGAAAAAGGAAAAGAGACTCAAAAAATGTAAGGAAACTCTAAGGGAGCTTTGTGACAACATGAAGAGAAACAACATTCGCATCATAGGGGTGCCTGAAGAAGAGGAGAGAGGACAGGAAATGGAAACTTTGTTCAATCAAATCATAGCAGAAAACATTCCTAAATTAAGGCTGGGAAACACTCCACACATTCAAGAAGCACACAGAACTCCATTAAAGAGAAACCCAAAAAGATCTACACCAAGACACATCATAGTTAAAATACCAAAGCTAGTGGATAAAGTAAAAATTTTAAAAGCTGCTAGAGAAAAAAAGACTATCACCTACAAAGGAGCCCCCATAAGGATGACATCGGACTTCTCAACAGAAACACTTGAGGCCAGAAGGGAATGGCAAGAAATAATCAAAGTAATGCAGAACAAGAACCTAAAACCAAGACTACTCTAGCCAGCAAGGCTAATGTTTAAAATTGAAGGAGAAATACAGTGCTTCCCAGAAAAAGAAAGCCTCAAGGAATTCAGAAAAACCAAACCAATTCTGCATGAGATACTAAGGGGCCTCTTGTGAACAGTTTAAAGGGAGAAAAGAATAGAGGAAAAGAAGAATACAACTTTAAAGAATAAAATGGCAATAAACAACTACATATCAATAATAACCTTAAATGTAAATGGATTAAATGATCCAATCAAAAGACATAGGGTAGCTGCATGGATAAAGAAACAGGACCCATACATATGCTATCTACAAGATACACACCTTAAAACAAAAGATGCACATAGACTGAAGCAATACTTATATCTGACAAAATGGACTTTAAAACAAAGGCTGTAGTAAGAGATAAAGAAGGACACTACATAATGATAAAGGGAACAATTCAACAGGAAGATATAACTATTATAAATATCTATGCACCAAATATAGGAGCCCCGACATACATAAAGCAGACTTTGATGGATATAAAGGGCGAGATTAACAGCAATACTATCATAGTAGGGGATTTCAATACCCCTCTAACAACACTGGATAGATCCTCAGAAAAGAAAATTAATAAAGAAACAGCAGACTTAAAGGAGACACTAGATCAACTTGATTTAATAGACATCTTCAGAACTTTTCACCCTAAAGCAGTAGAATATACATTCTTCTCAAGCGCTCATGGTACGTTTTCTAGGATAGACCACATGTTAGGACACAAAAATGGTCTCAATAAATTTAAGAAGATTGAAATCATATCACGCATTTTCTCTGATCACAATGCCATGAAACTAGAAATTAACCACAAAAAAAAAATACTCAAACACTTGGAAACTAAATAGCATGTTATTAAATAATGAATGGATTAACAATGAGATCAAAGAAGAAATAAAAAAGTTTTCAGAAAAAATTATAATGAGCATACATCAACTCAAAATTTATGGGACACAGCAAAAGCAGTTCTGAGAGGGAAGTTTATTGCACTACAGGCATATCATAAGAAGCTAGAAAAAGCTCACATAAGCAACCTGACCCTGCATCTAAAAGAACTAGAAAAACAACAACAAATAAAACCCAAGACAAGTAGAAGGAAGGAAATAATAAAGATCAGAGCAGAAATAAGTGACATAGAAGCTAAGGAAACAATACAGAGGATCAATGAAACCAGCAGCTGGTTCTTTGAAAAGGTAAACAAGATTGATGAACCTTTAACTAGACTCACCAAGAAAAAAAGAGAGAGGACTCAAATAAATAAAATTAGAAAGGATACTGGAGAAATAACAACTGACACAACAGAAATACAAAGCATTGTAAGAAAATACTATGAAGACTATATGCCAAAAAATTAGACAATCTTGGTGAAATGGACAAATTTCTTGAATCATATAACCTTCCAAAAATCAATCTGGAAGAATTAGAATACCTAAACAGACCAATTACAACTAAAAAGATCGAAACAGTGATCAAAAAACTCCCAAAAAAGAAAAGTCCTGGGCCTGATGGCTTCACAAGTGAATTCTATCAAAAATTCAAAGAAGAACTAACTCCTATCCTCCTCAAGCTATTTCAAAAAATTTAAGAGGAAGGAAGACTTCCAAACTCCTTTTATGAGGCGAGCATAATCCTGATCCCAAAACCGGGCAAAGACAACACAAAGAAAGAAAATTATAGGCCTATATCCCTGATGAATTTAGACGCTAAAATTCTCAACAAAATATTAGCCACCGGATCCAGCAATATATGAAAAAAATCATACACCATGATCAAGTGAGATTTATTCTGGAGAGGCAAGGCTGGTTCAATATTCGCAAATCAATCAATGTGATTCATCACATAAACAAAAGGAAGGACAAAAATCACATTATAAATTCAATAGATGCAGAAAAGGCATTTGATAAAATCCAGCACCCATTCATGCTCAAAACTCTCAGTAAAGTGGGAATACAGGAATCATTCCTTAACATGATAAAGTCCATCTACGATAAACTGACAGCAAACATCATACTAAGTAGACAAAAATTAAAAGCAATCCCCTTAAGATAAGGAACCAGGCAGGGATGCCCCCTTTCACCACTCTTATTCAACATAGTTCTAGAAGTCCTAGCTACAGCAATCAGACAAGAAGAAGAAATAAAAGACATCCAAATTGGAAAAGAAGAAGTAAAACTGTCACTATTTGCAGATGATATGATATTGTATATTGAAAACCCTAAAGTCTCAGTCAAAAAACTACTGGACCTTATAAATGAATTCAGCAAGGTGGAAGGATATAAAATTAATACTCAGAAATCAGAGGCATTTCTATATACCAACAATAAACTCTCAGCAAAAGAAATTAAGGAAACAATCCCCTTCACTATTGCAGCCAAAAAACTAAAGTACCTAGGACCAAGGAGGTTAAGGACTTGTACTCGGAAAATTATGGAACATTGATAAAAGAAATCAAGGAAGATACAAACAAGTGGAAGCATATACCGTACTCATGGCTAGGAAGAATAAACATCATTAAAATGTCTATATTACCCAAAGCAATTTATAAGTTCAATGCAGTACCAATTAAAATACCAATGACATACTTCAAAGATATAGAACACATATTCCAAAAATTTATATGGAACCAAAAAAGAACACGAATAGCCTCAGCAATCTTAAAAAGAAAAAAATAAAGCAGGAGGTATCACTTTTCCAGATATCAATGTTTACTATAAGGCCATTATACTCAAGACAGCCTGGTACTGGCATAAGAACAGGCACATACATCAATGGAACAGAACAGAGGACCCAGAAATAAACCCACAGCTTTATGGACAACTGATATTTGACAAAGGAGGAAAGAACATAAAATGGAATAAAGATAGCCTCTTTAACAAATGGTGTTGGGAAAATTGGACATCTATCTGCAAAAAAATGAAACTAGACCATCAACTTACACCATTCACAAAAACAAACTCAAAATGGATAAAAGACTTAAAAATGTAAGCCGTGAAACCATAAGCATCTTAGAAGAAAACATAGGCAGTAAGCTCTCCGACATCTGTAGCAGTAGTATATTTGCCGATTTATCTCCACGGGCAACTGAAATAAAAGGCAAGATAAACAAATGGGACTATATTAAACTAAAAAGTTTTTGCACAGCTAAAGACAATAGGAACAGAATAAAAAGACAAACCACACAATGGGAGAACATATTCAAAAGCACATCTGATAAGGGGTTAATAACTAAAATTTATAAAGAACTTATAAAACTCAACACCAGGAAGACAAACAATCCAATCAAAAAATGGGCAAAAGAAATGAATAGAAATTTCTCTAATGAGGACATACAGATGGCCAATGGGCATATGAAAAAATGCTCAACATCACTAATCATTAGAGAAATGCAAATTAAAACCACAATGAGATATCACCTCACACCAGTCAGAATGGCACTCATCAGCAAAACAACACAGAATAAGTGCTGGCGAGGATGTGGAGAAAAGGGAACCCTTCTGCACTGCTGGTGGGAATGCAGACTGGTGCAGACACTGTGGAAAACAGTTTGGAGATTCCTCAGAATATTAAAAATTGAACTGCCTTTTGACCCAGCTATCCCACTTTTAGGAATATACCCTAAGAACACCATAGCACTGTTCAAAAAGAAGAAATGCACCCCCATGTTCGTGGCAGCATTGTTCACAATAGCGAAGATCTGGAACCAGCCCAAGTGTCCGTCAGAAGACGAGTGGATTAAAAAGCTATGGTACATATATACTATGGAATACTACTCAGCCATAAGAAACGATGACATCGGATCATTTATAACAAAATGGATGTACCTTGATAACATTATATGGAGTGAAATAAGTAAATCAGAAAAAAAGAAAAACTGAGAACAGCACGATTACAGACATAGGTGGGACATGAAAGTGAGGGTATGAGACATGGACAAGAGACTGGTGGTTATGGGATGGGGGGAGGGAGGGAAGAATGGGATAGGGAGGAGGGGAGGGACACAGGGAAAACCAGATAGAAGATGACAGAGGACAATTTGACTTTTGGTGATGGGTATGCAACACAATTGAATGATAAGATAACCTGGAGATGTTTTCATTGTACATATGTACCCTGATTTATTGATGTCACCCCATTAGAATTAATAATAATAAAATATATATTTAAAAAAATAAAAAAATAAAATAAAAGAATTATTTGGTTTAAAGAGTAAGTAGAACCCATTCTGTAAGCCTGAGCTTTGGAACCGATACAGAGGTGTTGAGGTACCACTCAGTTCTCTCGGATATAAGACCTAAATTTTCTTCAGGATTCAGTCCTTGAAGACTGGATAGCCAAGAGAGGAAAGACTATACATGACTTAATGATTTAGTCACTGTCTTATAAAGGTTCTACAGAAACAAAAGTAAAATATCTCTAAAATGACATTCCCAGGCTCCCAGTTATACAAGACAGATTGAGCAGTCATGTCTGCCTTTTTTTCCTCACAAAAACCATGACTCATCACTTCCAAGTATAAGTAATATATAAAACTGACAAACACAGAAACAGCAGGATATGGGAAGAATTAAGAAACAACTGCTAGCCTGACCAGGCAGTGGTGCAGTGGATAAAATGTCTGACTGGGACACAGAAGAGCCAGGTTCAAAACCCCAAGGTCACCGGCTTGAGCACGGGCTCATCCAGCTTAAGTGTGGGTTCACTGTCTTGAGCGTGGCATCACAGACATAATCTCATGGTCACTGGCTTGAGGCCAAAGCTTGCTAGTTTGATGCCCAAAGTCACTGGCTTGAGCCCAATGTCTCTGGCTTGAGCAAGGGGTCATTTGCTCTGCTGAAGCCTCGCCAGGTCAAGGCACATATGAGAAAGCAATCAATGAAAAACTAAAGTGCTGCAACAAAGAATTGATGCTTCTCATCTCTCTCCTTACTGTCTGTTCCTCTCTCTGTCTCTGTCACAAAAAAAAGAAAGAAAGAAAGAAAGAAAAGGAACAACTGCTAATTAAAGAAAAAAGAGTGATCTAGGAATTGGGACTTTGTGCATAAAAAGGGATTGTTTGGACCATGGCTCATTATTACAAACAGAATGGTTCAGTTTGATTTTCAAATTATATACATGTATTAATTTGACAAAAATAAATATTTTATAAATTATGGCGCAATAATGTGAGAATTAAATTCAGCTGGTACGTAATTTTTCACAAATACGTATTTTCCAATGATAAATAACATGAAAAGCACAATTATGTCCACCTGAAATCTACGTCAACATTTGCTTTGTCAGGTATGTGCACTCTGCACCAATACCAACCTGTCATCAATTTTCTGCCTTAATGCCAATCAAATATAAAGAATCATCCTGACAGTACAATCAAATATTTAAGTCAATGTCCTAAAATATTTTAGTCATATTTTACTTAAAGATATCATAAAACTTTAGACTTAGAAAGAACTTAAGAGTCTATCCAGACCAGTGTCCTCATTTTGCATATAGAAAAGATAAGCACAATACTAGAGAATTTGCTAGAGGTCAAACAGCTCAGCAGTGGTTATCCTTGACATTAATCCAGAGTAGCTTCTATTCTTGGTTTCACTAAAACAGCATTTCTTGAGCTCTGATCTACTGAACACTAGGTTCATTGTACTAAATGTCCTGCACAAAATGTTAACACCACTGTCAATATTAAATGCATGTTTAGTTTAGTGTTTACAATTTTGGTAACAAAATAAGATCTTTAAACATTGTACCAACATAGAATTGCATCTTAAGTAAATAAAATGCTACTTATGATACAGCAGTAGGTAAGAGAAGTTCAATCCTTGCCTTTCTATAGGTTGCCAACACACAGGAGAAAGGAAGACTTAAACAAAAATGTAACAAAGTGTGATGAGGGGCACTTTAAAAATACTTCATGGGAACTGGAACATTTTGCAAATATGTCTATAAACACAAGATTTACAGTGTTGTTTCTAAAATAAAAGACACCGGATCATTTATAACAAAATAGATGGACCTTGATAACATTATACGGAGTGAAATAAGTAAATCAGAAAAAAAGAAAAACTGAGAACAGCATGATTTCATACATAGGTGGGGCATAAAAGTGAGACTATGAGACATGGACAAGAGAGTGGTGGTTATGGGGTGAGGGGAGGGAGGGAAGGGTGGGATAGGGAGGACGGTAGGGACACAGGGAAAACCAGATAGAAGGTGACAGAGGACAATTTGACTTTGGGTGACGGGTATGCAACACAATTGAATGATAAGACAACCTGGAGATGTTTTCATTGTACATATGTACCCTTATTTATTGGTGTCACCCTATTAAAATTAATACTAATAAAATATATTTAAAAAAGTAAAATAAAAGAAGTAAAGCATATTAGATACATTTTACCATTGTTACAAGGAAAACCTATAATGCTCTAAAACATACTGGGTCTCTTTAATATTCTATAATTTACAAGCTACAGTGGATTTGATAAATCTCACTTTGTTGCCATAGACCATCTTGGCATGTTGACTGGATCACTGATTGATGGTGCTAGCTGACTTCCGCATAACAAATTCTGTAATGATTGATTGTGCTTTTGCATTGTACCTAAAATTATTCTGCTGGTTGTACATTATTACCTTTTTGTGCCTTCTTACTTATTTAATGTCTGAAGTTCTCCACCTGGAATTTTGTCATTCCTGCCTTTCCCAACAGATGCACTTAACACCTAGTTCAAGCTGCCTTTTGCCACCTTTGTTAACCTCTACTTGCCATCCAGACACTGCTCTCCTGCAGACTGCAGAGCACAGAGCTTCCCTCTGCAGAGTAATGGGGCGGGGTGAGGGGGGGGCTACTCATCTTTATCCTTCACATTTCACAAACATTGCTAGGCTGTAGGCCTCCCACAACTTATGCTATGGGGGTATTTTCTGAACATTTTACTAAGTCAAATGATATAAATTTATAAATTGTAATAACTAATGTGCCATAATAATATTTTGTGTTAAAGAACAAAATGAAATCATGTATCTTACTCTCCAAGTTACCATATTCATCAAATAAAAAATTAGGTAGACAATAGATTCTAATTTATACATAATACTTCATAAAAAAAAAACATTTTAAAGAAAACCAAGTGAGGAAATCCACATTTACAAATCAGTTATTTTAGATAGAAATTAGCATTACAAAAGCTAACACTGTATAGCTCTTTAATGTTTATTTAGTTATTTTATTTATTTATTTTTTTACAGGACAGAGAGAGAGTCAGAGAGAGGGATAGATAGGGACAGACAGACAGGAATGGAGAGAGGTGAGAAGCATCAATCCTTAGTTTTTTGTTGCCATTGGGACACGATAGTTGTTCATTGATTGCTTTCTCACACGTGCCTTGACCGCGGGCCTTCAGCAGACCGAGCAACCCCTTGCTGGAGCCAGCGATCTTGGGTCCAAGCTGGCGAGCTTTTGCTCAAGCCAGATGGGCCCATGCTCAGGCTGGCAAGCTCGGGGTCTCGAACCTGGGTCTTCCGCATCCCAGTCCGGCGCTCTATCCACTGCGCCACTGCCTGGTCAGGCACTGTATAGCTCTTTAAACAGTAAAACCTCTGTTTAGATTAATTTAGTTTTTCCATTTTAAAATACTTTGAATCATTGGGTTAAAAAAGATCATGTTTCCTCCCAGCCCCATGTGTATTATCAGGAATGTATTTGGGTCCACAAGTGAGAAATTCTGCAGTATTTGATTAAGGAGACACCCGAATTAGTAAAGCATAAGTTCTTTAATTCCTTGCTACTAATTATGTGGTGGGTAAACGGGCAGCATGGACATCATGGAGAAACTTAATAGATACAGAACCTCAAGTTCAGCACAGACCTCCCAAATCTGCAGAGTCTACACTTCAACATGACCCCCTGGTGATTCACGTGCATAACAAATTTAGAGATGCACAACTTTAATCATGTACTTTTCTCTTTTTTTGTGCCTAAATATGTCACTTCAAAATAAATTAACTCAATATCTAATAATAAGCAAATAGTACAGTTATTCTGTGCATTTTATGGTACTTTGAATTTTTCAGAGCATTTTTTAATTAAATACACATGATCTCCTTTGAGTTTTCCATTATCTGCTCCAGTGATACTACAGAATTGTATTCTTGCCCTAGCCAGATAACGTGGTTGGTTAGAGCTTTGTTCTGAAGCGCAGAAGTTGCCGGTTTGATCTCCAGTCAGGGCACATACAGGAGATCTTTGTTCCTGTTTCATTCTCTGTCAATTTTTCTCTCTCTTTCTCTCCCTTCCTCTCTTTCTAAAATTAATTTAAAAATTTAAAAAAATCATATTCTTTTAAATCACGTATGACCCAGGGGGACTGTATAGTTAGTGAGAGAGTTGACAATAAAGAATAGGACAGCTAATTCCTCTTTCAAGAATCTGATAAACCACGCCACATCCTCCGAGCATAATTTATGGTGGGAAAGAGGGTATATATCTTTACAATGGAAATATGCTACTCACAAAAATTAAAGGATATTTTAAAAATGAATATGAAGCAATAAAATATCCCCTAACTTTTCTGAGCAGAATAGTTGAAAAGTAAAATGAGCCAAAATAAAATACAATAAATAGAAAAAGGAGAGTACGAGTTGCTCCCTGGAGAAATTACTATCTGGTAGTGGTAAAGAACAGGTTTATATGGATCTAAACTGAACTGGAAAGAAGCCCTGGGGTGACAATGCAAACATTATAGACTAACACAAAAGTTACATGCGGAAGTTATTCTTTCAGTTGAACAAAAGATAATCTAGTGATTTTTTCACCTGAAACATCACAGACCTCATGTACAAAGACATAATTAATTGGATTCAATTGCAAATTTCCTTGGTTAATACAGAAAGCTATCTTCCCTGAAAACCAGTGTTAACACTACTAACAGTGACAAAGATTTGGCCTTTTGCCATGTCGTAATCAATAAATTTTTCTGGGGGTAAAAAAAAAAAATCGAAGAGACAATTACTCAGGCTAGTGCGCAAATTAAGACCTAATTAAACCATTGAATATCAGAACAAATATAGCACAAAATTATAATGCCAGTTAGCATTTTATCAGTCATTACTATAAAGCAAAGTACAAATATAACTATGTCATTTTAATACGGTCAGAATGAGAGCAAATTACTTGAGCACAAGATGCAGAGTCCTAGCAGGATTCCAATAGAAATAACATAAAGAGATTTAGCTCATGCAGTTACTGCATGAAAAATCCTATAAATTAAACAATTCTCTGGGTCAAAAAGTACACTTTTTGAAACCTAAATAAACATACATAATAGGAAGGTTAGCTCTCTTTTTCTTTCCCCTAAAAGGAAGGAGTCCTCTAAGAGGGTACCTTTGGAGACATTCTATTCTCCCCTTCCTTTTCCTCCTTTTGGATCCTCACTCAATGTAAAGAACTCTAATGTCAACCTCTCTCTGCAGACAAACTTTACATTTCTAACCGCACTCCCTCTGTGTATCATATTGGAATAAAATATTTAAATCCAATCATAATTTCTACCTTCTAATTTTCCTATTGTTGTTAATGTCCCAACCCTCTCCCAGTTATCCAGAGGGTTGGAAATCTCTTCAGTAAAATCTAATGCCAATTAATGCCAATCTCTTTTCATTGATTTTACTGCTAAAATCTTTCCCTTTCTTTATACTCTCAAGTCTAAGCGTTATATACAGGCTTTGTTGATGTCTCACTTGAGCTATGTTCATAGCTTCCTATCTGGTTCCCACTTGATTTTCAAATCATTTTTAAATGGCTGCACAGAATGAAAGGCCTCCATGGCCTGGCCTCTTACTTGCTTCTCTCTCTCCATTTCTCTGCACACTGCTGCTCCGTGATGTTCCTCTTTGTTACCACATACCTTCTCTTTCTTAGAAAAAAGGTGCTCATGTACTTCTGTTTAGTCTAGTTTCTCAGCCTGTACTGCTCCCCCAAGTGCAGCTTTTATAAAAGGCAATGTGACCATGGAAACAGAGTTTGAAGCTGAGGAAAGCCAACGGCAATAGCAGGTGTGAAACAAACTCTCCCTTCCCCCAAGAGCCTATAGATGGTGTGGGACAGGTTCTCTCCTGGCTTCTGTAGGGTGTGGGGCACTGTGATGCCACCTCAGTTTTTTACTTCTGCCTTCTAGAACTGTGACAACATAAATGTTGTTTTAAACCACAAAGGTTTTGGTAATTTGATACAGGAGCCCAATCATATCACATCTTTACAGTCTTGTGGAAATACCATTTTCTGTTCCATAAAGGAATTCCTGACTCTCTGGATTTGGTGACTCCCTAGTTAGAGCTGTTCCAGCATCACTTTTTAACATGTACCATACAAATTAACACCACCACATTAATGACATCATATATATTTATATCTTGTATGAGTATATTTATAATATAGGTAAAATGATACATCTGAACATATAAATAAGTGTGTGTGCCTATACATATATGTAAAATATTTCCTGCATCTGGGTACATGTATGTAATGTGAATATACACATAATATTTCTATCCACAGATGATCCAGTTGTTTTCTAAATTTTCATTCTATCTAGTACAGTAACTTTTAACAACAGATGCTCAGTAAATATTTCTCAAATAAATCATTAAGTATTCGTTTTCTGAGAGTTCTATTATTACCAAGTACCCAGGTTCTTGATGTAGTTAAATGAGAATCGAATATGAGATTGATTGTACTTTAGCAAAATTTAAGGCCCTAAGAATTCTGTGACTAGAATAAGAGAGAGGTTTCCAGGAACTGATGGCCATTCTTCTAAATTCCCCTAACCCTGGTTGGGCAAACTGCGGCTTGTGAGCCACATGCGGCTCTTTCGCCCCTTGAGTGTGGCTCTTCCACAAGATACCATGTGCAGGCGCTACCTAGATAAGGAATGTACCTACCTATATAGTTTAAGTTTAAAAAATTTGGCTCTCAAAAGAAATTTCAATCGTTGTACTGTTGATATTTGGTTCTGTTGACTAATGAGTTTGCCGACTACTGCAAATGCAGACTGTTCATAAGCTACCCAGCACGGCCAATGCCTTCTTTAAGGAACAAAACAGCCCTTGGTATGCACCTTAGTCTTGGTTTCAGAATCTGCTCTCAAGGTGCCCTATGTAAAGTCAGGCAATCACCTCTGTCACCACAGAGACATCCCCAGGGAAGAGAGCTTCACCCTGGAACCAAGGTACCTCAGTTTCCTCCCTGGTGTTGACTTTACGGTGCACTCCCATGGCTTCCTGAAAGATGATGGCTTCATTTTAGGGAGCTATGGAGGCTTTCCTCATAGTGCTTATTTCAAGAAAAGGGTTTTATTATTGTTAATATTTTATAGTGAAAATAAATTGGTTTCTCTACTATATATGTTGTTTGAAAAGTTCCACTGTATTTTTATCGTTTTTTTGTTTGTTTGTTTTATAGAAAGCTGCAACTTCTTTTGGTATAAGAAACATCTCCAGATCAGGAGTTGTTTGCTCTGGCTATTTTAGAAAATCATTCTTTAAAGAATAAGATTTATACTAAAACTAACTTCTGTGTTGAGCCTACACATTTGTGAACATGCTGTGGGGAAAGCAAACATGAATAGAAAGGGTTCTTGAACCATTGTTTGTAGAATAAAGCAGGAAACGTCCTTCTCGGAATTATTCGGTTTTGGCCTCCATGATAATACAAAATCTGGCAGCTGATTTGACTTTAAAGGGTTAGTTTAACCTATTTCTATCCTTAGAGACTTTATTTGCATTTTATGGCATGTCAAAGCTCTTTCGAAAAGAGGTATTGGAAAATTATCCCTGTGGTACTTCTGGGATGGAGGCTCCTCCAAGTGCTCCCTTGGCATATTCGGTTCACAGCCTTTACTCTGGTGCTTCATGAGTCTCCCCACCAGCTACTGCAATGGAAAAGCATGTCTTCTTGCTACCATAAGTCTTGCAGCTTATATGTCTGGCATATAGTAGATATTCAGTCAAGGACTGATGAATCAAGCAGAACTCACTCCCAAAACGCTGCTTTAAAACCAGGAAAAGATTTACTTTTTTTCCCCCATTAGTTACATTATAACTGATTTGTCTACCTTTCAAATTCTGTTAAGATTATTTAAGGCAGCTTAAGTTTCTGTCCTTTCCTTAAAAAGAGTTTCTATTTGCATATATATTGCTTTCAGACTTTAAAGAAAGCTTTGACTGGCAACTCCACAATATAGAAGATTTCATCTTGACTTTGAACTTTATTTATATTCATGTTCTTCTATACAGAAAACAGATGGCTAAAAAGTCAAGCCTCTCCTGAACAGGCTGCAAACTGGCTTAATCTACAACTTTGGTTTGAATATACTCCAGTAAACTAAACACTGAAGGTTAAGATTATAAATAAAATAAAAACCAACAACACAAAATGGAAAAACCACAAATTCTCAATTCCTATCACTACATTTTAGTTCAACATGCCAAATATATACAGTCATTTTATTTACCATAAAAAAAGTCTAAAATCAACACAACTTTGGAGGGAAAAGGTAGACATATTGGCGATACAACCTAATAAAGTGGTGGTGAAACCACTTTTTTTCATTATTATAACCAGCTTTACTGAGATTGGCAATTGTTATTTCTAACAATAGACAAGAGGCACCTGTGATGCTATTGGAAAGAGCAACGTATGGGTAGTCTAAAACTTGTCCTTCAATTTTGACTGTCATAATCTACTGTATGACTTTAGGCAAGTAACTGCACTTCTCTGTGCCACGTTGTCATCAACCAGAGAGCCAGAAGATGTCTCAGGCTATCCTGATAAAATACTTTCAGTGCTGAAACTTAATGAGTAAACGAGCCTGACCAGGTGGTGGCGCAGTGGATAAAGCATTGGACTGGGATGCAGAGGACCCAGGTTCAAAACCCCGAGGTTGCCAGCTTGAGTGCGGGCTCATCTGGTTTAAACAAGGCTCACCAGCTTGAGGCCAAGGTCACTGGCTTGAGCAAGGGATTACTCGGTCTGCTGTAGTCACCCCGCCCCCCCATCAAGGCACATGTGAGAAAGCAAGCAATGAATAACTAAGTTGCCACAACAAAAAATTGATGCTTCTCATCTCTCTCCCTTCCTGTCTCTCTGTCTCTATCTGTCCCTCTCTATGTCTCTGTCACACACACACAAAAAACTCAGTGAGTTATTAAAATCAACATATAAATATACTGTATACACAGTCATTACCACTATTTACAGTAAGGTGCAACTTTTATCATACTCTGTAAAAATGTTGAAATACATACATATATATTTAAAATATTTTTAAAGATTTTATTTATTCATTAGAGAAGAGAAGCAGGAAGCATCAACTCCCATATGTGCCTTGACCAGGCAAGTCCAGGGTTTAGAACCAGCAACCTCAGCATTCCAGGTAGACGCTTTATCCACTGTGTCACCACAGGTCAGGCAAAATATATATTTTAAAAAACTCAATAAACAACAATACAGATATCTAAATGCCTTATAATTTATTAGGGGCTAAAAACTTTACATGTAGTAACTATTTGATCTTCATAATCACTTCTTTTCTTTTTCTTTTTTGCTTTTAATATCTAAGACTTAGAAGGGGCTGAATAATTTTCCAAGCATACATAGCTAGCAAGTAGTAGGAAGAGGATTTCAGCTGAGGTCTTGTTGCCCAAATTCACTATTCCATACAGCCTCTCATCAGGCTAGATTTTCTTCTTGTGTTAATGCATTTCATTAACCTTTGTTGGTACAAATTAAATGCTCTATTATACAATACATGGGACTCTTTAAGATATTATCTTTTTTTACACACACATTGGAAACCCTCTTGCCCAACACAGCTGAAACAATACTGGATTGACCAATTTAAAATGCCAGTTAAAATGGGGGGGGGGTGGTACATTTTTTTTAGCTTAAAATACATCAATGTGCATTCCTGTGACCAAACCTTCTGATGAAGTACAAAGATTTTTTTTTTGACTGCGTATCATACTAATAAAATTATTTGTAAACTTTCTTGCATAAGCCATGCCCATAACTAACTCATACTTTCCATTTTTTTTATTTTGAAAGTAGAGAAAAATTTAAAAGCACATTTGAAATTTAAAGACACATGTATTATACAATACATGCAGCCCTTTACATTTTTAAATTTTATTTTATTTTCACTCTTTGTAGAATAATTTAGTTGTCTAACTTACACCTAACTCAATATATTTTTAACAACTCACTATTATAGTTTGGATAAAGTGTTAATTTACATAACATTTGCAACAAAACTCTTTTTTTACACATATTTTCTGTGTCATGCAATACTTCATTAAATTATTTAAATGCATTAAAATGAACAAAAGGAAGACATATGTTTTGAAAGAAAATATAACAAATCCTTAGAAGGTGTATGTAGAGAGATATACCAGGGGTCCTTGGGTTACGACACAGTTCTGTTCCTATGACAGTGACGTACCCAAATTTTGGTGTAGGTCAAAACACACTAGCCTAAGTCACTTTCCTTTCCTCACACAGTTGTTAAATCATAATCTAGAACATAAAAACACAACTAAGCCACAGGAAAAAGAAAAGGACATAAATATACTGTACTGTACACTGTACTCTAGTAACAGGAAAAAAAATGAGTGTACAATAAATTTCTGTGCCTTTATTCCTGTGGTTAGCTTGCACTGGAAGGGGCATTACAAGGTGGAACAGAGTTACCTACTGGGAGGAGGAAGCCGGAGAGGCAGGAGAACCTGCAGAAGGTGCTGGAGCTATTGGGTCAGGTGAACCAGTATTGCCTAAGGAACATGCAGGAGACACTGGAAATGATTCTACCTATACTACAGGTGTTTCCTCTCAAGAAGCAGCTGAGGTAGAGGGTACAGGATCTGTTGCAGGCCTCTTTACCTTCTTAAAGAATTGTTCCAGGCTGGTCTGGAAAGTTGATGACTTCTTCTCTTCCAAAATTTTTCCACAGCATTGTAAGGCATCCATAACAGCTCTGTAGACTTTACTGAATCTCTCATTTCTGGGATTCTCAGCCTGAAATTTTGCCAACCCATCCTCTACCATAGAAAAATCTTCTGCCAAACCCTTGGTAGTAAATCTCTTGGATTTTGGGGTTTGTATCTCTTCCTCTTTAATTACCTGCTTCTCCAGCTGAATGAGGTCCTCAGCAGACAGCTCCTCTCCATGGAAGTGAGCGTTGTAAATTTGAAACATTTTATGTTGAGACTGTCTAACCTGAGGACCCCCTGTATATCTCAATGGTGGAAGCAGAAATCTATACAGTGTAGTACCACAAAAAGAACTGCAGTCACTGAGTTGTCAGTCAGCCAGAATGTTTTAAACTAAGACTAGACTGTGTGATTAATCCAGCTCTTTGGATAACAGATCTCCTGCAGCATTAATTTGTTCATCTGGTAGAGTAGAGACTATTTTCACATTATCTTCAGAACAAATCTCAAATGACTAGATATATACCTTAAAACCAGGAAATGATCCAGAGTTTGTGGGGTCTGATGCTGATAAAATATGGAATATCCCTCTTAAGAAAAATAATGCCAAAATTGTAAATATATAATTAAATAACAGGGCCTTGGTAGGAATGGGACCTTAAGCTTAAGCTTCATTGCTTCAAAGTCAGCTCACCACTGCTACCCACAACACTCTTCTCTTGCTACAAGTTTGAGTTTCATTTGAACTGCACTCAGCTGAGGTACAGTCAATCATTCGGAAAATATTTAGTGAGCACATCCTACAATATGAAATACTATTTCAGGAACCAGGATACCTTAGAGAATAAAAGAGACAAGTTCTTTACCCTAACAGAGTTTAGATTCCTAGGAGAAGATAGACACAAATGGTATAATTACAGATAGAGAGAGGTGAGAATGCACAAGGCATGTGTAAAGCCAGTAGTTACGACTGCCATCAATACTGCCTGGCCAACGCAGATTCTCATTTAATTCGGAAAGATGGTTAAGAAACTGCGGAGCCAAAAACAAGTGGGACATTTTCCTTTATTCTAGACTCACACTCAGCAAGCGAGTAAAAACAAACAACGGGAAAATACTTCCTTTTTCATCCAGGGCTCCCAAAGCCACTAACTCATCTGAGTTTTCCTAGAATCAAAGGCTTCCACCTCACTAGTCTTATTCACCTCTGTTCTCCATCACTTCCTCCTATGCAGACTGGCTTCTCCTTCGCCATTCTGCCATTTTTGGCACAAACTCCTCCACGTGGCCTACCTGCCCTGCTACAGCATGGGCTCCTCCTCCCTACAAAAATGTGGCCACTCTTTACCAAAATATCTTCCTAGCTCCTTTTTTTAAAAACTTTCCCCCCTGACAACCCTCTCCTCCAGTACACATTAGCATAACCAAGTCCCTTCCCAAGCGAGGAGGGTGATTATCTGTATCATGTGAGAACATCACCATGTGAGAACAGCGGCCATCTTTAACAGAATGAACTAAAAAATGACTTTTCTGCCCAACAGCATGCTAAAAAAAGTAATTGTTTTTAAAACTGCTTCTTCACTGAAAATGCAAAGTGCCTTATGAATAGAAGGTTTTCAATAACAATGGACTCATGTTGTGTCCTGACACACAGAGTGGTTGAAGAGATTCTGAACTCAGGAAGCAGTTCCTTCCTCAGAACAGCCCTTCTGATCTTGGGTGTTTGTTTTGAAAACCAGGTACACTGTATTGAGGTACTTTCCGGAGGAGACATCAACATGGGGCAAAGAAAGTTTTATAGGAAATCATTACATCTGAGCCACTCACAGGAACATAATGCAATGAGATGTTTCCGAAGTCAAGGAAGAACAGGGCAGCCTTGCAAGCCATTTTACTTAAAAGAATGCTTGGGCTTCTGAGTTTGTAAAATCTGCATTTTCTGAGTTTGCTCACTTTTATTGTTAAAAATGGCACTGGTCTGTGAAATTACTAATTACCTTCTTGCTTGGGAAAGGCCATTGTTATGCTAATGTTTGCTGGAGGGGGGGTTTCATGTCAGAATTTTTAAGAAGAAAAAAAGAGAAGAAGAAGGAAGAGAGGAGGAAAGCCAAGATGGCAGGGTGCTGAAGGAGAAGCCAGTTTGTGCAGAGAGGAAAAGGGAGAAGGCGTGCAGATGGGGAACCAGAGGTGACTGAGACTGATCAGGGCCTTTGATTCTAGGAAAAACTGGAGAATGTATCAGGGTTTTGGAGCCCTCTGTGTGTGTTTTTAGTCTCCTGCCAGTGCAGGCTAGAATAAAGGAATGGCCCACCATCCTCCGGCTCTGCTGTTTCTTTACCGTCTACCAGAATTCAATGAGAACCTTCATGTGAATGGTCAAGGTGACGGCTGAGGCTACTGGCCGTACAGTTTCCCAAAGTCATAAGCAAATTAAAAGGCCATGCAACAAAGAGAAAACCAAAAGCTTGGTAGAAATATGTCACGTTGCAAAAGCAGGAGTGATGCTATTTCTGCAGTGATTTCAATTATCATTGATTCTAGGCACAGAGTGAGTGGTAGATCTGAGATGTTAAAATGAAGGACAACAGCTTTCATAACATTTAATCTTTCTAAAAATGAATGCTTCAAAATTATTCTGTTCAAGGCCTCAAAAATTCAAGAAGATATGGGTTATTAAATAATAATTTGTACCAGAGATGTAATAGGTTAAACCACCCAAACCAATAGCAGAATTTTTTGACAAATATCTTACTGATTAGCTAGAAAGAATAATTTTTAAAAATGGTAAAGTGATAAAAGAGAATGCCATCATTACTGAAGTAACATTAAGCTGTAAGTGAAAAGGAAAACCAATGCTGGTTAAACACAGCTTTTCCTCATCCATGGCAGAGAAATGAAGAACCAGCTGTTGTTTTCATAAGAAGCTCCTCAAATAGCAGAAATTTTGCACCTGGCATATAAACTGAGTACCCTGGTTGACTGCAAGTTTATTAGATGACTGTAAGTTTACTCTTAAAAAGAAATACATAAAAGTTACCAGATACATCAACTGTATCAATGTTGATACAATTATATATATATGTGTGTGTGTGTGTGTGTGTGTGTGTGTGTGTCTGTGGTGTACACACACATACATATATATCACATAAAACTGCCTATGTTGGGTTATTAATCCCCCTAAAATATGGCTCAGCCAACTGCAACAGACCTAGAAAAATAGCTTTCATAAATTAAACAATTTTTTTTTTATGTTAGAAAAAGGTCAGTGATAACCTGTGCTGGTCTAAGTAAATAATTTTAAAATATTGTGCTGTCTAAATACATAATGACTACCCACATTGTTGCTACTAAGTATTTAAAATGTTGATGATCTGAAACAGGATGTGTTACAAGCATAAAATGCATATCATGTTTTAAAGACTCATTATGATAAAAAGAATAAAAAAAGAAATCACAGTTTTTAAAATATTTATTAAACATTAAAATGATAATATTTGGATAGAGGCTTATCCAAATAAAATATAATATTAAAATTAATTTCATGCTATTAATTTTACTCTTTTTTGTGACAGAGACAGAGAGAGACAGAGAAAGGGACAGAGAGACAGGAAGGGAGAGAGAAGAAAAGCATCAATTCTTTGTATGTTGTTTTTACATATGTGCCTTGACTAGGAGGCTATAGCAGACTAAGTGACTCCTTGCTCAAGCCAGGAACCTTGGGTTCAAGCCAGAGACTTTGGGCTCAGGCTGGTGAGCCTTGATCAAACCAGACTAGCCCGTGCTCAAGTCAACTACCTCAGAGTTTCTAACCTGGATCCTCCACATCGCAGTCCAATGCTTTATCCAATGAGTTGGGCTCATTTTACTCTTTTATGTGGCTACTAAAATTTTTTGAACAACACTGACTTGCATTTTATTTCAATTAGACAGTAATGGCCTGGAATAGCAAGAATTGAATTCAATTTCAGGCTCAGAAATTCAACTAGAATTCACTGACCCTGTTTTAAACTTCAAATTTTCAATGATCCTAATATTTAAAAATATTTTCTCGAAATAAAGCTCTCAAAATAAAGACCTCCCTCCACTATAATCAAATCTTGGTCTGTTTGGAGCTGAAAAACTCTGCTGGCCTTATCCGGAAGTCTCCCTGAGACCCTGTCCCAACACGAGGTATGCAAGCTCCTAGCACAGGAGTCGGGAACCATTTTGGCTGAGAGAGCCATGAACGCCACATATTTTAAAATGTAATTCCATGAGAGCCATACAATATGTTTAACACTAAATACAAGTAAATGTGTGCATTTTATTTAAGACCAACATTTTGAAAGTACAATAAGTCTCTGAATTCTTTCTAATAATGTTGTTATGTTGTTGCTAAACAATAATGAATAAAGTACTTCTTAACATTAATGTGACTTCTGGTGCTGCATGGTTTTGCTGATAGCTTTGTAATCTGGTTGATATGTGGTGAGGTTAAGCTTCATACAGACATTATGACTTCCATCCGTTAAACGTAATCGTAGGTTGGTCTCAACGTTCTTTAGATGTGAGAAAGACTGCTCACATGCATATGTAGAGCCAAACATTATCAGTACAGCAATACTCACACACTGAAGTGTGTGGTATGTGATGGGAAGCGCGTTCCAAGTTTTGACAATCAGCTGGTCCACGGGTTGAAGTTTTTTCATTTCTCCCCACTTGTGTTTGCTTGCCAACTCTGCTAGCTGTTGTGTAAGTCTTTCCAAATCTTCATTCAGTGACTTGAACTTATTCACCCACATTTCTGAGGTCTTCAGGTCAGCAGCTTGTAGCTCAAAATCTCTGACAGAGACACCGCCGATGTAACTCAGGTCGGCGCTGTCCATTGCTCCCTCCTGTGGATGGGCGATGAACTTAAAAAGGTGAGTGCGCTCACAAAATTCCCCAAAGCGCTTTGAATGGCTACAGAAGATTAGATGTGAAGCCCACTAGCTGCTGGAGATCAAGATGTTGAGCAGGGTCACTTGCTGTGCATGCATCTTTAAACTCTCCCAGTTTTTCAAAGTGTAGTAAACGAACTGTTTCAATGTTGGCGAGAAGAGTTCTAGCTTTTTTTCAAATGCAAACACTACTTATTGAAGAGATAAGACTGTATTTCCAACACCTTGCATTTTCACATTGAGCTGGTTCAGGTGTTCATTCATGTCCATGAGATAGTAGAACTTCAGAAGCCACTCAGTGTTAGCTAACTCAGGATGCTCGACATTTTTCATTTCAAGAAAATTCCAGATTTCGCTCAGAAAAGCTGCAAAACAGCTGAGCACCTTCCCTCTTGACAACCAACGCACATTGCTCTGCAGAAGCAGACCAGGATAATTATTCCCAACTTCATCCAGCAGTGCTTTAAACTGGTGATTATTTAAAACTCGGGAAATAATAAAGTTGACCACCCGAAAGACCAGCGACATCACCTCACCAAGCTGCTCACCACACATCTGAGCACAAAGCGCCTCTTGATGTAGGATGCAGTGAAAACTTAGGGTGGGTCTCTTTTCATGTTCATGAAGAAGCGCTACGAATCCTCTGTTTTTCTCCACCATGCACAGAGCACCATCAGTACACACTGAAATAAGGTTATCCATCAGTACATTTTTTTCTTTAGCGAACTCAGTGAAAGTCTTGAATAAATCCTCCCTTCTTTTTGTCTCTTTCATAAGGCAAAACAGCAAGACTTTCCTCACGTAGTGTGTCACCGACAGCATACCTTGCAATCACGCCAAACTGAAATAAATGGCTTACGTCTGTTGACTCATGCAAAGCAAGAGAAAAGAATGGTGCTGCATTTATGTCCTTCACTTGTGTTGCCTCAATTTGATTTGCCATCATGATGGTACGATCATGAACAGTTCTTGCCGACAGAGGCATGTCTTTTATTCATTTGATTATCTTGCCTTTATCCGAAAAAATCATCAAAAAATTCACGGGCAAGATCAAGCATGAATGTTCTGGCATACTCCCCATCTGTGTATGGCTTTCCATTTCTTACAATTGCTAAAGCACCAGCAAAGCTAGCTGAATTCCGGTCACCTTCTTGAATCCAAACACTAAGTTGTTGCTGACTAGCTTGCACTCTGCACAGTAGCTCTTGACATGCTTTCTTCCTCCTGTCCCCCGCTGGATATTTCAATACAAATGTAGTATGTATGGTGTATGTCAAAGTGCCGCTTTATATTTGACCATTTCTTTGATGCAATTTTATCATTGCATATTAGACACACTGCAGAAGCTGCTCTCTCCACAAAGGCAAATTCGTCTGTCCATTCCTAATGAAAAATACAGTACTCCTCATCTTTTTTACTTTTAGCTATCTTCTTCGTCAAAAGAGTTTCTGCAGTTAGCTAGCTGACTACTTGATTAAAAGAAGGGAAGTTTACTTCCTGACCTCACAACGACCCGTGTACCTTATGCATTACTCAATAAAAATTTGGTGTTGTCCCGGAGGACAGCTGTGATTGGCTCCAGCCACCCGTAACCATGAACATGAGTGGTAGGAAATGAATGAATTGTAATACATGAGAATGTTTTATATTTTTAATGTTATTATTTCTTTTATTAAAGATTTGTCTGGGAGACACTTCTTCCAGGAAGAAATACAAATTGCCAACAGATATATGAAAAGATGCTCATCTTCATTAGCTATTAGAGGAATGCAAATCAAAACTGCAGTGAGATACCATCTCACACCTGTTAGATTAGCTATTATCAACAAGTAAGGTAATAACAAATGTTGGAGAGGCTGTGGAGAAAAAGGAACCCTCATCCACTGTTGGTGGGAACGTAAAGTAGTACAACCATTATGGAAAAAAGTATGGTGGTTCCTCAAAAAATTAAAAACAAAGATACCATATGACCCAGCAATCCCTCTACTGGGTATACACCCCCAAACTCAAAAACATTGGTACGTAAAGACACATGCAGCCCCATGTTCATAGCAGCATAGTTCACAATGGCCAAGACATGGAAATAACCAAAAAGCCCTTCAATAGATGACTGGATGAAGAAGATGTGGTATATATATACTATGGAATACTACTCAGCCATAAGACATGATGACATCGGATCATTTGTAACAACTGGATGGACCTTGATAACATTATACTGAGTGAAGTAAGTAAATCAGAAAAAACTAAGAACTATATGATTCCATACATAGGTGGGATATAAAAATGAGACTCAGAGACACGGACAAAAGTGTGGTGGATACTGGGGTGGGAGGAGGAAGGAGAGGAAGGGGTAGGGGTAGGGTAAGGGTAAGGGCACAAAGAAAACCAGATAGAAGGTGACAGAAAACAATTTGACTTTGGATGATGAGCATGCAAGATAATCAAATGTCAAAATAACTTGGAGATGTTTTCTCTAAACATATGTACCCTGATTTATCAATGTCACCCATTTAAATTAATAAAAAGAAAAAAAAGATTTGCCTGTGAGCCAAATGCAGCCATCAAAAGAGCTACATATGGCTCATGAGTCATAGGTTCCTGACCCCTGTACTAGCAGGTGGCAGCTTGACTTGGTATACACAGGAATATTTCCTGAGTATTCTCACACTCAGTACTACCATTGAGTGTGAACTTGTACCAGTCTGTGAATACCATTCACCCCTATCTGGTGGCTTACTGAGAACATACCTCATGCAACTTGTGTACAACCAGAGGTTCTTTTAGTGATTGAGCCTAACAGACAGATGGTAGGTGAAGACAGGCAGAGGCACATCTTGGGGTGCCTATGTGCTTTTGCTACACTCCCCCTATGCCAGGTGCTGATAAAGGCCAGTCTTAGAGTGCAATATGACCCTTCTGTATACACTCAGGCTCAAAGGAAATAGTCATAAACCGTGGGTTGCTTGTAGCTTTAAACAGGTGACCCAGGACCAGTCACAGGCAGCATTTGACATTGGCCTGTACCAGAGGCCTTTCCCAAAGATTCAGAAGCAACACACTCAGTGGCCAACTTCAGACAACATCAAGCAGTATCTTATTAGCTTCATAAGCATCATATCCAAAGGGATATTTCAGCAGGCACCAGACCTTATGCAGACAAATTCTGCTTCCTGAGGTCAGCACCTACACAGTAGCTCATATGCTGTAGTTAGGATGGAGCTTCACAGTCAGCCAGACTGAGGGTCAATCCCATAAATGAATGGGCCTAAAGCAACCAAGACTCAGTTATACAGGAGGGCCCATATAACCCACACAAGGAACAATACTGGAGCATACAGATCATGTGGATTTAATATCTTCAGAGCATTTCACCCCAAAGCAACAGAATATACATTCTTTTCAAATGCATATATAATATTTTCTAGGACAGAAAACAAATCTTAAAAATTTTATAAGATTGATATAATATGAAGCATCTTCTCTGACCATAATGGAATGAAACTAGAAATTAATAAAAAGAAAAGAAAAACACACAAAGACATGAAGGCTAAATAACATGTTACTAAACAATGAGGGAATTCACAATGAAATCAAGGGGAAAATCAAAAGATATGATAAAACGACTGAAAATTAGAAAAGACCAACCCAAACTTTATGAGACACAGCAAAAGAAGTGCTAAGAGGGAAATTTTTAGCATTACAGGCTTACCTCAAGAAATAAGAAAAATCTCAAATAAGCACTCTAACTTGATACTTAAAGAAATCTTATAAAGAATAAGTAAGCACAAAGTGAATAGAAGGAAGGAAATAATAAATATCAGAGCAAAAATAAATGAAATAGAGTCTAAATAATAATGCAAAAGTTCAGTGAAACCAAGAGCTGGTTCTTTGAAAAGATTAATAAGATTGACAAACCTTTAACCAGACTTACCAAGAGAAGAGACAGGACCCAAATAAATAAAATCAGAAATAAAAGGGAAGAAGTAACAACTGACACCAAAAAATATAACAGATTGTAAGAAAATACTACAAACAACTATATGCCAACATATTTGGTAAACTGGATGAAATGGATAAACTCTTTAAAATAAACAATCTTTCAAAACTGAATCTGGAAGAATCAGAAAATTTGGACAGACAGATTAAAACTGGTGAAATTAAAGGAATAATGAAAAAACTCCCAGTAAACAAAATTCCTGGATGGCTTCACAGATGAATTTTACCGAACATTCAAACAAAAGCTAACACCTATCCTTACACTATTCCAAAACATTCAAGAGGAGGAAAGACTCCCAAGCTCATTTTATGAGGCCAGCATTATCCTAATTCTAAAGCCAGATAAAGACTTAAAAAAGAAAGAAAATTATAGGCCAATGTCTCTTGTGAACATAGATGCTAAAATACTTAGTGAAATAGCAAATCAGATCCAGCAATATAATAAAAAGATCATATACCACAATCAAGTGGGGTTTAGTCCAAGGATGCAAAGTTGATAAATATCTGCAAATCAATAAACATGATACACTATATAAACAAAATAAAGAATAAAAATCATATGATGATATCAATAGAAGCAGAAAAAGCAGTTGATAAAATCCAGAACTCATGTATTATAAAAACTCTCAGTGAAGTTGGATTAAAAGAAATATACCTCAGTGTAATAAAAGCCATACATGACAAACACACAGCCAAGATCATAGGAAATGGACAAAAACTAAAAGCATTTTCCTTAAGATTGAAAACAAGACAGGGATGTCCACTTTCAAAACTCTTATTCAACAATCAGAGAAGAAGGAGAAATAAAAGAAATCGAAATTGGGAAGGAAGAAGTAAAACTGTCAAGATATGCAGATAACATGATACTATATATTGAGAATCCTAAAATGTTCACAATAAAAAATACTAGAACTGATCAATTCAGTAAAGATATTGGATAAAAAAAATACATATCTAGAAATTAGTTGTTTTTATATATACCAATAATGAACTGTCAGAAAGAGAACCTAAGACAACAGTTGCATTTACAATGGTGTCAAAGAAACAAGATACCTAGGAATAAATTTAACCAGGGAAGTAAAAGACCTGTACACAAAAAATTATAAAACACTGAAGAAAGAAATTGAAGGCTATACAAATATGTTAAGTTGAAGTATATATTGTGTTCATAGATAAGAAGAATTAACATCATTAAAATGTCCATGCTACCCAAAGCTGTCTATAGATTCAGTACAATTCCTATCAAGATATCAATAGCATATTTCACAAACCTAGAACAAATATTTTAAAATTCACCTGGAACCACAGAGAACCAGAATAGCCACAGAAGTCTTGAGGAAGAAGAACAAAGTCAGAGGAATCATGCTACTAGATATCAAACTATACTACAAGGCCATACTAATCAAAACAGGATGATACTACCATAAAAAAAACAGACATACACATCAATGGAAAAGAATAAAGGACAGAAATCAACTATTGCATTTATGGTCAATGGATATTTGACAAAGGAGGCAAAAAACATACACTCAAAATAAATTATACTTAAATGTTAGACTTGAAAGCCAGAGGAAGTAAAATCTTAGACATTTCTTATAGCAAATTTTTTTCTGACATATCACCTCAGGCAAAGGAAAAAAAATAAACAAATGGGACTACATCATGCTAAAAAGTTTTTGCAAAGCAAAATGAACCATCAAGAAAATAAAAAAGCTAACCCACTAAATGAAAGAACATATTCATCAGTGAAACTTTCGGTAAGAAATTAGTATCAAAATTTTGTAAAGAATATATAAAACTCAACACCAAAAAAAAAAAAAAAAATCAATTCAAAAATGGGCAAATGAACTGAATAGACACTTCTCAGAAAAGGACATACAGATGGCCAATAGACATATATAAAGATGCTCAATTTCACTAATTATCAGAGAAATATGCAAAGTAAAACCATAATGAGATATCGCTTCACACCTGTTTGAGTGGGTATCATAAATAAATCAACAACATGTTGGGGAGGGTGCGGACAGAAGGGAACCCTCATGCACTACTGGTGGGAATGCAGACTGGTGCCACCACTGTGGAAAGCAATATTGAGTTAGACCAAAAAATCAAAACCAGAACTCCCTTATGACCCAGAGATTCCAATTCTGAGAATATATCCAAATAATCTAGAAACATTAATTTGAAAGAATAAATGCACCCCTTGTTCATTACAGTGTTATTTAAATACCCAATACGGAAGCAGCCCAAGTGCCCATCAGTAGATGAGTGGATAAAAAAGCAGTGGTACTTTTACACAATGAAATGCTATGCTGTCACAAAAGAAAGTAAATCTTACCCTTTGTGACAGCATAGATGGACCTGGAGAGTATTATGCTAAGTGAAATAAGCCAGTCAGAGAAATACAAGTATGATATAATTTCACTCATTTGTGAAATCCGATGAAAAAATAGAAAACAGGGTACCATAATGGCTGTACCCAGATTATGCCACGTGCCCTATGATGTTTTACATATTTTATCTTTTCAGCCAAAGTATATGTTTTAACAGAGTAGAGACTACTTGGGCTTAAATGTTCCTGCCTCAGTGCTTCATCTAGATCTTTGCACATTGTCAGCACTCAATAAATATTTACTGAACAAATGAGTAGTGTTTATGTTTATTGAAGTTGGGTTTGGTGAAAAGTACACTAAACTTTAATTAAACTAAAAACCTGAATCAAAACACTATAAAGCTATAGTGGATATTTATACCTACTTCTTAGCCAGTGGGTATTTAAATAAGCTTTCCTTACACTAAACTAAATTCCAAATAGATCTCACTCTATTTTTATTTCTTAATTAACAGCTGTATAAAAATCCTTTATTTCCATGTTTAGCAGCTTCATCATTGGTTCTCTTGTTTTTATAGTAAATGTATACTCTTTGTTTCATTCAATAACAACTCTCTTGTTTAATCCTCGATATAATAACATAAAGTGTGAACATGTTCACTTCATATAAACAAACCTTGAAACAAAATAAAGATGAATTAATCTTCCCTCAGACTTCTATAGCTAATCATGGGCATTGAACCCCAGATTGAGAGTTTAAACATCCCTTTCCCCATTCATTTACAATGTGAGAGAGGACTCATGTGGCTCAAAGATCAGTAATGTAAAGAATACACTGATTGGCTGATTTACTGATTCTTCAGACCTATCGAGCAACTCCTGTGTGCCAGACAGTAAAATGGACAATGAAAATACTCGACTGTATTAAGTACAGAGACCGTGCTTAAAACAGCATATGTCAGAAAGGTAAATAAATATTGTTAGAGGTTTTGTGATGAAAATATGGAAAAAATAAAGAAATAGTTTTAAATGGAGAGGGAAGGGAGTCAGTCTAAAACATGCTACCTGGTCAGTACATAGACTGAAAAGTTCATTCAAAAACAAGTATGATGTGTCTGGAAGAATAACCACAATGAAAAGATTAATACTGTTTAGGCATGCTCCACCAGATGAATAGTTTAATATTTAAAAAAAACTAGTTATCATTTTATTTCAAAAAAATAAAAATCAATAAAATCAATTAAAAGAAACATGATTTGACTCTGAGGTCTACTGAGTGAAGAGTTTACTTTAAAAACCAGTGGGATCACTCATTGCAGACCTCAAAAAGTGAAGTACAAGGACAGGTGAAGAGAGAGCTCACTGAGGAGGCTGAGACAATAAATGTAGGTTTACAGGCCTGGCACATAGGTAGCAGTCGGCCCTTCGGACAGAACTAAGGTCCTCCAGAGACCGCCCAGTATTTATAGGGCAGACAGGAGGATGAAGACCAGCCAGGAAGCCAGGGAGAGAAAAATAAATAAATAAAAGAATAAATGATACATTCAGGGAAAGAAAAATAAATAAAAGAATAAAATGACATAAAAAATTTGTGTGTTTCATTTATCTTCTAGTGTTATAAGTATCTTTTTATTATTTTAAACATTCTAAGTTTATATATGTATTTATACATATCTATCCCAAAATGGTGTGGTTGTAGAACCTGATAGGTCATAATATGCCATTATTTGTTATCTTTGAATGCTTTTTCTTTTTTATATCATAAGATCCCTCAGATATTTTTAAAGATCTTTCACTATTCAGAATGGTTCCAGGGACAGAACAAAACATGAAATATACTTTTCAAGGCCTTCTCTAATTTTGCTACTCCAAAGAACCTAAAATAAGTATTCAGTTAGTTTTCTATTTATTTCTATTATCATTTAAATTATGCCATTGGGGAGTAGTTAAGGCAAAGAATGTGCAGTGTCAAGCCAAGGGAAGAGAACATTTCCTGAAAAGACCTGTAGATCACAGAGGAGGCTAGCGACCAGAGCGACCTCACCCAGAGCAGTTTAGTGGGGCAGCAAAGATGACTACCTTGTATATATTGTGGGAGGATACAAAGAAACTTGAACATATGTGTTGGTTAGAGGATAAAACCAATAAGAAGGGAAAGTTTAAAGACAGGTATAGTAATAAACTTTGTGGGTTAAGGTTTGGGGATTGATGGAGTCAGAAAGAGGTAGAATCCTGCACAGGGGAGAAATTAAGAGCACAACACCCACATACAGGACTGATTTATCAGAGCGTTGTTAACTCTTGATCTTGAGATATTATTAATGTGAAATGCTAAATTCACATTGTTGATGTTATTGTTGGTTAGCAGCTACATCATTTGTTGAAATATTAACTATGCTGAACTAAAGTAGTTAGGAGATAAAGAGAGATCAGTATAGACTGTCTATCTATCTATCAATCATCTATCTATTTAATTTAATCTATCATTGCATAAACTGGTATTAATTCAAGTTATTTCTTTTTATAATTATATAGTTGCTTTTATTTTCTAGCCAAAGCGTTTTTGCATTTATCCTTGCTTAATTTCATTTTAATAGGGCAGACCCATCATTTCAACCTAAGAGCACATGGATTCTCTAATTCAGCTATCAGCAAACTACAACCTGTAAGCACACTGCCTATTTTTGTAAATGACATTTTATTGAAATTCAGCCACACCTATTTGTTTACGTAATTTCTGTGGCTGCTTTCATGCTACAATGGCATAGTTGAGCATTTGCAACAGAGAGTTTATTGCCTCAAATCCTAAAATATCTGCTATCTGGCCCTTTATAGAAAATATCAGCCAACCTCGGCATCTAATCCAACCATTAAGTATTCTTTCCAGCTAAAATACGCAAGTTTGGAAGATGTGTTTTCCATGTCTTCATGCAAATTATTAAGGATTCTAATCCCAGGAGGATCTAATCCAAAATACTGACAGAAATCCCTGCTCACCTCCCTCTTGACTGACACAAATCTATTAGTAACCACTAAAAGAATGATAATAATATTTTTTTTTATGATCCAGGCTACAATAGTTCTTTTTCACAAAGCAGTCAGTGAGTGCTGTGAATTTTCTCATTGAAATCCATATATGCTTAAACTAATACCATTTCCAATTTATGACCCTGGTAAATCCATTTCCTTTATGACTCAAGGACATCATTAAAAACATCAGCAATTCCACTGGGCTGTAATATAATGATTCCCTGGTGACATAGGGAAATAAGTTTTGTCTTAGTCCATCTGGGCTGCTATACAAAAATTGAGTGGTTTATAAAGGGCAGAAATGAACTTCTTACAGTTCTAGAATCCAAGATCGTAGCACCAATAGATTCAGTCTTTTTGCCATATCCTCACATGGTGGAAGGAGGGAAGAAGAATCTCTCTGCTGTCTCTTCTATAAAGGCACTAATTTTATCCATGAGGACCCTGTCCTCATAATCTAATCAATTACTGAAAGTTCCACTTACAAATATCATCACATTCGGGGGTATGAATTTCAAAGTATGAAGTTAGGGGGTAACAGAAATATTCAGTTCATTGGAGGTTGGAACATTTTCCACTGTATTCAATAAAAAACTTAAGGCAGCTGTGCTTGCTTAGGTCCTAAGAATGCTTTTCAAAGCCTGAAAATATAAGAGGAGGCAGGAAAACTACTAGCTGTCAATTCTCAGTGTTAATAGTGTGATAACTCGAACCAGTCTTGTTCTCTAATCTAACCGCAAGCTCCGATTCTGCTGTGGATGTGGAAACCATGTAAGCAAGTGGGATAAAAGTAGATGGAAAGCAAAGGCAAATGGTCTTTTAATGTCTACCACGTGAACTTTATGAACTCATTTCTACACTTCGTGACACTGATTTTGGCTTTTAAGTGAATTTGTTGCACGCTTATTAGTTCATTTGGTTGTGTTTTACATAGCTGAGATTGCTGAATAGCTAAATTCTATACAAGTAGGCTGTTGCTATATTGCTTATTAAATGTTTTAGCAAGATGCAAAACTTGTCATCAGCTTCTCACAACTGAGTAAGAAATGATTTGTTCAAAGCTGACACAGCATGTTCAACCGATGCTTGTACCTCGCTCCCAGCCATTGCCACTAAGCTCCTTTCAGCCCAAAGAAAGCATAGTGAATTTCAAATTTTAAAAATCAAGAATCCTAATACACAAACTTTTAAATCATGTTTGAAGCATAGTGAATTTCAAATTTTAAAAATCAAAATCAAACATGAATAAAATAAAAAGAAGTTTAAAAAAAATCCTAATACACAAAATTTTAAATCAGGTTTGGCTCACTTTTATAGGCGAAGCACTGTACCTAGAACTATGTCTTTATAAATACTCTACAAAATAGTGTTCAAGTAAAAACCTAACATTTGAGAAAAGATCACTTCTTGTAATGAAAGACAACTCATATGCTTGTGTTATGGTCCTTTCACTGAGCTGTCTCCAAATATACAAAAACCACTAAATTGCACTCAGCACAAAACACAAGAAAACACTATATCAATCAATCAATATTCAAGTTAATGTGCCTGACCTGTGGTGGCGCAGTGGATAAAGCGTCGACCTGGGAACACTGAGGTCGCCAGTTCAAAACCCTGCACTGGTCTGGTCAAGGCACATATGGGAGTTGATGCTTCTAGCTCCTCCCCCCTTTCTCTCTCTCTCTCTCTCTCTCTCTCTCTCTCTCTCTCTCTCTCTCGTCTCCTCTCTAACATGAATAAAATAAAAAGAAGTTTAAAAAAAAAAGAAATATTCAAGTTAATGTATAGATGCCCGCATATCAAGATGAAGAGCAGAGATATCACATATGCATCATCGTTTGTAAGAAACAATGTTTGTTTCATTCCTGTCCTGAAAAAAACTGGCAAAAAATATATTTCCTCCTGTCTGTGCACTTGTACACCTTAGTGTCTCCTGGGCTTATTCCTTTATTTATGGATTACATTTGATCCTGAAATACTGTGTGGGGAGGCAGAAAATTTCTGCTCCAGCATTTGTCCTGGATCCATATTTCTTTTGCTATTATATATTATTTCCCTGTAGCTTTTTGACAAAACTGTCCTCACAAAAGTTAATGTAAAAATGCTCCCTTTCAAATTGCATTTATTCTGAAGTATAGAAGTTTGAAATAACTTAAAACATTGCCAAACACTAGACAAGTTACTTTCATGATTTACATTGCCTTAATGAGACCACAGATACAGTTAATAATTTTTAATATCTGGTGCTGAGCTGAAGAGTAACATCCATGGTGAGGGGACCTCAGTGATGCCCCAAGGTACTGGGCACCCAATATTTGGAGATTTTGGATAAAGAAAGTCAGGCATGTCCTCTCCTTTCATCTGTGTCCATGTCCCACAGGCAGTGGAGGTGTGAAAAGACTGGTCTTGATCACCATACTAGCTTGGCTGACTCCTCAGAAACACTGGGTACTCAGTATTCAAACACAGAACATATAGTTTCCTGAATTAAATCTTTCAATGGCTTCTCACTGCCCTTCCCATGACTGCCAAATTCCCAGGCCTTTCATTAATGGCCACTTGGATCTCTAATTTCTCATCCCCAAATCTTGGAAAGTGCTAGTCTCTGCACTAGGAAACTCTACCTCCTTCCTCACTGCCACCAACTTCTTAACTCCTACTCATTCTTCATTCCCCAGTTTAAACATCACTTCCTCCAGGAATCCTTCTCCAATCCTTAAAATCTATATTAGATCCTCCTTGTGAATTCCCATATTCCCTGTGCATTTCTTCTATTAAAAAACCTGTTGCCTGACCTGTGGTGGCGCAGTGGATAAAGCTATCGACCTAGGAACACTGAGGTCGCCAGTTCAAATCCCTTCACTGGTTCAGTCAAGGCACATATGGGAGTTGATGCTTCCAGCTCCTCCCCCCTTTCTCTCTTACTCTCTCTCTCTCTCTCTCTCTCTCTCTCTCTCTCTCTCTCTCTGTGTCTCCTCTCTAAAATGAATAAAATAAAATAATTTTTAAAGAAAACTTAAAAAAAAAAAGACCTGTCACATTACATATTGGTTTTATGGTTTTCGAACTGTGACATACATTGTTTTCCAAATAAAAATCTTAGGTTGAATTCAAATATGTGAAACAAAAATGTGCAGATATATGGAACTGCTATGTTGAGTAAGGTGTGGAGAACTTAAATATACATATTCAGCCTCCCTTGTGTACATGTACTGACCTCTAAGGTACTTCTTGAGAATCTTGGAACTCTCCAGAATGCATCTGAAACACAACTACAGTATACTGGAACTAAGTACTTTCTTTTCTATATTGCATACTAGGTCATAGGCTCCAACAGGGCAGTAACAAAGTTTGTTTCGTTCAGAATGTTCTTAATAACTGAGCATCTGGCATAGAAATCGACAGATATTAGAGATGCAATAAATAATTGTTGAATAAATGAATAATAGCTACAACAGGGTCAGTAGCAAAGCTCACGATAAAGAATTATTTATCTGCATCTTTAGACAGTCCAGATCAAGTAAGGAATGGCCTGAAAAGAGATCATCTTAAAAGTGATCAGGTAGTGCAGAACTAACTTGTCTCTTTTCTAAAGCCATCTTGATCATTTGCTAAAAAAGAAAACACTGTAGATATCAATCACTGTCATTCAATGAACACATCATGATTATTACTATAACTCACAACCAAGCGGCATCTTTGATTACATAGCATAGGAACAACTGACCAAACCAGCCTCTTTAAAACAACCTCAATATAATAATGTTATCTACAGTGGCAAGTTAAAGCTATGTTGCATTTAACATATGTAATCGCCACCATGCTTTATAAGATATAAGGCTTTACTACTTTTAGAGTTGAACAAAAATATGAACACGGAAGAACATATGATTTAGACACTAATCTAATTCTTAGCTTTCAGATACTTTAATCTGTTTATATTGTCCCAATATTTTATCATCTTCCCTTTAAGCTTTGATCCTTGCACCAAAGTCAATGTGCCGTCCTCAATAAGCCCAATAGAAACCCACATTATTTAAGAAACAAGCTTGAATGCTTAAAACTCTAAGACCACAGTTACTAAAATCTCAGGCCTATCACCAGATAATGATAATGTAATAAACAACTCTAATACTACTGGAATATTAAACAACCCAACAAAACTAAATTCAGAATCACTAACCATGAACATCTATACTTGCTGAAAGAGACAACAGGTCAATAAAGTGAAGAGTGACTCTGTATTCTTAACCCCCTAAGCAGAAAGTTCTATCTAGTTTGATTAAAAAATAAGTAAGTAATGCTGTCAGTTAATTGCTACCTTTACACTTTTTGAGCAATATGCTACCAAAATTGCTACCTTTACACTTTTTGAGTGATACACACTTTGAGCAATATGAGTGGTGGCCAGTTATTATTACAAAAGCACTGAGCACACAGGCACTAAAATAAGAATATGTGGATGCTACTGCCAAATGAAGATTTTCTCTGAGCTAAGAGGTGAATTAGGAAGTGATATCAAAAGTAAATCAGTTTGAGAAAGAATATAAATACAATATAAGGAAGTATAAATATTGAATTAAGTACTGCAAACTAATTGTAATCCTTCTTAGCTGAAGAACTTAGTTTCCTCTTGGATACAAAGACCAGATTCAACCACTGTCCTCCACTGGGTCATCTTTAGACATTATGTAAGTGCAGGGAAGGGCTCTACAGATATCCCTTTTAGAACAAGAATATAGTTGATCTTTGAACAACATGGGTTTGAACTGTACAGGGCACCCTTATGCACAGATTTTTTCTCAATAAATACTATAAATGTATTTTCTCTTCTTTATGGTTTTTAATAACATTTTCTTTTCTGCAGTTTACCTTGTCGTAAAAATACAGTATACAACACATATGAGACAAAACATATGTTGATTGATTATTTATGTTATCTGTAAGGCTTCCATTCAATAGTAGGCTATTAGTAATTAAGGTTTTGGGGAGTCAAAAGTTATATTCATATTTTCCATTGACATCCCTAACCCCCAGATTGTTCAAGGGTTAACTGTATAATGTAATAAAAAGTTCTGGAAAACCAGAAGATAGCTATAGACCAACTTGCTACATGAAATAGGAGACTACATTATTTAACAACCTTTATACTTTATTTGTCTCATTTTTTAGCTAATCCAGTTATCTAGAACTATTAAGGACAGGTAGATCATAAATGAGTTTTTGTTTGTTTTGTTTTTATTTTTTTAGTTGTTTGTTTGTTTGTTTTAATTAGGATCACAGATACCTTATTACTAGGACAAGATGCCTGCCTTCCTTGTTCCTTTCTTAACCCTGAAATAAAGTGGCAGCTAACAAGGTCAGCAGGGAGAAACTGATGGCACCCAAGTGTTATGACAGTTCCATCATTAGAGAATGGTTTCTCAAACTCTTACTCAAGGGTCATTTACAATTTTGTGTATGCATTGTGATTTCTTAACATCTGTAGTCTGATCCTTGCCAGAACTTCTAGAGACCCTAAATCAATGTTTGGAAACTTTGGCTTTCTATATTTCCTCTTATTATATTCCATATCCTTGGCCTTCCCAAGCTTATACCCTATCAAAATCTGATAGTCAAAGATCAAGAATATGGTCTTCTTTACTGAGGCATTAGGAATCTTTGGGACAGCAAGTTGAAAATATCTGAAATAAGAACAAGAGTTTAATTTAATAACATTACTTTCTCTCAACAGCTCAACTATATGTTGCCACTCAGATTTTTCAGACAATGTCTAGAACAGTGGTTCTTAAACTTTTTTGCGGTACCGAACCCACCAGTTTCATATGCACATTCACCGAACCCTTCTTTAGTGATAAATAAAATATGATTTTTTTTTCCAAATTCAAGACATAGGTATATGTTTTTTTTTACTGGTGCACAAAATGAGCCGTGCATGAACATCACCTTGCTCAAAGAACAAAACCAACAAAGTGCATAAACTCACAACAAATTACGGTATTACTTTATTCTGGCCTCCGCGGCAGAGGCTTCTCCGAACCCCTAAGACCGACTCATCAAACCCCTATGGTTTGATAGAACCCAGTTTAAGAAACACTGGTCTAAAATATTTCAAAGACCCTTTATTCTTACCCTGTCCTCAAAACTCTATGGCAATGTTTCTCAATTTTTATTACATTATTATTAATCCCTAGTTAAGGATTATATATATATATATATATATATATATATATATATATATATATATATATATGCCATACTTTTTTAATCATGATCCTTCCCTATGAAATATTAACACTAGAGATAGGCTGCTATTCTGTTTATATGTACTGGCCCTTTAAAGGACCACAAACCATTGTAATACCAAAGATTTTATTCACTTCTGAAGATCTGATTTTGACCCTTTGGTACAATATTGTCTCTCTTTAAGAATGAATGTTCTATAATACTTAAGAATAAGCTGTTCTTTGAAAATTCCCCAAACTAACCATATATTATAAGTTAAAATTTTTCACTCTGTATATGACAATTATTTAATCTAACTATTTTTCCTCTTTTCTTAATCTTATTTATAGAATGAGATTGACATTGAGAAAAGTATTAAACAGTCAATTTAAATGAATCAAAATGTGTGTGTGTGTGTGTACTTACTATTAGAGTAACTGAAAAGCTGCTTTAGCTAAACTAAAATATGAAGAAATAAATTTTGAGTGGTTTTCAAAATTTTGATTAAAAAATCACTTGTCATATAGACTAGATAGATGTGCAGAATTTTCACATAAAAATAAAATTAGATTATTCTTTTCCAAAAAAATATTATGAGCTGCAGGACTTGGTTTCAGTTGGAATTTTGGGTTAATGGGCAATAGTTACATACTTTTCACATTCTGTCCTTGACTTTTTGTAACTGATACTGGGAGGCCAAGGATTACAAAATTATGGCTATGAAGTCATGTAAATTATAAATGGCATTTTACTCTATGCAGCTGAAAGAGCATAGAAAGTGCAAACATGAACAAATCTAAAAACTCAACTAGAAGAAGAGTGTTCCTTTTGGAAACATTAATGAGTAAAACAGAACTATGACAAATTGGTCTTGGGCCTACTCTTTTTTTATTTTTTAAGTTTAACCAGAAAATTTTGTGCTTTAACTAAGTTGGAAGGTTATCAAAAAGGCATTGCTAGAACATTTTACATAAAACACAGTAATAAAGTAATTCTATAAATATTGGGAGATCTTCTTCTGGTCAGGAGTTGACTCTATGGCTTCCCTGTACCTTTCACACCACTTCAGAGACTTGAACATATTGAAATCCACAGTCCCCTTGATATCAGAAAATATAAGAAAGTATATTTTGTTTGTTTGTTTCAAAGTCCAAATACCTTTCAGTGAAGTCCAAATTAACACATACCAAGAGAGAAACTGATAAAGGAATAAGATGGGTAATATGAATTTACTGGAAAACAGTCAAATGTTGCCAGCTCAAACAGTGAAGCCATTAAGACTAGTTTGGTGATCTCCATAGAAGATATGTTAGAACTTTAAGTGAGCAGGGGAAGAAAAAGGTATTAACGATGAAGGAAAAAAACAAAAACCTATGGGTCACTTCAGGTAGATGGCAGAAACAGCTGCAAAATACTGGCAACATCAGGTGCAGTTGAGAATTTAGAAATAAATCATCCCGAGATCTTGGTAGAGGCCCAGAAAATAAATAAATTCAATTAAAGTCTCTGGAAACCAATGACCCAGGTGTCCTCTGGAGTACAAGAAAACAAAGCCTGCTTGGGACCTTGCTTAGGATAGCAGTTTAAAGAGCTTTACTTTTTGCAAACAGTTGCAAAGCCTTCTGTGCAAGAACACCAGAACTCCTATTCTTCCGGGACTCTGAGTTTCTGAATCATTTTGAACCTCAGTGGGAAAGTCACTCTGGGGACAGAATGGGCAGCATGCTGCACACAGCCATCTCTTCAAAATAAATAATATATATGTAAGTTGTCACTCTGTCCCAGATGTGACTGAGAGACTGAATGCATCATTCCCTCTCACCCCACTCAAAAAATTAAAATAAATCACCCAGGAAAAGCCGCTCTTGAGTCCTTCCACCTATTAGAAATGCCCCATCTACCCGGGTTTCAAGTTCAAAAAATTAAGAGTTTGACCGAAGGGCGGCGCAGCCTGCACCAAAATTACTTCTCTAGAGTATAGGGAGATGAGCCACCTTACCCATTCGATTCCCTCCGGCAGCATCCCACACCCCTCAGTCCCATTCCGGAAAAAGGGGCCCTCTCAGCACTGGATACAGGCACAATCCCCTAACCTCTCCACCACAATGCAATCACCGGGGCTTATATTAAAGAGATTTTCAGAGAGAGAGAATAACAGAATAAGAAAAAGTTATATATATTTTAAGTGAAAAGTCAAATCTGAGTCTCTTACCATCTCTCCGGAGGTTGGCGTTGCGCAAAGCTTTGACGGATGCGCTCTGCGGGGCTGCAGAAGTGTCCCGATAGCTGCAAAAGTTTGCGCAGACTAGAGTGTAGAGGAGGACGAGCCGGTGCATTGGGATCAGCGACCTAGGGACCACGTCGCTCTAAGAAAAATCCGGGAAAGGCTCCCGGGAGAACGCCGGCCGCGCTCCTGTCGCCTGCGCTCGACCACGATGACCCAGGCCTCTGTGCTAGTCGCCGAGCTCTCCCCAAACTTCCTGCATGCTGAACTTTCTGAACGTGTGTGGGTGCCGCACTTCCTTGTGGTGCTGAGAGTTGATAAATGGTGACGGGACAAACAACAGGTTGACGCTGGTTCGCCCCCTCCGGTGGCCAGCAGCTGCAGCACAGGCTGCAGGGGGCGGACGGCGCGCTTCGCAGGGCCGGCGAGCGCCGCAGCGCGTCCTCCGCCCGGAGCTGCGCGCGCCCGGGCTCCCCGCAGCTGCACTGGCAGCCCCGCTGCCCCAGCCTGCAGACACCCGCGCGGCAACTGAGCATGCCCAGTTTGACAGCGGGCCAAGACTCTTCCCACCACCCTGCGCTTAACTCTCGACGTTAGACCAGAAAGGGGACAGACAATAATATAGCTAGGAGGAAGTGGGAGAAAGTAGAATCCCAGTACCTCTCCAGAGGTGACTGGCTCATTCACACACAAGACATAGCTTATGCCCCAGTGATAGTTGGATTTGGGGAGGAGGCTGGAGTTGGAATTGCTTAGTTTGCAACAAATCTCGAGTAGTTCTAGTTAAGATTTCACTCTGTGAAAAAGCGGAAAAATACAATTCCAGAGGAGCTCAATTCTGTGCTTTCCCTTGAACTTTAGTGGGTATGTATGACCTTAGCTGAGTCAAGGTGACTTTCCTAGGGGGAACAGCAGCCCGTCCTTCCTAACTAACAGGGCTCTAGTAGTCATGGGCTCATGTGGAGAATACAGTAAGTTATAAAGACTGTTTTTATATGTCCCTTCCCCGGCACATTGGAAGAGGCTAGAGATCAGGGTGGGGTTGAGGAAGGCATAGATTGGCAAGGTGAAGTTGAGAGAGACCACTGTGTCCTTTGTCTTGATCGTCCATAGGAAGAGGCCCTGAACATCCAGACCTTTGGCACTCCCTACTCTAAGTATCTGGAAGCTCTGAAGTCCGAAGGAATGGTCTCTGGGTTCCAGAAACACCAGGCATCTATCTCCCTGGTAGGGAGACTGTGTTTGCAACAGGAGTGGGTCTAGGCTTTGTTGCTCCTTAACTTTGACACCTTAGGTAAGTCATTAGACCTCCTGAATCTAAGTTTTTTAAATTATAAAAAGAGAGTAGCAGTTCTTAGTTTGTATGGTTGTGATGAGAATTATATGAAATATTTTAGTATATTGCTTTGTTTGCAGCTGAACGAAGTCCAGATTTACATAATTTCTCAGCTGCTCACCCATGAGACCTAGAAGGTACATTTTCCATCTTTCTCCAAGCCTTCTGGCTTCTGAAAGTGTGGGCTATGAAAAGTAAGTGATACCCAGATACAGAGAGCTGAAAGTGGCTGAGAAGGGTGGAAAGTTCAAGAAAAGATAGACTTGACAATTACACCATTCAATGCTTAACCAAGATACATGTGTTTTTTCCACATATTCATATATTAATGTGGTTCATCTATTGTCATTTTTGTCTAAAACTGTGTTTTACTAACTGCAGGTTTGTGGGTTGTGATACCAATTTCAAGACCAGCATTATTATTCTTTTTTATTAATACTTGATAATTTAGAGCAGTTTTGTGTTCACAGCAAAATTGGGTGAAATGTACAGAGATTTCCCATATATCCTCTGTCCGCACACCTGTATAGACTCCTGCATAATCAGTCTACCACCAGAGTGGTACATTTGTTAAAATTTATGAACCTACAAAACACATTCTAAAAGCCGCAAATTTACCTGATAGTACACTCTTGGTTACAGATGGTATACATAGAGGTTACATTATGGTTCACTCTTAGTGTTGTACATTTTATGGGTCTGGACAAATATATAATCATACATATTTATTATTATGGTATCATAGGGAGTGTTTTCACTGCTTTAAAATCCCTCTGTGCTCCACCATTATTCTTTAAATAAATAATATGGAATACAATAATGTAAAGATTTAATCATCAAGGTTTGTTGCAGATAATAATGTTAAGTATTGTTTCAGGAATATTTTGTTTCAAACACCCACACAAACTCACACACAGGATATAAAAGTTATTTCTGTGAAGCATGATCAAAAATGGTTGAAAGCTATTGAAAGAAAGGTCTGATCACTCTGCCTCAAACTATAAACAACCCCTGGAAGAGGTGCCAAGGGGAAGCATAAAAGCTGGGTTTGCATTGAATCCCATCATTTAATTATTCATTTAACAAGTATTAATTAAGCATTAGATTTTCCCTTTTTCAATGGTCTAATCTAAAACTTTGGGAATAAAATAGTGAAAATGAGAGACAAAATTCTCCAATCCATTGGAGTTTACATTCCACTGGAGGAGAAGGACTATAGGCAAGTCAATAAATACCTATATTAATAAGAGCGTCCAAGATTGATAATATTAAATTGTGTTTAATTGTTAATTAAAATGTATAATACTATTTTAAAAAATGGTTAGAAATGCTCATTAAAATTTCATACTTAGCTTCAGACATGAGAATAGAGGAAAAATGAGAAAAATAACAAGTATCAAAATGCTAAAGAGGATTATTTAATTAAATACTTTATATTAAATTTAAAGCATGCAAGGTAGTATTGTCCAAAATACTAATAAAAACTATGGACTCACAAGGCGTTGTGAATTCATATGTCAAATAACTTAGTTAAAAATATACTGCTAACAAAAATTAGGGGATATTTTAAAACGAATATAAAACAATACAATATTCCCTAATTTTTGTGAGCAGAATAGTAAAGGACATCACATAAAATAAGCATATTCCTGAGTTCTTTTAATGCCAGTTAATATTCAAAAGCAATGATAAAACCAAAAATTTAGGTACCCAAGCCTACCTGATTATTCTAAACTTGATTTTAAATATTACTTAATAATTAACTTATATAAATTAGGTTGATTATATCAACTAAAGTATTATTGTATACAGAATAGGTTCTTCATAAAAACAGAGAGAGAGTGGGTAAGTTCTGGTTTAAAGATAAAAAATAAGACTTTTAACTTATTTTTCACATATATCTCAAAGTAACTTACCATAACATTGAATTTACCACTAAAGTTTTAAAAAATGCCTATAGATCAGTTAGAAGAACGTGAACCAACAAAATGAAATTGGATTTATTAATATTTATTACTACTCAGAATAATAGAATCAACTGTTCTATATTTAGCCATTGTTAAATGGCATTTATATAATTATAAAATATACCTTTAGTTTTTAGAGATTAAATATATATATATTAAAGCAATTTATAACAGATTGATTTAAAATGACATTTAACCCAAACAAATACTCTAGCAGTAATAATTTGATAAAAACATTAGATTAGAATGTGACATTATTTTTATCATACACTCTTTTCTTTACACTATTAAGCCATAAGAATGGTGTTTTCCATTAAGTATTCAAAATATCCTTGGCTTCTTTCCTTAACTCATAAAAGTTATGGTGAAAAAGGAGTGAAACATGATATAATCTCTTTGAAGCCTTCTTATTTCTGCAAGTGGCTTATATTAGAGCCTTTTCTTTTTTTAAAGTAAACTTCTAACCTATAATTCATTGCATGACCTTTTTTCTTGACTATATATGTTGTGAACCCTATTTCAGTCAAAGAAAACATATTTTTGGTATTCATCCTATCCTCAGTAGACCTCAGAAAAAGCTAAACACTGTGACTTGGCATCTTAAATTCTGCTCTGTCACTATTGAGTTAAGTTAGTATTGAATTTGTAGGGGACTTAGATCCTTTCCTGTGAAATGGTAGCATTATAATAAAGTACTTTTAAGATTCCTTCAAAAATCTGAATATCCTGTTTTATCTTTTTAATTCTTACCTTCACTTATAATTTTTACTACATGTTATATATGTAGCTTTATTATACTCAAATCCATGTTAAAAGCTGTTATAAAGTTTGATTATATATAAGAATAAAATTTTTCTACAAGTTTTAATGAGTAGTTACTTTATAATTCCAGTAACTAGTATATAATAGAATGATAACTCAAAGATTGTTTTATCATTTAACATTAATAGTTACCATTATTTTCAAAATTATATTTTCTTTTAAAAAATCAATTGTTCAAATGTATAAAAACACAAATAAGGAGAACATTTTTTAGTTGCGGAAGTAATTGTATAGATGAAATACAGTTAATTAAAAGTATGGCATAGTTGGAAAAGAGATTGACTATAATGCCTTAAGATATTTAGAAAAATAATTTTGACCTATGATTTGGTTCAGAAAAACTAAATTTAAACTCAGTCTATTTTCAAACATTCTTATGAGATAATATCTGACTATTTGGCACCAAAAAATGAAATTATATATTCATAGTATTACAAACTGTGGTAAATTTTTCTAAATTGTTGAATTATTTGAAAGACCTAGGATACCAACATGGTTACAGAATATTTTGTATCGAGTATGTGGGAAATATATTACACTATATTGGCTAACCAAGAAGCACACCATTTTTAAACTCATCTAATGACCGCCTTTTAATAATTAAAGTTATGTTGTAAAACATTTTTATATTTTTAATGACTCGTTTGTACATATATCATATTTATTCTTTCATCCCATTTTTATTCATAATAAAATAAGTTGTAGAAAGCCTTCTTAAGCACCTTTGTAAAAAGTACTACATTCTCTGTGTTTGAGGAGAGAGGAAATTACTTTGAAATTAGAACTCTCTGGAGAACTGAAACATTAATTTATTTAATTTGTTTTAAAACAGCATTAATTTGCTTGGTGAGGGAGCCCATGCTCTAAGCATTGCCTTTCCTCAACAGACCATGAATTCCTCTTGGTAAGTATTTACCTGTAAAACTGTAATTTCAATGGCACATAGTAAATATATATACCATAAAAAATACAAGACAGCTGTAATGATGTTTCTTTCTATTTGGTAGACTCAAAGGCATTCCTAATTTCTACTTTCCAGGTCCTAATTTGAAGAATATCACAGTACATTGTAATCTAATCATAAGCTGAAATATGTTCAGTTTACACTATACTGTATTATTTACTGTATACATGATATATATATACATAGTTCCTACATTTTATCGAGAGTCCTACATATCAATGTCCAATACAATTAAGCTATGGTGCTGACACATTTTGAACAATAACTTTCAGATTTGATTTTTAAAAAATTGTTGTAGGTGAGACTATCAGCTTGACTCTTTGATAACTAGCAGACCCAAAGTCAATTGGATAGTGTGTTCTGTCAAGCATTATTTTTCTTTTACTTCATAGAATTGACTACTGATTCAGCTCAGTAGAGTTATTAAATTATAAGTCAACCACATAGGAGAATACCTATATCTATAATTTTTCTTCAGCTTAGTAATATTTTTACTTTTATATATCCGTCCTTGAGCTGCATTATCTAAATTTAAGGTTTAAAAGATGAATTTGCTGCCTATACTGCAGGATTTTTTCCTTAATTGATCTGGGATGTCTGCCAATCTCCTTTAGAATTCTGCACTTTAATCTCTATAAAATTGAATAATATCCAGGAAATTGTCATACTGTGATTTCTCTTACCTCTCCATTTTCTGAGCAACAAATTGGTATTCACATCCTGAAATGTTCCTTTCATTGAATGAGAGTTTATTTCATTCAAGAAAATAATTTCTTATATTTATATCCCTTGAAATTCTACATTACATATTTACTTTCCTTTTTAGTCAAACTTGAGTGAGTATTTAACCCTTATTAATGAGCGGATTTTATATTTCTCTCTAAATAATGTAACCCATCTAATGTGTATTCACTTTTATCAAGTAGTTGCTTTTAAAAGTTTAAGAGGTCATCTTTTCTGCTCTAAAATCTTGATTATGTTTTCAGACTTTCTTCCTTATATTTAGTCTACTAAAGAAAATGAAATTGCATTGCAAAGAGAAATAAGTATTGAAAGTGATGTAAAAAATGAATAATATTGTTTACTTTGAATAAGATAACTTGTAGTAGAAAAAATCTGATCATTTGACACTTACCCTGAATCTTCTCTTAGATGTTTTTCTTTTTTTTTTTTTATGTGAGAGGAGGGGATATAGAGAGACACACTCCCACATGCAGCCCAACCAGGATCCACCAGGCAACGCTCCTCGAGAGCCAATGCTCAAATCAGCTGAGCTCAGCATCTGAGGTCAATGCTCATACCAATCGAGCCACTGGCTGCAGGAGAGGAAGAGAGAAAGAAGGGGTAGAGGGAGGGGAAGAGAAGCATATGGTTACTTCTCATGTGTGCTGTGACCAGGGATCGAATCTGGGAAATCTGCATACAGGTCTGACGCTCTATCCATTGATCCAATTAGTCAGAGCGGATTTTTTTCTTTTGAGGCCACAAGAAATTTGTTTCTTGAGAAAATACTAAAAATGTACCCCATAGACAATATTCACATGTCTCATTAGCATAAACTTACAAGTATTTTTTTTTCAGTATTATGTACTGATTAACTAACTGAAGAATACTCAAGTGACTCTAAAATATAATATAATGTAGCATCTTCGAAAGGTCATGGCATATATTTTATGATTAAAATCTTTATATGTGAGCATAAGGTGCTTTCAAAGCTATAAGAAGCCACCTCTGGTTCAAGCTATTGTTGGACATTTCTGATTTAGAGTTGACTGGGCTGAAACTCTAAACCTCTCAGGAAGTTTTGAAATAATAAGCAAGATTATTGACTTTATGTAGAACAATCAATGGATGGAATTTCAGGAATAGAAAGGACAAAGTAAAAAATAAGTGAAAATGGGACAAAGAAAGGATGTTGAAAACCATAGGAAAGAAATGTCATTTCAAAGTAATGAGGGCAAAAAAAGTATCTGTCCCATTCATTATTCCTTAAATGGGTTAGCTTTACAGTCTTTCTGGACACCATGCATAAATGTAGAAAACTAATATAGATACTGATGAAGCCACAAGAACAAAAATGTATCTGTGTGAAAACCATTTTTTAAGAATTATGAAGGTAAAGACTTGATAAGTGTGGGAGTGGAGATAGAGTTGAGGTAGGGGTGAAGGGTGTAGAGAGACCAAAAATTGTCTTTGAGTACTTAAAGATTTGAAGATCTATTAAATGGAAGAGTACATAAACTGTTCTTCCTCTATAATACATATATAAGCCCTTATTAGGAGGAACAGTCTAATTAATACACTGTTTTAAAAAAATTTATTTGACCTGTTTAAGAGTAGAATGAATTATATCATAAGACAGAAGTTGTTTTTGTTTTTGTTGTTTTAGGGTTAATGAAAGCATTATCATTGGGACTGCATAAATATCAGGACTATTGAAATTGAAGCTACTTTATTAAGGAGAAATTTTGGAAGACCTTAAAAGTTTTTTTTTATTCCAACTCTAGGATTTTGTAATTCTATGATTGTATCTTCCCCCAAGATTATTTAGTTTTGAACAATAGTCTCATAATATAAAGCAATGTTGAGGATTTTTAATAGTTGTATTTCACATCCTTTACAAATGTTCATTTTAGTTAGAAGTGTTGTCTCAACCCCAATCAGGGCATAGCAGCAGTCTTAATATTCTAAGGTACAGACAGGGATGATCTTATATTGAGACTAAAAAATATGCAAATTAGTTATTTTCTGATTCTGGCCAACATCTTGAATAGTGATATGACTACACATATATTTTCCCTTAATGCTTTAAAGTTGATGTAATTGTTTTTCCAGCATACTATTAATTTTAACAAGCTCAGGAAAGTTGTTGAATTCACTTTTGAGGCCAAACATTATTGCAGACTATATGAAAATATTAAGGCTGATAAAATCTGGTATAAATGTTTTTTATGTTGTGTCAAAAATAACATTCAGCAACTTGAAATAACTGTTATAAGTTTAAGGAGCAATCTCTATAAAGAGCCAAACTAGTTGTTCAAAACACTATTCTGGAATGTCTGTGTACTGCATTTCAATATATGGGTAAACTTTTAAGTCCTAATTCAGAGCCAGTTTGGTTTTACTTTGTGCATAATTTTAAACAGCTCCAATATCTGGTTTCTCTGTTAAGTAGCAAACTGAATAATAAATAAAAATTTGAGAGTATGGGAGGACTTTTTTTTACATGTAGTTAGCATTTGTAAAAAAAATCTTTGTCAGAAATTAACACTGCAGAAGTCAAGTGTTTCATCTAAATATACACAAGAAGATATTGTTAATTTATATAAGCAATACTAGAAACAATTTCTCATTAGTGAAATGAATAGAATTCTATCTCTGTAGTTAGTAAGAAAAATAGATCAGAACCTCTCTTCTTGAATGAATGAGTTATAAGAATTCAGTAAGGTCAGCAGTTGGATGTCTTTGGTGCAGAGTTCGGTCTTGACCAGCATCCTTTTGGCCTTGCACCCTACCACTTCAGAAAGTGCCTTGTCTCCTGACCAAGCTGCAAGGTCAGCTAGTTCACCTCAGAGTATGTCTGTCTGAGCAGAATTGGACTATCACTAGGTGCCAGAGCAGCTATAATAACTGGTTACTTGTTTTTTTACTTGTTTGCTAATAATATTTATATGTTTGGCATTCATGTGCTTATATAGTAATATAATAACAATTAGAAGAGTTGTGTGAGAAAGAACGTTTAACCTTCATCTTTCTTAACGGCTAGAGATGACCAATGTTTTCTCAAAAAACTTAAAATTTACCTCATGGCCATGTTGGTTCTGCTCAGTTTACCACACAACTATGTTACAGAATTGTATAACCATGCTATATGATAGAAGGCAAATAATTCTGTGCATAAATAAGACTCAATTACCTTAACATTTACATAATGACCATCTCCTTCTTTGATAGTACTGGATAAATATGGAGTAATCTGTATTAAAATTACATTCAACCCCAGATTTCCAGAAATTTATAATGACACATAGCAAAGACAAGACTCTACAAAGAAATTATACAAAGAATATTAACTATCTTTAAGAGTTCTTTTCTAAAGGGTATTCCTCAAAGCACAATTCTTAGAACATTTAAAAAAAAGTTCTGTGAGCAAATAACTAATAGAAATGTTACATAATTTGCCACATTTAGATGATTTCAATATGTTACAGGTTCTGAAAAGTTGTATTAAAGAATCCTGCTTAACTTGTTTAAAATGAATTCTATCACCAATATATAGAGAGGGACTCTGATAAACTGAACTAGATATTTAAGAAGACTACCAGAAAGATAAATCAAGGAAAAACATTGAAACGTAAAACAGAAGACATTGTGGAATACAGTAGTATCTCCTTATCTGCAGTTTGAATTTCACTCACCAGTGCTCAACCATGATCCGACAATTTTAAATGGAAAAATCCAGAAATAAAAAACTCATAAGTTTTAAGTGGAATGACATTCTGAGTAGCATAATGAATTCTCATGCCATCCCACTCCATCCCACCAGGATGTGAATCATCATTTTGTCCAGCGTATCTATGCTATACACACCACCCATCTGATAGTCACTCAGTGGTCATCTCAGTTATCAGATTCACTGTTGTGGTCTCAAAATGCTTGTGTTCTAATAACCCTTAGTTTCTTTAATTATGTCATATTTACACAACTTTTGCTACAGTTTACTGTTATAATTTTACTATTTGATTCTTTGTTATTGTTGTTAATTGCCTACTGTGCCAAATTCATTAATTAAACATTATCATAATTATTTAAATATAGAAAAAACATAGTATATATAGGGCTTGAACTATCCATAGTTTCAGGCATCCACTTGGAAATCTTGGATTATATTTCTATGGATAAGGCTGGGACAAGTAGAAATAAGCTTTTTGTACATAAAATTGTTATCCCAGATAGGAAAAAAAACCTACTTGAAATATTTGGCAAATATTATAGTATACCATAATCATCAATTCTAAGATTTCTTTTTCTCATTTTAAACAAGTCTAAAGTCAAGATAATTCTTTTGCTTCTCTCAGACACTCTCAACCATGTACCAGTCATAACATGGTTGACATCACTTGGCACCTCTGGTTAGATTAAGAAAGCCCAGGTATCAAACCACATGGAAAGGGACTAAACTTCAAAGACAATGGGGGAGCACTCTTAAACGTTGAGTCAACACTCCTGCTTGCCCAGAAAATAACATTGTGTGGGAAAACACAGAGTTTAATCATTCTCAACCAAAAAACTATTAAGAAGAGTTGAATTCCAAATTAGAAATTGTTTCAGAAAAACTGTGATCTCAAGAAAATGTATGTTCATTATTACTTATTACATATGTCCTCTTTTATAAATCAGCAACTTTAACATTTTTGTTGTTTTCACAGGAGTTGTTAAAAATAAAAATTCTAAAATATTTAAAGGGAATTATACAAAAGTATTTTGCTAATATTTTTATTTTATTTACGGCCAGGAGTAGTTTTAAAAACTGTGTATGAATCAGTTTGAAAGAGTTCTTTGAATAAGCATAACATTCCTAAAGATAACAAGTCATAGATTAGTTTAATAGTTTGACAGCTTTTCTCCCTCTTTTCAAGTTTACACAAAATGATGATATATCATAAAACTCTTACTAGCTCTGTTCAACTCTGTTAATTTTCCAGTGGATGCTAGAATTAGGAAATATGCCTACTGGATCAAATTTTTCAAAAAATTCCAATCATATTTTATTAAATACTTTGTATTTTCTACCAGGTAGACAGGCATGTTTAAATTGATCATTCTTGGTTTGATACTTTGAATAAGCTATTGGCAATTCAGTGTATTATTTTAAATATGTTGGCTGATATACTTGATATTGATCATGATGAAAACAATAAAGTTGACATAAAAATGCATTAAAGAATTATTGCTCTATGAATCTGCAATTATCTGATAAGCTCTTGGCTAAAAATCTGATGCATGAGTTTCCATTCTAAAATCTATAATGAGATTTTTGTCCTACTTAAACATTAAATGTCTGATGTTGCTTCCAGATTTTTCATTTTGTCATTCTTCTTCATCATCCACTGTTCGTTGCTATATAGTACAGTAGATTTGATACTCAATAGTAGAACTTTGATATCAAAAACATATACATTCTTTTTCATTTATTATATATTTCCTCTTTTATAAGTCAGCAACTTATATTCCTTTTCACAGAGAGTTATTAAAAATGAAAATTCTATCATATATTAAGGGAGTTATGCTTCAGTGCACTAGGACTATAAAATCCATCTTCATCTTCAGGGAAGGTAATGAATTAATATAAGTGCCTTCATAATTCAGTTTTTCACCATCCCCTATTTTCTAATAAAAACGCAGAGAGAACATTATGAAGCTGAAGTTTGCTCTAAAGAAAGTAGTGTTTTAGAATATTACCTTACCAGATTGTTGGTGAATTATGAAAGAAGAGAGGCATTTATTTTGAGAGTCTTAAACACTACAATATTTATTAAAGATTAGAATTTTGTGCTGTCAAGTTCTACTGTCTTCTCATATGCAATGCATGACTTCAGGCAGTCTCAGCAAGAAGAACATGATTAATTTGTAAAATATTGTCATGACTATTTTTCTTTTTCTGGCAGTTTTTCCATTAATGTTAGGGAGCATCTAGTCTTTATGATTAAAAGTGGCACAAAGGTATCATTATATAAACGCAGATGTCAGTGACTTCTAAAATCTGCATTGTCTTTATTGTATCCTGCCTATGGAAATGTCAACTCAAAAAAAGTTTAAGGAAGGGTGCTTGGCACATATGTTCATGCCTTTACACTAAGCAAAGAATTTTGCCAGATTAATGAGCCAATAGTTCCATTTCGGAACACAGAGTTATCCAAATTTTCTGCTGACATTGGCTATAACTATTAACACTGGCTTAGATGCCACATTTTTAAACTGGGTGTGAAATTTCAGGTTTATTTAACTGTTGGCAGACCAGAGGAAGGGCAATATGCAGTGTAAGAGAAAGAGATTTTGCAAATGCCCTGTGGTGAGAACATAACAACATGTCCCAGGAACTGTAAGGAGGCCACTGTGGCTAGAGTAGAAGAATAAGTGGACAATTGAAGAAAAGTAGTGGCCTTGTGGCCAGATTTTTCTAAGCCTGGGGGCATAGTACAGACTTTGGCTTTAACTCTAAGTGAGATAAGTAGTATTTGGGTTTTGAGAACATTCTCTGACTTGTATTTTAAAAAGGCCACTCTAGCTGTGGTATTAGGAACAGCTCAAAAAGGAAGGTAGAGCATTGAAAAGGTATGAATCATACAGCAGAGAAGTGATGACTAGGAGTAGAGTGGGAGAATTGGAAATGGTAAGAAATGTTCAAAGTAAAAATACATTTATAAGTAACACTAATGCATTTGTTAGTGGATTGAGTGCATGGAACAAGAGACATAAAGTAGTCAAACATGATTCCAAAAATTTTGGCAACTGGCAAGATGGAGGAAACTGAAGGAAATCAAGTTTAGAGGGATATCAAGATCACAGTTCTGGGTATGACAAACTTGAAATCCTTTTCAGACATCCAAGTAGAGATGAATAAGGTTGCTTATGGAATGATTTTGATAGAAAACAGAAAATATCCAAGGACTGAGCTTTCTGAATATTAACATTGAAAGGTTGGGAAGATGAGTAAAGACCAACAATGGCTACTAAGAAAATCTGGCCAAAAATTATGAGAGAAAAAGCAGGTAAATGTGTGTTCTAGAAGCCAAATAAAAAAGATGTTTTATATTAACTGTATGAATTGGAAAAGCATAATAGCAGTAAAAATTGCTTAAAAATACAGAAAACAAGTATTATTTCTCAGTGGAAAACAATAGAGGAAATGATGATGGACTGCAAAAAGGCCCATTAGAAGGAATTAACAAGAAAGAACAGGGGACCTGTAGTAGTTTCTCAAAATGTATGAGGGATGACCATCTGCACCAGAAATACCTGAGATGTTCTTTGAAACATGCAGACTACTGAATTATAATTTTCATGGCAGACTGAATATTTGTTTTTCAGAAAACTTCACAGGTGATTCTTATACACATTAATAAGGCTGAAAAAAATATTAAAATTTGGAAACTGATTCCCAGGAATAATTCTTTGGCAAAGCAATATGAATTTTCAATCCTACAGATTGGAGACTGTCACTCACTGTTCTCTTCACAACATACAATATCATTAAATCCTGGCCAATTCAATAGGTAAAATCTGTTCTCATTATATTTTTATTCTACATGCGTATCGTTATTAGTGATGTTATGGTGAAATATATTTATTGCTTCAGTTGTCCCACCTGATCCAGACCTTTTTCTATTCCAACCATGTTTCCTATTACTCTCCTCTAGCCACATGGTTTTTGCTGTTCTTAGAATACTCTGAACTTCCATCTCAGAGACCTTGAACATGCTGTTGGTTTTCTGTACCTGCAATTTATTTCTGTTTCCAAATCTTTGCAAGGCTCATTCTCATTACATTCTGTTCTGTTCAAATGTTACCTCCTCAGAGAAGTGTTTTACGCCTCTCATCTAAAAATATTATCTCCTCTGCTGTCCTATCACATTTGTTTACCAACTGAAATTATGTTGTGTAATTATATAATTGCCTCCTGTTTACTTTTTTGTTGTTGTCTTCTCAATAGATTAAAAATTTTCTGAGATGAGGGACTGCAACTATTTTTGGCATTCTGGTATTGATTCCTGCCACTTAGGACCCCATCTAGCATATCCTAGTTGCTTAATAAATATTTGTGCAATGAGTTATCTGAATTTGACATTTACGCATCTGAGTTAATTAGCCTGGCTCCTATAAGAAATGTCATGCCTGAGTGGCTTATAACGAACAGAAACTGATTTCTCCCAGTTCTGGAGGCTGGGATTCCAAGCTCAAGGCACTGATAGATTGTGCGAGGATGCTTTTCGGGTTCACATACAGACATTTTCTCATTTTGTCTGCATGTAACCAGAAGGGATGAGATAGCAATATGGGGTTTCTTAAATAAGGGCGCTCATCCCATCTATGAGGTCCTTCTAATGACCTCCTAAAGGTCTCACCTCTGAATACCATCATTTGGGTCTTATGATATCAACAAATAAAATAATATATTTTAGGGGGACAAAAAACTACAGTTCATCACACCATCTTTCCATTTAGATGTTTCTCTTTTTCTTATCTAGAAGTTTGCATGCATTAATTTTATTAATGTTTTGTTTGATATATATGCTACCTATATTTTTCTCAGTTAGTTGTTTGCCTCTTGGGGGGAATGTATAAGAAATTAAGCATTTTGGCAAAAAAAATTTTTTTCAGAAAGTCACATTTGTGAAACTTTCTATTCATGGTTCCATTCTATAATATTATGATTGAAAGTCTTTCTGTAGCCCAGTAACTAATTAATATTCACATATTACTTCTTTTAGGTTCTCTTTTTATTGCTTAATTCTCACATTCTGGAGTTTATTTTGATGCATGCTATTTGTCTTATCTCCCTTCTTTAAATTGAATAGAATAAATTACATAAAGAATTTTAATAAACTGATTTCTTGCTGTGAACATGTCCCTGGGTAAATTAGAAAAAAGTATTGCAGCTGAAGATTTCTTTTACTGAAGCTTTGCAAGTCTGCTATAGATTACAGATATGTTTCCTTCTCACTCGTAAGCCCTGGAACCATTTTAATATGTATGCAAGGACAGTAGTTACCTTCAAGATATTACTTGCAAAGAATTGAAACCCTATTTTTTAAAATGTGGATGCTGTTTCTGGGAAAGAGTTTGAATATCATTCTTTCTACTTAAATGTGACCCAGAATGTGTTACTAGTTTTGCATATATTATCTCACTTATTTCTCCCAGGAACAATGAGTTAAGGTATTAATTCCATTTTATGGATGTTGTAAAAAGTTAAATCACAGTGGTAAAACCTGTGGTATCTTTGATATCAAAACCAATTATAAAAATTGCAATTAATATGTTTGAGTGACTACTATAAGCCAGTATATCACACGGCTTGTTTTGTTGAATATTCATAGATATAAGTTCCTGTGGGGAACTGGGGACATTGTTGAGTAAATATTGAGCATATAGAAGAGATAAAAAAAGCAAGGGCTTCTAAAGACAATGATGTCAGTGCTATGAATTGTGGTGTGTTAATTTTTCACACCCCTGCATCTGAAGTTAAAAATAAAGAAGGTAAAAATGAGGAATTTCTTGGGTTTGCTCTCAGTGTCTCAATGATGTCTTTATTATACAGCTAGCAGCATCCCAAACCTAAATCTTATGGTATTCTACCAAGAGAAAAGTGATAAATCTGGCACCCCCTTTCTGATAATAGTATGCCATTAAAGGGAGAAAAAAGAATTAGTCTGAATATAATAAGGAAAAAAAATGTCCATCTTTATGATTTTCCTGTATGCTAAATTTCACTTTTCCACATTAGGCATAAAAATAATAGTAGCTCTAAATAAGGAATAATAGAAAACAATTTTCAAATCCCAAAAAACTCTATCTTGCAAAGTAGAACCTTTGCCTTTTGCTGTGCATCTATGGGCATGCTGTTTTCTTTAAATACACTTCATTATGCTAAGATTTATCTCTCTCAAAAGAATGTTCTACTGGTCAGATAAGTTAATTATACTTGAATAGGAGAGGGATAAAGGAAAAAACAATAATTATGCAAAATAGAATTTTCTTATTACACAGTCTACTCTCCACAGCCTACAAAAACAAACAAACATAAAACACACTAACATAATTCAATATGACTCTTCAGGATTAATATAAATTTAAATATAGCAGAGCATTAACCTAACTTTTTTTAAGCAAGTTTAAATGGTGAATCAGCAAGTCCACTGTAGGAAATCATGCAGAAATATCCACAGATATATTCAACTACTAAAAGCATCACCCAAGCAAATGAAAATGTAGCACTTGTCTGGTCCAGATAATTGGATCACTTACCATCCCAGAGAATGAGGCATTCAACAGAGATAAATATAAATTATTTATGCCTAACTCAGTTAAGGTCTCCAAACTACAAGCTTTATTTATAAATTGTAGTTTCTTAGGCAAAATATATGTATTGGCTTCAAAGCTATACACCTCATAATGCTTTGTAATAGATGTCTTCATTTTACATAATCAGTACAGATATGTTATCTTGAGGTGACTTTGCAGTCTTTCAAAAATTTTTATTAACTGCTCTCAAAAAGTAGGGGATCAGGGAATGTGCAGATACTCCAGTACTTTCAGCCTCTGTATAGTGCATTTTCACCAATGAAATAAAAGTTGATTTTTCATCCCTTTTGCACAATCAAACAACTTTCTTTGACTTGTCTTTTGCTTTTCTGATGTTCTTGTTAAATAAAAAAAAACCAAGTGCTTTTTCTTATTGTTTCATATTCATTTTGAAATATCCTCTAATTTTTGTAAGCAGTATATTAAGTTTTTAGGCAAGAAGCTTGGCAGTTGCTGTTTATTTCAGAGAAGTTTATTCTTCTATATCAAGTTATAAAAAACAAAAGCCTCTTATGGGACAATGTTGTTATTAAGTATCATACCTTTGATAAGTTCAAAATTCATTATATTATTAATATTTTAAGCCATAAAATATCTATATTGATTATAAAAATGTGCATTATAAAAATCTCTTGGCAACAACTTTCTTGTAATTTTATTTTTATTGTTTATATTCCTTTTAAATCAGAGAAAAATTTGGGTGAATAGATTCTGAGTTGCAGAATCAAAAAATGTCTCATAAAAGCACTTAGAATTTCCTGGGGAGTGTATAAAATACTTCCTGTTTGCCATTAAGGTCCCAGTAAACAAAAAATATAACCAGTGGCTGATGATCAATGAATTTCTTTAAAAACCCAGTTTCTTAATAAGGAAATGTGTTTTCAGAGATTTTCTCATCACATTCTGCACTAATATAACTAAGAAAACTTCAGTGTGGCCTTTCTTGAGCAAAATGATTCAATCATAACAATTATAAAGTTGAAGAGTGAAACTGATAACACTAAAAGTGCCTAATTTAAGAGGGATTGAGCAAAAAAGAACTAAAAGAAAAAAACTTATGGTCACAGATAACAGTTTGGTGATTGTCGCTGGGGTTAGGGGCAGGTGAGGGGAGGGAATAGGAAGGATAGATGGTGATGGGCGAATACTAGACTTGAGGTGGTGAACACACAATACAGTGTACAGATGATGTGTTATAGAGTTGTGCACTTGAAACCTGTATATTCTGTCAACCGGCATAACCCAATAGATACAAAAAAAGGAAAAAAAAGACACATAATTTATTCAAGAATTGTATAAATAGAAATGCCTGCCCTGGCGCATCTCCCAAGTAACGCTGGGGAACAAAATTTTTGTTCCATACACAAAAACACTTGTTCTTACCTAATTCAAGTGTGCTGATCTCAAATCTGACATTAGTTTTTTTTTTTGTAAGCTACAGAATTATTTTTCAATTCAAGATTTTAGGTTTTCATCTTATTGTAAAATTTTCAACATTTAGTTTAACATAATGAAGTAGAATGTTTTCTTGGGCATCATCTTTGTGAAAATATAATAATTTATATAATGCAGTAAATACACGAATACACTAAAAGATATGATTGCATAAGAATTTGTCTACAATTTCAAAATAAAACATATTAAAACACTTATGTTAATCATAAAATTTGTGCAAAACTTATTTAAATTCTATTCAGGCAAAAATTTGCTTTTGTAGCTCTCGCGTTAGTGTACTAGTTGAGGGCAATCTCGTTTGATGCTCCAGTAGTAGTCTGCTATCATTTAGAGCTGTCAAGAAATTGCTGCCATTCTGTTGGACTGTAAGTGGTAACACCTAGCTGGCTGAGAAGACTATTGATATAGTGACATTAAACAAAGTGTTTGTCTTCTTGTCTTCGGAAAAAAAGTCAACAAAAATGTGTTCATGTTCCTGAAATGGGATACTTCAGCTGACCAGTGAAGTACATTCTTTTCTTGAAGCTTGGAGACTAAGAACTCAACTGCTTGCTTTGATAGGCCTAACTCTCTTACTAGGTCATTCAATTTGGGCTGGCTAAACTGCTGAGAAGTTGATGACTGCTTGGCATCAGAAGAAGACCCTTCTGATTCTACAACCATTTTCTCATGCATCTTATCAAAATGCACTTGATCACCACGTTCACTTTCTTCATCCTTAGAATAAATCAAACCATTGAAAACTAGAACCAGGAGTGTCTCAGAGTGTGGGATAGGTCGTATTGCTGAAGGAATATTAGGATATGCGATCATATGTCTTTTTTCTTGCCAATGCCCTTTGTATAGATCAGACAGAAATAACAGTCACTGCTATGGTCCTTAGGTTCATGCCAAACCATGAAAACACAAAAAGGCATTCCTTTGCGTTTTCCTTTTGTCCAGTCACAAAATATTTTCTCACAATGATTAAACACTATATGAGAAGCCCAATTCTTGTCTTGATCACCAAGGAGAACTTGAAAATAGGCAATATATGCACATGTCACAAATGATGAAATATTACGCTTTTGATGTTGAAGTGTGTAACAGCCACATACATAACAGAAGGTGTCAGGACTATTCTTACACTTACGTCTACTCAAAGAAGCAATGATTCAATCTTAAGACAAAATAACAGGGTGTTTTAATCAGATAATAATTTTTTACATTTAAAAACAACTATAATTATGTAAAAGTGATGTTTGTAAAACATGAATTGCCTTGTAGTTATTATGTTCAATCCAAGAGTCGTTGCCCTTTAACTCCAATTTCAAAACCAATGCATGCCAGCCTGACCTGTGGTGGTGCAGTGGATAAAGCCTTGACCTGGGAACACTGAGGTCACCAGTTCAAAACGCTGCACTGGTCTGGTCAAGGCACATATGGGAGTTGATGCTTCCAGCTCCTCCCCTTTTCTCTCTTTCTCTCTCTCTCTGTCTCTGTCTCCTCTCTAAAAAATAAATAAAATAAAAAGAAATTAAAAAAAAGAAAAAAAATATGCATGTCATTAATTGTAACAAAAAGAAATTAAAATTGCATAAAAACTGGAGCACACACCAAAAATTGGATTTTAGTTTTGGAATCAGTGATACAGAGATATATAGAAAAAGTTCTAAAACCTCATGCAATTGAGAAAAAAATGTTCTCCAGTGTAATCATTCTTTCACAAATAGCTTTATAAAAAAAAATTGAGGTTTTCTTGAAATGCAAAACTTGCAGTCTCAGTTTTCTTGCTGATGTTGTTGTTATTCTTTTGTAACCAATTATGTACTCATTCAGATTAAGTACTTCTTTTCACTTATTCTTAAACTCAGCATAAATGTTAACAGTGGATATCTACCATAGAAAATAGCATGCAAAGTGTTGACTTTTCATTCCAAATAAGAATTGAATGTGTGGCTGGATCAGCCTACAAAATCTCTGCTAACCTTTTAGGGCATACTATTTCTATATGATTAACTATATAGATGGCATAGTCATGATTTTTTAGTAAAAAATAAATTGCTGTCACTATTTGCAGATGATATGATATTGTATATAGAAAACCCTAAAGTCTCAGTCAAAAAACTACTGGACCCTAGCCTGACCTGTGGTGGCGCAGTGGGTAAAGCGTCGACCTGGGAACACTGAGGTCGCCAGTTCAAAACCCTGCACTGGTCTGGTCAAGGCACATATGGGAATTGATGCTTCCAGCTTCTCCTCTCTCTCTCTCTCTCTCTCTCTCTCTGGCTCACTCTGTGTCTCCTCTCTAAAATGAATAAAATAAAATTTTTTAAAAAAAGAATACATTTGTCTTTAAAAACAAAACAAAACAAAACAAAAAACAACGACTGGACCTTAAAAATTAATTCAGCAAGGTGGCAGGATATAAAATCAATACTCAGAAATCAGAGGCATTTCTATATACAAACAATGAACTATCAGCAAAAGAAATTAAGGAAACAATCCCCTTCACTATTGCAGCCAAAAAAATAAAATACCTAGGAGTAAATTTAACCAAGGAGGTTAAGGACTTGTACTCAGAAAATTATAAAACATTGATAAAAAAAATCAAGGAAGATACAAACAAGTGGAAGCATATACCGTGCTCATGGCTAGGAAGAATAAACATCATTAAAATCTCTGTATTGCCCAAAGCAATTTATAAATTCAATGCAATACCAATTAAAATACCAATGACATACTTCAAAGATATAAAACACATATTCCAAAAATTTATATGGAACCAAAAAAGAACACAAATGTCCTCAGCAATCTTAAAAAGAAAAAATAAAGCAGGAGGTATCACTCTTCCGGATATTAAGGTTTACTACAAGGCCATTATACTCAAGACAGCCTGGTACTGGCATAAGAATAGGCACATTGATCAATGGAACAGATTAGAGAACCCAGAAATAAACCCACAGCTTTATGGACAACTGATATTTGACAAAGAAGGAAAGAACATACAATGGAGTAAAGACAACCTCTTCAACAAATGGTGCTGGAAAAATTGGACATCTACCAGCAAAAAAATAAAACTAGACCATCAACTTACACCATTCACAAAAACAAATTCAAAATGGATAAAAGACTTAAACAGAAGCCGTGAAACTATAAGCATCTTAGAAGAAAACATAGGCAGCAAGCTTTCCGACATCTGTAGCAGCAATATATTTGCCGATTTATCTCCACGGGCAAATGAAATAAAAGGCAAGATAAACAAATGGGATTATATCAAATTAAAAAGTTTTTGCATAGCTAAAGACAATAAGAACAGAATAAAAAGACAAACCACACAATGGGAGAACATATTCGACAGCACGTCTGATAAGGGGATAATAACCAAAATTTATAAAGAACTTATTAAACTCAACACCAGGAAGACAAACAATCCAATCAAAAAATGGGCAAGAGAAATGAATAGAAATTTCTCCAAAGAAGACATACAGATGGCCAAAAGACATATTAAAAAATGCTCAACATCACTAATCATTAGAGAAATGCAAATTAAAACCACAATGAGATATCACCTCACACCAGTCAGAATGGCACTTATCAGCAAAACAACACAGAATAAGTGCTGGCGAGGATGAGGAGAAAAGGGAACCCTTCTGCACTGCTGGTGGGAATGCAGACTGGTGCAGCCACTGTGGAAAACAGTTTGGAGATTCCTCAAAAAGTTAAAGTCGAACTGCCTTTTGACCCGGCTATCCCACTTTTAGGAATATACCCTAAGAACACCATAACACTGTTCGAAAAGAAGAAATGTGCCCCCATGTTTGTGGCAGCATTATTCACAATAGCGAAGATCTGGAAACAGCCCAAGTGTCCGTCAGAAGACGAGTGGATTAAAAAGCTTTGGTACATATATACTATGGAATACTACTCAGCCATAAGAAATAATGACATCGGATCATTTACAACAAAATGGATGTACCTTGATAACATTATACGGAGTGAAATAAGTAAATCAGAAAAAAAACAACTGAGAACAGCATGATTTCATACATAGGTGGGACATAAAAGTGAGACTATGAGACATGGACAAGAGTGTGGTGGTTACGGGGTGGGGGGAGGGAGGGGAGGGTGGGATAGGGAGAAGGGGAGGGGCACAGGGAAAACCAGATAGAAGGTGACAGAGGACTATTTGACTTTGGGTGATGGGTATGCAACACAATTGAATGATAAGATAATCTGGAGATGTTTTCATTGTACATATGTACCCTGATTTATTGGTGTCACCCCATTAAAGTTAATAAAAAAAATAGAAACATCAAAATTAAATAAATAAATAAATAGCTAATAAAGATACCTTATGAACAAAAAAGAGCCTCTCCCATTTACGGTATTTTTTTCTCAGCATCTCTCTTCCCTCCTTTGAAACTGTGATGCACTTGCACTTAAAAAAAAAAATAGAAACACTTTGCTTGTTTTTTGTTTCTGTTCATGGATGTAAAGATAACTTGAGAAGATCCCCTCACACACGCAGACTCTCAAAGCTGAGGGAATTAATTCATGTTGTAGTTAGTATATTTTTTTTAAGTTGTAACAGAAACTCACTCAAATTCACTCATGAAGAAGGAAATTTACTGTAAGGCTTCTAGAGAATCCACATCTATCCAAGGCTGAGAGTTAAGTGTGGTCAGGAACTTAATGAAGGGAGAGATGGAGGCTGCTTATCTCTTAATGGCAGAGGCCTCCAGCATCTTGCTTCTGCATGGGTTTCAGACCCCTTGTCATCTTTCTCCCAAACACCTCCCTCTGAAATTCTTTTTTTGTATAACTTTCAAAGGCTTAGATTATTCTAATTGCTTCCATAAACTCAGTCTAAAAACCTTTCAAAGCAATGTTCATCACTGACTAGATCTTCTTTTGTTATCGAGCAGTTCCCATTTCTGAAGGACACTCTGGTGCACACTGTCTTTAGGAGCTGAATCTCTTTGTTGGGCTGCTATAAATGAGACCCATTTGTTAGTCTCTGTATTGATCTGGTCAGCTGTAGCAGAAATACTCAGGGGAGGGGTGGTAGTGAGTGGAGCAGGTAGTAAAGGGAACAGTTGTGAAGATATTTAGGCTGTGGTTTGCTCATTGGGGTAGTAGGCTAGGATTATTTCAGAAAGATAAAGTCAGAATAAGTAATGAGTGACATTGCTAACTTGAAGTTATTAAACTTATGCACTCAAAAATGCATCTCATAGTAACTATGCTGTTTCTTTTTATTTCATTTTATAATAGAAAACATTTAAATTCACGTTCTATTTAGTTTACTCATTAATGGTGTAAGACTAATCCATATCCACAACTAAGTATTTGAAGGGAATGATCAACTACTATTTTTCTTAAGTTTTCATTGAGAATGTTGCTAATGGAACATGTTGCTATGGCATTTACCAATATTTACAAATAATGCGGTGCATAGAATAACTGGTGTCATTTACTCTGAAAAGTATTTTGCTGAAACTTCTTCTTTTGCTTGTTAGTTTGGAAAATAAATGATATATTCTATATGTATTGATAGATAGATCATGTAAGGGCAGCACATGCAGTGTAGGATTATATATTTATTTGATAATATGTATTAACATTGCTTTCAGAAAATAAGGCCAGGGAACTGTACTAGTTAAAATACTGGCAGGCTGCTCTGAGGCTCCCCTCAATGGATGCAATTCATTCCTCTACAGCTTATGCATGCAGTTGGGGACTCACACTTAGGACTGTGGAAAGCACCCCTAAGTTTAAATTCTGTTTTTTAATTTGTTAGAAGGATAATATTGGAAAAGTCAGTTAACCACTCTGAGTATCAGTTTCTATGTTTATAAAATGTTATGACACGTAATTTGGTGTATGTATAAGCACTTTTTAAACTATGTATAAAGCATTACTCACATACTAGATAGTTATACTTCCTTTCAGGATATAAACAGAGGGACAACAGTTAGACAGTTAGACTCTTTTTATCTAATTCAATTTTAATGCCTTGAACAGATAACGCCTATAAATGGGTAACTTGTCATAAATCATTAGGAGGATCAAATAATATAATGATGCCTATGACTTGCTATGAGCTCACTTATTGTAGCATGTAATTGTGTTATGGAACAAAAGGGATTTAAAATATATATCTTGGGGAGTTTAATTTTCCAAAATTTACACAACTTTTGCAACAGTGTTTTGTGAGAAAAAGAACATCTAACAGGAAACAAAAAGATGTCTAGCACCTTCTGCTCTCAAAGAGAAAAGAACTTCTTGTTAAGTTAGTGGGATCAGGTAACTGCTCAATAAGCAGTGATTTGCTTGGTTAGCACAGGTTTAATCTTGTCTCTGCAGTAATCTAGAGTATTCAAATATACTTCTCACAAAAACTAGGGGATATTTCAAAATGAACATGAAATAAAATATCCCTAATTTTCTTGAGCAGTGTACATGGTTTTATTTCTGAACTTTATATGTATACAGGTTAAAATTATTTATAAGGTGATTATGAGAACACTTTTCAGCTAGAATTATTTCTATCTAATGCTACAGACTACAACATCCCTGTCCTAATGCTATGTCTTTCCCTGTATTTTATTGAGTTAACCATCATTTGTTCTTTTTAAGCAGGATATGGAACTAGATGAACACCAATTCCTTCTTTATACTTTTACTGATTTGTTCGAGATATCACTTCATAAACAATAAAACACATAGTACCAGGTTTGAAGGAATGATCACTGTTAACTTGTTGTACGTTACTGTGGAGGGCTATGACTGGTTGGCCACGGAAAGCCCCTAGATAGATGGACACATGTGGAACTAACTCTTCAGCCTTGCAGTGAAGGCTGAGATAAGAAGAAATTTCCCCAGTCTCAGCAGAGCAAAAATTTTAAGACTCGTCACTTGAACATTCAGCCTGCAGAGACAAGCTGCAAAGGTTTGATCTTAGATGTTCTTAAAAATTTATTCTAGTGCTATATGACTTGATAGTACATGGGAGAGATAGCTCATGATTCCATGTGACTTTGCCATGGTGACTGTTCATTCTATAAGGGCTACTATCAGCACTGAGATTGGGGTGATCCTTTTTAAGATACAAGAGGGCAGCCAGGACCCCATTCTTTGACTTCTAGTAGAGTCTCTATACTTTCCTTTGCATAACTTACTAGCCTCCATGAGAGTAAACCTTGAACTGATTCCAAACTCTGATTTTTAATCTCATTGATTCTGGATCCAAACTCTCATCTGGTCTGATAACAGTGACTTCAGGTTTATTTTTCTAAGAGAGGTATGAAAAGAATTGCTGGGAGTATTTCCCTTCTTCCTCTGCTTTCAGGAATTCTATATATCAAAGGCAAATCTAATTTTGTTTTGTTCTGATATACATTTTCTGGTTTAGATGAATTGCTAAATGAACTTTTCTTTTCCAAGAGTGTATTTCTCCTAAAGGCAGAAATAACTCATTTTTGTGAAATACAAGCAGGGAAACTATAAGTTGAGAAAAAGCTAGATTCTTTATTTAATTTAGGCTGGCAGTTTTTAGAAATATGGACCTATGGCTGACCTTGTCATTTTAAGTAACATCGTTGTTACTTGCTTCTTCAAATATGGATAGTGGTGTGGTTGTAGGGTAATATTTTTATTGGCATTAACATTGACAAAGTTCTGAGATATGTTTAGCTAATCTATATTATTGTTTGTTATTTCTGTGTGGTCTGTGTCCTCTCTCTAATAAAAAAAAAGCAATAAAGTAAAAATAATACTAGCAAATAAATAAAAATCCCTCTTTCTTTATTGGTAATTTAAAGACAGCCAGTCAATTCAACTCTGATCTTTATTCACAATCCAACACGTATAATGCATTAGTGTGAAAAAGACGGAAGAGGAGACGTAAAAAGCAGAGAAACCATGGCCTCCCTCAATTTAAAAGCTTCAGTGACTTTCATTTGCACCTATAGTAAAATTAAATTTCTCAATGTGGCCAAAGTCATTGAACCATCTGGACCCTACCTTTCCCTCCAGCAATATGTCTCTTTCTCTTTGTGCTTCTTTGACACTGTGGTCACACTGGCCTCCTTTTCTTTGTGTGAACACACCAGGCTTTTACACACCTGGGCTTTCTCACTTCCTATTCCTGTGTGTGAGCATTATTTCTCCATTATTTAACTGACTTCCAATTAATTTAGTCTTAACATTATTGCACTGTGAAGTTTCCTGGAAAACATCTGACTAGATTCCATCCTTTCTCTTTATCATTATCTTTTAACTTGTAACACGGTCACAATTTGAATTTAGTTTATTATTTGCTATATGATGTTAGAAAAGCTATTGAATTCCTCTGGCCTCAGTTTCTTCATCTGTATAGTCAAGATAATAAACAATCAATGTTTGAGTAATTTTAATACTGATTTTGATAGTTTTTATTAGAATGTTACAATTAAGATGTTAAATTATGAATTTATGTGGTGTATTTAGAAATTAAATAAAATTCAAATACTTTTTAATAAAAGTGATATGACTGTGGTCTCTTTCTTTCTCTCTGTTAACCAATCTGATAACCCAAATCTCTGCTAAATGACTAGCATGGGCACATAGCTACGTGGGACAAGGATGATTTATATCCCAGGTTAAACATAGTTGGACAGTGCAAGATTTCATCACCCTACTTGGAATGGTACATAATTTTATTTATATGACATTTTCCATTTAACATTTTTGAACCATGATTGACCGTGGGTAACTGAAACTCCAAAAAGCGAAACTATAAATATAGGGGAACTACTGAATAGTGGTAGCCTGTTGATTAATGGGAAGCCAAGAGATGGGCATCTGGAAATGTTTCCAATGGAGCACAGGAACCTTTGGGGGATGATGGATTTATTCATTATTATGACTGTGGTGATTGTTTCTTAGGTATATACATAAATCAAAATATATCAAATTGTATAGTTTAAATATGTTCAGATTATTGTTTGTCAATTTTATAAATTGATAAAGCTGTTTAAATTATTTTAGCCTAAATAAATATGTCTTTATTTCTCATACGTTGGTTCTGTGTAGTCTATTATGGAAATTCTACTTCTCAGGTCATTCGGGAACCTAGATTCCTACCATCTTTTTGTTTCTCCATCTCTCTAAGATGCTGTCTTTAGCTGCATAGTCAATGATTATTTTTTGCTATACCTTCTGACATACCATGAGAAGGAGAAAAAGCCACACTCCAGGGAAAGGAAGTAATCTTAACTCAGAGATAATGTGGAAATACTTATGCTTTCTACTCATATACCTTGTCTCAAATTGAATTATGTAACCACACTTAACTACAAGGGAAACTAGGAAATATGGACTTGAACCAGATGGCTTGTGTGTGACTAAAACTATAACAGAAAGAAAGAAAGTGAGAAAGAGATTTGCGAGACAACTAGCCATCTGCACAGTAACTTTATTCATTGAGTGCATACTCTGTGTCTATGAGAAAGATGTAATTATTGGCCTTACCTAAAAAGATGAGTAAATTACATAGAGGCCTACAGATTGTATTCTGTGTAATTCCATGGTAGTCAATCATGTAGACTATGACATGAATGTTGCCCCTGGAGCTATATAATGAATAGTCTTCACAACTTAACTCTGTGACCCTGTCTAGAACTTAAGAAAGTTTATAAATCTTCCCAAGCTTCTCGCACAGCTGTTAAGTGGCAGCACTGGGGATTTGAATGCAGTGTGTGTGGCTCCAGAGCTTGTGCCCTTACTTGCCACCCCAAACTGTGTGCGAACATGTTAAACAGTGACTGTGTTAGAAGGAATTATTATTCTCAGAGAACCAATTTTTATTTTAATTGAGATTTACTCACGGGTTAAATCACTGGTTGGCATTTTTTTTTCTGTAAAGCTCCAGGTAGTAAATATTTCAGGTCTGCTGCCCATATGGTCTCTGTCACAAATACTCAAGCCTGCCATTACAGGGTGAGCGCATCCATAGACAATATGTAAATGGATGAGAATGGCTGTTTTCCAGTGAAACCCTATTTCCAAACCACCAAAAGGCTAAATTTGGCTCACAGAAAGTAGTTTCCAATCTCAAGATGAGACAAAAATTTTCAGCCAATGCAGAATGTGTTAAAACAGGGTGATATCATGAACATTCTTTGTGTGCAATGGGAATGACTTTTATCCACATATTCTGTCATATGCACATGGATTTACTGCTTACCTAGAGGGAAGCAGAAGCTAGCATTATCTGTTACCCTGAGCCATTCCATTTCTTTACCCAAAATGCTTACCTCCCAAATTTTAAGCTTTATTTCTAGATTTGAAACATTACCAAACTAAACATATTCTTTTACTCTAAATATCAACAAGTTATTATAAAAAATGAAAACTCCCAAGAGATTGAGATAATGTGAATTCCTTTTTTATTATCTGCACTATCCCTCCCAGCACACCCTATACTCTGTGTCAGCAATTTTCAACCCTTTTCAATTTACACACACATAAACTAATTGCTAAGATTCTAGCCCTGGCCAGATAGCTCGGTTGTTTAGAGCATCGTCTGGAAACACAGAGGTTACCAGTTTGATTCCTGGTCAGGGCACATACAGGAGTAGATTTATGTTCCTGTCTCTCTCTCACTCTCTCCTTTTCTCTCCCACTAAAATCAATAAATAAAATAATTTTAAAAATCATATGATACACCAAAAATATATATTTTTTCTGTCTTGCTAAAAATAATGGGTATAATTCTGATTGATTTACAAAAGAAATAGTAATTACCTACCTTTTTTACTTCAAACTAACTTAAAATAAATCAGGTGCCTATACTTATATATAAGGATTTCTGGAATCAAGAATTAACCAATCAAATGCAGACTTATTATGTGATGTGACCAATAAGATGCAACTCTGTTATAAGACCTATGTATTTATAACTCAAGATAGGACATTCACACAAGACAGCTATTGTTGTGTTGATTGTTGTTTTTGTGGGTTTTTTTTTTCTTAATTTGACAATCTAAGAGAAAAGTGGTCAGTGCCCTCGATTAAATAGCAAGGTATTGTATCTTTAAAAATTCTTGCAATACACTAGTTGAAAATCACTGCTCTGTGTCCTTGATTTCTCATTAAGTTCTCAACATCATACCCTCTCATGTTTTCTCTAGCCCAGACCTATTGCCATTGCCCCAAATTAGAAGATTTAGTTGCTCCTCTTTGCTTAGTCAGTCTACAACAGTCTTTTAAGTCTAAAATTTTTATAACTGATGCTTCTTTGGGCTTCAAGCATAGATTATTTCCCCCTTGTTTTTATTCCTATGGAATTTCGTACTCTTTCACTAAATTTGCTATGCATTTTTCTGTCTGTAGAGCTATGACTGTTCATTTTTCTGTTACATATAGCATAGTGCCTGGCATATAGTAAAAACATAAGACATATTGCTGAATAAATGAGTGAATTATTTATAATTAGCAATGTGCTAAGGCATCTTAGTGACATGGATGCAGTGGTCATTGACAAATGCTGATTCAATGGCATCATTAATCTTATAAATTCTAAATGAGTGGCTATTCTTTATTAAAAGATGTTAAGCCTGACCAGACGGTGGCGCAGTGGATAGAGCGATGGACTGGGATGTGGAGGACCCAGGTTCGAGACCCTGAGGTCGCCAGCTTGAGCGCGGGCTCATCTGGTTTGAGCAAAAGCTCACTAGCTTGGACCCAATGTTGCTGTCTCCAACAAGGTGTTACTCAGTCTGCTGAGGACCCATGGTCAAGGCACATATGAGAAAGCAATCAATGAACAACTATGGTGTCGCAATGGCAACAAAAACTAATGATTGATGCTTCTCATCTCTCTCCGTTCCTGTCTGTCTGTCCCTATCTATTTCTCTCTGACTCTCTAAGTCCCTGCAAAAAATAAATAAATAAATAAAAATTAAAAAAAGATGTCAAAATGACTCAAGTATTAACAAAAGAGGTGGTAAATGCCACTGGTTTTTTCTGTTTGCAAAGAAAAATTGTATGTAAGGGGTAAATTTTGAAAGTTTTATCTTCTACTCTAGCCAGTTGGGTTAGTGGTAGAGCATTGGCCCAGCATGTGGACATTGTGGGTTTTATTCCCAGTCAGGGAACACAGGAGAAGCGACCATCTGCTTCTCCACCCTTCCCCTTCTCCTTTCTTTCTCTCTCTCACTCTCTTCCCTTTTTGCAGCCATGGCTCAGTTGGAGTAAGTTAGCTCTGGGTGCTGACGATGGCTCCATGGTCTCTGCCTCAAGTGCTAAAATAGTTCAGTTGCCGAGCAGTGGAGAAATGGCCCCAGATGGGCAGAGCATTGCCAGTAGGGTACTTGCTGGGTGAATCCGGATCGGGGTACATACTGTAGTCTATCTATCTGCTTTCCCACTTCTCACTTTAGAAAAACAAAACCAAAGGAAAAAAAATAGAAAGTTTTATTTTCCCTATACTAATTCTAATCTTGTTGCTTCTCTGTTTAAAATCCATCAATTGTTGCCCATTCTCTCTCACAATGGGAACCAAACTCATTGACACAGTGGTTCTCAACATTGACTGTGCAATAACATCTCCTGGAGCTATTAAAATATGCACATGCTTGTGTTGCAACCAAACCAATTAAATAAATATCTCTGGGAGGGGGGCCTTAACATCAGTATGGTTGTATTCTCACTAGGTGATTCCAATATGCACTTTAGGTTAAGAAACATTTGGCATGACCTATAGTTATAGTTCCCACCCTTAGTTATTTCCCATGGTAAAAATATTGTATTTTAACTTTAATGTAATGAGAAGCAACATTACCTAAGTTAGGTATTAAAAATATCAATGGTTGTTGTGAAGTATGTCGATGGTAGGGGGACAAGAGTGGAAGATAAGTGAACCATTCAGAAGGCTATTGATATAGTAACTTATTTTTTGTTGTATATTTAAAATGTATTTCTTAAGTTTTTGGCAGGGTACAAATAATTTTAGAAAAGTTTTTGGGATGACATTGGCTTGCAAAAACTTACTGGTTTCAAGTATACAAGTCAATATAACAACATCTGCACACCGCATTCCCCCCTCCACCCCAAGCAGTGTCTTGTTGTCCCCTTCCTTTGCCCATTTCCACCTTGCTTTATTTTTGTTATTGACTTTATGGGAGTGACACTGGTTAATAACATTACAAAGATTTAAGGTGCAACATTACATAATACATAGTCTGTGCACTGCACCACCAGTTCACTACCCTAAGTCAAGTCTCCTTTCATCACCATGTATCTCCTTTATCCTCTTCTACCTCTCCCTCCCTGATAGTAAGTTATAACTTAAACACTCAATGATTAGAGAGAAAAAAATGTTCCTGCTTAATTCTTAGTTACCCATATAATTCAGTTAACAAGAAGAACACAGTTTTAGAGCATTCTAATAAATTGCAGTTTTATTGTGCATGTACATCACATTTGTTGTGCCGTATATTGTTTTTAAATTATTGAAGGCCCTCATGCACACGATGGATAAGAGCTTTATGTAATTATGTCCAACTTGAAAACAGTTCACTTGTGCAATCTGTAATAGCCACTGCCTTATAAACTTTTATGGCGTGTAAATTTTAAAATGAATTTAAATAATCACTTTTATTTAAAATTTCCATAGATAATATGCACACAAGTAAAAGTTTGTCGAGAAGTAAATGTCTATGAGCAAGGGGGTAAAATAAAATGCTGCTGAAGTAAGAAAGAAGCATTTTACTACCCATTTTCTTATGATTCGATGCTGTTGTGTGACTTCTGCACATTGATACTTGCAGCTGGTCTCCCCATTCCTTAAAACCCTGTTTAGATGTTTCATGAAGCTGCCACTTGTCTTCCGCATATCTAAATGAGGTTCCCTCAAATTGAAACATCTCCATGGGACATATGTATGTCTCATTCATTTCTTCACCAAGCAAATATCTGTTGAGCACCTACTTTATCTGCTTGACTGTACTAGGCCTTATCTTTGACCAAATTAACATAATTTTTACCCTAATGGAAAACTGAATCTAAAGAATTTACCATCTGGGAAATCATGCATTTAACAAACATTTATCGAGCCTCTATAATATTCAAAATATGTTTGTAAGAGTTTGAAAACTTAAAATTGAATCTAGCACACACACACACAGAAACAACTAGTTCTCAAATCTCAAATAACATCTGGTAGGGGACACAAAGGAAGTATGTGAATCAGTGTTTTATAAAGTTAAAATTATTATTTATTATAAGGCATGAGCTTAAAAAGGCAGTTCATTAGGACAAGGAAGCATTGGGAAGAAGTAAAAACTCATCAAATACAAGAAGTCCTCAGTAAATCAACACATTGATGCCTGGATGGGTGTAAAATGACATATTCTAGCAAAACTTCACAGCAGTAATGTATAGATTCCTGGAACAGAGCAATCTCAGCAAGGTGGACTCTGAGGTTTGAGGAGAGGGACACAATGTTCGTATGTGGGAACATAAGAGCAATGGAATGCTGGACAGACAGCAGCTGGCGGATGTCTGCAGATCTTTGTAGGACAAGGTTTTATAATTCTGGCATTCTCTTTGGGCATGCAACAACAGTTTTCCAAATAGCAGACAGAACAGGTTAGTAAGAGAACACTAACAAGGACAGGACATTAAGTTATCATTGTCATTCCAAGTGGAGAGCTAAGGCTTGGGATGGTGCAAAGTCCAGAGAAATAGAATCACAGGGACTGTAGCCAGCAGCCTTCTGTCTAAATTCCCAGTCTTCCTGAGTCATGGCACCCCGGACCAGAGTGCAAAAGAAGGACATTTGGTGACCAGATCTGCTGTTCCATTTCTTCAGCTGCCACTCACCTGGGTATCATGCAATACGATTGACTCATTGGGCAAATCAATTTAAAACAGTCCTTTCCACCCTTTGGAAACAACATGGTTAAGGAATGAAATTTTGCTTAAAAAATGATATTTGTCATTAGGAAAATATTTCAATCTGAGGTCAGTCTGGCAGCAGAATAATGATCAAGACATCAGCATTTCCATGTAAAAGAGGCAATCAGAGTTAATGACGGAAATACTAGCCGATTTCTGCACTGCATTTTTATTTAAATGAGCTAAAAACTGGTATGAGTGCAGCGAGATCAACTCTAAATTTATGTGAAATCCAAGGCTGATGAAAATTAAAGGCCTGATAAAATGGTTTTTTTAATTCCTAAAAAATACTATTTTGTATCAAAAAATTAATAAAATATTAATAAATATACAACACTAATATATTCATGTATAACAGGGGTCAGGAACCTTTTTAGCTGAGAGAGCCATGAACACCATATATTTCAAAATGTAATTCAGTGAGAGCCATACAATATGTTTAACACTAAATACAAGTAAATGTGTGTATTTTATGTAAGACCAACACTTCGAAAGTACAACAAGTCTCTGAATTCTTTTTAACAATGTTGTTATGCTGTTGCTAAACAATGATGAATAAAGTACTTCTTAACATTAATGCAACTTCCGGTGCTGCATGACTTTGCTGATGGCTTTGTAGTCTGGCTGATACATGGTGAGGTTAGGCTTCATGCAGGCATTGAGACTTCCATCAGTTAAACGCGATTGTAGGTTGGTCTTAACGTTCTTTAGATGTGAGAAAGACTGCTGACATGCATATGTAGAGCCAAACATTGTCAGTACAGCAATACTCACATGCTGCAGTGTGTTTTATGTATTGAGAAGCGCGTTCCAAGTTTTGAAAACCAGCTGGTCCACGGGTTGAAGTTTTTTCATTTCTCCCCACTTGTGTTTGCTTACCAACTCTGCTTGCTGTCGTGCAAGTCTTTCCAAATCTTCATTCAGTGACTTGAACTTATTCAGCCACATGTCTGAGGCCTTCAGGTCAGCAGCTTGTAGCTCAAAATCTCTGATGGAGACACCGCGGATGTAACTCAGGTCGGTGCTTTCCACTGTGCACTTGTGTAGATGGGTGATGAACTTAAAAAGGGAGTGCATTCACGAAATTCTCCAAAGTGCACTTTGAATGACTGCAGGAGATTAGATGTGAAGCCTGCTAGCTGCTGGAGGTCAAGATGTTGAGCAGGGTCACATGCTGTGCATGCATCTTTAAACTCTCCCAGTTTTTCAAAGCGCAGTAAATGACCTGTTTCAATGTCAGCGATGAAGAGTTCCAACTTGTTTTCAAATGCAAACACTGCTTGGTGAAGGGATAAGACTGTATTTCCAACACCTTGCATTTTCACATTGAGCTGGTTCAGATGTTCAGTCATGTCCATGAGATAGTAGAACTTCAGGAGCCACTCAGGGTGCTTGACATTTTTCATTTCAAGAAAAGTCCCCATTTTGCTCAGACAAGCTGCGAAATGGCTGAGCACCTTACCTCTTGACAACCAATGCAAATTGCTCTACAGAAGCAGATCAGGATAATTATTCCCAACTTCATCCAGCAGTGTTTTAAACTGGTGATAATTTAAAGCTCAGGCAATAATAAAGTTGACCACCTGAATGACCAGCAACATCACTTCACCAAGCTGCTCACCACAATCTGAGCACAAAGTGTTTCCTGATGTAGAATGCAGTGAGAACTTAGAATGGGTTTCTTTTCATGTTCATGAAGAAGCACTACGAATCCTCTGTTTTTCCCCACCATGCACAGAGCACCATCACTACACACCAAAATAAATTTATTCATCAGTAGATTTTTTTCTTTAATGAACTCAGTGAAAGAATTGAATAAATCTTCCCCTCTTTTCTCTTTCATTGGCAAAACTGCAAGACTTTCCTCATGTAGTGTGTCACCGACAGCATACCTTGCAATCATGCTGAACAGGGATAAATGGCTTATGTTTGTTGACTTATCCAAAGCGAGTAAAAGAATAGTGCTGCATTTATGTTCTTCACTTGTTTTGCCTCCATTTGATTTGCCATCATGGTTGTATGATCATGAACAGTTTTTGCCGACCGAGGTATGTATGTTATTTGTTTGATTATTTTGTCTTTATCCGAAAAGTCGTCAAAATGTTCATTGGCAACATCAAGCATGAATGTTTTGGCATACTCCCCATCTATGAATGGTTTTCCATTTCTCACAATTGCTAAAGCACCAGCAATGCTAGCTGAATTTTAGTCACTTGTTGGGTCCAAACATGGAGTTGCTGCTGACTAGCTTACACTCCACACAGTAGCTTTTGACATGCTTTCTTCCTGCTGTCCCCCACTGGATATTTCAATGCAAATGTAGTATGGCGTGTGTCGAAGTGCCGCTTTATATTTGACCATTTCATCAATGCAATTTTATTGTTTCATTTTAGACACACTACAGAACCTACTCTCTCCACAAAGGTGAAATCCTTTGTCCATTCCTGCTGAAAAGTACAATACTCCTCATATTTTTTTCTTTTAGCTGACTACTTGATTAAAAGAAGGGAAGTTTACTTTCTGACCTCACAACAACCCGTGTACTTTACACATTATCCAATAAAAATTTGGTGTTGTCCCGGAGGACAGCTGTGATTGGCTCCAGCTACCCACAACCATGAACATGAGTGGTAGGAAATTAACAGATTGTAATGCATAAGAATGTTTTATATTTTTAACAGTATTTTATTTATTAAAGGTTTGTCTGCAAGCCAGATGCAGCAATCAAAAGAGCAACATCTGGCTCGTGAGCCATAGGTTCCCAACCCCTTATGTATAATAACTAAAGGAAATGTTTTTATGTGTTTATACAATTAAACATATTCATATGTAATCCCTAAATAAATAAATGCTTTTTATATATTTAAAAATATAAATGAGCTACCACAGATGTTGCTACTTTTTAGTAGAATGCATGGAAAATTTAAATGGATAAATTTGTTAGGCAATGACTATTGCTAACTTTAAGGCATTCTGAGGTTTTTTCATGAACACAATTGTTGCAATATTATGTTTAATATAAAATAATTATTCTTGATAACACCTTAATAACTTTTAGTATGATTTCACAGCTTATTAGGTCTTTATGTAGGAGAAATTCTGTCATTTTTTTTCTCTGTAAGAGCACATAAGGTGTATGAAATGAATTTCCTTCATTCTAGAAGGATAGAAATTTAAAATTTTAGTGAATTTAGAGAGGACTAATACTATAGCAAACAAGACATGGGTGTTAGAGATGTTTTAGGGTCAATGGGTTAAAAATTAGCATGATTTTGGTAGAAACGTGCTATTATTTGGGGTACCTTTTTGGAGAATAGAAGAAAATCTATTTGTTTATTCATTAATAATGGCTTCTTTTTTCTGACAAGCATTGCATCGCCTTAGAAGAGCCTTCAGTTCTGAGTACTGGGACAGTGTTTAAACCACAGGTAAATGGAAAAATGTTAACCTACTGTTTACCACTTCTTATTTTCCTTCTGTATTCTTCTCCTAGATTATGTAGTTTGAATTTTTGAAGTAAGAAAAAGGCGCATGTCAGGGTCATGGAAACTCTCAGGAGTTATAGCTTAAACATAGGTGAACTTCTGTTTTTCACACTAAATTGCTTTATATTTTCTCTACATACATTGCTCATGGGATAGCATTTATGTGTTTGAAATTGTAACAGATGGGAATTATATATTACATTTAATTTTTATCAGATGTGGTAATCCATCCATATGTCAGAGAAATATATTCTACTCTCTGTGTAAGAATAATTTCCTGGTTTTAGAGAGGGGAAAGCAGAAACAGAAAATGCTAGAGTAAAAATGAAGAGAACAAAAACAACATTATTATTTATTTCAATCAAGTTATTTATAATAATAATGAGAGCCGCATATATCAATAATGCATACAAAGCTTTTTTGCTGTTTTGCCCTAAATATCTTCAGTGCTATGTAACTCATTAATAAGGGGAAACAGGTATAAAACTTTCAAACAGGTATAGACTATTGTTTATATTTGAATCATGTGCTTCAACAATCTTTATCTTGTGATTAAACAAGAAAAATTTTATTCCTAAAAGGTATTCTTTAAAAAAAATAACCAAAAGGCATATATGCACACTGGACCCATCTAAAATATGAGACTGTCAAAACATACTTTTCCAAGAGAAATAAAAATATATAAATGATTTGGCTGAATATAAATTTATAAGTTGTTCAAAAATTTTGTCTTTCATGTCAAAGAAATGACAAAAATGCAAAACTAGAGGATAGAACTTCAAATAAATTAATTCAACTTCATTCAAATTAGATATTAAATAAATATGTGCTCAGCATTTAATTCATGTTAACATTTCTCTTTGTCCTTTTTTTAGATGGTTTGGTTTAAAAAGATCCTATTTTTTCACAGCCTCATAAAAGCAGGAGAGACATGGAGAAACTAAATTTATTGTTGAACATCCTGGAGAAACTCATAATAATTGTGGACAACTATATTGAATAAAAAAGATATATAAAAATATAATAATAGTAATAAAACAAACTGAAACTTTTCTTAATAATATAGTGTTTATTACTGTGAAACTACTGCAGATTGGGTAAACACCTAAATATTTTTGCATCATGGAAGCACAAGAATGAAAAGGACTCAGGAATTTACCATTGAAACTAAATTGCCCTGATATAAGGTAGACCATTTTCTTTGATTCATTAGTAATACAATCTCTTTACTGAAATATCATCCTCTTTGATTTTAGATCAATTTTGTTGCTTTAATGTGTATTAAAAATCTTAGGTGACTCATTTCATAGACTAGCAGACAACTCAAGAAGGTTATAAGCTGAATGGAAATGGAGTAGGGAACAAAAGAAAAAACAGGACTAAGAAAATGGTTCACATTCATTGTTGTAGGGCCTAAATTTAATCCTGTTGTAGATATTCTTTGTAGTGCTCAGTGAGCTGGACCTTACTTCAAACAATTTCTGAGTTGACAATTGAGCCACTAGTGTATTGATACTTTTCCCTGTGGGTTTCTTTTTCCTGAAATTCGTAGGAATTCTTCCTTCTCTCCAAAGAGAAGGATATATTTCTCCTTGAAACCTTTACAGAAATAAAACAGGTAGTCTGACATGAACATACAAGTTACCTCCTGGAGCTTCTAGTTTAATATGGTCACGTTAAGAATTAGCCAATTTTTTTTTTTTTTTTTTTTTTTTTTTACTGTTCAGTGAAAAGAGAGGAGATAGACAGATTCCTTCATTCTGACCAGGGTCCACCCAACAAGCCCACTAAGGGGCGATGCTCTGCCCATCTGGGGCATTGCTCCTTTACTTAGCAACCAAGCTCTTTTTGGTACCTGAGGCAGAGGCCATGGAGCCATCTCAGTGCCTGAGGCCAACTCACTCTAATTGAGGCATCGCTGTAGCAAGGTGAGAAAGAGAGAGAGACAGAGAGAAGTGAGAGGGGGTGGGGTGGAAAAACAGATGGGTTTTTCTCCTGTGTACCCTGACTGGAAATTGAACCCAGGACATCCACACACTGGGCTGATGCTCTACTACTGAGCCAACCTGCCAGGGTTGAGCCAGTGTTTTCAAATAAAACATACACACTTCTTTTTGTCCTTCTTTAATTAGTTTAACAAATACTTTAGTGCCTCCTCCAGGCTTGTCCTTGTGGTGGGCCCTGATATTGGGCAAGGCAGACAAGCTACTCTCACAGAATGAAAGTGAGCTACTGAATCCTGATTAAACACTGTAATTCCATTCTAAATAAATCTGAACTTTACGTAATCTTTTTAACATTGGTTTTCTGTCAACCAAGTAACTTTAAAAAGAAGTTTCCTTGGGAAAACACACAGGTGACTCATGAAATGAAACTAATAAGATATGGTTGGATTTGCTAAATCTCAATGGAAAATTAAACTGAATGTACCTGAATTGTACTCCTGAGCTTATATTGCAGGCTGCTCTATAAGCTCCGCTGAAAGGCAGAGTAATTTCTTCGTGGATCAATAATAAAGTTCAAGAAAGATGGATGTTAATGAAATGGCTAAAAATAAAATGCTCTAGAACCTCAATAATGCTATCAATGTGAATAAAAATATATTTTGTAGTGAAATGTATCAGTAAGAGGAACTGAAACAGAATGCTTTTTAGGTGATGATGATCAGCTCCCAGCTGTTGCCAGAGAGCATTCAAACTATGTCACTTAGAAATATATTTGCATAGTTTTCCCTTTCATACCTTGATTTCTTTTCAACTAGCCTTTTATCATAGCTGTCAAGCCATTCTGTCCTTCTAAACAGAATATGTAGCATTTTATCTGATGGAGAAAATTGAGGTAATCAGACATTAATTTCATTTCTTTACATAAATGTTTCCTATAAAGTTATTTTTACATATGTGTTCATTTTTCATTCATGTTTTCCATAAACACATACATATATACATACATATATTTTCTCACCCAAAAATACCAGGTTGATATTCTTTTTCTGTTTTGACAGAGACAGAGAGTGGGACAGATAGGGACAGACAGACAGGAAGACAAAGAGATGAGAAGCATCAATTCTTTGTTGAGGCTCCTTATTTGTTCATTGATTGCTTTCTCATATGTGCCTTGATGGGGGCTACAGCAGACCAAGTGATCACTTGTTGAAGCCAGTGACTTTAGGCTCAAGCCAGCGACCTTTGGGCTTCAAGCCAGCAACCAGAGGGTCATGTCTATGATCCTATGCTCAAGCAAGCAATCCTCCTGCTCAAGCTGAGCTCAAACTGGTAAGCCCGCGTTCAAGCCAGCAAACTTGGGGTTTTGAACCTGGGTCCTCCGCATCCCAATCAAACACTCTATCCACTGTGCCACAGCCTGGTCAGGCAACAGATTGATATTCTTGAGCCTTTCTTTCTCCTTGAAAAGAAGATTACTTAATCACAGCAGGTAAAATGGGTAGGTACTCAGAACTGTTAAATTAAGGATCATATTAATAAAAATATAAATATTCTTTAGCCTATAACTGTTACAAAATAGAATATATACATACAATCATCATGAGTAATCATACCTTTGTCTTTTGTTGGATAATGTCATTCTTACATGGATAGGTCCTGGACATACACGAGGGATCAAAAAGTCCTCCATAGGACATTCAGAATGAGACTGATGAAGAAATGGGCATAACCAGACGGGGCATGGTAGAGCGATATACACCCATTAACTCCAACTTATTTAATTGATTGGGGATGGCCTAAGTTTAGCTGTTCTCAAAAGTCTTTTACTGAGATGAGTCCATGAGTAATCCCAGGGAATTATTGAGAGCCATTTCTTAAGTTAGTTTTGCCAGAAGTGGACCCTAAGAAAGCAGTTTGGGAACAAGAAGTTTATTTGGGATGTGATTTTTAGAAGTACCAGGAAAGGAGTGAATCAGAAAAGAGAAAATGGTAAAAAAAATGTGAGTAATTTTGTAAGTTACTCCTGTGAACAAGTGAGATCAATCCCATTTGGAGCTCATAGAAGACACTAAAGAATGCAAATCAGTTACCCAAACCAAAGGATAAATATGTCAAAATATTTTTTTCCAGCTCCTCAATCTGTCATTGATTTGATGGCTGCTTGCAGGGACATTAATTTTCTGAAACTTCCAGCTTACTCTGCATGAGGGTCCAGCTGGCTTCTTCAGCCAGAAAAGTAAAAACAGCCCTTAAGTAATTGCAGTAAAAGAAAATCCATCATTAGAGGTGGTTTTGGAGGGTTCATGAGCAGTGATATCGCAGTATGTACTATGGAGGCACACATAGCTTAAATATACTTGGCCAATAAGGTACAATGCAAAAAATTTGGATAAGAGCTGGGTAGACCTGAATTTGAGTCTTAATCCATGTGCTTATTAGCTATGGGACTTTGATTAAAGTTCTTACATTTTTGTAGCCTTTGTGTCTTCATTTATAACCAAAGACAAAGCCTGCACTAAAGGGCAGTTATAAAAATTAAATGGGACTTTGGGTATAGAGGTTAACACAGAGGTTGGCACTTATTAGTGCCTAATGAACAGAAGTTTTGTTGTCTATCTATTCATACAATCAGCAAATACTTATTAAAATATGTACTATGAGTAGACTGATGGTAGATATTAGGGATATAGGATGAATAAAGCAAATGTAGAACCTTATGTGTTCCACCAGGATAGATATATAATGAATAAATACATAAATATTTAACTTGCTATTATTATTATTTATTTAAATTATTTATTGATTGATTTGAAAGAGGAAGAGAGGGAGAAACACTGATTTGTTGTCTCATGTATTTGTGCATTCATTGTTTGATTCTTGTATGTGCTCTGACTAGTGATCAAACCTACAACCTTGTTGTCTCAGGATGACACTTTAAACAACTGAGCTACTCGTCCAGGGCTGCTATTATTTTTAAGGTCCTTTCTTGTGTCCTGTTTAGCAAGCAAAAGAATCTTCAAGTCTTTCATATTACTTTTCATTTTTTAGGGTGCTTGTCCTTTTGGTAGATATTCCCCATATTTTTTCAGGTACTAAGTGCTGCCGCTTTGTTACTCAAGCCCACCCCAAATGTCCATCAAAATATATGCAATGAGTTTTATTTTTTAAGGAGATACATTCAGTTTCTTTTTCATATCAAAAATGTGTGAAGAAACTCATTCTAATTAAGGTGCTAACAGATGGTATGGTTTAATACATTACCTTCCCTGCAGAATTTCTGTTTTTGGAATTTTAAGTTAGTAGAAGAGGTTATTTTTTTTTTTAAATCAGGAAGTTCTTCATGGTGATTGCCTACTCCATCTGAAAAAAATGGGAAAGAATTTATAAATGCTTCCTATTGGATGGACATTTTATCTCAGTCCTAATAACCACCTTACAAGATGGGTGTTAGTATACAAGATGGGTATAATACTGATGCTTATCAATATCATATGGATAAAAAAGTTGGAATTCAGAGAGAGCTATTTCCCAAGGTCACACATCTATGAACTATACAAATAAGAATTCAAAATCAGGGCTATCTCTAGTATGTGAATTTCCTTTTTTTATCCCACTTTATAGGTCATTTTATTCTTCTCTTACATTTTTCATATATGTTTATATTTTCATGTATGTGTGTTTATAATTGAGTCAAAAAGTCTTGACTTCAGTTCTAATCTTTGTAAGCTGTGTGATTTTTTGGTCATAGAAGCCTGTTTGTCTCAATTTCCTTATGTAGAAAACATGCATGATGATATTATTTCCTACAGTGTTGTGGGAATTGAATGGGTTCTTGTGTGTGAAAACATTTCTCAAGCTGTAAAACAATGCACAAATATTAGTATCTATTTCTGTTGGTTTGATGTGCATAATTTCATCTAATCTTATTGCAGCACAATTTCTATATCCCCTTTGAATCAATCTTCATTTTTTTCTACTTTCATAAAGCAAAGATCTTTTGAATCACCTTGAATTTGTATTTTAAACCAATTATAAGGCCTTTTGAAGATGTTTTGATTAAAACTGATTATGTGTTAATGCAGACTATTAAATACATTTCAGCATAAAGTTTCATAATTTTTAGTAAGTTAATTTTCTTTTTGTTTTAATTGAGAGGACGAAAGATAGTGAGACAGACTCGTGCATGTGCCTGGACCGGGATTCACCCTGCAACCCCTGTCTGGAGCTGATGCTCGAATCAACCTAGCTATCCTTAGTGCCTGATGTCAACACTTGAACCAATGAAACCACTGGCTGTGAGAATGGAAGAGAGAGAAAAGTGGGAGGGAAGGAAAGAAAAAGAGATGGTTGCTTCTCCTGTGCAACTGGGGATCAAACCCAGGACATCCATATGCCGGGCTGATGCTCTATCCACTGAACAGATCAGCAAGGGCGTATGAATATTCTAATGCATAATACCACCTGCCCAACAGCACCCGATAAGAGCTTCTGTTTTAACTTAACTACCCAAGTAAGATTATTATGTGGCACAACTCAAGTGTGCACCATGAGGAATATGAGATCTTGGGAATGAGTAATTAGAGCACTTCTTGGTGATGGTGGGTGCCATGGGGGAGCGTTGAGGGTACATCATATATCCTTGTAGCTAATGATTTGTGTGCCATATGGTTATAATTAAGACAATTAAAACTATTTGACAGAAGATATGCAAAGTTAAAAAGGAATTGTTTCCATTTAAGCACTAGAGATGTCATCTGGGTATAATCTCCAGACACTGAAAACAGCATGTCAGACTTCTCAGTACTCTGTCCTGGATGAAGCTGGGATGGCTAAGGATATGGCTGGACTAAAGGAGATTTGGAAATACATGCAGTTTTATTACCTTCAAGTTCATCCACTAGCACTACTAATAGGTGAATAAGTGAGAAAAAGAATGTGAGATATAGAAAAAATATCAGCCTAAAATTATGCTTTTACTGTACTAGCTTTGTGATCTTGATCCTTAGTTTCCTATAAAATTGAGATTATTATATTATCTGCTTCATGTAGTCATCATAAAAACTAAACTTGATTACATATATATTACTAGATTTTAACTAGCCTGGTTAAAAATAAAGTCAAATAAACATTTAATAGAAATTTTGTTAACTGCTCATTTCCCTGTTAATTATTTTCTGGACTCCTCAAGTGGTATCTTTCAATTACTCATTAGTCTTTATCAGCCAATCTTCAAACTTTATTAGTCAATCAAAACTGCTACTTCTTGTTGACCTTGGTTCCTTTAAACTGCACAGCTACCTGTGGACTCAACTATTCTGATAAATTCTCTAGATCAGATAATATTTCTTGAGTAATTAGAAGAATTTGATCTCTAGTAATGAAATAATCAAATTATGACAAGATTAAGAAATATGCCCAAAGTCACAGTCACTTTAGGATTGAGAAGGAAGTCCTCACCTCCCCAGGTGGGCTCAGTTAAGAGAGGTCAAAGATCAGGCTTTCTTGACCCCGAAATGTTACACAATCTATGTGTGCCATCCATCATCACTACTCACATCCATTTCTCCAAAATCATACTCCCAAACCTCTTTTATATCACCCAGTCAAAAGGTGGTAGAGCCAGAATTGAAAGTCCAGTGTGACTCACAGAGCCAGAGTTCTCACTCAACTTCACATGTTTAATCTTTGAAATGTCCTTTCAGGTGTAATTCTCAGACAACCAAAAGAAAACCCTGAAACTTACTCAATACAGCATGTGATTGCAGGAGCACTCTGCTCATGACTACCTCTAACTCTGGAAGCTGGAATCTCACCCCAGTGATTCTCTTTATTCCCTACAAATCTGGGTTTCTGTTACCCAGTGTGAGGGGCTCCAATTCAAACCAATTCTTTTGCTGTGTTTCTGTTCTTTCTAGTAATACTTCTTTCTGAAATTATTCAAATTAAAGCGACAATTCTCTCAACCTACTTTCACTGTCTTTAGGACCATTGTCCTCATCTAAATCTGTAATTTTAGCCTTTTTAATTTTATAGTTTCTTATTTTCAAGTAATCACATTATCTAAGATAAAGTATTAGACTCATAAAAGATCATGGCCTAGGACTGCCAATTGTTTTGTTCAACAGAAAACGAATATTAAGATAAGATTTAGGCACCAAGATCCATTTCTATTTAAGGAAAAAATTCTTACAAAGTCTGGAAAATTTCTACTGGGGGAAGTTAAACTTAGAGATATAGGTCAATTCCTGGGAACAGCCTGGGCCACAATCACAGAATCACATAACAAGTCAGGGCTACAGTTTAGTTTCTTTAAGGTAATTCTCTGGGCTCTGCTTTGAAAACTCAACTTTAATATTTTGCTCTTTGTTCTTACATGGTTTCCTCCCTTGGACCTTTTTATATGCCCCAAAAGCCTTCGTATTAAAATCTTGTTTGGACTGAATGCTTGTATTTTTTATTCATATCTTCTCAAATATATTGCCTCTCTTAGATCTTAATCACTGTCCTGACCCAAACTCCAGGATAGTAATAAGAATTATTATTGTTGTTGTTAATGCTATCTATGTATAACTGTGTACCAAGGACCATTAGTCATAGTTACATTAATACTTCTCAGCCATACATCTAGCTCTTCACTCATTTTTGCCTCCTATTTCTCAATATAAGTGACTGTATTAAGCCACCAGATTTTTCCATAACCTCTTAGAATTTTCTTTACTCACTGACTGTATGATCAAGTAAGAGGTACTTTAACTCCCTTTCCAACAATGTGAGGCAGGTATATACTTTGCACATCAACCCAAAATTGAAGAACAAATTTGATTTTCTAAAGGATGATCTTTGGTCTACATAAGGCCTTAGACTTTTTTCTGTTTCTCTCTAGCACTAGGGAGAATCATATTATCTTCTAGTCCCTGATATTTCCTCCAGCTTCCATTCACTGGGGTAATGCCCAGCTGAGCATGGTCTGGCCCCCTTTTGGAAAGACTGCAGTAATTGGAAGATAGAAAGCCTTATCTTTGTGCTGTGGGAGAGGTGGGAGAAGTCCAGATCAGTGAGACATAGGTTCAAGCCTATAATAACTTTTAATTTAGTAAGAGCATAAGAGAACACAAAGTTTCTAGGATGCTAAATGGGGTGAAGAATGAAGTACCCCTTTCTTCCTCAGCTATTAAGTGATCCTTTAAGAATGAGTAGGTAAGAACAATAGTTAACACAGGTGGCAGGTAATACAGTAAAATTTGAATTCAGGTGATCTGACATCCTATGCCTAGTTCTTAACCAATATTTTCTAATGCATCTGCAAAATATTTAATAGTCAGAAGGAGGGACAAATTTTTTCCAGGAATGCTTCATTGAAAACACAGACACAGAACTCAGAGTGTGTTCATGATGATAGAAATAAATTATATGTCATTTGAAATAGCAAGAGCTGAAACTAGAAAAATATTTGGGACTGACTGTTGAGATCTTTGACTAGTTTGATAAGAAGTTGGAGAATGATTTGACCTTTAACTGTCTAAGTAAAGTTGTATTGAGCATCTACTAAAGTATGAAGCATTAAGAATGTGTTAGTGAGTGCCTGACCAGGCGGTGGTGCAGTGGAGAGAGCGTCGAACTGGGATTTGAAGGGCCTAGGTTCGAGACCCTGAGATCGCCAGCTTGAGCATGGGCTCATCTGGCTTGGGCAAAAGCTCGTCAGCTTCGACCCAAGGTCGCTGGCTCCAGCAGGGGGTTGCTCGGTCTGCTGAAGGCCCACGGTCAAGGCACATGTGAGAAAACAATCAATGAACAACTAAGGTGTGGCAAAGGCAACAAAAAACTAATGATTGATGCTTCTTGCCTCTCTTTGTTCCTGTCTGTCTCTATCTATCCCTCTCTCTGACTATCTCTCTGTCCCTGTAAAAATACAAAAAAAGAATGTGTTAATGAGTAAAATAGTGTTAAGCAAGTGAGTAGAGGAAACTTTATGAGAGTGATTTTATTTCAATTGGCAGAAACAAAAACCTAATTTGAGTAAGTTGATGGGAATAAGTGGAGATGTGACACATTCTCTTAATAAATGAATAATGATGAAAATTATAAAGATAAGACAGTAGCTTTATGAGCCTGAAACAATGGAATATGGGGCAGGGTGGGAATTTTGTTGACTGAGAAGTAAGAGGAACTGGAGAAAGATAAATCAAATAAATAAGAGTGGAAATAAGTCAAGGGACACTTTTACTGTACATAGTGGTGAATAAGACTGTACAGATTAAAAATGATACAGACAGAGGACTGAAATAGGGGCTAAGCGACAGGGTGGGGTGGGGTAAATGAACTGCTGAGGCTTAATCTGTCCCAGTTTCACAACTACAAGTAGATGTGAAGAGCTCACAAAGAGTTTCATGAATACCACAGTGGCAACAAAGGTAATTAAAAATAAAATCCTAATGATTTGAGAGCAGGTGGAGCAGCACAAGGTGGAAAGGCAAGTTCAATATTTTCATCTTTCAAAAGAGCTGCAGGCAAGAAAATGTAGCCTAGAACAAAAAAGATGCAATGTGCTATTATACTGGAAAGTCAATGGTGTGTAATAAGAGAAGGCTTTGATTTTTCTCAGTTTGAAGACAGGATGTGGGTTTTACAGGTCTGAGTTATGAAGTTTTACATCAATGCAATATGGTTCTGAAAACTAAGAAACTCTCTGTGAATGACCCTGGGGTTTTCACTACTCAGCACTATTGACCAGCTAAAAACCACCACAAGAGTTATCAACTTTCAGAGCCATCTCCAGCATTAAATACTGTATCTTCTTTTCCCAGCTTTCTTTCATCTCTCCTGCCTTCCTGTCTTTTTGCTGCTGATGATAATCTTCACACATTTTAATTATGCAGTGATCATTATTGTAGAAAGTACAGCATCCCAATTTACTGATAGCTACAAGATTATAGGGAGACATATATATATATATATATATATATATAATGTTACTTCCTTTTTTAATATAAATAATGTTTATTAATTTTAATGGGGTGACATTGATAAATCAGGGTACATATGTTCAGAGAAAACATCTCCAGGTTATTTTGACATTTGATTATGTTGCATACCCATCACCCAAAGTCAAATTGTCTTCCGTCACCTTCTATCTGGTTTTCTTTATGCCCCTCCCCTCACCCCAACCCCTCCCTCTTCTCCCCCCTTCTCCTCCCGCCGTCGGTCCCCAGTAACCAGCACACTCTTGTCCATGTCTCTGAGTCTCATTTTTATGTCTCATATTTGTATGGAATCATATAGTTCTTAGTGTTTTCCTGATTTACTTATTTCACTCAGTATAATGTTCTCAGGGTTCATCCATGTTGTTGTAAATGATTCGATGTCATAATTTCTTATGACTGAGTAATATTTCATAGTATATATGTACCAAAGCTTTTAAATCCACTCGTACACTGTCGGACACTTGGGCTGTTTCCAGATCTTCGCTATTGTGAACAATGCTGCCATGAACATAAGGGCGCATTTCTCCTTTTTGAACAGTGTTATGGTGTTCTTGGAATATATTACTAAAAGTGGGATAGCTTAATAATGTATAGTATTTCTTACAGTGATATTTATAAACCATCAAAAATCACAATCTGAAACTTGAATGCAGAACAATTCATAGATGAAAGTACAGAAGTTTACGCAACTGTATCAAAACCAATCCTATTATGACTCCAATCTTAGTAAATTGTTATATTTTCATGCAAGGACGATCTAAAAGGAATGTTCTCCTCTATTTGGATCACATCAAAAGAAAGCATCCAAAATTTTTAAAGGATTAATGTCAGATTTTTTCTAGATTGGGTTTGGATCACTCACTAAGAATCTGGTTGATGTGGAGAGACAGAATATAGAAAAAAATTTATTGTAAAATAAAGTTGATATTTACTTATTAATTAAAAAATAACAAAGAAAACCATTTAAGGACAATGGTTGGGGTTGCAGTATCAAAAACAGGGAATCAATATGTTACAACGTTCAAGTTAATAAGAACCATAAATTGCTGTTCGGAACTTCCTTGAGTTATAATGTTGGATTTTCCACAATTGTAGTATAAATAGATGAGCTGATTTTTTCTTACCATGTTAATACAACATTCTCTAAATTTATGTCTTTTTAAACTAATGCTCAATTGTTTAAGACGTATGGTCTTCTTTTTATAATAATTACTTTTTATGTCTACTTTGAAGTTCTAAACTAAAAATAATGGATAATAACCTATCTACAAGCAAAATTTTCAGAATTCAGTATGATGCCATGACTATATTCCAGAGATGTAACTACTGTGTATTTCAAGGAAAGTTGGTGTCTTGCCTCATTATTCCAAAAGTTGTTCATTATATTTAAAAATTATGTCACCAATGGAAATACTACTCATAGTATTTGAGAAAGAAACAATTGTAGCAGTCTGTTTTTGAAGTCATATGTAGATTTAAACATTTAACTACTATGTTTTAAATATTGCAAGGACATTTTTATATTTAAATGCATATTATATTACATAAATTAGTCCCTTTTATTTCTCCTCTATATTATAGTTAAAACATTTAACTGCATTTTTGCACATTTGCAAGAAGATAGGTTTGTCTATTAATTTTATATCAGAGTACTAAAGCAAGCCAGAACTCTAGTCATCTTAAGACCCCAAGTGGAGCCTGACCAGGCAGTGGTGCAGTTGATAGAGCATCGGGCTGGGATGCAGAAGACCCAGGTTCGAGACCCTGAGCTCGCCAGCTTGAGCGCAGGCCCATCTGGCTTGAGCAAAAGCTCGTCGGCTTGGACCCAAGGCTCCTGGCTCCAGCAGGGGGTTGCTTGATCTGCTGAAGGTCCACGGTCAAGGCACATGTGAGAAAGCAACCAATGAACAACTATGGTGTCACAATGGCAACGAGAAACTAATGATTGATGCTTCTCACCTCTCTCTGTTCCTGTCTGTCTGTCCCTATCTATCCCTCTCTCTGACTCTCTCTCTCTCTCTCTCTCTGTCCCTGGAAAGAAAAAAAAAAGACTCCAAGTGGAACTGAAGGATCCACTTATATGGTTATTCACAGATTTCAGTTTTTTGTGGATTGTCGGACTGGGACTGATGGACTTGGTTTCTGCTATGTGAGTAACATAGTACGGCTCACAACATGGCAGCTTCATTTCCCTAGTACAAGTGGTACAAATAGAGGGAAAAGAAGGGAGAGAGAAAAAGTCAAGAAAGATCAAAGGTAGATAGACACTGACGATGAAAATGGAAGACCTTATTATTTAACCTCTGAAGTGACATCCCTTTTGTCTCATTGTATTCATATATACAAATGTCTAAATCCAGCTTACACTCAAGGGGAGGAGATTACATGAAGGCTAGAACAAGAAGGTGAAGGTTATTGAAGCTACTCTAGGGTCTGCCTGCTGCATGTATCTTAGGAGTTCTTCCAATGCTCTTCCAAAGAAAGAAAAAGAAGGATGAAGCTTATATCTCCTTTCTTCACCTCTCTGATACCAAGCACACTTCATCATCCTCAGTTTTGTGCCTTCTTTCTTTCTTCGCATTTCATTTCAATTCACATCAGCAGGCTCTCTTTTGAATACATTCCTTCTCTGCCATTCTCTTTCAACTTTTTCATGCTCACTTTAAGAAATTCTCCTTCCAGTTTTGTTCCCCTTTTTCTTTTCTCTTTAAAATTTGTAAAAAATCCTGTCCCTCAATAAAACCTCTGTCCTATTTTATATATGTCAATATTAAAAAAATAATAAAAGAGTAGTTTCATATTCTGAAAGAAAAATTCATACAAAAGAAGCATTGTTGTAACCCTAAATTCCTGTTTTAACTAATGTCCTTTAAAATTCACAGAACGCTTCAGACTCTGCAAATATTCATCAGCTTGCTCATCTTTATTCAATTGAACACACACTCTTCTCAAAGTATTATCTTTAGAAATAGATATCAAATATCTTATTTGATTTGTTTTATTTGTTTAACATAGTCACCACCATTCCAATATTTTCTAACATGTATCAAAGAAGATGTATAATACTTGCTGAAAGAAGTTTTGACAGCCTAAGTAACTTATTCAATCTTTATAAGATAATTTATTGTGGTGGAATAAGTACTACTCTACCAGCCTAAAATTCTGAGTTTTAACTCCAATACTGGTTGACTCACTGCTCACATTATCTTGGGAAAGTCACAACATTTTGTGACAGGAAGCTCCTAAAACCTTTCTAATTTTCTGAGTGATAGGAGTGCTAAGAGCATTTTTTTTTTCTAATATTTGGTCTTTAACCATGGTTCCTTACACAAGATCTTCTAACACTTTTTGAATCTTCAGAGTGATATTTTTTTTGTATGCCAATAAGATGACTGCTGTTTGGGATTCCCTATATTGCTTCAGGTTGGAGACTTGTCACCAGAAAAACCCAGTTAAAATTAAAGTTTGAAACGTTCAACTCCACACTTCATCTTCTGGGTAGAAGTGGGGGGCTAGAGACTGAATTCATAAGCAAGCATGCCCATGTGATGGGGCCTTTATAAAAATCCCTAAACTGTGCAGTTTGGAGAGCTTCTGGGTTGGTGAACACATCCATGTGCCAAAATGGTAGTGTACCCCAAGTTCATGGTGACAAAGGTACTGTGTTCAGGATCATTCAGGATCTCACTTTATGTAAGTCTTCATCTGGCTGTCTCTCTGTATCCTTTATAATAAACCAGTATAGCTATATAAGTGTTTCCCTGAGTTTTGTGAGCCATCATAGCAAATTATTGAATCTGAAAAGGGTTTATGGAGAGTCATGATTTGGAGCCTATTGGATAGTAATGCAGGTGACAACCTGGGACTTGCTACTGGTATCTGAAGTGTATTTGTGTGCTGGGGGGAGATAGGTGTGCAGTCTTATGTAATTGAGCTCTTAACCTGTGGAGTCTGTGCTAGTTCCAGATAGTTAGTGTCATAATTAAACTTTAGGACATCCTGTTGGTGTTGGGAGAGTTGGAGAATTGGTCATTGTGGGGAAGCATTCCCATTTTTGGTGTCAGAAGTGTTCTATGGTTAGAGAAATAGAGGAGTTTTCTTTTAGCCTATTTTTGATTGCTTATTATAGAGGAAATCACAATATGCACAAAAATTCCTAAAGGCCTCCTTCTAATATGGGTGAAAAATAGCTGGGAAGATACTTTAAAAGCTCTGACTTGTTAGATAACTGTTGGGCAGATAAAATATATTATGCTCACTTTGTTAAAGATGGTGCTGCCCACGTGCAAATTTTAAGGGTAAGCTTTTCCCCACACCCTTGACTGATTGGATGATGTGGGTGGTGCACTCTCATGAGAAATCCTCCCATTATGCCTCAGATAAGTGACTTTGTATCAGAGACTAATTTGTTTGTAGATTGGATTAAAGGTTTGGATTTCTACACTATAAAGTGGGACAGGCCGGGAGCTTGCTCTCTTGGCTCCTGAGGTTAGCATTAGAGAGGAGAGCAGATTAAGGCCACGTGGAGGAGAGGAGAAGCAGCCAAGATGGCAGAGTGCTGAGGAAAAAGCCAGTTTGTGCAGAGAGAAGGAGATGGGAAACAGAGGTGAATAAGTCTGGTGAGCTAGAAACCTTTGATTCTAGGATACTTGGATAAGTGAGTAGCTTTGTGAGCACTGAATGTGTGGGTTTTGGAGTCCAGTGTGTGTTTTTGCTTGCCCGCTGGGTGCAAGCTAGAATTAAAGCTGATGGCTCACCAGTTTTTGGCTCTGTTGTTTCATTACCGACTGTTTGAATCCAATGTGAACCTTCACTGGCCAGGCGGCTCTGATGGTGGCCCTGGCTACTGGCTTTACAATAACCTTAAAGAGGTATTATTATATATAACATTGTTTGTATAAATAAAGGCCAGCCAAATTCAAAATAAACTTGAGAAAATAATTTATTTGTGTGTTGATTAAATAAACTTGAGAAAATAATTTATTTGTGTGTTGAGAATTTTCCATATTTAAAGTCACATTTACACAGGTAAAATTGTCTGAATAGTTCATGTATCAGTCCTGATAAGGAACCTGACTTGAAAATATCTTTACTCTGATTAAATTTTAAAATTTTGCCTGAATTATTTTTCAAATTAAATTTTCTTTTTTTCTAATATATATATATTATTTTTCTAATATAATATATAAATTTTCTAATAATATATAATATATATATATATATTATATATTATATATAATTTATTGATTTTAGAGAGATGATATATAGAGAGAAGGGCAGTGGGAGGAGCAAGAAACATCAACTCATAGTTGTTGCTTCTTGTATGTGCCTTGACTGGGAGAGCCCAGGGTTTCAAACTGGCAACCTCAGCATTCCAGGTCAGCACTTTATCCACTGCAGCACCACAGGTCATGTTCAAATTAGACTCTCATGCCATTGAAATAGACAAAATAAAAAAAGTGAAGCTACAAAATCTTCAGTTCATAGATACAACTTCAGTATTATAAGGAACCTGTGTAGCACTGAGTATATGCAGTAGGCAATTAGTAAATGTCTTTCAGAATAACTTGCAAGTATATAGCCATAAAAAAACTAATATAAAGTATAGAAAAAGCTATTATTTTTTTAGTTAACAGAACAACAACAAAAAATAAAGCAATTAGGAACAGTTAACTCTTGGGATAATTTTCAATATGGACAAATCAATGCCAATATTTGTTATCCCTTTGAATCAAATAATTTCTGAGTATTCAGGTTTATGATGTTCTATGTATGTCATGGAGAGCTTTTAGATGTTATTTAGTAAAGACCTTCACAAAATGCAACTCGACTAATAAAGTTAGCAAGAGGAGCTTTATTTGGTTCTGCAAGAACCTGTATGGTTCATTGAGCAAACCAACTTTTAACAATATAAACCACAGTTTCAAATGCATTTGGTGTTGAATATAAATATAGACCTGATTTGTTGTAAGGTACCAAAAAGCTGATAAATTGATATTGATATTCTGGGAGGAAAGGTCAGGCTTTTCTGTCCTGTCTCTCCTTTAGGAAGGGGAGGGAGAAGAATGTAGAAGTTTATGGCTTGCAAGAACAATGGGGCATTCAGTTTTAAATATAAAATAAAGGTTAACCTAGAAACTTCTTCTCTTTCAATAGGAGGCAGAATTTACATACCACCTTGCATTGACTGTAGTTCTTCCCCCTTCCTGGAATCTTGAGGATAAAATACCTCTAGGCTAGTGAGGGAAGATGAACCCTGAAAGATTTGTAAACATCTTTGACTGTGTTACCTTGAAAGTCTTAATGTTTCTGTGTATCCCCTAAACAAATGTTGCCAGCATATACCATGATGTCATGCTCTCTCCCGCCCGTGTGTAATCAAGGGTATATAAGCAGCCCCTGAACTATTTTTGCAACTGCACGATTTGGGTCTGATGCCCCATGTCAGCCATATGTGGATGGCATATTGAATAAATCTCCTCCTCTAATAAAACTCTTCAAAATTCATCTGGACTGGGTGTCTCTACGTGAATTCAATGAAATGAGGTACAGTGCTTTTCAGAATCTGAGGTGCGGTACTTTATAACAGATTAACAACTCACTACTGAAAGTTCATATTCCAGGTGGCTATATAAAATACTGGCAGAGAGCAACAAATTAGCAACACTGGTCAAAATATACACTATATGATTGTCTAACAAGTAAGCTGTACACCCAAACCAATACATAATAATTTTTTTTGCAAGATTTATGCTTTATGAACACATATTCTCACATGTCTCAATTGATACACAAGATTCTTAGTTCATTTTACAAATTCTGAAACCAAGTTTTCAAAAAGTGAATTCTGAAACCATGGTTGATGTAGCAAATATATTACAACAAACAAAAACTTCATCCAAATATTTACATTTTAAAAATAGGCTGCTCATTAAGTGTGCAGAAACAAACCATGTGTGGAATTGAATTCTATTCATCATGGAGTTGGTTTTTGCTAAATATTTATTGTAAAGCCAGTAGGCAAGGCTACCATCACAGCAGCCTGACCCATGCAGGTTCCCATTAGATTCAGACAGTCGGTAATGAAACAACGGAGCCAAGAACTGGTGAGCCATCAGCTTTAATTCTAGCTTGCACCCAGTGGGCAAGCAAAAATACACACTGGGTTCCAAAACCCACACATTCAGTGTTCACGAGGCTAATGACTTATTCGAATTTCCTAGAATCAAAGGCTTCTAGATAACCAGACTTATTCACCGCTTTTTCCCATCTCCTTCTATCTGCACAAACTGCCTTCTTCCTCAGCACTCTGCCACCTTGGCTGCTTCTCCCGGCCTCCACGCGGCCTTAATTTGCTCTCTTCTCTAATGCTAACATCAGGAACCGAGAGAGAGCAAGCTCCCGGCCTGCCCCACTTTATAGTGTAGAAATCCAAACCTTTAATCCAATCTACAAACAAGGAAGTCTCTGATACAAAGCCACTTATCTGAGGCATAATGGGAGGATTCCCCATGAGAGTGCACCACCCCACATCATCCAATCAGACAAGGGTGTGGGTAAAAGCTTACTCTTAAAACTTGCACATGGGCAGCACCATCTTTAACAAAGTGAGCATAATATATTTTATCTGCCCAGCACTCCTACTAGGGAAGACTCCTGGCATCTGAGTTTTCAAGTGTTTCCAATCCATACTAAAAAAATAAAAATGACAAATGATTTCTGAGGCACTAATTTGAACCTCAGATGGGAAAGGGCTAGTATGTAAGGCAAATGACTTAAGAAGCAGAAGGGCTGACACCTGCAACTCCGTGTGGCTCTGCCATTGCCTTGGTATTGCCAGGTATTTAATAAACTCTCCAGAAATCATTTAAATTTTGAAATTACACCTCACTGCATTATATTCTATTAGTCTCACAAACTTGAATATTCTGAACTAAGCTGTACCAACCATGGTTGTACTAACCCAAAACCAATACATAAGCCATATTATTGTAAATATTATATATTATGTATTTAATATATATTTGTATATGTAAAATTATGTATTGCATGAATATATACATATTGCTAAATTTTTTTCAGTATCATATCCATGATCATCATTATCGTTACCATCATTAGATCATTACTGACCATCTAATCCATGAAGCAGTATGCTGTTGTTCTGGGTATGTAAATAGGCCTATTGACTAAAAATATAAAATACATGTAAGGCCGGTGGCCGTGGCCATGCAGATTCACATTGAATTCAGGCAGATGATAAAGGAACTGTGGAGCCAGAAGATGGTAGGCCATTCCATTTATTAACTAATTGCAACAGCAGATTAGCAGACAGCAGGGAAAACTGCTTCTCTCTTTCAAGACTGACAAGCAAATAGGCTGGGGATAAACCCCTTCTCTGGCAAACAATTGCAAAAGTGGCTTCTTCCAATGGCTGCGGGCGATATGCAATTTACTACAATGTGCCGCCCAAGGGCAAGCACCTGAGCCTTACATAGACAACACATGTGGTGCTGCCCTGTGCTCATGCACCAGTCAGACAAAGTACAAGCGAGCAAGCCTAACACACTTGTTTGCCCAATAATACAAAATTAGTTTATAGACAAGTGATGCATATGGGAATTTTTGGAGATAAATGAATTTCCTTTTAATAAGTACATATTGAAGTGAGATTGGAAGTTAAAAGAATAATAAAATGTTAATATTTATCTTGTGTGGACCCACTCTTTCTTAGGACTGTTCTTTTTATAGACCGTTCCCTTCCATCTCTTCTCTTCCTTCATCTACACATGAAATATTAATGTTCAAATTCAATATTTTTATTTTCTTCTTCCTCTATATAATCTCCAGAATACATTCCCATTATTCAACTTCTATTTTTTTTTCTGACAACAAAATTTCTATATCTATCCCAGGCATCTCTCCAGGCTAGTATATTTGATTGGATATTATGAGTGTTTATCCATAATGCTTCAACTCGTCATTCATTTATTTGGGCTGATCACATTTGAACCTCCTACATTGCCTTCTTAAGAAATTACAGAAGTGGTAATTTAGAACACAGTTAGTCCATGTTAATGTGCAAAAATAAGAAAACAAAACTATGAATAGTATTGGAGTAATTTCTGAAAGGCATTAAGCAGATGGCCTGAAGATGACAAAGTGATAACTACTACAGTGAATTGTTGAAAAGGGCAAAATGGTTCTGAGAGTGAGCCAAGATTACAGACACAGAAAACAAAGGAGAAAAGAGGGCCCAAGGGCAATCCATATGGTGAGTTTTTGAAACTTCTATTTAGAGCAGATGGTGTGTGTGTGTGTGTGTGTGTGTGTGTGTGTGTGTGTGTATATATATATATATATATATATATATATATATATATGGTCTTTTAATCTCTATTTTGACATCACTAACCTCACCTCCCTTCCAACTATGCTTCAGTAAAATGATAAACTTTAGAGCAGTGGTTCTTAACCTTTTTTGAGGTACCGAACCTACCAGTTTCATATGCACGTTCACCGAACCCTTCTTTAGTGATAAATAAAATATGATTTGTTTTCCCAAATTCAAGCCATAGGTATATGTTTTTTTACTGGTGCACAAAATGAGCCGTGCATGAACATCACCTTGCTCAAAGAACAAAACCAACAAAGTGCATGAACTCACAACAAATTATGGTATTACTTCATTCTGGCCTCCCCGGCAGAGGCTTTTCCGAACCCCTGAGACCGACTCATCGAACCCCTAGGGTTCGATAGAACCCAGGTTAAGAACCACTGCTTTAGAGGAATTAGTATCATACAGAAACAATTAGTATAGTTCTTGGCCCTGAGAAAAAGAATGAGGAATCCTCATGGCTAGAAGTTGAGCTAGTTGCATTGATATGGTTGTGATCACCAAATTTCATCTCTTCTGTACAATAACTGAAGGCAGGTTATGTAGTTAATTTTAAAAATAAATTGAGCAGTAGTATATGAAGAAGCTCAGAGAAATCATATGAGGCTAGAAACCTAGTGTTAGAAATAAGAACCAGAACAAAAAAGGAGAAGATTAAAGCAAAGATGACATATTCAAGTGAATATGTTCCATGGCTATTTATTCTAGTCCTTTGGGTTAATAGGCATGTCATAGGAGAGAGAATATGATTTGCTAATGTAAACCACATGTCTATTTCTTTGTTAGGAGAAGGTAGAGACCTTGTATTATGGTTACACAAAGCCTATAGGAAATGGGGAAAAGGTGATCATCCAAAGTGAAATTGATCTGTTAGGAAAGCAAACACATTAAAGTGTCAGAAATACAAAAACCCCACAACATCCATAAAACAAAACTAGGAAGTTATTTAAAAAACCAAGTCAATGAGAATTTAGAAAAAGATAATCATCATTATTTTTTTTTGAATGAGAAATACACTAATGCAGATTAGACACTTCAAGATTGAATTTATGAGTTATATGATAGAGCCAAGGAATTCTCCTAGAAAGAACTTCTAAAGTACAAAGGGATAAAAAGTAGTACATTCCAAACCTCACCTAATAGAAGCTACAAAAACAGGGACAGAGAAATTGGTAGGGAACAAATTAAATAATAAAGATTTTTGGGTGATGTTTTTGTGTTCATTTCAATATATTTCCTAATTTTCATTTTCATTATTTCTTTGATTTACAGATTATTTCAAGGTTTCTCTAGTTAGGTTTATGTTATTAAATTTGTAGCTCAATTGTATACTGGTAAAGAATGTCCTCTGAATGGGTTTCAGTTCCTATAAATGATTGAGATTTTTGCTTCCTTATTCTGGAAGAGAATGTCTGCTATGTAGCTGTTAAATACAGTGTTCTATATATGACCATATGTTGTACAACGTATTATTTGTGTGGTTTAAATCTACGTTCTTATTAATCTTTTCATGTGTCAACTTTCATCAGAAGCATGTTAAATTTTTGCACTATTATTTGTAAATTGTAGTTTCAGTGTACAGGTTTATATACACATTATGTCAGATTTATCCCCATAATATTTCATATTTTAAATCATTGTAAAAGATGCTTTTAACCTTAATTCTGTATTATTCATTGCTTGTCTATAGAAATACAATTGATTTTTATATATTTATTTAAAAGTGCTAACTTATTTATTAATTCTAGCAGCATTTTAGTTGATTCCACAAGATTTTTCAAGTAGACAATTATGTAATCTATGAATAAAAATTTGTACATATATTTCACTTTTCCAATCTACATGCATTTTCATTTCTACATTTATTGTACTTTCAGTACAGTAGTGAATAGAAACAGTGAGAGTAAACGTCCATGCCTTGTTTCTGACCGTTGGAGGAAGTCATCTGATCTTTCACTCTAAATGTTACATTAACTATAGATTTTTAATAGACTCCTTTTTTCAAATTGAGAAAGTACCCATCTTTTAAATTTTTTTCGAATGATTTTTCTGCATTTATAGACATGATCATTTTTTTAAAATCTTTTAATGAATGTACTGATTTACACTGATTGTATTTCAAATATTAAACCATTCTTTAATTTCAGGCATAAACCCTAATTGGATGTGATATATTATCTTTGAATATATGGTTAGATTCTACTTGTTTCCATTTTAAAATATACTCATTTGTATTCATGGGGGAATATTGGTTTGTAGTTTTGTTTTTTTCTTTGAATGCCACCATCTGGTTTTTGTATCAGAACAACATTGGCCTTATGATATGGGTTGGCAAACATTCCCTATTTTCTTTTTTCTTTTTCTTTTTATTTTATTCATTTTTTAGAGAGGAGACATAGAGTGAGAGAGAGAGAGAGAGAGAGAGAGAAAGGGGGGAGGAGCTGGAAGCATCAACTCCCATATGTGCCTTGACCAGACCAGTGCAGGGTTTTGAACTGGCGACCTCAGTGTCCCCAGGTCAACGCTTTATCCACTGCGCCACCACAGGTCAGGCCCCTATTTTCTTTTTTCTGAAAGCTTTTGTAATACACAATTAGTATTATTCTTTGTTTGGTAGAATTTCGAGTGAAGATATTTAGGTCAGGAGGGTTTTTTAAAAAATAAGATAATTAATTACTAATTCAATTTCTTTAATAGGACTATTCAGATTACCTATTTCTTCTTGAGTAAACTTTGTCCAAGAAATGTGCCCCTTCCATCTAATTTGCCAAATGTATTAGCATACACTTGTTTAGAACACTACCTGATTTTGTTTTTAAAACCCTATTAAAGATGTAGTTATGTTACTTACCGATATATACTTAATGATTTTCTGTCTGCTTGTTCTATGAATTATTGGAAAAGTGGTATTGAATATCCAATTATAATGTTTATACCTCCTTGCATTTCCATCAGTTTTTATTTCATTCTTACCATTGGTAACTAGTCTGTTTTCTCTTTTTTTCATGGCTAGTGGTTTATTAATTTTATTGATTTTCTAAAAAAAATCACATTTTACTTACTAAATTTTTCTATTGTTTTCTGCTTTCTATTTCACTGACTCTGCTTTGGGTTTTATTACTTTATTTGTTCTGTTTTCTCTAGGTTTCAAATGTTCTTCTTTTTCATAAGTTAAAGCAAATGTCATTTATTTAAAAAAAATTTTTCTTATAATATAAATATTTATTGCTATAATTTCTCTTTCAAGATTGCTTTAGTTATATCTCACACATTCTTATATGTTGTGATTTTATGTTCAATAAATTAAAAAGAAGCTTTCTAGCTCCTCTTTTATTTCTTCTCTACTTAGAAGGGTGTTATTTACCATATTAATGTTTTGGGAGTTTTTAAGAGATACATTTATTATACATTTATACTATCATTCTGTTATGGTCAGAGAAAGCACTTTGACCTCAATCTTTACAGAATTATAAAGACATGTATTATGTTACAAAATACATTCAGTGAGCACATAAAAGGTATATATTTTGCTGTTTCTAGGTGAAGTATTCTATATATAATGAAGTTCAATTGATTAATAAATTGTCCAAACCTATCTCTTTATTGATTTTATGTCCATTTTTTCTATCAATTATTTAAAAAGGTTGTTAAAAACCTCAATTTATAATTGTGGGTAGGTTTGTATATCCTTGCAATTTTATCAGCTTATTTTTTAAATAGCTCTGTTATTAGGTCTATAAACATTTACAATTCTTTTGTCCTCTTAATGAATTGACCATTTCATCACTATGAAATAAAAATATTGATCCATAGAACTACTTTTTGCACTATGCTCTATTGTATTTGATATTAATATAACTACTCCAGCTTTTCAAAAATAAATGGAATTATGATAGACCTTTCCTTTGTTTTAATAAATTTGTGTGTGGTTTTATATTTAAATTGTATTTATTGTAGCCAGTTTAAGTAAGTTTTTGCTATATAACTTTAACAATCTTCTTTTAGTAAGGTTGTTTATACTATTTATGCTTATGTATAATATTGATATAGTTGTGTTTAAATGAACCATTTAATACTTGTTTTAATTCATCCTATTAGCTTTTTCTTTCCTCTTTTTTCTTTTTATATTACTTGAGTCTAACTCTTTGCTCTGTATTTCAGTGATTGTGTTAAGGTTTATAGTAGAGTATATATCTTTCACTTATCACAATCAGCCTCCAGGTGATATCATACTATTTACATATAGTATGTGATCTTTGTAACACTGTATTTTCATTTTTCCTTTCCTGGCCTTTGTATTAGTGATGTCATACAATTTAATTCTACATATATTATAAACTCCACAATACTTTGTTATTATTTTTGCTTTAAAATTAATTATTTAAATAAGAAGAAAATATTTTATATTTACTGATGTATTTATCATTTCTGGTGCCATTTATTCCTTTACATAAATTTAAATTTCCATTTTATATTATTTTTCTTCAGCCTGAGGCTGTCCTTAAATAGATATAAATGACTGCTGGTGGTGAAAAGCTCAGCCTTTGTGTCTAACCATTAATTTTGCTTTTCTTTTGAAGAGATTTCAAACAGTAAAGAATTACTTTCTTTAAGTTTATTTTTAATTTATTGGGATGACATGGTTCACCAAACCACATAGGTTACAAACATACAACTCAATATGACAGCATTTACACACGACATCACGTGCACTCTGCCTCAAGCAGTCTCTTCTCACCCCGCTTTGCCTCACTTTGTCCTCCTCCCTCACCTCCACCTGCTTTTCCTACATTCTTTTTCTTTTTAATACCTTAAAGTATTGTTTAAATACTTATAAGATTGCATTATCTTGGATTAAAAAGTCTGTTTTCAGTTTTTCTTCGCTTCTCTTTATGTAATATGTAATTTTCTCTTTAACCCTGATTTTAAGCAATCTAATTATCATGTGTCTTGGTGTTTTTTTTTTTAATTTAGAAATTAAATTTAATGGGGTGACATAGATCAGTAAGAGTACATAGGTTTCAGGTGAACATCTATGCAGCATTTGAACTGTTGATTGCATCATGTGCCCATCACCCAAAGTCAAATCATTTTCTGTCACCATATATTTGTCTCTCTTTTCTCTCTTCCTTCCCCTATCCCTTTCCCCTGGTAACTGTTGTTTACAAAAGTTTTTCTTGTGCTATGTCCTGTTGGGTTTCTTGGACTTGGGGGCTTATAGTTTTTATCAAATTTTAGAAAATAATGGTTATTTCTTTAAATTTTTTTGTCTTTTTTTCATATCTTACACTGCCAAATCTTAAGGGATTTCAATTATTAATGTTGTTGTGTAGTTGAAGTTGTCCAAAGGTTATTAGGACACATTTTTCTTTCTTTCTTTTTTTTTTTTTCTCTTCTATTAAATTACTGTTTTTATTTTGGATAGTATTGATTGGTATTTCTTCAACTACATTAATCTTTTCTCTTACAGTGTCTGATCTGTCTTTAATAACATCCAGCACATTTTTCCATTATATGCAATATACCTTTAATCAATAGGAGTTTAGTTTGGGGCTTTTTATTCTTTTGTTTTCTTAATTGATATGTTTCTTAAACATAAATAAGTCATTATAATGGTTCTAATACCCTGTGTACCAATTCTATCATATCTTTGCCTTGTGGGCTGTATTTTCTTACTTATTTCCTCGTAAGTTTTTATTGCATGCCAGATATTATTAATTTTACTTTGCAATGTGCTGGAATTTTTATATCTACAAATGTTCTCAAGTTATTTTCTTGGACATTGTGTGTACCTTTGTAATTGTTGAAATTGTATGATTTGTCATGCTGTTGTAATTTGTGTAATGTACTTAATTTCCTTGTACAGGGATGCCGGTGGTGTAGATTGTGGGTAGTAAAGTGAGCATAGGGGTGGATTGTTGGGCAGATAAAATATATTATTTGCCCTTATGCTTGGAATGGGTGTGGGGGAAAGACTGTAATGTAAGCAGGCCAGGTCATTATGGCCTAAGGCTTAGTTTTAAGAGTAAACCCTTCTCCACACCCTTGACTGATTGGATGATGTAGGGTGGTGCACTCTCCTGAGGAATTCCATTATGCCTCAGGTGGGTGGCTTTGTATCAGAGACTTTCTTGTTTATATAATTGGATTAAAAGTTTTGAATCTATGCTATAAAGTGGGCAGACCAGGAGCTTGCTCTCTTGGTTCCTGAGGTATTAGAGAGGAGAGCAGATTAAGGCCATGTGGAGGAGAAGCAGCCAAGATGGCAGAGTGCTGAGGAAGAAGCCAGTTTATTCAGAGTTTGTGCAGGAGGAGATGGGAAACAGAGGTGAATAAGTCTGGTGAGTTAGAAACCTTTGATTCTAGGAAACTCGGATAAGTGAGTAGCTTTGTGAGCACTGAATGTGTGGGTTTTGGAGCCCAGTGTGTGTTTTTGCTTGCCCACCGGGTGCAAGCTAGAATTAAAGCTGATGGCTCACAAGTTCTTGGCTCCATTGTTTCATTACCGACTTTATGAATCTAATGTGAACCTGCACGGGTCAGGTGGCTGTGATGGCGGCCTCGACTACTGGCTTTACAGACATAATCACGTTAGTTTAAAGAGTTGTTTTCCTTCCTTCCTTCCTTCCTTCCTTCCTTCCTCTTTTCATCCTTCCTTCCTTCCTTCCTTCCTTCCTTCCTTCCTTCCTTCCTTCCTTCCTTCCTTCCTTCCTTCCTTCCTTCTTTCCTTCCTTTTTTTTCTTTCCTTCTGAATGTCATTTTTAAACTTTGTCAGGTAGAACCAGATTGTGTTTAATTTAGGGTTCATTTATCCCTATTAATGAGGTGATGTCTTTCTTAAAACTGTGATTAATATTTTCTCAAGTATGAAGTTTTCTGTTCTAGCTATTGGAAACAGGCACTGTGTTCAGCCCTGCCTATGTAGTTTCAGGCATTATTCCATTTATATTTCTTCTAGATACTTTTTTCCCTGACCTCACATACTTTCTTCACACATGCATGCATGCTGAGTAGTACTCAACTGAAAACACATGGGGATGGGGACACTCTCTTGCCATCATAAGGTCACTTCCTATTTTTCCTGCCATGGGATAAAAAGCTCTGTCTGGCTTGATGACTAATTTCTTTCTTTCTTTTTTTTTTTTTTTTTTTTTTTACAGGGACAGAGAGAGAGTCAGAGAGAGTGATAAATAGGGACAGACAGACAGGAACGGAGAGAGGACAGAGAGAGCTGAGAAGCATCAATCATTAGTTTTGCGTTGCCGTCACAAAACCTTAGTTGTTCATTGATTGCTTTCTCACATGTACCTTGACCGCGGGCCTTCAGCAGACCGAGCACCCCCTTGCTGGAGTCAGCGACCTTGGGTCCAAGCTGACGAGCTTTTTGCTCAAGCCAGATGGGCTCATGCTCAAGCTGACGAGCTTGGGGTCTCAAACCTGGGTCTTCCGCATCCCAGTTCGATGCTCTATCCACTGCGCCACTGCCTGGTTAGGCATCTTATTTCTTTCTTAAGTGTCATCATTTTATACATTTTGTTTTACTCATTTAATTTTATGTTTGTTATTTGATATAAGGATGTAAATCTAAACCCTGTTTGTTTATCTTGATTAGAAGTAAATGCATATTAGTTGTTAAAACACAACTTCCTGTTCTCTGTGAATATTCTTAAGCTTGCCTATTAAACATTTTACAGTTTTACATAATGACCCTTTTCACATTTAATATGTATCTGATACATTTTGGTATTGGAGCCTTTTCAGGACTGTTTCTGCAATGTTTCCTTTAGGCCAATTCCTTAGCATGACATAATTTTTCCTTGTACACAGTGTAACTTAACCTACAAGTTAATCATTTACCTTTTAAAATTAATGCTTGATTTCTCTGAGGTTTGGAATCAAGGTAGTCTGCTCCAGAATGAGCTTTTGCTTCTGCTAGCCATATAGTGGGGACTATCAATTTAGAAACTTTATAAATTAAAAAGGTCCTTAAATTCACATAGCTTATGAATGTTTTCATTTTTAATTCAATTTATTTATTTACTTACTTTTCAATCCATTCAATGCTAATCTCTTTTTATTTTATAATTATTAAATTTATTGGGGTGACATTGGTTAATAAGATTATATAGGCTTTCAGCACGTATTTCTATAAATACATGATTTGTATACTGCATTGTGTTTTGAATACCCAACATCAAATCATCTTCTGTCACCATACTTGGCTCCCTTTCCCTTTACTCCTCCCTGACCCTCCTTCCCTATGGTAACCACAATAAAGTTATCTGTGTCTGTGACTTCCTGTTTGTTTTCCTTATTTTCTTTATTTGTTACTTCCAGTTTTTACAAAGTTATCACCTCATTAAGTCTAGTACCCATCTGACACCATACATAGTTATTACAATATTATTGACTATATTCCCTGTGCTGTAGCTTATATCCCCTTGACTGTGTTCATAACTGGCAATTTGCACATTTTAGCCCCTTCCCTTTTTACACTCACTCCTCAACCACCCTCCCATCTGATAACCATCTAAATGATTTCTGTGTTATGAATTTGTTTCTGTTTTGCTTGTTTATTTACTTTGATGTTTAGACTCCGGTTATAAGTAAAATCATATAGTATTTGTCTTTCTCTTATTCACTTAAAATAATACCATCTAGGTCCACTCATGTTGTCACAAAAGGCATGATTTTATTCTTTTTTTATGGAAGAGTAATATTCCATTGTACATATATACTGCTTCTTTTTATCCATTTATTTATTGATAGAGACTTAGTTTGCCACCATATCTTGACTGTTAGAAATAATACTTCAATAAACATGGGGGTGCATGTATCTTTTCAAATTAGTGTATGGGGTTTCTTTCTATAAATTCCCATAAGTGGAATCGCTAAGTCCTTCTTTGTCTCTTGCTATAATTTTTGTTTACAAATCTATTTTGTCTGATATAAATATTGCTACCTTAGTTTTATTTCATTTCCATTTGCATGATATATCTTTTTCTATTTATTTTTTGTCTGGCGTGTCTTTTGGTTTGCCGTGGCTCTCTTGTAGGCAGCATATATAAGGGTCTTGTTTTCTTATCCATTTAGCCACACTGTCTTCTGATTGTAGCATTTAATCCATTTACTTTTAAAGTAATTATAGATAGGTATGTAGCTTTTGCCATTTTATTATTTATATTTTTTATCCTTTTTTACTTTTTTGTTTCTTCTTCCTATAGAAGTCCTTTTAACATATCTTGTAACAATGGTTTGGTGGTGATGAACATTTAAAAATTTTCTTTTTATCTGGGTATCTCTTCATCCTTTGATTCTAAATGATAGCCCTTCTGGATAAAATAGCCTCGGTTGTAGGTTCTTGCTTTTCATCACTTTGAATATTTTGTTGCAATCCTTTTTGGTCTGCAAATATTCTTTTGAGAAATCAACTGACAGTTGGGCTTCAAGATAGTGACCTTTGGGCTCAAGCTAATGACTATGGGAACATGTCTATGATCTCACGTTCAAGCCAGTGACCATGTGCTCAAGCTGGTGAGCGTGCGCTCAAGCTGGCAACCTTGGGGTTCTGAACCTGGGTCCTCTGCATCCCAGTTCGATGGTTATTCACTGAGCCACCGCCTGGTCAGGCTAGTTGTAATGCTGATATGGTCATGGAAGGAGGTGAACACAACATTTACCTACTTTGCCGTTTCTGACTGGAAGTCCCATTATGATTTGGATTTGCATTTTCTTAAGAATTAGTGATTTTGAGCTTCTCTCAATGTAATTATTGGCCATTTATATATCTTTCTTTTTGGAGAAATGTTTATTCAAGCTGTTCCCCATTTTTAAATTAAGTTGTTGGCTTTTATGTATTGAGTTATAGAAATTCCTTATATATTTTAGGTATTATTCTCTTAACCAGAATACAATTTACAAATATTTTCGCTGATTCCATGGTAGCCTTTTCACTCTGCAGATAGTGTCTTTAGATGAGGATATTAAAAAAATATATATGTAGTTTAATTACTCTATTTTCTTTTGCTGTTAAAATAGTTTTTTAAGACAAAAGAATTGAGAGAAAATAGGTTTTATTTATATAATTTTATTGAACATATTTTAGTCTAAAGAGTTTATCTAAACATTTAGAATTTGAACACAGTTGTTTTAGTATAGGTAAATTTTCATGGTCTTATTTAGCATGACCCAAAATGTGTCTTGATTTATTCATATTATTTTTCCTTCTTGATAATGTTTAATACAATGAAAAAGGAGACACTTAATGGTTACTTTCCTTTGACAACACATTTTTAGATTTTTGGTGTTCTGAAAGGGTCGACATCTGTGAATTTCAGGAAGCTTACAGTTTTCTAGCAATTTGATTAAAAGAGACTAATTTACTGAATTTTTTCCTTCATTTCCCTGATTGGAATATAAAATTCTATTAACAGCATATATAATTGATACTTCATTTTTAGGTGAGGCAGAGGATTCTTTTTTCTAATTTTTTAATAATTTTTAACTTATTGTGTTTACACGAATTCAAGTGTCCCACTGAATATAATTCCCTAGCCTCGCACCCCTGTGACCCGTTTTAAACACCTTTTGGCCCTCTTTCCTTAACTCCCTCTCCCCTTCCCTCTGGGATTTGCTGGGCTGTTATCTGTATCTCTGTGTCATGTATATATAGCCTCACTAATCCCTCTACCTTCTCTGATCCTATTCTCTCTTCCCCCTTCCCTCTGACAGCTGTCCCTCTACTCCCTGTGACCCCGCCTCTGAGGCAGAGGACTGTTAATCCTTGTCCTTTCATTAATCTATATAGTATATATATATATATATATATATATATATATATATATATATATATATATATACTATAGTTTTATTCAGGAATTAAAAATATAGGAAGACATTTGACATTATAATTGCATCAATTGTGAGGATACTTAGAGCTAATGTTTCTGCTGGTAAATGAATAGAACTCTAAATATCATGTCCCTTATTATTATTTATTAGATAACTGCTCCCTCAGAAAATTGTTTTTAGAAAGCATTGATAAAAACAGACTACCCTGTATTTCCCCATATATAAGACACACCTTTTCCTAAAAAATTTGGGGTCTAAAAACTGGGTGCATCTTCTACAGTCTTTGTAGTTTTTCTTTTCTTGCATTTTCTACTTTTTCACACTTGTTTCTGTGCTGACTATTGAAGACAGTGATTCATCATCAGACACAGATGAAGTCAAGCTAATGGATGGGAGTTTTGACAGTGATGAGGAATTGTATGAATTTTATGAGGAACAAAACTTGAGTTCACTAACTATATGTAATACAATTTTAGGCCACAGAATTAAGATGTGTCTTATACATGGGAGCGTCTTATACATAAGAAAATAAGATAATTTGTATATTAAGAAGTTATAGAAAAATTTCTGTTTCTGTCTGGAATATACTAAAAAAATTTCAGAAATGCAATCTTACTTGTTCTTTTTGATAAGTATCATTCTTTGCCCCAAATTTAAGTAATGCCTTTTGAAATGATCTTAATATTCCAGAAACATGCTTTGTTTTCAAGACAAAGCTATAACATTCAGCTTACATACTTTCCACTCTTAAGAGCTAATATATCATAAGCCAGTGAAAGATTGCAGGGAATAGAGAAATGGTTATCTAACATGAAACAAGCAGGAAACTTTCTTGCTTTTCTCCTATATTAAAATTTATGACTCAAAGAAGCTAGGTTTGTTAGGAATAGGGGGCCAACACAGCTTTTAACCTTACATTCCATTTCACATTTTCTCTTCCTTCATATATCACTTATACATGTAATACAGTTATAATATAACTTGAATTTTACTCTTCCTTTTGGGAAATAGATTTTGGGTTTCAAGAAGTAGGTTCTAAGAGAAAATTACTCTACTGACTTATTATCTGAACCAGAAATAGTTGACTGAGTTCAGCAGCAGGAGTAAAGAATTCATCAATTATATTATTTTACAATTTTTTTTGTATTTTCCTGAAGTGAGAAGCAGGGCGCCAGAGAGACAGACTCCTGCATGTGCGTGACTGAGATCTACCTGACAAGCCCACAAGGGGGCGATACTCTGTCTGTCTGGGCCATTGCTCTGTTGCAACCAGAGCCATTCCAGCACCTGAGGCAAAGGCCATGAAGCCATGTTCAGCACCTGGGCCAATTTTGCTCCAATGGAGCCTTGGCTGCAGGAGAGGAAGAGAGAGAAAGAGAGAAAGTAGAGGGGGAGGGGTGGAGAAGCAGATGAGTGCTTGGTGGAGAAGCAGATGAGTGCCTCTCCTGAGTGCCCTGGCCGAGAATTGAACTGGGATTTCCACACCCTGGGCTGATACTCTACCACTGAGCTAACTGGCCAGGAATTATTCTACAATTTTATTCGTAAAGTTTGTTTTCTGTATTAGTAAAGTCTCTGTTTTAAAAATGACCTCTTGTAAATGAACATTGTCTAAAGTTTTGTAGGGCTATTTATTTGAATTCTAAGTATCTTGCATTTCATTCTCAGACCAATGATTTTGTGTGGCTTTAATAAGTGCTGAAAAATATATTTAGGTATAAAAATAAGCAAGATCATTTTACTTATTTTTATTATTATTATTTTATTGATTGCCTTTAGAGAGAGATGAAGAGAGAGAGAGAGAGAAACATCAATTTATTGTTCCACTTTCTTATACATTCATTGGTTGATTCTTGTATGTACCTTGACCGAAATTCAAACTCACAACCTTGGCTTATCAGAATGATACTCTAACTAACTGAGTTACCTGCCCGGGGCTTATTTATTTTAAACACTCATTTTATCTAATAATATTTATCTAAAGCAGATATTTTCTGTTAAGAGAAAATGAGAGGGAAGTATGATCCTTAAATGAAAAAAGAATATTATCTTTTTCTCAATTTACACCCTTGGTAGAAAGCTAAATCATTCTTACCTCTACATAAATATAAAAAGTGTCATAGTTCAAGAAATTGTAGTTACTTAACTCTGTATATAAGTAACTTAATATTAAATAAGTTTCTATAATGAAATAGTGTTACTAGAATATCAAATACTTGTGACATTAACATTGAATATGAAACAAATATATTATTGAAAAAGGCAATGAAAATGTAAGGTTTTTTGAAAAAAAATTAAGTAACATTTAAGTTTAAGTTGTAAAGTGCCTGATATTAACATTTCAGAATTTTGGAAAATAAAAAGTTGTAATTTATTGAATCATTTAGTATATTGTTTTGTATTATTTAATTAAACCTAACAATAGAAAATACAGACCTACTGTACACTGTGTTTTAGATATTGTTTTCAATGTTTTGCACATGTAAATCATTTAATCTTTATAAAAGCCCATGATGGAGGTGCTATTTTTATGTGCATTTACAGAGGAAGCTAAAACACAGAAAACTTCATTACTTTGCTCAGGAAGAAACAGGCAGGGCCACCATATATGGTGGCATAGGGTTTATACCACACAGCTCCAAGGGTCACTACTCCCATAGGTATAATGAACACAAAATTCAAATTCTATGCTTTTAACAAGTACATTTTGCTGTTGCTTATAAATGACTTGCTAATAATTAGAAATCAGTTCAATTGCTCTTTATTATATATTGCTTTTGAAAATACTATGAGACACATCTCTAAAAGTTTATTTGATGTCTCAAATATTTCTTGATATGTTAACAAATGATCTTCACCTCCCATGTGCCTGACATTATGAGGTTACAGTTATTCTGTGGTAGAAACACAAGATATTACTGTGAATAATGGAGCTGATGTTCACATGCTTATTGTGGATTTCTCTCACATTGCCAATTTGTATACCCTTTCAGATATAACTTAGAGTATCAAATTTTATTGAAAATATTTATCATCGAAATGTGTTTATGTTCCACACATAATAAATAACATTTATTTTTTGTTATTTAGTAAAGCTTACAATTTACTACTCAATAAAAGCTTCACATAGTAAGGAGACTATTCACCTCTGAAATTCAATTTTTCTCTTACACACTCAAGCATTGTATTTTTTGGTAGAAGTATATGATCAAAGGTGTCAAGTTTTCCTGTTTAAATTTAAGTGGCTTATACATTCTCACCACAGCATATTTAATAATGAACAATGCACTTTTATCAACTTGCTTTAAGAACTATATAGGTTCCTATCTATACCAACTAAGAGCTGTGTCATTCTCATGTAGACATTTATCTCTAGAACCATATCGCATATTTAGGTCAAATATTCCACAACAGGTTAGCTTAATTTTTAATATTGGCCTATTTTTGGACTTCTTGATGTATGTTTTATTTGGCCCCAAATATGGCAAGTATAAAAGCTAAGAATTAATAACTTCATAGTTTTACTTTTGAACTTCTGACTCCTCATTCATAAAAGGTAATCCTATTTACTTCATAGAGTTTTTGTGTGATTGGTCAATATAACATGCTTAAAATATGCACTGTAAATAGAAAAGTGATTTATTAGTGTATTATTTCCTACAGTTTCAGTGACAAATTACAGCAAGTTTAGTGATTTAAAACAGCACAAATTAATTATCTTAAAGGTCTAGAATCCTAAATCAGTTTCAATGGGCTAAAGTCAAGGTTTCCAAAGGGTTGATTCTTTCTTGAGTTTCCATAGGGATAATTCATTTCCTTGCCTTTTCTAGCTTCTGCAGGCTACCTGCATTGCTTGGCTTGTGACCTCTTCCTTGCATCATTTCACCCTCTTGCTACCTTTCTCATGTGTCCTACTTCCTCTTCTGTAGTTATCTCTCTTTCTGCATTCCACTTATAAGGGCTCTACTAATTCCATTTAGGATCAACACAAATAAGTTGTGATAAAATCCATAGCTCAAAATTGTTAACATAGTTACCTCTTCAAACTCTTATTTCCATATAAACAATATTGAGAATAACCAGGGATTAGGACATCACTATATTTGGGGCCATTATTTAGTCTATCATGCATAGTCTCTTATAATCTTCTCTTCCTTATTCTTGCAAATTTAAACTTATCAGGGTTGACTTTAGAGTTGAACAGAGAAAGGCCCATCTCTGAAAAGTGACCCAGAATATTCCAATATGCCCTTCTTAAGAAAACACTTATAAAGTCATATATAAAATATCCTGGACCAGTTCTGCTCTATATTCCAAAAGTTAGGAATATTTCCTCTCCAAAAACCCATGGCAGATCATTACAGGGTACTCAACACATTGTTCCAGGGAGCTATTTGATATCAACATCATAGGACATATGAGAGATAGAAAATCCAGGAAGACGATAGGGTACCTATATTTTACCTCTATACTGGTATATCTTTAAGAGTAAAAGAGAAAGTGTTAATAATTATAATGGTACAATAAACTTAAACCAGGATAATGTTGCACTAATTAGAACATGTAGCTGCTCTATTCAAAGGTTCCAATCATAGTGAGTCTTTCATTGCTAGCAAGAAGGAATGTACTTAGAAAAACCACTTTATTCTGTCAATTTTTGGTTCCTTAGCATAGCTAGCAAAAATTTTATACATAGGATTCTGAAAGCACTGACTATAGATAAAAATGCTTTTATTAATTAAATATCCTAAATATTTAAAAAACCTGTTCTACAAAGGCACTGTTAAGAAAAATAGAAAGTTAACCATAGGCTGAAAAAAAATATTTTAAACACATATATCTGAAAAAAAGCTTATAGCCTTAATATTTTTTAAAAAAACTCATAACTTAAATAATAGGGCAACCAATCCAATTTTTAAAATGTACATGGAATTTTAACAACCATCACAAATGATGATATACAAAGAATCAATGAGCATATGAAAAAGTTCAAAACCATTACTCATTAGAGAAATAAAATTATAACAAAGAAATACCAGTAGACGCCCACTAGAATGATTAATTTTAGCAACACTGACATGCTATCTTTGGTCAGGAATGTGTATGTAGCATCTAGAACACACATACTGGGGATGTAAAATGAGATAATAAATTTTTAGTTTTTTGTAAAGTTAATAGATATAATGTCACCAAGAAATTCCACTTGATATTCTCACACACAAAAAAAATAAAATGTATTTTTACACAAATATTTGTATCTTAATACTTTTGACATCTTTATTCTTAATTGTGTCAAATTGGGAACATTCTTAATGCTCATCAACAGGTGATTTGATAAACACAATGTAGTTTATTCTCACAGTGGAATATAAGAAAATAGAATGAATGAATTACTGATATTTACAAAAACATAAGTAAGTCCTACAAAAATGCTAAGTAAAACAAAAATACCCAACAGAAACAAAAGGTGCACACAGTATGATTGTATGACTTCACTTGTCTGAAATTGAAAAAAACAATATAATCTATAGTGACAGAAAGCAAATTGGTGGCTGCTTATAGTTGAAAGTGGAAAGTTATTGTCTAAAATGAGATACAAAAAATTTGGGGGGAACTGCAAATGTCTTAAATTGAGAATATGGTCTCAATTTAATCACAAGAGTTTATAATATAACACTGGGGAACAATTTTTTTTTTCATTTTATGTTGCATGAGCTTTTAGAATTTTTTGTATATATGTCTGCATCACTGATTCCAAATTTGAAATCTGCTTTTTGGTGCATGCTCTAGTTTTCATGCAATTTTAATTTCTCTTTGTTACAATTAATAACATGCATTGGTTTTAAAATTGAAGTTAAAGGGAAACGACTCTTGGATTGAACATAACCACAAGGCAATTAATGTTTTACAAACATCACTTTTACATATTGTAGTTCTTTTTAAATGTAAAATATTATTATCTGATAAAAACACTCTCAAAATAAAACAAACAAACAAAAAAAACCCAAAAAAAATCCACTCTCTTATTTTGTTTTAAGATTGAATCATGGCTTATTTGAGTAAGCATAAGTGTAAGAATAATCCTGACATCTTCTGTTATATATGTGGCTGTTATACACTTCAACATCAAAGGGGCAGTATTTCATCATTTGTGGCATGTGCATATATTGACTATTTTCAAGTTCCCCTTGGCAATCAAGACAAGAAATGGGCTCCTCATATTGTATGTCATAATTGTGAGGAAATGCTTCATGACTGGACAAAAGGAAATCACAAAGAAATGCCTTTTGGTATTCCATGGTTTGGTGTAAACCTAAGGACCACAGCAGTGACTGTTATTTCTGTCTGATTCATACAAAGGGCATTGGCAAGAAAAAAGGCATATGATATCACATCCTAATATTCCTTCAGCAATACAAACTATTCCACACTCTGAGACACTCCTGGTTCCAGTTTTTAATGGTTTTATTTCTTCTAAGGATGAAGAAAGTGAACATGGTGATCAAGTGTATTTTGATCAGATGCATGAGGAAATGGTTGTGGAATCTGAAGGGTCTTCTTCTGATGCCAAGCAGTCATTAACCCCTCAGTAGTTTAGCCAACCCAAATTGAATGACTTAGTAAGAGATTTGGGTCTATGAAAGAAAGCAGCTGAGTTATTAGCCTCCAGATTTCAAGAAAAAAATATACTTCACCGATCAGCTAAAGTATCCCATTTCAGGAAGTGTGAACACATTTTTGTAGACTTTATTTCCAAAGACAAACACTTTGTTTACTGTCATGATATCAGTAGTCTTATCAAACAGCTAGATGTTACAACTTATAGTCCAACAGAATGGCGGCTATTTCTTGACAGCTCTAAACGGAATCTGAAATGTGTTCTTCTACACAACGGTAATGTTTAGGCAGTGGTTCCAATTGGTTATTCAACTCATCTGTGAGAAGATTATAATGACTTAAAAATTGTCCTCAACTTACTGAAGTAGGAGGAGCATAACTGGATCATTTGTGTGGATCTTAAAATGGTAAATTTCCTGCTAGGACTACAGAGAGGTTGCACAAAGTATCCTTGCTTTCTATGTTTGTGGGACAGTTGACCTCAGGAAAAACACTGGACACAGGAGTGGCCAACACATGAAGCTCTGGAAGTAGAGATGCAAAATATTGTGAATGAACTGTAGCTAATTGAGACAGGTCATTTTTTCCCCACTTCACATTAAACTTGGCTTAATGAAGCAGTTTGTTCAGGTTTGAACAGAGAAAGTGAATGCTTTCAACTTATTACTTCTGCTTTTCCTGCCTTGTCTTTTGAAAAGATAAAAGCAAGTGTATTCAATGGACCTCAAATTCTAACCCTCATACGTGACAAAGAATTTGCCAGGAAGATGAATAAGGAGGAGAAAGCAGCATGGCAGTCTTTTGTGGCAGTTACAAAGAACTTCTTTGGCAACAAAAAAGCAGAAAACTATGAACTTTTGGTTCAAAGGATGCTGTTAGCTTTCCACGACATTGGATGTAACATGAACATTAAGATTCACTTCCTGAACAGTCACCTTGATAAGTTTCCAAAAAATCTTGGAAATGTTAGTGATGAGCAGACTACTGCTGGAGCATCAAACGAGATTGTCCTGAACAAGTACACAAACGCAAGAGCTACAAACGCAAATTTTTGCCTGAATAGAATTTAAATAAGCTTTGCGTAAATTTTATGATTAAAAGAAGTGTTAATTAATATGTTCTATTTTGAAATTGTAGACAAATTCTAATGCAATCATATCTTTTAGTGTATTAGTGTGTTTATTGTATTATATAAATTAATATATTTTCACAGAGATGATGCCCAAGAAGACATTCTACTTCATTATGTTAAACTAAATGTTGAAAATTTTACAATAAGATGAAAACCAAAAATCTTGAATTGCAATAAAACTGTACCTTAAAGAGAAAAACTAATGTCAGATTTGAGATCAGCACACTGGAATTAGGTAAGAACAAGTGTTTTTTTGGATGCGACAAAACGTTTGTTCCCTAGTGTAATCATCAAAAATTATTGAAATGTTTACATAAATTGGTTGCATTTCACTGTACAGCATATTATACTTTAGTTAGGTTTACTGAAAAATATATTTGTATCTATTCTTACTGCAAAAGTTATCCATATTTATTGTTTTTTGTAAAAAAGAGAAGAATATACAGAAAGGTAAAGACAATGTAAGAGAGAAATATTTTATCCTTCAGAATAAACACAAATAGCATGGAAAGGTACTCTCCCTAGGAACACATTTTATCTTTCCTTTAATCTTCACTCCTTATTTGTTGGTTCATAAATTGTATTAAGTTTTTTATTTCCTTTTAGGTTTTACTTTTTTATTTTAAGTGAGAGGAGGGGAGATAGTGGGACAGATTCCCACTTGCACCCCAAACGGGATACACCCCACAACCCACCTGGGGCTGATGCTTGAATCAATTAAGCAATTTTTTTTTAGCACCTGAGGTTAATGCTTGGACCAACTTAGCTATTTTTTAGTGCTCAGGGCCTACACTGAATTGAGCTACTGATTGTGGGGGGTAGGGGAGAGAGTGAGAAGAGGGAGATGGAGGAGGAGTGGGATGGGAAGAGAATCAAATGGTCTCCTTTCTTGTGTGCCTTGACCAGAAATCGAACCTGGGAAGTCCATACGCTGAGCTGACACTTTATTCACTGAGGCACAAACCAGGGCTTGTATTAAGTTTCAATCTTAAATTCCTAAGGACAGTGGTCTCTGAAGTTACTTCTATAAATGTCACATTTGCTCTTATAAAAATAAATATAAGATCTGCTTTTCAGTTTAATCTGAGTTTTTTTCCCTCATTTGTGAAATGAGACTTAACTCAGACTTGATTCAAGGACACCACTGCCAAGTACTTTTACCTATCATCACTTTTATACCTTTAATTGCTTACTTTGTCTTTAACTCTAATTTTCCTGACAGTTTTGTGGCTTTGTTCATGAAATGAAAGCAAACTTTCCACTCAGAAGTGACCCTTGACATCATCTCTATTCTTATCCATGAGCTTAACAAAATATGACATCAGGCATCTTACACTCTGGGGGTGGCGAGTGGGTGGAAATACTTTATAACTAATTGAGGGAGGAATTGCTGTAGTTAAATGTGTTTAATAGAAAGCCTGTTTTCCAATATCCTTGAATAGTAATAGTTAATTTAAGCAGGAATAAACATATTTTATTTAACAAATATAGTTGTGCGTGAGGCTCTTTAAATGACTGTTTCAAGATCAGATCAAATTTTTACCTCTCAGAAGTTAATTTTTGAAACTAGCTTTATTCTTTTCTTTTTCTTTTCTGACACTCCAATATTTTGAGTCTCTATGAGCAGAGTAGCTTTGATGCACAGTGATTCACAGCAGTGTTCAGTGGCATTAAAAACAAATAAACAAACAAAAAATTAGAGAAAACCATGGTATGTCTAGTTGTGTTTGTACCTGAGGTGGTATAACAGACATAGTACCTTATATTAGTACCCAGAGCTCTGTTTCCATTGAGAAGATGATTATTTTCTCTATTAAAAAAAGAAATGAAAAAAAAATCTAAAAAGAAATTTTGCCTCATTCTACCACAGCATTTTTGTTTAGCTCTAAATACATATCATTAATGTGTAACAAGTCTGTAAGCAAGAAATATGTCATTTAATTTTTATAATTTTATGGAATATTTTCTCTTTTGGATCAGACCTGAGAAATATAGATTTATTTATAATCTAATACGTCAACAAAGAGTAAAAGTTCACACAAATAATTAGAGAACGATTAAATAATATTCCAATCAAAACTGATAATGGATAGAACTTTCAATTCTATACTGCCAAAGCCAGGAATATACCCTATATAAAACTTACATGCACAAATGTATACCAGTGTATGTATCTGATTATTACAATTGCTTTTATAATAGCAAAGCTGGAAACAATCAAAATGTTTATTTTTAGAGATTAGGTATATTATTGTAATATAGTCATATAATCTAAAACTAACATCTTTTAAAGAGAATAAGATAGAAAAAGTAAGAAAATGAACACAATAAATTAGGTTAAGGATAAAATTGTAGAACCAAAAATTATCATGACCCTATTTATGTTAATAATAGCTAGATAGATAAGTAAATGATAGATAATAGATGATAGATAGATAGATAGATGGTAGATAGATAATAGATAGACAGATGTTTGATAAATATACAAACTCTCACACACATAGGTTTAGGAAAAATTTAAAAAGGAATTGCAATTGTTAATGGTGAGCTCTGGGAAAAGGAAATGTGAGAAGATATTTCACTTATATTGTTTTATTTTTTATTTTTTTAAATTAAGGATTTATTTATTTATTTGAGAAAGAGAGACAGACAGACAGGGATAGAAAGATAGGAAGAGAGAGAGAGATGAGAAGAGAAGCATCAACTCATAGTTGCTGCACCTTAGTTGTTCAATGATTGCTTTCTCATATGAGCATTGATGATGGGATGTATGGGGGAGTACAGCTGAGCCAGTGACCTCTTGCTCAAGCCAGCAACCTTGGGCTAAAGCCAGTGACTGAGGTCATGTCTGCAATCCCACACTCAAGCCGGCAACCCAGCACTCAAGCTGGATTAGCCCATGCTCATGTCAGAGACCTCGGGGTTTCCAACCTGGGTCTTCAGCATCCTAGGCCAATGCCTTATCCACTGTGCCACTGCCCAGTCAAGCTCACTTTTATTGTTTTAAATTTTTTGTTTAAATTATACAATGTAGAAGTATACCTTTTGTAATAACATAATAAATAATCAATTAAAAGTAAAATGCCACTCTCAATGACCTAGACTAATTATATTGTATTTAATCACATTATATTGTATTTAAATACATTATAAATGGCCAAAAGATTAAAGTTTGAACTGTGCAGTGCAGTCATTAGACCTAATTCTCAGTGGTCTCTCCCTTCTCCTGTTAAATCTCCATTTGAATCTGACCTACCAGGCATCCAAAATCTAAGTACTGGAACAAATATTACAATATCATGCCTTTTTTTTTTTCTTTTGTTATTCCAGCATGCTGTCTCAGGAATTTTTTCCCCTTGTCTTTATCTGGATAAATACCTATAGTCATTCAAAATTGTGCCTCAGTATCAAACTATCAAGGAAGAACTTATCAAGGCATCAGAATCTTAAATTGGACACACCTTATTCATGGTCCCATACTAAGTTGACACACACAGCATTTATCTCTATAGTGTCATTATTTACCTAGTAGTTTTACTGCAACTATATTATTGAGATAAGGAATTATATCATTTAATTCTGTATCATAGCACCATATCAATACATATATATTTTTAAATAATTGAATAAAAATCTACAAATAGCTTGAATTTTATACTTGTTTTCTATACTAGTTACAAGAAGGCATGGGGCAGTATTGATTTTCAAAATAATTATTCTAACAGATTTACACTGTTGAAAGACCTTGTTAATAAAAATGTAGCTACAGCATGCTGAAAAGATCTGGATTAGGGAACCTGGGTATTTATCTTGCTGGCTCATATTAACTTCTGTGAAATTGAAATTACCCTTCAGAATTCTTGTGTGTAGTGAATAAAGTGTTGAATATTGAAGCTCTATGTAAATTATTATGATATAAGATATTACTATATTTTATACTAGCAATATAAATTTAGAAGAACTTAGCTATTCCTTAGGGCAATTTGTACAAAGAATACCAATATATCATGTTTATTATTTAATATAAGACTTTTTCTTTTGGCCTAAATTCTGTATTTGACAATTCTTTCTCCATTTTATGCCATTTCTAAAATTTAATTCTCTAAATTGATGTTAGTATAGTACCAGACAGTGAAACAGAATTGTACAGGAAATTGGCAATAATTGTTAGAGAAATGAAGTCTAATTACTGTGCTTTGTACATTTAGCACAATGTTGAAAGCTCTGACAAAACAAATTAGGAGGTTTTCTCATCACCCCAGCAACAATTTTCAAATTTGTTTTGCTTTTCTGAAAATATAACCAGTCAAGCACAGTTAATTTTACTAGAGCAGAGTGAAAAATTGATATATTTTAAAGAAATGCAATTAAGCTTTTAAAAAATCGGGTAAATTACTGATAAGCAAAGTTTAATTTGTTTACAAACCTTTAGAACTTTAGTTTGTTATAGTGAACAAGGAGTTGACTACAATATAAGGAAAATGGCTGGTGGATTATTTTATTACTTTTTGCTTGTATCATTCATTAAGAAATCAAAGTTGATTGGCATAAATTAGTAACATTCTTTGTTTATATTATGAGCTCAGTACATTCTTGTTGACTATTCCCCATTTGTTAAAGTGACACATTTAAGATGATTCATTCATCTAACTTAAAATATATATGATTTTTCTTAAGAAATCTATAAAATCCAAGCAAAAATTATAAATATATAACAGTAGTTTTGAAGTTAAAAATGTTCAGATTATATCAATCAGCAAATATAAACAAATAACAGAGATTAAATATGAGATGTTGATATTTAAGTTCAACAATTACTTTCACTGAAAATTTGTGTGTCCTGATACTTCCATCTGAAATTACATGAAAAAAGTAAAAATGTTGACCATACTTCTGATAAGATTATTTGCTTTATCTATATTCACCAAGATTTCCCTGATTTTTTAAAATTATGTATTCTTATTTAAGTTTAAAAAGCTTGTCTACACTAGCACTTCTACACCCTGACCTTTGCACTGTTCTTTCTACTTGGAACTTTCTTCTCTCAGCTTATCACATGATTGATTCTCTTCCTTCAGTTTTCAGTTTAAATGTTTTTTTCCTTAGAGACCTGTCCTGATTATACTACCCCAAATCACCCCACTTCACCCTTAGTTACTCTTTCTTTCATTAACTTGTTAAATTTCTTTATCATACTTATCATAATATGTCACATATTAGGGCAAAGGATGAAAATTAATACAATTATAAAATAAATGGATGAATGAATTATTTAAATTATGAATAAATCATATAATTACAGTTTATAAGTACATATATCCTGCTATTCTTTGAAAGAAGCAAATTTAAAAAGTGATATTTATTGAGTGCCTAGTAGGGGCTCAAGACAGTTATAAAAGTATATGGAATAAAAAATGATTTATCTTCTATGTCCTGGTTCTGAATGTACTAGTGAGACACAGAAAATTGCATAAGACTTTACTATATTTAACATTGAAGAGTGAGTACAAGGAAGGAGACATTAGTGAAAGATAGCTGAGTCACTGCAGGTTTGATGGAAAGTTTTAGGCATTTCAACACCTTAAAGCATAAGTGGACTTTGTCTTCTTTTATGTGAGCACTCAGAAATTTGAAGAGAATTAGAAATCTCACTCTATTTTAAAATATATTCTTATTTTAACAAGCCAAATTCCTCCATATGTGTATGTGTGTGTGTGTGTGTGTGTATACATATATATGCATATATATACATATATACATACATACATACATGATAATTTAGGATACATAACCCTCAGCCTCTATGCCCAGCTAAAACATTTAGAGAAATAAATGTAATGGTCACACATATACTTTCTTTTTCTAGTATTGAAAGAAATTTCTGTTTCAATAAAGAAAAACAGCAAAAGATCTTACAGAATTATTAAATTCCTGATACTGTTTTTTTTTTTTAAAGGGACAGAGAGAGATTCAGAGAGAAGGATAGATAGGGACAGACAGACAGGAACGGAGAGAGATGAGAAGCATCAATGATTAGTTTTTCATTGCCGTTGCGACACCATAGTTGTTCATTGATTCTTTCTCACATGTGCCTTGACCGCGGGCCTTCAGCAGACCAAGCAACCCCTTGCTGGAGCCAGCGACCTTGGGTCCAAGCTGGAGAGCTTTTGCTCAAGCTAGATAGGCCCGTGCTCAAGCTGGCAAGCTTGGGAGCTTGAACCTGGGTCTTCTGCATCCCAGTCTGACGCTCTATCCACTGTGCCACCGCCTGGTCAGGTCTGATATTGGTTATTGAAATAAATTCTTTGTTTACAATTATTTACATATTTGTAAATTTTATATATTCATACTAAGTTGGAGTGTCCTTCAATTGAACCAAATTAGTCACTCTCTGAAATCAATTATTATTCACTGAGAACTATAATGTTCTGAAAAAAGTACAAAAGTAAATTAGACAATCTGGTGGATGATCAGATACTTCATTTACTGAAAAATCTTTTTCTTCATATAATGTCATGAATTTTATATTTGATGTGCTTCAGTGTTTATAACACTCTTTGCTATGCGTTGGTAGGCAGCAATGCTGTTTCTCTGATGCAGAGGCCTGAAACACTAATGGGTTCATTTGAAATGGATGGCTAGCATGCAAAATTAGGCTGTCATAAGAAAAAATGGAAATTAAGTTTTTTTCACATCTCACTTTTGTGAACTTTTATCTGTAATGCAGAATAGTCAGAAGATTATGAATTTTGGGGTCAGATCAGAGATCAAATCTTCTGTCACTAAATTCCTTATAAACGTCATTAAATGACTTCACTTCTTTGAGCTTCAGTTTCATTGTTTATGCAACCAGATAATATGTAAAAAGAATAATACCTATTATTAAGGTTGTATTGATTTTGTAAGAATTTGGCTTACATGAGGTGCTCACGAATATTTACTGGCACTTCTTGCCTACAGACTCAACTCCAGGATTGTTTCATTTATCTAAAATAATACATTACAAAGAATTTTGGACAGGGAGAAGTGAATTTTGGTCTGCGCTCTGCTCTTTATTTCATCTTTAATCTCAGACAGGTATATCTATGCTTCAACATTAAATATTTTCTAGATAAGAAAACAGATGCTCAGAGGTTAAGTAGTTTTTCTTAGTAGAGGCACACACAAAGTGTTCTCAGAGTGCAAGTGAGGAACAGAGTCTTTTATGAGAAAGGGGGCACTTAAGCTGGAGCACTAATATTTTTGAGTTCTCAAATATTATCTTCTAAAAAAATGAAAAACTTATTTGAAACCAGACTTCCTGTTTATGTTCTTTTTTCATTTATTAAAAAAAATTTTTTTTTTCCAACTGAGAGGAGTGGAGATAGACAGAATCCTCCATGGGCCCTGCCCAGGATCCACTCAGCAGTCTCTGTCTGAGGCTGATGCCCTGCCCACCTGGGGCCATGTTCAAAAGAGATATTTTTTTAGTGCCTGAGGAGAAGGCTCTAGAAGCCATCCTCAGGATGGGTGTGCTGGAACCAGTTGAAACACTGGCTGCAGGAGAGGAATAGAGGGAGAAGGGCGAGGGAGAAGGGAGAAGCAGATGGTCACCTCTTTGTTCCCTAATTGGGAATAAAACCCAGGATAACCACACACTGGGCCAATGCTCTACCACTGAGCCAACCGGCCAGGCCATAAAATATTTTGTTTTATTTATTATTCTGGTACTTTCCCCACTATTTTCCCCTTAAATTATTATATGTAGTCATAAATCAAATATTTATGACCCCAATGATAATTAGGGCAGTTCAGATAACTTAAATGGCTAAAGGAGGCTGGTTATATGACTATGTGTAGAATATATATAGTCTTGGTCTAATAATATTCAAATTAAGTATATTTAAACACTACTGTAGGGGTCATACAAACACTGTCTTCTGAAAGGTCTCAAGTTTCTGAGCTTGTATGACTGCAAAGAGATCTTTACAGAGCTTTATTTAAGGTACCTGTTTCCTAACATCAAAATCAATATTTTGTTTTCATTTGACATTTCAGCTCTCTGTGAGTTTCTGCTGTATAACATGCTTCTGTGCATCGGGGAAGGGAGTGAGACGAAGGCACTGGGGTGTGGTGGAAACAGAACTGAGTGAAGACTTATGCTACCATTTAGTTTGGAAGTTCTCCTCTCCTGAAGACTGTCTCTTGCCTACTCACTCATACTCCCACTCACTGGTGGGGAAGGTATCCATATGTAGACCTGTTTGGCTTCATGCTCATATTCTTTTCACTACATAAACTTGAGGTAATGTATGGAAAGTTCTTTGTAGACTGAGGAAGGCTAAACACACACAGATGACAAGTTTGAAAATACCTGTTAAAGACAGAAAGCTAAGAGGCAAAAACAGCTCAGAGAAAGAAGGGTGAATTTAGATTGGTAAAATCAAGAGAAGTTTAAAGGTACTGATGGCCTTTGAGACAGGCATTAAAGGATGAAAAAACCTTAAAAGGTGGGGTTTGGATCAAAATAAAAGCGGAATAAACAAATGGGCTGAAGAGAGAATGTCTAGATTGTGTTCAGGGAACAAAAGAAGAGTACAATTTATTTGAATATAAAGTCACACAGGTGAAACAGATTGAAATAGAGCAGGGGTGCTCAATACGGCGATCGCAATCTACTGGTTGATCGCGAAGGAAGTGTGGGTAGATCGTATGACATTTGTCTTTTGATTGGCATACAGGATAGCCAATCTTACTTCTGAACTTTTGACACCTTACGCATGCGCGTTAAACTGCGCTAACTTGTTCAGTTACATTGCTGCGTAGTTAGTCTTCAATTTATTTAAACTAAATACAACAAAGGGTATGAGTGCCATAGCTGGTCCGAGTAAGAAGCCTAAAACCTACCACTTTCATACAGAATGGGAGGGGATTTTTTTCACTATGTCATATTCTAAGTGCATTTGCCTCATCTGTCTGTGTGCCATTGCTATTCCAAAGAAGGAAAATGTGGAGCGGCTTTTTCGGACTGTTCATAAAAACTATGACATTGACTTTCCTCCAAAAAGAGAGCTCAGAAGGATAAAGGTGATAGAAGAATACACAATATTAATAGTAATAATAGTAACTTAAATAATGATAATATAGAAGAAATAAATTTATGTTTTGCATTTTTATTGTAGGTAGATCATTTAGACTTGGTCATCTTATAAGTAGCTTGCAAGCTGAAAAAGTGTGGGCACCCCTGAAATAGAGGCTGAGAAGTTTATGCACAGGGATGGAACATGGCAGGGTTTGCTCTTTAAGGATGGCACTCAAGAAATGGTATCACCATGTCACAGAATTGAGAGGGAGCCTTAGGTGTGAGATCAGGTAGACCTGTGAGGTCTAAAGATGAAAATAAAATAGTTTATATGAATAAAGATAAATTTTATTATATATTTTATTTGGATTAAACATTGCAATTCATCAGCATACAGTGTGTATGTTCTTTTATTGGTAGCACATATCTGTTAAAACATGAATCATTCTAGATTCTATTATTCTTTAAAATCAAAGTTCAAGAACAAAAGTCAAGAATAAAAGAGCTAGGTCTGTGTGTGTGTGTGTGTGTGTGTGTGTGTGTGTGTGTGTGTGTGTGTGTTATCAGTGATAGTGGTACTGAAAACCCTGCAATTGCTATGTTTGATGCAAAAGCCATGAGTTTTAGGACAGGGTCAGTGATACCTGCAGGATTCTGAGCAGCATAATTAAGAACACAATTTAACAGAGAAGTTAAAAGAACATCTAGTTGAGGGGCAGAGGAGCAGACAGAGAGAGGGAAGTTGAGATCTGTTTGTGACACACTGAATTTGAAATACCATTGTAAAGATTCTTGTAGGGGATTAGGAATGTATGTCTGGGGTTGGAGAAGGCTAAATAAGCTCAGATAAAAATTTGTAGGAGTCTTTAGTAGAAAAGAAGTGACTTAAGTCACCACAACCATTGAAATTATAGAAAAAAAACTGTAAAAGAAGTGTTGGGTGACAAACTTTGGGAATCCACATGTTTATGTTTTAGAGGAGGCAGTTGAGCTAGAAAGAACACAGATGAGCAGACATGGAATCAAAGGACAGGACAGTGTGGTGAGAATGAAGTTGAAGAAGGAGAGGGACTGATGTCAAGGTTTGGGTGGAGCTGTTATATTTGGTGACATTTGAAAATGTGACTTTATAGACTGGAGGTGGGAACCAGATTGCAGGGAATTATGACTGTTGGATGATGAAAAATCAAAGGCGGGAGAAGAGCCTGGACTTTCAAGAATTCTGAGATGGAAATGTAGGGAGAAGTAGGGCAAGAACCTGCATAGTTTGTAACACCAGGGAAGGTGCTATTAAGATAGGAGTGATCTGGTACATTTAGAAACAAAAAGGTATTTGGAAATCAATATTTTGATGTGAGAAAGAACTGATATAAGAGCTTAGGTGAGGGGAACTGTAGGACATTCAGAATAGAGGTTCTTGTAGCAAACAAAGTCAGCTCTGTCTCCAAATTCTCTTTCTGAGCAGAGTAGTTGTATCCATTTTGGCAAGTCTATTTAAAATAGCTGGCTTGCATGTTGAATATTTTCTGTCTTTATCTCATGTTTTTTCAACTTTTTCTGTTATTAGAACACACACACAACAGAAGAGAGAAGATTCTGAGATTGTAATATTTTCAGTAAGTCTACACTTTGAACAAGCAGAGACTATGTTGTTCAGTTGGCTGACACTTGGGGACACCTTATGAGCTAGTGTGTCATTCTCTAAAACTTCACAGTAGAGAGAAATTAGAAACTGATGTTTACCCAAGCAGTGATATGGTTAACCTACCCAGAGGACTCTTGACAGAAACCACTTTTAAAAAAAAATGCCTCAATGGCAAACTCTTTTCTAAATGTATGTTGAAAGTTCTTGAAAATACAATCTCAGTGACTGCAGACATAAATCAGTAATTTATTTAATATAGTTTTCTCTTTATCAATCATACTTCAAATATTTTGTAAAGTGCTTGATGTAGCTGTGGAATTATGACTGGCAGCACACATTTTACTGATCAGGACACATCACAGTAACAGTGGGACACCTAAAATTACAGTCAATTTCCTTTAGGTCAGTAAAGTGACATTAATACTTGGTAATAAATGACTGAGTATACTATTGGATTGTTAGGAATCTATATATTTTTTGAAGGTTGCTCTCTTAGTAAAGTCTTTAGGGTAACTAGAGGAATGGGTAAATTAAAGGGAGTTTTCTTTATTCTCTATTGGGTTCACCCTATACCAGAGGAGCTGGTATATGTGTGTGAGTGACATTTACCCTGTTTAAAGTGACATAAATTTCTTTTGGCACATATTTTCCATATCTCCTTTATGGAGGTAATAGAAGATTGGTTGCTACAGTCAAAGGAAGGTGGTAGGCAATATCTAGAGATATTTAGGATATCACTCATAAAATAGGCAATCTGTCACACACCTATATCAACTTAAGTTTTTCTTTTCATTTGGGAGCATTTGAGTGATATTTATTAGATTAGGACATTGGATGAAAGCCAAGAAGAAAGGCTCTTCATCAGACCTTAAGTGGTCAGAAGTAGGAGGGTTTGCAGGGACAGCACATGTACAACGAGGCCAGCTGCTCTGTTGTATGTGCTCTGGTAGGTATACTGAAGTGTTTTGAATGGAGATTGTTTTGCTGCCCCATTTTACCATATATATTACTATTCACCCACACTTTATTTATTTTATTGAATTTATTGTTGTGACACTCGTTAACAAAACTGTACAGTTTTCAGGTGTCCAGTTCTACAACACACCATATGTACACTATACTGTGTGTTCACCACCCCAAGTCAAGTCTCGGTTCATCACCATTTATCCGCTTTACCTCCCTGATCCCCTCTCTCTTCTCTCAGTAACCACCACACTGTCGCCCATACCCATGAGTTTTTTCTTTTATTGCTCAATCTCTCCACCTCCTCAGCCCTCCCCAACAGATGTCATTTATTTGTTTATTTTGGACCTGTCAGCTGCATTTTCTTTATGAAAACTTTATAGTATTATTGAATCTTCTTTAGCCTATTTTAGAGGACTGAAGTGTTCTTTTTTCTTGCTCTTTGTCAGAAGCTTTATTCTACATTTCCTTTTCATGATCTATAGTTGAACTTTTCAAAAGCGGCCACAAATCTAGTAGACTTTAAAAATAAAGTTTAAAGAATCCATAACTGTTTTAGGATCAGATTCAGCTATATGTCATAGAGATCAGACAATGGGACTTCATAAAATAAGGGTTATTGTTTCTCCTATAACAGGAAGTATAGAGGTGCACAATCTCAGGCTGTACAGTGGAGATACAATATCTACATTTCACAGGCTCCTTCTCCCTTTAATGCTATTCTTAGTGAGTGGATTTATGCTCATGATCATCTTAAAGCAACAAAATGTCACAGCTACTTCCAATATTACTTCTGCCATTCGTTTAAGAGAAAAACGAAGAAAGCACAAGAAAAAGGAATGGCTTTATATCATGAAAATTGTACTTTCCTAGAAATTCTCATACCTATCCTGATAGATTATGTTACATGGCCAGTCTTCCATGTGAAAGAGGCTAAAAATGAAAGATTTGTGATGACCATAATGTTATTTCAAACAAAATCAGAGTTGTATTTTTTTTAATTAGGATGCATGTTATAAAACAATATAGCCAGTGTCTTTTTAAGAATATCTCTCCCCAAAGCATTCTGTTTAAGGTTAGTTAATAGGTACAATGACATTTCATAGGAATATAAGAAACAAATAAAACAAGTCATAGGCTCTGATTATATGTTATGTTATATTATATTATATTATATTAATTATTATATTACATAAAACTAGATTAGATCCATGAAAAATATATGGAAACATAGTGATATTTTTTATTAACCATATTTGTGGGACATCACTTTTCAATAACATGTTTTGGTTTCTAACTTGACAAACTTTCAGGCTAAAATTAAATTCCTTTGCTCTTGAACAAAATTAACTTTTAATTATTATTCATTTCTGTGGTCTCTGAACACTGTCATTTTTATGTAGAAGCCTTTTTATCTGACTTGATTGGGATCAGTAGTTAGTCCATTGTTTAAAAGTGTCCTTTAAAATATAAAAAATCATGCATAAATTTTATGCATGATTTCTTAAAACTATTTTATTTTAGTTTTTTATTGTGGCCAAATATATATAACATACAGTTTACCATTTCTGTTTAATTATTTGTAAATGTACAACTCAGTGGTGGTAAGTACATTTATAATATTGTGCAACCATAACCACTATCCACTTCCTAAACGTTTTTCTGAAATTTTTTCATTATTTCAAATAGAAAATCTGTATGCATTAAACAGTAACTCCACATTACCTACCTCCTCAATTATCATAATGGTTTCAAGTTCACCCATGTAGTAGCATGTATCAGAATATTAGTCCTTTTAAAGTTTAATAATATTTCTTTGTATATATATGCCACATTTTGTATACCCATTCATCTGTTGATGGACATTTGAGTTGTTTCTACCTTTCTTTTTTTTTATTCTTTTTATTTTATTCATTTTAGAGAGGAGACACACACAGAGAGAGAGAGTGAGAGTGAGAGAGAGAGAGAGAGAGAGAGAGAAAGGGGGTAGGAGCTGGAAGCATCAACTCCCATATGTGCCTTGACCAGTCCAGTGCAGGGTTTTGAACTGGCGACCTCAGTGTTCCCAGGTCGACGCTTTATCCACTGCGCCACCACAGGTCAGGCGAGTTGTTTCTACCTTTTAAGTATTATGCATATTACTGCTATGAATAGAAGTGTGCAAGTATCTGTTTGAGCCTTTCTTTCAATTATTTTGGGTATATACCTAGAAGGTGAATTGCTAGACTATATGGTAATTCTATGTTGAACATTTTAAGGAACTGCCTAAATATTTTCTAAGCAGCAAAGAACAAGAGGTCCAACTTTTCCACATTCTCACCAACATTTATATTCCATTTTTTAAAAATTTAATCATTCTAATGGATGTAAAGTGATATGTACTGGTTGTTTTGCTTTGCATTTCTTTAATGACTAATGATATTGATCACCTTTTTATGTGTTTATTGATGAGTTGTATATATTCTATAGAGAAATGTCTATTCAAGCCCTTTATCTTTTTTAAAATTGGGTTATTTGTTATTTTGTTGTTGAGTTGTAGGAGTTCTTTATGTGTTGTAAATATTAACCCTTATAAAACATGATTAATAACAATTTTCTTCTATTCCATGTCTTACCTTTTCACCTGCTTGATTGTCTTTGATACAAAGAGGTTTTTAATTTTTCTTTATTATAAATTTTAATGGGATGACACCAATAAATCAGGGTACATATGTACAGCGAAAACATCTCCAGGTTATCTTATCATTCAATTATGTTGCATACCCATCACCCAAAGTTAAATTGTCCTCTGTCACCTTCTTTCTATCTGGTTTTCCCTGTGCCCCTCCCCTCCTCCCTGTCCCACCTTCTCCTCTCTCCCTCCACCCTGTAACCACCACATTCTTGTCCATGTCTCATACTCTCGCTTTTATGTCCCACCTACGTATGAAATCATGCTGTTCTCAGTTTATTTTCTGTTTTACTTATTTCACTCGGTATAATGTTATCAAGGTCCATCCATTTTGTTGTAAATGATCCGATGTCATCATTTCTTATGGCTGAGTAGTATTCCATAGTATATATGTACCAAAGCTTTTTAATCCACTTGTCCTCTGATGGACACTTGGGCTGTTTCTAGATCTTCGCTATTATAAACAATGCTGCTACGAACATGGGGGCGCATTTCTTCTTTTCGAACAGTGCTATGGTGTTCTTAGGGTATATTCCTATAAGTGGGATAGCTGGAACAAAAGGCAGTCTGATTTTTAATTTTTTGAGGAATCTCCATACTGTTTTCCACAGTAGCTGCACCAGTCTGCATTCCCACCAGCAGTGCAGGAGGGTTCTCTTTTCTCCACATCCTTGCCAGCATTTGTTCTGTGTTGTTTTGCTGATGAGCGCCATTCTGACTGGTGTGAGGTGATATCTCATTGTGGTTTTAATTTGCATTTCTCTAATGATTAGTGATGTTGAGCATTTTTTCATATGCCTATTGGCCATCTGTATGTCCTCTTTGGAGAAATTTTTATTCATTTCGTTTGCCTATTTTTTGATTGAATTGTTTGTCTTCCTGGTGTTGAGTTTTATAGGTTCTTTATAAATGTTAGTTATTAACCCCCTATCAGACATGCTGTCGAATATGTTCTCCCATTTTGTGGTTTGTCTTTTTATTCTGTTCTTATTGTCTTTAGCTGTGCAAAAACTTTTTAGTTTGATATAGTCCCATTTGTTTATCTTCCCTTTTATTTCATTTGCCCATGGAGATAAATCGGCAAATATATTGCTGCTACAGATGTCGGAAAGTTTGCTGCCTATGTTTTCTTCTGATGCTTATGGTTTCACGGCTTACGTTTAAGTCTTTTATCCATTTTGAGTTTGTTTTTGTGAATGGTGTAAATTGATGGTCTAGTTTCACTTATTTTCAGGTAGATGACCAATTTTCCCAACACCATTTGTTGAAGAGGCTGTCTTTACTCCATTGTATGTTCTTTCCTCCTTTGTCAAATATCAGTTGTCCATAAAGCTGTGGGTTTATTTCTGGGTTCTCTGTTCTGTTCCATTCATCAATGTGCCTGTTCTTATGCCAGTACCAGGCTGTCTTGAGTATAATGGCCTTGTACTAAACTTTGATATCTGGAAGAGTGATACCTCCTGCTTTATTTTTTCTTTTTAAGATTGCTGAGGCTATTTGTGTTCTTTTTTGGTTCCGTATAAATTTTTGGAATATGTGTTCTATATCTTTGAAGTATGTCATTGGTATTTTAATTTGTATTGCATTGAATTTATAAATTTCCTTGGGTAATATAGACATTTTAATGATGTTTATTTTTCCTAGCCATGAGCACGGTATATGCTTCGACTTGTTTGTATCTTCCTTGATTTCTTTTATCAATGTTTTATAACTTTTTGAGTACAAGTCCTTAACCAGCTTGGTTAAGTTTACTCCTAGGTACTTTTTTTTTTGGCTACAATAGTGAAGGGTATTGTTTCCTTAATTTCTTTTGCTGACGGTTCATTGTTGGTATATAGAAAAACCTCTGACATCTGAGTATTAATTTTATATCCTGCCGCCTTGCTAAATTCATTTATCAGGTCCAGTAGTTTTTTGACTGAGACTTTAGGATTTTTTATATACAATATCATATCATCTGCAAATAATGACAGTTTTACTTCTTGTTTTCCAATTTGGATGCCTTTTATTTCTTCTTCTTTTCTAATTGCTGTAGCTAGGACTTCCAGAACTATGTTGAATAAAAGTAGTGAAATGGGGCACCCCTGCCTCGTTCCTAATCTTAAGGAGATTGCTTTTAATTTTTGTCCATTTAGTATGATGTTTGCTGTGGGTTTGTCGTAGATGGCCTTTATCATGTTAAGGAATGTTCCCTGTATTCCCACTTTACTGAGAGTTTTGAACATGAATGGGTGCTGGATTTTATCAAATTCTTTTCTGCATCTTTTGAAATTATCATGTGATTTTTTTGTCCTTCCTTTTGTTTATGTGATGAATCACATTGATTGATTTGAGAATATTGAACCAGCCTTGCATCTCCAGAATGAATTCCACTTGATCATGGTGTATGATTTTTTTCATATATTGCTGGATCCGGTTGGCTAATATTTTGTTGAGAATTTTAGCGTCTAAATTCATCCAGGATATTGGCCTATAATTTTTTTTGTGTGTGTAGTCTTTGCCCGGTTTTGGGATCAGAATTATGCTCGCCTCATAAAAGGAGTTTGAATGTCTTCCTTCCTTTAAATTTTTTGAACTAGCTTGAGGAGGATAGGAGTTAGTTCTTCTTTGAAATTTTGGTAGAATTCACTTTTGAAGCCATCAGGCCCAGGACTTTTCTTTTTTGGGAGTTTTTTGATAACTGTTTTGATCTCATTTGTTGTAATTGGTCTGTTTGGTGTTCTGATATTTCCAGATTGATATTTGGAAGATTATATGATTCAAGAAATATGTCTCTTTCAACTAGGTTGTCTAATATTCTGGCATATAGTTCTTCATAGTATTTTCTTACAATGCTTTGTATTTCTGTTGTGTCAGTTGTTAGTTCTCCACTGTCATTTCTAACTTTATTTATTTGGGTCCTCTCTCTTTTTTTCTTGGTGAGTCTAGTTAAAGGTTCATCAATCTTGTTTACCTTTTTAAAGAACCAGCTTCTGGTTTCATTGATCCTCTGTATTGTTTCCTTAGTCTCTATGTCATTTTTTTCTGCTCTGTTCTTTATTATTTTCTTTCTTCTACTGATCCTGGGCTTTATTTGCTGTTGTTTTTCTTGTTCTTTTAGATGCAGGGTCAGGTTGCTTATTTGAGCTTTTTCTAGTTTCTTTTGGTATGCCTGTAGTGCAATGAACTTCCCTCTCAGTACTGCTTTTGCTGTGTTCCATAAATTTTGAGTTGAAGTATGCTCATTATCATTAGTTTCTAGAAACTTTTTTATTTCTTCTTTGATCTCATTGTTAATCCATTCATTATTTAATAACATGCTATTTAGTTTCCAAGTGTTTGAGTATTTTTCAGTTTTTCTTTGGTGGTTAATTTCTAGTTTCATGGCATTGTGATCAGAGAAAATGCTTGATATGATTTCAATCTTCTTAAATATGTTGAAACCATATTTGTGTCCTAACATGTGATCTATCCTAGAAAACATACCATGAGCTCTTGAAAAGAATGTATATTCTACTGCTTTAGGGTGAAAAGTTCTGAAGATATCTATTAAATCAAGTTGATCTAGTGTATCATCTAAGTCTACTGTTTCTTTATAAATTTTCTTTCTTGAGGATCTATCCAGTGTTTTTAGTGGGATATTGAAATCCCCTACTATGATAGTATTGCTGTTAATCTTGCCCTTTATATTTATCAAAGTCTGCTTTATGTATGTCAGGGCTCCTATATTTGGTGTGTAAATATTTATAATGGTTATATCTTCCTGTTGAATTGTTCCCTTTATCATTATGTAGTGTTCTTCTTTATCTCTTACTACAGGTATTGTTTTAAAGTCCATTTTGTCAGATATAAGTATTGCTACCCCGCCTTTTCTTTCATTTCCATTTGCATGAAATATTTTTTTCCATCCTTTTACCTTCAGTCTATGTGCATCTTTTGTTTTAAGGTGTGTCTCTTGTAGACAGCATATGTATGGGTCCTGTTTCTTTATCCACACAGCTACCCTATGTCTTTTGATTAAATCATTTAATCCATTTACATTTAAGGTTATTATTGATATGTAGTCGTTTATTGCCATTTTATTCTTTATAGTTGTATTTTTCTTTTGCTATATTCTTTTCTCCCTTTGAACTGTTCACAAGAGGCCCCGTAGTATCTCTTGCAGAATTGGTTTGGCTTTAATGAATTCCTTGATGCTTTCTTTTTCTGGGGAAGTCTTTATTTCTTCTTCAATTTTAAACATTATCCTTGCTGGATAGAGTAGTCTTGGTTGTAGGTTCTTGTTCTGCATTACTTTGAATATATCTTGCCATTCCCTTGTGGCCTCAAGTGTTTCTGTTGAGAAGTCAGATGTCATCCTTATGGGGGCTCCTTTGTAGGTAATAGCCTTTTTTTCTCTAGCAGCTTTTAAAATTTTCTCTTTATCCATTAGCTTTGGTATTTTAACTATGATGTGTCTTGGTGTAGATTTTTTTGGGTTTCTCCTTAATGGAGTTCTGTGTGCTTCTTGAATGTGTGGAGTGTTTCCCAGCCTTAATTTAAGAAAGTTTTCTGCTATGATTTGATTGAACAAAGTTTCTATTTCTTATTCTCTCTCCTCTTCTTCAGGAGCCCCTATGATGCGAATGTTGTTTCTCTTCATGTTGTCACAGAGCTCCCTTAGAGTTTCTTCACATTTTTTGAGTCTCTTTTTCTTTTTCTTCTCTGCTTCTGTGCCTTTGTTTATTGTGTCCTCTAACTCGCTGATTCTATCCTCAGCGTCATTTATCCTGCTTTTAATTCCTTCCATTGTGGTCTTCAGTTCTGATATTGTATTTGTCATTTCAGTCTGATTCTTTTTTATTATTTCAATTTTGTTTTTTATACTTATCTCTTTATTTAGGTGTTCATAGTGACTATCCATTGTTGCTCTAATTTCTTTGAACATCCTAACTATCATTATTCTAAATTCTGCTTCTGGTAATTTGGTTATATCTGGTTCATTCAGGTCCTTCTCTGAGGATTTCTCTTGATTCATTTGGTTTGCATTTCTCTGCCTTTCCATTTTGTCTGTGTATAAGCAAGTTGTGGCTACTGGAGTCCAGTGTGTGTTGCCTTTGTGTTCTCTAGGTGTGGTCTTTCTGCAGTCCCACCACCCTCTCTGCCACTGCCTAGGGCAGTTGGGTATAGGCATTGCCAGCGCCAGCCCTCTGCGGCTGTTGCTGCGATTTCCGCCTCTCCTCCACGGGAGGGGCTGTCCCTCAAGCCCCAAGCCTCAGCATCAAGGGTAGACGTGACCACCTTCTCTCAGCTACATACCCAGCCTGTTTCCGGGTTTCTGCTCAGCACCCACGGTCAGAGCCTGCTCGCCACAGTTTCGCAGTTTGGATGGGGCTTCTGTCGTGCTCTCAGCTATGAGCCTTTGCCCGTCAGGAGCTTTAGCCCCGCCCTTGAGGCCAGGGCCCTCCTGCGCAGGGTCACAAACCAAGGTTTATTGGGCCAGGTGTGGCTGTTGGCATGTGCTCAGCTGCGAGCTTCTGCTCGTCCCAGGCTCTGTCCCCCCCCCCCCCCCCGCATTCAGAGCCAACTTGCGCACGCAGGATGGCAAACCGCGGTTTCTCCAGACATTTGGGCCTGCTGGCGTGAGCTCAGCCACAAGCCTCTGCCTGTCCCTGGTCTTATCCCGGTCCCCGTGGTCAGGGCTGGCTTGTGCAGGGTCACAGAGCAGATCTCTGCCTGTTCCTGGCCTCCTGCTTTTCCCCTGCAGGTGGGGTTACAGGCGGCCCTGTAGCTGCCAGACCTTTTCGTGCATTCCCTCCACCCCTGCTGGGCTAGACCTAGCTCACACCGGCTGGGGCTCCGCCCACGCCATCAGAACCACGTTTCAGTGTCCTGCTACCCCCATCCCTCTAGCAACCCTCAGCAGAGTAGGATGGGGCCCCACAGTTCAGATCCTAACACTCCATACTGTAGACCTGGGAGTTCCCTTCATCTAAGCAGCTCTGCTCTAATTGCCATGGGAGAGCTTCTTTGGCTGGTGTCCTGTCTCCCTTTGCTGGTATTGCTAGTTCCAGGGGAAATATTTGTTTTTGATTTGGGAAGTGACTTAGCCCAGGGGTTAGGGTGGCTGTCCCTCAGAGTGTTTGTCCATGTGCCTTCAGTCCACACTCTTCTCACTGCTCTTGTCCTCTCCTCTGTCCCCATTCCCCAGAGCCCCGGGTGCATTGTTGTGAGAGGTTTTCTGCGCTGTCCCTTTAAAAAGAATCTTGGGTCTGAGAAACTGTCTCTCACAAACAGTATCCTCACTTGTTTCACAGCTCAATACTGTTCAAAAGCCTCTTCTAGGCTCTGTGACTGCAGGCTGCGGCTCTGATCCTGAGAACCAGGTTTCTCCCTCTCCACCAAACTCTCTTCCCTTCATGCGGGTCTCTCCGGGCTGTTGCTCGCTCCGGGGAGCTGGACAGCTCTCTTCGTGTTTTTGGTATTCTTACCAGTCTCAATGTGGCTTCTTCTGTGTTCCTTGGTTGAAGAGTCCACTTAGTTTAGTTCAAAGTTGGTTTATCCAGATGATGGTTTTTAAAATTGAGTTATAATCCACTTTGGTTCTGGGAGTTGGAAGTTGGTACGTCCGCCTACTCCATTGCCATCTTGCTCCTCCGGTTTTTAATTTTGATGTTGTTAAATTTCTCTATTTTTCTTTTGTTGCTTATGTCTTAAAACAAATTTTATGAGAGAGATATATGTATTTACACACAAACATACATGACTTTATGACATAGTCAAACCTTGAAGGAAGAAAACCGTTTCATTGTGCTTGGTTTGCACCAATCCTCTTGTAATTATATATCCAATTCAATATTTCCAGTTTTATAATTTTTACATTTAAAGGAAAACATTGTGAATTCATCTAGAGGAAGAATTCCATATTTATAATTTAATATTTATTTTTCCCTTTTCTTGACCACACTAATTTTATGTTAGTTATTTAGCAACTTAAAAAAAATTCTTCTAAAGCATTCATCTTCATTTTCATAAGATTAAAAGCCCTATATATTTCAATAGATTACAATGGTGCTTCTAAAATAATTTGTGGCAAATAACCTCCCTGCCCAATCTATCTCAGACTCATGCTTTTGTTAAATAAAATAGAAATAAATTATTAGGAAAATGAAATTAATAAATGATTGTAGAAGATACAAATTCTAACTTTTTATTACTTGATTCAGTAGACACATAATCCCATTCTAATATATATAAACCAAACAAATATAACTTAAGGAAAAAGAAAAAGATTGCAAAGTTGGTACAAATGTTCATTGAAAATATGTGTATGGACAATATGTAAAGCACTATTATATTTATAACTTTGTAATTCTTCAATTATAGTAACAAAAAGGAGAAAACTGAGTATATTAAGTGCCTAGATGCACTATTTGAATGGACATTCTACGTATCAATATTTATTTATTTATTTATTTATTTATATATATATTTTTTTACAGGGACAAAGAGAGAACAGAGAGATGGATAGGTAGGGACAGACAGAAAGGAACAGAGAAATGAGAAGCATTAATCATTAGTTTTTCATTGCTGTTGTGACACCATAGTTGTTCATTGATTTCTTGCTCACACGTGCCTTGACTACAAGCCTTCAGCAGACTGAGCCACATCTTGCTGGAGCCAGCAACCTTGGGTCCAAGCTGGCGAGCTTTTGCTCAAGCCAGATGGCCCTGTGCTCAAGTTGGCGAGCTCGGAGTCTCAAATCTGGGTCTTCTGCATCCCAGTCTGATGCTCTATCCACTGCGCCACCACCTGGTCAGGCTACATATCAATATTTAAAATATTAAACTATTTTTTTACTATTCTTTAATATAGTTTAGATTGACATTAATGCTACTCATAGATAATAATGTATATCTATAAAAGCTTCTGGTTTTTTAAAAAAGCAAGAAAAAGAAACGTGATTTAAAACAATTTTAGTGGAGCAGATGCTGCGGCACCCCAAGCCCATGAGCAAAAGTGACCATGGTGTAGGCTGACACTCATCTGCAGCAGAGGCTGTGGAAGTCATAGAAGCAGTCCAAATGGGCATGTGTGGGCATGTGTGCTGGCCTGTGGCAGCGGCAGCTGCAGAGGCAGACTGGTGCCAATAGCACCTGAGCCCAAATGCCCCAGGCAGCAACAGCAGTGGCAACCCAGTGGACAAACCACAGAACGAGAGCACAGGGGCCACACCCATTGGACCCCTGTGACTACACCCTACTGAGTGCTGAAAAAGAAGAAAAAAACAAAACAAAATAAAATTAAATTAATAAAAGTCTGGATAGAAAGACACCTGAGGCTAAAGAGTAGGCCACATACAATACTGTACCTAGTCACTAATTACAGTACTGAGCCCAACAAGTAGCCAGCAATAAGAGACAACAGAAAGCAGATCTCAGGAGAACTTGAACTTGTAAAGGAACTTCCCCTAGGCCAAGAGTAGATATAAACAAGACTAGGAGTGAAGCTGATATTTACAATGGCACCTGGACACAGCAGAGGAAGCAACAAGATCTGGATTGCTTATAGCTCCCAAAAGGTTGATAAGAGGCTGTCATAGGTGGTGACCTCTACTGATCTGCACCAGGCCCCAGCCAGGAATGACAAGGGCAGGCACATTCAGTGGACAGATATGAAAAGCACCAGTTCAGGACCTAACAACCCTTGTTAGAGTGGAAGCTTAATGAAGGGCTCCTCACAACTGACCCAGCTTAGACATAGAAAACTCTCACACAAACAGTAAAAAGAACAGTGAAAGCAGATAAGTAGCCCACAGCAGATCACAAACAACAGCTGATGCTAACCCAAGAAGACCCAGAAATAACACAACTGAAAATTGGAGGCAGACAATACAACCCTAAAATTAGCTAGCTTCACAAACAACACACCTAAATGAAAAGTGTATACACAGACAAGATGGGAAGACAGGGAAGTGCAATCCAAATGAATCAAGAAGAGAAACCCTTAGAAAAATAACTGAGATAAAAATAACCAAACTACCAGATGCAGAATTTAAAACAATGATTATTAGAATGCTCAAAGATCTTAGAACAACAATGGATGAAAACAATGAGCACATAAATAAAGAGAGAACAAATATCAAAAAGGACATTAAAATAATAAAGAGGAACCAGTCAAAATGACAAATACAATATCAGAAATGAAGACTATACTGGAAGCAATTAAAAGCAGGCTGGATGAAGCAGAGGATTGAATCAGCAATTTAGAAAACAAGATAAACATAAACACAGAAGAGAAACAGCAAAAAGAAAAGAGACTCAAAAAGTCTGAGTAAACTCTGAGAGAGTTCTGTGACAACCTAAAGAGAAACAAAATTTACATCATAGAGGTTTCTAACAAAGAAGAGAAAGAAGAAGGTATAGAGATCTTGTTTGAAGAAATCATAGCTGAAAACTTTCCTAAATTGATGCAGAAAAAACTCACACAAGTTCAAGAAGCACAGAGAATTACATTAAAGAGAAACTCAAAGAAATCTACACTAAGACACATCATAATTAAAATACCAAAGCTAAGAGATAAAAAAAAAATTAAAAGCAGCTAGAGAAAAAAGGCAATCACCTAAAAAGGAGCCTCTATAATGATGACATCTGACTTCTTAACAGAAAGACTTGAGGTCAGAATGGAATAGCAAGAAATATTTAAAATAATGCTGAACAAGAGCCTAAACCAAGACTTCTTATACAGGAAGGCTATCATTTAAAATTGAAGGAGAAATAAAAAGCTTCACAGACAAAAAAAAATTCAAGGAATTTATTACAACCAAACCAATGCTGCAAGAAATATTAAGGGGCCTATTGTAAACAGAACAAAGGGGAAAAAGAATATAGTAAAAGAGGAGTGTAGCTTTAAAGTATAAAATGACAATAAACAACTACATATCAATAATAAAATTAAATGTAAATGGATTAAATGCTCCAATAAAAAGAGATAGGGTAGCTGCAAGAATAAGAAAACAGGACCCATATATATTCTGTCTACAAGAGACACACCTCAAAACAAAAGATACACATAGAGTGAAAGTAAAAGGTTGGAAAAAATATTTCATGCAGATGGAAATTAAAAAAAAAAGCTGGGGGCCTGACTTGTGGTGGCGCAGTGAATAAAGCCTTGACCTGGGAACACTGAGGTCGCCAGTTCAAAACCCTGCGCTGGTCTGGTCAAGGCACATATGGGAGTTGATGCTTCTGGCTCCTTCCCCCTTTCTCTCTTTCTCTCTCTCTCTCTCACTTCTGTGTCTCCTCTCTAAAATGAATAAAATAAAAAGAAATAAAAAAAAGCTGGGGTAATAATACTTATATCTGACAAAATAAACTTCAAAACAAAGGCTATAGTAAGAGATAAAGAAGGTCACTACATAATGATAAAGAAATAAATTCAATAGGAACATATAACTATTATAAATATCTATGCACCTAATATTGGAGCACCTAAATATATAAAGCAGACTTTGATGATAGATATAATAAGGGCGAGATCAACAGCAATACTATAATAGTAGGGGACTTTAATACTGCACTAACATCAATGGAGAGATCCTCAAGAAAGAAAATTAATAAAGAAACAGTGGTCTTAAATGACACACTAGATAAACTGGATTTAAGAGATATCTTCAAAACACTTGACCCCAAAGTAGCAGAATATATATTTTTCTTAAGTGCTCATGATACATTCTCTAGGATAAACCACGTTAAGGCACAAAAGGGGTTTCAACAAATTTAAGATTGAAATCATATCAAGCATCTTCTCTGATTACAATGACATGAAACTAGAAATCAACCACAACAAAAAAGCTAAAAAATACTCAAACACTTGGCAACTAAGTAGCATGTTATTAAATAACGAATGGATTAACAATGAGATCAAAGAAAAATTAAAAAATTCCTAGAAACAAATGATAATGAGCATTCAACAACTCAAAATTAAAGGAACACGGCAAAAGCAGTACTGAGAGGGAAGTTCATAGCATTACAGACATTCCTTAAGAAGCTAGAAAAAGCTCAGATAAACAACTTAACCCTACATCTAAAAGAACTAGAAAAAGAACCACAAGTAAAACCCAGAGGTAGTAGAAGGAAGGAAATAATAAAGATCAGAGTGGAAATAAATGACATAGAGGCTAAAAAAAAAAAAACAAAAAAAAACCAAAAAAACCAATACAAAGGATCAATGAAAACAAGAGCTGGTTCTTTGAAAAGGTAAACAAGATGATGAACCTTTAACTAGACTCACCAAGAAAAATAGAGAAGGGACTCAAATAAATAAAATTAGAAATGAGGGTGGAGAAGTAACAAGTGACACAGCAGAAATACATAGGATTGTAAGAAAATACTATTAAAAATAGTAACCAAAAAATTAGAGAACCTAAGTGTAATGCACTAATTCTTTGAAACATATGATCTTTCAAAAATCAATCAGGAAGAATAAGAAAACCTAAACAGACCAATTTCATCAAATGAGATGAAAACAGTTATCAAAAAACTCCCAACAAATAAAAGCCCTGGCCCAGATGGCTTCACAGGTGAATTCTACTAAATACTCAAAGAAGAACTAAGTCCTATCCTTCTCAAGCTATTTCAAAAAATTCAAGAGGAAGAAAGAATTCTAAGTTCCTTTATGAGGCGAGCATAATTCTGATTCCAAAACTAGGCAAAGACAACACAATAGAAAGAAAATTATAGGCCAATATTTCTTATAAATTTAGATGCTAAAATCCTTAACAAAATTTTAGCAAACTGGATTCAGCAATACATGAAAATAATCATACATCATGATCAAGTAGGATTTATTCTGGAGATGCAAGGCTGGTACAATATTTGCAAATCAAACAATGTGATTTCTCACATAAACAAAAAGAAGGAGAAAACCACATGATGATTTCAATAGATGCAGAAAAAGCATTTGATAAAACCCAGCACCCATTCATGATCAAAACTCTCAGCAAAGTGGGAATACAGGAAACATACCTCAACATGATAAAGGCCATCTATGACAAACCTATAGCCTACATCATACTCAATGGGCAAAAATTAAAAGCAATTCTCTTAAGATCAGAAACAAGGCAGGAGTACCTCCTTTCACCACTCTTATTTAATATAGCTCTGGAAGTCCTAGCCACAGCAATCAGACAAAAAGAAGAAATAAAAGGCATCCAAATTGGAAAACAAGAAGTAAAATTATCATTATTTGCTGATGATATGATACTGCACATAGGAAAGCCTAAAGTCTCAGTCAAAAAACTACTAGAGTTGATAAATGAATTCAGCAAGGTGGCATAATATAAAATTAATACTCAGAAATCAGAGACATTTTTATACATCAGCAATGAACTGTCAGAAAGAGAAATGAAGGAAACAATCCCCTTCACTATTGCAACAACAACAAAAAAATAAAGTAACTAGAAGTATATTTAACAAAGGAGATTAAAGATTTGTACTTGAAAAATTATAAAACATTGATAAAAGAAATCAAGAAAGACAAAAACAAGTGGAAGCATATACCATGTTCATGGATAGTAAGAATAAACATCATTAAAATGTCTATATTACCCAAAACAATTAATAAATTCAATGCAATACCAATTAAAATACCAATGACATACTTCAAATATATAGAACACATATTTAAAATATTTATATGAAACAAAAAAAGAACACTAATAGCATCAACATTCTTGAAAATGAAGAATAAAGTGGGAGGTATCACACTCCCTGATATCAAGTTATTCTACAAGGCCATTATACTCAAAACAGCTTGGTACTGGCATTAGAAGAAGCATATAGATCAATGGAACAGAACAGAGAACTTGGAAATAAACCCACACACCTTTATGGACAATTGATATTTGACAAAGGAGGTAAGAACATACAATGGTGTAAAGACAGCCTCTTTAACAAATGGTGTTGGAAAAATTGGACAGCTACCTGCAAAAAAATGAAACTAGACCACCTCCCTCATGCACAAAAATAAATTCAAAATGGATAAAAGACTTAAATGTAAGTCATGAAACCATAAGCACCTTAGAAGAAAACATAGGCAGTAAGCTCTCCAGCATCTCTCGCAGCAATATATTTGCTGATTTATCTCCACAGGCAAGTGAAATAAAAGGCAGGATAAACAAATGGGACTATATCAAACTAAGAAGTTTTTTCACAGCAAAAGACAATATGGACAGAATAAAAAGATAACCCACACAATGGGAGAACATATTCAACAATATGTTTGATAAGGAGTTAATAATCAAAATTTATAAAGAACTTGTAAAACTCAACACCAGGAAGATAAACAATCCAATCAAAAAAATGGGCACAGAAAATGAATAGAAATTTCTCCAAAGAGGACATACAGATGACCAATAAACAGATGAAAAAATGTTCAACATCACTAATCATTAGAAAAATGCAAATTAAAACCACAATGAGATAGCACCTCACTATGGCGCTCATTAACAAAACAACACATAATAAATGCTGGTGAAGATGTGGAGAAAAGGGAAGCCTCCTGCACTGCTGGTGGAATGCAGACTGGTGCAGCCACTGTGGAAAACAGTTTGGAGATTCCTCAAAAAATTAAAAATCAAACTGCCTTTTGACCCAGCCATTCCACTTTTAGGAATATAACCCAAGAACACCATATCACTGATTCAAAAGAAGAAATGCACCCCCATGTTTATGGAAGCATTGTTCACAATGGTGAAGATCTGGAAACAGACCAAGTGTCCGTCAGAAGACGAGTGGATTAAAAAGCTATGGTACATATATACTATGGAATACTACTCAGCCATAAGAAACGATGACATCGGATCATTTATAACAAAATGGATGTACCTTGATAACATTATACGGAGTGAAATAAGTAAATCAGAAAAAAAGAAAAACTGAGAACAGCATGATTTCATACATAGGTGGGACATAAAAGTGAGAATATGAGACATGGACAAGAGAGTGGTGGTTACGGGATGGGGGGAGGGAGGGAAGAGTGGGATAGGGAGGAGGGGAGGGACACAGGGAAAACCAGATAGAAAGAAGGTGACTTAGGACAATTTGACTTTGGGTGACGGGTATGCAACACAATTGAATGATAAGATAACCTGGAGATGTTTTCATTGTACATATGTACCCTGATTTATTGGTGTCACCCCATTAGAATTAATAATAATATATATATATATATATATATATATATATATATATATATATATATATATTCTTAAAAAAAAAAAACTATGGTACTTATATAATGGAGTACTATGGGTCCATGAAAAAGAAGGAAATCTTACCTTTTGCTACAACATGAATGGACCTGGAAAATTATGTTAAGTGAAATAAGCCAGGCAGAGGAAATAAAATATAATATGATCACTCATGTGAGGAATCCAATGAACAATGTGAACTGAGGAAAGAAACTGAGACAGAGGAGGGATCAGAGGAACCAGAGGAAAAGAGGACAGAGGGAAATTGGATGGTGGGATGGGATAAACCTGAAAGGAAGGAGTGAGGGCGCTGTGGGGAGGGGGGCAAGGGAGATGTTGAGGGGAATATGATGGAGGAGGGTAGCATTCGGGGGCGAAATAGAATCTATGTAAACACAATAAATTAAAATCAATTAAAAAACAAAACAAAACAATTTTAGAAAATTCATGATACTCATTTATAACATTAATCCCAAACGATTAAATGATGCTGCACTGCCAAAATTCAATCATTTTTTTCTGCAGTAGCTAGTTCCTGTTTGCTATCTTTCATTAAAAAAAAAAAATAGATTGTGATCCATGAATTTCTTATGCATGAATTTCCTTCTGAGGAAAAATAAGTACAAAAGGTTCTATGAAATGTATGATGTGGTAATTACTTTTAATATATATGCAATATTGAAGTCATCACTCAGTCCATTAACAAATGTTAAACTGTGTAACATATAACAAATCTAGATAGTTTGTTTTTTCAAACTTCTAATTTTTATTTTTGCTCCTAAATCTGTCCTGTCTTCCATTGTAAAACATGTTATATTTCTTATTTGCATAAGTGTTATGAGTATTATTAAAAAGAGAAAAAATATTAGATAACCATATCTTTTACCACAGTTGGAATCAAACTAATTTATATAAAAAAAATTATAAAACACTAAGAATGTATTTTTTAGGCTAAGCATTCGCAACTGAAATTGTCTCCTAAGTAACTATTGTATCTCAGCAAGTAATGACAGCATTTATAATCAACTTTCGTATTATCACTTGATAAAAAAAATGTTTTCAAATTTAACGTATATCCTTTATATAATTCATAATTTTTACCTTGCCAATAATCATGCTGGTTTAGCTCACAATTTTTTTATGCAAGACTTTATAGATGAAGAAAATGACACATTGATTTACTCTCTGGTTTAAATTTCTTAATTTTGGTAACTATTTCAAGTGAATTCTAGTCACTACTTCTACGACATCAGAACACATTTTTCCGACCAAATGTAAAAACCCAACCAAACCTGCTGATCCTGTGTATTTTTTTATGTTTGGTTATTGTGGCAATATCAAATTGCCATGAGGGATTATAGACAGTCTCCATTTCTGTGCTTAACTCACTGGCAGTCATAAATGTCAGGTAGCAGGGCAGCCTCAGTCTGCATACCACACTTTGAGTAGTACTGTTCTACAAACATACTTAAATAATTTTTTTAATTACAGTAACCAAGTAAAACTAGACTAACTTGATAATGAAACATACAGTTATTGACTCTTCAATGTAGGATTTCTTAAATGGATGGAAGGAGAGCGAACCAATTTGGAACTACTTGCCATTTCTCATGGTACACACTCCAGTGGCAATTACATATTTACTTTACTCCTACATGGAATAGATTTAACCTTACCATGATTTTCATCTCACTGTAGAGTCATATTCAAAGTCTAGGATCTCATCATCTAAATCAGTGGTTCTTAACCTTTTTTGAGGTACCGAACCCACCAGTTTCATATGCACATCCACCGAACCCTTCTTTAGTGATATATAAAATATGATTTTTTTTCCAAATTCAAAACATAGGTATATGTTTTTTTACTGGTGCACAAAATAAGCCGTGTATGAACATCACCTTGCTCAAAGAACAAAACCAACAAAGCGCTTGAACTCACAACAAATTACGGTATTACTTTATTCTGGCCTCCCCGGCAGAGGCTTCTCCCAATCCCTGAGACCGACTCATCAAACCCCTATGGTTCGATAGAACCCAGGTTAAGAACCACTGATCTAAATAATTCCTTTTGTGGGTGAGGCTTCTATGGTTCCTATGAACTAAAGAGAAATAATCTGTCTTCCATACTCCCAAAATAAGATATGGTATCTGAGGAACAGAATAACTACTGTATTCCCATGTAAGAAGTAGAGAATAAAAGGTACATATCAGTCCCTCTTCTATAGCAATTATAAAATGCAGCAGGGCATATTATAAGTGTCTACTGATCTGAGGGGCGGGGAATATTTCTTCACTAGGACCCACTCTGTTCCTGGGAGCAGTACCCTAATCCTTGTTTTCTTCAGCTCTTCACCCTATGCTCTTCTTGTTTCTGACCTTTGAGCTGTTCTTCCTTTTTCAGGGGAAATCATGTCCTTGAAGCCAAAATAGCCACGAGAGTGTAAAAGCATGACTGAACTGTTCCCTGGTTCACAACTTACCTTCCACAGCAACCAGCATGATATCTTCTAGATCAGAAACAATTTATAATGTTTGCTGAATAAATTCATGGACTAGAAACAGTGATTTTTATATAGTATGAAGTACTAAGCAAAATCACTTTGCAATTGTCAAAGCATTAATATTAATTCTCCATTTATTGCCCTTTATACCATATTGTGTTGCATTATTAATTTAAACTACCTGTGTGACATTTCTTTTCTCACTCTGTAGAGCTTTAGTTTGTTTAAACAATTTATTGCTTCATCATATCATGTAGAACTGATTTAGTAAAAATTGATTACCCATATTTGGTGAGGTGTCAGCCTTGTCTCTCTCTTATTCTAAGACATCACATCATTGGTTTCTTTCAGTGAAATATCTGTAAGAAAATTTCATGTTTAACATCAACACAATGTGTGAGGAATTATAGTCAAAAGTTAAGTCAGTGTTTATTTTAAGAGATCACAACTTTGAGATTAATTGTGACATCTTGTACTAATCTTACACCCATCTTTCTATCTATCTATATGGATGCAGGAAAATACAGACATTTTTATTTATAGATTTTCTGAGCCAATATAAAAATAAAATAATTTCTCAGGTTTTTATATTCCCAGGATCTGGTGCTAAAGGTTACAGTTTTTAGCTTTTCTATGACTAGGGTTCCCCTTAGTATTTGTCTGTTAATTCTAAACACCCTCATCTTTGTATGGAAGTGTTATTAAATAGAGTAAAAATAGCACGTAGTTCTTGCCTACCAGAAAAACAGTGGGTTTAAGTATGATTTGCATTTTTAATCCTTTTTCCCAAAATTAGAAAATTAAAAATAAACTGTTTTTGCTTGACCTGTGGTGGCACAGTGGATAAAGCGTTGACTTGGAACGCTGAGGACCTGGGTTCAAAACCCTGCACCTTTCTGGTCAAGGCATATATGGGAGTTGATGCTTCCTGCTCCTGCCCCCCCTTCTCTCTCTCTCTCTTTCTCTCTCTCTCTCCTCTCTAAAATGAATAAATAAAATTAATAAAAAATTAACTGGTTTTCTTTTCAAAGGAAACAACATTAAGTAAAATTAGATATAATTTAATATCTGGTTCTTATTAACATAAAGAATGAAAAAAATTAAAGACACTAAGCAGTTATATTGGTAGATTTTATGAAGCCTATGCCTCTGATTGTTCAGGACTATTGTGAACAATTCTAGCCTCCTACTTTAAATTAAAAGAAGAACCTGAAAGTCAAATGCTTTTTAAAATTAGCATAGGTTTGTCTGACCAGGCAGTGGCACAGTGGATAGAGTGTCAGACTGGAATGCGGAGGACCCAGGTTTGAAACCCTGACGTCTCCAGCTTGAGCACGAGTTCACCAGGTTGAGTGCAGGGTCACCAGCTTGAGCGTGATATCATAGGCATGACCGCATGGTTGCTGACTTGAGTTCAAGGGTGGCTGACTTGAAACCCAACGTCACTGGCTTGAGCCCAAGGTTGCTGGGCTCAAGTAGCACCCCCCCACCCAGGCAAGGCACATAGGTTTGTCTGACCAGGCAGTTACACAGTGGCTAGAGCATAAGACTGGAATGTGGAGAACCCAGATTTCAGTCTGCTGTAGTCCCCCAGTCAAGGCACATAGGAGGAAATAATCAATGAACATCTAAGGTGTCACAATGAAGAATTGATGCTTTTCATCTCTCTCCCTTCCTGTCTGTTTCTATCTGTCATTCTCTCTAACTCTCTCTCTCTCTTTCAAAGAAAACATTAGCATAGGTTTTAGGGAGTAGTTGATACTAAGAATATATATATTGCAGTTAAACAAGTTGCGATATTGAAAGAAATGTTCATTACTAGTATAGAAACAGAAAATCTTGCTCATTTTGTAGAGAAGCAGGAAGGGAAGGAACCCCAGTGGAAAGCTGATGTAGCAATGCTAATTTACACATGTGAACTAGAGTGAACTGGCCTGAACTAGAGTGAACTCCCCACTGTTTGAAGTGATGAAAATGAATTGTATTATCCTTAGCAGTGGGGGTTAAATTGACCCATTGATAACCAGTGTATGTTTTCCTTCTTTTCAATTTGTGAAATATGCACATTTCCAAAAATTGACTACTTTTCCCAATAAGATATTAGAATATAAAAACTGAATGGCTGCTTTTGGTACTTATGGGCTATTTTGTTGAAGTAAATGAGGTTTAATAATTACAACTATGTCTCCATGGGTTCTGAATTGATTACATCAGAGTTTTAAATTATGAGGCAATGAAGAAATTAATGTTTTTTATCTTTAGGATAGTCTGACCTAATGCAGTAGGATCTAGCCAACAAATGTGAGAGCTAAAGCTATTAATTGCTTCCTTTGTTACTAGGGGATTGTTTTATTGCTACTGTGAAACACTAAGATATTTGATCATACCTGTTTGGGATGTAGTAAAAGATGGCATGGCATTGGAATATGAAAAGAAATAAGATTTAGAGACAGACCTAGAGTAGAGTAAAAGAAATAAGTAAAATAAATGTCCCCAAATAAAGAGGTGATTTACTATATTGTTACCAACAAAAGTCCAATTTTATTCCTGACCCTACAGTAATTATTTGCCTAATTTTAAAAATTACTGTATTGGTAATATATTAAGATTCTTTTTTTTTTTGGCAGAGACAGAGAGAGAGTAAGAGAGGGGGACAGATAAGGACAGACAGACAGGAAGGGAGGGAGATGAGAAACATCAATTCTTCATTGTGGTTCTTTAGTTGTTCATTGATTGATTTCTCATATGTACCTTGACCAGGGGGCTACAGCAGACTGAGTGACTCCTTGCTTGAGCCAGCGACCTTGGGCTCAAGCTGGTGAGCCTTGCTCAAACCAGATGAGCCCATGCTCAATCTGGCGATGTCGGGTCTCGAACCTGAGTCCTCCACATCCCAGTTTGATGCTAACCCACTGTGCCACCGCCTGGTCAGGCTTAAGATTCTTTTGAGTGTCCAATAGTAAATGTGGATGGATGAGTGGTTTATAATAGCTGGCATCACTTTGGTTAAAAGTACTTCAGACCCTGGCTTATTCAATTAAATTGGTCATATTTATAAGGTAAGATAATTATTATAACTAAGTTAGATATATATAAATTTTTATATCTATAACATATAGTTGTATGTATAGCATATATACCATTACATATGTTATTATAAATTACTGTTAAAACAGTTGAAATATTTTCCTCAAATTAAAGATTTATTGAAGTATAATTTACACAAAATAAGATGCACACATCTTTAGAGTACAATTCAAAAAGTATTAATAAATGTATAAAACTGTGTAAGGAATATCAGAATAAAATACAGAATATTTTCATGACCACTTAAGATTCCCTGTGTCCCTTTATAGTCTATTCTCATTATTCATTTCTAAACCCAGATAAAAGATATGCTTCCTATAAGTGTAGACTAGAATTGTTTTTCCTAGTGTTTCCTGTAAAGTAAATCATATATCTATCATGGGGATCTTTGTTCCTGACTTCTTTTTCTAAATGTCTTGTATATTATCCACTGTGTTGTGTGTATCATTAATTTATTCCTTTTTATTGCGGTGTAGAATCCATCATATGGATACAATTTGCATTTCCATTCATCTGTTGATGGACATTTGGGTTCTTTCCAATTTTTGCAATCATGAATAAAGTTTCTACAAACGACCAAGCACAAGTCTTTGTGTGCTTATAAGTTCTCTCTCTCTCTTTTTTTTTAAGGTAACCACATAAGAATAAAACGACTGGGTTATATGGTTAGTGTAATTTTACCTTTATAATAAGATGCCAATGATCTTTTCAAAGTGATTATGCAATTTTACATTCCCAGCAGCAATGCGTCAGATTTCTAGTTGTTCTGCAGTCTCATTATGCCTTGCTATAGCTAGTCTTTCTATATTAATCATTAAGCACATAGAGGTATTTTATTGTGGCTTTATTTTGATTTTTCTCTTATGACTAATGATGTTGAACATCTTTGCATGTGCTGATTGGGCATATTTCATCTTCTTTTGTGAAGCTTCTATTCTAATCTTTTGTCAATATTTTAATTACGGTGTTTATCTTCTTATTATTGATATTTCTTCCAGTATGAAATTTGCCTTTTATTTGTCTTAAAGATATTTTTCAGAGAGAAAGAATGTTGACAAGAGTCCTTTTCACCCATTTTTTTTTTTTTTTTTTTACTCATGGTTCCAATCTTTGGTGTCCTATCTAAGAAACCTTTGACTATTCCAAGATCAAAAGATGTTATCTTGCTTTTTTTCCTAAAAGTTTAACAGCTTTTACATTAGGACTTTGATGCATTTCAATTAAGTTTTATATAGGACATAAGGCAAGGGTTGAGGTTCATTTTTCTTTCTATGATTATTCAGTTAGTGTAACACCGTTTGCCGAAAAAACTATTCATTCTCCATTAAATTATGTTGACACCTTTATTGAAAATCGATTGACCCTATGCAGGTAATTATATTTTGGGAGTCTTTATTGTGCTTCATTGATCTATATGCCTATTCGTATGCTAATACCACACTATCTTGATTTGTAAATCTTAAAATCATTGTACCTTATCTTTCTTTACCTTAGTCAAAATTGTTTGGCTGTTTTAGGTTCTTTGTGTTTTTATATAAATTCTAGAATAAGTTTATTAATTTTTATGAAATGGTATCTAGTATTCTGATTGAGATTGAGTTTAATCTGTAGATGAACATGTAGAGAATCGACATGGTAACAATATATATTCTTCTGATCCGTGAATATGATATACATTTTGATTTACTTATCTTTAATCATTTCTCTCAGTACTGTTTTGTAGTTTTATTGTGCATATCCTATACTTTTATGGTCATTTGTATCCTCTCACTGATATTTGTATATTGTTATATATTATATATTCTTTGATCTTGATAAATACAGTTCTTTTGTGTTTTCTTTTGTTTGTTTGTTGTTTCTTTTTTTAATATAGTAAGAGGCAGGGAGGCAGAGAGACAGATTCCAGAATGTGTCCCCACCAGGATCCACCAGGCAACTCCAGTCTGGGACTGATGTTCTGCCTATCTGGAGCCACTGCTCTATTGTTCAGCAATCGAGCTACTTTAGCAAGTGAGGCGAGGCCATGGAGCCACACTTAGCGCCTGGGCCCAACTTGCTCTTTTGAGCCATGCCTGCGGGAAGTGAAGAAGGGGAGGGGTGGTGAAGCAGATGGTCACTTCTTCTGTGTATCCTGACCGAGAATCGAACCCATGATTTCCACACACAGGGCAGATGCTCTACTGCTGAACCAACTGGCCAAGGCTGATAAATTCACTTATTTCAATAGTTAATTATTATTGTTTTTGGTAATTTATTAGAATGCCATGAAGAGAGCATGATTACAGCTAATAAAGAAAACCTTAGTTAACTACGAAGCTACTTCATCTATGTAAAGGTTTGTCTACTTTGGACATTTTATATAAATATGATAATATATGGTCTTTTGTTACTTTTCACTTAGCATAAAGTTTTTAGAGTACATTGTAGTAAATCATTCATTTAACCTTGAACCCTCTATGACTTGGATTGGGGAACTTTAGTTAAAAGCCCTGAATGAATATCTCTTGATGCCAACTCCAAAAAACTGTGAGTGAGTGACCTTCCTGAAGACACAAAGGAATGCATGTGAATGGGGTTTAGAAAATTAGCCTAGAGGTTCTAGATTGCCCCTTACTTTGTGCATGTTAATTAGCAAAAGAAAAAAGAATGTACTGATCCAAATTAGTCCTTTGTTCATGTCAGCAAAACAGCCATTAGTCATTTTTCTCCTTGTCACCTGATCTCCCTTCCTTGTAATCCTGTTACCTCTGTTCTGCTTCTGATCAATAAAAGCTAAGGGAGAAGAAAATTCAGGAGGTCTTCTTTGCCTCTCTTGGTAGGCCTCTCTCTCTTCTTCTTGACATAAGTTTGTGTCTTCAGTAGGCTTTTTCCACACGACACTGATAGTTCCCAAAAGGCTGGAGTACTACAGTACATCATGTTGTAGTATGTATCGGAATACAAAATGCTATTCCATAATTTCCCATATTTTGTTTATCCATTCATCTCTTGGACAAAGAGTTTGCTTCAACCTCTTGATTATTATGAATAATGATGCTATGACATTTATGTACACATTTTTGTGTGGACATATGTTTTCATTTTTCATAAACAGATATAGAAGTGTGAAATTTGCTGGGTCAATATTTTATTTTTTTTAATCTTTTGGAGAATTGCCAGACTGTTCTCCAAAGTGGTGACATTATTGTACATTCCCATGAACAATGTAGGAGGGTTTTAATTTCTCCACTTCTTCATTAACTCTTGTTATTGACTGTCTATTATACTCATTCTACAGGGTATAAAGTAGTAATTTATTGCTGCTTTGGTCTGCATTTCTATAATAAGTAATAAAGTTAAGCACCTTTTTTCATATGTTTATTAGCTATTTAAATACCTTCTATATAAAAGTAGCTATTCAAATATTCTGTCCACTTTTAAATTAAATTGTTTAAGAATGTTATTGAGTTGTAAAAATATTTTATGTATTGATACACAATTTCTTTACTGGATACTGAAATTATTTTCTTTTAGTCTGGGTAGCTGTCCTCATACTTTCTTGATCATTTACCTGGAGGCACAAAAGTTTTTAATTTTGATGAAATCCAGCTTAACAATCTTCTCTTTTATTGATTGTGATTTTAGTATTTTATCTAAGAAATCATTGCCTAGCTCAGGGTCACAATGATTTACTTGTGTGTTTTCTTGCAAGAATTTCATAGTTTTAGCTTTTACTTTGAGATCTATGTTCCATGTTGAGTTAATTTTTGTGTATGTGTGTGTAGGAGTTTAAATTCACTCTTTGAGATGGAAACATGTTGCTGTCTCGAATCACTTGTTATTGGTTTCTTCTTGAGTATGCTTTGGTAGTTTTTGTCATTTAAAAAATTGTCCATTTTATTTCAGTTGTTAAACTTGTGATAAACTTTTCATAACATTCTCTTATTATCCTTTTATTATCTAATCTTAATGATCATTCTTTTATTTCTGACATTGATAATTTATGCTTATTTCTTTTTATTCATTCCTCTAATTAAATTTTTATAACATGTACTAATTAAAACACTTTTGGCTTGGTTTTTCTTATATTATAATACTGTTTTTTATTGAATAATTTCTTACACTTTTCACAAAAATTATTTATTTATTTTAGAGAGAGAGGAAAAGGAAAAATTTATATATAGAGAGAGACAAGAACATTGATCTGTTTCTGTATGTGCCCTGACTGGGGATCAGACCTGCAACTTTTGTACACCCACCAACACTTATCAGCTGAGTTATTTGGCCAGGGCAAAAATTTTATATACATTTTTACTTCCTTAATTCTACTAACTGTAGGTTTACTTTTCATAGTTTCTTAAGTTGAATACTTAGATCAATGCTTATTGGACTATTTTATTATTCTACTACAAATACTTTAGCTTTAGATTTCTTTACAATTACTGCTGCATAACACAATTTTTTATATACTGCATTTCCATTTTTATTCAGTTCAAATGTTACATGATATATACTCTTTGAATTATAAATTATATCTAAGTTTATATTCACTTTCCAATTGTTTGATGTTTTCCAAGTATTTGTCTGTATTAGTTTCGAATTTAATTTTATTGTGGTCCAAAAATTTACTCTGTATGATTTCAATCTTTTAATATTTAAAGTTGGTTATGGCATAGCGTATGGTTTATTTGCCTGAATGCTTTATGTATGCATATTTGAAAATAGTATGTGTTATTCTACCAATACTTGATCAAGTTGGTTAATAGTATTTTTCATAGAATCTATTGATTTCCTTTCTACATGTGGATTTCCAGACTGTTTTTATTTCTCTTTCATTTTATATCCATCTTCCAGTCCCATTGCCAGATTTATAAATTTTAAGTTCAATGTCAAGTGCAAAGGTTGTAACAGACTTACAGAGACTGATTATTTAGCTTCCACAATTGCATAAAGTCTCCTAATGGCTCTTCTTTTCTAATTGAACTATGATTCACAAACCAGTTATGATTTTTAGGTTGTATGATCTCCTGATTTTTTTTTTACCATGATTTATTTTTATGGTACCAAATATGTTTAGAAAATTATTTGTAAAAAGAACTTGAAGTAGAGGATGTATTGATATATCTATGTAACTACCTGCATGCATGCTTGTTCCTTCCTTCTTTTCCTTTTTCCTCCTTTCCTTCCTCCATCCCTTCTCCCTCTCTCTTGTCTCCTTTCTTTCTTTCCTTCCTTCCTCTATACCTCCCTCCCTCCCTCCCTCCCTCCCTCCCTCCCTCCCTCCCTCTCTTTTATTTCTTTCTTCTTTCTTTCTTTCTTTCTTTCTTTCTTTCTTTCTTTCTTTCTAGCACTTGAGACATTAACATTCCAAGATCATACTAATTCAATTTTGAAATTAAAATCATTTAAAGCTAAACTTCAGTTCTTTGTCCCAGTTGTGCACTTCCATTTTAACCTTACTCTGTGGGTGTAACCTGTTTGGTTCTTAGTCAACGGAATTTACCAATTCTCCTTGCACTGGTTGGTCTTGGACTCTGATTCTTGTTCCCAGATCCTCAAGGCTTAGCTGACTTTCAGGCAGGTCCTGTGGGTCAAGACCCATAGTTGGCTTCTATCTCTGACTCTTTTCTTCTTCCGACACTAGCTGAGTAATCATGCACTATCTTACTGGCTCATTAATATCTTCCTACAGATGTTTTAAAAACTTTTTTTCCCCAGTTATACTGATTGCTCTTAATCAGAAGTTTAATCCCAATTATCTAGCCTATTGCTACTGGAACTAGAAGTCTCACATACTTGAATTCATATTATCTTTGCATGTTATAAGTATCTCAGTTGTCATATCTCTTTTTTTTTCCAGTAAGTAGGCATAAGTAAATTAATAGGAATATTAGCTCTGCACTCAGATTACTTATGTTGTTTTCTTGGTTTATATCACCAACATTATCATGTAATATTGCCAAATATACTTAAATCTCTGTGCCTCATTTTCTTTATGTAATAGCCTTAAGGAATTAAGAAATTGATAGATTAATACAAATTAAACCCTGAGATTATAGCCGACCACATTTTAAGTATATGAAATATTAGGTATTATTATTTATTAAAAGTTTATGAGCCTAATTTAAAATAAAACCAATAGATGGGTCCAAAGTAGTGAGCAAGGAATTATTTTAGTTCCATTTTTTGAGATAGCCTGGAAAAGAGTAAATATTCAGGTTTTACAAATTCAATTGTTAAGTCTAACTATGTACCACCAAGAATTTCCAGGCTCTAATGCTATATTTTTGGCTTTCTTTTAATTTCCCTTGAGAACTGAAGGTATTACAAATAAATTTTTCATTTGTTCCAACTAAACCTGTTCCCATAACTTGTCATCATGCCTTGACTCCAGATGTCCATATCTTCTAGCACCACTTCCTAGACAGTAAATGCTTAAGTTTAAAGACATACCTTTATGACAGAATGTTCAAATGTCTGCTTTCTGCCTTACTATTTTATTAGAAAGAAAAAAAGAAGTAACCTGTGTATTGTTTCCATTTTCTTCTCTAACATGTAAGCAAGGAATATTTCAGATTTCCACTGAGAATCAACACAGATTTCCCTTGTAATGAGAAAAAGGCTTGTGCTTCCTTTCTGCTAACAATCCCAAATATGAGAATCAGAAATGGCTGTGTCAGAAAATGTATCAAAACATCTCCCAAAATGTAGCATAATGAATCATAAAAAAACAGCAAATAACAATTAATAACAATGTTTATTTTGCTTTTCTAGAAGATATTGTGAAGATGAACTCAAAGGAAATATAGTTATATTGCTTATATATTTTCACTGGCAAATATAATTAAGAAGCTGAATTTTACATAATAGTTTCATGTTGAATAAACTTCTCCCGAGTCAACATAAATGTTCACTCAGAGTGATCATTTGAAAACTTCTGAAATGCTTTCAAATAATGCAAATTTACCAAAATAAGAAAGATAAATTTCAGTACGAAGCCTATATGAATTCCCAAGTTAACTGCACAAAATGACTTTTGGCTTTATTTCAAATTTTATGCAAACTGCATTTCTCTCTTGAGAAATGCTACCTAAATGCTTATGATGTAAAAAATTTTTGTAGTCAATTTGAAATGTAAAGGCATATCTGAAATTACAAAGAAACAACTGATTTAACATTTTCTTCAGGTTACATTTTCTGCCAAACAATTTTTTTCTTATAGTAACTTGGATTTGCTATAGTATGCATGTACTTTAGTAATGTTGAGTAATTCCATTTAGTATAATAAATTCTCTTCAGGCCATTTCACCCTTAAGTCTTTCCAATGCAGAAAAAAACATTTGTTTTTTTAATTAAATTCACATTTATGAGATATCAATAGTGAAGAAACTATTTTCACTCTAAAATCTTTGTATTATAAAAGCTCCTAATATTGGGAGTGGTTATTTAAGAGCTACTTGTTTACCTTATGAAATCTGAAAATTTACTACTCTAATTAGTGTTCTTCTAGTTGCACATGACAGACACATACCTAGAGAAAAAGAAACAATGCTTTTAGTTTTGATTTTTTTTAAATGTTTTATTTATTTTACAGGGACAGAGAGAGAGTCAGAGAGAGGGATAGATAGGGACAGGCAGACAGAAACAGAAAGAAATGAGAAGCATCAATCATTAGTTTCTCATTGCCATTGAGACACCATAGTTGTTCATTGATTGCTCTCTCACACGTGCCTTGACCACAGGCCTTCAGCAGATGGAGCCACCCTTTGCTGGAGCCAGCGACTTTGGGTCCAAGCTGACAAGCTTTTGCTCAAGCCAGATGGGCCCAAGCTCAAGCTGGCGAGCTCGGGGTCTTGAACCTGGGTCTTCCGCATCCCAGTTCGACGCTCTATCCACTGCGCCACCGCCTGGTCAGGCTGATTTTTGTTAATTTAACAAAGCTACAGGAAAATCATGGCAGTGGCTGTGTCTGAAGGGTGATTGGGAAAAGACTGGGGAAATACCAAGACATCCTTCTTTAATTTCATATCCTGTATTTTTTCTTTAAACACTCATTTTCTCTTGTTGTACACTACCATCTAGGTATGGCAACTTTGAGATCCAGACTCACAGATCCTAGTTTTGCCTCTTGGCAAATACTGAGAGCTATTTTTTTTTTTTTTTTGGATTTCCAATCAGAAATCAAAGGGGAATGTTTTATCCAGCCTGTGTCAGGGGCTCAGCCTTCAGCAATCACAATTGCCTTGGTGGGGAGATCTACATTCTCTGCTAGTCCAATATTTAATGAAAAAGATGCCCACTGTGGTGAAGGGATTTTCTGATTCTGCCTTTATTCAAGTTACCAATATTAAATATGCCTGCATTTCTTTTCATGAACTACCTATTGTATATTTTTAAATATTTGCATGTTCTCAGTTTCAAATAATAGTGCCTAAGAGAATTGTATGTGTTGTGACCACTTGATTTTTCAGTGAAAATGTGATCATCTACCTTTATTAGGACATCAAGCAATTGGAGAACTGCTAAAAAATAAAGCAAGAAAGGGTGACTCTGAACTCAGATCTCACCTCTATAACTGCAGGATGAGAAGCAGTCTGACTCATTGAGTATTTGTGTACTTCTGTGCTTTTCAATCTCTGAGGGGCTATCTAGGTTTTGCATGTCACTTCAGGTAATATTCCTAAACTTTCCAGATCATAAGTATCAACTGAAAAACTTATTAAAAATATATGCTTACTGGCCCCACCTAAGATATACTAAGAAAACAAATCTGTATTCAGGCAAGTATGGGAACACTATGGAAGAGATCTAGCAGATTACTTTTTCTTCCTTAATGAAGGAATCTTGCTTATTGGTATGTGGAGAGCACAGGAAGATTAAAGTGGATATAGAATATAAGGACAGTTCTTAAAACAAAATCATCAGTGAAATTAAATGGAGTCATGGATAAGTGGGTGATGGGCTCAAAGATCTGTGAAAGCTCTCTGAAGCTGTTCAATATGAATAACTTTACATTAATTTTCAGGTTCACATTAATATTAATATAACATCTATAATATTTCTCATTTGGAAAATTATTGTACATAAATGTTCTCTATATTACTCTTTTGTTTGTACTATATACTTTTACCTTGACTAGTCACAATCATCTATTCATTATTTTTTCCCCAGGTAGTATATACTATCTTCAATAAGAACTTTTCTACTTCAATATCAATTTTTTTCCATGCATGTTTTTCTGTATTTGGGAGTTAATATTAGGTAAGATGGAACAGAGTGAGGAAGAAAAGATCTGACATTTCAAAAAATAATATTTTGTGAAAAAAATGTACAGGCAACATAAAGGGATAAAGTGATTTGATGTAGAAATTTACAATACATCTTGACCAGGTGGTGGCACCGTGGATAAAGCATTGATCTAGGACTACGAGGACCCCGGTTCAAAACCTGAGGTAGACGGCTTAAGCATGGGCGAACCAGCTTGAGTGAAGTTTGCTGGCTTGAACATGGGATCTTAGACATGAGCCCATGGTTGCTGACTTGAGCCCAAGGTTGCTGGCTTGAGGAAGGGTCGCTGGATTAGCTGGAGCCACTTGGTCAATGCACATATGAAAAAGCAATCAACAAACAACTAAACGTACTGCAACAAGTTGATGCTTTGCATCTCTTTTTGTTCCTGCTTGTCCATCCCTTTCTGTTCCTCTCTAACTCTCTAAAAAAAGAAAATTTACAGTACATTGTCAAAAGTACTTGCCTTAGTTTCTGACAGCATTTGCGTTAAATAATTCAAAACAATATAGATAGAATTAAATTAATGTATTTTAATCCATAAAACTGTATTGATTATTTTTTAAAACTAAAATAAATGCTAAGCTGAACTGCATAAATAGTGAAAGAAATTCTGAGTCCAAGAAACACAAAGTGAAATCACCAGCCCAGAGAAGTAGGCTAACGTCAAGCATGACAGCTGCCTGAGGTCAAACTCTGATGCCTAGAGACCTTGGGCTTTGGGCTTTAGTGTAGCAGCTTAACTGAGTGACAAGAGAAACTCTGGGCCCACTCAAGGTGGGTTTGCAAGTCAAAGACTATAAATGTAGACTTCCAAAAAGCTTTGTGTCCAATATCATGAAAAAGGTTGAACTTGGAGAAAAGAAAATAGAGCACAGCACAAAAGGAGAAAGCAAATCTTCACCTTAGTGCTCAGTAATACAATAAAAACTATGTCCTAGGAATGGTTTATCACAAGCTAGTCTTTCCTCAGACTGAAGACCTGAAAGTGTCAGGGGAGAAAAGTAAAAACTAGAATGAGATCTGAAAATACATGGGTATAGGTATTATTTGTACACTTTATAATTACATGTTTAATATCTTAAATAAAGGAGAAAATTGAAAGTACGTGTAAAACAACTAGAGACATAATAATTAACCAGACCAAATATTAAAACAAAAACAAATAATACTTGTGGAAATGGAAAGTATAAATAAGGTGATAAAAATAAAGGCAATAAAAGGGTTTTAAAATTGATTATGGGGATGGTGCACAACTCTATGAATATATTTAAAAATATTGAATTGTATACTTTAAATGGGTGAATTACATGATATGTAAATTATATCTCAGTAAAACTGCTGTGCTTCCTTTTACAGTTTTGTAGAGTTTATTCCTCCATTTAATGTGACCATCTGTTTCCCAGAAGAAAAATTTTGGAGGGAGTGAAAGAGAGAACAGAACCTATTAACAAAGTTGAGAGAAATTAGACTAATTTGGCTTAGATTTTCGCTAGTACGAAAGATGTGAGTTTGAAATTTGGAAAGAATGCGCTGCATAGAGCACATTTGGTCTTTTCAGGAGACCATTATTACTAGACTGAACTGGAAAAATTAGATGAGATTTGGAAAATCCAAAATTCTTCTGGAAGCAGCCTGCTCTATCAAGACTTAAAATATAAATTGTGAAGAGTAAGTGTATGATGATCTGAGATGAAACACAAATTTATTGGATTCAAATGTATAACAGTTCAATTATTGATTATATATTTAAACTAATTTTCTTTTTTTAAAAATGTTTTTCCTAAATGAGGAGCATGGAGACAGAGAGACAGACTCCTGCATGTGCCCCAACCAGAATCCACCTGGCAAGCCCCCTATAAGGTGATGCTTTGCCCTTCCTGAGCTGTTGGTATTTTAGCAACAAGCTATTTTAGCACCTGAGATGAGGCCATGGAGCCATCCTCAGCGCTAGAGGCCAACTTGCTCCAACTGAGCCATGTCTGTGGGAGATAAAGGTGAGGAGGGGCAGCGAAGCAATGATTACTTTTCCTATGTGCCTGACTGGGAATCAACTGGGACATCCAAATGCTGAGCTGACACTGTACTACCACTGAGCCAAATGGCCAGGGCAGGACTCATTTCCTGAGCAGACAGGTCTGTGTCACAATTAAGACTAAAAAAAAAAAAAGCTTATTTTTCAATTTTTAAAAAATTTAAATTACACTTTGCATTAAAGTAGATGCACAAAATTAAGTTCATAGTTTGGTAAATTTTGACAATTGCATAATTTTACACACATATTAAGAGACAGATGAGCACCATCACCCCAGAAGGATAATCTGTGTCCCGTCCCAGTCAATTCCACCCTTACCCAGAAGCATCCATTGTCCTGAAATTGTTCACCAGAGATGTTTTCATATTCCAATTTTTCTCTTTTATGTCAATTTCATACACATGAAATAATACAGAATGTACTAAGGCTTCATCCCCTCAGCATGTTTTTGAGATTGACCAATGTTGAGTAGTTCATTCCTCTTTAATGCTGAGATTCTATTATATGGAAATATGGCTCTGTGTTTATTCATTCTCCTATTGATGCACATTTGGGCTCCTTTTATTTTGACTGCTTTAAAGAGGGCTGCTTTGAAGCAGCACATTCCAGGGCTTTTCAGTGTTTACATGTTTTCATGTCTCATGGATAAATGATGACTACATTTATGAGAAACTGCTAGATTGATTTTCAATTGGTTGTACTGTTTGTTTCAGATTGGTTTTTCATTTCCACCAGCAATTTGTGAGAGTTTTGGCCACTCTGTTATTTGTCATCACTTGGTGTTATTAGTAGAGAGCAATATCACATTTCTCTGATGAGCAATGATGTTGAACACCCTTTCATGAGCTTATTAGTTATTGGCATATAAACCCTAATAAAATCAATATTTTGTATATGCTGTGAGGTATGGCTTAAGATCTGTTTTCTCACCCCTCATATGTGTAGCCAGTTGTTTGAATACAATTTATTCAAAATAATTTCCTTTCCCCATTTTACTATTTTGATACCTTATTGAAAATAAATAGATTACATTTTAGTCTTTTTAATTTTTTTTTATTTTTAATTGATATATTTGTTTATCTTTATGACTATGACAATATCCAAGTTGATTGATTAATGTAACACTAGTATATCTGTGTATGACCTCCTTCTTTTTATTTTTTTTAAATCAATTTATTTTTATTTTATTCATTTTTTTAGAGAGGAGACACCGAGAGAGAGAGAGAGAGAGAGAGAGAGAGAGAGAGAGAGAGAGAAAGGGGGGAGGAGCTGGAAACATCAACTCCCATATGTGCCTTGACCAGACCAGTGCAGGGTTTTGAACTGGCGACCTCAGTGTCTCCAGGTCGATGCTTTATCCACTGCGCCACCACCAGTCAGGCAACCTCCTTCTTCAGGAGTTTTTGACTGCTCTAGACTCTGCTTTTTCCATATGAAATATTATTCTGTATATATTTATTATGGAATTTGTCTTAAACAATATACAGTATATATCTCTATTGGCATTTTGGGATTTCTGTATTTATTGATTGATTAGTCTAGTTAGAGGTTTATCAATTTTAGATTTCATTGGTTTATCTCCAATGTTTATTCATTCTTATTTTATTGATTTCCACTGCTATGTCTTTACTTCATTCTGCTTACTTTTATATTTTTTAATTTGTTTTTCTTTTTCTAGTATCTTTTTTTTTTTTTGACAGAGACAGAGAGAGGGATAGATAGGGACAGACAGACAGGAAGGGAGAGAGATGAGAAGCATCAATTTTTCATTACAGCACCTTAGTTGTTAATTGATTGCTTTCTCATGTAACTTGACCAGGGGTGTGGGTTGAGGGGGCTACAGCAGACCGAGTAACCCCTTGCTGAAGCCAGCGACCCTGGGCTTAAGATGATGAGCTTTGCTCAAAGCAGATGAAATTATGCTCAAGCTGGTGACCTCGGGATTTCGAACCTGGGTACTTCGTGTCCCAGTCTGACGCTCTATCCACTGTACCACTGCCTAGTCAGGCCTTTTTCTAGTGTCTTAAGGTATAAGCTTAGATCATTGCTATCAACCATTATTATTTTTTATTTTTCCTTCTTTTACAAGTAAAAGGAGGGGAGATAAACTCCCGCATGCACCCCAACCAAGATCCATCTGGCAATATTCATCTGGAGCTGATTCTCTGCCCATTTGGAGCCATGCTTGCTACCAGGCTATCTGAAGTGGAGGCTCCAGGGAGCCATCCTCAGTGCCCTGGGCCAATGTGCTCAAACCAACTGAGCCATGGCTGCCAGAGGAGAAGAGAGAGAAGAGGGGAATAGGGATAGTTGAAGAAGCAGATGGTCACCTCTCCTGTGTGCCCTGACTGGGATTTGATCCCGGTACATCTACACTTGTGGCCAATGCTCTGCCACTGAGCCAACAAGCCAGGACCCTTATTTTTTCAATATAAACATTGTGTTAATTTTTTAAGGCTGCCATAAAAACAGTACCATAAAATGGATAGTTAAAAGAACATTTTTTCTGTTTGTTTCACAGTTAGTTCTGTAATTTAGACGTCTGAGATCAAAGTGTTAGAAAAATTGGTTCTTTCTGAGAGCTGTAAGGTAGAATTTCTTCCAGGTTTCTCAGCTTTTGGATGGTTGGCTGGCAACCTTTGCCATTCTTGTCTTGTACACAACGTGACAACCTCCACTTTTATTTTCATATGGCAGTGTTCCTGTGTACGAATTTGTGCCCAAAATTCTACTTTTTTATAAGGACACAATTATGGGCCCACCCTAATCCAGTGTGATCTGATCTTAACTAGTTACATATACAGAGACTCTGTTTCTAAATAAGGTTACATTCCGAGTACTGCAGCTTAGAATATTAGCATATAAATTTGCGGGGAGCACAATTCAACCCTCTGTAAGCATTAATTCCCTTCCATGCACTGCTATATGTCATCTGAAAGATTTGGATATGTTAGATTGTTATTGTCATTCAGTTGGAAGTATTTTCCAATTTCTATTTTTATTTCTTCATTAACCCAAGGATTTTAAAATGTTTTAAGTTTAATTTTGAAATTATTTTAGTATTTTAGCTTTATTATTTTTATTGATTTCTAGTATTTTTCTATTGATACCAGAGAACAAACCATTGTGATCTCTTTTTTTTTTTTTTTTAATAAATATATTTTTTTATTATTATTACTAATGGGGTGACATCAATAAAACAGGGTACATATGTACAATGAAAACATCTCCAGGTTATCTTATCATTCAATTGTGTTGCATACCCATCACCAAAAGTCAAATTGTCCTCTGTCACCTTCAATCTGGTTTTCCATGCGTCCCTCCCCTCCTCCCTATCCCACTCTTTCCTCCCTCCCCCCATCCCATAACCACCACTCTCTTGTCCATGTCCATACCCTCACTTTCATGTCCCACCTATATATGTAATCGTGCTGTTCTCAGTTTTTCTTTTTTTCTGATTTACTTATTTCACTCCGTATAATGTTATCAAGGTACATCCATTTTGTTATAAATGATCCGATGTCATCGTTTCTTATGGCTGAGTAGTATTCCATAGTATATATGTACCAAAGCTTTTTAATCCACTCGTCTTCTGACGGACACTTGGGCTGTTTCCAGATCTTCCCTATTGTGAACAATGCTGCCACGAACATGGGGGTGCATTTCTTCTTTTCGAACAGTGCTATGGTGTTCTTAGGGTATATTCCTAAAAGTGGGATAGCTGGGTCAAAAGGCAGTTCGATTTTTAATTTTCTGAGGAATCTCCAAACTGTTTTCCACAGCGGCTGCACCAGTCTGCATTCCCACCAGCAGTGCAGAAGGGTTCCCTTTTCTCCACATCCTCGCCAGCACTTATTCTGTGTTGTTTTGCTGATAAGTGCCATTCTGACTGGTGTGAGGTGATATCTCATTGTGGTTTTAATTTGCATTTCTCTAATGATTAGTGATGTTGAGCATTTTTTCATATGCCTATTGGCCATCTGTATGTCCTCTTTGGAAAAATTTCTATTCATTTCTTTTGCCCATTTTTTGATTGGGTTGTTTGTCTTCCTGGTGTTGAGTTTTATAAGTTCTTTATAAATTTTAGTTATTAACCCCTTATCAGATGTGTTGTCAAATATGTTCTCCCATTGTGTGGTTTGTCTTTTTATTCTGTTCCTATTGTCTTTAGCTGTGCAAAAACTTTTTAGTTTGATATAGTCCCATTTGTTTATCTTGCCTTTTATTTCAGTTGCCGTGGAGATAAATCGGCAAATATACCGCTGCTACAGATGTCGGAGAGCTTGCTGCCTATGTTTTCTTCTAAGATGCTTATGGTTTCACGGCTTACATTTAAGTCTTTTATCCATTTTGAGTTTGCTTTTGTGAATGGTGTAAGTTGATGGTCTAGTTTCATTTTTTTGCAGGTAGATGTCCAATTTTCCCAACACCATTTGTTAAAGAGGCTGTCTTTACTCCATTGTATGTTCTTTCCTCCTTTGTCAAATATCAGTTGCCCATAAAGCTGTGGGTTTATTTCTGGGTCCTCTGTTCTGTTCCATTGATCTATGTGCCTGTTCTTATGCCAGTACCAGGCTGTCTTGAGTATAATGACCTTGTAGTAAACCTTGATATCAGGAAGAGGATACCTCCTGCTTTATTTTTTCTTTTTAAGATTGCTGAGGCTATTCGTGTTCTTTTTTGGTTCCATATAAATTTTTGGAATATGTGTTCTATATCTTTGAAGTATGTCATTGGTATTTTAATTGGTATTGCATTGAATTTATAAATTGCTTTGGGTAATATAGAAATTTTAATGATGTTTATTCTTCCTAGCCATGAGCACGGTATGTGCTTCCACTTGTTTGTATCTTCCTTGATTTCTTTTATCAATGTTCTATAATTTTCCGAGTACAAATCCTTAACCTCCTTGGTTAAATTTACTCCTAGGTACTTTATTTTTTTGGCTGCAATAGTGAAGGGGATTGTTTCCTTAATTTCTTTTGCTGATATTTCATTGTTGGTGTATAGAAATGCCTCTGATTTCTGAGTATTAATTTTATATCCTGCCACCTTGCTGAAATCATTTATAAGGTCCAGTAGTTTTTTGACTGAGACTTTAGGGTTTTCAATATACAATATCATATCATCTGCAAATAATGACAGTTTTACTTCTTCTTTTCCAATTTGTATGCCTTTTATTTCTTCTTCTTGTCTGATTGCTGTAGCTAGGACTTCTAGAACTATGTTGAATAAGAGTGGTGAAAGTGGGCAACCCTGCCTGGTTCCTGATCTTAAGGGGATTGCTTTTAATCTTTGTCCATTTAGTATGATGTTTGCTCTAGGTTTATCGTAGATTGCCTTTATCATGTTAAGGAATGATCCCTGTATTCCCACTTTACTGAGAGTTTTGAGCATGAATGGGTGCTGGATTTTATCAAATGCCTTTTCTGCATCTATTGAAATTATCATGTGATTTTTGTCCTTCCTTTTGTTTATGTGGTGAATCACATTGATTGATTTGCGAATATTTAACCAGCCTTGCCTCTCCAGAATAAATCCCACTTGATCGTGGTTTATGATTTTTTTCATATATTGCTGGATCCGGTTGGCTAATATTTTGTTGAGAATTTTAGCATCTAAATTCATCAGGGATATAGGCCTATAATTTTCTTTCTTTGTGTTGTCTTTGCCCGGTTTTGGGATCAGAAATATGCTCGCCTCATAAAAGGAGTTTGGAAGTCTTCCTTCCTCTTGAATTTTTTGAAATAGCTTGAGGAGAATAGGAGTTAGTTCTTCTTTGAATTTTTGATAGAATTCACTTGTGAAGCCATCAGGCCCAGGACTTTTCTTTTTTGGGAGTTTTTTGATAACTGTTTCGATCTCATTTGCTGTAATTGGTCTGTTTAGGTGTTCTGATTCTTCCAGATTGATTTTTGGAAGGTTATATGATTCAAGAAATTTGTCCATTTCACCAAGATTGTCTAATTTTTTGGCATATAGTTCTTCATAGTATTTTCTTACAATGCTTTGTATTTCTGTTGTGTCAGTTGTTATTTCTCCACTGTCCTTTCTAATTTTATTTATTTGAGTCCTCTCTCTTTTTTTCTTGGTGAGTCTAGGTAAAGGTTCATCAATCTTGTTTACCTTTTCAAAGAACCAGCTTCTGGTTTCATTGATCCTCTGTATTGTTTCCTTAGCCTCTATGTCATTTATTTCTGCTCTGACCTTTATTATTTCCTTCCTTCTACTTGTCTTGGGTTTTTTTTGTTGTTGTTTTTCTAGTTCTTTTAGATGCAGGGTCAGGTTGCTTATTTGAGCTTTTTCTAGCTTCTTATGATATGCCTGTAGTGCAATAAACTTCCCTCTCAGAACTGCTTTTGCTGTGTTCCATAAATTTTGAGTTGATGTATGCTCATTATCATTTGTTTCTAGAAACTTTTTTATTTCTTCTTTGATCTCATTGTTAATCCATTCATTATTTAATAACATGCTATTTAGTTTCCAAGTGTTTGAGTATTTTTCAGGTTTTCTTTTGTGGTTAATTTCTAGTTTCATGGCATTGTGATCAGAGAAAATGCTTGATATGATTTCAATCTTCTTAAATTTATTGAGACCATTTTTGTGTCCTAACATGTGGTCTATCCTAGAAAACGTACCATGAGCGCTTGAGAAGAATGTATATTCTACTGCTTTAGGGTGAAAAGTTCTGAAGATATCTATTAAATCAAGTTGATCTAGTGTCTCCTTTAAGTCTGCTGTTTCTTTATTAATTTTCTTTCTTGAGGATCTATCCAGTGTTGTTAGAGGGGTATTGAAATCTCCTACTATGATAGTATTGCTGTTAATCTCACCCTTTATATCCATCAAAGTCTGCTTTATGTATGTCGGGGCTCCTATATTTGGTGCATAGATATTTACAATAGTTATATCTTCCTGTTGAATTGTTCCCTTTATCATTATGTAGTGTCCTCCTTTATCTCTTACTACAGCCTTTGTTTTAAAGTCCATTTTGTCTGATATAAGTATTGCTACCCCTGCTTTTTTTTCATTTCCATTTGCATGAAATATTTTTTTCCATCCTTTTACCTTCAGTCTATGAGCATCTTTTGTTTTAAGGTGTGTCTCTTGTAGACAGCATATGTATGGGTCCTGTTTCTTTATCCATGCAGCTACCCTATGTCTTTTGATTGGATCATTTAATCCATTTACATTTAAGGTTATTATTGATATGTAGTTGTTTATTGCCATTTTATTCTTTAAAGCTGTATTCTTCTTTTGCTCTATTCATTCCTCCCTTTCAACTGTTCACAAGAGGGCCCTTAGTATCTCTTGCAGAATTGGTTTGGTTTTTATGAATTCCTTCAGGCTTCTTTTTCTGGAAAGCTCTTTATTTCTCCTTCAATTTTAAACGTTAGCCTTGCTGGATAAAGTAGTCTTGATTGTAGGTTCTTGTTCTGCATTACTTTGATTATTTCTTGCCATTCCCTTCTGGCCTCAAGTGTTTCTGTTGAGAAGTCTGATGTCATCCTTATGGGGGATCCTTTGTAGGTGATAGTCTTTTTTTCTCTAGCAGCTTTTAAAATTTTTTCTTTATCCATTAGCTTTGGTAATTTAACTATGATGTGTCTTGGTGTAGATCTTTTTGGGTTTCTCCTTAATGGAGTTCTGTGTGCTTCTTGAATGTGTGGAGTGTTTCCCAGCCTTAATTTAGGAAAGTTTTCTGCTATTATTTGATTGAACAAAGTTTCCATTTCCTGTCCTCTCTCTTCTTCTTCAGGCACCCCTATGATGCGAATGTTGTTTCTCTTCATGTTGTCACAAAGCTCCCTTAGAGTTTCCTCACATTTTTTAAGTCTCTTTTCCTTTTTCTTCTCTGCTTCTGTGCCTTTGTTTATTGTGTCCTCTAACTCGCTTATTCGATCCTCAGCATCATCCATCCTGCTTTTAATTTCTTCCATTGTGGTCTTCAGTTCTGATACTGTATTTGTCATTTCTGTCTGATTTTTTTTTTGTTATTTCAATTTCATTTTTTTTAGTTGTTATCTCTTTATTTAGATGTTCATAATGACTATCCATTGTTGCTCTAATTTCTTTGAACATCCTAACTATCATTATTCTAAATTCTGCTTCTGGTAATTTGGTTATATCTGGTTCATTCAGGACCTTCTCTGGGGATTTCTCTTGATTCATTTGGTTTGCATTCCTCTGCCTGCCCATTTTTTCTGTGTATAAGCAAGTTGTGGCCACTGGAGTCCAGTAGGTGTTGCCTTTGTGTTCTCTAGGTGTGGTCTATCTGCAGGCCCCCCACCCCCTCTGCCGGTGCCTAGGGTGGTTGGGTATGAGCGTTGCCAGCGCCGGCCCACTGTGGCTTTTGCTATGATTTCTGCCTCTCCTCCGTGGGAGGGGCTGTGACTGAAGCCACAAGATTAGCACCACGGGTAGAGGTGAGCACCTTTCCTCAGCTGCGGACCCAGCCTATTTCCGGACTTCCACCCAGAACCAGCAGTCGGAGCCTGCTCGCTACAGTTCTGCGGGTTAGGCGGGGCTTTTGACGTGCTCTCAGCTGTAAGCTTTTGCCCGTCAGGAGCTTTAGCCCCGCCCTCGAGGCCAGGGCCCTTTGCGCAGGGTCGGAAACCAAGGTTTATTGGGGCGGGCGTGTTTGCTGACTTCCGCTGAGCTGCGTACTTCTGCTCGTCCTGGGCTCTACCCCGCCCCCGCGTTCGGAGCCCGCTCGTTCACGTATGAATGCTATCCGGAGTTTCTCCGGCCGGATGGGGATAGTAGTGTGGGTTCAGCTGCGAGCCTCCACTTGTCTCGGGGTCCACCCCGTTCCCGCGCTCGGAGCCCGTTCGCGCACGTATACTGGCCAACCGCGGTTTCTCCGGCCCGGGGGTGGGGTGGGGGGGGTGCGGGACTGGTAGCGTCAGCTCTGCCGCGAGCCCCTGCCCGTCCCTGGTCCTAGCCTGGTCCCCGCGGTCAGGGCCGGCTTGCGCAGGGCCTGCCCGTTCCTGGCCTCCCGCTTTGTCCCCGTAAGTGGGATTAAAGGCGGGCCCGCAGCTTCCGGACCGCTCTCGCGGTCCCCTCTGACCCTCTGGGCTAGACCGATCTCCCACCGGCTTGGCCTCTGCCCACGCCGACAGAACCGCCTTTCAGCGTCCTGCCGCCCCAAAACCTTAAGCAGCCCTCAGCAGAGTAGGAAGGGACCTAATACTCCACACTGTAGGTCTGGGAGCTCCCTCACTTGTTTCACAGCTCAATACTGTCCAAACGCTCTTCTAGGCTCTAGGACTGGAGGCTGGGGCTTGGTTCCTGGGACCCAGGTCCCTCCCTCTCCACCAAACTCTCCTCCCGCCCCGCGGGTCTCTCCAGGCTGCCGTTTGCTCCGGGGACCTGGGCAGCCCTCTTCGCGTTTTCGCTATTCCTACCAATCTCAATGTGGCTTCTGCAGTGTTCCTTGGTTGAAGAGTCCACTTAGTTTTGTTCAAAGTTGGTTTATCCAGGTGGTGGTTCTTAAAATTGAGTTGTAATCCACTTTGGTTCTGGGAGTTGGAAGTTCGTACGTCCGCCTACTCCGTCGCCATCTTGCTCCTTCCGTGATCTCTTTTTAACTACTTTACTCAAGTCTAATTAGCATATATTGCCATGCAGATACTGAGCGTGTATAATTTGTTACATTTTAAATATGTACACATCTGTAAATATTTACTAAAGTCAAGGTAATACACATGACCATCAATCCCCAAAGATATTCCTTTGTGATGCCTTCCTCTCCTCCAATCATCAGGAAAACAATGATCTATTTTCTGTAACTACAGATTAGTTTCCATTTTCTAGAATTTTATATAAACTTTATGGTACCAGAATGCACTATAATTTTCTAGTCTGGCTTCTCTCTCTCACATAATTATTTTGAGGTTCAACTATATTATAGTATGAATAATAGTTGACTATTTTATTATTGACTAATTAATCCATTCACCTGTGAATATACATTTAGATTGTTTCTAGTTTATTTCTTTTTGTTATTACAAATAAAGCTTCTATAAAAATGTTTGTACGAATTTTTTCTATGGGCATATATCTTTATTTTATCTTGTATAAATATCTTGAAGTAGAATCTCTGGAACATATGGTACATCACTATAAGATGCTAGGTGTATGATTAGGTTTATCAAAACTGCCAAACTGTTTTCCATAATATTTGTACCACTGATATTTCAAACAGTATGAAAATAACTGTTGCTCCACATCTTGACATTTAGTATGATCACGCTTTTTAACTGTAGGCTATCACAATGATAGTTGTATAGTTGTACCTCATTTTTAGGCTTTAATTTGCATTTTCCTAATGACTAATCATGGTAAGCAAGTTTTCTTTTGCTTATTTGCAATCTATATATAGTCCTTGGTCAAGTAACTTTCATATCTCTTGCCCAATTTTAATGGGTTGCCTGTTTTTTAATTACTAAGTTTTAAGAGACCTTTATGTTTTCTGGATACAAATATTTTAACAGACACGTATTTGCAAATAATTTCTCTCAGCCTATGACTTCTTTATTCATTTATTTCGTAGTGTCTTTGAAGAACAGAAATTATCCAATTTTAATGAGTCACAATTTTTCTTTTATTTTCTTTTATGGATCATGATTTTGTTGTTATAGCTAAGAAATCTTTGTTTTATCTTTGGTCACATTGACATAGGAGCAAAGAAACCATTCGAGCCATGGCTGTGGGAGGGGGAAAAAGAAAGAGAGAGAAGGGAAGGGGCAGGGGTGGAAAAGCAGAGGTTGCTTTTCCTGTGTGCCCTGACCAGGAATCGAACCTCAGACATCCTCACACTGGGCCAACACTCTACCACAGAGCCAACTGTCCAGGGTATTTCTTTCTTTTACCACCTTCTTTCAATCCTTTTCAACTTTAGGATATGACCTTTATGTATCTGGATTTTTTTTCCCATTTCTCTTTAATTAAGATTCACTCTTCAGAATTGTTGCCAAAAGCTACAGTGAATAAATATTTTGTTTGCCAAAGCAATTTATGGTTTGGGCTTAGATAATAATAGTTGAACACCATAATGTTAAGTAGAATTATCTATTTATATATTATCATTGAAAGATATTTGTCATAGCAGGCCTATCCTTTCTATGTAAGGGTTTGTCTAGGTAAGAGATAATAAGCAGTCCAATAATCTTAAGAACTAACTAATAATAATAAAACATAGTTACAAGGTTTGTAGAGAGGGATAGAAAAGAGGAGAGAGGTGGTTGAAGTTAGTCATTAGATGGTCTTGGCAGTGATTGGTAGGAAATTGTCAACCACAAAGTTGCTAGAACATTTAATGGTCTTATTTTAAAATTTATAGATCTGCATGGAGTTAATGTTAGATAAGTTTGCCTGTAATATTATCTTGGGCCATATGGGTTTAATTTACCTGGAATTAAATGTGACCTGGCACAGTTAAGATGTGTTAAGAGCCAGGGTACACGTTGTAAGCTCACTACTCCATTCGCTCAAGCCCAGATGCTAGGAGAGCCCTTTTTGTTTTATCCACATGTAAAAATTACCCACTGTATTTCATGTGTTACATAATGAAATTTAATTCTAAAGCTAAAAAATAAATGAAGTATAACCAAATTCAGAATCTCAAAATGTCTTTGTGATTAATAATATTAATTTTATGAAAGCAATTCAGAACTATATTTCCAGTACCAGACATGTATTGAATGGATGACTAAATGCAATTTTAAAAAGGCTGTGTCACAGGAGACAGGAATTGGTAATGTGCATAATCTTTTATTCTTGTAGACATAATTAAGTAAAACATAATATAGACACCTGAAATCCATAGCATAAGAATCTATATAAAACTAAAATACTTTAAAGATACCTACTCATGTGGGAGGTTTGACTCATTGGAAATGACTTATCTCTTAATTAGAGATCTCTTGGAGTAGTGGAAACAGCAAAGTATAGGGAATTATATATACACTGGTCATTAGCCTGGTAGTTCTATTATTTGTTGTGACACCTTGGGGAAGTAATAATTTCTTTAGTCTTAGGTTCTTCATCTGAAAAATGGGAATATTATTACAAATGGAAGATAATCAAACAATTACTGCATATGCTAAGCATATTGTAGTTGCTACTGAAATATTATTAGCTTCCCTTCCATCTTTCTTCATCATTGCGATCAATTAACATTAAAGTCAGACTACACTTGCTGATAAGAATGATTTGTTACTCTGTTAAAGTGCAGATCTATGTAAAGAAAGCTAAACTTCTGAAACAGAAAAGCGAGAAAAAGGTAAAGAGAAAGCAGAGAGAAAAATATACAGTGCTGCGTAGACAGGTAAAGTTTCACTCCTAATTTTAACCACATTAGTCCAAGATTTTAAACTGAGTGGAAATAAAAACCATTGGAAAGATAAAGTATGTTAGTCTTTTTTGTGTGTCTGTGGTATGCATTCATTTGGTTTATTCAGCCATCATTTGGCAATAATTTACCAAGTGCCAGACACTATGCAAAATGCCAATAAGTTTGCACAAAAAGTAATGGAAAAGAAATCACTTTTACCTTTATAAATCTTATAGTCTAGCAAGAGAGATGCACAGAATTCATAATTCATCTTGTTATAAAGAAAAGCTGTGACCACGGAGACATATAATAGTGACTCCTAATTTGAAAGAGTACATCTGGGAAATCTTCTTTGTGGAAGAGATATCTAAGCAGGGACCTAGCATTAGTGAAATTTTCAGTGTCACAGCATAGACTGGGAAGCAGTGTGGGGATAGCATTCTAGGAGTATTAATCATCTCTGCAGAGATCCTGAGAAAGGAGAAAGCATGGTTTGCATAAGAACTAAAACAGAAGTGGCATGAACTGAACTCTGTCCACAAAAGGGAGGATAGACCAGGAGGCCTAACGTGAAGCTGAAGGAAGTCCAGGACTACATACGGTAATATAAGCTCTTACCTGAATGTTAAGTAGTTTGGATTTTATGAGCAATACAAAGCCAATGAAAGGTTTGAATCAGGAGAGTGCAGCTGATCTGTTTGAAGGGAGTAAAATTCTGTCACACTGAAGCTGCCTTTTGGGAATATCATTTAAGCTGCTTATTAAGAACCACGTTTCAGAAAGAACATTTGATTCCCCCCCCCCACACACACAGATACACACTCTGCCCACCTCCCCTTTCCTGCCCAAGGGATTCAGAGAGAAAAACCATTTTCAGGAGGGAGATCTTAGGATGCTGTCTTAGTCTAACTATGTATGGTAATTAGAGGGCTTCAGGCAGGTGCTTCTTGGCTGGATATCTCATGTCGCATTGTTTCTGAGTCACCCAGCAGGAATTTTCCCACCCTGCATGTTCTATTCTTTCTCAACTACCTCTAAACCACCCATTCTCGTTTCTGAAATGTAATACTTGATTCTCCCCCTTTCCTCCGTTGTCCAAAAATGTCTTTAAAACCCAATGCTAAAAGTGGGATAGCCGGCTATCCCACTTTTAGGAATATACCCTAAGAACACCATAACACTGTTCGAAAAGAAGAAATGCGCCCCCATGTTCGTGGCAGCATTGTTCACAATAGCGAAGATCTGGAAACAGCCCAAGTGTCCGTCAGAAGACGAGTGGATTAAAAAGCTTTGGTACATATATACTATGGAACACTATTCAGCCATAAGAAATGATGACATCGGATCATTTACAACAAAATGGATGTACCTTGATAACATTATACGGAGTGAAATAAGTGAATCAGAAAAAAAAAATCTGAGAACAGCATGATTTCATATATAGGTGGGACATAAAAGAGAGACTATGAGACATGGACAAGAGTGTGGTGGTTACGGAATGGGGGGAGAGAAGGGAGGGTGGGATAGGGAGAAGGGGAGGGGTACAGGGAAAACCAGATAGAAGGTGACAGAGGACAATTTGACTTTGGGTAATGGGTATGCAGCAAATTGAATGATAAGATAATCTGGAGATGTTTTCATTGTACATATGTACCCTGATTTATTGGTGTCACCCCATTAAAGTTAATAAAAAAAAAACCAATGCTGCCTCACTGTCTTTGAAATTTTCATGGAATTATCATGCCTATGTGAATTCTCCATGCAGAAGCATTAAACTTTGATTTACTCCTATTAATCTATCACTGTTAATTTATTAGTCAAACCTAGAAGAATTTAGAAGGTGTTAGAAAAAGGATTAATAATTTTTTAGCTCACACATGTTATAAAACAATCTTTTTCATTTCAGTGAGATGAGATGTTTAAAGAGGAAAGGATGTTTATGCAGAAAGAGCTGGAAGACTGGTAGGTTCCTGCAAGACAGGTATGCTGATGATTTGCACTAGGGTGGTGGCAGTAGAGTTACCTCTATAGACCTAGATGAATTAAACAAGTAGTTAAAAATTAGCATCAGCAGAATTTTGCCCAGCAGGCTAATCCTGCTTCAAAAGCCCTCCCAACCACCATTACCTCCTTCCTTACCTGGAGAAGTTCTGTGCACTCTTTAAATTTAAAGTCAATTGCTACCTGCATTTGATGACTTCCCTCCCACAGGCAGAGTTAGTGGATTATTATTATTGCATCTGGAAAATGCATCCTTTAAAGCAGTGAATTTCCAGCCTAGATACACACTAACGTCACCTGGGGAACTTTTAAACGCTACTAAAACCTGCCTCTCACTCTAGACCAAATCTTTAGGAGTCGGGACAGAGCAAATAATTGCTTAAAAGCTCTCCAGGTGGTTCTAACCTCTATTCAGGAATGGGAACTAGCACTTAAAGGCATTTACAATACTGGCATTTTTCCTTGTGCCTTGTATTACAGCGTAAACTCACTGTAGACTGGAACTGTTAACTCATCTTTACATCCTGAGGGTTTAGCACAGCAATGATACATCTTAATTTAGTGCTATGTATTTAAATAAATTAAAATATGCAAATCAAATTACTTTTACCAATTGAGGCTTCACTGCCCATGAAAATGACTGGGAATAATTCAGAGGAGATCCATGAGAAATCTGCACTAGAAATGCCCTACTAACGTGGAAGCAGAATTTTAAATCATGATGTCTAACCAACGTGCTATACCTGAAACTAATGAAATATTGCATGTCAACTGTAAATTAAAATATTTAAAGAATCATATTGGAAATAAACTTATAAAAAGTGTAAAAATGTTGCCAATGTAAATATTGTGGCCCATAGCAATATGTTTTTTTATTTTTTTAAAATTTTTCCATTGATTTGAGAGAGAGAGAGAGAGAGAGAGAAAGGAAGGGAGAGAGAAAGGGGGAAGGGAGAGAGAGAAAAAGAGAGAAGCATCAACTCTTTGTTCCACTTAGTTGTTCCTGTGCACTTATTGATTGCTTTTCACTTGTGCCCTGACCAGAGATTAAACCTGTGACCTTGGGGCACCAGAACAGCACTTGACTCCTAGGGCAGCAATATATTCTGGCTTGGATTCTGTCCCAGGGTAATTTTCTGACCTATAGAAGAAGACAAACTTTTTATTATTATTGTTATTATATGTTTCAATAAATGTACTTTGCTCTAAAGTATTTTGACCCTAATGTCCAATCAAATCCAAGTATAGAAGCAATCTCTAGGCTTATAGAAGTAGGAAAGGTATAGGCTAATATTTTTACCTATTCCCACTTCACCTAATTTATGTGGATAAAAGCAGAGCCTGAAAAGCCATATTACTGGTTTGAGGATGATATTGCAGCTTGTCTATTCCCATAGTTCTATGGGAATGGATTTCACTGGCTTAAATAACACATATTCAATTATTTTAAGAAGTCATTTATAATCCCAGTGGCCAAAGCCAAGCAGGTTTATACTGGATTTAGGCAGCTGGTAGAGGAACTGCAGAGTTGGAAAGTATTGAGCCATTCCCACTTATTAGATTCTTGCAAATCTGGGAAAGCAAATGGGCAGAGGAAATCCTCTTTTCATGGCAGGAGAATGAACAGCAAAATGGCCCCTCACAGTGGCAGGCAAGCAATCTGCCCTGAGGGAAAGTGCTTGTAGCCTTATATAGGCTATACACATGTGACTCCGCCATGTGCTCATGCACTGATCATGCAAAGTGCAAATGAGCAAGCCTAATATCCAATACCATTCAATACCATTATAAAGTCACTGCCCAACTTACCAGGAAGCAAAATCAGTTTACAAGAAGGCCTGGATAAGGCCTGGAGGGACTTTTCTATCCTGACTCTAAAACTCTGTCCCCAGGAAGTGTCTGAACACTTGGTGCTGAATTGAATCCATGCTCTTGTTTATACCCCTCATGTTAACATAATGTGTCCACTTAGAAAATGATAGTTCTATTGAGGAGGAAAAAGGACTTAAGCAAAGACCTTAGCTATGTTGATCTCTCTGTCCAGGAAGGCAGAATTTAGGTAGGGGCTCCTAAAGTGAGGGCTAACTGTTGACAAAGACATAGCTGGACTGCACCCAGTGAAAAATGAAGACTGAGGCCTAAGAGTTGGAGAGAACTTTGCGGTACAGTTGAAATGGAGTTAGAGTGAGGTAGGGGTAAATTATAAAGTTGAGGTCAAACCCAAAGCAAAGAATCGAAGACAAAACCTTGAGGGGTTGGCTGAACTCAGATCCTCACAGAGGGCCATCCTCTAATATGTACTGGCTCCTCTAGTAGGTACTTTGCTACTCTAACTGCAAGTCAGACCAAAAGTGTTTTCCTTGATTTGTTTTAATTTGATAGATCTTCTAGATTTCATATCTGATCTTTCTAACTCTTGTTAATATTGCTTAGATCCAAATTCCTGCTTTACCTCTGTAGGCATTGATCTCATTCTTGATTTTTGTATGTTTTCTTTTACCAGGTAACAAATTACCGTGACCTTAGAGGTTTAGAACCATACACATATATTATCTCACAATTTGTGTGGGTTAGGAGTCTGGGCATGGTTTAGCTAGCTGCTGTGCTTGGAATGTCACAAACTGAACAGCAATTAAGCTGCTTACTAGACTTGCATTCTCATCTGAAGACTTCCTTGGGAAAGAACACATTTCAAGCTCAATTCAGGCTGCTGGCAGAGTTTAGTTCCTTGTGGTTGTAGGACTGAGATCCTCAGTTTCTATAGGCAACCTGACATTCCTTTGCCACATGGTGCTTTAGGTAAAGAGTTCACATGGTTTTTTGATATTTTAAGCCAGAAGGAAAATATCTGCTGCTTCTAATCTTTCTGATCTCTTTTAAGGATCCATCTGATTAAGTCACGCCTTTCCAGGATAGTTTCCCCAACTTAAAGTCAACTGCCTAGAAACTTTGACTATATCTAAAAAATCCCTTCACAGAAGTACTTAGGTGTTGCTCTCCCACACAAGGGAGAAGTGTCTACATGAGGGGCCAACAATCTTGGGGCATCCTCAAATGTTTTCTATTTCAGATCTATTCTACATTCCTACCCATAATTTAACTTTAACTCATTTTCTTACTTACCTGAAATGTATTTATCTTGCTATAGACTATACATCTCTTTAAGTGCATCAATTTTATTTTTGGAACATGACAGGTTTTAAATAGAAATATATTGTAGTAATGCATTTTTTAAATAAAAATATACTCAACTTCAACTATTGAAAGACTTGTATCTATGCAGTTTTAGAAAAGTCAAAAGTAAAAATATGCAAATTTTGGTGTCAAAAAACCTAAAATCTCATTGGAGGATAAGAAATTTATGCACAGTTAAATGAACATATGGCAGTAAAAAATAGTTATATGTAAAGTATCAGGAGTTCATTTCTTTTCTTTTCTTTTTTTTTACAGGGACAGAAAGAGAGAGTCAGAGAGAGGGATAGATAGGGACAGAGACATGATCGGAGAGAGATGAGAAGCATCAATCATCACTTTTTCGTTGCGACACCTTAGTTGTTCATTGATTGCTTTCTCATATGTGCCTTGACTGTGGGCCTTCAGCAGACCGAGTAACCCCTTGCTCGAGCCAGTGATGTTGGGTCCAAGCTGGTGAGCTTTGCTCAAACCAGATGAGCCTGCGCTCAAGCTGGCAACCTCAGGGTCTTGAATCTGGGACCTCCACATGCCAGTCTGATGCTCTATCAACTGCGCCACTGCCTGGTCAGACAGAAGTTCATTTCTTATTGAAGAAAAGTCTTCATGTAAGAAGTGACATTAAATTATACTTCAAGTGATGGATGAGATGAAGATAGATGCAGAAAATATAGAAAAGAAATAACTGTTACAGAACAAGGTTCAAGCATAAGTAAATGCATATCAGACAGAATGTTTAGAGAATGTAAGGCAAAATTCTGATTTTGACTTGAGTCTCTGTGGGCCTGAGTAAATGAAAGTTAATTCATATGAGGATCTGCCTGAAATGTAGTCTAAGAATTTTATTATAATGATTATAATAATTTTTTAAAATAAGAATCTGAGTCATTAAAAATTTCCAGAAAGAGACAGCACAATTGTAGGTGGTAGATAGTATGGATTAGAAATGGGAGGGTTTAGAGGTATGATGGTTAAGTAGTAGGCATCACTACTAATGAGTAACTAGGTGTTCTCATTACTATAGTTGCATTAGACATTACCCCAAAGCTTAGTGACTCCACAACAACTATTTTCTTATCTCTCATAGTTAATGTGAAGCAGGGGTTTGAGAAAGTTGTGGCTGTATGTTTCTGGCTTCAGAATCTCTCATTAGATTGCATTCAGACAAAGTGGCAGGGGATAAATAGCAGGAAGCAGGAGCAGATGGGACTAGCTTTCTCTCTCAGTTTTTCTCACTCTCTCCCACTCCCCGCCTTTTCCATGCAGCCTTATCTGACTCAGCTTTATTTGAGTTTCCTCACGGATTGGCAGTTTGAGAACAGATGACTGCTTACACAGTAACTCAGGATTACAACAAGAGGGCTTTAATGAGTGATATGGAATCTGTGTTACCTTTTCTAACCTAGCCTACAGTGTCATTTATGGCCACTTATGCTGTATTCTATTGATTACATGTGAGTTCCAAATCTTTTCAGATGCAAAGGGAAAGAAATTATGTTTCATCTCTAAGGTTAAAACAAGATCATTAAAGAACATGAGATGGAAGATGACATCATAAACTTTTTTATATACCATACTACAACATGCCACAAGAGGGAAAATTCAGTTTGGCGATAAAATATGAAATGCATGTTAAGAAATGAATGCCTGCCGGACCTGTGGTGGCGCAGTGGATAAAGCGACGACCTGGGAACATTGAGGTCGCCAGTTCAAAACCCTGCACTGGTCTGGTCAAGGCACATATGGGAGTTGATGCTTCCAGCTCCTCCCCCTTTCTCTCTCTCTTTCTCTCTCTCTCTCTCTCTATCTCTCTCTCTCTCACACACACACACACTCTCTGTCTCCTCTCTAAAATGAATAAAATAAAAAGAAATTTATATATAAAAAAAGAAATGAATGCCTATTTAATTAAAATAGAAAATTCATGATAAAGGCCACTTTGTAAAGATCTTGATATTTTTATAATCATCGTGTGTATGGTAATTTTTTTAATGTATGATTCCTCTAGTTTAATGATGCATACTTAGATTTGTATGTCCTGGACCTAAAATAAAGGTAATGAAATAAAATGATTAATTAATAAATTCTATTTAAATCTGTCACTTTGGAATATTCAGATGAAAATATCTAGAAAGAAATTTTTAAAAAGTGTAAAATTCAAGTGAGACACCAGAATTAGAGACAGCTTTGGGAAGTACAGATTCACAGTGTCATTGAACCGCCAGGAGAAGGCCCACTCTCATGTCTGGGCTTTCCAAGAACGTTTGAGTCAAGTTATCTGCATGAATCTGATACAATTTATAGTCACTATCTGTCTGTTTGAGGACGTTGCTTAATCCATTTAGTTTACTTTTTCTCTTTCCAATCAGTGTCATGATGATTCTACAAAAGGCTATTTTGGTATCCAGTGAGAGGCCAAACTTATACTCCAGGGCAGCTTCTCTGCTGATTCAACCATCCTTTGAGGCCAAAGAGGCGGCCGTCGTATTGCTGTTGCTTATACAAGGTAGGTTTTGGTAAAGGGCAAACCTTCTCTGAAAAACTGGTCCTGTTAAATATTAGCTATATGGCCTTGGCTTAGTTATTTAATATTTAATAACCCATGTTCTCATCTGCAAAATTTGAAAATAATATCTGGAAAAAATTATGTGAGATTGTGAATATAAAATGTGAGAGTGTATGTAGTTGGTACATAAAAGTTAATAAATAAAACTGCGGTTTTCTGGCTCTGATTAGTATAATGACTAGAGAGAAAAAAAGGCACAGGACAATTGGGGCCATTGTAAAAAAAGGTTTCTAGTCAACTCACAAGTTTTGCATGTTCACCTATGGCAATACAAAGGCACTTCCCAGCTTTTACATGTTAGAATATTAGATTTTATGCCTCTGTATAACTTCTACCAATCTGAAATACTGAATGACTTTTACAAAATTAGGTGAGAATTTTGTTCACTGGAGTTAGTGCAAATTGGGTAAAACACCTGAACAAATCTGTGGTTATCTATTTTTTTAGCCTTTAAAATAAACGTCGATGTGTTTCTGTGGGCACCCCTTGGGTTTTAGCTCATTTTTTTTTACAACCCATAATTCCTCATGATAAGTGTTGTGTGCACAGAATATTAATGTGATCATGCTGTCTTATGATATGATGCTGAAAGGGACTTAAGAAGCTATTTGCATCAATAATAAACTGTTACTGTGTCGGCTTGCTACAGCGTCTCTTGATTAACATGTATTGCTTTCACTGGTATATATTAGTTTCCTAGACATAGAAATAGTGTTTTCTGTCACATAGCAACCTCGGAACAATATTCTAACACTTTAGTATTCAGTTTACTCATTGAAAAAAATGTTCTTGATGTATTTCATATTTAAAAAGTTATGGTTTCTGTTGTTCTAATATCCCGATTTACAAAGAAAGGAAGATTATAAGCAATAACATGTTTTTTTTTTCTAAAATGACTCATAAAATAAATTGAAGGATGACCTACTGCCTTCTCATAATACTTCTAATAGGATTTCCTTGGAGCATATTGCCTCTTGCCTGCTGTTTAGCCACTACCTTATTCTCTCTCTTTTCTTTTGTGCTGTTTATCCAGGATCCTTAAAACTGGATTAACTGAAATTTTTACTGAGGTTTCAGTCAAGGTTGTTTCTAGCCTGATGTAGAGAGAGCATGAACCCATTCTACTCCTGTCTAATAAGGTTTGGAACTAAAGATTTTAGCATAAAAAAAGGAATTAAGAATAGCAAACTTAAAAAATATATATTGTATCTTATCAAATATGTTTTCTGCATTTATCGATAAAATCACACGATTTTTGTTCTTCGTTTTGTATTACATTGTGGTGTATTACATTGATTGATTGACATGCCATATGTTTCGCTCCATAAGACGCACTTTTCTCCCCCAAAAGTAGAGGGGAAAATACCCGTGCGTCTTATGGAGCGAATGTTCATTTTGTTTTAGCTTCTGTGGGGCGTTGTGCTGGTAAACATATGTAGAATGAGCGCCAGTGGGAGCATAATTATACCCGCCATGGTGGTATGCGGAACTCTGGCATCTGCTGAGTGATCTCCTGGGATCTTGCCAGCCAGTTGCAACCTCTCCACGTTTCCATTGACAAACCATCTGAAGTCTTTATGCAAGAAGAGTGGAACAAATGGATGGCCGCTGGTAATCATGATCTGACACCAACTGGATGAATAAAGAGACCCACTATTACTCAAGTGTGTGAATGGTTGAAAACATCATGGCAGTCAGTGAAGAATGAAACCATGGTACGAACATTCAAAAAGTGTGGAATTAGCAATGCCTTAGATAGCACTGAAGATGTTATCATATATGAAAATAGTGAAGGAAGTGATACCAGTGATTTTGAGCAACTGAGCTTCTTCAATTCTGACACTAGCGAAGATGAGTTCCTGAGGTTCCTGGACAACTAGAAGAGTATTTGAACATTAAAGTCTCTTCTCATTTGTTAATAACAGTGCTAATGGTTGCTAATACTGCTGTTGAAATATTACTGTGGTATATTTTATTATATATTTTAACACACCATTTGGTTCAAAATATTTTTTTCTTGTTTTCCTCCTTAAAACCATAGGTGTGTCTTATGGAGCGAAAAATACGGTATGTTAAACCATCCTTGTGCTCCTGAAATGAATCCCACTTGATCATGATGCATTATTTTTTAATGTATTGTTGTATTTAATTTGCTAGTATTCTGTTTAAGGTTTTTGTATCTGTATTCATTGAAGATATTGGTCTGTAGTTTTTCTTTTTTGTGTAGTCCTTGCCAGGTTTTGGTAGCAGGGTCATGTTGGCCTAACAAAATGTGTTAGGTAGTATTGCTTCTTCTAGTTTTTGGAAGACTTTGAGAAGGATAAGTATCAAATCTTTGAATGTTTTGTGGAATTCACAGGTGTAGCCATCTGGTCCAGGACTTTCATTTATAAAGAGTTTTTTGAAGTTTTTCTATTTCCTTCCTACTTATGGTTTTATTTAAGTTTTCCACTTCTTCATAACTCAGTCTAGGAAGATTGTGTAGTTCTAGGAACTTATCCATTTCTTCTAAATATTTTATTTGGTGGCATATAATTTTTCATAGTATTCTAGTATGATCCTTTGTATATCTATGATGTTTGTGATAATTGATCCTTTTTCATTGTGAATTTTTTTTATATGACTCATTTCTCTTTTTTCTTTGGTGAGTGTATCCAGGAGTTTGACAATTTTATTGATCTTTTCAAAGAACAAGCTCTTTGTTGTGTTAATTTTTTCTATAGATATTTTTTTGCCTTTTTCACTTAGTTCTGCTCTAATTTTTAGTATTTCCTTTATTCTGCTGACTTCGGGTTGCCTATGTTCTTTTTTCTAGTGCTTTAAGATGTGACTTTAGGTTGTTTACTTGATATCTCTCTTGTTTCTTGAAATAAGCTTCTAATAATATATTACTGCTTTCCCTGCAACTCAGGAGTTTTGATATGTTGTGTTGTCATTATCATTTGCCTGTATATGTCTTCTGATCTCTGCTTTTATTTTTTCTTCGACCCAGTCATTTTTTTAGAATTATGTTGTTTAATTTGCACATTTTAATGGGATTCTTTACTCCCTTTTTACACTTGAATTCAAATTTCAAAGGTTTTTTTTAATTTTTTTAAAATGTTTTTCATTTTATTTCATTTTATTCATTTTAGAGAGGAAACACAGAGTGAGAGAGAGAGAGAGAGAGAGAGAGAGAGAGAGAGAGAGAAAGGGGGGAGTAGCTGGAAGCATCAGCTCCCATATGTGCCTTGACCGAACCAGTGCAGGGTTTTGAACTGGCGACCTCAGTGTTCCCAGGTCGACGGCTTTATCCACTGCACCACCACAGGTCAGGCTCAAATTTCAAAGTTTTATGGTCAGAGAATATGCTTGGTATGATTTCAATTTTCTTGAAGTTGTTGAGTTTAGTTTTGTAGCCCAACATATGGTCTGTTCTTGAGAATTTTCCATGCATGCTGGAAAAAAAAATGTATAATTTGATTTTCTGGGATGAAATGTTCTGTAAATGTGTATGTGTCCATTTGGTTTATTTTGTCACTTAAGGTGGTGTTTTTTTTTAATGATTTTCAATTTGGATGACCTATTTAGAGCTGTCAGTGATGTGTTGAGTTCTCCAAGTATCTATTTTCAGATTGGTTAAAACATCTGTTTTATTTATTTTGGTGTTCCCTGATTTGGTGCATATATATATATTAAGAAGGGCTATATCTCTTGATATAGTGTCCCCTTTATGATTATGAAATGTCCATCTTTGTTACATTAACTTGTTTGTCCTGAAGTCAGTATTGTCAGATATTAGTATGGCTATACCTGCTTTTCTTTGGGTATTATTTATGTGTAGAATTACTTCCCAACCTTTTATTTTGAGTCTACTTTTGTTCTTATAGCTTAGATATGTCTATTTATTTATTTATTTTAGCAAGAAAGAGATAGACAGACAAGAAAGGAGAGAAATGAGAGTCTTCAGTTCTTCATTGCAGCACCTTTGTTGTTCATTGATTGCTTCTCATATGTGCCTTCACCTAGGGCTTCAAGGCAAACCCTTGACCCCTGGCTCAAGCCAGCAACCTTAGGCTTCCAACCAGTGATCTTTGGGCTCAAGCCAGAAACCATGAAATCATGAAGATAATCCCACATGCAAGCTGGCAATCCTGTGCTCAAGCTAGTGACCCTCTGCTCAAGCTGGATGAACCCACGTTCAAGCTGGTGAGTTCGAGGTTTCGAACCTGGGTCCTCAGTGCTTCAGGCTGATGTTCTATCTACAATGCTATCACCTGGTCAGGCAAATGTATCTCTTGAAGGCAGTGTATGGTTGGGTTTTGCTTTTTGATCCAATCTGCTACTCTTTGCTTCCTTACTGATGTGTTCATTTTATTTACATTTAAGATAATTATTGAATCTGGATGATTTTTTATAGCTGTTTTGTTTTGTTTTCTGATAGCTATGTGTTTCCTTTGGTTCTTCTCTTTTGTGTTTCCGTCAGTTGTTTTTGTTTGGTGGTATTCCATACTTTTCCCCTTGTTTCTTCTTTTTTTAATCTACGTTTTTCTATACTGTTTTTTTCGTTGTTGTTGTTGTTGGTGGTGGTGGTGGTTACCATTAGATTATTTAGAGAAAAGTTTTAATATGTACAAGAGTCCTTTGTCTTATCAGTTCTTCTGCACTTCATTCTCCTTGCTACTGCTGGTCTTTATCCTCTCTCTTTTCATGTTATTATTGTCACAATTTATTCTTGTTTTCATTGTAATCTTGTTGAAGCTTTTACTTTTACTTTTGTTTTATTCTGTTCTTTGTATCTGGTAGAATAGCCTCATTGAGTATTTCCTTCAGAGGGGGTTTCCTGGTGATAAATTCCTTCAGCTTTTGTAAGTCTGGAAAGTTTTTATTTCTACATTCTACTTGAAAGATAACTTCAGTGGATAATGTATTCTTAGCTTGTAATTCTTCTCTTTGAATACTCTGAATGTTTAGGTCCACTCTTCTGGCTTGTAGAATTACTGCTGAGAAGTCTGATGATAACTTAATGGGCCTTACTTTATACATTATGTTCTTCTTTTCTCTAGCTTCCTTGAGGATTCTTTCTTTGTCATTGATTATTGACAATTTTATTTCAATGTGCCTTAGAGGTCTGTTTGGGTTGAGGTAACTCAGAATTCTTGTTTGCTTCTTTGATTCAGGGATCTAACTTTTTTCATAGGCTTGAGAAGTTACTATCAATTATTTCTTTGAATAAGCTTTCCATTCCCTTCTACCTCTCTTTTTTATTCTGATATGCCCATTATTTTTATATTGCTCTTTCTGATGGAGTCAGACAATTCTTGAAGAGCTCTGTCATTTTTTTTTTAAGTGAGAGAGAGAGACAGAAAGACAGAGAGAGGCAAATAGGAAGGGAGAGAGATGAGAAACATAAACTCACAGTTCCGGTACTCAACTTATTCATTGATTGGTTCTCATTCATGCCATGACCAGGGACTCTGGCTGATCTAGTTACCCCTTGCTCAAGCTAGCAACATTGGGCCTAAGCCAGTGACCTTGGGGTCATGTGCATGATCCCATGATTAAACCAGCAACCATTCACTCAAGCTGGTGAGCTTGTGCTTAAGCTGATAACCTTGGGGTCTTGGACCTGGATCCTTAGCATCCTAGGTCAATTTTTCATCTACTGTTCCACTACCTGGTCAGGCCTATATATTTTTAAAATTAATGAATCTTTCTCTGTTTTTCTCTGTACATCTCTAGTTGCCTGTCTTTGATGTCACAGATTCTCTCCTCTCTCTGGCCTGTTTTATTTGTTAAATTTGCAACCCCATTTTTCAGTTTATTTATTGAGTTCTTCATCTCTGTTTGGTTCTGTTTTAAAGTTTTAATCTCCTTATTGAAGTACTAATTTTGTTCATTAATTTGGTTTTTGAGCTCATTAAATTGCCTATGAGTGGTTTTTATTTATTTTATTTTTTATCTTGAGTATTTTCAGAACTTTAATTGTGAATTCTCTAACATTTAATTCTAAGGTTTTAATGTGATTTGGATTGCATTCTGGAGATTTTATTTTCTTTCCAAAGTTAGAAGCAGGGAGGCAGTCAGACAGACTTCCGCCATGTGCCCGACCAAAATTCACCCAGCATACAACCAGGGGTGATGCTTTGCCCATCTGGGGCATTGCTTCATTGCAGCCAGAGCCATTCTAGTGCCTGAGGTGGAGGCCATGGAGCCATTCTAAGCACCCGGGCCAACTTTGCTCCCATGGATCCTTGGCTGTGAGAGGGGAAGAGATAGAAAGAAAGGAGAGGGGGAAGTGTGGAGAAGCAGACGGGTGCTTCTTCTGTGTGCCCTTACTGGGAATCAAACCCAGGACTTCCATACACTGGGCCGATGTTTTACTGCTGAGCCTACTGGCCAGGGCCACATTCTAGAAATATTTTATTTTGTTTTTGAACTAATTGTCTTTCTTGTGTAGCCATGGTATTCATTTTTTTCTTTTTTGATGGCATTTCAGAGTGATATAATTGGTAAATCTCACAAAAAAACAACTAAAAAATTAAAAATACAATGAAATATACTAAAAAATAAAATATAATGAAAAGTATAAAAGAAAACCCACAAAAATCAAAGATCAATAACCAAAAAATAATTGAAACAAAACAAAAATTCACAAAAATAATAAAATTATAAAAATGAATGAAAATAAAATTCAAAAGAAGAAAATCAGTTTTGAGAGTTTTTAATGTTTTCCTGCAGTAGTTGCCATTTAATTAGCAGTTTTAGCTCTTTAAAATTTCTGAGCTGACCTCCACTGAGATGTTGCTATTGCAATGATGTAGGGGGTGGTGGTTAAAGTCATGATGAAGAGTGGGGCATGTTGTAAGGGCTTTATGGCTTTAGCAATAATGAGTTCTTTATGTCATTTTTTACTTCTCTTTCATTTCTGATTTTATTTACTTGGGTCCTCTCTCTTTTTTTCTTGATGAGTCTGGTTAAAACTTTGTCAGTCTTGTTTACCTTTTTAAAGAACCAGCTCTTGGTTTCATTAATCTTTTGTATTGACTTTTTAGCCTCTATATCATTTATTTCCATTCTGATTTTTATTATTTCCTTCCTTCTAATTTATCTGGGCTTTGTTTATTGTTCTTTTTTTAGTTCAATTAGGTCCAGAGTTTGATTGTTCATTTGAGATTTTTCTTAGTTTTTGAGGTATGCATGTAATGTTATAAACTTCGCTCTCAGGACTGCTTTCTCTGTGTCCCATAGATTTGGGGTTGTTTTATGTTCTTTGTCAGATACAAGGTTAGGGAACTTTTTTTTTATCAGGTTAAGAAGTTTTATTCTATTATTTCTTCAAACAAGTTCTTGATCCCTCGTTTGTTCTCTTCTCCTTCAGGAATCCCTATAATGTGGATGTTGTTTCATTTTATGTTGTTGCAAGGTCTCTTAGAGTCTCTTCAGCCTTCTTGAGCCTCTTTTCTTTTTACTGCTCTGCTTCTGTGCTATGCTTATTTTATCCTATAAATCTTTGATTTAATCTTTGACTTCATGCAACCTGCTATTGATTACTTCTAGTGCAGTCTTTATTTCAGATATTGTATTTGTCATTTCAGATATTGTATTTGCCACTTCTGACTGGTTCTTTTTTATGGTTTCAAGGTCCTTTTTTCATGCATACTAACTCTTTGTTTAAATTGTCACTGAGATCATCCATTCTTACTTTAAGATTCTTGAGCATTTTAATCACCATTATTTTAAACTCTACATCTGGTAGTTTGGTTGTTTACATTTCATTTAATTGTTTTCTGGGGATTTCTTTTGTTGATTAATTTGGGTCATATTTCTTGTCTAATCATTTTGTCTGTGAAGTAGGTAGTTGTGCTCTGACTTCAAAATTTGTTTTTCTGTCATTATGAGGAAGGTAGGCTCAATAGTACTAAACTCCAGCTGAATGCCTTGCTCTAGAAATGTTTTTTGAGTTTTATATTTACCCTTCCGTTGCATGGGAGTCTTGAATACTGTTGCCCAGTTTTGGGCAGAGTTAACCCTTTAGGCTGCCTCGTTCTAATGTTCAATCTGCTCATGTGTTTTAGATACAGTGCAGTGTCTGTCCTGTGGGGCATAGTTATTCTCAGCAGGGTCTGGCACCTGCTGGATTCCTCCTGTTGTCTGCAACCCATTACTGGTTGTGTTGATTCTGGCTCCTCTTGAGCAGGGTTTGAATATGAGTTGAGGCCAGACGTTTGTGATCCACTGTGGGCTATGTGTCTAAAACTACATGTCTGTTTACTCTATGTGTCTGCATTTTCTGTATCTGGGTGTGTGTGAGGGGCCAACATGGGTATAGGGATTAGCTTCTTTCTGCTTAGAGCTGACAGAAGCTCCATGAAAGGGCCCAGATTTCTTAAGACTTGCCTCCATCTTTTAGTTGCTTCACTTCCTCTTGTAGGTGCTTATTCGTCCTCCAGAGTCTTCTATAGAAAGACTATAGAGTGGGTTCAGACTGTTTTCACCCCACCAACTACTTCACAGGTTGCAAAGTTGGTGGGTTAGGGAAACTGAGGTTGGGAAGACAACATTAGTGGAATCCCCTACTTTGGGGGTCTCTTGGTCAAGAGACAAGTACAGGGAAAGTGTCCCTTACTCCAGAGTCTAATCCCTCAGCTACTGGTGGATACTCTAATTTTATTTCTTCCCAGAGAGATGAGTAGGAGGTTTAGGTTGGGTGGAGTCAACTGTCCCCTCTGAAGACTTTATTTTAGCTCAGGAGCTTCTGGTTTTAGGGAGAAAGATTGCGAGAATCTTCCACTGGAGCTTGTTGGGACCCTTATTCTAGAAGGTGGCTAAGTCATGTGATTGATTCCAACAATAAGCTTCAAAGAACTCACACTTTAAATGTCTGAATGCTAATTCTCTCTTCCTTTACCCTGTGGAACTTAGCCCAGTGGGCTAAATCCAGGACATTGGCTGGATGATTGTGATGCTCTTCCTAGTTCAATGCATGCAGTTGCTGTGCAGGTACTGACCATAGAAAGCAGAATTTGCCTTACCTGGGTTTGGTGCCTGATGAATTCTCCCTTTAAATAGGCTTTTAGTAATGTTAGTTGAGTTTTTCTCTGATATCTGTATCTGGCCACCAGATGTACTGATTCTGGGCTTCTTATGAGGGAATGTGGTGCAGACCAGTGTAAGATGCTGCCTGTGACTGGCCCTGAGTAACCTCTTTGGAGCTATAAGCAATGCAGAGTTTGTGTCTGCTTCTGCTGGGCTTAGTTGCACCTGAAAGAGCCAAGCTGCACATTTATGCTGGCTTTTATCAGCTTTGGGCCTAGGGGAAAGTCAACAAAAGACCCAAGGTTTTCTGAGATCTACCCTCTGTTGCCTCTGTCTTCTGATTGCTTGTTAATTTTAGCCCCTGATACAATTTTTAATAGAGTATAGAATCTGGGGCTAATCAGGTGTCACTCTGTCCTAAATTTTTTCACAGAACTCAGTATGGTATGGCCACTAAGAGTCTGCTAGATGTGGCTTCTGAAACCCAGAGACTTGGTCTGCTTATAGTCTGGACAGTTTCTGCTGAACCTCCTATGAGGCAAATTCACCAGTCATATTCTTGGGAAAGTAGGGGGAAAAGTTCTGGACTCAACACCAGACAACTGAGTCACTGTCACTCCCTATCTTTTTGGCCCCTTGCTTCCTGGCCAAGGCTGCATACTTCTCAGCAGGGAACAACCTCCATAGGATGGGCCAAGAGACATTCTTGAGGATGGGACAGTTGCTTTCCCTCATGCTGATGCCATACACAGAGGGAACTGTTCTACCCAAGAAACATGGTGACTCTTGTATTGGAGAATGATTCAGTACAGGGGTTTTGGTGGCTGTCAGTACTATGTTTTTCCCTGGACCATCAATTTCACACTCTCCTCATGTGACTCTAGTCTTCCCATTTTCCACTGGAGCCCCAGGTAAGTGACTGTGAAAGATATTTTCTGTGTTGGCTCTTTAAGAGGGTGCCTGTGTCTCTGAGATTGCTCGTGTCTTTCTCACAGACAGAAACCTCTTCGCTTTTTACCACCACCTCCTATGTGGGCACTAATAAGACTCTGGTGCTTTAGGCTATGGCACTCAGCCTGGGGTTTAGGACCTACACCTCTCAAGGAAAATCTCCCTGCAAATGAGATGTCCCTCTATACCCTTATCAACCACTCGCTACTCATTCCTTCCTGCCAGTCTTGATGTGACTTCTGTAAGTCCTTGTATATCCTCTTCATTTAATACTGAGTTTGTTCTTCAGAATGATTGTTCTTAAATTTATAACTTCAGGTTGTTCCTGGGAGGAGGTGAGTGGAACGTCCATCTCCCTACTCTACTGTCATCTTGGATTCTGAGCTTGTCAACTATAATTTTAAAATATATTTTAAAATTAAGAAATAGGAAAAAAAGAAAACAGAAGACACCTAATGAAGACTTTCCACAGTAGACCCAATGCATCAGCTTCTTTCTGTCTATTTACTTGTGATAATATTTCCTCATTTCTTTTGTCTTTCTTCTGTGTGGTTATCATAGTCCCATGATTTTCTTGCATTCTATTATTTTGAAAAGCCAAGTCTCAAGAATTATAAAAACAAAACAAGATATAGCAAGAATAAAGATTTAATAATATATAATAAAATCTGGATTTAAACCCAGGTTCCACTATTGAGCAAGTGACCTGACCTTGACAATTAATTTGTGTTGAGAAATCTTGACAGCCCACCTGTGTCTGTTTCTTCATTTTCAAAATCAGATAATTATAGTATACTTCAAAGGATGTTAAAGAATTAAATGAAGAGAGGTGAGAAGCATCAATCATTAGTTTTTCATTGCCATTGCGACACCTTAGTTGTTCATTGATTGCTTTCTCACATGTGCCTTGACTGCGGGCCTTCAGCAGACCAAAACAACCCCTTGCTGGAGCCAGCGACCTTGGGTCCAAGCTGGTGAGCCTTCGCTCAAGCCAAATGGACCCGCGCTCAACCTGGCGAGCTCGGGGTCTCGAACTGGGGTCCTCCTCATCCCAGTCCGACGCTCTATCCACTGTGCCACCGCCTGGTCAGGCAGGATGTTAAAGAATTAAATAAAATTATACTTATGGCTTAAAATTATATCTATGCATGTGGTTAACACTCAGTAAGTTAATTACCATAGTCATTTCTTTATTACCCCTCACATATTAAAACCTTCAGTGAATGTTATTTACTGTGTTGTTGCCATCTTTTTGACTGACCCAGATGCCCTCAGATAGTCAGAGTAACTTGGATATAAAAGTTTATTTATGTTCTTCCTCAATAACTTATTATTGTTCTTAGGATATATATAGTCCCTGAATGGTTTCACGCCTCACTGTCTCCATCTCTTCCCATGCCACTGTACAATCCTGGTTTCTATGCTTCAGTGATACTGGAAGTTACTGGGGTTGCTTCTTTTAATATTTCTACAGCATTTTAACAGTGGATTAAGCACTCAGCATATGCAATGTATTATTTGTACCTTTATGAGTATTAATATTAGCAGGCTTTTCCATCTCTTTTATTTCCCTCTGTTGCAAGCTATTCTATCTTCTCAGAACACCCATTGTTACAGTTAGGTTGATTTCAACTCTGATAAGCTTCCTCACAGAAAAAGGGTTTTTATAGTTTCTTTAAAATATGCAAAAGAGAAGAAATATAATCTATTAAGAAATAACAGATCTTTTGTAGAGTTCTGGCTTTACTTTTTCTTTTTTATTCTTTTTCAAATTTATCGAGAAATAATTCACAAACAACTGTAAATTTATATTGTATAATGAAAAGATTTGATATATGTATATATTGTGAAATGATTCCCATAATAAAGTTGGTTACACAACCATCAACTCACAAAAATAACTTCTGTTGCCTCTATGCCTGAAACAATCCTCTCCCCTTCATTTGCCTGTTTTACTTAATTACTATTTATCCCTCAGGACTTGGCTCAGATGTGAGCTCCTACCTGGAGAGAGACCTTCCTTCACTCTTTTCTAATGGCTAAAAGATGTACCTTTTTAACCTATATCACCTAGTGTTACACTCTATCAAAGTATAAATCAAATGACATTGCCTCTGGACGTTTTCCTTCCTAGACTCTAACCTGACTGAAGAGATAACACTGGGCTTTTCATCTTTACATCCTCTGCTTCCATAACTGTGTCTGGAATTTTCTATACTAATGCTTATAAAATGAACCAGATAATACTTCATAAATGTGATGAATGAATAAATAAATTGTGAGTTGAATAAAATTCCTAAAGTTGTTGAATCTAGAACAGAAATTAAGAGAATAAGAATTATTTCATCTTGAAAGTTTCCATTCACCTTTTATTCTGAATCATCCTATGTCTCACAGTCTCATAGTGTCCACCAGGAATCACCATCAAATTCAATTCCCATTAAGCCATACAACAGTGTTTATGAATATTATTTCCAATTCTCAGAACTATAAAGTGTTAAAAATAATTTGTTCTCAATAGTATCAAATGCTCTCTTTCCAGTGTAATAACCTTAATTTGTGGTTTGTTACTGTGGATTTTATGCTGTTATGTGACTTTTTCATTATCTTCTTTTCTGCTTTAAAGGCTCATAAAGACACCTATCTATTGTGAAACATGAATTGAGTGGAGAATAATTTCCTTCTCATTCTGCCAGATTCTCTCCAGAATATTAAAACACGTCTATAATATTAACTTGACGTAGAGAAGGAAAGCAATTATTCTGATGGTTAAGATTAAGAAGGTATAGCAGAAAACAAAGCTGGCTGTGCATTTTGAATAAAGTCACATTCCACCAAAAAGTTCCAAATAAGCAATTGAAGGAAAAATTTTATAAGTGTATGTCTGTAGTTCCTATCTTCTAAATAGGAGAGTCTAGACCTAGGTTATTGATGGAAAGCCCAAAATGCCTTTCTTTCTCTTTTTTCCTGATGAAGTATTTTCTAAGAAATTTTTCTCTTCATTCTCCTCCTTTTTCTTCTTCTTTTTCTTTCTACTTTTTTAAATATATAACATTAAGCAAAACTTATTTAGCTAATAAAATATGAACATGGGATATTAGAAATGATTTCCAATGACTATCCTCTCATCAATTTCTTGCAAAGATTACTGCTGGCATCTATTACACAGGGAAGCCTTTGATGATGTTTGACCAAATCTGAGTTAGTTGGACTCTCCTGGGAGATGTTTTAAAAAAGTGGTGTGTTTATCCTTTATCTTGCAGTTTAAAAAACGATGATGTAGTAAAGGAAGTCTCTCTTTTTTTGTGTGTGTGTGGTAACTCTCTTATGGTCATATTAAAGATACACAGGGAAGCAAAATGACAATGAAGCTCTACTGGTAAAGGAATAAAGAATTTTTTCCTACTTGGGAGGTAAGAGCCTAGCGCATGTCACTCTGAGAGCGTACATACTTGCTGAAGAGTAAGGTGATCCTTTATTGATGGTAACATCTGAGCTACCCTTATGGCTAAACACCTTCCTGTCTGTTGTCTTCTTACTTGTCCTAGATTCTTGCTGCTGTATTCTTTTCATAGGGAAACATTTATTCTGAACTAAGGAAAAACCGTTATTGTGGTGAAGTCTGACATGTAACCTGTACATTAATTATTTTGTGAATATCATTGGGAAGAATTTGATATTGCTCATAAATTTGTCATTTTATTTTATGAATTCTCCTTAATCTCATTGTTTATAGGAATGGGTTCATATGTTTATTATTTTCTAGGAGAGGGGCAGATTTGAAATAGAGTGAATAAATAAATACAATAATTTTATATGTATAATGGAAAAAGCATATATACAATTTTAATATGTAATATATTTTGTTCTGTTGTCAGTCAAAGGTTGATTTTCAATAAATGTAATAAAATTTGTTAACAATAATTTATTATTAATAATAAATTTCATTAAATTTTTAATTTAAAGAGGTAAAGTTATTATGATTTATTATTAAAAAATAAGCAGTATGGTATATTAGAAATAACATAAGCTTTGCTGCAAACACTGAGATATTAATCCAATTTCTCTAGGTAACCAGTACCAAGTGAGTTTTCTTTCTTAGCCTCATTTTTATTAATAAAAAATTAAAATAATACCTATCATGTGTCTGTACCACAGGGCTGTGGTAGGAACAAAATGCACGCATGTGTGGCCAAAACATATTTGCATGGGCTTATTATTTCAAATAATAATGATAAAATAGGTAACTGGTTTAAAGAATTCTATATTTTCAGTAGTCAAGTTAAGCCTCAGCTGCAACAAGATAAGATTCTAAAATGAGTCCTGAGATCACCTGATATCATAAAGTTGTGAATCAATGCCTGGTTCAATTTATTATAAATATAATTTAGAGAATAAATTACCTTTGCTTGTTTTTAAACCAGAAACTATGAAATTACAATCCCTTTTCTCAGTGTATGACATGTCACTAGAAAATAATTTATTTCCATAAAATAATAAAAAAATAACTGGAGAAGATAAAAATATAATAACAGTAGAGCAGCAACTATTTTAAAACCAAACATCTTAGCAACATAGTCTCTGCTTGAAACTGTAGTATAATAAATAGCAGTGTGGCAAATAAGAATATTTGAAAAGCACCTCAGAGCTTTATTAAAAGTCCCTGTAGAATGTCAGAGGGGATCTAATTAGTAAATCCCAGCATAAGTTCTAAGAATCTTTCATTGTCTATATTTTTCTTAATTCCCCATAAACCTCCTAATCTCCCTCCTTACCTCACAAACTTGTAAACCTCTGTCATCTGCAGTTCTTTTTTTCTTCAACTCTCATATTTTTATTATGAACATCCATTTAACATCTGTTGTTTCTTTAGTTTACTTTTCTCTATTGCCGAATCAAATTGATACTGAAGAAACAAATGTTCTTAATGTCTTCTTATGGATGTCTCAAGCTTTATACTTCTTTAATGATGGAATTAACTTGTAGAATACATATAAACCAAAGTGCTTGCTTGAATTTTCTTTTTACAAAATTGCCATGAGTCATTGTGAGTAACTTCTCATCTAATAAATTTGGAATGGCTTAGAAACAAATATAAGGACAGATGAGGATATAATCACATTTAATCAAGTTATAAGGTCTTTGTAATGGATTTTTTAAACAGGGACAGAGAGAGAGTCAGAGAGAGAGATAGATAGGGACAACAGACAGGAACAGAGAGAGATGAGAAGCATCAATCATCAGTTTTTCATTGCCATTGCGACATCTTAGTTGTTCATTGATTGCTTTCTCACATGTGCCCTGACCGCGGGCCTTCAGCAGATCGAGCAACCCCTTGCTGGAGCCAGCGACCTTGGGTCCAAGTTGGTGAGCTTTTGCTCAAGCCAGATGAGCCCACGCTCAAGCTGGTGAGCTCGGGGTCTCGAACCTGGGTCTTCCGCATCCCAGTCCGATGCTCTATCCACTGCGCTACCTCCTGGTCAGGTTGTAATGGATTTTTATATTATTGGTGATAAATCAAATTATTGTAAGGAATTTAGATAAAACAGTATCTGGAGCCATGTTAACTACCTATGGGGCTGAGGGGGGCATTCTTGTCAGAAAAAGAGTTCAGTGTAGAAACTTATAAGAAAAGCCAAAGTGTATTTCATTTCTCTGTTTTTTGTCAATCCTGCTTCATAAAAACATAAACATTCTGTGTGCAAATTAAATTATGCTATATTTGCACATTAAAACCAAACAATTTGGTTTACTTATATAAATAAAAAATGTTTCTTTATTTTCTTTTGCTTACCTGCATGAACCAAGCTTAAATTATTCTAACCTCCCTAAATTGTTAGTGTTGTGAGTAGTTTTTATTTTTTTACCTTTGAAAAAATGTTCTTTGGTCCTGGCCAGGTGGCTCAGTGGATAAATCATCGATTCAGACAGTGTGCTAAAGGTCGCAGGTTTGGTTCCCAGTCAAGGAATGAATAAGAAGCAATCAAGGAGTACACAACAAAATGGAAGAACTAAGTAAAACAATAAATTGATACTTCTCTCATTCTCACTCTTGCTCTCTCTCCCTCTATGTTCCTTCCCTCCCTATCCATTCCTCTCTCTTATCAATAAAAACTTTAGAAAATGTCTTTTTACTCTTGCACATATGAAATGGAAACTCACAAATTATATATATACATACATATCTATGAAAAACATATTTGCCATATATATGTGTGTACTTGTCAAATATCTATAACAAATACATTACATGATAATGATGGTATTGCTGATTTAGCTTGTGGAACCACTTTCTATGTTGTTCTATGGGCATACGCAGCAATACAAATTCATATACAAGGCAACCTGTCCCCTATTGGCAGATTTACCCCAATGGAATGGAGAGATTAGTAATCATCCAGCTAGTGTAATAGCAAACTGTTTCAAAACCAACTCATAATTCATGCCAAGTAAAAACACTGAATGTCACATTAAAATATAGCATGATTGAATAAATATAATGTACTAGAAACTTTAAAAAAAACTACCTAATTTTAAGATTTACTAAAAATTTTATTAAGACAGGATGAGTTCAAAACTCCCAGTAAAGATGGCAGCTTAGGTTAACGTGGGTGCCTGCATCCTCTCACAACCACATCAAAAATACAACGAAGCTACAGAACAATAATCATTCAGAACCACCTGAAATCTAGCTGAACAGAAGTCCTAAACTAATGATATATAGAAGAAGCCACATCAAGACTTGTAGGAGGGGTGGAAATGTGGAACAGGCTAGTCCCACACCCATGTGTTGTTGATAAAAATTACAAAATTACCTCAGCTGTGGAGGACCACCCTAAATAGCAAATGGTCACCCCATGCCAGACTCCCTAACCCAGGGTTCTAGTACTAGGAAGAAAAGTCCCCATAACTTCTGGCTGTAAAAGCCAGCAGGGATTGTAGCTGAGTGAGTCAGGGGTTGTTGGAGTCCCAGGCATTTCCTCTTAAAGGGCTTACAGACTTCCTTGGACTCACTGGCTCTGAGCTCTAGTGCAGAGGCTGCAGTTTAAAAGGCAGAGAGACATACAGGGAGGAACTGAGCTACCTGTCATAAAGACGAGAGCTGGAGGGCTAGCTTTTTCACAAACTGAAGTGCTGGCAGAGGCCATTGATCCTTTTCTGAGTCCTTTTCCTACAGAGGCCACAGGTGTGCACATATATGAGTCTCCATCAAGCTGGAAAACACTCTTTGCCCAGCTTCCGTGATTACCTGAAATCCCACCCTACCAATGTCAGATCCACCCAAGCTGTTTTGAATGGCTTTGCCATACAAATGGCCTGTATCTTTACATAAGCTGTTATATGTAAGAAAATCTGCATCATCATTCAAACACTCTATATTATTATTGTAATTCTTCTGTAAGTCTAAATTTATTTCTAATTAAAAAAAGTTGAAAAATATTTATCATCTTAAATTAATATTTCCTTTTCTAGGTGTCTCTTCAGAATAGTCACTTTAAAATCTGAAAGATTATATAATCTAGAAATGAAGTTAATGGAAAATAAAACAAGTGTGCAATCAACTACATCAAAAGATGATTCATAAAAAAATATTTTGAGGCTAAGTAAAAATATGACAGACATCATTATACCTCATGGTGCTAAATAGATGTTAGGTCTACCCTTCCACCAAGATTTTGTTCAGAATTTTATAAGGCTTTATATTTTATAAATCAACCAGCTACCTTTAATAGTTAGAGTTGATTTTATAAATAAACTAATAGGAGGTCCCAAAAAGAAATAATTATAAGGAGATCTCAAAAAAGAAAACATCTCTGGAGCAGACATTACAGATCCAAGTTGAATGACAAGCCCATTGAGAGAAAACATATCCAGTTGTGGGTTCTAGAATTTTCTATAGGCCATGGATCTTGGTATTTGATCTTGTTTTTTTTCTTCATATGTTACATATTTGCTTTACTTTTATAGGTTTGTTAACCATAAAAATTTGTGTCCTAATATGTCACTCATTTATTATGCTATAAAGAAACATGTTAAAACAGAAATACTATATAGAATAGTAAATATGGCTTCCTACTAATATATTGGTGCTGATGTATACTGACTCTGTCCTTTTCATGCTGTTATTTCTATTCCTTCAGCCAAGAAAGGGTGCTCTGAAAGTGATCCTGAGATCATAAAATTTGGATCCTGATTTTCAAGGTCCCCAAATATTTTTGGATGATTTTATTGTATAGTTTTTATATAACTAGAAGGCTGCCACTCTAAATTATAACAAACCAGCTTGGAACAATGCACATATAGTAGAAAGGATTGGGAGAAAAGATGGCCAAAAGTAGAACCATGAGTCTTTTGTAGTGGGTAGAATCTGCAATCTTTACCATTAATAAAAAGAGATATTATTTGAAAAAATATAATCAATTATAAAATATTTTTCTAGGTGAGAAACTGAGTTTTCTTTAGGAATAGATGTAGCTTCATATTAATACAAAATGCCTGGGAGAAACAAGAATGTCACCAAGGCTACTCCACTTAATAATGTACTGCTAATCTATTGCTGATTCCCTGGAGGGTTTTTGGGTAAATGAGTTTGTAAAATTTGTGTTTTTTGAGTTTGCTCACTTTTAGTGTTAAAAAATGGCACTGGGCAGCAACAGGTATGTGATCTGTGAAACTGCTAATTACCTTTCTGCTTGGGAAGGGCCATTGTCTTGCTAATGTTTGCTGGAGGAGAGGTTTTTTGCACCAGAAAGTATTGAAAATGGCAGGGAGGAAATCAGGTTTATGCAGAGAGAAGGGATAAGATAGGCAGATGGGGAACCAGAGGTGAGGTGCTTTTGTTACTCACTGAGACTGGTGGAGCCTTTGATTCTAGGAAAAACCAGAGAAGATTCTCTTAGTTGTGGAACTGGAGAATGTGTCAGTGGCTTTGGGAGCCCTGTGTGTTTGCTTGTTGGCTGGTATGAGACTTTAATAAAAGAATAATGTTGGGCAGATAAAATATAATATGCTCACTTTGTTAAAGATGGTGCTGCCCACATGGAAGCCCATCACCCAGGTGATATCATTTGCCCTTATGCTTGAGATGGCTGTGGGGGAAAAGCTGTAATGTAGGCAGGCCAGGTCATTATAGCCTAAGGCTTAGTTTAAGAGTAAACTCTTCCCCACACCCTTGACTGATTGGATGATGTAGGGTGGTGCACTCTCCTGAGAAAATCCCATTATACAGAGACTTTCTTTATGTATAATTGGATTAAAGGTTTTGAGTCTATGCTATAAAATGGGAGGGAGCAGTAGCTTGATCTCTCTCTCTCTTGGTTCCTGAGTTCCTGAGGTTAGTATGAGAAAGGAGAGCAGATTAAGGCCATGTGGAGGAGAAGCAGCCAGGATGGCAGAGTGCTGAGGAAGAAGCCAGTTTGTTAAGAGTTTGTGCAGGAGGAGATGGGAAACAGAGATGAATAAATCTGCTGAGCTAGAAACCTTTGATTCTAGGAAACTCGGATAAGTCAGTAGCTTTGTGAGTACTGAATGTGTGGGTTTTGGAGCCCCAGTGTGTGTTTTTGCTTGCCCGCCGGGTGCAAGCTAGAATTAAAGCTGATGGCTCACCAGTTTGTGGCTCCGGTGTTTTATTACCGACTGTTCGAATCCAATGTGAACCTGCATGGGTCAGGCTGCGGTGATGGTGGCCTTGGCCACAGGCTTTACATTTGGCGTAGTCGGCAGGATTCGGAGATCGGTATGGGGCCACCACCCCTGAGGGGTGGGGTAGAGGACTGGTTGCAGTTCTGGCTTCCCATGGCTATCCTTTTAGGAGCTGTGGGCTGCGTGTTTTTTACTCAAGAGGAAACCAAGAGTTCTGTGAAAGAAGCTGCTCAAGGTTGAAAGCTTCAGTATGAATTGCAAATCGAACGGCAGAAAAGGCTGGAATTGGAGCGAGCACTGGAGAAGGAATTACGGGTTCGCGAGTTGCAGTTTGCCCTGGAAGCTGAACGTTTCCACCGGCAGTTGTTGGAGAAACAACTGAGGATTCAAGAGCTCGAGTCTCAGCTTCCGGCCAAAAGCCAGCAGCCACAGGAGCCTAAATGGTCGCCAAAGGAGCAGCAGCACCCGTGCTGGTGGACTGGTTTTGAGTCAGCGGGAGCAGGCGCTTGCAACTCCTCTTCTGAGGATGAGAAGGCTCAGGCTGAAGCTGCCATACACACACTGAGAGCCCGACCAGTGGTCGCCAAGAAGGTAAAAACCCAGCAGCTTAGAGTCCCTCAGGGGCAGCCACAGCCTCCTGCCCAGGTAATGGAGCACTTTGTGGTCCGGCCCTATACCCAGGCAGAGCTGATGGAGTTGGGGGCACAATTTAGGCAGAAACCTACTGAATCCCTGGTAGCCTGGTTACTACGATTATGGGACATAGGGGTGGATGGCATCATGCTCTCCGGAACAGAGATGGAGAAATTGGCCGCCATTACCACACACTCCTCCTTGAGGCAGCGTCTTCAGAACTGCCATGGCAACCCAGGAGACCATACCCTATTAGAATGGGTGATGGCTGCCATTTGTATGGTCTGGCAGAATGCTGGATAATTGCCAGGGGCAATGAGTCGGTGGCAGTGCTACAGCGAGTTAGTAAAGGTCCTTCGGGAACTAGGTATGAAGAATGCTGTTTTCAACCCTGGGTCCCGTGGACCAGATGAGGAAGTGTTTATGGCAAAAATGAGGGAATTTATTCTTGCTAGCGCCCCGTCAGCCCTTTTTGGGTCACTTGTGGCTATCTTGGGCCCCTATGTGGGGCAGCCCATCAATGCAGTTACACAGATGGTAGCAGATTTGGGAGAGTTGGAAGCCGCTAGGGATCATAAAGCAGTGAGGGCTGCTGCCCATGTTGCCCCCTGTAAAGCCAGTAGTCAAGGCCACTATCACAGCAGCCTGACCCACGCAGGTTCACATTGGGTTCAAACAGATGGCAATGAACCACTGGAGCCAAAAACTGGTGAGCCATCAGCTTTAATTCTAGCTTGCACCCGGTGGGCAAGCAAAAACACACACTGGGCTCCAAAACCCACACATTCAGTGCTCACAAAGCTACTGACTTATCCGAGTTTCCTAGCATCAAAGCTTTCTAGCTCATCAGACTTATTCACCTCTGTTTCCCATCTCCTCCTGCACAAACTCTTAACAAACTGGCTTCTTCCTCAGCACTCTGCCATCTTGGCTGCTTCTCCTGGCCTTCACATGGCCTTACTCTGCTCTCCTCTCTAATACTAACCTCAGGAACTCAGGAACCAAGAGAGAGAGAGATCTAGCTACCGGTCCGTCCACTTTATAGCATAGATAATCCAAACCTTTAATCCAATTATACATACAAGAAAGTCTCTGATACAAAGCCACCCATCTGAGGCATAATGGGATTCCTCAGGAGAGGGCCCACCCTACATCATCCAATCAGTCAAGGGTGTGGGGAAGAGCTTACCCTTAAACTAAGCCTTAGGCTATAATGACCTGGCCTGCCTACATTACAGCTTTTCCCCCACAGCCATCTCAAGCATAAGGGCAAATAATATCACCTGGATGACGGGCTTCCATGTGGGCAGCGCCACCTTTAACAAAGTGAGCATATAATATTTTATCTGCCGAACACCCCCCCCCCAACTAACAAGGGAAACGGGCCTATAAAGGTTACCCGAACACAGATGTGGGTAGATTTGATTGCAGCTGGAGCAGATAAGGGGAAATTGGATGGCCAGTCTAATAAAATTCTTTTGGAGCTTTGGCGGCAGCTTAAACCAGAACAGAAGTTCCAGCCATTGAGACGAAGGGCCCCAGCAGCTACCAATAAAACATTTGGTGCGCGGGTAGCTCGGTTACAAGATTATATGATAGAGACGGCCGAGGGAGAGGAGAAATCCCAAGATGCATTGTACCAGTTTAAATAGGAAAAAGGCCAAGGGACCCGTCTAATGGGGATGGGCAGGGACCGGAGGCCACACGTAGAACTGGCTATCCACTGGTCCCCTTCCAATATACAACGGGTGTTGGCCTTGGTGGATACAGGTGCAGAATGTTTCCTCCTCTATGGGAACCCAGAGCGGTTTGCTGGGACCCCAGTGGCCATTGATGGCTATGGGGGCCAAACTGTTCAAGTGAAGCCAGTAACTATTCCATTGGGGATAGGAAGACTGCCTCCTAAGCCATATAAGGTGTATGTATCTCCTATTCCTGAATATATTTTGGGGATAGATGTCCTTCAAGGACTATGGTTGGAAACTACAGCTGGGGAGTTCCGGCTGCGGATCAGGGTTGTGAAGGCAGTGTTGCGGGGACATGCATCACATTCCCCTTTGCAATTGCCCATCCCTCGGCGTGTGACTAACACCAAGCAGTACCGCCTGCCAGGTGGTTATGAAGAAGTCACAGCGACAATCCTCAAACTAGAAAAGGTGGGGATCATTCGGCCAGCACACAGTCCTTACAACTCCCCGGTATGGCCTGTGCGCAAACCAGACGGAACCTGGAGAATGACAGTAGGTTACAGAGAACTTAACAAAGTTGTTCCCCCTTTGCACGCTATTGTTCCCTCGATAGCTAACATGATGGATCGACTAAGCCATGAGTTGGGGACATACCACTTTGTGGCAGACTTGGCCAATGCTTTCTTCTCCATTGATATAGCTGCAGAGAGTCAAGACCAATTTGCCTTTAGTTGGGAAGGGAGACAATGGACCTTTACAGTATTACCCCAGGGCTATTTGCATAGCCCCACTTTGTGCCACGGGCTGGTGGCTGCTGACCTGGCTAAATGGAAACAGCCAGAGGCAGTTCGCATGTATCATTATATTGATGATATTATGTTAACTAGTGATTCTCTTCCAGAATTGGAGCAAGCAGTCCCTACCCTGCTATCCCATTTGAAAGCATTAGGCTGGGCAGTCAATGAGGACAAATTGCAAGGACCTGGGTTATCTGTTAAATTTTTGGGAGTTGTCTGGTCGGGTAAAACAAAAGTTATCCCTGATGCAGTTATAGATAAGATCCAAGCATACCCTGTGCCCACTACGGTAAAACAGTTACAGGAATTCTTAGGTTTGTTGGGGTATTGGCGAGCATTTATACCCCATTTGGCTCAGTTACTACGCCCCTTGTACAACCTTATTCGGAAGGGGGTTCGTTGGGATTGGACTGAGCAGGCGCAAGGTTCATTTGCAGCAGCTAAGAGAGCTGTCAAGGTGGCACAGGCCTTGAATGTGTTTGATCCTGTCAGGTCCTGTGAGCTAGATGTTCATGTAACCTCGGAAGGGTTTGGATGGGGTTTGTGGCAACGAACAGAGTGCTTACGGCAACCTATTGGGTTTTGGTCCCAATTGTGGAAAGGTGCTGAAGTTCGTTACTCATTAGTAGAGAAGCAGCTGGCAGCTGTGTATGCTGCCCTCCTCGCCACTGAGAGTATTACAACCACAACACCAGTTACAGTCAAGACAACATACCCTATTGCAGGATGGGTGAGAGATTGGGCGACAAAACCATGTAGTGGTATGGCCCAAATGTCCACCCTGGCCAAGTGGGGTGCCTACCTGCAACAACGCTGTGCTCTTAGCACCAGCCCATTGAGGGCAGAACTGCAGGAAGTCTTGGGTCCAGTCACCTATGCAACCTTAGAGTCGGGTGCAGCGGGGGCTCAGGAGGCAGAACCTGAAGTCAGTCCCTACCAGGAGGGGCGGGTGCCCATCCCTGAGGATGCCTGGTATACTGATGGTTCCAGCAGGGGCCAACCTGCCAAGTGGACGGCCATAGCCTTCCATCCGGCCACTGAGACTATTTGGATGGACACGGGTACAGGCCAAAGCAGCCAATGGGCAGAATTAAGAGCTGTTTGGCTAGTTGCCCACAATGAAGCTTCACCTCTGGTGATCTGTACTGACAGCTGGGCTGTATATCGTGGACTGACCCTTTGGATTGCTACTTGGCACATTAACCAGTGGATGGTAATGCACCGCCCACTATGGGGTCAGGCCATGTGGCAGGACTTATGGGAAATAGGACACCAGAAGCAGGTGACAGTATATCATGTCATGGGGCATGCCCCTCTAGCCCATCCTGGGAATGATGAGGCAGATACATTGGCAAAGGTGCAATGGTTGGAGACTCCACCTGCAGGTGATGTGGCGCAATGGCTCCACCGGCACCTGCTCCATGCAGGACAGAAAACTATGTTGGCTACGGTTAAGGCGTGGAACTTGCCTGTGTCCTATGCAGAGGTACTTGCAGCTTGTGAGCAATGTGCAGTGTGTTCCAAGGAGCACCCTCGGAGACCACTGGTGTCACCTGGACAGATCCAGAGGGGTCATGTTCCACTGACACGATGGCAGATAGACATCATTGCACCCTTACCAAAGTCAGAAGGGTACCAGTATGCGGTCACTTGTGTAGATACTGCCACAGGTCTGCTTGCTGCTTATCCTGCCCGTAATCCTGACCAGAGGGCAGTCATACAGGCTTTAGACCGCCTGAGTGCTGCATATGGGTGACCACTGGTCCTTGAAAGTGACAACGGTACCCACTTCACTGGTTCAATGGTGAGGCAATGGGCTCAAGAGCTGGGGGTGGACTGGAAATACCATGTTCCCTACCACCCCCAAGCTGCTGGTATCATTGAGCGGTATAATGGACTCTTAAAGCGGGGACTGCGACAGGAGGGGGCACCAGCTCCCTTACTGGATGGACACGCCGCTTATGGACAGTACTCCGAATTTTGAATGAGAGACCTCGACGTGGGAGCCCAGCTCCAGTGGACGCCCTCCTGCATCGGGCAGCTGCCCCCATTCAGTTGCAGATACGCACCAAGGACATTTTACTCAAGCCAGGCTTTGGACAGCAGGGCAACGTGCTCTTGCCTGCCCCAACAGCCCTTCTTAAAGGCCAACGGCTTCAATGGACTTGGCCCTGGACTGTCCAGGCCCCCCATCTGAGATGGGTGGCCTTGTTGGCACCATGGGGAAAGGGGCTAGAGGTGGACCTCCGGTTAACTCCTTGGGCAACCAGCACCTGGCCACCTAAGGTAGAAGTGTATTATCCTTTGAGTGCTCAGGGGGACAGCATAATGAAGGGCACCTTTGTAATTTCTTTATGGCCGATAATGAGTTCTCCTATTTTACTACACGTAGAACCAGCAGATGCTGGTGTATTGGCCAATAAGGTTTGGTATGCCCGCTCAGGGCGGCCTCTGGTACCAGCTACGGTGCTGTCTGCAGATAAAACTCTGGCCTGTATTCTGCCAGAGGGAAAAGATTTGCCTCTCTTGGTGCCGTTGACAGCTCTGTCATTTCGCCCATAGCTTTTGATTTGTTAATCCTATTGCTGTAGTTGGTACTGTTTCTGTTTATGCAATGTACCTTTGTAATTGTTGAAACTGTATGATTTGTGCTACTGCTGTAATTTGTGTAATGTACTTAATTTCCTTGTACAGGGATGCCGGTGGTGTGAATTGTGGGTAGTAAAGTGAGCATAGGGGTGGATTGTTGGGCAGATAAAATATAATATGCTCACTTTGTTAAAGATGGTGCTGCCCACATGGAAGCCCATCACCCAGGTGATATCATTTGCCCTTATGCTTGAGATGGCTGTGGGGGAAAAGCTGTAATGTAGGCAGGCCAGGTCATTATAGCCTAAGGCTTAGTTTAAGAGTAAACTCTTCCCCACATCCTTGACTGATTGGATGATGTAGGGTGGTGCACTCTCCTGAGAAAATCCCATTATACAGAGACTTTCTTTATGTATAATTGGATTAAAGGTTTTGAGTCTATGCTATAAAATGGGAGGGAGCAGTAGCTTGATCTCTCTCTCTCTCTTGGTTCCTGAGTTCCTGAGGTTAGTATGAGAAAGGAGAGCAGATTAAGGCCATGTGGAGGAGAAGCAGCCAGGATGGCAGAGTGCTGAGGAAGAAGCCAGTTTGTTAAGAGTTTGTGCAGGAGGAGATGGGAAACAGAGATGAATAAATCTGCTGAGCTAGAAACCTTTGATTCTAGGAAACTCGGATAAGTCAGTAGCTTTGTGAGCACTGAATGTGTGGGTTTTGGAGCCCCAGTGTGTGTTTTTGCTTGCCCGCCGGGTGCAAGCTAGAATTAAAGCTGATGGCTCACCAGTTTGTGGCTCCGGTGTTTTATTACCGACTGTTCGAATCCAATGTGAACCTGCGTGGGTCAGGCTGCGGTGATGGTGGCCTTGGCCACAGGTTTTACAAATGGCTCACCATTTTTTAGCTCCACTGTTTCTTTATTGTCTTCCTGAATCTAATGGGAACCTGTAAGTGAATGGTAGCAATGGCAGTGACTACTGGTCTGTAAAACCAGTAGTCAAGGCCACCATCACTGCAGCCTGACCGGTGCAGGTTAGCATTAGATTCGAACAGTCAGTAATGAAACAATGGAGCCAAGAACTGGTGAGCCATCAGCTTTAATTCTAGCTTGCACCCGGCGGGCAAGCAAAAACACACACTGGGCTCCAAAACCCACACATTCAGTGCTCACAAAGCTACTGACTTATCCGAGTATCCTAGAATCAAAGGCTTCTAGCTCACCAGACTTATTCACCTCTGTTTCCCATCTCCTCCTGCAGAAACTCTTAACAAACTGGCTTCTTCCTCAGCACTCTGCCATCTTGGCTACTTCTCCTCCACATGGCCTTAATCTGCTCTCCTCTCTAATACCTCAGGATCCAAGAACCAAGAGCAAGAGATCAAGCTACTGCTCTCTCCCACTTTATACCATAGAATCAAAACCTTTAATCCAATTATACAAACAAGGAAGTCTCTGTATAATGGGATTCCTTAGGAGAGTGCACCACCCTACATCATCCAATCAGTCAAGGGTGTGGAGAAGAGCTTACTCTTAAAACTAAGCTTTAGGCCATAACGACCTGGCCTGCTTATATTACAGCTTTTCTCCCACAGCCATAACAAGCATAAGGGCAAATAATATCACCTGGGTGACGGGCTTCCATGTGGGCAGCACCATTTTTAACAAAGTGAGCATATTATATTTTATCTGCCGAACATGGTCATACAGGGGTGCAAGTGCCTTACTAATGCAGAACTGTCATATAGTAAACAATACTTAGATTGAGTCTTTTTCCCTAATTCCTGGCACAGATATCCCAAACTCTTTGAAATCTCCTGAGTAAGAAAAGATTCTTTTGTGTGATGGAGACAGTGACTACACGGAGACCACATGGAGTGCACCGAGGGACCTAGGGAAGACCACCTTACAATCCCCTATACTGGTTTCATGACATGGCTCCAACTCCCAGTCCTTATGGGTATTTATTGATACACACAAATAGAAACAGGGTCAAGAAGGAGGAAGTCAGGAAACAGAGAAGAGAATGAGGAAGTTAGGAAGGGCAACTTCTTTAGAGCAGACAAAAGGATAATGGAATAGCTCAATGTCCTCACTTATTGATCAATTAGAATTGCTAATTCTATCTCTATTGTGCAGCATTCAGCACAGTACTGCATTCAGTACTTTTCTTGGTAAGTGTAAGGTATTTTCCCTGCCAAGGAAGAAGGAAGGGTGTAGCCACAAAGTGTGGAATAGCAAAAGCTTTATTCAGAGCGCTTCCTGAATGATGTTCTCAGGTGTGGGGGATAGGGACCAGAGAAGTCACATGGGGGATTTGCATGGGAGTAATTTATAGGTTTAGGAGGGTGAAGGCGAGTTCATATGACGTGGCAAAATTTCAATGACTGACAGATGGTCGCTCTTTTTCAAAGGGCTCCTGGGAATTTTCTTTTGGTGCACATGGATGTGGGCAGTTCCAGCAAAAATTCCTGGACCTGGTTCCTCACGTGACCTTCTCCTATTGCCAATCGAACTCACAGAAAGGCCACTGTGGCTTTTGCCTCAGGGCACTGAACTCTGTCACTGTTCTATGTTCCTATTCAAGACCTATACACTTTTGTATGCTTATGAAGTGACTGAGTCCTCTAGATAGGTTCTAGATGGGGGAGTTGGAGGGGAAGTGGCCAGTAAGAACAAGCAATGATTAAGGGTTTGGAACTAACAGCTCTTCTCTCTACACCCCTGACCTCTGAAGAAGGGAAGAAATGAGCAAGGCTAGAGTTTGAGTTCCATTATCAGTGTCCAATGTTTTAATCAGTCATGTCTGCATAATGAAATCTCCATAAAAAACAATAAGCAATGGGCTTTCTGGAGCATCTTTGTTGTAAACCCATCACTGCTGGGAGGGTGCCATGCCCTGAGAGGGAATGAAAACTAGGTATCACCCTCCCCACTCCAATACCTTGACCTATGTTTCTCTTCCATTTGGCAGTTCCTGATTTACATCCTTTGTAATAAATGAGGAAATATAAGTATAATGTTTTCCTGATTTCTATGATTATTCCAGAAAATTATTGAACCCAAATGAAAGGATTATAAGAGCCCCAATTTATGGCCATTTGCTGAGAAATGCAGTGGCCCTCCGTCCCAGGACTTATAACTGCTGTCTGAAATGGGAGCACCCTTTTGAAACTGAGTCCTTGACCTATGGGGTCTGTACTAACTTCAATTTAATTAAATTGTTGGAAACCCAGTTGGTGTTGGAGAACCTGAGAAAGAACATATTCCTTTCTTTATCTGTCTTCCTTGAATTAGGGCTGTCCTGTTAGTGGGAAAAGGGCCAGAAAAATTTACTATATAAAGGAATCAGTAGGTTTACTATCCCCATTTGTAAAACTATCAGAAAGAACTTGGATTGCAACATCTACTTGCACCATGATCATAAGGACCAGGGCTTATCTTGTCCCACTTTCTTTCTTGCTGTAGGGCTTGGGTGACAAGAGATCAGTTAATACTTTGATGAACCCTTGGCACACTACTCAATGGTTCAAGATGTAGCCTTCAGGAATCTGTGAAAAGAAAGAGGGAAGACTCTAAGAAAATGGTGTTTGTTCTGGGAGAACTGACATTTTTCTCATGGATGGTGTTAAAGAGTCAGAATAAGAAATGAATGGAAATTTCATGTAAACCTGAAGTAAGAGGAGCTAGATTAGGATCAAGCAAGTATCTTCAGATGAACCCCCTATTATGAGTGACTAATGACTTCAATTGTCTTCTTTATTGCTATTCAAAAAAAATTTATGTTAGAGCCTTAATTTTCTTTCTTCTTTATTGCAAATCTCCTTCAGAAAACAAAATTTCATATGCCTGCTTTGTCTTGGGAAGACAGGGTGACTCTTTTTTTTTTCTCTTGAGCTCTCTATGGAGAGGGACTATGACTAATTACCTGAATTATAAATTGGAATTGCAGGTGTGAAAAACTGCAGATGGTAAAGCCTGGAAGGTATAAACAGACCTATTATGCTCAAGATAGGTAATCTGAAAAAGATACAATAAAGAAGATTTCTGCTGGCTCAACAAACGATTAGGTAGGGTCCTTTCAAAGGGAAAGAGCGAGAACTTAGTGGATTTCTGTGTTACATTTACCCTTTATTTTCTGAGACATTATAATGTTTATGTAGAGGTTTATTCAGGGTTATTTCTCCCGTTACAAAGGGGCAGTTCTAAAAAGGAATTTGGGACTTGCCATCCTAGGTATTTGGAAGGAATCATGCTTTGCATAATTGCATATATGTGTTAAGTATATGGCCAGATTTTCCTGAATATATTTGTGGCCACTGAAGCGGTAGGATGGCGAAAATATATGAAATTAGGTTGTGTGAAGGGGAATAAAATATATCACCCCAAAATATGCCACTTTAAATATTGATTATTTTGAATTAAAGTTACTTAAAAAATGGCCAGTGCACAGTGGACAGCATGACCATCCTTTTTCCTTCTGAAAGCAGAAAATAAATTTCCCAAGTAAAATGTTTCTCCCTGTACCAGAAGGGTGGACGGCATTCATGTCACCCGAGATGGGAATTTAGAGCTGAGAAGGTTGAACAAGAGAGCCTGCTTACTTCTTCTCTAATTTATTATCCCAAACCTAAACCCCTCTGTCTTGCAAATACTCACACATTTATTGTTTTCTTGTCTAAAAGTCATTAAAGCTGCCTGCTTTGGTCACTCCTTTGAGTCTCTTATTTTTATAAGCTCCCGTGCATATGAAATTAGTTTTTCTCCACTTCATCTGTTTTTTTGTCAATTTAATTATTAGACCAACTAAAGAACCTAGAAGGAAAAAAGAAAAGAAATTTCTCCTCTCCTATGAGGAGAAAGCATATATATGTATTTGTGTTATATGTTTCTGTATATGGGTAATTTTACTTCAAAAGTTGATCAAAAAGATGTAGGACAGATTGAAGTAAATGACCAGCTTCTAGTTTGTTCATTTCTAAACTATAGAATATTTAAATAATTGTTTCTGGTAGGAAAGTGGGGATGTTACCGCAACTTGAAAATATAATAAAAAATTGATTTTGATGTGAATGTTTTACTTTTTTAAACTCTTACCAATTTTTAGGTCTGAGGCTATACCTTACATACTTCTTTTATATTTCTGTTATCTATAATACTGAGCACATAATAGACCCACATTCAATTAATTTTTAAGTTGCCTGAATTAATAGTAGAGAAGCATTATATAAGTAGAACACTCAGATGTTCAATATTTTGCCAAGGATGCATGAGGTTTTCAAAAGAGTTTGGAGAATATTTCTTAGAAAATCAAATTTTACAGCTAAGTAAAACAGAAATTTGTGTATTTGTGTTAAATTGAAGTTAAGCTAATTAAATTAGGACAATTCATGTTTCATCTTACCCTCTAAATTGGCATAATTCGATAAGCAACAGAAATTTTGGAGTCTAAATTAAACATGAAGATAGAGACTTCTAATTTAATTTTAATAGAAGAGTCAGTATTATATAGACCAGTAAGTATTTTTCAACCACTGGTCCACGAACCAATGTCAGTTTGCCAGAAATTTCATGTCAGTCTGCAAAACAGTTAACCACCCTATTTTGTATAAAGAATATAGAACCAATAATTTTACACTATAATTTTTATACACCTTCAGGTAGTTAACTCTTTCCTAGACTGGCATCAAATTTCTGGTGAACTTCCACTTATCCATGGACTAACAGTTGAAAACCACTGATCTAGACTATTATTTCATGGAACATCATACTCACTGAGCTGGTGTTCCTCAGGAATCAGGGTATCGGGTCTAGTATAGTTTATGTTTGAATTCCAGCTCTGTTACTTACTATATGACCCTGGGCAAGTCTTCTACGCTTTCTGTGCCTCAGTTTTCCATTCCACAAATGAGGATAATAATACCAACTACCTCATAGTATAGTTGTAAGGATTAATGGGTTGGTTAATGCATGCACATGCTGACTGCATAGAAATGAGTCTGGCACATAATAAAAGATCAGAAATGTTATTTGTAAAGATAATGATTTTACTCATTTCTGTTCTTCTGTAACAAATTATTACAAAGTGAGATGTTTAAAATGACAAATTTATTATCTTACTATTTTACTTTAATACCTTTTATATTATTTTTAATCTGTCTGCATGCTAGAATTTTAACATAGGTCTCCACTAGGCTAAAATCAAGGTGTAGCCAGTGGCTCTGGAGCAGGATTTGTTTCTTTGCTCATTTATGTTTTGGCAGAATGCATTTCCTTGTGGTTGGAGAATATAGGTCTCTGTGTGTGTTGGCTCTAAATAAAGGGCCATTTTGAGTTTCTAACAGCTGCTGCATTCCTGACTCATGGTCCCCTTTCTCCAACTTCAAAGTCAATAAAGGCATCTCTCCGATCCTTCTTCCATGGTTGTATATCTCAGCCTTGAAAGGTCTCCACTTTTAAGAATTCATGGGATTACATTGAGCCCATCCTGATAATTCAGGATAATCTTCCCATTTCAGAGTCCTTACCCTTAATCACAGCTGCAAAGTTTCTTTCACCATTTAAAGTTAACATATTCACAGGTTCTGAGGACTGTGCATGGAAGTCTTTCTAGGGCAGAGGGGTTATTATTATTCTGCTTACTACAAAAATGATGACCTACAGTGGAGTGAAAGATTTAAGTCAAAAATTACTGCATTTGTCAGGTATTATGTGGGGGTATTTTTCAGGGTTTTTTAAGTAAAATTTTAATGTGTAAAAGAAGAAGTGATCTGTTACTCAGAAAATTCTGCCTAAGAAAGTGTTCATGAAATGCTCTGCAAGGCCCTGGCCAGTTGGTTCAGTGGTAGAGTGGTGGCCCAGCATGTAGATGTCTCAGGTTCAATTCCTGGTCAGGGCACACAGAGAAAGTGACCATCTGCTTCTATGCCCCTTATTTTTCTTTCAGTGGATAGAAAACATTTCATACTAATCATTATATTTGGAAACATTTGTACTACTGGACACAGCCAAAGCCTTCTGTCATTGGTTAAATATGAGTAATTATTGTTATGTCTAATATTTACATGTGTTTATATGTGTTTAATATGTGCCACTATGTTAAGAACTTCATAAATATTATTACATTCAATATTCATGACAACACTTAGGGGGAGATACAATAATTATGAAGAAACTGAAATGAGAAAGTAAATATAATAAATATGGGGTTTGGAAATTAAACCTAGGCTGTGTTATTTCATAGAATGTCCTCTTATTTACTGTGCTGTACTGTCACTATAAATGTGGTTATAAATATAAACCAAATGCTACAGTAAATGTAAAGGCAGTTTTGATTTTGATGTGGACAGTCTAAGGTAAGGAGCCTAGCTAGATGCACATGATTAGACACAGCAATCACTGCTTCTCTACACATCCTTTTCCATGAGAAACTGCCTTATTTCCAAAGTCTCAGCTGACTTTCCTGCACAGTCTTTTGTCTCCCTCTACACTCTGACCTCCACATAAATAATTAGACCAATTATAAAAATCTTAACCCCAACGTGATCTATGAACTTGCCTGGGCTGAATAAATTATATCTTAAGACTCTGAATTGACCCATACAGAGCGGAGATAAGTGACTCTTGGAAATGGCTTTCGAAGGAGGTCCCTTTTCTAAAACAGAAAGGACTAAACAAGACAAACACAAATGAGTCTTGAGCACAGCTGGAGAATAAAGACTTCCAGAGAGTTGAAGAGTGAGATTGTACAGTCCTTGTGAAGGGATAAAACTCCCTGTTGACTGAAAAATCTGGTATACCAGTGAGAATTGCTTTGTAGTTGGGAAACATGATTCATCCAGCTGCTATTGCTAGATTAAAATATTTTACAAAGTCTTCCAATTTCCTTTGCTTTGATTTTATATTTGCTGAACAACCATATGATCGTAACTTGTTTTTTCAAGGAGGCTTCTCTTGTGGTAAGGTACCAAAAAGTTGCAAAATTAATATTGATATTTTAGGAGGAAAAGTCAGGCTTTCTTGTTTCTTCCTTTCCTTGGGGAGGGGAGGGAAAAGAATGTAGAAGCTTCCTGACTTACAAGGACAATGGGTCATTTAGTTTTAACTATAGAATAAAGGTTGTCTGAAGAACTTCTTTTCTCTTACAATAAGAGAGAGAATTTACTTACCACCCCACATTGATTTTGGTTCTTCCTCCTTTCCTGGAATCCTGAGAATAACATATCTCTAGGCAAAGGAGGTGCGATAGACACTGAAGGGATTTGGAAATGTCTTTGATTGTATTACCTTAAAAGTTTTAATGTTTCTATGGATTCCCTAAACAAATGTTATAAGTTTGTGCCATGATGTCATGCTCCAACCAACCTGTGTGTAATCAGGGGTATATAACCAGCCTCTGAAATGTATTTGGCATGCACAATTTGGGTCTGCAATACCCAGTGTTAGTTGTATTTGGCATGCACAATTTGGGTCTACAATGCCCAGTGTTAGCCAGTATATAAAATAAATCTCCTCCTTTAATAAAACCCTTCACAATTCATCTGGACTTGGTGTCTCTATGTAATCCCGCGGAAGTGAAGTATGGGTACTTTACAACACTCTAACAGTAGTGGATGTGCTTTCTGGATGACTGGACTATTCCTCACGCTGAATTAATAAATCACCATTTTGATTTGTAAGTCAGTCCTGAGGTGGGTCATGGAGAATCACCAAGTTTAAATCACATCTAGGTAGACTGATGGTTAAGGACTCTGAGTCCCTTAAAATGAATGGTTAGATTCGATTCACCATTTGGGAGGACTAAACTAATAGCCAGGAAGGCAAACAATTGTTTAGTTGCTAATTTATTCTTCTTCAAATGTTTGATGGGTGTTTTCTACATCCCAGGAATTGCTCTACATATCAGCTATCCTGCTATAAACAAAGCAGAAGTAAACTCTGGCCTCAGAGAATTTACATTTGAGAAAAAAGAGATAGATAACAGTTTGTAAAAGTAAATAAATAGATATGTAGATAAACAAATAAATACATATGAAAAGTATCAGGCAGCAGCAATAGGTGCTATTAAGAAAGTAAAAATAGGGTAAGATGATAGATTGTAACTGGGTTGCAACTTTCTGAGAGAGAATAGTGAAGCAATAATGAACTTCAGATATGGGATCAAATTGATTTTCATTACTGTCGGGCAGATAAAATATATTACGCTCACTTTGTTAAGGAAGGCTCTGCCCACGTAGAAGCCCATCGCCCAGGTGGTGATATTGGTTTCCCTTCTTGCTTGAAATGGGTGTGATTATATTGGAGAGCTTGCTCCCTCTTGGTTCCTGAGATTAGCATTAGAGAGGAGAGCAGAGAAAGGCTATGTAGAGAAGGTCAAGAGAAGCAGCCAAGATGGCGGAGTGCTGAGGGAGAAGCCAGTTTGTGTAGAGTTTGTGCAGAGGAAAGGATTTGGGAAACAGAGGTGAATAAGACTGGTAAGTTAGAAACCTTTGATTCTAGGAAACTCAGATAAGTCAGTAGCTTTGTGAGCACTGAATGAGTGGGTTTTGGAACCCAGTGTGTGTTTTTTACTTGTCCGCCGGGTGCAAGTTAGGATTAAAGCTAATGGCCCACCAGTTCTTGGCTCCACTGTTTCATTACCATCTGTCTGAATCTAATGAGAACCTGCATGGGCCAGGCAGCTGTGATGGTGGCCATCGCTAATGACTTTACATTTGGCATAGTCTGTGGCAGGATTTGGTACAGTTTGGTATGAAGCTACCACCACCTTTGAGCGGTTGAGTAGAGGACTGGCTGCTGTTATGGTTCTCCATGGCTGTTTTTTGGGAGAAATAGGCTAGCTGAATTTATAGCCATGTTTGAAGAAACCAAGAGCTCTGTGGAAGAGGCTGCCTGAGAACTGAAAACTGAGCAGTGGAAGGAGCTTGAGCAAACACAGGAGAAAGAGATGCCAACCATGGAGCTGGAGCAAGCACCAGAAAAGGTTGACCAGGTTCGTGAACTTCGCCTGGAAATGGAGCAGCCACTGGAGAAGGAATCACAGGCTTGTAATTGCAGATTGCCCTGGATGGCGGAATGCTGAAGGAGAAGCCAGTTTAATTTAAAAAGTAGTCTATTTTTTATACCATTAGTTATTTCTGGGATTGTTTTCCTGTTAAATGTAACTTTTCGAGTACAAACATTTTCTAAAAGTTTGTCTAAATAGATGTCATTCTATAAGACAAGAGTGTGATTTAAACACAGAACTTTCCTCTCTGGGAAGATGAACCATAGGCTATAAAATGCTGATATCATCGCCCTGAATTTTCTTCTTCCACAAATTTTACAGGTTTTAAAATACACAATTAGAGATTAATTTATTAAATAGTCTTTCTGTTGAAGTTTTTAAAACATAATGAGTGCTGTGAAAAGCTAATTGTTATTGATGTAATACATTATTTTATTCTGATAAGTAGGAACAGGCATTATAAAAAATACTTGATAGAGGATAGAGCTGTGTAAGTAGAATTTGAAGGAAAAAAAATAAAGGTATAATACAGTGAGGACAAGAGAAAGAAACACCTTCTTTATCATGACAACAATTTTTATTTCCCCACATGGCAGCCATCGCATACTCATTCAATCCATGTAGTCCACACCCTTGGGCTGAGCAACACATGTGAGTTTATTTGTTAATGAATAAGGATTCTAACCTTTATCAGATGAAGTTTGGATCATTCTCTGTGTCTCTTGTGACCACTCCTCTCATTAAAATGTAGTTAATTCTTTAGAAAAGTAAAAATGACAACCAAAACCAAAAACTTGGTATGCATTTTCACTATTCTAGGCAGCTGAGAAAATGAGCACGCAGAAAATTCCAGTAAAGTGTATAGTGTGTGAAGCAGAAAGGCAATTGGAACCTATAAATATTTAAGTCAGTATGGCCCTTTGTGACTTGCCAGTAGGAATGATCTGGGTTGACCCCTGTCACCTGCACTAAATGTGATTGAACAATGAGGGAAGCTTTGAAATATTTTGATCAAAGCATGCTTTGCCCAAAAGTCAAATCAACCCTGCAATCCATATGCTTTAAGCTTCTGTGGACTGTTTACTGCTGTCAGAGCAGATGGATAAGAGGATACAACTATGGTTTGCAGTGTTAAGAAATGCAAGCCTGTGTTCATGTGCATACACATGTGCAGACACACACACACACAATCATGGCACCATATGGTGCTGCCTACTGACCTTTGGAACATCAAGCTACTAAAATGCTAATGTATTATTTTAGGTTTAAGACTCATCTGCTTGACTTCTAATGAGAACTGTTATGATATCCGAAGGTCTGTTTTAACTTCTGATTTGATTCTGAGACCAGTTTTTTATGTTTACTATCACCTGAATGTCATTAATAACCTGAAAAATTTCTCCCTAGAGGGTATTACTTTTATACCCAGAGAGGCAGTAAAATACAACTCCAATACTATTCTTTCTGCCACCATTCTGAAGCACATGCATTACACGAGATGAATTACGACTTTGGATTCATATCCAACTCTGAGATGATCAGACTACAGCTGTAATGTGCTGGCTCTCTGAGAAGCAGGCCAAGAAGGCTTATTGAATCCTAGAGGTGGGAGGTAGCCACTTGACTGGATAGTGTAATTGGGCCAATGGCATACGATAGTTTGATAATTTGCAGCTATGTTTAGGTCAGCATGACAATAGGGCAGCTATGATAAAACTGTGTATTATATCTTCATAAAATCCTTGGCCTGTCTTTATACAAATTTTTGCTATGTCAAAAAGAACATCCATTTATTACTGTTGTCTTATTGGCAAGCTTGTGGGATTAGGAAAATAATTTCTATTATTTTGGCTTATATAAACAGTCTTAAATTCTGTGTTGAGTATTCTTGGGGATAACAATTCCCTGTGACTGGAAGGACTCCTGAGCTTGGATTACTCTCTCCATATACATCAGTACTACATATATCAGCACTCTATATACATCTATATCCATCAGTATTGAAAACAGGGCCATTGAATTAGTAGTTTCTGTAGTTCATGAGAAACATGGTTTGGGCCCTCCTTGCTGCCTTGTCTAAAATTTTTCAGCTAAAAGGCAAAGAAAATGTGAGTCTAGACAATTTCATATGCTTTGAAGATACTCCAAATGAGGTATCTTTGAACTCTTAAGATTTCAAACATAAGAGAACTTTACTCATGTCATATACCACCACTTTACATTGTCCAGTTCATTTTTCTAGTTTGCCTCATTTTTCCTCTTATGTTTCTTGCTTTCTGTCTGACTACTTTTCCCCTTGAAAAGAGATGTATAGAGTGATTTAATAAATTTCCACATTAGAGCTAAGATTAGTCATGACACTGACCTAATTAAATCTCACAGTCAAAGGAAAGTGAAGTGCATGTCTTTCATTAATTAAAAATTATTCTAAATCTTGAATTCAGTTATTCAGCAAATATTTACAGAACATTTAATAAGACCTGGTGTCTTACTCTTGGTGGTGCACTGGATAGAATATTAAAATCAGTACACTGAGGTTCCTGGTTTGAAACCCTGAGGTTGCTAGCTTGAGCATGGGCTCTCCTTGGCATGAGTGCAGGCACACCAACTTGAGCGCAGGATTGCTGGCTTGAGCCCAGGGTCATTGACATTATTTCAAGGTCCCTGGTTTAAGCCCAAGGGTCTCTGACTTGATCTCACAGTCACTAGCTTGAGCAAGAGCTCATTGGCTTGGTGTGAAGCCCCTTGTCAAGGCATGTAGAAAAAGCAATCAATGAACAACTAAAGTGAAGCAACTACTAGTTGATGCTTCTTATCTCTCCTTTCTTTCTCTCTCTCTCTCTAAAAAGAAAGAAAGAGCCTGACCTGTGGTGGCGCAGTGGATAAAGCGTTGACCTGGGAACACTGAGGTCGCCAGTTCAAAACCCTGCACTGGTCTGGTCAAGGCACATATGGGAGTTGATGCTTCCAGCTCCTTCCCCCTTTCTCTCTCTCTCTCTCTCTCTCTCTCTCTCTCTCTCTGTGTGTGTGTGTGTGTCTCCTCTCTAAAATGAATAAAATAAAAAGAAATTAGAAAGAAAGAAAGAGGAAGAAAAAAATAAGACCTGGGAATAACAAAAGAGTGAAACCCTAACTTACTTGCCATTAATAGGTATAGAGTGCTCACAGTATGCAAACACTTTGACAGGCACTGTATGACAGCTATGTCAATAATTGCTGTTCCAGCACTGTCTGGGATAACATTGCGTGAAGCCATGGTACTTGATTTCAAGAAGCTCACAGTCTGAAGAAAATAACACTTATATAAGTGAGCAGGAGGCCATGTGGTACAGGAACTATGTAACTCACAGAAGCTAGAGACTAGTAGAAAATTTGGAGACAGATGTGGATTTAATGTCAGGCACACCAGCAGCATACGCTGGGCCCTGACTTCTGAAGGGCCCTGCAAAACCCCAACTTTACACTTTTTCTAATGACACCAAGTTTGGTTTCATATGTGCAATTTTAACATTAATAGTACTAATATTTTTTATTTATTAAAAAATATGGTTAACATGTATTTTTATTTTCCTTGTCTTTCTCTTTTTTTAAGGGGATCAATATTTTTTTCTGCACTTGGGGCCTCAACCAACCTAATATGCCTCTGATTGGAGGTAGGGAGTGCTGGTGGTGGTGGCATATGGCCTGAGCTCTGCAGGGCAGGTAGAGTGGTAACATGGTGGGGCTAGAAGGAGAAAATTCTCAGTGTGGGCTATAGGTATGCATAAAATTCTACATCTAAGACACCACAGAAAATATCTACTCATTTTAGTGGGAACAAAAGACCTAGGCAAGAAATCAAAGGGAGAATAGTAATAGTTTAGTTCATATGATTAAGAGATAAATACTGAATGCCTACTACATGGCCAGGCATTGTTCTATGATCTGGGATAGCCAGGAAGTATTCCATGAAGCTTATATTTTGGCAGAGGCTGTGGTAGCTAGCCTGTAAAGTGGCCTCCATGAAGCCCTACTTTTTGGAAGCTGTGTTTATGTAATCCCTTCCTCTTCAAATGTGGGCTGAACCTAGTGATTTGTTTCTAATAATAGAATATGACAAAAATAGTTGGATGTCATCTCTGAGTTCACATACCAAAGGCTGTGACTTCCATCTTTATTGTTCTTTCTCACACCATTCCTTGCTCACTGTGAGGGATGCCAGTAGCCACAGGCTGAACTGCCTCATGAAAAGGCTCATGTGGCAAGAAACAGTCAGTGAGGACTCCTGGTCAGCCACCAGTGACTAAGTTTAAAAGGGACTCCTCTCCAGTAAAACCTTGAGATGACTGCAGCCTTGGCTGAAAATTTGACTGTAGCTTTGTGAGGATTCGTGGGCCACAGATACACAAAACAATGTATACGTTCTTACCCAACAGAAAAAGGGAGTTAATAAAAGTTTATTTTACACTGCAAAATTGTGGTGTAATTTTCTGTGCAGACACAGATAACTAATATAGAGGAGAAAAATAATCTGTCTTTTTTTCCTAAATTTACATGTAATTGACTTAGAAGAAAATTATATAGGAAAGGAGCGGGAGTGATACTAGAAACTTAGACTTCCAGAGAACAGGCTGGAAAAGATGGTGTTGCAGCAATTTATAAGCGATCAGGAAAGGCCACTAGGATATGTGATATTTGAGCCAAAACCTAAAGGAAGAATGAGCAAGGCTGCATGCGTTGCAGGGGGAAGAGGTACTAGGTAACGAAGGCCTCAGGTACTAGTGCCCTGAGACAGGGGTGTGTGGGGTCTATTCTGAAAAGATCAAGAAGTCAATGCAGCTATAGGGGAGCATGGAGTGAGGAACAGGGTGGTTTCATGGTAATGGGGTGATTGTGCTTTGTAACTTCCATTGGTTTTCTATTTGATTTTTTTAGGTTCTAAAATAGTTAACTTCTAAATACTTTTATGAGAGTAAAATCTATTGATGCTATGGAGATATGGAGAATACATGCCATCCGACTTCATTTAAACTAAAAAATGCATTTTGTTTTAGAGCAGCAATATTTTTTATTAAAATTAATGCAAAAATGAGGAGTTAGAGACTCTTTACATATGGTATTACACTACTTTTTCTTTTTACTTTAAATGTGCCTTAGTATCAATCTGTTTTTGGTTTTTATTATTGCTCTCAAATGAACATCACAGCATTTGCAAGGAAATGTGTACTTTTATATTCAGGTTTCAAAGAGCTGTAATGTGATGCTATTATGGAGATTTGTCACCATTAACCTTTGAAAATATGAGTAAAAAATCTACCCCCGCCTTCAAAAATGACCAGAGACATGGGGGGGGGGAATGGTATATTTAGAAATTTAAGGGATATATTGAGGCCATGGGATTTAATACTACCTAAACTGGAAAACTTTGAAGAGTTCTGAGCAAAGGTGTGATATTACCAAGTTATATTAGAAAATATATAACAAGTGCTTTATACTATGTATATTTCTCTGGAATATTTTATAAAATGCACTATAGAAAGGCAAGGTAGAAAGTAAGGGGATTAATTGTAAGGCTGTTAAAATAATCTTAGTGATAAATAATGATGGGTAGTTCAGACCAGAGTGGTAGCAGATGGTAGAGTGAGAAGTAAATGTGTGTTGAAAGTTGAGAAAACATATTTCATGAATCTACTATTTATGAGGTAGAAGAGAAAGGGATGAGTTAAGAATAACTGCAGTGTTCTGGCCTTAACATCTGTAGATGTCTATGAGGGGGTAGAGTGAGGTGTCATGTATTCAAGAGGGTTTCTTTTTACCTATTGAGTTTGAATTACTTCTTAGACATTTAAGTAACAACTGAAAATAAGCTTTCGGGTAAGTAAGTTTGGAGGTCTTGAATCCAGACTGAAATGATACGTTTAGGAACTGTCAAGGTACAGATAATATTATGAGGCCAGTTCATCCACTCTGCATAATTTTCAGAGGTAACTCTTACATATGGTCTCTCACAATATTATTAACTTTAAACACCATGAGAATTAGGGCCACTGGAATATGAAAGACAATACCATATGAGACTGGATGATATAATTCAAGTGTTAATAATAGGAGTCTAGAGACTGGACCCTGGGAAGTCTAACATTTGGATGTTAGGAAGCTTATGGAGAACTAGCAAGAAAGGCATAAAATAGGAAGGCAGCAACACAGGCAGGAAGTACTGAGAAAGCCAAGTAAGAAGGTTATATTAAGAAGCACAAAAGTAATCAGCCATGCCAAATTCTGCTGAAAAATTAAGTATGATTAATATAATCAATTGGCTAATTAGTTGAACAGTTTGAAGATCCCTGATGACTTAGTAAAAGCTAGTCTACAGAGTAGTAATGGGAACCTAATTGGAGTAGATTCAACAAAACATGGGAAGATAAGAGGTGAAGTTAGTTTGGTGTGCTTTCTCTAGGAGTTATGCTGTGAAGGGATACAAAAAAGTTAAGTGGTAGCTGCAGGGGAAATGAGGTAAAAAGTGTGTTTGTATCTGTATAATTTTAATTTTTAAGATAGAAGAAATAACAATATGTTTGCACATTGATAGTAATAACCCAGGAGAGAGAGGAAGGAATTCAATATGTGGGAGAGGAGAGTAGAACTCAGAGTGGTGGCTTGATTACGTGTGGAGGAATGTTTTAAATCTGTTGCATAGACATGGTGTTTGGCATTAGATTAGAAAATGCAGAGTTTACCTGCAAAAAGGAGTGACTGCACAGTAGGTATAAATCCTTGTGGGTGAATAGGTGATTGTGGGTACTTGGAAGATTTCTCTATGGATTGCTAATATTTTTCCAGCGAAGCATGATTACTATTTAGGAGAGACAGTGAGGTATAAACTGTAGGTAGTGTTTGGAGGTATAAGAAAGTATTTGTCCTCTCTGAGAGAGAAAGAACAACTGGCTACTAACATGCTTACCAAATAGCAGTAAATGCGCACTTGGTGTTCATCCAGTCTCATGCAGGGTTCACATTAGAAGCAAGACCAATCAGCATAATTATGTATTTTTCTGCAATGTTTCTGCTGCCCTGGAACAAATATAGATTACACAGAAAATTGAATTTAATGAGGGATTGGACTTTTGCCAAATTAATACAACATAGAGAAGAACAAGAGTTGTAATCTAATTCCAAGATGGCGACAGAGTAGTCAGACATTCCAACTGCGTCCACCCAGGAACAAATTGGATTACAATTTACTTTATGAACAATCATTTTGAAAACTCGACTTTGGACTAAACACAGAGGAGTCTATAACCAAGGATCACAGAAGAAGCCACACTGAGACTAATAGAAAGGGCAGAGATGCAGAAAGGGCTGCTCACTCCCAGGAGCGAGGGAAAGTAGAGGGTCTGGAAGTACTCTCATTGTGGGGAGGGGCACCTTGAGAGGTGTGGGTGCTCAGCCCCAGGCCCGGAGCCCAAGCCTAGAGCCAAAGACCCTGGAAGAGGAACTCACACAGATTTGGCAGTGAAAAGAGCAGAGTTTCTGTCTGCAAGAAAGAGACAGAGCTCTCTGACGCAGACTCTGTCTTAAAGGCCCACACAGAAAACCTCGTTCACAGTCATTTACCCAAGGTTCTGGTGGAAGGATAGCTGAGAGGACTGGAGTTGCATGAGGTGGGTATAAAGCTGGAGGGCCAGGGAGAGACACTGTGGGGGACGGCCACCAGAACCAGTGCTGAGTCATACTCTAATATGGCAGTCACCATATTTTTTAGGCAGAGCATCCCCTCTGTGTGGCATCAGCCTGGGGAAAAGCAACAGCTCCACCCTTGGGAGTCTCTCCTACCCCAGTCATGGTGGCAGGTTGTTCTGAGAGGCCAGGAAGCAGGGCGTCCGTCAGTGACTCAGCTTTTTGGTTTTGACACCAGAGCATTCCCACACACATTCCCAACTCTAGGACTGGTGCTTCCACCTCACAAGAGACTCAGTAGAAACTTTCCAGAGAGAGGGCAGACCACACCTCTGGGTCTCAGAGGCCATATCCACCAGACTCCTGGGACCACACCCTACTGAGGTCTGTGAAAAAAAATCTGGATAAATTGACCCCTGGGGCTGAGGGGTAGAGCCACGCCCACCACTCTTCCTAATCCCTGAATTGCTGCAGGTACTAGACTCTAGCAGAGGTTTTTTCATTGGCTGAGCCCAACAAGCAACAAGAAGACAGGCTGGAGGCAGGATTCAGGGTAACTTGGCCTTTTAAGCGGACTTCCCCCAGATCCACTCTGGGTAAAAGCCAGCCTAGTAGGGAAACTTGGTATTTCCATGTACACCTGGGCCCAGCAAAGGTATCCGTAAACTCTGGATTGCTTGTAGCTTCAAGAAGGTTGCTGAGGGCCTGTCACAGGTAGTGTCTCCTACTGGTCTGCACTAGTTTCCTGCCAGGAAGACCCACCTAGGTCAGGCCCATCCAGGGGCCAGCTGCGGAAAGCATTGGTTCAGGATGTAACAATTCTTCCTAGAGTGGTATATTAAGGAAAGGCTCCTCACACCTGGCCCAGCTGAGGCATGTTCCAATCTCTGTGATCAACACCGGCACAGTAGCTCATGAGTATTGGATAAGGAGGAACTTCATAGTCAACCGGCTTAAGCAATGATATTCTGTCCTGCTAAGTTAAATTCCACAGAGGGAAAGGAGAGAGGTTTGAAGCATGGAAATTTAATGTGTGGTCCCCTGTGAGTCTACTGTTGGATCTGGTCAAGGGGCTTAGCCACCTTTTGGAGGAGCACAGTCAGCTCCAGGAGAGGACTCTCTCAGTCTTCCTGAGACCAAGTTCTTATAAGCTGAAAGAACTTCTGCAGAGGGGATTGTCAGCCACACTCAATTTGAACCTGCTTCTTACCTTGTTAGGGAGAAATAAAATTTGAGTACCAAGCAATGGCTAAGGGATTAAGCTCTGGAGTAGGGGCCACATTCCCCGTACTCAGCTTCTGGCCAAGAGATCCTTGAAGTAGGAGATCCACTAATGTTGTATTTACAACCTCAGCTGCCTTAACCCACCAAGCACACAACCTGTAGAGGGGTTGGTTGGGTGAGGCCAGTCTGAGCCCACACTACAGTCTTACTACAGAAGCCTATGTAGAAAGACCAGGAAGCTGCAAGAAGGGGAGGGGCAGCTGAAAGTGGAGACAAATCCTATAAAGCCTGGGGTTTTATGGGACTGCTGTCATCTCTAAGCAGGAGGAAGCTGATCCTTATACAAAGGTTGGCCCCTCCCATACTACCCAGACACAGAATACATGAACACAAGCAATGCAAAGTTCAGTAGCTACAGACAGGTAACTTACAGCGAGTTACAAACAACTGCTGATGCTAACCCAAAAAGATTTAGAGCCAGCAAAACCGGTAGTGGGTGGCAGACTGCAGCAACCTTAGAATCAGCTGCATACACAAGCATCACACCCAAAGGTGGAATCTAATAGGCACCAGACACTGTGGAGAATAAATATACCCAATAGGACAGACATTGCACAGTGTGTAATACACATGATCAAGGTTGACCCTTAGAGCCAGCCAGCCTGAAGGGATAAAAGTACCCACAAAAGGACCAACTACATCTAATATTCACATACAACAAGAGGGAAAATAGTACCCTCAGAAAGCATTCCTAGAACAAGAAAAATAGGTGACCTAGAGGTCAGTACCACTGAACCCATCTTTTTCATAAAGACCCCACAAACTTTTAAAAGTCAGAAGGAGCTACCTAATACACAGACAAAATGGGCAGACAGAGAAATGAAACCCAAATACGTCAACAAGAAAAATCCCCAGAAAAAGAACTGAATGGGATAAGCGTAACCAAACTACCAGATGCATACTTTAAAATTATGATTTATAGGATGCTCAAGAATCTTAGTGCAACAATGTATGGGCATAATGATCATCTAAATAAAAAAATAGCAAGCACCAAAGAAAACATTGAAATCATAAAAAGAACCTGTTAGAAATGACAAATACAATATTAGAAATGAAGAACGCACAAGAAGGGATAAATAGCAGGCTGGATAAAACAGAGGATCAAATCAGTAATTTAGAGGACAAGATAAATGAAAAAAACTGAAGCAGAAAGCAAAAAGAGAGAAGGCTCAAAAACACTGAGGTAACTCTTAGAGAGCTCTGTGACAACATGAAGAAAAACAATACCTGCATTGTAGGTGTTCCTGAAGAAGAGAATGAACAATGGATAGAGAACCTGTTTGAAGAAATCATAGCTAAAAACTTTCTAATATTGATGAAGGAAAGAGTCATACAAATTCAGGAATCACAGAAAGTCTCATTAAAGAGGAACCCAAGGAGGCCTACACCAAGATACAACATAATTAAAGTGCCAAAGTTAAGAGACAAAAAAAAAAAAAAAAAAAGAATACTAAAAGCTGCAAGAGAAAAGCAGTTACCTACAGAGGAAACCCCCATAAGGATGACATCCAAATTCTCAACAGAAATGCTTGAGTCAGAAGGGACTGGCAAGAAATATTCAAAGTGATGCAAAACAGGAGTTTATAACAATGATTCCTTCATCCAGCAAGGCTATTGTATAAAATTGAAGGAGAAATAGAAAGCTTCCCAGACAAGGAAAACCTCAAGAAATTTATTACAATGAAACCAGTACTGCAAGAAATGTTAAGGGGCCTGCTGAAAAAAAAAGAGTAAAGGAAAAAGAGAAATTGAGAAAAAGATTACAGACTTAAAGAATAAAATGGCAACAAATAAAAACATAACAGTAATAACATTAAATATAAATGGATTAAGGCCCCAATTAAAAGACATAGGGTTGCTGATGGGTAGAAAAATAGAACCCATACATATGTTTTCTACAAGAGACCCACCTCAGAACAAAAGATACACATAGACTGAAAGTGAAGGAATGGAAAAAAGTATTTCATGCAAATGAAAATGAAAAAGAAAAGCTGGGGTAGTAATACTTATATCTGACAAAATAGACTTTAAAACAAAGGCTATATAGTAAGGGATAAAGGAAGTCACCTCATAATGATTAAGGGAGTAATCCAACAGGAAGATATAACCATTTTAAATATTTATGCATCTAATATAGAAGCACCTAAATATATAAAGCATTACTTGATGGACATAAAGGGTGAAATCAACAGCAATGCTATATTAGTGGGGAATTTTCATACTGCACTAACATTAATGAAGAGATCCTCAAGAAAGAAAATTAACAAAGAAACAATGACCTTAAATGACACACCAGATCAACTGGATTTAAGAGATATCTTCTGAACATTTCACCCAAAAGCAGCAGAATATATATATTTGCTCTAGTGTTCATTATACATTCTCTAGGATAGACCACATGTTAGGACACAAAACAAGTTTCAACAAATTTAAGAAGATTGAAATCATATCAAGCACCTCCTCTGATCACTATGACATGAAGCTAGATATCAACTACAATAGAAAAACTAAAAAACATTCAAACACTTGAAGGCTAAATAGCATGTTATTAAATAATGAATGGGTTAACAACAAGGTCAAGGAAGAAATAAAAAAATTCCTTGAAACAAATGAAAATGAACATGCAACACATCAAAATTTATGAGATACAGCAAAAGCAGTCCTGAGAGGGAAGTTCATAGCATTACAGGCATACCTTAAGAAACAAGAAAAAGCTCAATAAACAACTTAACCCTGCATCTAAAAGATCTCGAAAAATAACAAGAAATAAAGACCAGAGGAAATAGAAGGAATGAAATAATAAAGATCATAGCAGAAATAAATGACATAGAGGCTAAAAAACAATACAAAAGATCAATGAAAGCAACAGCTAGTTCTTTAAAAAGTTAAACAAGATTGATGAATTTTTAACTAGACTCATCAAGAAAAAAAGACAGAGGACTCTAATCAATAAAATTAGAAGTGAAAGCAGAGAAGTAACAACTGACACCACAAAAATAGAAAGGATTGTAAGAAAATACTATGAAGATCTGTATGCAAAAAAAATGGACAACCTCAGTGAAATTGATAAGTTCTTAGAAACATACAATGTTCTAAACCTCAATCTGGAAGAATCATAACCTAAATAGATCAATTACATCAAATAAAATTGAAACAGTTTAAAAAAAAAACAACTCTGAGCAATCAAATGTCCCAGATGGATGGCTTCACAGGTGAATTTTACCAAATATTCAAAGAAGAACTAACACCTATCCTTCTCAAGCTATTTCAAAAAATTAAAGAGAAAGGAAGACTTCCAAGCTCTCTTTATGAGGCAAGCATTATTCTCATTCCATAACCAAGTGAAGACACTACAAAAATGAAAACTATAGACCAATATCCATGGTAAAAATAAATGCTAAAACTTTAAACAAATTATTAGCAATCCAGATCCAACAATACATTAAAAAAGTCATACATCGTGATCAAGTAGGAATTATTCTGGGGATATAAGGCTAGTAAAATATTCGCAAATCAACCACTGTGATTCATCACACAAACTAAAGGAAGGGTATAAATTACATGATAATATCAATAGATGCAAAAAAGCATTTGATAAAATTCAGTACCCATTTATGATCAAAACTTTCAGCAAAGTCGGAATACAGGGAACATACCTCAACATAAAAAAGTGCATCTATGACAAACCTACAGTCAACATCATACTCAATGGATAAAAATTAAAAGCAATCCCCTTGAGATCAAGAACAAGTTAGGGATGCTGCCTTTCACCACTCTTAGTCAACATAGTTCTGGAAGTCCTAGCCACAGCAATCAGAAAAGAAGAAGAAATAAAGGACATCCAAATTCGAAAAGAAGAAGTAAAACTATCATTATTTGCTGATGACATGATACTGCACATAGAAAACCCCATGTACAGTAAAAAAACTACTAGACCTGATAAATGAATTTGGCAAGATGGCAGGATATAAAATTAATATTCAGAAATCAGTGACATTTTTATACACTAATAATTAGCTATCTGAAAGAGAAATTAAGGAAACAATCTCCTTCACTATTACAACAAAAAATGCAAAGCTTTTAGTAGTAAATTTAACCAAGGAGGTAAAATACTTATAATTGAAAAATTATAAAACATTGCTAAAAGAAATCAAGAAAAATATAAACAAGTGAAAGGATATACCATGTTCACGGATAGGAAGAATAAACATCATTAAAATATCTATATTAACCAAAGCAATCTATAGATTTAATGCAATTCCTATTCAAATACCAATGGCATACTTCAAAGATATAGAACAAATATTCCAAAAATTTATATGAAACAAAAAAGTACACAAAAAGCCTCACAAACTTGAAAATGAAAAATAAAGTGGGAGGTATCATACTTCCTGATATCAAGTTATACTACAAGGCCATAGTAATCAAAACAGTTTGGTACTGCCATAAGAAGAGGCATGCAAATCAATGGAATAGAACAGAGAACCCAGAAATAAACCCACGCCTTTATGGTCAATTGATATTTGATAAAGGAGGTAAGAGCATACAGTGGTAAAGACAGTATCTTTAATAAATGGTATTCGGAAAATTTGACAGGTACATGCAAGAAAATGAAACTAGACAACCAACTTATATCATTCACAAAAATAAACTCAAAATGGATAAAGGACTTACATGTAAGTCGTGAAACCATAAACACCTTGGAAGAAAACATAGGCAGTAGACTATCCAATATCTTTTATAGCAATATTCTTGCCAATTTATCTCCACAGGCAAGTGAAATGAAGGACAAAATAAACAAATGGGACTATAGCAAACTTAAAAGCTTTTGCACAGCAAAAGATACTATGAAGAAAATAAAAAGACAACCCAGATAATGGGAGAACATATTCACCAATATGTCTTATAAGGGGTTAATAACCAAAATTTATAAAGAACTTGTAAAACTCAACACCAGGAAGACAAACAATTCAATAAAAAAATGGGCAAAGGACCTGAATAGACACTTTTCCAAAGTCGACATACAGATGGCCAATAGGCATTTGAAAAAATGTTCAATGTCACTAGTCATCAGAGAAATGCACATTAAAACCTCAATGAGATACCACCTCATACCTGTTCAGAATAGCTCATTGACAAATCAACAAAAAACAATACTGGCAAAGATGTGGAGAAAAGGGAACCCTCCTACACTGCTGGTGGGAATGCAGACTTGTACAGCCACTCTTGAAAATAGTATGGGGTTTCCTCAAAAAATTAAAAATGATGAAATCAATAAAAAATTAAAAATGGAACTGCATTTGACCCAGCTATCCCACTTTTAGCAATATATCTTAAGAATATCAAATCAATGATTCAAAAGAAGATATGCATTCCTATGTTTATTGCAGCATTGTTTATAATAGCCAAGATCTGGAAATAACCCAAGTATCTATCAGTGGGTGAGTAGATTAAAAAGCTGTGGTACTTAAACACAGTGGAATACTATGGGACCATGAAAAAGAAGGGAATCTTACCTTTTGTGATGGCATGGATGGACCTGGAGATTATTATGCTAAGTGAAGTAAGCCAGGCAGAGAAAGACATATACCATATGATCTCACTTATATGTAGACTCTAATAAACAAAGTGAACTGAGGAACAGAATAGAGGCAGAGGCAGGGTCACAGGAACCAGAAGAACAGCTGTCAGACAGAAAGGGGATGAGGGGATGTACACAGAGAAGGTGAAGGGCTTAGTGAAATTATATATACATAACACATAGATACAGATAGCAGGACAACAAATCCCAGCGGGAAGGGGGGAGGGAGTGAATGGGAGGGGGCAAGCGGAGTAATGGGGTTTAAGTGACTGGGTTGAGGGAGTTATATTGAGTGGGACACTTGAATCCATCTTAACACAATAAATTAAAATTAATAAACAATATAAAAAGAGTTAGAATTTAAGTTGTGTAAGGACAGAAACAAGAACAGGAAAAGGATAAGGGATTATTAAAGAATAGCAGCATCAATGGATTTAGATCCTTGTGAAAAGACGTGTGGGGTGGGGAGGAGTGCCAAAGCTTGCTAGGGTAGTGGTACCCTAAGGGAATAGCAGGAATGTTGAAAGATGGCATTTTGAGTAAAGATTCGTGAAACTGAGAGACCAAGTATACATGAGACCAAAAGTATAGCCAGAGTCTAGGCTTTAAACGAGCGTGCCCAATACCCATAAAGTTCTCTTCCCCAAGGAATGATGTATCCAAATCAGTGTTTTTTTAAAAACAGTCTGATAGTAAATGCATGGCGACGTAAGTGAGTCATATAAGAAGCAGAGGGAAGTGTGTAAAGACCATTGCCACTGCAAAATAAATTTTTGGAGGGACAAATTGTTTAATTGGCACTGTTTTATACTTATATCATCATCTGAGAAAGATTATTCTTCTTTACAAGTTACTCTCTGAAAAAGGCAAAAATAGATTTCTTTCTATAGAGCACTTGCCTCTTGTCTCTTTTGTCAGTTGTTTGAACATCAGGCATGAGCTTGTGATGAGACTAAGAAGATAGCCCTGTCTGGACATGCAATGATGTCTTATACCTCTAAATGTAAGCGCAGTCTAATCAGTACACCTCCCCATCCTTGGGATCGTGCACTCTCTAACCTGCTCTGACAGCAGGAAGATTTACCTCATTACACCAGGCTAGACTTTTGAAAAGCTGTGGAAATAAAGCGAGAATTAATGCCATAGACAAATATTACTGAAAGGAAATTGGAAAGTCACCCTTTCATTAAGCAAAATAATTATATTTTGCAAATGGTTGTGCTGCAGTATAAGTTATAACTTTAATTTCAATGTTACCATTGGAACACAATGTTAGAAAAATCATAAATATAAAAGAAAACTTAGATAGTTTCTCTCCTAATTTCTCATTCCATAGAGATAAAACCAGATTTTGCTATCTGATCTCAAGAGCCCAGATGTTTCAGATACTGTTTTTGAAATAAAATTGTTAGGAGGAAAGGACTCCCAATTTTTTGTCACTGGTTCTCTGAAACTTACAAAAGCAAACATGTAGGAAAATACAGTCCTCTTCACAATCCAAAATTATTCTATCTTGATTCAACCATGTAAATTTAAATAGTAATAAATAGATATATATTTTTTTCTGAAGTAACTAAGAGATCAATTTTTTAGTCTCTGAATAGTAATCAAATTTGTCATTGCAGGTTCATAAGCAATAATGTTTCTAACTTGCTTTGGGATCTTAGAAAAAACTTGCCATCTATATAATTTTTTAAAAAATTACATTTTGGCTCCTCTATGAAAGAGTGGGCATAAAATAATAAAATGAAATAAAATAAAAAGAAATTTACTAGATGTAATCTAGCTATCCAAGGCAACGGAACATCTGGCTAGCCTCAGTGTGAAGATTTTGAATTTGTATTGCCCTACTCTTCAGAATAGTTGTGAAGAATATATAAAAGAAAACCATTTCTAGGGTAAGGAATAACTAGAAGCAATTACTGTGTGTATATTTTTGGGAGAAAAAATGTTAATAAATAATCAAAGTTAAAAAGAACTTTAATTTCATGTAAAGACTGAGAATATATGCAAATACTCCTTTCAACCTTGGCTGATGAAGACAAATCCCAGTGCAGTCAACTGGGTCAAAAGTAGTTCAGAAGAAAAGCTTAACAGAAATTGATAAATATAGTACAAATACCATATTTCTGTGACAACTATGATTGCTACCATTGCTAAAGCTGACAGATCACTTATTATAAGTCAAGCACAATCTAAATATTTTACATGTGTTAATTATTTAAATGAAAGACATTACACTTTATAAAGGGGAGACTAAACCTTATTCGCGTTTGGAATCCAAGCCATCAAGTATATATTTGACACATAGCAAGCACTCAATAAATGTTTTTGAACCAAACTAAAAAATAATCCATGCTAAATTAAAGTTTAATTTATGCCGCTGAAGAATTTTGAGTAGTGTTTCGTAAGAATAAATAGGAAAGTGTTATTAGAATATTAATATACACTAATTTTTAAAGGCAGATGAGCCCGCTCTCACTGAAATGCATAGCCTAAGGTGTTCCATGCTTGATCTCCTAAACCTATAGCAAGTCATACTCATCTATTTTAGTTTTTAGATTCCTCAATTATCTCCTCAAATTTCAGCTGGTTCTAATAGAGCTATTTTATCTCTGACTCTACTATCGGTTAACTCTACTACTCAGTGGGGTAAAAATAAAACAATCCTTGTAATACAAAGGAAATCAAATAGAGGACTGAGAAGGTATTGTCTCTGCAGTGGAGCACTATTAACCCTGAAATAAAAACTCCTTGTTTTAGTTTAACAACTTTTAAAAGAAAGCTTTGAAAATCAAATCCACCTAACTGCATCCTTTACAAAGCTCAAGAATATTTAAAATAATATAAAAAATGTCCAGCATTTGCAAAGTAAAATTTTCAATATCTAGTATATAATAAATAGTTACCAGGCATTAAAAAGAGAAAAATATACATAAATAATAAAGAAATCAAGAAATGAAAGCTTACCTGACCAGTCGGTGGCGCAGTGGATAGAGCGTCGGACTGGGATGTGGAAGACCCAGGTTCGAGACCCTGAGCTTGCCAGCTTGAGCGTGGGCCCATCTGACTTGAGCAAAAGCTCGCCAGCTTGGACCCAAACTTGCTGGCTCCAGCAAGGGGGGCTAGGTCTGCTGAAGGCCCGCAGTCAAGACACATGTGAGAAAGCAATCATTGAACAATTAAGGTGTCGCAAAGGAAATGGAAAAACTAATGATTGATGCTTCTCACCTCTCTTCGTTCCTGTCTGTCTGTCCCTATCTATCCCTCTCTCTGCCTCTCTATCTATCCCTGTAAAAAAAAAAAAAAAAGAAAGAAAGAAATGAAAGCTTGACCTCACGCCTGTCAGAATGGCCATCATAAAAAAAGACAAAAGTGCCTGACCAGGCAGTGGCGCAGTGGATAGAGTGTTCGACTGGGATGCGGAAGACCCAGGTTCGAGACCCCGAGCTCGCCAGCTTGAGTACGGGACCATCTGGCTTGAGCAAAAGATCGTCAGCTTGGACCCAAAGTTTCTGGCTCCAGCAAGGGGTTGTTCAGTCTGCTGAAGGCCGGTGGTCAAGGCACATGTGAGAAAGCAATCAGTGAACAACTAAGGTGTTGCGACGGCAACAAAAAACTAATGATTGATGCTTCTCACCTCTCTTCATTCTTGTCTGTCTGTCCCTATCTATCCCTCTCTCTGACTCTCTCTCTGTCCATATATATATATATATATATATATATATATATATATATATATAGACAAAAGTAACAAATGTTGGCAAGGATGTGGAGGAAAGAAAACCCTTGTACACTGTTGGTGAAATTGCAAATTGTTACTATCACTATGGATAAGAGTATGAAAATTTCTCAAAAATTAAAAATAAAACTGCTATATTATTTAACAATTCTACTTCTCAATATATAACTGAAGGGCACAAAAGCATTATCTTGAAGAGATACCTGCATCCCTATCTATGATAATAGCAGCATTATTTACAATAGTCAAGAAATGGACACACCCAAGTGCTCGTCTGTAGATGAACAGCTGAAGAAGATGCAGTACAGATTACACAATAAAATATTATTCAGTCTTACAAAAGAATATATTTCCATTTGTGATTTTGAAGGACTTTAAAGGTATTATCCTAAGTCAGACAAATAAAGACAAATACTGTTTAATCTCACTTAAATATGCAATCTAAAAAGAAAAGACAAAATTAACAAACAAACTCATAAAAAGATCTGATTTATGTTACCCAAGGCAAGGGTGAAGGTTAGGGGGAATTGGATGAAGGTGGTAAAAAGGCACAAACTTCCAGGGATGTAATGTACAATATCATGACTATAGTTGATACCATAATATGGGTGAATTTAAAAGTTTTTAAGAGAGTAAATGCTAAGAGTTCTCATCACAAGAAATATAACTCTCCTCCCTTTTTTTGGTATCTATATGAGATGATGAATGTTAACTAAACATTGTGATAACATTGCAAAATATATATCAAGTCATTATACTATATATCTTAAACTTACACCATGCTATATGTCAATTATATCTCAATAACACTGAAAAAAGAATCATATTTTTTAAAATAAAGAAGGACACAGATATAGAAATAGTTGACAAGGATATTAAAACAATTATAAATATATTCCAGGATCTCAAGGAGGTAGAAGAAATCATGAGTTAATAAGGTTTATAAAATTTTTTAATGCATCAAAAGATTTGTGACTTTGAAGGCATAACAATAAGTATGATTCCAAATGAAACAGTCCTGACCGAGCACCTTAGTTGGTTAGAGTGTTGTCCAAGGTTGTGGGTTTGATCCCCAGTCAGGGCATGCAAGAATGAATCAATGAATCCATAAATAAATGGAACAAAAATTTGATGTGTGTGTCTCTCTCTCCGTTCTCTCTCTCTTTTATTAAAATTAATAAATTAAAAAAAATAAAAATAAGCACCAAAGTGAAACAAAGCAACATGTAATTAATTGAAGTCCCCATGGTAGAAGGCTACTATTGAAAGGAATAGTAGCTGAAAATTTTACATGTTTAATTTATCATATAATCTCACAGATTAAAGAAGTACAAAGAAATCCAAGCACAAGAAAAATTAAACACATCTAAATTACTCAATACCAGTGATAAACAGAAATCCTTAAAATAAACTACAAGAAAAAAGACACACTGCATAATTTACAGAGGAAAAAGATAAGAATGACAGCAGATTCATTACCAGATGTTTATACCTGTTGGACAAGAAACAAGGTTTGAAAATAACTGTGCCCAAAACTGACCAATGGAAATTCTTTCAATCATCAGATGGGTAAAATATAAGTGGAGAATAAACAATGCAAAACAGAGCCAAAGGAGCAACATTCTGAAAAAGAAAAACAAGACAAAACGTAAAACCTGTCCACCCACAAGTCTTTACCAGTGAACATATCTTTTAAAAATAAAGGTAAAAGAATGACTTTTTCAGCTGCCTAAAGGTGAAAGAATTCATCACTAGTTGACCTGCTCTAGAAGAAATGTTAAGGGAGGTCTTTCCAGCTCAGAGAAAGTGATAGCAGAGAGATGATATTATGAGCACTAGAAATGGTAAATGTATCAGCAAGTTACAATTAGTTTTCCCTTGTAGGGATAGTTTCACTCTGATATCACATCTGGGTTAATGACAAAAAGCATAGAGTCAGATGCTATATCTTGATATAAATATGTCCATGATGCTTAGTACTAACAGTTGATTAGTAGTGAAAGAAAAACAAGATATAAAAATATATGTGTCAAAAGCTAGCCTATGGAAGATTATTTGAGTCATCAGATGTGTGAAATATAAGTGGAGTGTTCAGTTTTTACTGCCAACCACTTCAAAAGAAGTTTTTCACATTTAGTCATATACTTGATATAATAATTTTTTACACTTATAAATGTAACATACTTTTTATAAGGGCATATTTTGAAAAAAATGATTAGAATTGGGTTAGTAGGGCATCAAAGTATAGCAATTCTCTAAATATCCAGTATACCTTTGTGTGAAGCTGCTAATTCTCTGTATTCCAACATATCAAATTGTATCCTAGTATATCTGACATCATCATCAATGCATTTATGTTATCTGAAGACAGAAGAGTTCCAGTAACAAAACTTCTATACATACTCATCAATAAATCAATGTATATAGAATGAGAGTAATTTGATTATGGATTATGTAGTTCAGTACAACACAGCAGCAATTTAAAGTGTTTCTGAATTATTCTTGTATGTGCCTTAACTTCAAATTAATTTTCTAAATTATCTATAATTAAAAACAAACAATAATGAACCATACTGAGGTATAGCTGAATTATTATTTTATTTTCTCCAAAATAACTTTATTACTATATTATCATCATATGAAGAGAAGGTTAGAGGTGTTTAGTAAGAAAACTGTAGAAAAGAAAATGTACTATAGAGGGTATTAGAGAATTCATTAATAAAATATTACATTATTTTCAGGAATATATAATAATATATTTGTCAATTTTTAAAATGGATAATTTTATTTATCTTTTTCATACAAATGTACATTTACTTTTGTATCATATTTTTTATTTATTTTGCTTATATTTTTTATAACTCCATCCTAACTAAATTTTTAGCCCCACAAAATCTATATTTCTGTAACACCACATAGCCATGGTAGACTTTCAACTCTGGTGTATAACTCCATAAACAGATATTAAAATGCAGTTCTTATTTTAAACATTCTTGATAAAGGTTTTATTTTCTCTCTTCTTAAGGAAATTATATTGGAGATGATATTATGTAATATATTCAAAAGAAAGTTGAATTATGTTCGAGGAAGGAAGATAAATGAATTAACAGGAGATTCTGGGCCTTATTAAAGTGAATGGTGATTATTGGATGAACTGATTTTATGTGATGCAACTTAACATCAGGAGTAAAGCATAACTCTGTGACTCATAGTCTAATTTTATTTTCCTGCCAGCCATGAATCATGTTCTCCCTGGAAACTCACGTGTCATGTGAAACCTCTATACCCTTTGGAAGCATAGGTTTTCTCCAACTCTTCCCTCCTTGACTATGGTTTCTCTGCCTTGGTAAATTTGACCTTGGGCCAGTAGTCTCAGTTAATCTCACATTACTCAGCTAAAGTCCTGCCCCTTCACAAAATGTTTATTCATCACCTAAGTTTAATAAATTATCTTAGGAGAAGTTGGGACATTAACCAGCTAAAATTCTAGTCCCATCTTTCATGTGAATGTTGATAAATGACTTTTATATGATTGTCTAAACACAATACTGGATACCTAAAACCAGTACAAAATAATATTGAAAGCAAACTGTAATTGAAATATATAGCATTTTTAATTAATTTAAAAATAATTAATAGAACTCACTGTTCTAAAGTTCTACTCTAGAAGTCTACTGTTACCTATTACACCAGTAACAGTGGGATGAAATCTGATTCTGTTTCACTCAGGGTCACTGTTATGAAATTAAAGCTTCTCTGATTACTTCCCAAATCATTGCCACCAGAAAGGTAGTCCTAAATGCTCATAAAAAGTTATCATGCCTCTCCCTCACCTAGTCCCAATCTTCACTGCTGATGATCTGGTCATGTCAATAACTTGACTCAAAGCACTAATTTGTTTTAGGTGGATAAAATAATCCATCATAAAATATGAATGGAAGCAGAGCTTACTTTCCTTCTAAATTAGTGGAAAAGGAACAGAAGCAGGGCTTGTCTGGCTGGCTCTATAGTTCAGAGAAATGAAAAGGATTTCTTTCTGCTGTAGGATTCAAAAGAGGGGCAGTGATTTGGGAAGGCTAGACGTTCAATCTCCTTTAAATAAGAAAAAAAGATAAAATGTGATGATAATTTTTCACTTTTTATTAATATAACATATACTGTCCAGCAATCACTTTAGTCTTCATTTGTATAAAAATGTTGTTTTTGCTTGTAGTAATAGTGTGACCAAGGAAGGGAGTATAATGGAAATTGTATGGGGCTTGCCTTTCTCCACATTCAGAACAAGCTTAAGCCCCTTAACTCATGAAAGGTGTACTGTTTCTGAACCAAAGTAATACTTTACTGAATGCATGCCGTTTTACAGTCTGAAACACCTTCTTGTTCCCCTTTATAAAGGCCCAAATAGAAAAGAGTTGAGTATCCTGAAGCCACTACACAGGGCATTTTGTGTAATATGTAGGTTGTGCATGCATTTCTCAAGAACATACATCTACAAAAATGAATAGTTATAATCATGAATTTTTTAAAACAAATGTACAGTTTGGGGGCTATTTATCAATACTCTTGAAATGTATTGATTCAGAGGGACAGCTTAGCTTATTTGAACATACCAATCAAATGGAACATTAAAGAGAACACACTTCATATATCTAGAGCTAGGAATTTATGTAGGTGGCATAACGCTTAATAGATTAGTTTGTTATTTATGTACATAGGATAATTTCTCCTCGAACCACTGTCAATTGAATGTCTTTTAGGGAATGAGCAACCCTTGGTCAAGTGAAAAACAAAAACAATAAAAAAACAGTTCTCATGTGGGTTTGGTAGACTTCTTGCCCTTCTCTTACTAAATCAATTTATTTAGTGTGTTTTCAAATCAATACTGGATAATGTTGACTACATTACTGTATCCTTCAACTCCTCTCATCACAACCTACATAAATTGAATGGCTATTAGGAAATTTAACACCTTGGGATAGCTACCACTTTCCAACCTATGGTAATGGAGAAATGATTTTTAAGGCTGGGAAAAGTATTGCATACCCCAAAACTCCATCATCTGCTTGCCTTTGTGCCTGAAATTATTGCAATAAACATCATATGGAGAGCAAGAATTTTAATCTATATTTATATCTAAGCAAAATATTTATCATTAACACCACAGTTTATCAGATTAGCCAGCAGAAACTAGAACGATTCCATACTTCGAAAACTCTGCGTTTTAAGGAGGTTGAAAAGAATCGTGGCTTTTTAAAGGTCACGATCAACACAATAAATTAAAAATTAAAAAAAAGGTCATGATTTAGTCTGCAGACATAACCTTATATATAGGTGTGCTCTTTCCTCTGATTAAATTTTTTTCTATCAGTACTGTTTGTCTTTGGCTTTGATTATTCTAATTCATCTGGCATGAGATCCTGCCTTGGCCCATTTTTATCTAATATGTGTAGCAAATATATTTAATTCTCTCATATCTCTTGAAGTTTTACAAGGTTGTTCAGGCCATGGGAAACAAAGAGATTTAATTCAGAAGTCAAGAAAAATGCATGGTTTGGGGAACAGTATTGATATGTAGATGCAGAAAGAGCATTAATTCTTGGTTGGGAGAAAGATAAGAATCCAGAATACATTTTGTCAGTTTGGTTATTGCCAGGTAGAGACACTCCTGTAAGTGGGTATTGGCTTTGCATACTCAGAACTGTCTCACGTGCTAAGTCCACAGCACCTGGGTGCACTGGCCAGGCTTAGACGACTTCCACAGGAATCACCAAATATTTCCAACTGGTAGATTAAACCTGCTAGTAGATCTCTCAGCTTTGAATTGACTACTATCAGGAAGGAGGTCACCACCACTGTATATTCCTTTTCAGTATGCTTAAAGGCTCTAACCTCCATAAAGCACTCTTCAATCACTGCTGGTCTCTGGGTTTGGGAACCTCTGGAGTATCTCCATAGTCTTCATAATTTTGCTAGTCTTTGCTCTTTCCTCTATCATCTCAAGTATCTTCTCTTTGGTAAGGACCTTGAACTTCTGATGGCACAAAGATTTCTTCTTTTTGCTCCCAGGATTCATTGTGCATGTCTGTATGCATCTCTAGTCACATTATAGTTTTTCTTTGTTTATTTGTGTGTCCATACTCTCACACACTACAGGAAGTAAGTGCTGTGTCTCTGCAGCCCCGAAGACCTCCGGGACCCATGGCCTGCTGAATAATCAGTGTTAAATAATATTTGAGTGAATAAACAACAGAAATATGAACTAGTACAACATGTTTTTTAAAGCTTCTAAGGTGAACATTTCACTTATTCAGTAATATTGCGATTATTTAGGGATGTACCTATTTACATGTGGAAGTCGCTGAAAATGGCTTCAAAAACATTTTAGCTCCTATGTCATGTTTGAAATTTGGTTTTGCAGTGCTGTTTTTTATTTTTTACTGTCATTTATTTTCAAAGTAGAAAGAGTTAGAGATTGCAAAGAAGCTCCTAAAATAACATCTTTATCTGTTGGAATTATTCAATAGAATATTCTGGGAAAAAACCTTTATGCCTACATTGTACTTTTTTCAACAATAATCATACTAGTCAGTGCTAGTCATATGATTGGCACAGGTAACAGCATTTCCTATCTATTTTCAAAACTGAATTTCATGATTTTTATATGACAAGGTGTTTTATTTTGATTAGATTTAGAATGAAATCCCGTATTTATGGCTTAGAATTCTGAATACATTAATGTTTTAGTTTTAAGTTGTCTTGCTCTGGGCTTTTTCACACTTAAAAATGGAAATCTCAATAGATGCCTTAAGTAGTTATACTACTGGAGATTGACTAAACAAAAGAACTGGCGCTGCTGCCTGAACTTGCACTTTTTCCAAGGGCAAATTCTCCTAAGTTATTGTATTGATTTAATTTGCATTCAAATTGCTCAGAATTTTGGCGGTGTATTTTCACTTGAATGATTTGCTATCAAGTGGAGATGAATAGATGACAAGTACAGACTGAAGTGTGGAGCTGAATTATAAAATATTTACTAATTTTAATATAATCATATTCATAGAAAAATAAAAAAAAACTATGAGGGCAAATGATGGTTTCTAAAATTTTTATTTCTTAAACAAAAATAGAAAATTGCACTAATTAGGAATTTTCCTTATGAATTAAATTTTATTTAGAATAAATTTTTAGGTTATACTTTTCATTTTATTTTCATGAGTTTAAAACTATTAATTTTTAAATTGTAATAAAGTTACAATTTAACTCAGACAGTTGGTTTTGATGCTGATTGATCACAGGATGCAATAACTATCATTTAAATGTTCATTTATAATATGTTATATATTTAATTTGTGGAGTTTTTATTGTCTTAACCACTAGACTGATTCAAATACAAATACGATCAACTTTTAATTTTGTGTTTTGGCACTGTCAGTAGCTAAGCTTACTTTGGGACTTACTGAAAACTTTAACAGTCAATAATGTTTGCACTGTTATCTGTCACCACGTTATGCCAAATCCTGTACATAAAGCAATTGCTTCTGACTTTTCTGGGTAACAGAACATAAGTGTTTCCTAAAGCAAATACACTTAGATTGTATAGAGATTTAGTGGATTATATTTTATACTCACTCTAAGGTAAACTTTGTCCATAGAAGTATATGTGTTCATAAATAAAATGGATAATGAAATTGTCTTTTCAGGAACTTGTTTCATTTTGCTAGTTTTGAGGCAGTATACAGCAGAAGAATATTTCTATTTTATAGTATGGCAGGTGGCAACAAGCACAGGGCTATTTAACAGGTGCTAAAATATTTCATAAATGAATAAAAAGAAATGAATAAATAAATCAGACACACTCAGTGACAATATATTGGGTTCCTGACCCAGCGGTAGAGAGACAGAAATCAACCTTTTCTTTTTCCTTCAAGGAGAAGTAAAGAAATGAAAAACAAATGAAGCTATTAAATCATTAACAGTTAAATGAAATATATATAATTACAACAGCAAGTATTGTTTTTTTGAAACCTACAGCATGCTTGGAATTACACATTTAATTCTTAAAGACCTCTGTGGTAGACACCAATATTAGCATTTTGCTGAATTTTAGAATTTTTAAATGATTTTCCCCTGAATCACATTTTATTTTTATTAAGCTTGGAATTACATTAAGGTCTGTCACAGAGGATTGTGCCTAGATCATTGCTTCTCTTCTTCATACAACACCTGAGCCAATATTTATGATTTATTTATAACTAATACCTTCCTAAGAGAATGCTGTTTTTGAGTTGACCCATTTCTTTTGACTACTTCAGAATTGGTGACTAGAAAGGGAAATAGACTAATCAGTTGCTTAGAGGAAATATAGGACATCATAGCAGTTTTAGGAAATTACTAGATTTAAAGGGAACAAGAGACAGTATGGGCTCAAAGGCTCACAAAATTATAAGCATCATATAGTTTAGTAAGGCATTTTTGATTAGAGATGTTTTACAAATTGAACTTTGTCTTTCTAGAATTAAAAAATAAAACTTGAGAAACACTTAGGTTAATTTTGTTATTTTATTAATTCCTTAAAATCCTCAGATCTACAACATAAATCATATTTCTGAAATAGTTCTCAAATTCTTAAGCAACTTAGCATAATTGGAACAAATAGCTTCCTTTTCTAATGACTATATAAAACAAATAGATGATTACAAGTACTAGACAAAATTCATTAAACTGAGAGAAGCCTTGTTAAGAGGTTAAGAACTAAGAAAAAAGACTACAGGAAGGCACTGTTAGTATCAAACACAAAATTTACCATTTTAACGACATTCAAATATATGGTTCAGTGGCAGTAAGTCTACCTACACTGTCTTGTAAACATCACCAGCATCCATCTCCAGAACTATTACATCTTCCCAAACTAAAATTCTGTACCTCTTAACAATTAACTCTTCATTCTCACCTGCCCTGGCCCTGGAAACTACTATTCTACTGTCTCTGATTCATTAATTTTTAATATTTCATATTGGGTAGTATATGAATGTAAGCTATAAATTTTCCTCCAAATATGTTAGTACTGCTGCATGTTTTGATGTGCAGTGCTTTCACTGCTAGATAGATATTGTACAGTTACTATCACAATTTCTTAGATCAATGAACTTAGAACTATGTGTTTAGATTACAAAATGTAAAGGTTTTAAAACTGTCTCAAAATATTTATTATATACTATTATACAAATATGTATTTATATTATTATTAATCATATCATATTTTATATTATTTCAATTTATTATATAATACTAATGTGATTATATATGATATGAAGGAGGATGAGGTAGGTTATGGTAGTGCTGCTGAAAGTGCTAGGTGGGTTGAGCATCCATGTAGGCTACCAATTTTCTAGGAAGGAGAGAAGTTCATTTAGGTGTGAACATCCAAATTATTGGATCTTGTTCCATGTAACTGGTTTAATTTTAAGAAAATATTTCTCTCAAAATGTATTAAAAATTGACTTACATGGATTTTCACGTAAAGACTGGGGTGCAATGGTTACCAGGGGGAAGGGAAGGGTAGAGAGGAAGGGGGGTAGGGGAAGGAGAGGGGCTTAAAGAGAAACAAAATACAGAGTGACAGAAGATGATTTGACTTTAGGTGATGGGTAGACAACATAATCGACTATTCAAATGATGTGGAGATGTTTTCTCTAAATCTATGTACTCTGATTGACCAATATCACCCTGTTAAATTTAATTGTCTAAATAAAATTTAAGAAAAAACTTCAGGGATTTTATTTGTTTTTTGATTGCATGAGAAATATATGTCAAGAATAAAGCTACTCTTCTGGAACTGGTAGGAGGGGGAATGGAAACTAACATTTCAGGATGAACTAAATAGGTCAGTTGGGAAACTTCTCAGTTGGGAAAAGTGAGTTTTTACTGTAAATTGGTTTCTGTATCTCTTTAATACAAAACACTCTTTTGTTACTTTTTACTGAGACTAATTGTTCCCAAAGCTGGATTGATTTTCAGAACAATAGCTCTGATCAAGGAAGTCCTCTCTCAAGAAACTTCAATGATTTCCATTGTATAATGAGCAAAGGTAAGGAGTGGGATTAGATTTATTGAACTTCTAGACACTCAACATATCATTTAACTTTCATCAAAACTTTATAAAACAGCCTGACCAGGCGGTGGCGCAGTGGATAGAGCGTCTAACTCGAATGTGGAGGACCCAAGTTCGAGACCCTGAGGTCACCAGCTTGAGTGCGGGCCCATTTGGCTCGAGTAAAAACTCGTCAGCTTGGATCCAAGGTCACTGGCTCCAACAAGGGGTTGCTCGGTCTGCTGAAGGCCCACGGTCAAGGCACATATGAGAAAGCAATCAATGAACAACTAAGGTTTCACAACGAAAAACTGATGATTGATGCTTCTCATCTCTCTCCGTTCCTGTCTGTCTGTCCCTATCTATCCCTCTCTCTGACTCTCTCTCTCTGTCCCTGTAAAATAACAAAAAAAAAAAAAAAACCCTCTATAAAACTGATATTTTTGTATGGAGAGGAAACCCAAGTTTCAATGAAAGCAAGCAACTTGACAGGGTTATATCTCCCTATCAGCAGGAATCTATGTGAAGGTAGACACTTGTGTGCCTTGCTAATGTTCTGTCTCTACCATCCATCAATCTTCCAGACATATTTGTTGAATGAATGAATTATATATATTCTTTTGGCCCACACTGTTTCATGAATTTTATATTCCTATGTAGCAATTGCTTACTGCCTATTATGTATACATAAACCTTATATAAGCAAGATTGGGAAACTGACTATTTTCTTTTTCCTAAAGGGCTTCCCAGATCTGGCCCCACTAATGCTTTACTTAAGCTATACAGATACAAATTGTTCACCAATATTTTAATTTAGGTCAAAAAATTTCAAGATATATTTCCTAAAATATCTGTGATTTCCTATTATGGTATATTTGAATTAAAATGGGAACTTAAAGGTACATATAAAGCAATCAGAATTCAGAATTCTTCCACATTTTCTCCTTGTCTTTAAGAGGTGTTTTGCCTAAAAATAACACAATGACAACTATAGTAGCAATTCATATTTATTAAATCTTGACAAAGTATTCAATTTAGCTTACAAAAACAATAATTACTTTTCTCTTTGTACCCATTTGATCATTTTGCATTACAAAAATATACAAACACACAAATTGGTATAAACAGTTATGCATATGGGAAAAAAAAACACAACTGACATTTGGTAAGCATACAACCCAGCTACAATAAGCAAAAGTAAATGGATATATTAAAGCAGTGTTTCTGGTATTTTAGTATGCATAGGAAGTGCCTGGCGATATTGTTAAAAATGCAAATTCTGATTTAGTCGGTCTGGAGTAATGGCCAGACATTCTGCATTTTTTATAAGTTTTCTGGTGTGGCTGATACTGTTAGTCATTGGACAATAATTTGAATAGCAAGGTAATAGCCTATTGCATATGATCTTTCACAATGGCATAAACATTAGTTGTTTTTTAAGAGAACAGAGAGTTAGCTTGTGAAGTGTAAGTTTAAGGGAACTTATCTGTATAATTACGTTTAGTAAACAACTAGAAAGCAGAAAATGAGTTTCTGTCATCTATATTTCTTACTGAGTACACAACCAAGGCACTGTAAAATGTGTAGCTAATCAGTGACATGTAACCAAAGATTTCATCAGTTATCAATAAATATATTTATATTTATTCAAATGAATATATGCAGAATATATAAATGTTGAAATGTTCCTTGTAATAGTAGTCAGGACAATGTTTACTGTAGAGTGTGAATTAACTTTTTTTTTAATAAATGTAGAGGTAAAATAAATTATTATAGAAAAATTTAAATTTTTTCACAATATTAACACAAATTCTCTAGGGGTTATCTCTAATATGACCAGCAGTTCTCCTACTGAGTGGTGCATTCTAGCAAGCAGATGTGGGTACTGAAGAAAGCAAATACTGTTCTGGGCCAAGTGATACATGGGTAACTTATGAACAGGAAAGAATGTGAAATGAGTAACAAATCGTAATGTATAGACACATGAGAACAGATTTTAAAGTTCTAGTAAAACAAAATTGGTTTTATATGTACTTAATAAACTATAATAATGATGCAAATTATGGTCATAATAATTGTGAGGAAGAATGGTATAGTAGAAAGAATAATAACTAAGAAATTAAAAGACCTGAATTTTAATTTGAGATTTGTGGCTCTGCGCAAGTATATGCCTCTTACCATCTATAAACCTCAGTATTTGCATTTGCAAAACTAAAGGGAACAAACTAGAAGGTGTCTTATACTTGTGACACTGTAATTCTATGAGATCTATGGGAAACTCTATGCCTAGTCTCTTAAGTATATGTAACAATGACATATCTTTATCTGTAAAAACATTATTTTCCTCAAAGACTACATTTTTGGTTTGATTTGTATACCACTTTACCCTTATCCATTTATTAAAAAGAAAGATATAAAATATCTGTTGACGCTTTCCTTCTCTTAATATATGCAATGCAGTAAGAAAATTATGTGAAGACACAAAATGTAAGATAAGGTCATGGATCAGGAATGTTCAAAGATAATTCTGATTAGTGAGCACTCAGAATTTAAATGCAGGCTGATTGACTTTTTGTTGAGGGGCTCATGGAATGTTTGTATGAAGGTTTTAAGAGTCTTGGAAGACATGAAGGAATTCAGTATGTAGAGAGGGGAGGGGAGACATTCTAAGTAGAGAAATAGCAGTTTAGATACCTGTTTAAGAAAGTAACTGTTAAATACTATTTTCTCAGGCCACATTTCCTCTTCTCACTCTTCTGTTCCTTAACCTTTTTTGTTTTGTGAAATTTACTTTTTATCTTCAAAGCTAAAGTATATATAATTTTCTGTTTAAAGCCTCACATTAGCTTGACACCATTGCCTCCAAGACTGTGTTTCTTCAAAAAAATACTCAATCTTGTCCTGGCTGAATAGCTCAGGTGGTTAGAGCATTGTTCTGTTACACCGAAGTTGTGGGTTTGAACCCCAGTCAGGGCACACACAGGAACAAATAAATGTTTGTGTCTCTCTCTGCCTTACTCTCTCTCTAAAATCAAGAAATACATTTTAAAAAACTACTCCATCTAATGAAAATAGGCATAACATGGAGAAAATGACCATTCTATTATAAGATTTGGCTATGTAATATAAAATCTTCAACAAGATAAGGTAGGAAAAATGTCATAGAAAATAACATTGAATCTTGAGCTAAAGCCTTTAGGAAATAAAAGACAGTACCCCTAGGATCAGTAGATGATTCAAATAAGGAACATAATCTCAACACGGGTGATTAAAAAATGAGTTCGAGGAAGGACGGAAGGGTACATTTGCCATTCTCCAGGTTCAAAGGTAGAGAAGAGTAGAAGCATTTTCTGGCAATGCCAATTTAGAACAAAGGTTCAGAGGTGAGAAGAAGCAAACAGTCAATTTTTGATATATCAAGGAAGCAGGATCATCAGGAACAGATTGGAACTAATTCATGCATTAAGGTGATTAAATTTTTAGAAACGATTAAAAATGTATGCAGTCTTGCTGATGACTGGCTGGAAGACCCAAGGAAAGGGATTCTGGGTGTTCATAAATAGAGTTTACAGGATTAAAAAGGGGATGTCCAGAATCATATGGATTCAGCAACATGAAGGTTATTGAGGACTTAGATTTACACACTTTCTAAGTAATATGAATGAAAGTCCGGTTGGAGGGAATAGGCTGATTAAGAAGTTGGAAAAGAGGACAATGACTGTACCCTGAAAAACAGCTTTTTTTAAAATTTCTTTTTATTTTATTCATTTTAGAGAGGAGACAGAGACAGAGAGAGAGAGAGAGAGAGAGAGAGAGAGAGAGAGAGAGAGAGAGAAAGGGGGAGGAGCTAGAAAGCTGGAAGCATCAACTCCCATATGTGCCTTGACCAGACCAGTGCAGGGTTTTGAACTGGCGACCTCAGTGTTCCCAGGTCGACGCCTTATCCACTGCGCCACCACAGGTCAGGCATGAAAAACAGCTTTTGAAAGACACAGAGAAAGGGTGCATTAGAGGAGATGTAGATATAGGTATTTTTCTTTTTATTGGGAGGCCATAGGGTTTGTTTGAAGCCTGATATAAATTATCTTAAAGAAAAAGATAAGCACCTTATTTAGGAAAAGTAAATTAAATAACAAGAAAGAAATTTTTTTTTTTTTTAAAGTTCATTTTTTTTTTTATTAACTTTAATGGGGTGACACCAATAAATCAGGGTACATATGTACAATGAAAACATCTCCAGATTATCTCCTATTCAATTGTGCTGCATACCCATTACCCAAAGTCAAATTGTCCTCTGTCACCTTCTATCTGTTTTTCCCTGTGTCCCTCCCCATCTCCCTATCCCACCCTCCCCTCCCTCCCCCCATCCCGTAAACACCACACTCTTGTACGTGTCTCGTATTCTCATTTTAATGTCCCACCTATGTTTGAAATCATGCTGTTCTCAGTTTTTCTTTTTTTCTGATTTACTTATTTCACTCCGTATAATGTTATCAAGGTACATCCATTTTGTTATAAATGATCCGATGTCATCATTTCTTATGGCTGAATATTGTTCCATAGTATATATATACCAAAGCTTTTTAATCCACTCGTCTTCTGACGGACACTTGGGCTGTTTCCAGCTCTTCGCTATTGTGAACAATGCTGCCACAAACATGGGGGCGCATTTCTTCTTTTCTAACAGTGTTATGGTGTTCTTAGGGTATATTCCTAAAAGTGGGATAGCTGGGTCAAAAGGCAGTTCGACTTTTAATTTTTTGAGAAATCTCCAAACTGTTTTCCACAGTGACTGCACCAGTCTGCATTCCCACCAGCAGTGCAGAAGGGTTCCCTTTTCTCCACATCCTCGCCAGCACTTGTTCTGTGTTGTTTTGCTGATGAGCGCCATTCTGACTGGTGTGAGGTGATATCTCATTGTGGTTTTAATTTGCATTTCTCTAATAATTAGTGATGTTGAGCATTTTTTCATATGTCTTTTGGCCATCTGTATGTCTTCTTTGGTAAAATTTCTATTCATTTCTTTTGCCCATTTTTTGATTGGGTTGTTTGTCTTCCTGGTGTTGAGTTTTATAAGTTCTTTATAAATTTTGGTTATTAACCCCTTATCAGACGTGCTGTCGAATATGTTCTCCCATTGTGTAGTTTGTCTTTTTATTCTGTTCTTATTGTCTTTAGCTGTGCAAAAGCTTTTTAGTTTGATGTAGTTCCATTTGTTTATCTTGCCTTTTATTTCATTTGCTCGTGGAGATAAATCGGCAAATAATTGCTGCTACAGATGTCGGAGAGCTTGCTACCTATGTTTTCTTCTACGATGCTTATAGTTTCACGGCTTATGTTTAAGTCCTTTATCCATTTTGAATTTGTTTTTGTGCATGGAGTAAGTTGATGGTCTAGTTTCATTTTTTTGCAGGTAGATGTCCAATTTTCCCAGCACCATTTGTTAAAGAGGCTGTCTTTACTCCATTGTATGTTCTTTCCTCCTTTATCAAATATCAGTTGTCCATAAAGCTGTGGGTTTATTTCTGGGTTCTCTGTTCTGTTCCATTGATCACTGTGCCTGTTCTTATGCCAGTACCAGGCCGTCTTGAGTATAATGGCCTTGTAGTAAACCTTGATATCCGGAAGAGTGATGCCTCCTGCTTTATTTTTTCTTTTTAAGATTGCTGAGGCTATTCGTGTTCTTTTTTGGTTCCATATAAATTTTTGGAGTATGTTTTCTATATCTTTGAAGTATGTCATTGGTATTTTAATTGGTATTGCATTGAATTTATAAATTGCTTTGGGTAATATAGACATTTTAATGATGTTTATTCTTCCTAGCCATGAGCACGGTATATGCTTCCACTTGTTTGTATCTTCCTTGATTTCTTTTATCAATGTTTTATAATTTTCCGAGTACAAGTCCTTAACCTCCTTGGTTAAATTTACTCCTAGGTATTTTATTTTTTTGGCTGCAATAGTGAAGGGGATTGATTCCTTAATTTCTTTTGCTGACAGTTCATTGTTTGTATATAGAAATGCCTCTGATTTCTGAGTATTAATTTTATATCCTGCCACCTTGCTGAATTCATTTATAAGGTCCAGTAGTTTTTTAACTGAGACTTTAGGGTTTTCTATGTACAATATCATATCATCTGCAAATAGTGACAGTTTTACTTCTTCTTTTCCAATTTGGATGCCTTTCATTTCTTCTTTTTGTCTGATTGCTGTAGCTAGGACTTCCAGAACTATGTTGAATAAAAGTGGTGAAAGTGGGCAACCCTGCCTGGTTCCTGATCTTAAGGGGATTTCTTTTAATTTTTGTCCATTAAGTATGATGTTTGCTGTGGGTTTGTCGTAGATGGCCTTTATCATGTTAAGGAATGTTCCTTGTATTCCCACTTTATTGAGAGTTTTAAGCATGAATGGGTGCTGGATTTTATCAAATGCCTTTTCTGCATCTATTGAAATTATCATGTGATTTTTGTCCTTCCTTTTGTTTATGTGATGAATCACATTGATTGATTTGCGAATATTGTACCAGCCTTGCCTCTCCAGAATAAATTCCACTTGGTCATGGTGTATGATTTTTTTCATATATTGCTGAATCCGGTTGGCTAATATTTTGTTGAGAATTTTAGCGTCTAAATTCATCAGGGATATAGGCCTATAATTTTCTTTCTTTGTGTTGTCTTTGCCCAGTTTGGGGATCAGAATTATGCTCGCCTCATAAAAGGAGTTTGAAAGTATGCCTTCCTCTTGAATTTTTTGAAATAGCTTGAGGAGGATAGGAGTTAATTCTTCTTTGAATTTTTGATAGAATTCACTTGTGAAGCCATCAGGCCCAGGACTTTTCTTTTTTGGAAGTTTTTTGATAACTGTTTCAATCTCCTCTGTTGTAATTGGTCTGTTCAGGTGCTCTGATTCTTCCAGATTGATTTTTGGAAGTTTATATGATTCAAGAAATTTGTCCATTTCATCTAGATTGTCAAATTTTTTGGCATAGAGTTCTTCATAATATTTTCTTACAATGCTTTGTATCTCTGTTGAATTAGTTGTAATTTCTCCAGTGTCCTTTCTAATTTTATCTATTTGAGACCTCTCTCTTTTTTTCTTGATGAGTCTAGTTAAGGGTTCATCAATCTTGTTTACCTTTTCAAAGAACCAGCTTCTGGTTTCATTGATCCTCTGAATTGTTTTCTTAGCCTCTATGTCATTTATTTCTGCTCTGATCTTTATTATTTCCTTCCTTCTACTTGTCCTGGATTTTATTTGTTGTTGTTTTTCAAGTTCTTTTAGCTGCAGGGTTAAGTTGCTTATATGTTCTTTTTCTAGCTTCTTATGATATGCCTGTAGTGCAATAAACTTCCCTCTCAGAACTGCTTTTGCTGTGTCCCATAGATTTTGAGTTGACGTATGCTCGTTATCATTTGTTTCTAGAAACTTTTTTATTTCTTCTTTGATCTCAGTGTTAATCCATTCATTATTTAATAACATGCTATTTAGTTTCCAAGTGTTTGAGTATTTTTCAGTTTTTCTTTTGTGGTTGATTTCTAGTTTCATGGCATTGTGATCAGAGAAAATGCTTGATATAATTTCAATCTTCTTAAATGTGTTGAGGCCTTTTTTGTGTCCTAACATGTGGTCTATCCTAGAAAACGTACCATGAGCGCTTGAGAAGAATGTATATTCTACTGCTTTAGGGTGAAAAGTTCTGAATATATCTATTAAATCAAGTTGATCTAGTGTATCCTTTAAATCTGCTGTTTCTTTATTGATTTTCTTTCTTGTGGATCTATCCAGTGTTGTTAGTGGGGTATTGAAATCCCCTACTATGATAGTATTACTGTTAATCTCGCCCTTAATGTCCATCAAAGTCTGCTTTATGAATGTCGGGGCTCCTATGTTTGGTGCGTAGATATTTATAATAGTTATATCTTCCTGTTGAATTGTTCCCTTTATCATTATGTAGTGTCCTTCTTTATCTCTTACTACAGTCTTTGTTTTAAAGTCCATTTTGTCAGATATAAGTACTGCTACCCCGGCTTTTTTTTCATTTCCATTTGCATGAAATATTTTTTTCCATCCTTTTACCTTCAGTCTATGAGTATCTTTTGTTTTAAGGTGTGTCTCTTGCAGACAGCATATGTATGGGTCCTGTTTCTTTATCCACGCTGCTACCCTATGTCTTTTGATTGGATCAATTAGTCCATTTACATTTAAGGTTATTATTGATATGTAGTTGTTTATTGACATTTTATTCTTTAAAGCTGTATTTTTCTTTTTTTTTTGCTATATTCTTTTCTCCCTTTGAACTGTTCACACTAGGCCCCTTAAAATCTCTTGCAGGATTGGTTTGGTTTTAATGAATTCCTTGAGGTTTTCTTTGTCTGGAAAGCTCTTTATTTCTCCCTCAATTTTAAACGTTAGCCTTGCTGGATAAAGTAGTCTTGGTTGTAGGTTCTTGTTCTGCATTACTTTGATTATCTCTTGCCAATCCCTTCTGGCCTGAAGTGTTTCTGTTGAGAAGTCCGATGTCATCCTAATGGGGGCTCCTTTGTAGGTGAGAGTCTTTTTTTCTCTAGCAGCTTTTAAGATTTTTTCTTTATCTATTAGCTTTGGTATTTTAACTATGATGTGTCTTGGTGTAGATCTTTTTGGGTTTCTCTTTAATGGGGTTCTGTGCGCCTCTTGGACATGTAGAGTGTTTCCCAGCCTTAATTTAGGGAAGTTTTCGGCTATGATTTGATTGAACAAAGTTTCCATTTCCTGTCCTCTTTCCTCTTCTTCAGGTACCCCTATGATGCGAATGTTGTTTCTCTTCAGGTTGTCACAGAGCTCCCTTAGAGTTTCCTCACATTTTTTGAATCTCTTTTCCTTTTTTTTCTCTGCTTCTGTAACTATGTTTATTGTGTCCTCTAACTCACTGATTCGATTCTCAGTGTCATCTATCCTGCTTTTAATTCCTTCCATTGTGGTCTTCAGTTCTGATACTGTATTTGTCATTTCTGTCTGGTTCTTTTTTATTATTTCAATTTCATTTTTTATACTTGTTATCTCTTTATTTAGGTGCTCATAGTGACTATCCATTGTTGCTCTAATTTCTTTGAACATCCTAACTATCATTATTCTAAAATCTGCTTCTGGTAGTTTGGTTATATCTGGTTCATTCAGGACCTTCTCTGGGGATTTCTCTTGGTTGATTTGGTTTGCATTCCTCTGCCTGCCCATTTTATCTGAGTGTAAGCACGTTGTGGCCACTGGAGTCCAGTATGTGTTGCCTTTGTGTTCTCCAGGTGTGGTCTGTCTGCAGGCTTGCCACCCCCTCTGTCGCTGCCTATGGCGGTTTGGTGTGGGCTTTGCCAGCACCGGCTCACTGCAGCTATTGCTGTGGTTTCTGCCTCTCCTTTGCGGGAGGGGCTGTCACTCAAGCCACTAGCGTTAGTGCGCAGGGCAGAGGTGAGCACCTTTGCTCAGCTGGGGACCCGGACTTTTCCCGGAAGGCTTATGCCCAGCCCCCTCAGTCCGAGCCTGCTCGCCACCGTTTTGTGGGTTGGGCGGGGCTTTTGACGTGCTCTCAGCTGTGAGCCTTTGCCCGTCCAGAATTTAGCCCCACCCTCGAGGCCAGGGCCCTCCTGCTCAGGGACTGAAACCGAAAACCGGGGATTATTGGGCCGGGCGTGTTTGCTGGCGTGCGCACCGCGGCTAGCTTCCGGTCGTTCCGGCTCCTACCCCGCCCCCACGCTCGGAGAAAGCTCGCGCAAGTAGGGCGGTACTCCGCGGTTTCTCCGGCCGGGCAGGGAGAGCAGCGTGATCTCCGCAGGGAACTTCCCCTGGTCTCAGTGTCTCCCTCGCCCCCGACTTAGGAGCCCGCTCGCGCCCACAGATGGCACGCCGAGGTTTCTCCTTCTGGGCGGGGTTGGCAGCGTGAGCCTCGGCCCCTCACCCGTCCCTGGTCTTAGCCCGGTGCCCGTGGTCAGGGCCGGCTAGCGCAGGGTTGCAGGGCTAATCTCTGCCCGTATTTTTCCCCACAAGTGGGGTCACAGGCGGCCCGCAGCTGCCGGACAGCTTTTGCATGTCCCCTCCGCCCCTGCTAGGCTAGCCTGAGCTCACACTGTTACGCCCACACCGACAGGACCGCGTTTCGGCATCCTGTCCCAACCATAGGCTTCAGCAACCTCAGGGGGCTAGAAGTGCCCTAAGTCTCCACACTGTAGGCTTGGGAGCTCCCTCCCTCTAGGCAGGTCTGCTCTAATTGCCGCGGGAGAGCTTGTTTGGCTAGTGTCCTGTCTCCCTTTGCTGGTATTGCTAGCTCCAGGGGAAATATTCGTTTTCGATTAGGGAAGTGACTTAGCCCATGGGTTGGGGTGGCTGTCCCTCAGAGTGTCCTCGTGCCTTCAGTCCACTCTTTGTTCCCACTGCTCTGTTCCTCTCCTCTGTCCCAGTTCCCCGGAGCCCCGGGTGCGTGGTTGTGAGAGAGGCTTTCTGAGCTGTCCCTTTAAAAAGATTTTTGGGTCTGAGAAGACTCTCTCTTTTTCCCAAATAGTATCCTCATTTACTTCACAGCTCGATACTGTCCAATCGGCTCTTCTAGGGTCTGGGACTGCAGTCTGGGGCTTGGTTCCTGGGACCCAGGTCCCTCCCTCTCCGCCAAACTCTCCTCCCGCCACGCGGATCTCTCCGGGCTGCCGTTTGCTCCGGGGAGCTGGGCAGCCCTCTTCGCGTTTTCGCTATTCCTACCAGTCTCGGTGTGGCTTCTGCAGTGTTCCTTGGTTGAAGAGTCCACTTAGTTTTGCTCCAAGTTGGTTTATCCAGATGATGGTTCTTAAAATTGAGTTATAATCCACTTTGGTTCTGGGAGTCGGAAGTTGGTACGTCTGCCTACTCCATCGCCATCTTGACCGACAGAAATTTTTGAATGAAGGAGTAAAGCTGGACTCCAAAGTTCCATTGTCTGGATTAAGCTTTCATTGAAGGAGTGAATGCTAATCAAGAACTTTATATAGTTTTTATTTAGTTCTAAGAAAAACCCAATTATGTCTCATTTTACAGAGAAAACTGAGTAAAAAAGATTAAGTAAAAGTATATCCAGGGTCACACAATTAGTAGCTGGTATAGTGATGATTCAAATCTAGGTTGAATGAGTGGTTGGCACCATCTGGTCTTGTTTTGCCTTTCCCAAAATGAAATCTTCACTCTGTCAGCGATCTGGGGGTGGTGAAAGTCAGTTTTCTAGGGTTCTCAGCTTGCCACACCTACTATAGAGCTTCTCTATATTGAAGGCTGGGTGGGGGAAGGAGAGCTGACCATCTTGACCACACTTACCTGAAACAGAGCTTCTGCAATAACATACTGGTGGAGATGTAAAGTACTGCGGACAGTCTGCCCCTTCTGGGGTAAAACCATAATCTCAGACAGGGAAGTTGGCATGAGAAGAAAATTCAGTGTGCGTGGCCATTCCTTCGTGCAGAGCAATGCTCACAATTGACCTCCTCTACCACAGAAGTTCTGGAGGTAAAGGAGCTGGCTGTGACTCTGATACCACAGACTTTCAATGTTCTTACTGAGATCTAGTAGATATTTTTAAAATGCATGATTCTCAATATGCTTTATGCTCTTAGAACAGTTTCCAGAGACTTTAATGATTGATTGTTTTATAATTTTCACTAAATTGTTGTTTTGCTGGGATAAGATATGCCAAACTTTTACTCCACTAGCAGCTGGTCAGTTAATTTTTGACAGAAGTTATAAGGTTGGTCAGTGAGTTAAAAATTAAAAAATCCTTCTAAAAGCTGGTTATGAGGAAATTATATATATATAATAATTAATATATATATAACAACTCTCAATCATTAACTTACATCATATACAAATATTAACTTGAAATGGATTGTAGCCTTAAATGTAAAATCTAAAACTTGTAGAATATTTAGAAGAAAATTCTTGTGACATTAAATTAGGGAATAATTTCTTACGTAAATCAATAATTTCTCCAAATCATGAAGCGTGAAAGAAAACATCTGTAGCCCTGGATAAGCAGCTCAGTTGGTTGGAGTGTCATTCCAATGCATCAAGGTTGTGGGTTCTATTTCTGGTCAGTACACGTACAGAAAGCAATCAGTGAATGTGTGAATGCATGGAACAACAAACTGATACTTCTCTTTCTTTCCTCTCTCTTTCTTTCTCTCACTCTCTCCTTTCTTCTCTCTCTCTCTAAAAAAAAAATCAATATTATTTTTTAAAAGAGAGAAAACATTTATAAACATAAAATTTGTTTTATTTATTTATTTTACAGGGACAGAGAAGGAGTCAGAGATAGGGACAGACAGACACAACAGAGAGAGATGGGAAGCATCAATCATCAGTTTTTTGCTGGGACAACTTAGTTGTTCATTGATTGCTTTCTCATATGTGTCTTGACTGCGGGTCTTCAGCAGACCGAGCAACCCCTTGCTGGAACCAGTGACCTTGGGTCCAAGCTGGTGAGCTTTTGCTCAAGCCAGATGAGCCCAAGCTGGAGACCTCTGGGTCTCAAACCTGGGTCTTCTGCATCCTAGTCCAACGCTCTAGCCATTGCGCCACCACCTGGTCAGGCAAGAGAGAAACCATTTATAAATACTTTATCAAAAATAAAAACTTCTGCTTAAATTCTACTGTAAAAATAATGAAATGAAAAGCCATAGACTAGGAGGACCTCTCCAGAAAGCATAGGCCAGAATATATAACAAATCTTACAACTCAGTAATGAAAAGACCAGAAATCTAATTAAAAGTGGATAGAAAATGAATAGACATTTCTCAAAATAAGATATAGGCACAGCCAAGTAGCCCATTATAAGCTACTTAACTTTATTTAGTCATCAGAGAACTGCAGATTCACACCACAATGGGACACTGCTATCAACACATTATAATGGCCTTATGGAGACTGACAAAGTTGGAGAGAGATATACAGCAACTAAAATTCTCAGGAATTCCTGGAGCTATAAACTTTTAGAAAAACAATAATTTCTTATAAAGTTAAACACTTACAATTTGATATAGCAACACCATTCCTAGATATTTACCAAAACGAATGAAAATATTTAAATACACAAAGACTTGCACATGACCATAATAGTAGCTTTCTTTCTAATTTAAAAGTTCAGCAACAAATAAGTGGATAAACAAAATACAGTACATATCTATTCAATGTAATACTCCTTAGTGATAAATAAATGCATGATATAACATTACTAAATCTAAAAAAGATCATTAGTAAAAATCAAAGAGACATATTGTATGATTCCATTTGTAAACAATTCTAAATTGGCAAAACTAACCTATAGTGACAAGAATCATGTCAGTGGTTATCTGTGGCTGAAGTTTTGGGATTAATTGCAAAAGACGTGATGGGACATTTTATGATGAGGAAAAGGGTCTATATTTTGGTTTTGGTGTGGTTACATTGGTGCATACATTTGACAAGAACTCATTGAACAATTTGCTAAAAATGGATACATTTAAGTATAAATATAAATGATAAAATGCTATGGCTGTAAAAATTACAGTAAGATAGTTGTGAAGTATATTATTATATTGAAATTTGAAGTATCCTTTAGAAAATTTTTCAAATAGTATTTAACAGAACAAAACAACAGCAAAAGTGAGTTTGGGATAGCTACAAACATGAAAATCTACTTATTTAAAGTTAAGTTAGACTGACCTGTGGTGGCGCAAATGATAAAGCACTGATCTAGAATGCTGAGGTCCCCAGTTTAAAATCATGGGCTTGCCCAGTCAAGGCATATATGGGAGTTGATGCTTCTTGCTCCTCCCCCTTACTCTCTCTCTCTCTCTCTTTCTTTCTCTCTCTAAAATAAAGAAAGTCCTAAAAATTAAAAAAAAATTTAAATGTTAAGTTACAGTCATGAGTAAAAATAAAAATTGGATAAACCCATTTCTTATTTGAGTATCTCATAAATATTTGTGGGGGAGAAAGGTGAATTGGTAAATTAAAAGTATCTTATTTGCAGTAAACTGTTATAAAGAAAATTTCTAGCCTAATTAGAGTTCTATAAACTAAGTTCATGGTTCAATATAAATATGTACCTGTGAGTTGAAATTATGTTTTCATGATAAATATCTCCAAATTAATTATGTTTTCAATTATTATATTAATTTTATTTTCATTTCAAACCTCTGTAAGTTGCCCAATAAGTTTAAATGTCTATTTTTCTTAGGTGTATAATTAATATATTTTGAAATCAAATTTATAAAATGCAGAAACTAATAAAAGTAGATTGTCCCTGGAGGATTTGATTAATGTTGTTCTTTTAATACAGTATATATATATATATATATATATATATATATATATATATATATATATATATACACACACACACACACACACACACACACACACACAAAGCAGTAACATAGAAAAATAGCCCACAGGGTTTAGAGCAAGATTTTTTAAATTCTTCCACATATTTACTAGCTGTAATACTGGTAGAGGTTATCACTAAGCCTTAGGTTCTTTAAGGTCAAAATGCAGACAACTGTAAATTTTTAAAGCTCTTGTGAGGGTTGCAAGATACAATGCATGTAAAGCACTTGGCATATTATGTAGCACAAGCCAAAAATACCTCTAGCACTTATTGTTATTTCTGATATTGTTATTATTATATTTCTTAGATTATAAATTTTAGAAAAGCAGCAAGGAACTGCATTTACACACGGAACTGTTTAAACTACTCCCTAAAGTCACTTAATCGATATTTTGTGCTTAATGGTTTCTTTTCATCAGTGTTGTCATTCCTACCCTGTAAACACATTGATTTATCCTGCTCAGTAAAACCCCTCACTCTAACAACTATTTCTAATTTTACTGCTGACTCAACTGTCTTGTTTTCTTCAATCCAGTTGAGGATATTCCTGCATGCTCTCTCATTTTGAACATACTTTAATTCAAAATGAAAGAACAACCCAAACTGGTTCAATTAGCATGGCCTAACACAACCTCTGAGCTTAATTTCTGAATGAACACTGGCACTTTTCCCATTTCATTCATTCTTTGGCTCCTTCTGTTATGTATGATTTCAAGAAGATTATTCCCTTTGGACTTTAAGCTGATGGCACTTGTCACTTTCAATTCACTATTTCCTTGATATTTGCTCATTGCAGAGTATTTGTCTCCATGCCAATAGCTTTGGTAGAAGATGCACATCTCTGTAATAGCAAGACAAATATGATACCTGATTATAAGTTTACAAAAATGAGAATACAAGTGAATTATTTTAAGGTTTTCAAAACTATCCATGGCTATATCTTATACATCCTGGTCTTTGAGTCACCAGCTGATGTATTGCCTATGATATATCTCTGTGAAAATCATCAGTTATGGAAGGCAGCCCTGCTCTGCAGATGTTTGATCTACAATTGAATGCATCACGTGGTCAGACTAAAAATGAAATGAACAAGATGGAAAGTTTATATCTTTAAATAAACAAAGACTGCCATTTCTTATAGAGGAGAAGAAATACACAAAAATAACCATGTATATATATCAGTATTTTTGTTTTTATTCATGACATTCTTGTTAATTTTTTTAGCTTTTTTATAAATTTTATTTACAAAATTAAATTTAAGGGGTGACATTGGTCAATAAGAGTACATAGGTTTCAGGTGAACATCTCTATAGTATTTGTATATCCATCAAACAAAGTCAAATAATTTGTCTCTCTTTACCCACTTCCTCCCATGGCCCCCTCCACCTAGTAGCCACTTCAAAACTTTAATCTATGTCCATCAGTTTGTGCTTTGTATTAAAACAAACAAACAAATAAAAGTGTTCAACTTCCAATCACTCTCCTCAAGCATGTCACCAATTAAATGCTCACAATCCAAGAAACTACAGCCACTAGCTGTAATTATTTATAAGCTTTCTCTCTCTCTCTCTCTCTCTCTCTCTCTCTCTCTCTCTCTCTCTCTCTCCTTTCTTCCCTCATTCCTTCCTTTTTCCTTTTCCTTTTTCTTTTATTTTGAGAGAGGCAAAAAGAGAGAGAGATAGGAACATCAAGCTGCTCTTGTATGTGTCCTGACAAGAAAATTGAACTACCAACCTTTGCACTCGAGGACCATGCTCCAACCAATCAAGCTATCTTATCCATCCAGGGCTTAATTTTTACTGATTTTTAAAAAGACAGAGAGAGGCTTGACCAGGCAGTGGCACAGTGGAAAAAGCATTGGCCTAGGACACTGAGGATCCGTGTTTGAAACCATGAGGTCACCAGCTTGAGCACGAGCTCACCAGCTTGTGTATGGGGTCATACACATGACCTCATGGTCACTGGCTTGAGCTCAAGGTCACTGGCTTCAGCAAGGAGTCATTGACTTGGCTGGAGTTCCCCAGTCAAGGCACATATAAGAAAGCAATCAATGAACAAGTAAGATGCTGAACTGAATTGATGCTTCTCATCTCTCTCCCTTCTTGTCTTTCTGTGCCTGTCTGTCCCTCTCTCTCTTACTCTCTCTATAAAAAGAAAGAAAGATGAAAGAAGAAATAAAGAGAGAAAGAAAGAAAGAAAGAGAAAGAAAGAAAGAAAAATAGAAAAACAGAAAGAAACAGAGGGAAGAAAAAAAGAAAAGGTGCCTGGAATTCTCTAAGTTTAATCAGCATGCTATTTAAGGACATTAATGTTTTCCTATTATTCTATGAAATGATGCTTCAATCAGTTGGGGAATATCACTATTTCTAACATACAACTTAATTAATTGTTCCCACTTTCTGTTGTTTTTTTCTTCTTCCAATAGTATCTTCCTTTTCTGTGTTTCTACTTAATCCTACCTGAATACCTAAATCCCATTCATAAATCAAGACACAGTTCAAATCTCACCTACTCCCAAAAACCTGTCCTGTTTTGGACTATTCCAACCTATGCAGTCTGACTGAATTTATGCTCATACTATTTAGTTCATCTGTGTTAGGTTTGTTTCTCCAATTAAATCATAAACACCTGTAGGTCATAAATTATACACCATGTATCTTTTGCACATCTACACAGCTGACCAAAGAGTTAATTACACAATAGATATCAAATAAATACCAATTATAAATGGTTAGTTAATAACATTTCAGCTTTCAGCACTCTAAAATGATACATCAGACGAATCAGGTATTTGTTTTCAAAAATAATGCCACTGATGAACTCTTGTTATTTTCCTCTTAAGCAGATCAAATATATATTTTTTTCATTTCTAAATTTAAAAAGCAACATTTACAATATTCTTCTTATGCTTGCTTCATAAAGAAATGGAAGAATTGACCAGACATTCTCATTTAGCTGTTGGAATCAAGTAAAGTATAAAGTTTTTATACTATAAGGACCATGAAACCCTATTTCTTCCCAAAGAGAAATTGCTTGCAGCTAGAGCTCCAATGAAAAATTTGCCCTTTCAGTAACTTTTATTTTTAAATAAAAGCTTCTCCACTGGGGGAAGTTACTGAAAATTACACAGTGAAGAAAAGAAAATATCTTACAAAAGTTATCAAGCAGAGCAGGTAGCCAGCATTTTCAAATAACCTATTGACAACATCAGTAAAATCATTTAAAATCTAAAGTCTGAAAACTGGTACAAACTTTGATTAATTGAGTATTAAGAGCTCTTTTGTCAGAAGACAACCCTAAAGAGAGTGCTGGACAGAGTACTATAGGACAACACAAGGAACTTGGTCTGACTATTCTTCAAATTCAAGACTCTCCAAGCTGCTCCCATCCTAAGGCATATTATGGCTACATATCTCTATCTAGGAAACCTCATCTGTTAATTTTCTCATACCCAAAGTGAACAAATTTGGGTCACATCTGTTCTCAGAGAATGTGATTTAAATAAGTTTTCTTGAGTAAGTAGTATCTATGTTGTACAACTTTTATTCTACATGTTATAATTAGCTTATTCATTGATTCAATTATTAATGCATTTATATTTTGCCTTATTTTAAAAATTAATTTGTAGTAGCAAAGTAAAAAATATAATTTTTTAATTTTGGCTCTGTTAAAACAAATGCCTTTGTTCAATTCAGTCAACCTTTCTTGGACTCAGTTTCCATATCTGAAAATAAAGAACTAAAGTGTGAAGACCCATGAAATCTGCCCTTTCATTTCTTTATAAAATGATCTGATTCCTTTAATATTCATAGCAAGAGTAACCAAGAAAGGATTGTCATGAATAAAATAACAGATAAAGAATCAAGCTATATAAATGCAAAGTAATAATAATATAAATCCAAAACAATAATTATCCCTGTGATCTCGCATATTAGTACCAATGGTTAAATTGGTAAGAAGGTAATTCACAGAAACCCAAACAAAGCAATGAGAAGGATTTAGAAGAAGCTGAGCTAAGCAAACACAGCATGAAGAAGAAATAACAAAGTGGTGGCAAGCTATTTAAAAGTCAAAGCTGTAAGGAAAGAATGAACTTATGGTATCCAAGAGTCAGAATCATAGAAAGATGCAATGAAGAAAAATTTGGAAGAAAAATCTAGGCTAAATATAATTAAATCACAAAAATAATATAAAGTATACTAAATCTGAAGAGCTCAGAATTGTATAGATTGCCTCAGTTTTGCAGAGTGAGACCATTGGAGAACTTGTAAGATTCCATAAATTAATTTGTCCTCAAGTAGGACTCTCCTTGTTAATATATTTCCTTATCAAGGTTTTGGTGTATACCTAAAGAAGGACCACAGCTGTTAGCCTGGGGTTGTAGTCAGGCTTTCCCTGAGGTTGTCAGTCTCAGACCAAGATACCTTTCCTCTCCTGTGATCTCACAATGACTTGGATGCTCTGATTATTTTATTTGATAGCTCCACCTTCCCTCACCACCAATCCTTCTAAAACCCTATCTACAAAACACAACTTTAGGCCTGACCTGTGGTGGCGCAGTGGATAAAGCGTTGACCTGGAATGCTGAGGTTGCTGGTTCAAAAGCCCGGTCAAGGCACATATGGGAGTTGAAGCTTTCTTCTTCTTCTTCTTCTTCTTCTTCTTCTTCTTCTTCTTCTTCTTCTTCTTCTTCTTCTTCTTCTTCTTCTTCTTCTTCTTCTTCTTCTTCTTCTTCTTCTTCTTCTTCTTCTTCTTCTTCTTCTTCTTCTTCTTCTTCTTCTTCTTCTTCTTCTTCTTCTTCTTCTTCTTCTTCTTCTTTTCTCTCTCTCTCTCTCTCTCCCTTTCCTCTAAAATGGATAAATAAATAAAAATAATTTTAAAAAAAGGAAAAATAACCACAAAGAAACACAACTTTAAATTTCAACTTCCATAACTGTCTGGCAATGAGACCATTGCAAGTAGAAGGGTGGAGGACGAAAGGGAAGCAAACACATTAATTCCTCTTTGCCTTGACCCGTAATAAAATCTCAAGTTAATAAATCAGCACACGAACGGAAATATTCTCTTTATATTTCAGGGATGACAATCATCTCAGTCAGATCTGTTCTCTAGGCTTGGATAAACTTTGTTGAAGAACTATAGATAAAGACATTTATTGGATGAGCTTTGTGAGGAGAATTCTGATAGTAGGGGCTTTTACATTTATCAAGTTTTATATTTGTTATCATGTTAATTTCTGTCATATCTTTGTGTTATAAATTTCAAAGAACCAGAGTGTGTGTGTGTGTGTGCAATATCATCAAAGACAATTTAGTCAAGTCCTTGAGTTTGGCAAGTATGCCAAACAATATTAATTTAGTCAATTCAGAGAAAAAGTCAATGTAATAAAATTTGGTTAGATTAATATTTGTCAAGATTGGATTTAAAAAGATGCGCTTGGTGAATGTTTTTACAATTTAGTTAATTGTTTTGGCATCTTGTATTGTTCATTTAAATGGTTTAATTCAATTATTGCATTTTATTTATATACTTTTATTGAATTTAATTTGTCTTTCTCTGCCTAGGTTAATTCAGTTAGTACACTAATCTCCAGGTTCATCCATACTGTTGCAAAAGGTAAGTGTTCTTTCTTTCCTCTCTTTTTTATTCTGTAAGGAAGTAGTATTCCGTTTTGTAAATGTACCACAGTTTTATTTGATCTACTCATTTACTGATGGGTACTTGGGCTGTTTCCAGATCTTGACTATTGTAAATAATATTACAAGGAAATAGTGGTGCATATATTCTTTCAAATTAGTGTTTTGAGATTTTTCTGATATAGTCCCAGAAGTGGGATCACTAGATTAAAAGGCAGTTTCATTTTTTTTTTTGAGCCAACATTCAGCCATCTTCTGACTGTCCCAATCTCTCTCTCTCTCTCTCTCTCTCTCTCTCCTTCTCTCTTTGTATTTTTCTGAAGTGAAAAGCGGGGAGGCAGAGAAACAGACTCCTGCATGTACCCAACTGAGATCCACCAGCAAACCCACTAGCGGGCGATGCTTTTCCCATCTGGGGTGTTGCTCCGCTGTAACTGGAGCCATTCTATGCCTGAGGGAGAGGCCATGGAGCCATCCTCAGAGCCCGGGCCAACTTTTGCTCCAGTGGAGCCGTGGCTGCAGGAAGGGAAGAGAGAGACATAGTAAAAGGAGAGGGGGGAGGGGGGAGAAGTAGATGGGTGCTTCTCCTGTGTGCCCTAGCCAGGAATTGAACCCGGAACTTCTATACACCCACTGATGCTCTACCACTGAGCCAACCAGCCAGAGCCATTTTTAATTTTTTGAGGAAACTTCACACTGCTTCTCACAGTGGCTGCTCTAGTCTTGACTCCCACCAACAATACACAAAATTCCCTATTTTGTTTTATATTTAAAGTATATAATTGCAGCAAACATTAGTTGCTAATTTGATATTCATATTTCTTTATATTCTTGTCCAGATATTTTGAGAGATTAGTCATATATTTGGAAGGATCAGCTCCTTTTAAAAACCACTTGTTGTCAGATAATGTCAAATACCAAAAACCACACAGATTAAATGTATGGTGAATTCAACTGGTCAAGAAATATAATTTTGCCAGTCACTCTAGAAGCTCCTTTACTGTAATTCATCCTAGTTTTAACCATCCTCCTCGCATAATGAATATCTTGACTTTTATAGTAATCATTTTCGTGTGTGTGTGTGTGTGTGTGTGTGTGTGTGTGTGTTTTAACCAAGGTGTGCATTCCTAGGCACCATACTTTAATTTTACCATTTTAAAATTTTAATTTCAATGTGTCCTTTAAGTCTCTATCTGGCTCTTTACCCACAAGACACTATATCTGTACATTTTTCCAGAGCCTCTGGATTTTGCAGGTTCATATTCATGGTACAGTCCTTATAAGAAAATATATGGAAACAATCTTTTTATCTCCTTCTCTCCCTTGGGTTCTCTGGTTCTCTCACACACTGTGAAAAGATAATGAGAGAACACAAGGAGAAGGTGACCAGTGGTAACTCAAAGGATAACACTTCACTAGATACAACCCTGCTGGCACCTTGATCTTGGAGTTTGAGTCTCTAGAACTGTGAGAAAAAAAATTTATTTTGTTTAAGCCACCTAATTTGTGGTATTTTTAGCTTGGGCTCACCTTTTTAAAAATAAACCAAAAAAAAAAGTGATTAGTAGGATTTGCCAAACTCCTTGTCATAAGTGCTAAATTCAAGCTACAAAGGTAAAATCATTGAAAACAGAGTTACAAAGAAATGTGCTATGAGTTACATGATCTGTGCATATCATCATTACATGCAGCTTCTTCCCTTTGAACCTTCATTTTTCTAAATCTACAAGTAACTATACCTTCAACATTTACCACTAACCTTTGGGTCACTGACTCTCTAGTAGTTTGTTGGTATCAAGCCCACTCACTAACAGATTTCTCAGGAAGAGCACTTAGCAAAAATGGTACCTGAATTGTGGCAAGTTGATAACATTATTCTGTGTTCTTTATATGAAAATATTTTCTGGATATAACATGCTGAGATCATATTTCTTGTCTCTCTCATTATTACTAAGAATCTAACATAAGCAACTTCTATTTTATTCAGGCATAAAATGATGCTAATGAATAGTCTGATGATAATTAACTCTTCCTTTCCTTTAGAAATCACATGCATTTACATCCAGAAATATTTTTTTATCTTTAAATTAAAAAAAATTAGAATATATATTTCAGTTTTGCTTTTATTTTCTGATCAGCCAAGGTATTTTCAGATCTGTGTGTAATCATTCAACATAAAGTTCAACCTTTCTTTCTGTATTTCGGAAGATCTTTTTATTTCATTATAGTGTTTTATATTTATTTTCTTTAGTTTTCTTCTTCTGAGAATTTTGTTTTTGTCTACCATCAGTATTTGTACCTTTCTTTCAAATACTCTTTATCATTTCATATTTATAAATTTATTTTATTCAGTTTTTTCTTCAGTTTTTCTATTAAGGCATTAACTGACATAGTAATTCTTGTGTTCCTTCTACTTTATATATATTTTTCTACCTAAAGTGGACTTTTTCTTCTTCTCTTGACTTCTGCCATCTCATATATGAGTTTATAAATTGTATTTTATTTTATTTCAAAATAATAATTACACTTTTGGTCTCATTTTCAAGGGTGGTTGGGTGCTATATGTGCTTATTGCTAGGGGTAATTTGTTGTCTTGTGTCCTTTATTTTTATATTTATGGGATTTAACCTTCTGCTGTTCATTTTGACATGTAATTACTTGTTCTGAATTTTAGAAGAGGGTGTTATTCAGGAAGGTTTTCTAACTTCACAGAACTTCTGTGTTTTTTTTTTTATTAACTTTAATGGGGTGACGCCAATAAATCAGGGTACATATGTACAATGAAAACATCTCCAGATTATCTTATCATTCAATTGTGTTGCATACCCATTACCCAAAGTCAAATTGTCCTCCGTCAGCTTCTATCTGATTTTCCCTGTACCCCTCCCCTTCGCCCTATTCCACCCTCCCTTCCCACCCCCCATCCCATAACCACCACACTCTTGTCCATGTCTCATAGTCTTACTTTAATGTCCCACCTATGTATGAAATCATGCTGTTCTCAGATTTTTTTTTTATTCACTTATTTCACTCCGTATAATGTTATCAAGGTACATCCATTTTGTTGTAAATGATCCGATGTCATCATTTCTTATGGCTGAATATTGTTCCATAGTATATATATACCAAAGCTTTTTAATTCACTCGTCTTCTGACGGACACTTGGGCTGTTTCCAGATCTTCGCTATTGTGAACAATGCTGCAACGAACATGGGGGTGCATTTCTTCTTTTCGAACAGTGTTATGGTGTTCTTAGGGTATATTCCTAAAAGTGGGATAGCCGGGTCAAAAGGCAGTTCGACTTTTAATTTTTTGAGGAATCTCCAAACTGTTTTCCAGTGTCTGCACCAGTCTGCATTCCCACCAGCAGTGCATAAGGGTTCCCTTTTCTCCTCATCCTCGCCAGCAATTGTTCTGTGTTGTTTTGCTGATGAGTGCCATTCTGACTGGTGTGAGGTGATATCTCATTGTGGTTTTAATTTGCATTTCTCTAATGATTAGTGATGTTGAGCATTTTTTCATATGTCTTTTGGCCATCTGTATGTCTTCTTTGGAGAAATTTCTATTCATTTCTCTTGCCCATTTTTTGATTGGATTGTCTTCCTGGTGTTGAGTTTTAAAAGTTCTTTATAAATTTTGGTTATTAACCCCTTATCATACGTGCTGTCGAATATGTTCTCTCATTGTGTAGTTTGTCTTTTTATTCTGTTCTTATTGTCTTTAGCTGTGCAAAAGCTTTTTAGTTTGATGTAGTCCCATTTGTTTATCTTGCCTTTTATTTCATTTGCCCGTGGAGATAAATCGGCAAATAAATTGCTGCTACAGATGTCGGAGAGCTTACTGCCTATGTTTTCTTCTAAGATGCTTATAGTTTCACAGCTTATGTTTAAGTCTTTTATCCATTTTGAATTTGTTTTTGTGCATGGTGTAAGTTGATGGTCTAGTTTCATTTTTTTGCAGGTAGATGTCAAATTTTCCCAGCACCATTTGTTAAAGAGGCTGTTGTCTTTACTCCATTGTATGTTTTTTCCTCCTTGGCCAAATATCAGTTGTCCATAAAGGTGTGGGTTTATTTCTGGGTTTTCTGTTCTGTTCCATTGATCACTGTGCCTGTTCTTATGCCAGTACCAGGCAGTCTTGAGTATAATGGCCTTGAAGTAAACCTTGATATCTGGAAGAGTGATGCCTCCTGCTTTATTTTTTTCTTTTTAAGATTGCTGAGGCTATTCGTGTTCTTTTTAGGTTCCATATAAATTTTTGGAATATGTTTTCTATATCTTTGAAGTATGTCATTGGTATTTTAATTGGTATAGCATTGAATTTATAAATTGCTTTGGGTAATATAGACATTTTAATGATGTTTATTCTTCCTAGCCATGAGCACGGTATATGCTTCCACTTGTTTGTATCTTCCTTGATTTCTTTTATCAATGTTTTATAATTTTCCGAGTACAAGTCCTTAACCTCCTTGGTTAAATTTACTCCTAGGTATTTTATTTTTTTGGCTGCAATAGTGAAGGGGATTGTTTCCTTAAGTTCTTTTGCTGACAGTTCATTGTTTGTATATAGAAATGCCTCTGATTTCTGAGTATTAATTTTATATCCTGCCACCTTGCTGAATTCATTTATAAGGTCCAGTAGTTTTTTGACTGAGACATTAGGGTTTTCTATGTACAATATCATATCATCTGCAAATAGTGACAGTTTTACTTCTTCTTTTCCAATTTGGATGCCTTTTATTTCTTCTTTTTGTCTGATTGCTGTAGCTAGGACTTCCAGAACTATGTTGAATAAGAGTAGTGAAAGGGGGCAACCCTGCCTGGTTCCTGATTTTAAGGGAATTGCTTTTAATTTTTGTCCATTTAGTATGATGTTTGCTGTGGGTTTGTCGTAGATGACCTTTATCATGTTAAGCAATGTTCCTTGTATTCTCACTTTACTGAGAGTTTTAAGCATGAATGGGTGCTGGATTTTATCAAATGCCTTTTCTGCATCTATTGAAATTATGCTGTGATTTTTGTCCTTCCTTTTGTTTATGTGATGAATCACATTGATTGATTTGCGAATATTGAACCAGCCTTTCCTCTCCAGAATAAATCCCACTTGATCCTGGTGAATAATTTTTTTCATATATTGCTGGATCCGGTTGGCTAATATTTTGTTTTGAATTTTAGCGTCTAAATTCATCAGGGATATTGGCCTATAATTTTCTTTCTTTGTGTTGTCTTTGCCCGGTTTTCGGATGAGAATTATGCTCGCCTCATAAAAGGAGTTTGGAAGTCTTCCTTCCTCTTGAATTTTTTGAACTAGCTTGAGGAGGATAGGAGCTAGTTCTTCTTTGAATTTTTGATAGAATTCACTTGTGAAGCTATCAGGCCCTGGACTTTTCTTTTTAGGGAGTTTTTTGATAACTGTTTCAATCTCATCTGTTGTAATTGGTCTGTTTAGGTGCTCTGATTCTTCCAGATTGATTTTTGGAAGTTTATATGATTCAAGAAATTTGTCCATTTCATCTAGATAGTCTAATTTTTTGGCATAGAGTTCTTCATAGTATTTTCTTACAATGCTTTGTATCTCTGTTGTATTAGTTGTAATTTCTCCACTGTCCTTTCTAATTTTATCTATTTGAGACCTCTCTCTTTTTTTCTTGGTGAGTCTACTTTAGGGTTCATCAATCTTGTTTACCTTTTCAAAGAACCAGCTTCTGGTTTCATTGATCCTCTGTATTGTTTCCTTAGCCTCTATGTCATTTATTTCTGCTCTGATCTTTATTATTTCCTTCCTTCTACTTGTCTTGGGTTTTATTTGTTGTTCTTTTTCAAGTTCTTTTAGCTGCAGGGTTAAGTTGCTTATATGCTCTTTTTCTAGCTTCTTATGATATGCCTGTAGTGCAATAAACTTCCCTCTCAGAACTGCTTTTGCTGTGTCCCATAGATTTTGAGTTGACGTACGCTTATTATCATTTGTTTCTAGAAACTTTTTTATTTCTTCTTTGATCTCAATGTTAATCCATTCATTATTTAATATCATGCTATTTAGTTTCCAAGTGTTTGAGTATTTTTCAGTTTTTCTTTTGTGGTTAATTTCTAGTTTCATGGCATTGTGATCAGAGAATATGCTTGATATGATTTCAATCTTCTTAAATTTGTTGAAGCCTTTTTTGTGTCCTAACATGTGGTCTATCCTAGAAAACGTACCATGAGCACTTGAGAAGAATGTATATTCTACTGCTTTAGGGTGAAAAGTTCTGAAGATGTCTATTAAATCAAGTTGATCTAGTGTATCCTTTAAGTCTGCTGTTTCTTTATTGATTTTCTTTCTTGAGGATCTATCCAGTGTTGTTAGTGGGGTATTGAAATCCCCTACTATGATAGTATTACTGTTAATCTCGCCCTTTATGTCCATCAAAGTCTGCTTTATGAATGTCGGGGCTCCTATATTTGGTGCGTAGATAATTATAATAGTTATATCTTCCTATTGAATTGTTCCCTTTATCATTATGTAGTGTCCTTCTTTATCTCTTACTACAGTCTTTGTTTTAAAGTCCATTTTGTCAGCTATAAGTACTGCTACCCCGGCTTTTTTTTTCATTTCCATTTGCATGAAATATTTTTTTCCACCCTTTTACCTTCAGTTTATGTGCATCTTTTGTTTTAAGGTGTGTCTGTTGTAGACAGCATATGTATGGGTCCTGTTTCTTTATCCACGCTGCTACCCTATGTCTTTTGATTGGATCATTTAATCCATTTACATTTAAGGTTTTTATTGATATGTAGTTGTTTATTTCTATTTTATTCTTTAAATCTGTATATATATATATTTTTTTTTTGCTATATTCTTTCCTCCCTTTGAACTGTTCACAGTAGCCCCCTTAGAATCTCTTGCAGAATTGGTTTGGTTTTAATGAATTCCTTGAGGTTTTCTTTGTCTGGAAAGCTCTTTATTTCTCCCTCAATTTTAAACGTTAGCCTTGCTGGATAGAGTAGTCTTGGTTGTAGGTTCTTGTTCTGCATTACTTTGATTATATCTTGCCATTCCCTTCTGGCCTCAAGTGTTTCTGTTGAGAAGTCCGATGTCATCCTAATGGTGGCTCCTTTGTAAGTGATAGTCTTTTTTTCTCTAGCAGCTTTTAAGATTTTTTCTTTATCCGTTAGCTTTGGTATTTTAACTAAGATGTGTCTTGCTGTAGATCCTTTTGAGTTTCTCTTTAAGGGGTTCTGTGTGCTTCTTGAACATGTGGAATGTTTCCCAGCCTTAATTTAGGGAAGTTTTCTGCTATGATTTGATTGAACACAGTTTCCATTTTCTGTCCTCTTTCCTCTTCTTCAGGCACCCCTATGATGCGAATGTTGTTTCTCTTCATGTTGCCACAGAGCTCCCTTACAGTTTCCTCACATTTTTTGAATCTCTTTTCCTTTCTTTTCTCTGCTTCTGTAACTTTGTTTCTTGTGTCCTCTAACTCGCTGATTCGATCCTCAGCGTGATTCATCCTGTTTTTAATTCCTTCCATTGTGGTCTTCAGTTCTGATACTGTATTTGTCATTTCTGTCTGGTTCTTTTTTATTATTTCAATTTCATTTTTTATACTTGTTATCTCTTTATTTCGGTGCTCATAGTGACTATCCATCGTTGCTCTAATTTCTTTGAACATCCTAACTATCATTATTCTAAAATCTGCTTCTGGTAGTTTGGTTATATCTGGTTCATTCAGGTCCTTCTTTGGGGATTTCTCTTGGTTCATTTGGTTTGCATTCCTCTGCCTGCCCATTTTATCTGAGTGTAAGCAAGTTGTGGCCACTGGAGTCCAGTATGTGTTGCCTTTGTGTTCTCTAGGTGTGGTCTGTCTGCAGGCTTGCCACCCCCTCTGCCGCTGCCTAGGGCGGTTGGGTGTGGGCGTTGCCAGCACTGGCTCACTGCAGCTATTGCTGTGATTTCTGCCTCTCCTTTGCGGGATGGGCTGTCACTCAAGTCACTAGCATTAGCATCCAGGGCAGAGGTGAGCACCTTTGCTCAGCTGCGGAACCAGCCTTTTTCCGGAAGGCTTACGCCCAGCCCCCTCAGTCAGTGCCTGATTGCCACCGTTTTGTGGTTTGGGCGGGGCTTTTGACATGCTCTCAGCTGTGAGCCTTTGCCCGTCCAGAATTTAGCCCCGCCCTCGAGGCCAGGGTCCTCCTGTGCAGGGGATTATTTGGCTGGGCGTGTTTGCTGGTGTGAGCTCAGCTGCTAGCTTCCGGCCGTTCCGGGTCCTACTCCACCCCCACGCTCGGAGCAAGCTCGGCATGTAGGGTGGTAATCCACAGTTTCTCCGGCCATGCGGGGCGAGCAGCGTGAGCTCAGCAGCAATCTTCCGCTGGTTACAGTGTCTCCCTCGCCCCCACCTTAGGAGCTCGCTCGTGCACATAGATGGCACACCGCGATTTCTCTGTCTGGGCGGGGTTGGCAGCGTGAGCTCAGCCGCGGGCCCCTCGCCCGTCCCTGGTCTTAGTCCCGTGCCCGCGGTCAGGGCCGGCTAGCGCAGGGTCGCAGAGCTGATCTCTGCCCGTATTTTTCCCCACAAGTGGGGTAACAGGCGGCCCGCAGCTGCCGGACAGCTTTTGCGCGTCCCCTCCGCCCCTGCTAGGCTAGCCTGAGCTCACACTGTTCCGCCCACACCGACAGGACCGCGTTTCAGTGTCCTGTCCCAACCATAGGCTTCAGCAACCTCAGGGGGCTAGAAGTGCCCTAAGTCTCCACACTGTAGGCCTGGGAGCTCCCTCCCTCTAAGCAGCTCTGCTCTAATTGCTGCGGGAGAGCTTGTTTGGCTAGTGTCCTGTCTCCCTTTGCTGGTATTGCTAGTTCCAGGGGAAATATTCGTTTTCGATTAAGGAAGTGACTTAGCCCATGGGTTGGGGTGGCTGTCCCTCAGAGTGTCTCCGTGCCTTCAGTTCACTCTTTGTTCCCGCTGCTCTGTTCCTCTCCTCTGTCCCAGTTCCCCAGAGCCCCGGGTGCATGGTTGTGAGAGAGGCTTTCTGAGCTGTCCCTTTAAAAAGATTTTTGGGTCTGAGAAAACTCTCTCTTTTTCACAAACAGTATCCTCACTTGCTTCACAGCTCGATACTTTCCAAACGCCTTTTCTAGGCTCTGGGACTGCAGTCTGGGGCTTGGTTCCTGGGCCCCAGGTCCCTTCCTCTCCGCCAAACTCTCTTCCCGCCACGCGGGTCTCTCCGGGCTGCCGTTTGCTCCGGGGAGCTGGGCAGCCCTCTTCGCGTTTTCGCTATTCCTACCAGTCTCAATGTGGCTTCTGCAGTGTTCCTTGGTTGAAGAGTCCACTTAGTTTAGCTCAAAGTTGGTTTATCCAGATGATGGTTCTTAAAATTGAGTTATAATCCACTTTGGTTCTGGGAGTTGGAAGTTGGTACATCCGCCTACTCAATCGCCATCTTCCCTCCCTCGAACTTCTGTGGTTTTGTATAGTGTTCAGAAATATGTAAAATTTTGAACTTTGTTTCACTTTCTCTGCCCCTTTTTTTCCTGGATATTCTTTTTCTTCTATCTTTATTATTTCTGACTTGCTAAATTTTGAATACACTCTCGGTTGTTCTCCTCAGTGTTAGGTCTTGACCTGGAAAGAAGATAAAAAAGTCAGCTTTGAAGTTTCATAAAGGCTAGAAGACTTCTCATTACCCATCTTACTGTAGGCTCTTTGCACTCTATTGTAACAGGAATGGGAAAGGTTCCTCTCATTTCTGTTGCCTTTCTCAAGTTGACCTGGTATGTTTTCCAGGGAACACATGTTGCATTTTGGGGATTTTTCTATTTTGGGATCATCAGCCTGTTTGGTGCATTTCCTGTTTTCTTCCATCCATATAACTAATAATATTCAGGTATTGTAGCTAGGACCTGCTTAACTTTGATACCGTTCTCTAGTTTTGTAGATTTTTCCTCTCTGTGGAATGTTGGCTTTGCCACCTACCTTTTTTGTTTTATTATGTGAGAATATGGAGAAATTCAAAAGTTTTGTTACCATCACTGTCACTTTCTCAGAATCTATCAATATTTATTCTTTAACTTAGTCTTGTAATTTTTCTGGTGCTTATTTTTTAGTACTGTGTCACCTTTGAACAGCTGGTTGTGAATCACATGGTCATCTTTCTTTCCACAGCTACAGAGTATGTTGCCAACTTAGGTAAGAACTCCCACATCAAGGTAATCAAGAAAACTTATACCAGTACATGTGACAGTAGAAAGAGCATGGCTAAAACCGGAGAAAACATATCTTAACTTCAACTTAATAGATACTTAAGTGTAACTTGTACTTTTAGAAAATTATTGCAAAAATAATCAGACATATAACAGAGATGTTCAGAATTTTTAGTACAGTGTTTAGAATACATAAAATTTAGAAGCAACCTAGATGTTCATTCATAGGAGATTAGTGAAAACATGTCATGAAATCATTTAGTGATAATGCACAGATGTTACCAGTGGTCATGGGGCTCTTTCACAGGGTCACAAGGAATACTTCCCAGAGACTCTCATATGGGAGGATATGGCATAGCGATGAGGTTTATTGAAGCTGGAACAAACACAAAGGACTGTCCCAACTTCAGCTGCAGTGTTTCATCTTTGTCTGTCCCACTGACAAAAAAGTCTAACTTTGCCTTCATCAGGCCCTAACAAAGGCTGGGGCCACAAATTCTGTTCCATTGGTTCAGTCCATGTCAAAGCTTAGTCAATTCAGCCTCTATCTCCATCCAGCTAGTTCAGCCTACTCCCAGCCACACTTAGGCTGGTACTGTGCGCAGGTTCCTGCCTGAAGCCCTGTGGTCTGCAGGACTGCAAGCGACTGCTAGGGCTTCCTGGCTGCTGCAGAGAGAGAAGGAGCAAACAAACAGGGCAGTGTACCAAGCAAGAAGGACCTAGAGAGAGAACTCCTTGGTTAGCTTAGATTATATTACCTCAGGCATGAGAAGGGCGGGGTGGTTCTTCAAAGTGACCAATTTCCCAAACTTTCACAGACCTTCATTCGGTCCTTCTCCTAACGGACCAATCAATTGCCTAGACCTTCCAGAATTGTGTCTCTTATCCAATATAATCCTTTTTCCAGGCCCTTTAGTGTCACCATCTTAGTTCCTACTGTGTGTACCTTAAAGAAGACGCACCCCCCCATGCCATCTTGACTTACACTAGGGCATGTACCCAGTGGAGGAATTTCTACTGTTGTTTTTTTTTTCCTTCTTTTTTTCTTTTATTAATTTTAATGGGTTGACACCAATAAATCAGGGTACATATGTTCAAAGAAAACATCTCCAGGTTATCTTATCATTCAATTATGTTGCATACCCATCACCCAAAGTCAAATTGTCCTCTGTCACCTTCTATCTAGTTTTCTTTGTGCCCCTCCCCTCCCCCCTCTCCTCCCTCTCCTCCCTCCCCCCACCCCGTAACCACCACACTCTTGTCCATGTCTCATAGTCTCACTTTTATGTCCCACCTATGTATAAAATCATGCTGTTCTCAGTTCTTTTCTGTTTTACTTATTTCACTCTGTATAATGTTATCAAGGACCATCCATTTTGTTGTAAATGATCCGATGTCATCATTTCTTATGGCTGAGTAGTATTCCATAGTATATATGTACCAAAGCTTTTAAATCCACTCGTCCTCTGACAGACACTTGGGCTGTTTCCAGATCTTCGCTATTGTGAACAATGCTACCACGAACATGGGGCCGCATTTCTTCTTTTCGAACAGTGCTATGGTGTTCTTAGGGTATATTCCTAAAAGTGGGATAGCTGGGTCAAAAGGTAGTTCGATTTTTAATATTTTGAGGATTCTCCATACTGTTTTCCACAGTGGCTGCACCAGTCTGCATTCCCACCAGCAGTGCAGGAGGGTTCCCTTTTCTCCACATCTTCGCCAGCACTTGTTCTGTGTTGTTTTGCAGATGAGCGCCATTCTGACTGGTGTGAGGTGATATCTCATTGTGGTTTTAATTTGCATTTCTCTAATGATTAGTGACGTTGAGCATTTTTTCATATGCCTATTGGCCATCTGTATGTCTTCTCTGGAGAAATTTCTATTCATTTCGTTTGCCCATTTTTTGATTGGATTGTTTGTCTTTCTGGTGTTGAGTTTTATAAGTTCTTTATAAATTTTAGTTATTAACCCCTTATCAGATGTGTTGTCAAATATGTTCTCCCATTGTGTGGTTTGTCTTTTTATTCTGTCTTATTGTCTTTAGCTGAGCAAAAACTTTTTAGTTTGATATAGTCCCATTTGTTTATCTTGCCTTTTATTTCATTTGCCCATGGAGATAAATCGGCAAATATATTGCTGCTACAGATGTTGGAGAGCTTGCTGTCTATGTTTTCTTCTAAGATGCTTATGGTTTCACGGCTTACATTTAAGTCTTTTATCCATTTTGAGTATGTTTTTTTGAATGGCATAAGTTGATGGTCTAGTTTCATTTTTTTTGCAGGTAGATGTCCAATTTTCCCAACACCATTTGTTAAAGAGGCTATCTTTACTCCATTGTATGTTCTTTCCTCCTTTGTCAGATATCAGTTGTCCATAAAGTTGTGGGTTTATTTTCTCTACTGTTGTTTTTATTTCTCCCTCTGTAATGACTGGTAACAATTCTTCATGCCCCCTTCCTGCTGGCTTCTGGAATTAGGTCCAAAGGCCTGAAAATGTAGAGGTCCCCTGGAGAGATTATGAAGCTGTAGCTTCCTAAGGCCATGATGGCAAACCTATGACACGTGTGTCAGCCCTGACACACATAGCCATTTTCGATGACAGGCGGCCACATGCGGCTGCATACCAAAGAAGTATGGGGCCACATGCCGAGAAGGACATTTCATCCTCGGCTCCTGCAGGACCAGGTGCAGTAGCCGAGTATAAAACATTTGCTGTAGTGTAGACACTCTGTGCTGGAGGATGTCTGTAGGCCAAAACAACAGAACTCCGGCACAGAGCATCTAGTTCTGGGACTTCCGGTTAGGCCATTTTTCTCGAAGTGACACACCAAGAATCTCCATACTGTTTTCCACAGTGGCTGCACCAGTCTGCATTCCCACTAGCAGTGCAGAAGGGTTCCCTTTTCTCCACATCTTCGCCAGCACCTATCGTCTGTTGCTTTGCTGATGAGCGCCATTCTGAGTGGTGTGAGGTGGTATCTCATTGTGGTTTCAATTTGCATTTCTCTACTGATTAGTGATGTTGAACATTTTTTCATCTGTCCATTTGTCATCTGTATGTCAGTGTGCTTACTGCCTATTTTTTCTTCTAGGATGCTTATGTTTTCACGATTTACATTTAAGTCCTTTATCCATTTTGAATTTATTTTTGTGCATAATGTAAGTTGGTGGTCTAGTTTCATTTTTTTTGCAGGTAGCTGTCCAGTTTTTCCAACACCATTTCTTAAAGAGACTGTCTTTACTCCACTGTATGTTCTTACCTCCTTTGTCAAATATCAATTGTCCATAAAGATGTGGGTTTATTTCTGGGTTCTCTGTTCTGTTTCATTGATCTATATGCCTATTCTTATGCCAGTACCAAGCTGTTTTGATTACTATGGCCTTGTAGTATAACTTGATTTCAGGAAGTGTGATACCTCCCACTTTATTCTTCTTTTTCAAGATTGCTAAGGCTAAAAGTGTTCTTTTTTTATTCCATATAAATTTTTGGAATATGTGTTCTATATCTTTAAAGTATGTCATTGATAATATTTTTGTATGGCTTTGTTTTTGTACATGAATTCATTACTTTTAAAACCAAGAGAGAAATAGATAGGAAACCAAAAATAAAAAAGAGGATTTGCATTAGTTTCAACAGCTCTACTCTCAAAGATAGTTATCATTCTATGTAGATTCTGTATTTTCAAATTTGTCTACTTGCTCAATATTATTTGTAACTCCAAAATCAACACTGAAGGCACTTTGGCCATTACTCACAGAAAAAATTTAAGTTGCCCACAGGGCGTGTTCCTAAGGTTAAACAAGGTTATTTTGTGTCTTGTTTCAGTTCTCAAACTATAAAGAAATGTTCATTTCATGGTCTGTTTACTGCCATTTTTTTTTCAACTTGTACTTTTTGTTGGTAACTTCTCCATTTTCCCCTGAGTTTAGAGTTAAAGTGCTATGTAGTGATCCCAAGTGAGGAAGAGTATACCCTGCCTTACAGAGGAAGTAAACGTAGTAAACATGTTAGATAAGCTTCATTCCAGCATGAGTTTTTATACTGTTGGTCATAAACCCAACATTCATGAATCAACAATGTATATTAAATGTTATCCATAAACTGAAACACACATCAAATAAGTTTCTATATTGATCATTCAATAAAAATGTTGTGACTAGAGGCTTGTAAGAATCTCACCCAGCCTTTTCGTAGGTGTAAGAGTTTCACAATTGACTTGACCAGGCGGTGGCACAGTGGATAGAGTGTTGGACTGGGATGCGGAAGACCCAGGTTTGAGACCCCAAGCTCACCAGCTTGAGTGCGGGCCCATCTGGCTTGAGCAAAAGCTTGTCAGCTTGGACCCAAGGTCGTTGGCTTCAGCAAGGGGTTGCTCTGTCCACTGAAGGCCCATGGTCAAGGCACATGTGAGAAAGCAATCAATGAACAACTAAGGTGTTGCAACGGCAATGAAAAACTAATGATTGATGCTTCTCATCTCTCTCTGTTCCTGTCTTTCTGTCCCTGTCTATCCCTCCCCTCTCTCTGATTCTCTCTCTATCTCTTAAAAAAAAAAGAAAAGAAAAAAGAGTTCCACATTTGCTAACTCATTAGTTAAAATAACTTTATAAAGGATAACTAATATGAATAATGAGAATCAACTTTACTTGATTTGGAACTACTAGTTATTTAATCTCTCTAAAACTGTTTCCAGATATAGAATTGCCCTGAGTATTATATTTCATTGTATATGGAAAGTCCCTGTTAAATGGTTGACACTGAGCTCATCTGAGGCTTGACTCACCCCCTTCCTGAACTCTGTCACACTGTCATTTCATACTGGTGATTTTTTAACTCTATCACTCATGTTCTAAATGATTGCTACCAATAACATATTTATCTTTGTTAGAACTTCTGAAGCCTCACACATTTACAGAACTTTCCATTTCTAATGTCAGGTACTGTGAAAATTGTAGGATTTATTTCTTTTTAATTCAATAAAAGTGATGCAAAATACATATTGGATTTAAAAAATATTCCTGAGAGCTGTCTCTTAAGAGAAACATTGTAGAAAAGATTTTTTTTTTTTTTTTTTTTTGCTTAAGATTCTGCAATGTCTTCAGTCTAAAAATTGCTTGTTTTATCTTTGTGGACAGCTCTAAACCCTCAGTTTCAATGGGAGTCATGCTGGCTGATGAGTAACAGATGTGTCTCCGAGAGAAGATAAGAGGAAATAATGACTCACCTCTTAATATTCCTTAAAGATGAGAGTAGAACTAAACTTAAAATACAGAGAAATTTCTTACCTACCATTTCAAGAAACATTTTGTTATAGATCAGCATCTGGCTAAACTCTTGGTATCAGCTGATTTTAAGAATTCTAAAGCCAGTGAGATTGGGAGGAAAGATTCTGGGGATTGTTTAGGAAGCTGCATAAGAGAAATAATGATTGAATAGTATCCCATCCCACTCAAAAAATTTTTAGTGTCTTATATGTTCTTTTAAAAAAATTATTTCGTAAAGTGGCCTTGGCCAGTAGGTCATATTTTCTCCTTTACCTAAGAATTTTCCTGAATTATTGCAGGTTAAGGTATATGTTTCTTTAGAGAAAAATAGGGATTAGGAAATTTAACTTTGGCATAGGGAAGAGCTAATACATAATAATTAATAATTTTTTTCTTTTTTTTTTTAATTCAGTGAGAGGAGAGAAGGCAGAGAAAGACTCCTAAACATACATTCTGACCGGGATCCACCCTGCAAGCCCACTAGGGGGCCATCCTTTTCCCATCTGGTGTGTTGCTCCATTGCTCAGCAAACAAGTTCTTCTTACCGGCTGAGGTGGAGGGCATGGAGCCATCCTCAGCATCCGGGGCCAACTTCACTCCAATCAAATCATGGCTGCAAGAAGAGAAGAGAGAGATAAGCAAGAGGGGTGAAGAAACAGATAGATGCTTCTCCTGTGTGCCCTGACCAGGGCATCCACACACTGGGCTGATGCTCTACCACTGAGGCAACTAGCCAGGGCATAAATTTGAACTCAGTACCATCACAGTGTTTGGGATTATAAAGATTCTTTTATACACTTATAACTTGCCTGGTAATAAACTGATCATATGTGAACAAAAATGTCTTACTTCCTTCACCTTACTTTCAAATATAATCACACAGTGGCAAAACATTGTCTGCAGAACTTATATGGTTTATAAACTGTGAAAGAAATGAGTTTTACCTTTGATTACACAAAATCTTAACTTCTATTGAGACAACTAATTTAGACAGTTTCTCCAAATGGTAAAAACAGGAGTTGAAACTTGAAGAAAAAGAATGATTTTGGGTAGGTGTGAATGATGAATTGATCAGTGGGCAACAAAAGATCTTGATATATGATGTGTGTGTGTGTGTGTGTGTGTGTGTGTATGTGTATGTATGTGTACAGATAGAGAGAGAACTACTAAATTAAAGGGAGAAGTGAGATGGGAATCATGGCAATAATCAAAGGGGGTGATATGGTCAAATACACCATAAAATTGCAAAGTTGAACAGAAGGATCTAATAATGAAAGTTACATATAGAATGTATCTTTTGGAATCTCTTTATTTTTTTAGTAAAATGATACCAATTACTTGTGCCATTTGGGATTCAAGTCAGGGTAACAGTAGAACATTGAAACTTTTATTTTAAAATGAAAAATATTTGAAACTGCTATTGGACTATAGTCTTGCTGGCTATTTGAGGTTATTAATCGATCAAATTACTGTAAGGGCTTAATTTAGCACTACACACACATACATGCACACACACATGTATATATGTGAGTAATCTTTATTGGATTTCAGAGAAACAATCAATATTCAATGGCCACTAAAGACATACTTTCAAAAGTCATTGTTACTAGTGTTCTTTTATTGGATGGAAGTGCTCCTAGCAAAAACTAGGGAGTCAGGGTGTTTAACTATCACCTAGGGCAAAACAAGTACACAGTGCATTCTTAATTTTAGAACCATTCTACATTTATCACTCAGTTGAAAAGATTTTTAATATATCCATTTTGTTGTAAACCCAGTATTAAGTACAGCAGAGATCATATAAAAGAAATAGAAGACAAAGTTGTTATCAGAAAAGTTTATTGCAAAAACTGAGTGTTGTAACAGTGAAAGACACCAGCACACTCAACTAAGCAAGGTCACCCTGACCCTGAAATTCTAATGAAATTATATTAAATGCCCATCTAAGATTTAACACCATTCTCTAAAATTCATTTTTAAATTCCCAGAAATTTTTGGTTCACCTAGTAACTTCTGGCTTAGATTCCAGCTTCTGTAGAATTCTTGTTACTTTAACTTACAATAGGCTACTCTAGGTTTACCATGTTCTACTGTGGCCCATCTATGAACTAGGACTCTTTTCATTACTCTGATTCATTATCATTTACAAAAGAAAGTTGTTCTTGGGTTTAAGAAGGCCCAGTGATAGGCATAAGATCATCACAGATCCACAGAGCAAATGAATTAAAATTAAATATTTGATGCTTATATGTAAGGGCAATGGACTGAACACTTGCATTTACCCATTTCAAAACTACACTGAATGAAAATAATGACATTTTTTAAAAGCTCACGAGAACAGAAAAGATGTCAACATCTTGAACTTTACTAGAATAGTTTTGGATTTACAAAAATTACAAGGAGAGTACTGAGGTTGCCAAATGACCCATACCCAGTTTCCTCTATTACCATCTTACATTAGTATGCTGCATTGTTACACTTAATGAACTAACGTTGACTAAATCATCACGCAAAGTGCACACTTTCTTTAGATTTCTTTAGTTTTTACCTAATGTCTCTTTTCTGTTCTAGGATCTCAACCAGGACACCACATAAAATTTACTAATCATGTCTTTTAGGCTTCTCTTAACTGTGAGAATTTCTCAGATTTTCTTTGTTTTAAATTACTTTAAACAATTTTGATAAGTAATGGTCAAGAATCCTTTAAAACAACTGCTATTTGTCTTGTTTTCTGGGACTGGAGTTTTGGTTTTGAGTTATTGGAAGGAAGACCAGGTTACAATGGGTAGCATAAAAGAGGAAAGAATCATCCCAAATTCAGGAGTAAGGGGGAGTTTTTAGAGACTTTCAAAATAGTGTTTGCACAGGTTGATAAAAAATCAGCAGTTTGCTAGACAAATGAGGTAGAGAATTTTAAACCGGGAGGACAAAACACATTCAAAATATGAAATAATTAGTCTCTTTAGTCAAATGCAACAAAATTCATATAGTTCATACATACAATTTGTATGATTGTGGGATCTGAGTGGGGGTCGCGACAAAGAAGCAGTGGGAGGTAGGTTGGGGGATATCTATATCAACACTACATCTGTAAAGATTTTGAAAAACTCATGCATCACATAATGGATAATTCTTAAACCAAGTCTTGGATAACTGATGTTTAAATGTAGTTATATAATTTATTTGGCCTTCTTTGGTAAATTCTACCATGTACACATTTGTTTTTATTCCCATTGAGTTTTTTTGGTTCCTTATTTCACTCTTTCTCATTTTTTTTTAATTCGGTGAAAGGAGGGAAGGCAGAGAGACACATTCCTGCATGGCCCCAACTGGCATCCACCCAGCATGCCCACTACGGCCTGATGCTCTGCCCATCCGGGGCGTTGCTCCGTTGCTCAGCAAGGGAGCTCCTAGCGTCTGAGGCAGAGACCACGGAGCCATTTTCAATGCCTAAGTCCAACTTGCTCCAATTGAGCCATGGCTGCAGGAGGGAAATAGAGAGAGAGAGAGAGAGAGAGAGAGAGAGAGAGAGAGAGAGAGAGAGAGAGAGAGAGAGAGTGAAGTGGGGAAGGGTGGAGAAGCAGATGGGCTCTTCTTCTGTGTGCCTTGACCAGAAATGTAACCCAAAACATCTACAAGCCAGGTCAACACTCTGCCACTGAACAAACTGGCCAGGGCTCCATTCTTTCTCATTTTTAAGGTGTGTTATCATCTGTTCCCAATTTGTCTGTTTTGTTGTTTTTGAGTTTTTGTTTTGAATCTACTCTCCTGGACTCCTGGATTCAGGCAGGGTATCTTGGGGCTATTTTTGATCATTTGATATTTAAGCTAGGTGATTCATCAGTAATAAGCTTCTTTTTTTTCTTGCTTTAACTTTTTTAATTTTTTTGTACTAAACCTGGCGAAGGAGTGGACACCAATCTATACAGGAACCACACAAATGTTTTAAATTGCTACTGTGTCTTCATTGCATGATTACCAGTGGTGTATTGCATCCTTCTAACCAAATGTGGAATTATATTTTCAATTTCACCTATAAGACATGTTAATTTAAGTAAGTGTTCTTGTTTTTTTATGTATTGCCATTTTGAAATTTCAAAAGCATATCATAATTAACTTGTGAGCCCTCAACTGATATTAGACATAGTTCCAGTATCAAGGCTGATATCTAAACAACTTTATTCAATAGTAATTTCTTTTATATTGTTAAATAAAATAACCTGCTAACATTTTTGACACTCTACAGACTGAAATATACATTATTTGCCTATTAAAAGATGAAAGATAGCCTCAGTGGCACAGTGGATAGATTGCCAAGGTCCCTGATTTGAGCCTGAGGTCACCAGCTCTATCCCAAGGGTGCAAGTTGTACCCCATAATTTCTGGGTCAAGCCCTGGTCAGGGCACATATGAAAAGCAATCAATGGCACAACTAAGTAGAATAATGAGTTGATGTTTCTCTCTCTATCTCTCTCTCTCACACACACACACATTCTTTCTCTCAAAGAAAGAAAAATGTCATTATGACAGTATGCCTACATTCTTCACAAAACATAAGGAAATATTTTTAAAACAATATAAAATATTTCCAATGATAAAGGATTTTTGCTATTTATATACTAATCTTCAATAACAACATTGCCTCATTGCTATTCTTAGAAGCAAATTCTTATTTCAGGATCTGAAGCCATGGGTGAAATTAGTGCAGTAAAGTACTGTGTATTTGGTGAAAACTTAATAAATAGAATCGATTGATGAATTGTCAAAGTAGTTCTTTTTCCTCCTGTATCAGGTTGTATCTACAAGGTAACACCCAGTGGAAACCACAACTGTTCAGTTGTTACATTACAGTCATGAAAAAAAAAATTAAATGAAGTTAAATATCAGTCATTTCATTTCATAAAAATGGAGTCAAACTGATTTATATTCATAGATATTTACAGAATATAGAAAAACTTGCCTTTTATTAGGATAATCTGGTTATTAAATCACTTTATTACTTCCCAAACTATGTCTTAACTTAATTTAAAGGAATGAGCATTTGAAAGGGGTTTAAATTTCTCGAGAATTCATAGGTAGTGATTCACAAAGGTTTTGTCGATGGAGACAAAAATTACGGTATCACAAGGTATTAAAGATGGCTGACTTTCTGGACTGTAGCCTTTTAAATCACTTTTTAAAACTACATACTTTATTAAATGATATTAGAGTCAGCACAGAATTGTAAGTAAGAGTAGTACAGTCTTTGGAACCAGTTGCTTAGATTTGAATCGAAGCTTTGCCTTTTTCTCCACGTGTGGCCTTGAGCAAGGTCTTAATCTCTCTGTGGCCAGTTTTTGATTTGTAAAACATGAATATAATATTATTTTCTTTATAGTGTAGTTATAAAAATTGAGTTAATGTTTCTGAAGCATTTAAAACAAACCTTGGGACAAAGTAAGTACTATATATTTTTCTCAAGATAAGTAAATAAATAAATTATCAGTGAAAAATATCATTACAATACTGTAAAAAGAGAAACGATGAGTCACACAAACAAAAAAGAAATCTCATCACCAAGAACTAACCCCTGTTAACATTTTTTGAATAGTATTTCAGGATTCTCTCTTTGAATATGTATTAAAAGAAAAATGGAATAATATCTAAAAAGAAAAATAATTTTACAACAAATATTGTTTTACTTGCTTTTCAACCCACATTAATATTTAAAATGTGACCCCTCTTTTAAGAAGAAAGATTATAAAAATTACTTAGAAGGGAGAACATTTTTTTAATCTCATGCTTTAAATTTTTTCTATGAGAGCTAAAGTAATAACACTGTCCCACTTTTTTTCTATACTTTTCTTCCTCACTAGTACTTTATCCTTGCATTTTAAATTTCTTTTTATTTATTCATTTTAGAGAGGAGACACAGAGTGAGAGAGAGAGAGAGAAAGGGGGGAGGAGCTGGAAGCATCAACTCCCATATGTGCCTTGACCAGATCAGTGCAGGGTTTTGAACTGGCGACCTCAGTGTTCCCAGGTCGACGCTTTATCCACTGTGCCACCACAGGTCAGGCTTATCCTTGCATTTTAATAATTTACCAGAATTTATCTTGAAATTAACATGCATATTTCTGACTGGTATATTTTGTTGTATTCTGCAGGTTCAGTTCTCTCATGTTTCAATGGGCATCTCTGATCGCTTTTCCTGTTAGGTGTGCTAGTCTGTCTGCCCTAGCAATTTTCATCTTTACAATAATTTATATTTATTTATTTTTGCCTCTCAATCACTGAGATTACCCTTTTATTAATTTAATTTTTAGAAGTGTTTATTATTTCTTCTTCTTTCTAACTTATTAGGTAAGTTGTGTTTGTTCTCAACATTTTTCCTTAGTCTACAACTTACCTAGTCATTCACATTTTACTGTATTATCTTTTTCTTTTTTAGAATCTTATTTTTACATTCTATATAACACGAGGCAATACAAAAAATCTTATTCTCTTTTCTATCTTATTTTCTCCAGACTGCTACTTCATTTTTCCTTCATCTGACATTTTATTTTTATTTTTTTATTTTGCTGTCATATAAGTGAAATAGGCATGACATTTATCTTCATCTTTCTTGTGCTTAACCTCACTGCTCTGTTTCTAAACTATCGATGTGCTCTGATGATCAATTTAACATCTTTCATTTGAACTATAGGAAGTGAGCTTGGTGTTGCTTAGAAGACAGTGTTCCAGGGTCAGGGTATATAAATGAGGAAAAAACGTGCTAGGTTGACTGAGTACTTGGCATCTCTTCTCTTTTTTGAAATACTATTAGGTGTTACTCCAATCAATGCTTCACACGGCCCTCCCTCCCTTCCTCCCTTCCTCCCTTCCTTCCTTCCTTCCTTCCTTCCTTCCTTCCTTTCTTCCTTCCTTCTTGGACAGGTAGGGAGGGAGAATGACAGGAACATTAAGCTGTTTCTGTATGTGCCCTGTCTTGGGAATTGAACTGGCAACCTCTGCACCAGGACAACACTCCAACCAACCGAGCTATCCAGCTAGGGCTTAATTTTTGTTGATTTTTGGAGAGACAGAGAGAGAAAAGGAGGAAGAATGGAGGGGAAGGGAAGCATTTGTTGGTCCACTCAGTCATGCATTTTTTGGTTGCTTACCATGTGTGCCTTGACTGGGGATCAAACCTGCAACCTTGTTGTTTCAGGACTATGCCCTTAACCAACTGAACTAACTGGCCAGAGCCTTTGTGTATATTTAAAAGAAATGCTATAACACTCATTTATTTTGCCATCGTTAGTCACATTTTATTTCTCTTTAGCTGTTCCTCAGTTTTGTTTTATTCTTTTTTTCTTAACTTGCTGCTGTTATAATATAGCTTGGGATCTGGCCCAATTAAAATAAACAATGTAGCTAGACTTCATATATCTTGACCCAAAGATTTACAGCAGTAAGATAACACTGCTTTTAGTCAAAACATATTGACCCTGGTGTATTTGTGAATTATTAGTGATACCTCTGTGGCATCATTGCAACAATCTATTATGATGAATTATTCAATTTGTTACATGGATGATCATGAAGAGACTGAGAAGGGGAGTCGTCCCTGATAGATCTTTCTCAAGGCAGTAGGTTTCCCCATTACTTCATGCTTAGAATATAACAGGTACTGCTTCAATTCACAATGACTTTAGGCCGATGATGATAACTTTGGGGGAACTGCTCTGGACTTTGTCTTGAACTTTTTAGTGTTTAGACTTCCAGATAAGTAACAGTGAATATATATTTTTAAATATGGACCTGAATTGGAACCCTGGATTTATTTATTAGATATAAAGGCTTTGTAAAATATTTAATTTCTATCCCAAGATGTCACATATAGTAAAATTATAGCTTTTTGTAAGAATTAGATTAATTAAATATGTATAGTACTTGAAACATTATAAGTGTCCCATAAATATTATCTTCCTCACACTTTATTTATTTATGGCTATTTTGGATTGTTAGTGGTTACCTCTAAGTTCTACTATAAGGTGTTAGAGAAAAACAGTAATTGATCTTGTCTCTCAATCCTGTTTTAGGTTAATTTGAAAGGATTCTAGCATGAAAGATACCAAATATTTTAGATTTTATTTGTTCTTTGCCTAATCTCTTTGCAGTCACAGGAATACTCAGGACCAATGTTGCCAATTACAGTTTGATGCAGTCTCTATATAAGGTATTTGTTATAAAGGTGTAGGTAAGAGGATAGTAGTTAACAGTTCAGATTCTGGAATTAGACATTCTTGGTTTCAATCTAGGTCCACCCCTTTGTACTTTGGTCAAGTTACCTCTACATTCTGTACCTCATATTCTCTACTTATAAAATAGGAATATAGTTCTTAATTCATATAATTTTTATGGGTACTAAATGAATTATTTCATGTGAAGTGCTCAGAATAATGTGTAGCACAAGTACACATTTAGTAAGTATTATTGTCTCTTACTAAAGGCATAGCTGTTTTAAGAGGAAGACTTATTTCAATACTTACCTCAATATTTACTTCACCATCTCTACTTCTATAGGTAGGATTAATTGCTCTGTCCTTTGTAGCCCCATCTAATCTAGTGTATATTGCTATGATAGCATATTTTACACTTTATCAGACTTTAAAAATCACCTACTTCCTGCCTGACCAGGCGATGATGCAGTGGATAAAGCGTCAAACTGGGATATGGAGGACCCAGGTTTGAGACCCCGAGGTCGCCAGCTTGAGCATGGACTCATCTTGTTTGAGCAAAGCTCACCAGCTTGGACCCAGTGTCACTGGCTCGATCAAGTGGTTACTCAGTTTGCTGAAGGCCTGCGGTCAAGGCACATATGGGAGAGCAGTCGATGAACAACTAAGGTGTTGCAATGAAAAACTGATGATTGATGCTTCTCAACTCTCTCCATTCCTGTCTGTTGCTCTCTCTGACTTTCTCTTTGTCCCTGTAAAAAAAAAAAAAAAAATTACCTACTTCCTTTTGCTATGAGACTGCATAACCTAAAGGGCAAAAATTACATTTATACTTTTGTGGATCTTTGACATTTGACACAGCCTCATATATAGTAGGGGCTTAATAGGTGCTGTATAGTGATTAAGAGTGAAAACTCTGGAGTCAGACTGTCTTAGTTTAAATATTGGTTTGGTAATATGTTAGCTGTGTGACCATAGACTAATTACTGACTCCTCCTGTACTTCAGTCTCTCCTTTGGGAGAATAAGGATAATTACATGTCTATATCATAGGGCTATTATAAAAATTAAATGAATGCATACACATACAGTGATAAGGATAGGGCTTGGCCTATGATGAGAACTCAATAAAAAATAGTTTGTAAACCAATTTTCTATTGTTGTAAAATTGAATTAATGAAAGAAAAATGATATGTGGTATCATGATCTTTCACATAAATACCAAAAGTTTCAAGTCTTAAGTGTCATGGAACTACTAGAAAAGATTTCCCTAGTACTAAGACAGGTAGTGATACCATATTTAAAAGATTTTCTTTATCTCTTTTCTTCTGGAAAGGAGACATTTTTTATTGCTTAAAAGTTAGATTTATAGCTGCAGGCAAATTTTCTGGTTATGTTCTTCATCTGCTCTCTCAGTATGCTACTCAAAATCCGAAGGCTTTACTCAGAGTACATTTGGCTGCCTCTGCCTAGCATGAGGCTCTCCCGATATCAAGACTTAAATATTTTCCTAGAGACATTAGCTTTTCCCACTACATTCTTTACTGACTTCACAGATTGGGCCTTACCCATCAAAGAAACCCAGTGGCTGTTTCAGTTTGCTGAGCTTTAATTTCATGGTCCACTAGGAAAAAGATTCTTTGATGTTATTCCTAGTAGCCAATTGAAATAGGGTGAAGCGGGGTGAAAGGAGCAATGGAAAAGATTTATGTTGACTTGTAATGTCTAATAGCTGGCAGTCTGTGGCAAACAATACTGGACCATTCTTTAGTGGTACAATTTTAATCAAAAACAAACAGAATTATCTTTAGATTTTTTTTCTCCACTGCATTCAATTTATCTTAGTTCTCTGTGTCAATGGGTCAGAGGTGAGAATAATGTAATTTAAAAAATCAATAAGGTTAAAAACATCTCTTTTATCTGAATACACCTATAATTATTCAGGCACACTTTCTTTTTCAACTAAATGGGCCCAAAGAAGCAAATCATTTTGAGGATGGGAATCACACCATTTATTTTAGCACCTCTAACATCTAGCACAGTATCTGGCATAGAGTAGTCAGTATATTTATCACTTGAATGAATGCAAGTTTTCTATAAGACACTGCATTATTGTTTACCTAACATTTATCAAAATATTTGCCATATTCTAAGCCCAATACTAAGCAATTTCTCAATCATTTACCCATTCAATCCTTACTATAATCTTTCCAATAAACAATTCTGCAATTAGTCTCCTTGTATAGAAAGGGGAAAAAAATAGACTATACAGTTCAAAATAACAGACCCCTAGAACACAAATAAGGCACACTGAAAAATTAAAAAGATAGAATCTGGGATTTTCTGGGTTTTTTTATGACATAAAACAACTTTATATACCTATAAAAAAAAGCATAGTCAGTTAAAGCTTTTATATTTGTATGGTTTAATTATCCAAATGAATACATGAAAACTATGGAACATTCATTGTTCTATAGTGGTGAGAATTAGCATTGTGTGTGTGTTTACATTTAGACATGCATGTATATTTTAGATGAGTGGTTTTTGGTAAATTAATAAATTTCATAAGCATAGGTAGGATCCTGTTGGCATTTAATGAATGGTGATGGATATACAGAAAAAAGATTAATACAGCTCTTAAGTTTTAAGCTGAAGAGCTGATGTTTTATGAGAAAGAATAGATCTGGGATAGGTCCTTCAGCATTGCATTAGCATCATAAATAATGCATCAGAGGAAGGTTCTGATTCTTATCCACAGACAGGTTTTAGGTGAAATCTTTTTTATTCAGCTCCTTGTTGACCTTGGTTAGTTTCTGGTTCATTGTAGTTCATAGCACTGTGCTGACTTAGCATAGAGGTCTTTCTTCTGTTGCATGTCATTATTGCAAGTATTTTCTAAGCTTTTGCATATGTTTGGCCTGATATTTGCTTGAGCTTGCATTTCCAGAGCATAGTCCTAAGCAATCAGCAGTCCCTAAATGACTGTCTAAGGAACTTGGGAGGATGCTTACAACCCAGTGAGCTGGAAGAATTTCCTGTAGGACTAGAAGCCTATTGTAAGATTGGCTTTCAGGATTCTTGAGGTTTGTCATGCATTCCTGACTAAAATAGATTGCATAAAATGTTCACTTAATACAACCTTTCTTCACGCCATTGGGGAGGTTATAACCCACTATATAATTACCATTAGCAGACTATACATCATACTTAGAATTTAAAAAAACAGAAATGTAATTACAATTATACAGGATACAAAATTATAGCTCAAGTTTTGTCTCACCAAAGTGAAATTATCTGAGAAAGAATTTGAAGCCACAAATAAACTAACAATTGACCAAAGGAACCCTACCAAGTAGGATCTCTATACATTTTTTTTCTGTTGCTATTGCAGTAACTAAAGTTCAGATGATGCTCCAAAAAGTATTGTAACTTTCCATGACATAGCCCTTTCTAGTCCCTGCACTTACAACGGTCATAGTCTAGTGTATTCTCAGTAATACTGTGTAGAGGTTTTCATAAGTTTTATGCTATTTCTTGCTTTAGTCTTGCTGATCATGTTTTTTTTTTTTCTTCTAAGAATGTTATTTCCTCTACTCATCTATTTAGATTAAACTCAGCTTGTCATCTTCTTCAGGTGCCTTCCATGACAATAAAGATAAGGTATGTTCTCTCCTTACCCAATAGTTGGTTCTCACACCTATTTTTGTAATTTTTTCTCATGTGTTTTTCTCTTTTACAAGATATAAGTCTGTACTTTATTTCTATTTCTAACTTTTAGCTCCTAAAACAATCTGAGGCACAGTATTGGGGCTTAATAATGACTGTTGAGACATTAACTTTCAGTAGCCTCCTGTACAGGAGGAATTGCAACTTAGATATTCAAGAAAACATTTCTGGAGACCTAGTAGAGAAAGGAAACTCCACTCCCCTTTTATTGAATTTATTGGGGTGACACTGGTTAACAAAATTTTACAAGTTGCAGATGCACAATCTCACAGCACATCATCTATACACCATATTGTATGCTTGTCACCCCAAGTTAAGTCTCCTTCCATCATTATTTACTCCACGTCCCACCCCATTCCCCCAATAATCACTACACTATTATTCATGTTCATGAGTTCTTTATTTTTCTTTTTGTTCAATTCCTCCATTTCTGCAACCTATTCCTCCAACCCCCTAACAGCTGTCAGCCTGCTCTCAGTCTATGAGTCTGTCTCTATTTTGCTGCTAGTTCATTATATTTCACATATAAGTGAATCATATGGTGTTTGTCTTTCTCTGACTGGCTTATTTCACTTAGCATAATAGTATCCAGATCCATCCATGCTGTTGCAAAAGGCAAGATTCAATAAATAGAAAAAAAAAGCTTTTGCTCCATTTTAATCAATCAGATGCCAAAGATCTATCAGTGAGATAGCAGTGTATGATGCTTACATAACAGAAGAAAGATTTTTATAAGTTATCAGTATTAAGAAGGGAATAGTAAAGATAAATATACACAGGTGGAAGTCAAATACCAAGGCTTAGTCTGGGAAGTAAGACCTGAATCTTAAGGGTGCTGGAACCTCATTGGTGCATGGAAACTATGAAAGTCAGACTTCAAAAATTCAATGTAAAAAAATCTGACAGCAAGTTAACTGGGACATATGGAAGGCAAAGCAGCAAACAGATAGAATGTGTATTCAAAACATTTTTGTGGACAGATGTTTTTGAGCATTTTTTTTTTAAATTGAGAAACTAGTGTCCTGATCCTGAAGAATCCATCAGATTGAAAATTATGGTAATCTTTGAGTCTCAATGACAGGATTATGACAGGATGAAATGTGTTAGAATAAGGATGAGAGGTATGATTGGGCCAAAGTGCATTGCAGAGTTCCATGCTGATGGCTCAGGGCAGTAAGAATATGAGCTTCTGAGTGCAGACATGAATGACTAGTGTGGTAAGACTGTACTGGGAGGTAGAACAAAGGAATTGAAATTCCAGAAAAATTCTCTGATGTCATTTTCTTGGGGCCTGTAAAACATCATTGCTGGAGATGTGACAGTGAGTAGGAGTCAGGATAATGCAAGCGAAAAATAGGGAAAGAGGAACATTACTGGAGAGGTTGATACAGTAAGTGTTAGAGACGGCTGCAACTGATGAGGACCTGCTTCCACTGCTGCTTTATAGTCATAGATAATAGCCATTCCTCCTTATTGGGTTTCTTAAAGGAATTATGAAAGTCCAACTAGATTCAGAGCCAGGTTATGGAAAGAGTTTCTATCAAAACAACTCTGACACCATATCTGGATTGTTTGAGAAGACATTGTGACATACATCATCGTTATGGCAAATGTGGGAAGAGAGAACTTTTTTGAATTTAATGCTAACTATAATAAAACATAAAGTTATTGCTTCCTCGTGTGCTGAAAAGCAGAAGCTCCTCATTCACTTGACCCTCCTTTCTTACTGCTCTGGTTTCTTTGTCAACTTCATTGGTTAGATGACGTCATGATATTTATTTTTATTTTTTATTTTTACAGGGATAGAGAGTCAGAGAGGGAGATAGATAGGGACAGACAGACAGGAACAGAGAGAGGTGAGAAGCATCAATCATTAGTTTTTCGTTGCCATCGCAACACCTTAGTTGTTCATTGATTGCTTTCTCACATGTGCCTTGACCACGGGCCTTCAGCAGACTGAGCAACCCCTTGCTGGAGCTAGCGACCTTGGGTCCAAGCTGGTGAGCTTTTGCTCAAACCCGATGGGTGTGCGTTCAAGCTGGTGACCTCGGGGTCTCAAACCTGCGTCTTCCGCATCCCAGTCCTATGCTCTATTCACTGCACCACCAGCTGGTCAGGCAAATGACGACATGACATTTGTTTCCAGTCTGTCTCCCTGCTCCAATCCATGCTCCAAATTCTCCTCACATTGTTTTGGAATCTAATTTTATTATACTCTTTGAAACTTTTGATGACTACAGAATGATTTTCAATATTTAACAATATTTCTTAACATTGAGTTAATCAATTTTGCTACTTTACCACCCCTGTGTCCTAGACTTACTTGTTTTTTTATAAGTCATTCTTCCTAGGCAGAATAGAAAAGTCATTAACTAAAAAGAAAACTGAGATATTACTGATTTAGCAGAATCAAGGTCGATTACTGATAGTTCATATCTTGGTAAGTTTGGAGAAATTCTCTCTATATATCCAAAGTTCATGGAAAAAATTAGTATAAATAAAAAAAGTGCAAAGAAAGAAGAGTTTTGCTCTAGGTTTTTAAAAGACTTTTAAAAAAGCTCTTCCTTCTCCATGGGAAGTACTGAGGCCTAGATTCCTTAATTGAGTTCTCCTGAACTAAGCAGTTAGTCAGAAGTACAAGCAAACTGAGACAGCAGGTTCCGGTCTCCAAGTTCTATATCCAAAGGCATAGCCCGGGCCCCTTTGTATGTGCCTTGTAAATTTGAACTGATAGTGTGAAAGAAATTCCATTCTTCTAAATGAAAGAGTTTGTTTCTTTTGTGTAATGTTACAATTCTTTTTCAGTGCTCAGAATCACATGTAGAAAATATATCATTTCCCAGAGCAGAAGTATAAAAGATAAAATACTGTGAAAGTAAAATTTTTCTAGGTTACCTGAATAGCAGAGGTGCACAATTGGAGTAGGCTTGATCTTTGAGGCTAAAATCTGGGTTTTATAACATGCCTAGATTTCATAATTCTCACTAAACTTTGATGTACACAGTGTGTATACTGAGATGCATATCTGTTTCTCTTTTTATGACCTTTTAGGAAAATTGTGGAAATTATTAACTAAGTAATTTAGGAAGTACATTACTACTTTTGAAGATAAACTAGAAGATTATTAGAAATTTTTATGTAGTAACTTTTTTTCATTTTAATTTTTGTATTATTGTCAGTTGAAAGGGAATTTGTTATCTGATCTTTATTTCAACTTATTGCTCTTCTGAAATGACGTTTATAGTTTTTATTTCTGTTTCAAAGATTGGACAAAAGCAGCACTGAGAAGGTGGAAAGACTGCCTTATTTGTTAAGCTTTCTTTTTTTTTCCCCCAAAGTTAAAGCAGGGAGGCAGTCAGACAGACTCTCTCCATGAGCCCGAGTGGGGTCCACCCAGCATACCCACCAGGGCGCAATGCTTTGCCTATCTGGGGCATTGTTCCATTGCGGCAGGAGCCATTCCAGCGCCTGAGGTGGAGACCATGGAGCCCTCCTCAGCACGGGCCAACTTTGCTCCAGTGGAGCCTTGGCTGTAGGAGGGAAAGAAAGTGATAGAGAGAATGAAGAGGGGGAAGGGTGGAGAAGCAGATGGGCGCTTCTCCTGTGTGCCCAGATCAGAATTTGAACCCGGGACTTCCACACACCAGGCCAATCAATCCTCTACTGCTGAGCCAACCAGCCAGGACCTTTGTTAAGATTTCTTAAGCTTTACAGTACTTAATATACCTTACGTGTGCCTTAGCTCAAGGCAAACATGGTAGTGTGGAACTTGACTCTTTTCTGATAGTATGCAACTGGTTTGTCTTCATGCTTCACATAAGGTCAGAAATAATGTTGCATTATGCAAACAGATTAAGTAAAAATGTAAGTTTTATATTTCTGCTGGAGAGGGACACAAAATAATCCTTCATACTGCCTTTATACCTGTGCCTTTGATTATGAAACAATGTGTGCTAGGAATAAAATTTCACTTAAAAATTGCTTTTTACGGTTTAATGAATGGGGAATCGGTTTAGGACATATACCCTGTTTAACTAAAAACTCCCAGGAGGTAAGCGCAAAGCTCTGGGCCTCCTTCTGTTCTGCACTATAGTCATGATTCTCCAAAACCTCCAATCTTGCCCTCCTAGCCCCACAAACTATTTTTCATGCCTGTGAATGAGCTAGGGAGATGGCATTACCTCACATATAGATAGTTTGGGTAGTATTTTCAAGAAAATATTTTCCACATTGCTTATTTAACTAAAATGTTACTTCTCCAATATAGATTGGTTTAATTTTTACATAGTAAAACAGCAGTAAGACAAATTATAAGGAAATTAACATCACCCCTTGTTGCTTAATATTTTCTTTTATCATATACGGCCTATTCTATTGAAATGCATTTTAAAAATTCAGTTTTACCTAGTCAGATACAAATATTCTAGCTATTATTTTATTTTTTTCTAATTTAGCTGCCTATTTTTATATTTGAAGTAGTTTCCTATTGTTTCTATTGATTTACTATGGAGATCTAAAATAAAAATAATGTGCCCTGGCTGGTTGGCTCAGCAGTAGAGTGATGGCATGGCGTGTGGATGTCCTGGGTTCAATTCCTGGTCAGGGCACACAGGAGAAGTGAACATCTGCTTCTTCACTCCTCAGCCTTCCCCTTCTCTCTCTCTCTCTCTCTCTCTTCCCCCTTTTGCAGCCATGGCTCATTCAAGCAAGTTCACCCAGAACACTGAGGAAGGCACCATGGCCTTGCCTCAGGCCCTAAAATAATTTGGATGCCGAGCAATGGAACAATGGCCCCAGAAAGCCAGAGCATCACCCCACAGGAGGCTTGCGGGGTGGATTTCTGTGCGAGCATGTAGGGGGAGTCTGTCTCTTTGTCTCCCAACCTCTCACTTAATAATAAAATAAATTAATTAAATTAAATAAAAATAATGCAGATTTCCATTGAATGGAAAAAATGCTAATCTTCATCTGAATGAAGAAGATGAGAAATGAAGAAATAAAATCTGTAATATTTATCCTAAAGCCAAATTATAAAGTAAAACAACAAATTTAATACCACACTTTACCAGTGTTTGGAAAGCTTTAACAATTTAATTATTATTAAGTATTTCCGTGTGTCTATAAGCATGTCCATGGTTTATAGATTTTATATATCCACTCCTGCTGTTTCTGAAAATAACTCTCTTTTCCAAAATGTATTCTAATCCCCTATCAAATTGTTTTAATTTAAGAAAAATCATCAAAACAATGAAAATAGCAGTGCATTTAAAAAAGTAATTTTTCTTTCTTTCGTTTTTTTTTTTTTTTTTTTTTTTACAGGGACAGAGAGAGAGAGTCAGAGAGAGGGATAGGGGATAGATAGGGACAGACAGACAGTAACGGAGAGAGGTGGGAAGCATCAATCATTAGTTTTGCATTGCCGTCGCAACACCTTAGTTGTTCATTGATTGCTTTCTCACATGTGCCTTGACTGCTGGCCTTTAGCGGACTGAGCAACCCTTTGCTGGAGCCAGTGACCTTGGGTCCAAGCTGGCGAGGTTTTGCTCAAGCCAGATGGGCCCGCGCTCAAGCTGGCAAGCTCGGGGTTTCAAATCTGGGTCTTCCGCATCCCAGTCCGATGCTCTATTCATTGCGCCACTTCCTGGTCAGGCCAAAAGTAATTTTCCTTCTTGAAGAGAAGGGTTCATAGTATACAAAGCTCTGTCAGTCATATTGGGTTTTAAAACTATGGACTAGGGGCATGATGATGAACCTATGACACGCTTGTCAGCACTGACACGTGTAGCCATTTTCAATGACACATGGCTGCATGGGCATACCAGTGAAGTATGGGGCCGCATGCCGAGAAGGACGTTTCATACTTGACTCCTTCATGGCCAGGCACAGTAGCCAAGGATAAAACATTTGCTGTAGTGTAGACACTTTGTGCCGGAGGTCTGTAGGCCAAAACAACAGAACTCTGGCACAGAGCGTCTTGTTCTGGGACTTCTGGTTAGGCCGTTTTTCTTGAAGTGACACACCACCCGAGTTATGCTCGGTTTTTTGGCGAATTTTGACACACCAAGCTCAAAAGATTGCCCATCACTGGACTAGGACCTGGCCAGTTGTTTGAACATTGTCCCAATACAACAGGGTTGGGTTCAATTCCTTCTCAGGGCACACACAAGAACTGACTGATGAATGCATAAGTTGCACAAATAGGTTGATGTTTCTCTGTCCAAAATTAACTTAAAAAATAAAAATAAATAAAAATTATGAGATATACAGTAAGCTGATTTTTTGTGATTTTCTAACCTAAATTAATGGTCTCATTACTGTGCTTTAAGTGCCCCTGCTTCATGCCAGACCATTGGCCAGCCCAAACGGAAATGACTCCAAACACTCTCTATGGCTTACCCTTACATGCTAACCAAAGATACTTTCAGTATTTTACTGTTAAGTATTGTAATGGTTAATGATATGCCAAATAATAGCAATAATTATGATTCATTGATCAATCATAATGTGATAGGCATTGTATTAATCACTTTATTGTGTATTATTTTATTTAACCATTGAAAAAATTCTAGGAGATAGTTGCATTATTTTCATTTCTCAGTGAGTAAACTTGAGTTCATAGTGGTGAAACAACTGGCTAAGATCATAGTACAGGGATCTCCATAGCTCCAGGGGTTTGAATGAAAAGTTCATTATTTTAGGTAAGTAGTGATCAGTGAGATACTAAACTAGGCTAACCAAATCATCAAGGGGCTATATGAATTATTTTATGACATAACAATAAAATGACAGTCCCCACTCCCAGGTGGTGATTTGGAGACATATGAATGACTTTTATGTTGTGACATTGATTATAAAGGGTCCACTTAGTATTTGATGCTGTTAGTGGTGGTGGAGGCAGAGCTGAGTGTTTGGCAAGGGTACTATACTTTCTGTATTTCTTGGGACAATTTCATACAGCAGTGAATTTCCATGTAACCTGCTGTATTTTGATCAGACATACATAAAGGTGAAAAACTTTTTGTTATCTGAGCCTAATGCTTAACTTTTCTTTACATATAAGTGCAGAATGATTTGTTTTTGTTTTCTTGCATGTTTTTAATATACACTAAAGTTTCAAGGATGCAATCAGCATACAACCAGAAAAAAGAACATAGATTTTTAGAGGGTTTGAAATTTGCCAAGAATCACTCATGGATAGTAAGCCACTTGTGGCATTTAATTTGTCAATATGGCTCATTTACATTATTCTGTATTTGGAGCCATCACACTCCTGTGATTCTGCATACAAGTGCAAGAATCTGACTATTTCATCATTTTATCTAGAATAGTCATTCCTGAAGAATTATATGGTATAATGCATATTATTTTATTCTAAATGTTTTTTGTGTTTCTTTTGTAAGTTACAGTAAGAACATCCTGTTAATTTTGTTTTAAAAATTAAATGGGTAGCCTGACCCGGTGGTGGCACAGTGGATAGACCATTGGACTGGGATGCCAAAGACCCAGGTTCGAGACCCCAAGCTCGCCAGCTTGAGCGCGGGCCCATCTGGCTTGAGCAGAAAGTTTGTCAGCTTGGACCAAAGGTCGCTGGCTCCAGCAAGGGGTTGCTCGGTCTGCTGAAGGCCCGCGGTCAAGGCACATGTGAGAAAGCAATCAATGAACAACTAAGGTGTTGCGATGGCAACGAAAAACTAATGATTGATGCTTCTCACCTCCCTCCGTTCCTATCTGTCTGTCCCTATCTATACCTCTCTCTGACTCTCTCTCTGTCCCTGTAAAAATAAATAAATAAAAATAAAATTAAGTGGGTAGTGAGATATTATAGACTAATTTTATTTAGCACAGCAAAAAGTAAAGAGATTATATAAAATATTTAATATATAAAAGGTTTCGTGTTTGATAAGCTGAGAAACCATCCATTTTCTGGCCTACCCCTTCATGTGAGGAGCTGGTAATCAGGTAGTACTTGCCTGTGATTATAAGAGCAGTTTCTGTCTTGTGAGTTCTCTTGAACCAGAATTGTTCTTTTGCTTTATCCTTCTTAGAAATGTATCAGGACCCTTCAATATTCTGGTTGATTTTAAATTTTTCCAGTGATTTTCCAGTGACTATGATGATTTGGATCCAATAAGTGAAATTTAAATACTGATTCTCACATTCTTCATTTGGGAGGCTGCACAATACCTTTCGTTTTTTTTCTTTTTTTAAAGAAAGAAAGGCATCAGATTATTATTATTTTTTTTACAGAGACAGAGAGAGTCAGAAAGAGGGATAGATAGGGACAGATAGACAGGAACGGAGAGAGATGAGAAGCATCAATCATCAGCTTTTTCATTGGAACACCTTAGTTGTTCATTGATTGCCCTCTCATATGTACCTTGACCGCGGGCCATCAACAGACCAAGTAACCCCTTGCTCGAGCCAGCGACCTTGGGTCCAAGCAGGTGAGATTTGCTCAAACCAGATGAGCCCACGCTCAAGCTAGCGACCTTGAGTCTCGAACTTGGGTCCTCCCCATCCCAGTCCAATGCTCTATCCACTGTGCCACCGCCTGATCAGGCAATACCTTTCATTTTTATGAAGCTTGTTTTCTACATTTAAAAGATGGAATTCAGTGATCTCTCTGACAAGATTTTGGAAAACAACTAAGCATATTTATGTCTGTATTTATATCTATCTATATTTATATCTATCTATATCATCTATATCTATATCTATCATTTCCTGGCATTCAATTTTTGTTTATTTTTCTATTAGCATTAGGGTTTTTCTGTTGTGGCTAAAATCTTTATAAGCATACTTTCATTCTGAAAGCTCTAGCTGGTTCATTATAAATTAAATACATTAGATAATCTTTCCAAAATAAGGAATAGTTCTACATTTCTTTTTTAGCTTTATTCTTACATGAATTCTTTTTTTCTAATTTGATTCTGCAGACTGTGATCTGCTTTCCTTTTCTTTATCTTTATTTTGGGGGGTGACCGCTATGTGCAATTAACACTGCTGTTTTTACAGTTCTCTTGATACTTAAGTATTGGCTGATATTTATTTAAGCTCATTGACCCAAAAGTTTTACCCCAAAACTTTATGATTTGTGAGGGGTAGGGTATTTATCTCCTTGACAAAAAAGTAGGCTACCCTCTTCCTTAGGCCTCATTCCCAGCCACGAAGTCCATTTCCTTAAGGTTCAAAATAGCCCCTGGCTGGTGGCTCAGTTGATAGAGCATCTGCCCTGCATATGGACATTCTAGGTTCGATTCCCTGTCAGGGCATACAGAAGTAATCATCTGCTTCTCCCCCACTCCCCATTCCCTTTTCACAGCCAGGGAGTCTATTGGTTTAAACGTAACACTGGGCACTGAGGATGCCTCAGTTGGTCTGAGCTCATCAGCCTCAAGTGTTAAAGATAGCTTAGTGGTTGAGTATTGGCCTCAGATGGGGTTGCCAGGTTGATCTCGGTTGGGGCACATGCAGCAGTCTGCCTCACTGTCTCCCCTCCTTGTACCTCAAAACAAAACAAACAACAAAAATATAAGATGGAAAATAGACTCATTGTCTCCAAGGTGAAAGCGATTGTAGCTGCAGGAAAACAGCCATACTATGAAGTCATTTACTGGATGTGGAAGGAAGCTATAGTAGGGGGAGATAGTGTAGAGCAATTTTACTTTTAAACTTGATATAGTGCTATTTCATGTGAAGTGAATATGAATAAAATACCAACCTTTCAGCAGCAATAATAATAACAATGATAATAGTAACAACAAAGATAGTGATCTTTTACTGAGTCTAAGTGTCAGGCTGTTTGCTAATCACTTTAAATATATTAGCTCAATTAATGCTTAAAATATTTAATAAATGAGGCAATGCCATTATCTCCAGTCTACAAGTAATGAAATATGTTTATGGTCACTTGGTTTATAAACTACAAAAGCAAGATTTGCACATAGGTCTGATTCTGAAACTCATATTCTTCACATTTGTTGTTTTCTCTATGGTATAAAGACTTCAAATCTGTAGCTTTGTACATGTTGCTACGAATGAATAGATTTTACCAATTTCTGAGTTTGGAAAATACTTAATTGACCTTTTATTGATGTCTCATAGTGACTTTACAGACATTTCTTTTGTTTTCTTTAGTTGGCATTTTTATTTATTTATATTTTTAATAGTTTTATTTAGACAATTTTAACAGGGTGACATTGGTTAACTAGAGCACATAGATTTGTAAAAAACATTTTCAGATTATTTTGACATTCGATTATGTTGTATACCCATCACCCAAAGTCATATCGTCCTCCCTCACCCTTCATTTCGTTTTCTTTATGCCCCTTCCCTCCCACCCCCCCCCTCACTCTCCTCCACCTGGAGAGAGATAATATTTCACTCATTATGTTATCAAGGTCCATCCATGTTGTCGTAAATGATCCAATATCATCATTCTTATGGCTGAGTTGTATTCCATAGTATATATGTACCACATCTTCTTTATCCAATCTTCTATTGAAGGGCTTTTTGTTTGTTTCCATGTCTTGGCCACTGTGAACAATGCTGCAATGAACATGGGGCTGCTTGTGTTTTTATGTACCAATGATTTTGAGTTTTGGGGATATATACCCAGTAGAGGGATTGCTGGGTCATATGGTAGTTCTATTCTTAATTTTTTGAGGAACCACCATACTTTTTTTCATAATGGTTGTACTACTTTACATTCCCACCAACAGTGGATGAGGGTTTCTTTTTCTCCACAGCCTCTCCAACACTTGTTATTACCTGTCTTGTTGATAATAGCTAATCTAACAGGTATGAGGTGCTATCTCTTTGTAGTTTTGATTTGCTTTTCTCTAATGGCTAGTGAAGATGAGCATTTTTTCATATATCTGTTGGCCATTTGCATTTTTTCTTGGGAGAAGTGTCTGTTCATGTTCTCTTTCCATTTTTTTTTTATTTGATTGTTTGTTTGTTGTTGAGTTCTGTGAGTTCTTTATATATTTTGGATATTAGGCCCTTATTTGAGCTGTTTTTCAAAAATATTATCTCCCATTTAATTGGTTGTCTGATGGTTTTTTTGTCAGTTTCTCTTGCTGTGCAAAAGCTTCTTGGTCTAATGCCGTCCCATTCATTTATCTTGCCTTCACTTCCCTTGCCTTTGGAGTCAAACTCATAAAATGTTCTCATGTCCAAGGTCCATGAATTTAGTACCTATGTTTTCTTCTATTTATTTTATTGTTTCAGATTTTATATTTAGGTCTTTGATCCATTTTGAATTAATTTTTGTACAAAGAGACAAAACATATATAGTCGAATCTCAATTGTATAGTCGAGTTTAATTCTTTTGCATAAGGCTTTCCAGATTTCCCAGCACCATTTATTAAAGAGACTTTCTTTTCTCCATTGTGTGCTTTTGGCTCCTTTATCAAAGATGATTTGACCATATATGCGCAGTTTTATTTCTGTGCTCTCTATTCTCTTCCATTGGTCTGAGTGTCTGTTTTTCTGCCAATACCATGCTGTTTTGATTATTGTGGCTCTGTAGTATAATTTGAAGTAAGGTATTGTAATGTCCCCAGCTTTGTTCTTTGTCCTTGGGATTACTTTGGCTATTTGGGTATTTTTATAGTTCCATATAAACCTTATTTTTTGTCCCCCTTTTTTAAAAAATGACAGTGAAATTTTGATTGGAATTGCATTAAATTTGTATATTACTTTGGGTAAGATGGTTATTTTAACTATATTTATTCTCCCTATCCAAGAACAAGGAATATTTTTTTCCATTTCATTGTGTCTTTTTCGATTTCCTTAAACAATGTTTTGTACTTTTCATTATATAGGTCCTTTACATTCTTTGTTATGTTTATTTCTAAGTATTTTATTTTTTGTTGCAACCATAAAAGGAATTTGTTTTTGAATTAATTTTCTGAAATTTTATTGTTGGCAAATAAGAAAGCAATTGACTTCTGTATGTTCATTTAATATCCTGCGACCTTACTATATTGGTTTATTGTTTGTAATAGTCTTTCTGTGGAGTCTTTGGGGTTTTTGATGTATAGGATCATTTCATCTGCAAAAAGTGAAGCCTTTACTTCTTTTTTCCCAATATGAATGCCTTTTATTTCTTTCTCTTATCTGATTGGTCTGGCTAGAACTTCCAGCACTACGCTGAATAAGAGTGGAGAGAGTGGCAACCTTGTCTTGTTCCTGATTTTAGAGGAAAGTTTTCAGTTTTTTGCCATTTAACACGATGTTAGCTGATGGTTTGTCATAAATGGCCTTTATTATGTTGAGCTATTTTCCTTCTATACCCATTTTCTTGAGTGTTTTAAACATAAAATGATGTTGTATTTTATCGAATGACTTTTCTGCATCTATTCATAGGATTATATGGTTTTTGTTCTTGGTTTTGTTGATATAGTGTATTATGTTAATGTTTTACGTATGTTGAATCATCCTTGTGATTCTGGAATGAATCCCACTTGATCATAATGAATTATCTTTTTAATGCGATGTTGTATTCAGTTTGCTAGTATTTTGTTTAGGATTTTTGCATCTGTATTCATTAGAGATAATGGTCTGTAGTTTTCTTTTTGTTGTACTTGCCAGGTTTTGTTATGAGGGTTATGTTGGCCTCGTAAAATGTGTTTGGAAGTATTGCTTCTCCTTTAACTTTCTGGAAGACTTTAAGTAGGATAGGAACCAAATCTTTAAATGTTGGACAGAATTCACTAGTATTACTGTCTGGCCCTGGATTTTTATTTTTTGGGATGTTTTTGATAGTTGTTTCTATTTCCTCCCTGCTTATGGGTCTGTTTGGCTTTATATTTCTTCATGATTCAGTCTAGGAAGATTATATTGTTGTAGAAATTTATCCATTTCTTCTAGATTGTTAAATTTGGTGGCATATAGTTTTTCATAGTACTCTATAATAATCCTTTATATACCTATGATATCTGTGGTAATTTCTTCTCTTTCATTTTGGATTTTTTTTATATGAGTCCTTTCTCTTTTTTCCTAGTGAGTCTTGCCAAGGGTTTGTCAATATTGTTGATCTTTTCAAAAAACCAGCTCCTTGTTTTATTGATTTTTTCTATAGTTTTTCTGTTCTCTATTTCATTTATTTCTGCTCTAATTTTTATTATTTCCTTTCCTCTGCTGTTTTTGTTTTGCCTTTGTTCTTCTTTTTCTAGGTCCTTCAGATGTGATGTTAAATTGTTTACTTGGGCTCTCTCTTGTTTGTTCATATAAACCTGTAGTGATATGAACTTCCCTCTTATTACTGCTTTTGCTGCATCCCAGAGATTCTAATATGTTGTATTGTTATTTTCATTTGTTTGTATGTAACTTTTGATCTCTGATTTTATTTTTTCTGTGACCCACTTGTTTTTTAGAAGTATTTTGTTTAATTTCCACATTTTTGTGGGGTGTTTTTACTTCTTTTTTTGCAGGTGAATTCTAGTTTCAAAGCCTTATGGTCAGAGAATATGCTTGGTATAACTTCAATCTTTCTGAATTTCTTGATGTTAGTTTTGTGCCCCAACATATGGTCTATTCTTGAGAATGTACCATGTATACTGAAAAGAATATATACTCTATTGTTTTGAGATGAAATGTCCTGTAGATGTCTATCATATCCAATTGTTCTAGTGTTTCATTTAAGACCAATATTTCTTTATTAGTTTTCTGTTTGGATGAACAATCTAGAGCCATCAGTGGTGTATTAAGGTCTCCAAGTATAATTATATTTTTGTCAGTTTTTATTTTTAGGTCAGTTAGTACATGTCTTATACAATTTGGTGTTCCTTGGTTTCGTGCATATATATTAAAAAGTGTTATCTTCTTGATTCAATGTCCCTTTTGTTATTATGAAATTGCCATCTTTGTCTCTGATTTCCATTGTTGTTTTGTAGTCAGCATTGTTAGATATGTGTATGGCTACACCTGCTTTTCTTTGAATATTATTTTCTTGGAGAATCATTTTTTAGCCTTTCACTTTGAGTCTGTTTTTATCTTGTAACTTAGATGTATTTCTTAAAGGTGGCATACAGTTGGATTTTATTTTTTTGATCCACTCTGCTACTCTGTGCCTTTTTATTGGTGAGTTCAATTTATTTGTGTTTAGTGTAATTATTTACACTTGAGGGTTTTCTATTGCCATTTTATATAATGCTTTCTAGTAGGTGTATTTCTTATTTGGTTCTTCTCTTTTGTTTTTCTGTCATTTGTTTTTGTTTGGCTATATTCCATACTCCTTCCTTCTGTTTCTTCTTTTGTTAAGCCATATGTTTCAGTAGTGGCATTTTCAGGGGTGGTTACCATTAGGTAATTAAAAGAATATATATTATATTCATTGCAGTTCATTATCTCATGAGTGTTTCTGCACTACATCTTCCTTTGTTACTGCTAATTTTGTCTTCTTTCCTGTTTTGTTTTTGTTTTCACAGAGTATTCTTGTTTTTATTGTGCTCTTGTTGAAGCTTTTACTTGTGATTTTGTTTTATTTTTTTCTTTGTATCTGGTCGGATAGCCCCCTTTAGTATTTCCTGTAGTGGAGGTATTCTGGTGATAACTTCCCTCAGTTTCTGTATGTCTGTAAATGTTTTCATTTTCTCTTCAGATTTGAAGGATAGCTTTGATTAATATAGTATTCTTAGCTAGTAGTTCCGTTCTTTCAGTACTTTAAATGTTAGGGTCCACTCTCTTTTTGCTTGCAGAGTATCTGCTGAGGGATATGATGATAACCTAATGAACCTTCCTTTATATGTTATAGTCTGCTTTTCCTTGGCTGCCTTGAGAATTTTTTCTTTTTCATTAATTTATGATAATTTCATTACAATGTGCCTTGTAGTAGGTCTGTTTGGGTTAAGGTAACTCAGTGTTCTGTTTGCTCTTGAATTCAAGGCTCTAATTCTTTCCACAGGCTTGGGAAATTCTCATTAATTATTTGTTTGAATATGTTCTCCATTTTTTCTCTCTCTTCTCCTTCTAATATACCCATTATTCTTATATTACTCTTTTTGATGGAGTCGGATAATTCTTGTAGAACTTTCTCATTATTTTAATTATATGTGGCCTGTTCTATTAGCTAAGTTTGTCACCTCATTTTTTAGTTCATGTATTGAGTTTTTCATCTCTGTTTGGTTCCTTTTTATAGTTTCAATTTCCTTGATAAAGTATTCTTTTTCTTCATTAAATTGTTTTTTGAGCTCACTACATTGCCTTTTAGAGCTTTCTTGTATTTCACTAAATATTTTTAGGACTTCAATTTTGAATTCCTTATCATTTTACTCCAAGGTTTCCCGTAATTGAAATATTTTCTAGAGATCTTTTTTATCATCTATCTGAGCTACGTCTCTGTCTTTTGTACCCATGATATTTTACTTATTTTTTCTTAATGGCATTTATGAATGGTATTGTTAATAACATTAATAAGAGAATTAGGAAAGTAAAATAAAAGTTGAAAAAATGAAAATTCTATAATGATAAGTGGAACAAAATCTACAGAGAAAAAAAAGCAGGAACTTAGAAGACATGACAATATAGAGAAAAAAATGAAGTAAAAAACAAGCAAAATGCCAAAAAGAAAAATATGAGTCACAAATATAATAATTTGATGATAAATGACGATCAGATGAGAGCAAAAAAAGAAAACAATAATTTTTTAAAAAAGAAGATAAAAAGATAAAAGAGAAGGAATGAGAAGGGAGAATAAAGAGAAAGGACAAACAACAAAATAAAAAAACAAAGAAAAAGAAAAAAAATAGAAGTAAAGGTTTCTGAAATGAAACCCTCACAAAAAACAGGAATTACAAATGTAACAAGTATGGATAACATAGTTAAAAAGAAAAAAAAAAAAAAGAGGAAGAAATAAAAATGACAAAAAGTGTTAAAAAATGTAATTTTTTTTTGAGATGTAGCGTCATCCTTTTATTTGGCAGGTGGCGCTGCACTATGAGTTTTTCCTCTGTAGAGCTCTTGGGCAAAGGTCTGCTGGTGTGTAGTTTTGGCAATGATGTAGACTAGGCCTCAGTCTCGTTGACAGGCAGGCAGGGCTTGTTAGAGCTTTGTAATTATTTGTCTCTAGTAATGGCAGTCTAAGTTTTCCAGGTGCCTCTCTGCACATCCCTCCCACCAGAGCTAGCAGCATGGAGACTTAGCTATGGGGTCTGCCTCAGCTACTGTCCTTGCAGCAAAAAAATCTATGCACAGCCAAGTGCACATCTGGGGAAGGCAGTGGGAATAAGAGCCACCAGCGCGAGCAGGCAGGACAGAGCACAGACCAAGTTCCTTTCTATTACACACAGGCAAAATTTTATGGGCGAGTGGGCATATCTGGCATGCCTCAGAGTGCCACGGTTTTAATCTCTACAGGCTTTTCCCACTTGTACTGCTGAGTATCCATAGACAGGCCACATATCTGTCTAGCTCCCATGACTCCAGCAATGCACACAGATGGTTGCAATTGCCATTCAGGCACCCAGTGCAGGGATTCTCAGGCCAAGGGTCTTGGCCCATGCCCACGCCCAGCGCTGGAGATCGTGTAGCTGGAAATGCCCAAAGACGCTGTGCCCCCTACAGGTGCCCAGCACCAACAATCTCGAGCTAAGTACCCCAGTCCCTGAATACTCCCCATGCTGGAGACTGTGGAGCCGGGAATGCCTAAAGATGGTGGTGATCACGCAGGTGCCCAACTTTGTTAATCTCGGGCTAAGCACCTCTGACAGCGTGTGCGCCCACTCATTCCCCGTGTTGGTGATACTAGGTGGAGCTGCTAGCGCTTCGCCAGTGATCATGAAGCTAGGAATGCACAAAGATGCTGGTGCCAGCCCACACAGGCACCCTGTGCTGATAATTTTAGGTGGATCCCATCACCCATGTGCATGCCCAGTGTCCCCGATCTCAGGCAGAGCTGGTATGTTCTTTCTTTTGTTTGGGTGCCAACCCTAACTCAGCTCCATCCCAACTAGTTCAGTCTCTCCTCTTATCCTGGCTCCAAACAAAAGTGGCTCCACCTCAGATCAGCGCGGAAAGCAAAAGTCCTCGTCCTCCGTCTTATATATTCAGACAATATTTCACCCAACCATAACTTTATCTGGTGTGTGTAAATATCGGGTGTTCCTAAGGTGTTTTGCTCTGTTTAATTGTTGAATTTGTTGAAATTTCAAGAGGAAAGATTGGGAGTATCTCTCATGCTGCCATTTCTCTGACGTCACTCTCCTTTACAGATATTTCTCAAAAAACAGCTTTAAATGAACGAACTTTCAAGTGTCTCAGAAAAATACACCGACAAAGTCGTACTACTTCCAGAACTGTCATAACAGAAAGTAAAAAAGAAAATAGCAATTTTGATTATAAAAGTATAAAGTAATTGAATTCAGCTTCAAAGGGATGCTGCAAAGGACTTAAGAGTACCACCAAGATTTTACTAGTCCGTGGTGATCTGCTTTTGAAGACTTTGAAGTTAAATACTCCTAAGAAACTGAAAAGTATGCAGCTTAGAACCCAAAATAAAACTGCTTGAAGCCTTTAATCATCAATTTATATGAATGTTTGAATTGCAAAAGAAAATCATATGTCGACCCGTGCATGTACATTCTTCAGAAAAAAACAAACTGAGAGAACTGAGAAATCATTGAAACTTAAACTAGGTCTCTTCCTAAACCAGCTAGTCTTGAATAGATAAAACATTATTTTCTCCTTTATAAATGGAGAAAGGTTTGAAAAGCATGGGCCTAAAATGTGACACCACAGTTTATTTCCTGTGTGCCCTTGAGCAAATTACTTCACCTCTTACTACTGTATCTAGAAGTTCACATCTTTAAACCAGAGCATCAGTCCCTATTTTCCTGTACGGATATAGATTAAGAGATATTAATAAGGCTAAGTGCTCAGAATAGTGATGAGCACTCAATATATTCAATAAATCACCATTATTATGAACTATGCTTTTTCAGATTTAATAAACCAGCAATGAAGTCAGAAATTTTACAATGTATCTGAGTCTAAAGAAAACTCGCAAGTATAATTCTCCCTGACTTTATTATTAGAAATCTTTATTGCTTAAGACATGGTTTTCATCATACCATAATTCATCATAAAAAGGCTTTTGTTACTTTCAATTCTTGCAATTTTTTCCTGTTTTTGGGAAATTAGCTTGTATGTATTTTGAGATACAAAGTATATCTTTGTATTACAAGTTCTTGTTAAAGACAGTTTGAAAACCTGGAAAATGCAAAAAAAAAAAAAAAGAGCATTTTTCCTTTACTCCAAAATAACATAACCCTTTTGTGTACATTTTATTGTTAATTCAATAATATTTGATTACATTTAATAGGTATTAACCATCACCGTAGGGGCAATCATTCAATTTCTTCTTGTTCTTTCTCTCATTTTCACAGTTGAATTTAGGGCTTATCTTTTCATCAACATAGTTACAGACAAGGTAGTAATATAGATTTGGCACATTCCTTACAAGTTGTTCACACATTTCCTTAGATTCTCTTGATTCTTCCATTCAACTAAGATTAACTTCCTGTGACTTTGGAAATGTTGTGTATACTGTCCTTAAGCTGTGATTCTGTGCTGCCCCAAGTCTCTGTGAAGCTGGGGTCCCCTAAATGTTTTTATTTGTATTTTTTTGTAGTGAGAAGCAGGAAGGCAGAGACACTTCCCCATGCACCTGACTGGGATCCACCCAGCATGCCCACTAGGAGGCAATGCTCTGCCCATCTGGGGTGTTGCTTCACTGCAACCAGAGCCATTCCAGCACCTGAGGTGGAGGCCATGGAGCCATTCTCAGTGCCTGGGCCAACTTTGCTCCAATGGAGCATTGGCTACAGGAGGGGAAGAGAGAGATAGAGAGAGTAGGAGGAAAAGGGGGAAAAAGCAGATGGCACTTCTCCTGTGTGCCCTGGCCAGTAATCGAACCCAGGACTTCCACATGCTGGGCTGATGCTCTACCGCTGAGCTAGCCTGCCAGGGCCTAAATGTCTGTTTTTAATCTGGCCAGTCACCTTTTTATTAACCAGCTCTGATATCAGCAAAAAGAACATATTTGTTTAGCTAAGCCCTGATTCAACTTCATTAAAACTACTGTAGAACTTGTAAGGTTTCTGAGATTCTTAGTGAAGAATTAGGAAATTCCACAACATCTTTTGCTATTTATTCTATGGTCTCTTCATGATTTACTTTATTTTATTATGATATATGGTGATAATTTCCTTCCATTAAAATTGTTCCAACCAAATTGAATCCCCTCCCTTCTCTAGAGGTTTTATCTGAGTCTTGAGCTTTGCCTTGGGAAAGCTTTTATTCTGATTCAGTTAGTAATTCCTCTGTTTGTAGCCAAATAAAATCTTCTTTCTGGAATTATATTGCAGACCCTTGTCTTTTTTGGTATCAAAATCAAGTCAGGCACTTTATAGAAAATAAAAAGGAGCAGCTGCAAGATCATAAATGCCACGTTTGATTAAAAAAAAACTTTTTGTTTTCTGTTACTCCATCTACATGATGTTGATGTGGATTTTGTGCAAATTGAGAAGTTTCCTAAAAACTAATCAGGGCAGGATTAGTTTCCACCTGGAAGTAGAGGTGGCAACCCGAATTACTTTGGTTCTTCCAATTAGGATTATTTATCTACTGAATGATGTAGTTCTGCAAGCTAAGTGTTTGGTTCACAAATCTGATTTCCATGTAGATTTCACAGTTATAGTCTTGTTTACTGAAAACACAGCATACTTAGAGAATATGTCATAGCATATAGAATTGGGTTATAACTTAATATGCAAAGCTCAACTATACAAGCCCTAAATATTCAGAGTTTGTAGAATTCTGGTGTTGAAAGAGACCAGCGAGATAATATATGTATTCTAGAATTCCATGAGGAAAGTTGACATATTCATAATTACAGATCTAAGAAATGATAAAACCTGATCTTAAACCCAGATTGCCTAAAATATTGGATTTCAGGTCCAGTGTATATGCCTCCATTTTGATTTACTTTGATTATGTACCTTTAGCATAAGGATTCTGGAAGTTATGGTCCTATTGCTCTTATAGGTAGATCAAAAAAAATATACCTGATCTCATTCTGTATCAGTTTCATAGGGTAATAATTTGTATGTTATTTGTATAATGAGGCACAATTGCATAATGTAAAATAAAAGGGAGCTAATTGAAAAAAAATAATGTTCTTGAAATAAATCATTCAAAATTTTTTTAACAATATTGAAAAGAAAGCATTCGTCCTTAGTTTGTGATAAAATTGTGCAATGCGCTCTGGAACAACCTCATAGATAAGGTAGGTAGTTGAAAAGCATGATTATTTTGATATTACAGCCATTCAACACTACACATTGTTTTTATAAGGTGTACTTATTAAGTGAACAACATTCAGATAGATAGACTTATTTTATTTAGCCTTAATACAAGTAAGGCAAAACAGATTTAATGATTTTTTAATATTAAGAATTATATTTTTTATTTACAGAGTAAATTTAAAGGAGACATGCTTTATTTCAAAATTGGAATACTTATACAGGGTTTTTGACTGAAATATCTATCTAACTTAATGCATCTTACCACTATATTACTTTTACCATGATTAGTTTAATTTTCAGGGACACTGTCAGATACTAGAACACTTTATGTTGATTTTTCTTTTCTCTCAGTATGATGTTCACTAATATAGTCCTCTTAAGAAATTGCTAAGCACTTTAGCACAGCAAACAACATGAGAGATAAGAGGTGAAGAGAGTCATATGGCATTGCTGAATTGAGGTGCTTGCATTCTGTTACCATCACTCATGTTAAGACTCCTGAGGAATATTGCACATGAAATAAATAGGTAAATATTGTTCTAAATTAATGTTTATTCCCAAAGTCCCTTTTGTGTGTGTGTGTGTGTGTGTGTGTGTGTGTGTGTGTGAGAGAGAGAGAGAGAGAGAGAGAGAGAGAGAGAGAGAAAGAGACAGACAAACAGCAGACAGGAAGGGAGAGAGATGAGCAGCATCAATGCATAGTTGTGGCACTTTAATTGTTCATTGATTGTTTTCTCACATGTGTCCTGACCCAGAGCCTATAACAGAGCAAGATACCCCTTGCTTAAGCCAGCAAACTTTGGGTTCTAGCCAGAGAACTTGGGCTTCCATCCACCTTTGGGCTCAAACCGGTGACCACAGGGTTTTGAACCTGAGTACTTAGTATCCCAAGTCAACGCTCTGTACACTGCACTACCACCTGGTAAGGCAATCTCTAGTATTTTTTTTTAACTTTGTGATTTAGAATCCATAATTTAGAAAGGACCAGTATAATGTAAGGATTAAACAACTGACATTGTAGCCAAGATGGAGAGTTTGAATAGTTCAGTTTTACTTTATATTTGCCTTTTGACTTGCACACATTATTTCACTTACTGGACCCAAGAGATGTTACGAGATTTAAATGTAATATTCCATGCAAAATGCTTAGCACATACATAGAACATAGTCAGTGGGCAAACACAGTAAGCTATAATGAGAATGATTATGGTACAATTTGCAAATATAATACATTAAAATATGTATAGTGTTATTTTATTCTTTGGCATATTTCTCATTTGAGTGAATTTTTTTAGTAGATTGCTGTCGTTGTTTAAAAGGTCATGAAAATTTTCACAAGAATTTGTTAAATTATATTTCACACATAAAGTAGCTTTCAAAGTCTCAACACTTAATTGTGATTTTTCTGATGTCCACACTTTATTTACCATAGAAAAAAACGTGTTCGGTGGCAGCATTAGTTTCTGGTAAAGACAGCATGTATTCCACAATTTTTAGTGCATTATTGTATGGAACATGTTTGTTTCAAAATGATGAAATATTTCTAACTATTTGTTCTCTATTGTGATTTTTTGCTGATGCCCAAAATTTAACCTTTTCCTTATCAATATATATTTTTAATAATGATACCTCATTAAAAGATCATTTTGGGAAATATTACTATATGGGAAATTTTGAGTGAGTCCGAGGGATCAGGTTACATGGTCTGGAAACTGATGCTGGAGCTGCACGAGCAGGCGAGAGTAGGTAGGGCAGCACCGCAGGCACGCTTGGTGGCCATGTTCCCCGTGTCCAGCCCCACTGCCTGCTGGAGACCTGGAGACCAAACGGCTTATGCCTTGTGGAGCATGGAGCCACAAGCCGGTGTCCAGGACGTGGGCCTATGGGTAGTTAGGGAACTTGACAGCCGCCGCCCCAGCAGGTACTTCCCACCCAAAGTTCTTTGTTTCAGGCCGCATGGGGCAGCTAGCTCTTGCGGCAGTGCAGGCGCTTCCAGGTCTTGGTGTGGTCTCCCCGCCGAAAACCGTATATTCCTTTCCTGTTCTCCTACCATTCCCTAGCTTTTCATGCATTCTTTCCAAAAATCAGGACTTTTTTTAATACGTCGCAGGATGTGGGACAAATTGTTAAAAATTAGGGCTGTCCCGCCAAAAGCAGGGTGTCTAGTCACCTTAACCTAGGAGAAACTCCAGATTTGTTAAGTGCTCAAATATTTATTGAGTAACAAGTGTGTACCAGGCACTATTGGATACCTGAACGCAAATATATATGAGTCTTCATGAAGTTTACCTTCTAGCGAGAACAATATTTATTATGTTCTCACAGCACTTTGTACAAGCTAATTTTAGAGCACTCACAATAGTGTCAGGAAGTGTTTGTGTGCACACCATGGACTCTGCTTTTCATAAGGCTAGGTGTCATAATTTTCTCATTGTTTCCTAGAACCTGGCACCAAAGAGCTTCTTTTTTATTTCTTAATTAAATTTATTGGGGTGATACTAGTTAACAAAATTATATAGGTTTCTGGTATACAGTTCTACAACACATCTTCTGAACACTGTAACGGGTGTTCACCACCTCCCCATTCCAGCCCAAAGAACTCTCTAATAAATTTTTGTAATGAGCTATTTACTTGTAAGAATAAAGAGAGTTTAAAAGTCTGAATGAAGATTTCTGATTCTATCTAAAATGGAGTAACTGGATGAATATTTCATAATTTTTACAAACTGGCTAAACTGATAATGTGAAAAAGATGTTTTCTCATCCATAACTTGAGGGACTTTGGTGTGATTATTTCTAAAGTATTTTCTGAAACCTTACAACTGATAGCCCTTTAATGTTCTTTTCATTTTGGGACTCATTTTAAAAACATTTATTTTTGAAAATTGTTCTGTAAGTGCATGACTATGAGATTAAGCCCACCTATATATATTGTGTCTTTTGCTGGTATATGCACTATTTTTATTTTCTCTTCAAGTACAGGCATTAACAAGTGAAACAAGTATGAACAAACAATAGGAGATGGTGGTTCTTTATTACATGATTTTGAATAAATAAGTTTGCAAAATGTAAAATTCTGAAAAATGCAAAAGGTATTGTATGAAAATGTTTCCAGGTAAAAAACTTTTTTTGTAAGTAAATATAAAAATTGACTCAACAATGCAATGTTTAGTATAGTGACTTAAATATACTACCAGTGTTTTTCATTGATTATTCTAGAAGCAAAAGCAATATTAATTAATCATTAGTTAAAACTGTGTTACAGACTAGGAAGCTCTAATTATAGATTTGCAATTAACAATTCATTTCTAAATATGCAATTTTCACAATAGTTTTTTTCTATTAGAATATTATACTTTTAACTGAATAAGGAAAATAAATTAATTAAATTAGCGGATATAAATAAAGCAAACGATTCTTTTCAAAACTTTGTTAAATTATTTTGTTTGAATATATCTTGTTATTTTGTAGAGTATGGCTAACAAATCTGTAATATTTAGCAAATCATCTTTATGATTTTCTTCTTGGTGTGATCTGATTGAACTTAATATGGAATTTATACCTTTCCCATTTAATGAACAATCCAGTATTGTTTATTGAGATTAGGAATGTGCCATTTACATACTCAAAGTTAACATCAATACTTTAGAAACTTCTTATAGAGAAAAAAATGATTTATTTAATTACTTATGGTAGTTCTGTTCTTTCAAATGTTTGTGCTGTTCCTGTGATAAGGTGCCAAGGAATAGCCAAAATTGTTAACATTAGTATTTTAATTTTAATTTTTTACAGAGGCAGGGAGTCAGAGAGAGGGATAGATAGGGACAGACAGACAGGAACAGAGAGAGATGAGAAGCATCAATCATCAGTTTTTCGTTGCGACACTTTAATTGTTCATCGATTGCTCTCTCACATGTGCCTTGACTGCGGGCCTTCAGCAAACCGAGCAACCCTTGGTGGAGCTAGCGACCTTGGGTCCAAGCTGATGAGCTTTAGCTCAAGCCAGATGGGCCTGTGCTCAAGCTGGCGAGCGCGGGGTCTCGAACCTGTGTCTTCTGCATCCCAGTCAGACGCTTTATCCACTGCGCCACCGCCCGGTCAGGAAACATTAGTATTTTAAAAGGAAGAATCAGGCCCCCTTATCCCTCCTTTCTGAAGAGAAAAAAACCCTAGAGAAAGAGATCAAAGGGATAAAAGTTACTTAGTAACTAATCATAGTTTTACTATAGTTTTCTGGAAGACTGAGGCCACTACTTGCTAGACAGTTAAGAAGCTAAAACTTACTTTAAAACTTCCTTTTCTCCATCCCTAAGATTTAGGAGACAATGTTTGCATATCTTAATTAAAAATTCCTACACTGATTCTTATTCTTCCTCCCCTCTTGTAGTCCTGAGAGTGAGTATACCTCTAGACAAAGGGATCACGAGCCCAGTCCTCTTGTTTGAAAAGCCTGCATTCCGTAACATTTTATATGCTTTCTAATAATCATTCCTTTTGAAATTCTTTATACGTATAAAACTTGTAAACCTCCTTCTCCTCCCTCCCCCCACCCTGTAACCATCACACTCGTGTCCATGTCTCATAGTCTCGCTTTTATGTCCCACCAATGTATAAAATCATGCTGTTCTCAGTTTTTTCCTGTTTTAATTATTTCACTCCGTATAATGTTATCAAGGTCCATCCATGTTGTTGTAAATGATCCGATGTCATCATTTCTTATGGCTGAGTAGTATCCCATAGTATATATGTACCAAAGCTTTTTAATTCACTCATTCTCTGATGGACACTTGGGCTGTTTCCAGATCTTCGCTATTGTGAACAATGCTGCCACGACCATGGGGGCGCATTTCTTCTTTTCAAACAGTGCTATGGTGTTCTTAGGGTATATTCCTAAAAGTGGGATAGCTGGGTCAAAAGGCGGTTCGATTTTTAATTTTTTGAGAAATCTCCATACTGTTTTCCACAGTGGCTGCACCAGTCTGCATTCCCACCAGCAGTGCAGGAGGGTTTCCTTTTCTCCACATCCTTGCCAGCACTTGTTCTGTGTTGTTTTGCTGATGAGTGCCATTCTGCTCTCTCCATTCCAGCAGAGGTGGGAGGTTGATGGAACAGGCATTGGTGACATGCATACTCTATGTGGCAACCAGATCAGGAGTGCTCAGTGGTGCAATTCAAATAATTTAACAACTGGTTCTCTGCCCTAATGACTGTTTTAAGTATAAAAAAGATATACTGAAAGGTAGATTATTTCATGAAGTTAATACTTCAATAAAAAAGGTAAACAAACTAGGTTATATTAGAAGAAAGAGTTTTAAAATATTAATGAAAAAATATTAAATAATATCTGACAAAAACCAATAAAACTGTTATTTAAGATTAAAAAAAACTTGTAAACTAAACAAGTGGGGAGTAGCTTATGAGGTTTCCTATTAAAATGACCCCAACACTTTTAGCAAAGGTATTTCTATTTAGCTTCTCTCCTTATCCTAAGCTAAACATTTCGTTGTGGCAACAGGGATGGATGGTAGACACTAGAAGATTTGGGAATGTCTTTGCCAGGTATGTAAGACAATTATCACTACTGTTTTATCTTGTGGTCTTGATGTGTAAGAATGTTTTTCCTTTTAATAGATCCTTAAAAGCAGTGGTTCTTAACCTGGGTTCTATCGAACCCTAGGGGTTCCATGAGTCGGTCTCAGGGGTTCGGAGAAGCCTCTGCCGCAGAGGCCAGAATAAAGTAATACCGTAATTTGTTGTGAGTTCATGCACTTTGTTGGTTTTGTTCTTTGAGCAAGGTAATGTTCATGCACGGCTCATTTTGTGCACCAGTAAGAAAACATAAACCTATGTCTTGAATTTGGAAAAAAAATCATATTTTATTTATCACTAAAGAAAGATGCGGTTCGGTGAATGTGCATATGAAACTGGTGGGTTTGTTACCTCACAAAAGGTTAAGAACCACTGTCCTATAGCTAAATGTTGTAACCTTGTTAGTAATTGACTATTGTACCATGCCCCCAGTCCTTGCCCACCGCAACCATAATTTGATTTTGTATAAAAGAAGGTTCAGAATGTAAGAGAGCCTACATGATTTGGGACCATGCTCCATGTAGCTAGCCAGCTAATTAATAAATCTCCTCCCAAATTTTCTTCTGTATCTTGCCTTGGTGTCTCTATGCAATCCACAGATTGCAGTACTTGATAACATTCCCACTGAAATTAATGATCTGGTAAAGAAAATTGGCACTTATGGAACCAATAATCAGAAAGGGTAAATGAAAGACAAACTTTGGATCAAACAGTTTTTAGTCATAGTCACATGCAACATCAGTAGCAAAGATCTGTGGTGAGAGTCAAAGATTGATAGATTTCTGGGTAATCATCATGGGGAATCCTGAAAGCTTATGCTCCCTTCTGCTAAGAAGAAAAAAAAAGTGTCCTGTAAAATGCATATGTGGAAGAAAAGGAAAATTAACGGATTTTTCAGTTTTACTTCTGTTATTAAGGATCTTGTGTTTTAGCAGTCAAGCCATAACACTCAATGTTTAGTTTACAGAGTATAAAATCATTTTGAAGTCTTTTTTTCATTACATAACATATTCAATGCATACTTATTAAAAATCAACACTACATTTGGTACATTTTAGTCTTGTTTAGATAAAAGATTAATCCAAAGGATCTAAGAAGATAACTGAGAAATATTTTTTTGGTATCTTTCATAGCATTTAAAAAGTTATATTATAGTGATGGGACTACATTTTTTCTTGCCAGGAAAATGGAAATTTCTTCAAAACAAGAGTCTGGTTGCACAATAATATTCCTTTTTATTAATGCCTTTCAATAACTTCTATATATATGTACACTAGAACTCTGAGATTTAATGATGGAAAGTGACTGGTTTTAAACATTTATAGATGGGAGGTTGTCATATAGGCCCGTTAATAGGGAAAATGACACTTCTTTCTAAATGTTTTTCCCTCAAGAATTAAAGAGTCAGTGCATGCACATCACTGAGCATTTTTAGTGTGCAAAGCATTTTAGTGGTTAAATACATGGGTTAAATAATAACATAATTGAATCTTTAAAAACACTTAGAACTGCAAAACCCTGCACTGGTTCGGTCAAGGCACATAGGAGTTGATGCTTCCAGCTCCTGCCCCCTTTCTCTCTTTCTCTCACTCTCTCTCTCACTCTGTGTCTCCTCTCTAAAATGAATAAAATAAAAATAAAATAAATTTAAAAACACTTAGAACTGTATGATACTGAAATATGTTTTAAACTGATGTAATACAACAAAAGTAGTTTTTAGGAGAAATATATAACACTAATGACTATTTTAGAAACCAAATATTAAAAATTAATGAACTCATGGTTCAATTAAGGTATTTTTATTGAGGTGAAATTTGTATAACATAAAATTAATCACGTTAAAGTGAGCATTTCAGGGGCATTTAAGTACATTCACAGTGTCATGTAAACACTTCCCTCTCAGGTTCCAGATCATTGCCATTACCACCAAAAGCAACCCTGTCCCAGCAGCTACTCTCTGTTCTGCCCTCCACCCAGACCTGGCAATGACCAACCCACTTCTGTCTCAGTAGATTTACCTGCTCTGAATATTCATATAAATAGAACCATAAAATATATCATCTTTTCTTTTTGTTGGATTAAGTCATTTTTATAGTAAGTGTAGAAATTAAAAGACAGAAAATAATAAACTTAAAGACTAAGGGTAGTAAAATTGAAATCAGTGTTTTATAAGAAAGAAAAATCAAACTGGTAAAATGAATAAAAGTGAAGGAGGGAAGGAGAGAGAGAAAGAGACAGAGAAACAGTATTAATATGATTATTGATTCAATAAAAATTAATAAGTTAAAAGTTAATAAGATTCTGTAAAACATTTTATAGTAAGCAAATGGGACATATAGGAAAATATTCTAACCTCATTAGTATAAAAAGAAATGAAATTAAGAACATTATGAGAACCCATTTCATAAGCAAAAATAAGGACCACCTGATTTGTTAGTGTGTTAACTGGTTTAAACCAATTTTTTTTTTAAAAAATTTGGCATTATGTTGTAAAATTGAGCATACTTATTTCTTACTCTGTGGTCATTCTTCACTGAAAAAATACCTTAAATTTACTGTCACATCTATCTACTGAAAAATATGCAAAAATATTCATAGCAAAACCGCATGTAACAAAAGAAATGGAAATAGAAAAGAACAGAAACAGCCCCTCTTTGTGAATACAATCTTACATATTGCATAGCACTGCAAATAAATGAGAAGCACACGTTTCTGGGATGAAAGACAAGTCGCTGATCCCTGTACACAGCATGCTGGCATAAAAAAACTATAGTAAATACAGTATTTAGGGATATACACTTATGTGTTTTAAAGAGGACTCAGAAATGATCAACACTGAATTTCATGATTGTGATCACCTCTTGTGTTTAAAACAAAGGGAGTAGAAGTGCAACAGTGGCTTAAAGATTACGTGTCATATCCCTTTTCTTAGGTTGTGGTTGTGAGTTACTGAATGTTAGCTTCATTATTGTAATTCATAACTTATCTGATTGGTATAAATGTGATTATGATGTATCAAATTTTGCATATTTTAAAAATAAACAATAAGGATTAAGATAATGGGGGAATTTATAGTATCATAACATATGACCAATAAATGTGAGATATTAATGTCACTTTTTTCTTAGAGGTCTGACAGTTTTAACTCTATCAGTAAAAGCAACTTTTACACTCAGTCCCAACATATATTTATCTCTAAATCATGTTAATGCCACTATTGTAAAATTTCTATTGTATCAATGTATTACATATATTATAAAGAAATAAAATATATAAAAGATATGAACAATATTTTAAAATAAATGTTTTGTATATTAATGGTACATAAGCCATAGTAATAACATATAAATGTATATAGTTAGTGGCACCCTAGATATGTTAGAAAATTTTTTTAACTTCTTTCTAAAGTGGTTAGATATTTATTGGTTTTATTTCACTATGTGTCTGACAAGAAACTCACTGTAGTACTAAAAGAAGTATCAACTCTTTTACTTTGTTATCATTTGCATGATTAAGAATTATTTTTAATATGCACTTTTTTTTTGAAAAGTTATTGTAAAGCTAATTTTCCACTTTTGGAGGATTAATTTTATTAAACCTGGTAAAAGGAACCCTAATTTGGTGTTCATTAATTTCCTATGTAAGGAAGTGTGGCTTACCACACAACATTCATCTCAGCAGTGGTGACTTTTATTTTGAAGGATTATTTTGTATTATTTTAATATTTCAATAATCTGCTATCTAGAACCCATTTGGTTAAAGTACTTATTAATTCAACAACTATTTATTAAAATTTCTGTGTTTTAGGTAATGCAATGGGATATAAAGAAACACCAGACATAATTCTAGACCTCAAGAAACTTTCAGCCTAATGAGGAAAGCAAGTAAGTAAGGGAATACAGTGGTACCTTGAGATACAAGCAGACCAACATACTATTCTTTTTAAGATATGAGCTGCAACTCGGTCCATATTTTTGTTCAAGATCTGAGCAAAATTCTGAGATACAAGTTGTGATACGGGAAGCTGCTGCTAGTTGGCGCATTGGTGCACAGGTCCAGTATCAGCAGCACGACATCAGCATCCCATTCTTTCTCATGTGTTATCTACAGAATCAAGTAGAATCTTGTGTGCTGTACTCGTTCTTGCATCATATTTTTATTTTTTTACTAACTTCTTTTGTGTGCTATCATGGTGCTGAAGAAAGTGAGTGTAAAGGACAGTGATGAGAAGAAAAAGAGAATGATGTCGATAGAAGTAAAGCAAGAAATAACAGAAAAACATGAGCGTGGTTTACAAGTGATTGAACTGGCAAGGCTGTACGACTACAATACAAATACAATTGTACCATCCTTAAACAAAAAGATGCCACCAAAAGCACAAATCCAGTGAAAGGAACTACAAATCTGTCTCAATTAAGGTCCATTATCCATGAAGAAATGGAGAAGCTTCTGCTGGTGTGGGTGAAAGAGAAAGAGCTGGCAGGAGATACAGTGATGGAGACTGTAATAGGTGAAAAGGCACGTATTATTTATGGCGACTTGAAGAAGAAAGAACCATCAACCTCAAAAGAGGCAGAAGAGGATATGTTTAAGGCAAGTCATGGCTGCTTGGAAAATTTCAAGAAGAGATCTGGCATCCACTCAGTGGCGAGGCAGGGTGAAGTTGCGAGTGCTGACCTTAAGGGAGCTGAGGAGTACATCACACATTTTGCTGTGCTTATCACAAAGGAAGGCTACATCTCCCAACAAGTGTTCAACTGTGATGAAACAGGATTGTTTTGAAGAAAAAATGCCCTGGAGGACTTTGTCACCACAGTGAGAAGAAGCTGCCAGGCCATAAACCCAAGAAGGACAGTCTGACTCTTGCATTGTGTGCAAATGCTAGCAGTGACTATAAAGTAAAGCTATCCCTGAACCTTTTTATATATATATATATATTATTATTATTATTATTATTATTAATTCTAATGGGGTGACACCAATAAATCAGGGTACATATGTACAATGAAAACATCTCCAGGTTATCTTATCATTCAATTGTGTTGCATACCCATCACCAAAAGTCAAATTGTCCTCTGTCACCTTCGATCTGGTTTTCCCTGTGTCTCTCCCCTCCTCCCTATCCCACTCTTCCCTCCCTCTCCCCATCCCATAATCACCACTCTCTTGTCCATGTCTCATATTCTCACTTTTATGTCCCACCTATGTATGAAATCATGCTGTTCTCAGTTTTTCTTTTTTTCTGATTTACTTATTTCACTCCATATAATGTTATCAAGGTACATCCATTTTGTTATAAATGATCCGATGTCATCGTTTCTTATGGCTGAGTAGTATTCCATAGTATATATGTACCATAGCTTTTTAATCCACTCATCTTCTGACGGACACTTGGGCTGGTTCCAGATCTTCGCTATTGTGAACAATGCTGCCACAAACATGGGGACAAACAACCCAATCAAAAAGTGGGCAAAAGAAATGAATAGAAATTTCTCCAAAGAGGACATACAGATGGCCAATAGGCATATGAAAAAATGCTCAACATCACTAATCATTAGAGAAATGCAAATTAAAACCACAATGAGATATCACCTCACACCAGTCAGAATGGCACTTATCAGCAAAACAACACAGAATAAGTGCTGGCGAGGATGTGGAGAAAAGGGAACCCTTCTGCACTGCTGGTGGGAATGCAGACTGGTGCAGCCACTGTGGAAAACAGTTTGGAGATTCCTCAGAAAATTAAAAATCGAACTGCCTTTTGACCCAGCTATCCCACTTTTAGGAATATACCCTAAGAACACCATAGCACTGTCCCCGAACCTTTAAGACTCACAAGATTCTTAAAGAAAAGCTGCAGGTTATGTGATGCGCCAAGGCTAGGGAATGGGTTACGTGGCAGTTTTTTATTGAATGGGTAAATCTCGTCTTTGGTCCTGCAGTGAAGAAATATCTTCAAGAAAATAAACTCCCAATGAAAGCGTTACTAATCCTTAAAAATGCTCCAGCCCACTCACCTGGTCTTGAAGATGACATTCTAAATGAATTCAAATTCGTGAAAGCCCTCTACCTCCCACCCAACATGACTTCAATCTTTCAACCTATGGATCAGCAAGTCATTTCCAATTTTAAAAAGCTATACACAAAGCACTTGTTCTGCCGCTGCTTTGAGGTGACTGAGAATACAAATCTAACCCTTTGAGAGTTTTGGAAAGATCACTACAACATCATGATATGTTTACACATTATTGACTTGGCATGGCAAGAGGTTACAAGAATAACCTTAAACTTGACATGGGAAAAGTTATGACCTGATGTTGTTGCAGACAGGAACTTCGAAGGATTCAAACCAGAAACCGAGACAGAGGTAGAAGCATTGGAAGAGATTGTGTCCTTCAGAAAGTCGATGAGTCTGGAGGTAGATGAGGGTAACATAAACGAACTTGTCAAGGGACACGAGGAGGAACTCTCAATTGAGTTGTAGGAGCTACAGATGATGCAACATACGGAGCTTCTGCAAGAGATTAGTAATGAGGAGGAGGTAGAATCTGAGGAAATGATGTCTACAAGTGAAATTAAAGACATACTGGCAATGTGGGAGAAGCTTTCAAGTTTCATTGAAAAGAAACACCCAGAAAAAGTTTCAAATAGTTGTGCTTCAGCACTATTTTTTTTTTAATTCCTTAATTTCCCATTCACTTTTTTTTTAATATATATATATTATTATTATTAATTCTAATGGGGTGACACCAATAAATCAGGGTACATATGTACAATGAAAACATCTCCAGGTTATCTTATCATTCAATTGTGTTGCATACCCATCACCAAAAGTCAAATTGTCCTCTGTCACCTTCGATCTGATTTTCCCTGTGTCCCTCTCCTCCTCCCTATCCAACTCTTCCCTCCCTCCCCCCATCCCATAACCACCACTCTCTTGTCCATGTCTCATATTCTCACTTTTATGTCCCACCTATGTATGGAATCATGCTGTTCTCAGTTTTTCTTTTTTTCTGATTTACTTATTTCACTCTGTATAATGTTATCTAGGTACATCCATTTTGTTATAAATGATCCGATGTCATCGTTTCTTATGGCTGAGTAGTATTCCATAGTATATATGTACCAAAGCTTTTTAATCCACTCGTCTTCTGATGGACACTTGGGCTGGTTCCAGATCTTCGCTATTGTGAACAATGCTGCCGCGAACATGGGGGCGCATTTCTTCTTTTCGAACAGTGCTATGGTGTTCTTAGGGTATATTCCTAAAAGTGGGATAGCTGGGTCAAAAGGCAGTTCGATTTTTAATTTTCTGAGGAATCTCCAAACTGTTTTCCACAGTGGCTGCACCAGTCTGCATTCCCACCAGCAATGCAGAAGGGTTCCCTTTTCTCCACATCCTCGCCAGCACTTATTCTGTGTTGTTTTGCTGATGAGTGCCATTCTGACTGGTGTGAGGTGATATCTCATTGTGGTTTTAATTTGCATTTCTCTAATGATTAGTGATGTTGAGCATTTTTTCATATGCCTATTGGCCATCTGTATGTCCTCTTTGGAGAAATTTCTATTCATTTCTTTGGCCCATTTTTTGATTGGGTTGTTTGTCTTCCTGGTGTTGAGTTTTATAAGTTCTTTATAAATTTTAGTTATTAACCCCTTATCAGATGTGCTGTCGAATATGTTCTCCCATTGTGTGGTTTGTCTTTTTATTCTGTTCCTATTGTCTTTAGCTATGCAAGAACTTTTTAGTTTGATATAGTCCCATTTGTTTATCTTGCCTTTTATTTCATTTGCCCATGGAGATAAATCAGCAAATATACCGCTGCTACAGATGTCAGAGAGCCTGCTGCCTATGTTTTCTTCTAAGATGCTTATGGTTTCACGGCTTACATTTAAGTCTTTTATCCATTTTGAGTTTGTTTTTGTGAATGGTGTAAGTTGATGGTCTAGTTTCATTTTTTTGCAGGTGGATGTCTAATTTTCCCAACACCATTTGTTAAAGAGTCTGTCTTTACTCCATTGTATGTTCTTTCCTCCTTTGTCAAATATCAGTTGTCCATAAAGCTGTGGGTTTATTTCTGGGTCCTCTGTTCTGTTCCATTGATCTATGTGCTTGTTCTTATGCCAGTACCAGGCTGTTTTGAGTATAATGGCCTTATAGTAAACCTTGATATCTGGAAGAGTGATACCTCCTGCTTTATTTTTTCTTTTTAAGATTGCTGAGGCTATTCGTGTTCTTTTTTGGTTCCATATAAATTTTTGGAATATGTTTTCTATATCTTTGAAGTATGTCATTGGTATCTTAATTGGTATTGCATTGAATTTATAAATTGCTTTGGGTAATATAGACATTTTAATGATGTTTATTGTTCCTAGCCATGAGCACTGTATATGCTTCCACTTGTTTGTATCGTCCCGGACTCTACCCTGCCCCAGCATTCGGAGCCCGCTCGTGCACGTGTGAATGCAATCCGCCGTTTCTCCGGCCGGGCGGGGATAGTAGCGTGAGCTCAACTGCGAGCTTCCACTTGTCTCGGGGTCTACCCCGTTCCCGCGCTCGGAGCCCGCTCGTGCACGTATACTGGCCAGCCGCGGTTTCTCCGGCCTGGGGGGTGGGGGGCTGGTAGAGTCAGCTCAGCCGCGAGCCCCTGCCCGTCCCTGGTCCTAGCCCGGTCCTACGGTCAGGGCCGGCCTGCGCAGGGTTGTAGGGCAGATTTCTGCCCGTTCATGGCCTCCCGCTTTGTCCCCGTAAGTGGGGTTAAAGGCATGCCCGCAGCTGCCGGTCTGCTTTTGCGCGTCCCCCTGACCCTCTGGGCTAGACTGAGCTCACATTGGCTTAGCCTTTGCCCATGCCGACAGAACCGCGTTTCAGTGTCCTGCCGCCCACCATACCCTTAAGCAGCCCTCAGCAGAGTAGGAAGGGACCTAATACTCCACACTGTAGGCCTGGGAGCTCCCTCACTTGTTTCACAGCTCAAAACTGTCCAAACGCCTCTTCTAGGCTCTGGGACTGCAGGCTGGGGCTTGGTTCCTGGGACTCAGGTCCTACCCTCTCCGCCAAACTTTCCTTCCGCCCTGCGGGTCTCTCCGGGCTGCCGTTTGCTCCGGGGAGCTGGGCATCCCTCTTCGCGTTTTCGCTATTCCTACCAGTCTCAATGTGGCTTCTTCTGTGTTCCTTGGTTGAAGAGTCCACTTAGTTTAGTTCATAGTTGGTTTATCCAGATGATGGTTCTTTAAATTGAGTTATAATCCACTTTGCTTCTGGGAGTTGGAAGTTGGTACGTCCGCCTACTCCGTCACCATCTTGCTTCCTCCCTTCAGCACTTTTTAATGACACTTGTTTGTCACATTTCTGTAACATTTTAAAAGGCAGGCAAAAGCAAATTTCTTTGGATAGATTTTTATTCAAAATTTCTGCAAATGAAAGTGGTGAAAGTGCAACCAACAAGGTAAAAACAGGTGATGATTAAATGAAAAATACGGAATGTTAAGCTTAGGTTAAGTTTAAAGTTAAGAAAGTGCATTTTATTTACAATTAAGTTTTTGTGGTTTAATTTTAAGTAAAGAAAGTGCAGTTTTAGTTTTGTTTAAAGTAAAGAAAATGCAGTTTTACTTTACATTTAGTGTTAAGAAAGTGCAGTTTTAGTTTACGTGTCTACAGTGTCTGCATCCCTTCCTTCCTCCCTCCTCCTCTGCCATTCACCTCTGTTAGCCGCACTCATCTGTCTCCAAGGTAAGAATACAGTACTAAATAACATTTTTTTCTTTTATTTCATATATTTTGTTATGCATTGGTAAAGTATACATGTGTGTTTCTTAATTAAAAACATGTCTTTTTCATAATTTAGGATGGTTTGGGGATGTTTCATAGGGCTGGAACAGATTAAATCTATTTCAGTTAGTTTAAATGGGAGAAATTTGTTTTATATACGAGTTGACTGACTTAGAAGCTCGTTTACAGAACGATTTAAACTCGTATCTCAAGGTATCATTGTATAGCGTATTTCACCATGTATAAGATGCTCCCATGTATAAAACACATCTTAATTTTGGGGCCCAAAATTAAAAAAAAAAAGTATTACATAAAGTTACTAAACTCAAGTTTTATTCATCATAAAATTCATACAACTCCTCTTCACTGTCAAAACTCCCATCTATTAGCTTGTCCTCATCTGTGTCTAATAACAAATCACTGTTTTTATATATTGCCTCATCCTCAGTTCTCATCTCATTTGGTTACATTCATAAAACAACTAAAATACTAAACTTATTATGATAAAATGTGAAACAGATCACCACTAAAATATCTTTTCCCAAATTTTCTTGATATTTTACTGAAAGGATGTGATAAGGGCAAATTCAAATACCATCTTTTATCAGGTTGATTAGCATTTAAATAAAACATTAGGCCTCTCTATTTTTTCCCCTAAATGGACTAGAAAGAAAGTGCGGAACTCAAAGTTACTGAGGTCAAAGAAGTAGATATAAAAATGAGGTAAAAAAAGTAGATATAAAATAGATATAAAAGTAGATATAAAAATGTGGCTGTCTATGGACTGTTCATTCATCATTAGCCTGTTGCAGGAAAATTTTTCCTATTAGCTTATTCCTTATCCTTTCCCAGTTAAAACCTAAACTATGTGAGTTACATCAAATGTCCTATGTACAAACTCTTGAGACCAAATAGGAGACATATCAGGTGCATACAATGTCAGAGTGTCAGAGCAAAGAAACTCTTGTAGCAGCTTTATATTTCAGATTAAGGAAGTTGACCTTAAGAAGTGACTTGTTACAAAATTACATTTATATGTGAAGGAATAAGTGGGGCTAGAACTCAGGACACTCTTAAGTCCAGTCATTTTCTCTTCTATTTTATTTCCTTCATTGCTCATGCTTTTATTCACCATTAAACCAATGAGCTTTAAGAGCCTGTGTTTGTAAAAAGAATAGAATCAGCAAATATTTTTTTATTCTTCTATTTCAAGTCTTTCACATCTTTATTTTGGTGTCATAATAGGTGTTTCTTCACGTGTTACTCTTGTGGAGCACTGTATGGAATATATCTGTTCATCCAGGCCTATCATCATCTACTAGTAGGAAATCAACATGAATCAACACACTACACAGTAAACTCCTCTTTTCCTTTCACCACCACCTCCACCACTAATTCTCTGTAACCAGAACCCTACATGTCAGCATGCAATCTTTTCAAATAACCAGTATCCTCTAAAATGGTCTAGATAGCCAAACTCTCTAAAGTGCCTTTAGGGAATGAGAAATATGAATGAGAGACAGACACGAAACACGATTGTGATCTGATTACAAAATCGTGAACAGCTATGTTTATTTTGAATGATTAATGGTCCAATGTGTGACAGAACATTGTAATGAGTAGCAAAAATTAGTATGTCTTCTGCTAGGCCACGTATATAACTCATACATTTTTAACCCCCTTCCAAAGATCCAAAATCTCACCACAGCTTCATATTCTTTTGAAGTCTTATCACTATTTTTTAATGTCGTTCTCATTACACTCCTGTTGAGTATCTACTACCATTTGTCAGCCTTATACTCTTTCTAATTGGGGAGATGTTAAATTGCAGACAATTAGGCATCAAAGCTCACCTCAAACTTCAGCAGTCATGGCATAATAAATGAAGTAATAACAAAACCATTATAAATAGAATTTTTACAAGGTATTTTGTTTTTTATTTGATCTACTCATCTTTAGAATTTATATTCCATGGTTGACTGGCATTTCAAGAAAATTAAATAGCAATATTTGGTCCAGTAGTCTTTTTAAAATAATAATTTAATTCTTATTTTTTCCATTGCAGAGCTAATTATACGCATTTCATGATGTAAAGTCCTTTTAAAGTATTAGTATGCAGAAAATGTTCTCTACCTTTGTAATTAATGTGCCTGTCGTAATCTGAATATTCTGAAATACATTCAGGGAGTGTGAAATATTAGAAACATAAGTAAATAAAAATATTCATTGTTTCATTTTATTAGAGCTCAGGTGATGAATAGAAAAGGAAATCTTCTAAATTGTTGTATTAAATTTTAAGATCATTTATTTTATAGAAGCCTGTCATTTTTCAAGTTGAATATTCTACTGATCAAATCATTTACCTATTTCTTAATGACTAGGTAGAAACAAAAAAAACTCCACAAACTAGTAAGGGAAAAGTGTGCATGCAATTAATGTCTGTGTATGCATTAGCGTGTATTTGGAATAACCTCTATTCAATCTGAGGCATGTTCTTTTTAAATTAATGGTGTAGATTATGGCATGACAATGGTGGGTAGGGGTGAGCATGACTGGAGCGACACCCACCAGAGATTCCTGCACAGTGGCTGTTTCTACATAGGACTAGGGAAATGGGAAGAAGTTTCAGACTCAGGTCGGTGAAGGATTAGGGGAGTTGCTGGCTCAGAGTTTGCAGCCTATATGTAAAAGTAGACATGTATAGGTGTATTTACCTCACTGTTGCTCAACTATTTAATACTAGAAGCAGCTTAAATCTTCAACAAGAGAATAGAGCAATATAGAAAATATGAGATTAGAGAAAATATGAGATATGTATCATGTAGATAAACATAAAAGTATAAATTTAAAATATGCAAATTGCTAAAAAATGAATAAAGTGCAGTTCAGTCATATAATGTAACAAAAAACAAATGACATTAAATAGTAGTTTATGGAACAAGTAAATAACAAAGGCTGGTGTTTGCTTTTAGGGAAGGTGGTAGTAAATATAATTTTAGAAAAATTCAGCCTGACCTGTGGCAGTGCAGTGGATAGTGTTAACCTGGAGTGCTGAGGTTGCTGGTTCAAAACCCTGGGCTTGCCAGGTCAAGGCATATGTGGGAGTTGATGCTTCCTACCTCTCCCCCACCCCTCTTTTTCTTTCTCCCTTCCCCTCTCTAAAATGAATAACTAAAATTTATTTTGAAAATTTAGAGGGATTTCACTTGTGTCTTTGTGCTTGTTTCTATAAAACATATAACTAAGGTGATCAGCAAAATATGATTTTTATAGATGGTCAATGCATGAACGCTTATTATATTATTCTCTATTATTTTTGAATATGAGTTATTCAAAAGTTCTTAAAAAGATACAAAAATTTAGGCATAGCTTATTCTCACTACTTTCTAGGAATTATATAGCTTAAGCAGTCAGCTTTTATCTTTGAACCTCATAGTTGCTTCATTGTAAATCTCCTACAGTGGTGCCCTTGTGAGGACGAGAGTAATGAATGTAAAGGGCCTGTCACTTGAAGGCCCTCAATAATGGTGACAGTATAATATTTCATATGAAGTTTCTATTTTTATACAAATGCTTCAAAACTTATTTATTTCAGTTTCTATAGATAAGAAAACTGAGGCTTAGATAAATAGAATTTATTCAAGGTCACCCACTGTTTTCAGTACAAAATATGCCAGGTGGGATATTTTAGCTTTCTATACTGTACTTCCCATGAAATGAGAAGTCTAATGAACAATTACATTAACAAAAATATAGAATGTAGGTTAATATAGGAGGAGTCATAGGTCCCTGTTTGAAAAGGATGGACTCATTTTGTTCTTGTCTCAGTGTAATTATCAATAACATTCCTTTTACCCTTAAAAGTGTCACAATTTGAATAATGTTATAAGTTTATTCTCAGAATCAGTGGAACAATAGTAGACTAGCTCTTATTTCATGCTGACCAATTTACTTGCTAAACGTTATTCTAGTCTGGTAGCAATATTTTAAGAAGGATCCATCAAAAAAGGAAAAGGAGGAGACTTATAGCCATGTAAGTACTATTTGAAAGATTCTGTCATTCTACCAAAAAAAATAAAAACAAAACAATTTGGGGAATGGTGAAATGTTGTATTTTTGTTGTTGTTGTTTAGTTTTGTGTTTTCAATTTTTTTCTTTCCCAGGGACAGAGAGAGAGTCAGAGAGAGGGGAAGATAGGAAGAGACAGACAGGAACGGAGAGAGGTGAGAAGCATCAATCATTAGTTTTTCGTTTCCATCGCAACACCTTAGTTGTTCACTGATTGCTTTCTCGCATGTGCCTTGACTGCGGGCCTTCAGCAGACCGAGCCACCCCTTGCTGGAGCCAGCGACCTTGGGTCCAAGCTGGCGAGCTTTTGCTCAAGCCAGATGGGCCCATGCTGAAGCTGGCAAGCTCGGGGTCTCGAACCTGGGTCTTCCTCATCCCAGTCCGATTGCACCACTGCCTGGTCAGGCGTGTTTTCAAATTCATAAGAAACTATCATGCAAACAAAGACTCTGACATTCAAATGGTTTCACAGAACCAAGTGAAAACGACTGCTCATTGTTAGGGAGACATATTTTTTTTCCTAAATATAAAGAACTTACTAACAATTAGAACAGACTTTCATTTCTTTTTCTATTAACTAAATTTATTGGAATGACACTGTTTAACAAAATCATATAGATTCCAGGTGTACAATTAAAACATCATCTGTACACTGTATCATGCCCCCAGTGCCCCAAGCAAAGTCTTTTTCCGTTCCCATTCGCCATCCCTCTTTGCTCACTCCACCTATTCTCCACCTCCTTACTCTCCAGTATCATCACACTATTGTCTGTGCCTATTTCTTCTTTCTGGTAAGTCTCTTAGGTTTGCCAGGTATAGGATTATAACACCTGCAAGAGAAAGTTTTATCACTTCCTTTCTAATACAAATGCTCTGATTGTTTTCTCTTTACTAATTGCTTTGACTAAAGTGTCTAAAAAAATAATGTTATCAAATATCCTCGTCTTATTTTTATGACTTTAGGAGACAGTTCTGTGTTTCACCATTATATAAAGAAATGTCTACTATTAATCAAGAATGGGTGTTGAATGTACTTTTACTTTAGTAATTATATTACTTTTAACTTTAGAAGAATATTAGTAGGTTTTTAAATATGTACTGGGTCAATCTTGTAATCCTGACATGCACTCCACATGATCAAGAGGTGTTGATTTGTAATGTGATATTATATAGTACTTGGTTCTGTTTGCTCATATTCTATTTATAATTTTGCCTATTTTTATAATTACATAAGCATTTATAATTTAGATTGATCTTTAATTATTTTATTTATATTTAGCAGTATTTATTAGATTTTAGTATTATAGGTACAGTTACCAACAAAAAGCTTTTGGAAAATTTTGTTTTCTTTGGTTGGAAGAATTTAAAAAGCACTGTGATTATCTGATCATTGAAGATTTCATAGAATTATACTGTGAAATTTTCTGGGCCATGTATTGCAATAGAGTTTTAGAATTTTTTTTTATATTTTAATAAAAATTTGTTTATACTTGTTAACACTTAAGTTAATTCTAGCAAACTGTTTTTTATAATAGCTATATCTTATATGTTTTCAAGTACATTTGAATAGGTGAATGCAATATAGAGTTTTAAATCTTCTGTTTCAGTGGTTATTATTCTTGTTATTTTTAACAGTTGAATCATTTCTATTTTCTTTCTATCCTTCCTTTCTTTTTTCTTTCTGATTTATTTATTCATTTGATTGAATTTATTGGAATGACCTTGGTCTGCAAAACCATACAGGTTTAAAGTGTATAACTCATGAAACCATCATCTACAAACCATATCATGCTTTACTTTTAATTTATTTTTAATTAGGTTAGTTATCTATTAGTTTTGTTTAATGACTTTTTTAAAAAAACAACTTTATGGTTTAATTGACAATATTTTGCTTCTATCTCATTTTTGCTTTTTATCCACATTTCTGCTTTCTTTCTTGGTTTTGTTTTTTTCTTTGCTCATATTCAAAAATACTTAGCTGGTTATTTAGTTTTTTCTTAACCCTTGATTTCAGTATTTAAAATTATGATTCCTGTTATCACCACTTTAGTTTTATTTTACAGGTTAAAAGTTGTGTATCTTTATTATTATTTTATAGAAAGGTTGCAATATCTATGACTCAAGCTAATGTACACACATGCACACATATACAGTTTTAGGGATTTTTTTCTTTGGTTTCTGTGTGTTTCTTTTTTTGGATTAGATTCTTATGATTTCTAATTTATGATATTTATTAAGGTTTGTTTTATGACCTTAATGAGGTGATATATAAAATATTTACTACAGACTTGAAAGTGTATATTTTTTCATAAGATGAATAATATCTGTCTCACTAATTATACACTTTAGGTTTTCTATATCTTTAATTCTTTTATTCATATGAAGAGTCTTTAACTGAGTGGCATGTTAACTTCAATTGTTAGTGCTATTTTGTATATATATTTTTGCACCTCTTAATTTCTGCTTTATAAAGTTGTGTTTTTGTTCATAGATATTGATCATTTATATCTTTATTGTGAATTTTGTCTCATAACATCTTAATTTTCTGGTTATGTGTCTTTGATCTGGATTCTACTTTATTACATAAAAAAATTGCAACACTATTCAGTGTTATAGAGTTCTATAAATCAGGAATGAAGTTTCTGGAAACTAGAAAGCCTATTATCAATAATTTTTTTCCATTTACAATCTGTCTCTTCCACTGGAAGCATCCAAGTGTAATTGCTTTTTAATAATACATAAAGCTATCTTTATATGGAAGGATTATTGCTATAAGTTATCCTTGTTTTATGAAAATTTCCATGAAAAGTCTTTTTTCACATGTGTATTTCTAGAAACTGTTTCTATTTTTTGTGTTTCTATAATGTGTTTGAACTACTTAAATAACAATATATGATATTTAATGAGGTATATAAAGCCTTCACTTAGGTTTTATCTATACACTAAAAATGCTGTTTCTATTCTCACCTACCTGACAAGATGTCTAGATCAATGTTACTCAGTTTGCTGTCATATTGGTGCTACCCCATAGCTGGTTATCTATCCTTACACTTAGTTCCTTCCTCAGGTTGCCATAAAGAGAAGAGGCTTAGACACTGTGCTTTGATTGCTTTCTATCAACATGGAAATTTAAAGAATTGTGGAAAAATTACAAACAGATTTCTCATATGTAGGTGTTGTTTCAATTATTTTCCTAAACTGATCATATGAAAGCAGCTGATTCTCCTTTTGTTTTTTTCTGAGCATGAGCAGATGTACCATTAGAGAAAAAAACAAAATTACTTTATCTTCCAAATTTTCTTTGTCAACATAAGACTGCATCATGGGAAAGCTAAACTCACATTACCTCTTACCGTAATCAAATACACATTAGAAATAATAGAACTCATTTTGCTGATAAAGGTTTTAATAGAGGAGTAAAAATAAATTTTAGCTTAGGCTAATACAAAATAGATCAAATGATCAGAAAGCATGCTTTTTTCCCCCAGCTCATTCCCTGTGGATTTTCTCTGTGTAGAAGTCAGGTGGGCAGGAAGTAGGTACACAGAACTCAAATGAGCCGTGGCAATCCTGTCAGGCTGCATTTTATAGCTTTTTCTGATCTGCCATTTGGATTGACCTGGCCAAATATAGTTTTCTTAGACTTTATCTTCAGAGAATTAAAGAAAGATGACCTCGTTTGGAGAAGAATACTGGTTGAAAGTGAATTTTCCCTTATATCAGCCTGTTTGCAAACTATATAAATTCTATACAGAAAGCACTCTGCAAGGGCATTTTATCTGAACATGGCATTCTAGGACTTGAACACTTGGAAACTTTTTGACAACCAAAAAAACCCAATAATATTTCTTTCTTACGAAAGATTCAGAGAAAGGCTTATACCATTTTTATAAAGAAATCATCTTAGCAGAAAGTTTTATTTTTAACTGGTTTTTAAATCTTCTTCAGTGTTTTATGCATAAATGCTGAGATAGATACACTAATCCAGTGTATTTATTTATTCAGAAAACTTCTTAATCCACAAATAGTTTTAGAAATACTATTAAAATAGTATTTTTCCTGAATTCAGCTCTGTAAACTAAAACACAGAGAACTCATGTGTAACAAGGAGTAATAGTACCAACTCATCCAATGATAGTGAGCATTAACTGAGCTGGTAATACTGGCAATTAGTATAATTTTAGAATCATTTTACATCATAATTTTAATGGACGAGAATAGGATAAAGAAGTATATTCATTTTAGATAATGAGATGCCACTCTGAGAGTGACAATCTGTAGTTTAGTACCATAGAAGTTGCCCCCAAACCACTAGCAATAGGACAGCCACAGATAGAGGGGTTAGCCCCACACTACAGTCAAATTACATTTCACTTTTTACATTTGCCTGTGCCCATTTTTCTTTCTATCAGATTTTTTGCTTAGAAAACATGAAATAATATTATTAAAGTGAAATTAATGCTCTATTGATTATATTTCAAGTGAAGATGTCTTTCCTGTTGAAATAAGCATTTTTATAATTAGCTAGCAAAAAAGTTTTTAAAAAGGTTTAAGGTAAGTGAATTAGAAAAAAAGAAATTGAAAATGCTACTTGGAGAAGGCTGAAAGCAGATATTTATTTAAGAATGATTTAAGAGACTATAATTGAAGAGCCAATAAATTCTTTTAAAGACATGGTAACAGCAACACTATTAAATATTGGAGTGAATTGTGTACCCATGCAATTTTAAATAAAATACAACTTTATGGAAAAATATGTCATTTTTTTAAACCCTTAAACTAGATGACAAAATATGATTAAAATTATCTTGTATGTTCCAAAGGCTGTCTAGAGATAATAGTTTAACATCAGAAGTATAGGAAGGTTTAGACCTTTTCAGTTCTTTATTTTTAAGAGAAAAAAAATGGAAGAATGGGATAAAATGTGGGAGATCTATCCTGGCCAAATAGCTCAGCTGTTTGTCGGTTTGATCCTTGATCAGGGCATATGGAGGAACAGATTGATGTTTTTCTCTCTGTCTCTCTCTTTCCTTCCTTTTTTCTCTATAAATAAATAAACATTTAAAAATTTAAGGAAATCTGGATTTTCCTGGATAATAAAAAAAAATGTGGTCTATTCATTTCCATGTAATGAAAAGAGTATTGTGGATTCACTGGAGAGCAATCTAGTTGTAAGAAATTGTTATTATTCCTGCTCATGTTACAGTTATGGGCTTGAAGCATATTTAGCTTTCTCACTTTTCTCAGTTTAAAACTACAAGTAATGCAATTTTCAGAAGTTCTTTACTGGAACATTTTTCTTATATAGTAATAGCTAACACTCTCACCAAGGGTTCTTTTGCCTGTATGCTCTCTGGGGGTGATTTACATGATACAGCTCATTAGAGGGAAATATGTTCTTTTCTTGACCTAGTTACAAAATTCTCTGGTAGGGTTTGATTAATTTCATTCCATGCCTGACAGTGATGGTTAACTTCTAAATGTGTTACCTGATATACTTGTACCTGTAATACCCATGATTTTAGAGGCATTCATACAGAGACTATATGAGCAGATTATTTAACTGAAAAGGATATTTGTTAATTGGATTAACTAAATAACTATGGCTTTAATTTATGATAAAATTTTCTTTAGGGCTCAGCTATTTGCCACAGGTTTCGAGAAACTCCTCAATGTTTTCCAGTTTATGTAAGGTTATTCGTTGCAGATAACAGAACCCAATTCTGGTTTTCATAACAAATAAGAGCCTTTGAGTGGATGAAAGGATTTACCTGAATCCTAAAGACCCAGATTTGGTAGTTCCTAAGAAAGGAAAGGCATAGCCAAGACCCTGCCAGAGGTGTGGCTTGTGCTGGATGCCACAATTAGACTTGTACTACAAGGTTATTAAAGCCAGTAATTCCTGAACAGCCACTAGAAGGTCATTGCTCTGATTTCACTATCACCCATGAAAATGCATCTCTACCTGTCCCTCTGCACCTTTATTTCAGTTGCTAGAGATTTAACTCTGGTTCATTCACTTGCCCATTTATTTATAAATAGGCAACTATTTTTTTATTTTATTTTTTTAATTGAGAGGAAGGGAGAAAGACAGACCCCCTCATGTGCCTGGGCCGGGATCCACTTGGCAACCCTCTCTGGGCTGATGCTTGAATCAGCAGAGCTATCTTCAGCTCCTGGAGCCAACACTTGAACCAATGGAGCCACTGGCTGTTAGAGGAGAAGAGAGAAAGGAGAGAGAGAAGGAAAGAGAATCGGATGGTCACTTCTGAAGTTGCCCTGACCGAGGACAGAACCCAGGATGTCTGCATACTGGACCAACGCTCTATCCACTGAGCCAAACAGCCAGGGCCTAGGCAACTATTTAATAGAATCTCATGTGTCTTCAAACTTCTGATACACTCACCTTGGTTTTAACTCTCAGCTGAGAACATTGTCATAAATCTCGCCAGTGTATTAAAAACAAAACAACCCCCCCCAAAAAATAAAAAATAAAAGCAGTAGCAGTAAAAGCAATCAAAAGAGAAATTGGATGTGCTCACATCGTTAAATCTACCAGTCAGTATATCTGAAAGAATATACTCTTTATTTTTTCAGTTTTATAACTTTATTCAACCTCCAGCAGTTTTCATTCATATTAACTGTTTGTAAGCTTTTTAAAGTTGTGACAAGTATGTAGGTGATCAACATATAGTGCTTGTTTGGTGAATCTTTATTATCATTATGTTTTCTGGACAATGGCACTTAGGTACAGTATGGGGCTTTCTTTATTTATATAGCCTAAACAGCTTTGTTGAGCCTGGTGTCAATATGTACATCTGGAGTTCCCATCTCTTCATGGCAAATTTCCGGATGTCTTTGAGTGCTTGAGAGGCATGCTTCTTGAAACCCACTTCATGGATATACTTGCGGTTGTCAATGGTGTACTCTGTTCACCATCTCAGTGATCACAACCTTACTGATGACAGAATGGCTCTTCTTGCACCCTTCTTTGCAGGAGCCATAATGTCGAGTCCAGATTGTAAAGTTGAAACTATATGTTCTGTTTTCCCTCCTATTTTGATGCATAGATTATTTGTTTTTCTGTTTATGGAGTAAAGCCAGGGACAACCGCCATGGCCTTGAAGGTTCATATTGGATTCAGACAGACAATAGCAGTGGTAGTCAACCTGGTCCCTACTGCCCACTAGTGGGCATTCCAGCTTTCATAGTGGATGGTATTGGAGCAACCAAATGGTGCCACGATTACATAGATTTAACTATAGTAAGTAGTTTTATAAAGATTTATTCTGCCAAACTTAGCGAAAACCCAATATAAAGTACTTGGTAAGTAATTATTATTATACGGTTTAACTTGCTGTAACTCTGTTTTATAAATTTTATAAAGTAATGTTACTTCCCTACTTTATAAATCACCATTACTGTGGAACCAGTGGGCGGTTAGAAAATTTTACTACTAACAGAGATACAAAAGTGGGTGGTAGGTATAAAAAGGTAGACTACCCCTGCAGTTAAGTAACAGTGGAGCCAAAGGATGGTGGGCCATTCTGTTTATTAAAGTCTCATAACGGCAGATAAGCAAACAAGAAGGGCTCCCAAGCCCCTCAGCATTCTGGACTCAGCTGGACTCATAAGACCCTGCTACCTTCAGCACACACCAGCCACACAGGCAAGATGGAAATCAGGGCTCCCAAACCCTGACTTGGTCTCTAGTTCAACAACTCAGACTCATTCTCTGGACTCACCCTCTGGACTCCTTTATCTCTCTCTCTCTGCTCTCTCCACTCTCCAGCAAAACAGGCTGGGGGGAAAAAAAACCTTCTTCAGCAAACAATGGCCCCTCCTAAGCAGGAAGGCAATCCTCAATTTGCAATCTGCAGCTCTGAGGGCAAGCACCAGCAGCCTTCCATAGACTATACACACATGGCACTGCCCCAATACAAGCGAGCAAACTTAAAAAACACTACAGAGTTGAAACACGTTGGTTTGCCCAACATATGGCAAGACCTTTCCAATGAGCATTAGATCCCAGAGACTCACTTACTTAAGACTTCTTTTTCAAATCATAGTTTCTATATTCATTACCATTAGTTTTTCTAAGTTGTATACTATCCATCATTGTATATCTTCTAATATGTATAAGAAATATTAAAACAAAATAAAAATAATCTCTTGGTTATACATCCAATTGAACATTTTCTGTCTTTTGTTTTTGTTTTTTTTATAAAAACTCCTTGTGATTTTATCAGTGCATGCTGTATCTGCTTTCTCTTTTTACTTTTTTCAAAATTAAAAAAAATATTAAATAGTTGACATACAATATTATTTAATATAAGGTCCAATGAGATTTTAATGCCAATCACTCAATTAAACTATTCTTTGTATTTTTTTAAGTTATTAATTTTAGAGACAGAAGAATGTGTCAGGTCGCCAAAGGATTGATGCACACAACCTGACCTGGTGAGTTTTATAAGAAATGTGTTTAGCAATCTGCATAAGAGACGGGCTGAGACCCTCCTAGCTTCAGCAGCTATAGGATGAAAAGTCTCAGCCTATAGCAGGCTGAGTTTGGCTGTTTTTCTCACCATAGGGAGAAAACTTCCATCACTGCGGCAATTAAATAATAGGTGGTGCTAAGTAAGAATGTTCAGGTAAGTGATGGGAGTATGACTAACTGTCAGGATGTTTCAGGGTCGGGCGCAGCTAAGACATCAATCAGGATTGCTAAGGTGGAGAGTTACTGGAACTTCCCTGGCACTGGATCGCTTAAAGTTCCACCTGGCTAGTCGAGGCTTTTGGTAGGGAGCCCTGACCCAAACCTAGTAGAAAGGAGAGAGAGAGATAAGGACATTAATCTGTTCCTGTATGTGCCATGATCAGGAATCAAACTGGTAACCTTTGCATAGCAGGACAATGCTCTAACCAACTGAGCTATCTGGCCAAGGTATTTTTTTTTTAATTTCCTAATAAACTATATATTATCTAATCCAATCATCATTAATGTGACTTTGTCTTACTCAAGTCACCCACAATAATTTTTTTGTTCTTTTTTTTTAATCATTTACTGACTTGTGTTTTCATTTAGCTTTGATTTTTCTCCTCTTCTTTTTTTCTTTATTTTTTATGTTGGCAACCTCTAAATAGAGTATTGCTCCAACACTCAGTCTTTGGAGATTTGTCTTCTTTACTTGCACTCCAGGGAGATTGTGTTCAGTCTCAAAAATTTGCATTCCATAAGAAAGATGATGACTTTCATCTACTAATTTCTAGATGTGTACTCCTATTGTTCCCACACCTTTTGTTTTAATAATATTTACTACATTCTACCATTGGCTCAAGTATAAATCATTTTATTTTTTCTTGACTTTTATTTTTCATTAACCCTCCATGCTCACACTATCAAGGAAAAAATATTTTAACTATCTTAAAAATATAATTAATATCTTATCATTTCTAACCCCCTCTGTGACCACCATCTCTGAACAAACCACCTTCATTCTCAATCAAAAAATTCTAATAGCTTTCTAAAATTATCCCTTTGCTTCTGTTTTTGCACCAATACAGAAATATTTTACACAGAAATATGAGAGATCTTTGAAACTATAAATTAGACCATGTTACTTCTTGGTCAAATAAGTTTGTAAAATATGACTTTTTATGTTTGCTCACTTATAGTTTGTATTGGGAGCTGGGGAGCGCCAGGTATATGTAGTCTGTGAAATTGCAAATTACTTTCCTGCTTGGGAAGGGCTATTGTTTTACTAATGTTTGCTGGAGGAGAGTTTTTCACACCAGAAAGTTTTGAAAAGAGAGAGAAAAAGGAGAAGAGGCAAAAAGAAGCCATGTTTGCAGAGTGAGAGCAGAGAGAATGCAGAGTGCTGAAGAAGAAGCAGTTTCTGCAGAGAGGAGAAGGTGTGCAGATGGGAAACCAGAGCTGAGGGGCTTTTGCGAGCTCCACTGAGACTAGTGGGGCCTTTGATTTTAAGAGGAACTGGAGAAAGTTCTCCTGGTTGTGGAACCGGAGAATGTGTTAGTGGCTTTGGGAGCCCTGTGTGTTTGCTCATCGGCTGGTGCGAGACTTTAATAAAGGAATGACCCACCATTTTTTGGCTCCACTGTTTCTTTACAGTCTATTTGAATTCAATGAGAACCTGCATGTGAATGGCCACAATGTTGGCAGGCACTAGCCATACACTACTCCTCAGTTAAAAATCTTCCAATGGCCTCTTCTATCATTTGAAATAAAGATCCCCACCAGACCCATACCAGTCTAAGCAGTCAGGTTTCCTGTTACAGCTCTGATGTTTTATTCTGCTATTTTATACTTTACCACTTACTGCGTTTTAGCCACACTGGACTCCTTCCTGTCTCACAAAATGTCAATCTCATTTCTTCAATAGAGTCACTGTACAGCTGTTATTTCTTATTACCTCTGTTTCTCCTATTCCTAACCCCCTCCTATTGATAATACCTGCATGTTTTTCTTTCTTCTTTCAAGTTTTTGCTCCAGATGTCATCAGATGAGCCTTCCCTGATGAGTCTATCCAAAATATAACACCCCATGTCTCTAACCTAGGCACTCTTTGTCCACTTTTATGCCCACCGTGCTCTATTTTTAGGAGACCCACCCTGACATATGAAAAAGAAATCCCATGAAAACAGTGAAAACAGGGGCTTTGTGTCTTTTTCTCTGCAGCTACATTTTCTTTACTAGCCAGCACCTAGAACTGTAGATAGATAAATTTTTATTAAATGAATGGTGCCAGGCAGGCAAATCAATACATGCCAACTATGTCTAATGTAGAATTAAGTTTATTTTTTTTTTTAACTCAGTGAGAGGATGGGAGGCAGAGACAGACTCCCATATTTTACCTGACTGAGATCCACCTGGCAAGCTCACTAGTGGGTGATTTTCTGCCCATCTGGGGCATTGCTCCATTGTTCAACAACCGAGCTCTTCTTAGAGCCTGAGGTGGAGGCCATGGAGCCATCTTCAGCACCATGGTTGCTGGAGGGGAAGAGAGAGAGAGAGAGAGAGAGAAGCCAGAAAGGGAAGAGTGAAGAAACAGATGGGCCTTTCTCCTGTGAGCCCTGACTGGGAATCGAACCTAGGACATCCACATGCCAGTATGATGCTATACCACTGAGCCAACAGGCCAGGGCAGTCTTTTTTAATAAGATGTTTTCAACTAAACAAATTTAAAGGAAGCTACAGACTCAAAACCATCCTCATGTAATCAAGAAGAGAGAGATACTTAACTTGAATGTCAAACTTGAGCTATATAACATTTTTTAAACTGCACAACCTCAGGACTAAAGGTCCTTTGCATACCACAATGAAAAATCGGTTATTGGCCATAATCTTGTTGCTGTGAGCATTTACTGAACCAAGAATACAGCAGCATTTATGCAACAGAAGCTAATGTCTCATCATAATGTGACATGCTTCAATAATTAGCCCCCAAAATAAATATGCTCTTCAGCCATATTTTGTTTTCAGCAATCCTGAAGGAAATTTAAAAAAAAGTTATAGATTCTAAAATGAGACAACTTAAAGCATTATGAAAAATAGAACCTTAACAATGTCATTAATCACAAATACTGAAAGCACATGATACTGATGGCACTGTGTAAGAGTCTAGCTAGCTGCTAGAGAATCACTTGGTTAAATACTTTTTTTATACCTAGCAATTTAGCTATTGTGCTAAATACAGAAAGGGGCTTTAAATTAATATAATAATTCAATAAGAATTTCTGGGAAACTTCAAGGATTTAGGCATATGCTAAGTACTGAGGTGATTAAAACAAAATATATTTCTAACCTTATGAAATTTATACATAGAAAAGAACAATTCCTATTCTTAAATGTGTCCACATATTACTGAGCAATAGATTTATATATGCTTTAATTTATTATAGATTGTGATGAGAACATGGACAAAAAAGGGGTCACGGCTGAATCTGACAAGCTCAGGGAAGGCCTTCATAGTGGCCTTACAGACTTAGACACCTACAGTAACCACACAGGATGATGTGAAATGAACACTTTCTAACTAAAAGCAGTTCATGGTGGGTAGTCATGTCCTAGAGAGGTATTTTTCTCTAACAAAGGTCAATGCTTACCTTAGCCTAGTCTGTATGTTGTCTTTTGCATCTACAATAATGAACTTGATAACTTGCAGTTAATCTTCTTTTTCTGCCCCCCTCAGGGCAGGCATTTTACCAGAGCAAAAACCAACAAATCTCCCCATTGTTTGTTATTATCATGTTAATTAACTATTAACCATCTTATTCCTACCTATGTAAAAGAAGTTTCCATGAATACATTTGCACTTTTAACCAATGCCAGAGATTGCTTTGCTTTGCTTTCTACTGCCTCTGTAATTTATCACCCATTTCATGTAACTCCATATGTCTTCTCCTTTGATTCTGATGTGCAAAATAAATGGTGAAACTGCCATTTTCCAGAGCATTCTCTTAGTTCATTTAGACTTTGCTTCCCAGCAATTGTCGACAGTTCAGCTCAAACAAACTCAGAAAAAATTCTTATACGTTTGGCAGTTTCTTACATTGGCAAGAATAATACTAATGAACAGAATAAGGAATTAAAAGTATAATGAGAACAATCTACCTATATGACTAGTGAAGATTTCATGGAGGAAACCTCTTTTTAATAAGAACATGTTGGAATTCCAAGGTTGAGACAGAGAATATGGAATCCAATAGAAAAAAAAAGATAGGAATATTTCTGAGTATATATTTTGAGAGCATTAAATATTAAAGAACATGGGGGCAAAGACCATATTATAATGAAAAAAGCCTTTGTCAGTAATACCAGTTTACTTAATTTTTATTAAATGTATCTTTGCATATGTTCATTGTAATATATTGTTGTTGGGCAAATAAGTTTGTAAAATGTGATTTTTATGTTTGCTCACTTTTATTGTTAAAAACGGCCGCTTCCAGGTGAAACTGCTAATTACCTTCCTGCTTGGGAAGAGGCTTTGTTATGCTAATGTGTGCTGGAGGAGAGGTTTTTGTGCCAAGAAAACTTTGTGAGGAAGAAGGAGGAAGTGTGTTGAGGAGAAGGAGGAAGCAGCCAAGATTGCAGGGTGTTGAAGGAGAAGCCAGTTTGTACAGAGATGAGAAGGGAGAAGGTGTACAGATGGGGAACCAGTGGTAACTGAGCTGGTGGGGGCCTTTGATTGCAGGAAAACTTGAAAAAGATTCTCCTGGTTGTGGAACCAGAGAATGTTTGATGGGTTTTGGAGCCCTGTGTGTTTATACTCGCCTGCCAGTTTCGAAACTAGAATAAAGGAATGGCCCTCCAGTTTTTGTCTTCATTATTTCTTTACTATCTGCCTAAATCTAATGGGAACCTACATGTGCATAGCTGTGATGGCACTGGCTACTGACCTTACAATTATACCTACATATGCACATAAGTATATACTCTTCTGAGTTAGCTTTACAAGAAATAATAAAGATTTTATTAATTTTGTTAGTATTTAGTATTATCTACTAATTAATCAATCAGTAAGTAAATACTAATATATCATTAGTAGTCAGTGCAACAATAAAATGCACCTGAAGATACTATTTTATTGCTATTATAGAAGGAAGTGTTTGTTCAAGTCAAGATGGCAGAATAGCTGAACATGGTACACGCATATTTTCACAACCACATCAAAATTACAACTAAACTACAGAATAATTATCATTCAGAATGGTCAGAAATCTAAATAAACAGCAGTCCTAAAACTAGGGCTATAAACAAGAAGCCATATCCGACTGACAGGAAGGGCAGAGATGTGGAACTGGCTGATCGCTGAAGGATAAATATTGGGAGGGATATCTCAGCTTCAGAGGTTACCCCTGAAGAACAAGTGGTCCCAGAACCACACCAAGACCTCCAGCTCAGTGTTTCAGTGCTATTAGCTATAGGAAAACTCCCCAAATGTTCTAGTGTGTGTGTGTGTGTGATGAAGACAGAGAGAGGGACAGATAGACAGGAAGGGAGATGAGAAGCATCAATTCTTTGTTGCAACTCCTTAGTTATTCATTGATTACTTTCTCATATTGGCTTTGACCAGGGGGCTACAGCAGAGCAAGTGACCCCTTACTCAAACCAGCGACCTTGGGTTCAAGCAGATGAGCTGTGCTTAAACCAGATGAGCCTGCACTAAAGCCAGTGCCCTCGGGGTTTCAAACCTGGGTCCTCTGCATCCCAGTTTGATGCTCTATCCACTGCCCCACTGCCTGGTCAGTCCCCAAATGGTCTGACTGTGAAAACTGGTGAGTATTGTGGCTGACTGAGATGGAGGGTTGCTGGAGTCACAGATGTTTCTCTTAAAATGCCCACACATACTTATTTGAATTCATTCTGAGCTCTAGTGGTGGGGCTGCAGTTCCAAATGCTCCAGACAAGGAAGAACTGAATTGTCTGGCTTTAACCTGAGCGCTGGAGGAGCATTATTTTCTCAGACAGAAGTTTTCACAAATGCCATTGTTTCTTTGCTGAGCTCTTCCCCCAAAGAACTGACCATAATATTCCATATCTAAGTCACCTTTAAATTGGCAAAACTATTCACCTCTCTCTGGTGAGTCCCTGAGACCCTGCCTCACTCAACTTGTAGACCCACCCCAAGCCATTTCCAGTGACTATTCTACACAAATGGCCTGTTATGGCTCATCTTACAGACTTTTCTAAAATCTCTCAAACGGTTAAAACCCCCAAATAAGCAGAATCTGGCCTCTGTGTACCTCGTACCTCTTACTAAGTGGCTTCAGGCCCTACACTAAGAACAGCTGGCTTAAGTTTGCAGCTTGACATTAGCTGGGCACCTCACAGTCCAGCACAACTAGCAGCCATCTGCAGATCAGTTTGTAGCTCATGCCAGGTTGTGCTGGTCATAGAATAGTCAGTACCTGACCTTCACCTGTGTTTCCTGGGATGTTCCAGACCCAGTGCACCCAATGGAAAGCTTCAGACTATGCAAAAGTATAACCAGCCACCTCCACAAATGACAGAGTAAAAGGAAAGACTCAGCAGGCACCAGAGTTCTACAGAAGTGAATCCTGCCTCTTGATGCTTGCTTCGACATAGCTGATCCTCTGTTGTAGTTATTTCCAGTCCTTTCAGCCAACCAGCCTGGAGGTAAATTTCTTCCATTTATGTAATCATGGTTCAGCTATGATAGGAGGATGCACACACTAGACTGAGGGTGAGGGACCTGGAGTATTCAGCTCCTGTGACAGGGGAGGCTACACCACTAGGTTTTACAGGATACTTACTAAATAAGGTCAGTTTACCAAGACTGGGAGATGTAGTAGCTCTCCCAAATACATAGAAACAAACACAATCAGTAGACAACTGTGTCCCAAGTTAAGGAACAGAGCAAAACTCCAGAAAAAGAACTAAACAAAATAGAGACAAGTAATCTACCAGATGCAGAGTTTAAAACACTAGTTATAAAGTTGCTCAATAAACATAGAGGTAGAAGAGTAGAGGAGCTTAGTGAGGACTTCAACAAAGAGATAGAAAACAAAAATAGAGATAAAAATAAAAAAGTAAAAGTCAAAAATAAAAAATACTAGAACTGAAATAAAAAATTTATTATCAGGAATCAGTAGTAGAGTAGATAAAGCAGAAGGTCAAATAAGCAATTTGGAAGAAAGCAGAAAACACCTAATCAGAACAGCAAAAATAAATTAAATAAATAAGTAAATAAATAAATAAATAACATGAGCATAGTTAAAAAACTCATGGAACAATTTTAGTTTCAAGTACAACAACATTTTTATTCTGAGGCTAATGGAAGAAGAATGAGAGAGCAAAGGATTGAAAACTTATATGAAAACTGATGACTGAAAACTTCCCTGACCTTGTAAGGGAAACAGACATATAACTCCAGGAGCACAGAGAATCTCAAACAGGATAAACCCAAAGAGGCCCACAGCAAGACACATAATAATTAAAATAGCAATTAAGGACAAAGAAAGAGTCTTGAAAACAACAAGAGTAAAACAGTTACAGTCTTAAAAACAGACTGTTAGATGTCTTTTCAACAGAAACTATGTAGACCAGAAGGGACTGGCGTGAAATATTCAGTGATGAAAATCAAGAACCTACAACCTAAGATTCAGCTACCCAGCAAAGCAATCAGTTAAAATCAAAGGACAAATGAAGATCTTTCCTGATGAGAAAAAACAAAAGGAGTTTATCACCACCAAACCAATAGTACAAGAAATGTCAAAGAGTCTTCTTTAAAAAGAAGAAAAAGGATAAAAAATGTGAATAATAAAATGGCAATAAATACATATCTATGATTCATATATTTATTGCAGAGTCATTTAAAATAACCAAGATATTGAAGCAACCTAAATGTCCATCAGTATATAAATGGATAAAGAAATGTTGCATATATACAATGGGGTATGATTCAGCTATAAAAAATATAAAATAAAACCTTGCCATCCACAACAGCATGAATGGAGGGTATTATGCTGAGTGAAGTAAGTCAAAAAGAAAAAGAGAAATGTCAAACAATTTCACTTATGAGAGGAACCTAAAAACACAAAACAAACAAACAGAAACAGACTCAAGATGCAGAGAGCATTTTCATGATTGTCAGGTGGGAGGGGTCTTGGAAATGGATAAAAAAGGTGCAAGAATTAAGAAGTACAAATTGGTAATTACAGAATAGTCATGGGAATATAAATTACAGCATAGGCAATATAGTCAATAATATATTAATAACTATGTATGGTTCAGATGGGTTATAGATTTATTGGGATGATCACTTCATAACTTATATAAATGTTTAATCACTGGGATTGTACATCTGAAATTGATATAAAATTATATATTATTTGTAATTAAAAATAAAAAATATTAAAAAGATAAATACAGACATAAACTACATGTTAAAAGTTCAAAGAAGGAAGTCCATCCAGCTTAATTTTTAGTACTACATGCTTACTAAAGTTTTTAAAAAATATATTGCTATTAAAGTTGCTCTCAGGGTTATTAGCAGTTTTAAAATGTCAACAAAAACTTTAGCTTTTCAAGAAAAACTATATGTCTTATATTACTTTTCATGATTATTCAATAACAATTTGTTGAGTTGCTTTTAGTGTAGTACATCATGTTCTATAAAATAAGTGTTATGCCTGAAAATTTATTTTTTCAAAATGCTGCTTAAATAAAGAAATTAAATGATAATTACGATCAGTGAGAAGTTTAAAAATTGCATGTAAGATAAAAATGCCTTGCCTATTTTACCTATTTATTGGACAAAAATGTCACATCTAAATTTGGCAAATGCCTATAGGTGTGGAGTCTGTAATCAATAGTGTACAGAAGTGTAAAATCCTGCAGCAATTTTGGAAAGAAATTTAAGAATATCAACTCAAATTTATGATGCATATAACCTGTGACACATTTTTTTTCCTTTTTTTTTACAGGGACAGAGCGTCAGAGAGAGGGATAGATAGGGACAGACAGACAGGAACAAAGAGAGGTGAGAAGCATCAATCATTACTTTTTCGTTGCTGTTGCCACACCTTAGTTGTTCATTGATTGCTTTCTCACATGTACCTTGACCACGGGCCTTCAGCAGACCGAGCAACCCCTTGCTGAAGCCAGCGACCTTGGGTCCAAGCTGGCAAGCTTTTGTTCAAGCCAGATGGGCCTGCGCTCAATCTGGTGAGCTCGGGGTCTTGAACCTGGGTCTTCCACATCCCATTCCAATGCTCTATCCACTGCACCACCGCCTGGTCAGGCTTACCTGTGACATGTTTTAAGAATATATCTTAAGAGATTTTTAGTGTAAACTATTATGGGATATAATTTAGTTATAAAAAGTAATGTATTTAAGTCTGGATTAAGAATCTGTATTCTTAAAATTTAGTTTCCTCAATATATAAAATAATTTAAAATAAGTTATTTGTAATCTAAGCCTACTTCACATGACAGTGCATCACTTTATATTCTCAGATTAGTTTTTTACCTGCCTCTGTTTGCAGTTGGAACGGTCCCAGGCATTAGAAGGGTGGGATCAGTTCCACAACCTTGGTACCTGAGTTCTGGCTAAGAAAAAACTCAAAGTCAAGATTCAAACTATAAGAAAAACTTTATTTAGAAAGTCACAAGATAGAAGAAGTGAGCTGTAGAAGAAATGGGTTCAGAAAACAAGTTACAGAGGCAAAAGAAGGGCTCTTAGAGAGCTGAAAAGAAAGAGAGAAGCAAGGAAAACACACTGGGGGAAAGGGACCTGGAAAGGCACAGGTGTGCTCCATCGCGAGTGCACATTGGGTTGTTTGTCTTGAGAGTATTCAAGTGGAGGTCTCAGGGGAGAAATCAATAGAATTTGCATCAGATTTCCAAGTGTGCTGTTTCAGGTTCAAGGTTGAGATTGATAGGTCAGCACCAACTCATTTCTTAATCCCTTGGAGGGGGGTTAACTACTTTATTTTTTTAAACTGACCTGTTTGAGTCTGTCCCATTGTCCTCTGTCCTTGTATGAAAAGGGGGAAGTAGCCTACCACAGGACCAGCTACATACTACTGGAGAAATGGTCAAGGGGAGGATCTGACCCACCTGACCAGAGACAATCTAGAGGAGAAAAGGGTTCCTTAGGGATGAAGTCCTAATTAACAATACTTATCTCCAATACTTGCTCTCCTAGTTCTGTCCATTGCCAGGTAGGTATCCATTGCTAAGTGCCTGCAACTTTCTGTCTTGGGGAATTTCCTGCCTGGTCTATTATCCTGCTCTGTTCATCCAATTTGACTGCCTACCATACTTCAATTAAAAGTATTCTCTAAAGAAACAAAGAGATTCACACAGACTTAAACCTTCAAAATAAATTTACATATATTTTTTCACATATATTTATGAAGTAAAGGGCAGTAATCATAATAACATGTTTTGTGTTTTTGACAGACTTAAAACTAAAATCTCTGGCACCAATTTAAAATTTTTGGCTCATTTTTTTTTCTCTCAACTAATTTCCTGCTGAATCTAGTTCTTTTCCTGGCTAGTTGAGTTCTTGATTCAGTGCCATATCTTTTTAATGGACCAGTTTTCTTTGTTAGATTTATTAGCGAACCTGACCTGTGGTGGCGCAGTGGATAAAGCGTCGACCTGGGAACACTGAGGTCGCCAGTTCAAAACCCTGCACTGGTCTGGTCAAGGCACATATGGGAGTTGATGCTTCCAGCTCCTCCCCCCTTTCTCTCTCTCTCTCTCTGTCTCCTCTCTAAAATGAATAAATAAAAATAAATAATAAAAAAAATTTATTAGGGAACCCTCATGACTCAGCCAAGCTGAGTACTGATAAGTAATAGACTTTAAGTTAGTAAAGCTAATAATGACTGCATTCCTAATTACCGGCAAACTCTTTGTTACAACAAATGAGGGAAAACAATAAGATATTCTTGTTTAATTAGTTTTTACTTAATGACCTTCAAGGTAAATATATTAAAATTCAAAAGAGTGAAAGACAAAGCCATCTGTTGCCATTTACTGTCCCATTACTTACTGTGACTAGTATTTATAAAATTTGCATGCTGCCAAGAATATAGAGTACCAAAGAGAGTTTCTAGGTATAAGCATATTTGCTAAAAAGCAAAATCCATAACTACTTTATTCTCTATTATAAGTTTGAATTTCTTGCATCTTACTCCTAGTTATTTCCTTTTGAAAATTATTTTTCTTATTAAAATACTATTCATACTAATGATAGTACTATGATTGAATTATATTTATCTTATTGTAATACATGATACTGTTTTTAAATCCTATGACTAACTTTAGAAATATTTATGGTACATGATTAAAGAATAAATTTTTAAAAATACTTTAGATTCAACACATAATAACTAAGTTAATTTGATTGAACACTTAAGTGACATCCCTAAAGTACAGAAATGAACTAGCTACCTTTCAGAAAGCTCCCCTAGGCTATAAAGCCATCCTCCTAGTGGATGTAAGGCTCATGGCATTTTTTTAGGTTTTCCCAGTGTTATCTATCATCCTATGTTGGTATCATTGTTGGTGATGCCCATAGGAGAAGAACTAGGGCACAGGCAGTGATGGAGACTTTATTCACTTAGATAGCTACTAATTGCATCAGCTTATGAAAATTAGAACATGTAATATATTTCTGACTTGTCTAGCTGATTATGCATCTTTTAGAAAAGAGAAGGCAATAATGAGAGAAACAGTTAAGGGGATTTAATTAAACACAATATAAAAATCATATTGGAGAAGCAGGAGCAATTAAAGATTTGGAAGAAAAGAAACTCTCATATGAAAAAGCAGAAAAATAATTGCAGATGTAGCTAATGTGATACTCATATCAAAGGCTAGATTAATAAATAAAAATTAAGAAATGTATAGGAATAAATACAATTACTCAATATTCTATATATTAAGGAAACCTACACAATACTTGATATAATGTAGTTTTATGTTTTACATTGAAGTTTCTAATTCATCAGTAGTGGAAAATGACTGTAAAGTCTAATGCAGTCTAAGGCTGGATTAATGTGTTAAGAAGACATGGGTGATGCAGGTGTTGTGGTACATTATAGCATCTGGAAGATCCTGTGGAGAGGGCTTAGGAGTTAAGGTGAGGGGGGAGGTAGGTAACCTCTTTTGAGTGTCCCATATGTCACTAAATTATCATAGTAATGGCAGAGGAAGATCCTATAATGTGTTGCATGAATGGGTAAACTCAGGCTCAGAGAAGCTCAGTAAATGTCCAAGATATCTCTGGTAAGATGCTCTCAGAACCCCACCATTAACCCTAGAGACTGTCAGTGTGCTCTTTTCCAATTGCAAATGTCTGGATCTTTGTTTTAAAGACTTTTTACTCCAATCACAGAAATCCGAGGAAATTTACCCCTCTTATGCTAACCTTCAACCAATGGCCTTTTTTAACTTTTGCTTCCTCCTTTCTGTGTAGGAGAAACTTTTTTGGGTAGGAGAGACCATTATTCAGAGCTTTTCTTGGGGATTAATCTCTGGCCACCACTATAAAAGCAAGTTTAACCTTTTTATCTTGTGTGCCCCTTTTCTCCTATACTTACATTTCTCTATTGCACCACCAAGGTCTCTTGTACTCCCAAATGATAGGGTTGCAAGTGGGGGAAATGACCCCTCTTCTGTAAGTAGATGAAGGGACATTAAAAAAAAAACTGGACATTCCAGATCACCTCTCCCCAGACATCTGGATTGACTCACCTCAGTGTGGAGTGTCCCCTAACTTACTTACAGTTAGTCCCCACCCTCATAACACCTGCAAGCCCTCCCCCCTTCGAATCCTCTATTTAACTCAGCCTGTTAGAGGAATGGGTGCTGACCTCTGCCTTAGGAGTCAGCCCGGTAGAGGACCCCCTAATAACCTTTTCTTGCCTGAACTTGGGTGTCCTCCCTAGGCTGACCTTACACAAAATAAATTATTTGCACTCACATCTTATTCTAGAGTCTGCTTCTGAGAGAATCCAAACTATCAGAAAATCATAGGGCCAAGATTCAAACCCTTGCCTATATTCAAAACCTGTGGTTTTTCCATGATGAAATTACTTCGTCCTGACAAATGACTCCTAATGCTCTTTCATACTCTAATAAAATTGGGTGATCGTAGGCCTGACACAATCATATTTATGATTTTAAACTTTTCTGATCAATAAAGTAAGAGCCACATAGCATATGATGTCTTGTTCTCACTTTTCTGAGAATGATTTGATGAATTTTATTACTAATATCACCGGTGCACTTAGTTAACAATATCTGTAAGCTGATTCTAAAACAAAGAGAATTTTTGAAAACTTGTCAGAACTATTTCTGTTTTTATTCCAATCTACCATGTTTAATATCCAGAGAAAATTGTTTACTCATAAATTGCCTTTATTACTTACCACTGCTGGGATATTATTTGGATACCATTTACATGTTTTCACAATTATTGTCATTTTTGTCTCAGGAGCATTTATTATTTGATATGCTTGAAAAACCAGGAATTTTCTTTCTTTTTCTTTTACCTGTATGTTTGGCTAGTGTGACTAAGTTATCTAAACTGAATTTCAAGTGGATCATTTAAGCTTTTTTTAAAATAAATTCAGTGAAATTTGTCTTGATTGAATAAAAACAAAACTGAGGACACTAACTAGATGCATATGCATAATTTATTTTAATCTCGGTTTTGTCAAGAAAAGTACACAATGAGAACTGAAATATATCTATCACAGGAGTATTTAATGGTATGTTTCTGTTGAAAAAATTTTGAAAGTAGAAACAAAAATCAGAGTAGATCTTACTTTAACAATATTATACAAAATTGAAAAAAGATGCTCTTGTCCATTTTCATTAATCTTATGATCCTATTTCCTGAAAGAGTTCTGTATACCCTTTATGGAAAAATATCCCATTTTCTTTTTTTTTAATTAATTAATTAATTAATTAATTTATTATTAATTTTAATGGGGTGACACCAATAAATCAGGTACATATGTACAACGAAAACATCTCCAGGTTATCTTATCATTCAATTATGTTGCATACTCGTCACCCAAAGTCAAATTGTCCTCTGTCACCTTCTGTCTGGTTTTCCCTGTGCCCTTCCCCTCCTCCCTGTCCCACCCTCTCTTCCCTCTCCCCACACGTAACCACCACTCTCTTGTCCATGTCTCATAGTCTCACTTTTATGTCCCCCCATGTATGAAATCATGCCCATTTTTCTTTTTTAAATCTCTGAAAACTGGCGAATCGCCAATGAGGGAAAACTCACCTTATGAAACTGATCCATTTATATTGGGACATTTGTATTTTTTTGGAATTTCTTTCTTAGGATCACATTGTTCCCTTATTTGTAATGAATTAATTGTGTATTTATTCTTGGCCTCATGCAGAAAAATGTATCATCCTTAGAATTGGTAACTTCAATTATGTTACAATAGCTCTTATTTTTTGCAAAGTCTTCTATCTTCCCAGTCAAGTACTGTTCTCACAAGAGTGAAGTCAAGCACACCATGAGCAATTTGGCACTCTTCTCAAGATTGTTTCAAGAAAAATGAGAAGAAACATGAAACAGAAGAAAATGACTGTTTTACCTATCTCAAAGAATAGAAACACAGAGGGAATAATATTGATTGAATCATGCCGTTCGGGAAAATATTTGTAGATAATAATGCATGCTTTTCTATAACATGCCCTGCCATACTATAACATAGAAAACCATTTTAATTTACATTACACATAACATTGTAATAATTTTTACTGCTTCAGTTACCTTCTTCAGGTGAATATGCTAGCATGACCATTTGGAACCTCTTAGAATAACAAGTCAAATCTATGCTTTTAATAGATATTGTATGCTATTATATTATAAAATATAATGTATACCTATGAAATGTAACATTTGAAGCAAAGCACAAGGTGATTGCATGTATGCATAGTTTTAAACCCTTATATAGAAAAGTAGATGTTGACATTCACCAATTTTAGCTTGACTCCAAAATACACTGTTTTTACTCCCTCTCACCTCAGAATTTTATGTGAAGTCAGGCCTTTTTTCACCTAACAAATAATTAAAAAGAGGAGCGAATGAGAAGGGATGTGACAGAATCAGTATTTACTGGTTTGTTATTGCACTGTTTTTCTTATTTAATTAATTAATTAATTAATTAATTAATTAATTTTAGCAAGGGATGGAGGAGGAGGGAGAGAGAAAAACAGAGACAGAGAGACAGGAACAGAGATCTGTTCCTGTATGTGCCCTGACCAGGGATCGAACAGTCAAACCCTGTGCTTTGGGTCAACGCTCTAAGCAACCGTGCTATCTGACCAGGGCTGCACTGTTTCTCGTAGTGCCTCTTTATTGAAACGATACACTCTTTTCATTTATAGAACTCTTTGTGATTTTCATGTTCTTCATATCTTTCCATTTAAATAATCTGGATGGTTGGTGAAATGAGTGTGTTAATTCCATGTTGACAAAGCACTTCTCATTAGAATGATCTATACAAACTTTATTTCCTTATTATTCTCTTCTTAATCCTCAGTAGAGTTTTGTCCTCACAGTTACACTTACATATAATTTTTGAATGCCACCAATAGCTTCCAAATTAATGTCTATTGGTTGTATTTGCCTTCCATTTTGCCCATTGCCATTGCTGGGTTACTCTTTCTTTTTTTTTTTTTTTTTTTTTTCTTTTTTTTACAGGGACAGAGAGAGAGTCAGAGAGAGGGGTAGATAGGGACAGATAGACAGGAACGGAGAAAGGTGAGAAGCATCAATCATTAGTTTTTCATTGCCGTTGCGCCAACAGACTGAGCCACCCCTTGCTGGAGCCAGCGACCTTGGGTCCAAGCTGGTGAGCTTTTTGCTAAAGCCAGATGCTCCCCCTCCCCCGCACTCAAGCTGACAAGCTCGGGGTCTCGAACCTGGGTCTTTCACATCCCAGTCTGACACTCTATCCACTGTGCCACCTACTGGTCAGGCGCTGGATTACTCTTTATAATGAAGTCAGTGCTCACATGTTATCTTCTCAAAGAGGCCTTCACCTAAAAGAGATCCCACCCAACTTTGTCCTATCTTACTACATAACATTTTACATTCAAATATGTAAAATGATTTTAGTAATATATATTAGTAGTGTAAAGCCAGTAGTCGCGGCCAGGATCACAGCCGCCCGAACCATGCAGCTTCCCATTGGATTCGGACAGATGGCAATGAAACAATGGAGCCAAGAACTGGTGAGCCATCAGCTTTAATTCTAGCTTGCACCCGGCGGGCAAGCAAAAACACAAACTGGGCTCTAAAACCCACACATCACACATTCAGTGCTCACAAAGCTACTGACTTATCTGAGTTTCCTAGAATCAAAGGTTTCTAGCTCACCAGACTTATTCACCTCTGTTTCCCATCTCCTCCTGCACAAACTCTTAACAAACTGGCTTCTTCCTCAGCACTCTGTCATCTCAGCTGCTTCTCCTGGCCCACACATGGCCTCACTCTGCTCTCCTCTCTAATACTAATCTCAGGAACCCAGGAACAGAGAGAGAGATCAAGCTACTGTTCTCTCCCACTTTATAGCAGACTCAAAACCTTTAATCCAATTATACAAACAAGGAAGTCTCTGATACAAAGTCACCCATCTGAGGCATAATGGGATTCCTCCCTACATCACCACCCTACATCATCCAATCAATCAAGGGTGTGGAGAAGAGCTTACTCTTAAAATAAAGCCTTAAGCTATAATGACCTGGCCTGCTTACATTACAACTTTTCCCCCACAGCCATCACAAGCATAAGGGCAAATAATATCACCTGGGTGACGGGCTTCCATGTGGGCAGCACCATCTTTAACAAAGTGAGCATATTATATTTTATCTGCCGAACAATCCACCCCTATGCTCACTTTACTACCCACAATTTACACCACTGGCATTCCTGTACAAGGAAATTAGGCATATTACACAAATTACAGCAATAACACAAATCATACAGTTTCAACAATTACAAAGGTACTTTTCACCAGTCTCTAAGCACTTTGCCAAAAGTGCAAAATGTCCTCAGCCTTCTTTCTAGCCATGGGAAAACCTTCCCGGGGCAGGGGGAGGGCCTCCAGCAAAGCCACCCCCACCCCCATCAGGGTATTTCACATTGTCCAAAATTCATAAGTCCATTCAACAAAGGAGCCTGTGACCATCAGTCATAGTCCAGGAAATCAGTCCACGCACATGGGGTGTTAGCCTCCCTCCTTATTTCTGCCATCATGGCCAGTCTCACACTGTCCTAAAGAAAAGCATGTGTCAATGGCAGTCAGCATTTCCATCTCTACTCTGGGGAGCATGATGGCATCCACCCCTATGTCCCAAAATCGCAGACCTACCGGCAGCGTAGCTACTCCTTGCTGCTGGGCTCTCACCTTCTGGAGGCTGTAGATCACAATTCCAGACCAATTCTCCTCATCCTCCAAAGAGGAACTGAAAACATCAGCTCCTGCTGCTGGGCTTGAGTCCCAAGCCACCGCTGCCTTCTGCTCTATGGGCCTTACAGCCCCCGCCTCATCTCTGGTCCTGGCCTCAGCTCCGGCCCCGGCCTCAGGCCCGGCCTCATGCCTCTGCTGACTCTCCACAACACCCAGGGCAATCTCTAACTCACGAACCTGTGATTCCTTCTCCAGCGTCTGCTCCATTTCCAGGTGAATCTCACAAACCTAGTCAGCCTCCTCCTCCAGCGCTTCCTTCAGCTCCAGGGTCAGCATCTGTTTCTCCCATGTTTCCTCCAACTCCAGGGTCGGCATCTCTTTCTCCCACGTTTCCTCCAGCTCCTTCCACTTCTCAGTTTGGAGGTCCTGGGCAGCCTCCTTCATAGAGCTCTCAGTTTCCTCACACATGGCTGTAAAAGTCAGCCAGCCTACAGTCCCCCAAAAAACAGCTATGGGAAACAAAAACAGCAACCAGTTCTCTACTCCACCACTCAAAGGTGGTGATGGCTCCATGCCGATCTGTATCGAATCCTGCCACAGACTACGCCAAAGGTAAAGCCAATAGTCGCAGTCAGGATCACAGCCGCCCGACCCATGCAGGTTCCCATTGGATTCGGACAGATGGCAATGAAACAATGGAGCCAAGAACTGGTGAGCCATCAGCTTTAATTCTAGCTTGCACCCGGCGGGCAAGCAAAAACACAAACTGGGCTCTAAAACCCACACATCACACATTCAGTGCTCACAAAGCTACTGACTTATCTGAGTTTCCTAGAATCAAAGGTTTCTAGCTCACCAGACTTATTCACCTCTGTTTCCCATCTCCTCCTGCACAAACTCTTAACAAACTGATTTCTTCCTCAGCACTCTGTCATCTCGGCTGCTTCTCCTGGCCCACACATGGCCTCACTCTGCTCTCCTCTCTAATACTAATCTCAGGAACCCAGGAACAAAGAGAGAGATCAAGCTACTGTTCTCTCCCACTTTATAGCAGACTCAAAACCTTTAATCCAATTATACAAACAAGGAAGTCTCTGATACAAAGTCACCCATCTGAGGCATAATGGGATTCCTCCCTACATCACCACCCTACATCATCCAATCAGTCAAGGGTGTGGAGAAGAGCTCACTCTTAAAACAAAGCCTTAAGCTATAACGACCCGGCCTGCTTACATTACAACTTTTCCCCCACAGCCATCACAAGCATAAGGGCAAATAATATCACCTGGGTGACGGGCTTCCATGTGGGCAGCACCATCTTTAACAAAGTGAGCATATTATATTTTATCTGCTGAACAAGTAGGTAATATATATTTAGTAATAAAATTATATTTAGTAATATAATTTTAGATTACATTATTTCATTTTTTTCTTTCATTCTTCCATTACTTGTTTATAATCATACATATGTACATATGGATATATGTGATTTTTATCTGTTCTTTCTTACAAGAAAGTCAATTTTAGAAAAGAAAGACTTGTTTATTTATGACTATATTCATGCTTATAACATGAAGTGAACATAGTAGGTCCTTAGTATACATGTGTTGAATGAGTGAAGATTAATATGAACATAGATGTCATGAATACATTTATGCTGTGGAATTTCATGTCAGGTAATGCTTTTCTGATTCACTTTATATAAAAATGCAGCTTTTGTAAGAGATTTTAATAGACATGATTAAAATGTATTGTTACAGGAATTATATTTTTATATATAATATTTGAATTAATATAGTATAATTTATCAGTTAATAGGCGCTGATGTGAGTTTTACAGACTTTCTTTAAATATATTTTCTTATTATAAGATTTTGACATCACTTTTCTAGCATAAATCTCACCCAGACTGTATAATATCAGTGATCTTTAATTTTAATATATTCAAAAGGAACAAAAAATAAAAAAATAAAAATAAAAAACACTTGAAAAACAATAGTTATGTAGAAACATCTGGATTTTTATTATTTTCTACACCTACATTAAGTATCATTTCGTGACACAATTCTACTCTTTCCTCAGCATTCATCTTAATTTCCATAGAAACAGTAGCTGATTTGTACTATGTATCATCTGTTCACACACATTTAAATTAAATTATATATTTCTACTGACAAACACAACAGGACTTGTAAGCAAATATCAAGCTCTTGGTGAATTTACTACATGGTAGAGAAGCAGGTGAGAAGTGTTGCTGTATATATGTGTGTGTGTGTATATATATATATATATATATATATATATATATATATATATATATATATATATATATATGTGCCTATACAGGGTGGGGCAAAAAGTAGGCTTGTAAGTGTTTGTATGGAAGATAATGCAATAATTAATAAATAATAATAATAAATAAGGTATGTTTTGCACACTTGCAACTGTAAAATTACTTTTGCCCCAGTCTGTGTGTGTGTGTATAAATGTATATCTATATGGGTATATATATATATATATCTTCCCAAAATGTTTAGTGACCGGACATATTGGAAATTACCTAACCACCCCACAATAAAAAATTTTTAACTAGTTGTTAACTGTTTTTTGTAATTTAATAGTATAATAAGAAGCTAATGAAAAAAAAGGAAGATAAACACATTTACCTATTTATGACAACTTCTGTAAATAGTTGTTATCTATTGTATAAGCTACAAAAATTCATCTATGTACACATACAAATAAATAAAAATACTTGAAACATATGCAAATGTTTTGAATTTTTTTATTGTATTCTACATATTTCTTTGCTTATGGAGAACTTTCCATTTGTGTATATTAATGTTTATGTCACCATTTTTTGTAAATGAGAGAAAAGAACTAACTTCTTTGGTAACTAGTTACCTGCTATCTGTGGTCACTAGAGTTAATATAATCATACTAACCATTTATTAAACACAAGTAATGTTCCAATTGAGTATTTCTTCAATTTTTAATTTTGTACTTGAGAAAACTGTAAGATAAGAAAATTCTTCAAATTACAGAAATGGTATGTGTGAGAGATGCTAGTTAAATTAATAGTTTATTTTTCTTTAAAAACAAACGTAAAATTTATTTTATTTAGAGAAACTTTTTTTTTTTTTTTTTTTTACAGGGACAGAGAGAGAGAGTCAGAGAGAGGGATAGGTAGGGACAAACAGACAGGAACAGAGAGAAATGAGAAGCATCAATCATTAGTTTTTCGTTGCCATTGAGACACCATAGTTGTTCATTGATTGCTTTCTCATACGTGCCCTGACCACGGGCCTTCAGCAGACTGAGCCACCCCTTGCTGGAGCCAGCGACCTTGGGTCCAAGCTGGAGAGCTTTCGCTCAAGCCAGATGGGCACACGCTCAAGCTGGCTACCTCGGGGTCTTGTACCTGGGTCTTCTGCATCCCAGTCCTATGTTCTATCTCCTGCACCACCGCCGGTCAGACTAGAGAAACTTTAATGTAAAGAGTATGATACTATGATAGACAAACTGAAAAATAAAATAAAAAAGAGGCAGAAAATTGAATAAACTGTTTCTTCACATGAAGATTTTAAAACGTTTGTTGACCTGACTGTTTAGAATTATCCACTTTGAAAATAAGAAAAAAATACCATAGTGAGCATAGCATGATATAAATTCTACTCATGTAGATGATACTTTATTCAGGCTATTTGAGCTAGGGATGGTTATATTATGCTCTACCATACCAAGTTGAATAAAACTGTATGTATCAAGAAATAGGTACCAAGATGGAGTTTGAAGTATGAGATTCATTGGAAATACTACTTGTGAAAGATCAAAAGATATGTGTGGAGGGGACATCAGGTGTAAGCAGGAAAACCATTAGACCATGATACTGATCTGACACCTGTGGAAGAAGGGTAAGAAGAAAGAGGATTTAGGAGCCAAACCTCAGACTGTTATACATCATGGAGAATGTCCCAGTCAGCCTACAGGGATCTTTGGCACATGAATGCCTGTAGATTAGTTGACATGAAGCTGACATAGCCAAAGTCTTAGTGCCATCAATGGGCTCAGACAGAAGTTTTTTGAGAGCTACCAAGGGTTGACTATGGCCTTGGACTGAATACTAGGTGAGTCTTGAAGGTGTTGCAGTAGGAGCCTCTCAGCTAATTGTTCCCCGGGCCACAGGCCCACTTTTGGAGGGAGATCTGAGTAGCCTGCTTCCTGGTTGCTACACCAAATGACACATTACTTTGTGAGAACCTTAAATTGTAACTTAGTATTGCCCTGTAACTATTTTATCCTCTTATGTCATTGTCTCTATATAGTGTGCTGTGATTGAAATATGATTTTATTTTATTTACAGTTCATATCCAAGAAAATTGTGAAAAACAAATGAATTAACAAGTATATTAAGAATTCATAAAAGTGATTTATCCCAGTGAGCCTCTTTTTTCTTATACACCACAAAAGCATAGGAAATGATGTCTTATAGGAGTTAAGTCACGTTTCACATATCTAGAGATATCACTTGCCATTAACATGCTCAAAGTATTTAAATCAATGAGCCATGCAGTACTTAAGCAACTTGGGAGAAATTCACTATATGAATTTAATTATTTTCTTAATTAATGTTTTAGAAAAATGTGTAAGATTGCTGCACTGCTATTCTATAGCCAATGGCATATTTCTTCATAGGGGTGAGACTGTACTTTAATCACCAAATTATATGACTGATTGGCTTAGGAAAGGATAAATATTTTAGTGCTACCAAATATAATTTTTAAAAAGGATAATTTCAGTAACTACACAAATAAAGCTAAACCCTTTAATTCACTCATCTTTAGCCCCAAATCATTCCCAACCATATTAAGTAATCTAATTGTAATAGCTGAATTTTTACTTAATTTTGCTGATAAATTTTAGAATAACTTTATATTTGTCCATAACATATACTTTTTTCTAGGTAATATAGTGCTATGCTGTGAATGTTGATGTCCCCCAAAATTCATGATTGAATCCTACCCTGCAAGGTGATGGTATTAGGAGGTATGTGGAGCCTTTGGGTGGTGATCAGGACACAAATGGAGAGCTTTCAGGAATGCAAATAGTTCCCGTGTGAAAGAGGCCCTGGAGAGTTCCCTTGCTTCTTGTGACAATTAATCCATTGCAAAATATATTTATCCTTATCTTTACCTCACTATCTAGGACATTGCCTTGTACAGAGTTTAATCAATAAGTAATTGTTAAATAAGTATTTATTTCAAATATATAACATATTCACAAGCATTTTTATGAGGCACAGATATCCAATGAACAATATATTTGGATTTTGTTGAAAGGTTTCTGCCAAAATTTAAGAATTATATTATTAATTTAATGATTAAAAAATGTAAGAAAGTTTTGATATATAGTTTGTCTCTTTTATAGTAGTCATTAAAATTAGTACATTTGTCTTCACATCGTTGTGTTTTGGTACTGGATACCTCTTGGTGGAGAAATAATCTGTGCTTAACAGTGGCCTTCTAGGTCTTCTTGGGGTGAATGTGAGGAATCCAACAAATGATGTTTCTTTTACCCTTTCTATAAACGTCTGCTGCTATTGGTGTCACTAATTAGCATAGTGCACAGAGATATTAGCATATTTCTAAAAATTAGTTCTCATGCAAAAGCTCTGCATAAACACAATTAATAGAATGAAATAACTTTGTAGTGAGTTGACCTTGTTCTCAGTATATTTTTTTTTTATATATGTGCTTATGAATAAATAATTACCCTTCTGTTTTGTCTTTTACTTTGCAAACCCTATGTTGATAATTAAATAATCATGCACAATTTGGTAATGCTTAATCAGAATTTATCAACCAATATTTAATATTCATTCTGTTAAATTGGGATATGGTTAATTAAAATTTAATTAATTTAACAATAATTGTTTATTAGATGTCAGGAATTTGAGACAGTTCTCACAATAAAACTAAGGGCTAAACACTATTATTTTGTTTTATTGATAAAGAAACTGAAACTTGGAAAGTTAAGTAATAATTTTCAAGTAAGATCTGGAGCAGAATAAAAATCTTATGCAACTCTACTATGTTTTTAGCAATTAATTTGTAGCGCCTTAGGCAGAAAAGTAATTTGTGTGTGTATATATATAACATTTTACCACCAACCAAAAAAGAAAGTTATAGTACCTATGAGATAATTTCTTTGGATGCTTCTCACCTATTCCTTATCCTGCATTTCTCTTGTGGTTTTTATTTGACTTAGTACTAAGACTCGACCTTTTAATTCTGTTTCTGATCCTTTGGTGTTTGTTCTTGACCTCCTGAAGTTTGGCTGATGCTTATAGATTTGGACTTGGCTACTGGTTTGCCTGCAGTTGCATCCCTTGAAAGTCAACTCAAGCGCTGGTCAATTGACAGACTCACCTATCAGATCTATTCCCTCTCCATCTTTCAGAGAAACATATGTAGACACAAAATAGATCTGCTACTACCATTGTTTTATAAAGAGAAAAGTCTTCATAATAAGGATCCAAAAGTAGGTCTCTTACATTGATAATAACTAATATCTTACTTGGCATTAAAATATGTCTCTGGACTCAATATCCTTAGCTCTTTCTTTAAAATGTTTTCTCGAGATAAAACAAGTTTCACATTATTCTTGAACTGTGGCTTTTCATATTCTAACTTCACTGTGATTTTGTTTTTGGATGTTGTGAGCCTGGTTATAGACTCTGACAAGCCACTGTGTATCTGCAGAAAGGTAAATATTTTACAACTTGAGTGAGTGATTCAAATAATTGTAACGTATCAAAAAGTAATTAAGCTCCTCTATTTGATATTTAATAGAACTAAGCTCTGCAGAGATATTCTACCAAGGACTTCTTCTGTTTTTTTTTTTTTTTTTTTTTTTTTCTCTAAAAGTCTTCTGGAAAAGTTCATCTGACTAGTGAGCCCTGGGCTGGGAGAGTTGATGTCAAGTTCTGCTCTGCCACTATCTTGTTGTTTTACCTAAAGTAAGTCACATCACTTTCATGCCTTGGTTTCCCAATTTGTAAAATTGGTTGATGATATTAATTTTCTTGATCCTGGAATAAAAACTTGAGTAGAAAAGATTTATTCTAGAGTATGGCAGCTTACTTGTATCTCAGTGCCTTTTGAAACTCAAATCTCACCTTTACCCTTATTAAAGGTATGTGGCACCATATTGAGACCCTTTAGTTTATACAAAAGCAAAAAAAATCAAAGCTATGCTTATGTCCCAGAAAATGTCCTATGAATCCAAAGTTCCATAAAGTTCCAGACTTGTGACCTACCTGCTGGTAAACTGTGGAAAAAAGGAATGTGGTTCAAAATTTACTACAGTTGGATGACAGCCTTTGTAGATTAGATTTGTATTCAAAGTTTGCTTTTGCCCCTGTCACTAACACTGTTATTAATTAACTATGTTAATTAATATTTGCTATGTCCCACCAAAAGACTGGAAAAGTTTGTTTAAGACATGCTGACTATGGATGTGCCAAGGGGGTCAGATGGGAATGCAGGCAATCAAGGGTGCTAATGCCTTTCTTTCTTTCTTTTTTCTCACTTTTCTTATTCTTCTCTTCCCAGCATCCTCAGTCCAGATGTTTAGTAATTTTGTATGGCCATATTCTTATTAAAGTTCTTCTATCTTACCCCAGTGAAGTCTGCATCAAAATTCCTTTTGTCCTTCTTTCTCAATTAGTTGTTATGGGGGAAGTCACAGACTGAACTCATTGAACTCATTTCTATTATATACATAGATTATATACATTTCTATTATATAGATAGATTGCTCAAAGTTTGTAATAAGTTATTCTTTCTTTTATTGAGTGAGTGAGAGAGAGAGAGACAGACAGACAGAGACAGATAGTGTTGCAGGAATATGACCCTGATGGAGGAGACTCTCAGACAACTTAATTAATGAAGGAATGAGAACTTATTAGTAGCTGGCATAGCACATGGGGCTAGAAGCACCAAAGCACAAGCTCCCCAAACTAGATTTTCTTACAGGTTATATACCTTTACAGTATCCAAGCAATGGATGTGTGATTCCTTTGTTTAAGGTTTTCCAAGACTCAAGGACAAGGGAGGGGGAGTTTTAATGGGGTCAGTAAGGGGGAAGGTGTTTCCAGATCACTGGTCGTAGCTACATACAGATCCTACTTTTCTTGCTTTGTGTTGCAAGCAGCTCTAAGCAACCATTTAGAGAACTATGGAATCTAGCTAATTTATAACTGGCTGACTCAGTTATCCTTGTTGGTTCCTTTTCCTTATATTCTTCTGGTTTTTCCCTCTCAAGAGAGAAGGGAGGCTTGCTTCCTCCTCAACAGGAACAGAGAGATGAGAAGCATCAACTCTTAGTTGTGTCACTTCAGTTCTTCATTGATTGCTTTCTCATCCATACCTTTACTGGGGGACTCTAGCTGAGCCAGTGACCCCTTGCTTAAACCAGCAACCTTGGGCTTCAAGCCAGTGGCCTTAGGCTTTAAGCTACTGACCATAGGTTCATGTTTATGATCCCAGGCTCACGTTAGCTACATTGGGTGGGTTTTGAACCTGGGTTCTCAACATCACAGATCAATGCTCTATTCACTGTGCCAGCACATAGTCTGGATGTTGTGTTAATCTTGAGAGTGTCTGTATTGAAAGAAAATTGACACATCACAGATAGTCAAGTGATAGGGTTTTTTTGGTATAGTGTAGTAATGATATTTAAAAATAATTAACCATCTGTTTTACTAGATTCTATTCTACTAAAGAGTAGTTGCTAATCCCTTTCTGTATCTTCATATTTAAATCTTTCTTCTTCTTTTTTTTTTTTTTTTTTTTAATTTTTGCTTCCACAGAGGAAGTTTTGTTTTAAACAGCCCAGGAACTTTAATGATATAGGTACTCTATTTCTTTGGAGATGAACATGTTTGCAAGGTTTCAGTATTCTGGGGGATTTGAAAACTATTTTAAATCAAAATTTGAAATGTCCACTAAACATTTTTTATAAATTTCCATTAAAATAAACGTGTTTTTTTTTGTTTTCTTTGTTTTTTTTTTTTAAATTGAGAAGAGCGGGGGATTGTGAGACAGACTCCCACATGTCCTGACCTGACTTAGCAACCCCTTTCTGGGGTTGATGTTCCAATAAACTGAGCTATTTTTAGCTTCTGAGACTGACTCTGGGGTCAACTGGGCTATCCACAGTGGCTGGGGCAATGCTGGAACCAATTGAGCCACTGGCAGCACAGGGAAAGAGGAAGAGAAGTGGGAGTAGAAGGGGCAGAGAAGCAGATGGTCATTTCTCATGTGTGCCCTGACTAGGATTGAACCCAGGACATCCATATGCCGGGTTGATGCTCTATTCACTGACTCAACCAGACAGGGCCAAAAGAAAACAAAAACCTTTAATGTTTAGATAGTATGATAGTCTTCCACTCAAGCAAGAAAAAATATCTTGAAAAACTTTCAGCACATCCTGGCTGGATTGCTCAGTTAGTTAGAGCATTGTCTGAATATGCTAAGGTTGCAATTTTGATTCCCGGTATGAGCATGTACAAGTATCAACCAATGCATGCATGCATAAATAACTGGAACAACAAATATATGTCTCTCTCTATCTTTCTTTCCTCTCACTCTCTAAAATTAATAAATAAAAAATTAAAAATACCTTTTAGCATATTTCTCCTAATTTATTGACAAAGATAATGATGATACCTTGACTATTTATAACTGTACAAGGTTATGTTTTGTAAAAAATGCTGCAAGTTTCATTCTCCTTAATCTTTCCTTTTATTTCACACTGGCAAAAGAACTTGCAGTTGCTACAAAAGGAATTATTTTAATTGGGAATGCAAATTTGAGTAAAGATGAATCAGTGTGCTATGACAACAGGGTACCAGTACATTTAATATAAAAAAACACTACTGAGAACTCTGTCTTCTTTGTTGATAGTATGATCACATTTTTAACCTTTAAATCAACTATTAACCAGTGAAATTGGAGAGAATGCTGAATAATCTCAAAAACAACTATATCTTATTAATTTTAGTACTATCCTATTAGTTTCAACAAGGCTCATCATAGTCTTCTCATATTTTAGTGAATTCATACAACCCTTAATTGCATTATTTTGATTTATTTTAAAATTTCCTGTACTCTTATTATCATTGTATTCTCTCTTTTCTTATGCTGAGTCATCTATTAGCCAAAAGGCATGATCAGGTTTAAGAAGTACATTTATTCTGATTTTAAGCTTCTTGTCTATAGCATTCTTGATTCAGGTGCATTGAGGTATCTTTAAAATTTTCCCTGATAGACTCTTGGATTGAGGCAGATGTTTCCGTTGGCTGGGGGAAAAAGCAGAAGCTACTGGGATTAGCTATCAGGACAGTGTTTTTTTCTGGGCTCCAGTTAGTAAATGGGTTTTTTAAAATGTATTTATCTTGACTGTTTGCAAGATGGAGACAGAAATCTCAGACCCAGGATCCATCTTAAAGTGACTGCACAGAAAACCTCGTTCATAGCCACTTACCTGGGTTCTGGGAGTGGGGAGTGCAGAGAGGACTAAAGTTATGAGAGAAGAGTGTAATCTTGGAGGCACAGGGAAAGACTGTGGGGGACAGCAACCCTGACCACTGTACTGGGTAACTGCACAAACCTAAAGAGCTCATTTCATTCTTCTTGGGAGAACCAAACCAGCAAAGGGAAGCAATTACCCCACCTGATAGAGGTTCTCCTGCTCCAGTAAGTGCAGAAGAGCCCAGCTGCAGCAGCGGCTATGGTGCTTGGCCCACACAGCTGTCAGGGTCATAGCATAGTGAGGCAACCTGTGCACCCATGAGGGCAGAAACCTGTGGAACAAGGTGTCCCCTGTGCTGGCACGGGGCAGACCCCAGAGGGGTAAGGCATCCCTCACGCCCACAGGAGGTGGAGCCCAGTGAGGGGTGCCTCACACCTGTGTGGAGACAGCAAAGGGTGGAGCACAGAGAGGCTCCCCTCATGCCTATGGGGAGCGGAGCCCAGAGAGGCCTCCCATGCACCTGCAATGGGTGGAGCCCAGTGTCCGCGCTGTGAAGGAGAGGGGTAGAGCTTGAATAAGCATCCCACATGCCTGTGGAGGTGGAGCCTAAAGAGACAAGGAGTTTCTCATGCCCACAGAGCAGCCCAAGCTGTGGCCTCTGAGCCCGTGTTGGTGCCCAAGTGCTTGAGGAGGCAGAGGCAGAGTGGGGCCAGTGGAAAGACCACACATCAGGAATACAGAGGACACAAACAAGATAAAAGCCAGTGTAAGAGTGCAGTTGATAGTTACAATGACATCATGGCCCAGCAGAGGCAGCCAAAAATTCTGGATTATCTGTAACTCCAGAAAGTTGCTAAGGGACAGTCAAAATCAGTGACACCCACTGGTATGCACCTTGTTCTGGCCAGGGAGGTCCAGGGCTGGTAGATCAGGTGGCCAGATATGGAGAGCATCACCTCAGAACCTAGCAACCATAGTTAGAGTGCTATCTAGTCAACACAAAGACAAAATGAGAAGACAGAGTAATGTAATTTAAATGAATCAACAAGAAAATTCCCAGAAAAAGAACTGAATAAAATGGAAATAAACAAGATACTGGATGCAGAGTTTAGTATAATGATTGTTAGAATGCTCAAGGATTTTAGAGCAACAATAGATGGACAAAATGAACACCTAAAAAGAGATAGCTGGCATCAAAAAGGACATTAAAATCATAAAAAAAGAACCAGTCAGAAATGACAAACACATTATCGGAAATGAAGACTACACTAGAAGGAATTAAAAGCAGGCTGACAAAGAAGAGGATCGAATCAGCAATTTAAAGGACAAGATAAGAAAAAAGAATGAAAGCAGAACAGAAAAAAGAAAGGAAGATCAAAAGTCTGGGGGAACTCTAAGAGAGCTCTGTGACAACATGAAGAAAAACAACATCCACATAATGGAAGTTTCTGAAGGAGAAGAGAAAGAACAAGAAATAGATAACTTGATTGAAGAAATTATAGCTGAAAACTTCCCTAAATTGAAGCAGGAAAAAGTCACACAAGTTCAAGAAACACAGAGAATCTCATTAAAATAGAATTCAAAAAGAGCTAAACCAAGACACATCATAATTAAAATACCAAAGCTAAGAGATAAAAAAAAACAAACTAAAAGCTGCAGGAGAAAAGCAGTCAATCACCTACAAAGGATGCCACATAAGGATGGAATCCAACTTCTCAACAGAAACAATGAGGCCAGAAAGGAATGACAAGAAATGTTCAAAGTAATGTAGAACAAGAACCTATGACTAAGACTTATTTATCTAGGAAGACTATTGTTTAAAATTAAAGGATAAATAAAAAGTTTCCCAGACAAAAAGAAAAAAAACTTAAGGAATTCGTTACAACCAAACCAATGTTGTGAGAAATGTTAAGGGGCCTATTGTAAACAGAACAAATGGGGGAAATATCTAGTAAAAGAGGAACGTAGATTTAAAAAAAGAATGGCAATAAAAAACTACATATCAATAATAAACTAAAATGTAAATGGATTAAATGATCCAATCAAAAGACATAGAGTAGCTGCAGAAATAAGAAACAGGACCTGTATAAGTGCTGTCTACAAGAGACCCACACGAAAGATACACATAGACCAGTGGTTCTTAACTTTTTTTGAGGTACCAAACCCACCAGTTTCATATGCGCATTCACCAAACCTTTCTTTACTGATAAATAAAATATAATTTTTTTTCCAAATTCAAGACATAGGTATATGTTTTTTTACTGGTGCAAAAAATGAGCCGTGCATGAACATCACCTTGCTCAAAGAACAAAACCAACAAAGTGCATGAACTCACAACAAATTACAGTATTACTTTATTCTGGCCTTCGCGGCAGAGGCTTCTCCGAATCTCTGAGACCGACTCATCAAACCCCTAGGGTTCGATAGAACCTAGGTTAAGAACCACTGACATAGACTAAAAGGAAAAGAATGGAGAAAAAAATTTCATGTGAATGGAAATGAAAAAAGAGCTGGGATAGCAATACTTATATCTGACAAAATAGACTTTAAAACAAAGATGATAGTAAGGGATAAAGTAGGTCATTACATAATGTTAAAAGGAGCAATCCAGCAGAAAAATATAACCATTATAAATATCTATGCACTGAATATAGGAGCACCTAAATTGATAAAGCAGATTTTGATGGACATAAAGGGTCAGATCAAAAACAATACTATAATAGTAGTGGATTTCAATACCCCACTAACAGCACTGGATAGATCCTCAAAAGAAAAAAAGAATTAACAAAGAAACAACAGACTTAAAAAACACACTAGATAACTGGATTTAATAGATATCTTCAGAACCTTTCATGCTAAAGCAGCAGAATATACATTTTTTTCAAGTGCTCATGGTACATTCTCTAGGATAGACCACATATTAGGATACAAAACAAGTCTCAACAAATTTAAAAAGATTGAAATCATATCAAGCATCTTCTCTGATTACAATCGCATGAAACTAAAAATCAACTATAATAAAAAAACTGAAAAACACTCAAACACTTGGAAACTAAATAGCATTTTATTAAATAATGAATGGGTTAACAATGAGATAAAGAAAGAAATAAAAAATTTTCCTTAAAACAAATGAAAATGAACATGCAACAACTCAAAATTTATGGGACACAGCAAACCAGTCCTCAGAGGGAAGTTCATGGCATTATAGGCATACCTTAAAAAGCTAGAAAAAGCTCAAATAAACAATTTAACCCTGCATCTAAAAGAACTAGAAAAAAAAAAAACAGCAAGTAAAACCTAGAGGAAGAAGAAACAAGGAAATAATAAAGATCAAAGCAAACTTAAATAACATAGAGGCTAAAAAACAATACAGAGGATCAATAAAACCCAAAGCTGGTTCTTTAAAAGGTAAACAAGATTAATTAACCTTTAACCAGAATCACCAAGAAAAAAAAAGAGATGACTCAAATAAATAAAATTAGAAATGAGGGTGAAGAAGTAATAACTGAAACAGCAGAAATAGAAAGGATTGTAAGAAAATACTATTAAGAATGTAACCAAAAGATTAGACAACTTAAGTGAAAAGGACTAATTCATTGAAACATATAATCTTTCAAAAATCAATCAGGAAGAATCAGAAAAACTAAACAGATCAATTTCATCAAATGAGATGAAAACAGTTATCAAAAAACTTTCAACAAACAAATGCCCTGGGCCAGAATGTTTCACAGGTGAATTCTACCAAATATTCAAAGAAGAATTAACTCCTATCTTTCTCAAGCTATTTCAAAAAATTTAAGAGGGAGGAAAACTTCCAAGCTCCTTTTATGAGGCGAGCATAATTCTGATTTCAAAACCAGGCAAAGAGAATATGAAGAAAGAAAACTATAGGCCTATATCTCTGATGAATTTAGATGCTAAAATCCTCAACAAAATATTATTAAATCAGATTCAGCAATACATGAAAAAAATCATACATCATGATCAAGTGGGATTTATTCTGGAGAGGCAAGGCTGGTACAATATTTGCAAATCAATCAATGTGATTCATCACATAAACAAAAGGAAGAATAAAAATTTCATGATAATATCAATAGATACAGAAAAAGCATTTGATAAAATTCAGCACCCATTTATGTTCAAAACTCTCAGCAGAGTGGTAATATAGGGAACATACTTCAACAAGATAAAGGCCATCTATTACAAACCCACAGCCAACATCATATTCAATAGGCAAAAATTAAAAGCAATCTTCTTAATAACAAGGAGAAGGCAAGGGTGCCCCCTGTCACCACCCTTTTTTTTCCCTGTCACCACTCTTATTCAACATAGTTCTAGATGTCATAGCCACAACAATCAGATAAGAAGAAGAAATAAAAGGCATCTGAATTGGTAAAGAAGTAAAACTATCATTATTTATTGATGATATTATACAGTACATAGAAAACCCTAAAGTATCAGTCAAAAACTCCTGGACCTGATAAATGAATTCAGCAAGGTGGCAGAATATAAAATTAATATTCAGAAATCAGGTGCATTTTTATACACTAACAATACTGTCTAAAGGAGAAATTAAGAAAACAATCCCCATCACTATTGAAACAACAACAACAAAAATAAAGTACCTAGGAGTAAATTTAACCAAGGAGATTCAAGACTTGTACTTGAAAAATTATATAACATTTATAAAAGAAATAAAGGAAGATACAAATAAGTGGAAGCATATACCATGTTCATAAATAGAAAGAATAAACATAATTAAACTGTCTATATTACCCAAAGCAGTTTATAAAGTCAATGCAATTCCTATTAAAATAGCAATGACATCTTTCAAAGATATAGCACAAATATTGCAAAAATTTATATGGATTCAAAAAGAACATGAATAGTCTCAGCAATTTTGAAAAAGAAGAATAAAGTCAGTGGTATCATACTTTCTGATATCAAGTTATACTACAAGGCCATTGTATTCAAAACAACTTGGTACTGATATTGGAACAGGTATATAGATCAATGGAACAGAATAGAGAACCCAGAAATAAAACCACACATTTTATGGACAATTAATATTTGACAAAGGAGGTAAGATCATACAGTGGAGTAAAGACAGTTTCTTTAACAAATGGTGTTGAAAAATTAGGACAGCTATCTGCAAATAAATGAAACTAGACCACCAGCTTACACCACTCACAAAAATGAACTCAAAAAGAATAAAAGACTTAAATGTAAGTCATGAAACCATGATCATCTTAGAAGAAAACATAGGCAGTAAGCTCTTTGACATCTCTCGCAGCAATTTATTTGCTGATTTATCTCTATGGTCAAGTGAAATAAAGAACTGGATGACAAATGGGACTATATTAAACTAAAAAGCTTTTGCACAGCTAAAGGCAATATGAACAAAATAAAAGGACAAACCATGCAATGGGAGAACATATTCCACAATACATCTGATAAGGGGTTAATAACCAAAATTTATAAAGAACTTGTAAAACTCAACGCCAGGAAGACAAACAATCCAATTTAAAAACGGGCAAAAGAAATGAGTAGACACTTTCCCAAAGAGGACATACAGATGGCCAATAGGCAGATGAAACAATGTTCAACATCACTAGTCATTAGAGAAATGCAAATTAAAACCACAATGAGATATCACCTCACACCAGTTTGAATGGTGCTCATTAACAAAATAACACATAATGAGTGCTGGAGAGGATGTGGAGATAAAGGAACCCTCCTTCATTGTTGGTGGGAATGCAAAGTGGTGTAGCCACTGTGGAAAACAGTGTGGAGATTCCTCAAAAATTAAAAATGGAACTGCGTTTTGAGGTAGCCATTCCACTCTTAGGAATATATCCCAAGAACACCACATCATTGATTCAAAAGAAGATATGCACCCCCATGTTTATGGCAGCATTGTTTACAATAGCAAAGATCTGAAAACAGCCCAAGTGTCCATCAGTGGATGAGTGGATTAAAAAGCAGTGGTACATATACACAATGGAATACTATGGGGCCATAAAAAAGAAGAAAATGTTACCTTTGTAACAACATGGATGGACCTGGAAGCTATTATGTTAAGTGAAATGAGCCTGAAAGAGAAAGAAAAATATCATATGACCTCACTCATTTGAGGAATCCAATGAACATTGTGACCTGAGAAACGGAATAGAGACAGAGGCGGGATCAAAGGGACCAGAGAGAAAGTGGACAGAGGGAAGAAGGATGATAGGATGGGATCAGAGAAAGGAAAGAGATTAGAGAAATTATCTACATATTACACAGCGTTATAGGGAGCAGAAAAGCAAATCCTGGAGGGAAGGGGAGAGGTTGTTGGGGAGATGGAGACAATGGGGATGTTGAGGGGAATATGGGGGATAGGAAATGCATTTTGGGGAACACCAGAATCTATGTAAACAGAATAAATTAAAATCAGTAAAAAATTCTCTGATACTACTGTGAAATAGGTAAGTTCCAGTTTCATAGTAAAAGTTGGGCCTTAAGACAGTGATGGGCAATCTTTTGAGCTTGGTGTGTCAAAATTCACCAAAAAACCAAGCATAACTTGGGTGGTGTGTCACTTTGAGAAAAACAGCCTATCCAGAAGTCCAGGAACTAGACGCTCTGTGCAGGAGTTCTGTTGTTTTGGCCTACAGACCTCTGGCACAGAGTGTCTACACTACAGCAAATGTTTTATCCTCGGCTACTGCACCTGGCCGTGCAGGAGCCAAGTATGGAATGTCCTTCTCGGCATGCGGCCCCATACTTCCCTGTTATCAGCTGCATATGGCCAGTTGTCATCAAAAATGGCTATGACTGACACACATGTCATAGGTTCACCGTCATGGCCTTAGGATGTTACATAAGCTGCTCAAGCTGATAGCAAGGTTAGAGGGTTTCTGGCTCTGAAGTTTGTGATCCTAAGAATCACAGTGTTTATTCCTGTGTGGTGGTGTGGGAGATGCTGAGAGGGAGAGGTATGACTTAATTCTCTTTATCTAGATGGTGATTACCACAGATCTTTAGGGTTAGAGGCCAGGCTTTAATCCTAAGCAGTTATAATGCTGCTTTATCTTTTAAAATGACCATTCACTTTATTTCCTGTGAAGGATGAATCTCCAATCTCTAAATGACTGAGTTGAGAAGAGCATGGTGTGTTGGGGGGATTGAGTTCTTCCAATGAGGTTGGAGTAGTAGATCTAAGAGGGCAGGCACAGACCTCCTTTTCTTCTGCTGAGCTATAATCACATGGCACATAGTAGGCACACAGTGCATGTTAACTGAGGAAAAGGGAACAAGTTATAGGAGATAACTGGGGAAAAAAACTAGCATATCAGTGCTCAGGAATTTGTGATTAAGGTAACAAAAATGTCCAGATTTATGGGTACATTACTAAATTCTAAATTTTTTTCTGAGTCATACTTAGATGGTGATAAAAAACACAAACCTAGGCCTCATGAAGCATAATCATTGAAAGAAAATATTGCCTGACCTGTGGTGGTACAGTGCATAAGTTGTCAACCTGAAATGCTGTGGTCTGTGGTTTGAATCCCCAGGCTGGCCCAGTCAAGGGACATATGAGAAGCAACTGCAAGTTGATGCTTTCTACTCCCCCCCCCGACTTTTCTCTCTCTCTCTCTCCCCTCTCTAAAATCAAAAAATAAAATCTTTAATAAAAGAAAATATTAAGAGAAAGGAGCAAGATGGCGACTGAGTAGGCGGACGTACCAACTTCCAACTCCCAGAACCAGAGTGGATTACAACTCAATTTTAAGAACCATTCCCTGGACAAACCAACTTTGAACAAAACTAAGTGGACTCTTCAACCAAGGAACACAGAAGAAGCCACATTGAGACTGGTAGGAATAGCAAAAACGCGAAGAGGGCTGCCCAGCTCCCCGGAGAGACCCGTGTGGCGGGAGGAAAGTTTGGTGGAGAGGGAGGGACCTGGGTCCCAGGAACCAAGCCCCAGCCTACAGTCCCAGAGCCTAGAAGAGGCGTTTGGACAGTTTTGAGCTGTGAAACAAGTGAGGGAGCTCCCAGGCCTACAGTGTGGAGTATTAGGTCCCTTCCTACTCTGCTGAGGGCTGCTTAAGGTTTTGGGGTGGCAGGATGTTGAAAGGCGGTTCTGTCGGCGTGGGCAGAGGCCAAGCCGGTGGGAGATCGGTCTAGCCCAGAGGTTCAGAGGGGAAGCGCGAGAGCGGTCCAGAAGCTGCGGGCCCGCCTTTAATCCCACTTATGGGGACAAAGCGGGAGGCCAAGAAGAGGCAGGCCTTGCGCAAGCCGGCCCTGACCGCAGGGACCGGGCTAGGACCAGGGACGGGCAGGGGCTCGCGGCTGAGATGACGCTACCAGTCCCACCCCCCGCCGGAGAAACCGCGGTTGGCCAGTATACGTGCGCGAGCGGGCTCCGAGCGCGGGAACGGGGTCGACCCCGAGACGGGTGGAGGCTCGCAGCTGAGCCCACGCTATTATCCCCATCCGGCCGGAGAAAACGCGGATAGCATTCATACGTGCACGAGTGGGCTCCAAACGCGGGGGCGGGGTAGAGTCCGGGATGAGCGGAAGTACGCAGCTAAGCGGAAGCCAGCAAACACGCCCGCCCCAATAAACCTTGGTTTCCGACCCAGCGCAAAGGGCCCTGGCCTCGAGGGCGGGGCTAAAGTTCCGGACAGGCAAAGGCTTACAGCTGAGAGCATGTCAAAATCCCCGCCTAACCCGCGGAACTGTAGCGGGCAGGCTCCGACTGCTGGTTCTGGGCGGAAGTCCGGAAATAGGCTGGGTCCGCAGCTGAGCAAAGGTGCTCACCTCTACCCTTGGTGCTAATCTTGTGGCTTCAGTGACAGCCCCTCCCACGGAGGAGAGGCAGAAATCACAGCAAAGGCCACGGTGGGCCGGTGCTGGCAACGCTCATACCCAACCACCCTAGGCACCGGCAGAGGGGGTGGGGGGCCTGCAGATAGACCACACCTAGAGAACACAAAGGCAACACCTACTGACTCCAGTGGCCACAACTTGCTTATACACAGACAAAATGGGCAGGCAGAGGAATGCAAACCAAATGAATCAAGAGAAATCCCCAGAGAAGGACCTGAATGAACCAGATATAACCAAATTACCAGAAGCACAATTTAGAATAATGATAGTTAGGATGTTCAAAGAAATTAGAGCAACAATGGATAGTCATTATGAACACCTAAATAAAGAGATAACAAGTATAAAAAATGAAATTGAAATAATAAAAAAGAATCAGACAGAAATGACAAATACAGTATCAGAACTGAAGACCACAATGGAAGGAATTAAAAGCAGGATGGATGACGCTGAGGATCGAATAAGCGAGTTAGAGGACACAATAAACAAAAGCACAGAAGCAGAGAAGAAAAAGGAAAAGAGACTTAAAAAATGTGAGGAAACTCTAAGGGAGCTTTGTGACAACATGAAGAGAAACAACATTCGCATCATAGGGGTGCCTGAAGAAGAGGAGAGAGGACAGGAAATGGAAACTGTATTCAATCAAATCATAGCAGAAAACTTTCCTAAATTAAGGCTGGGAAACAGTCCACACATTCAAAAAGCACACAGAACTCCATTAAAGAGAAACCCAAAAAGATCTACACCAAGACACATCATAGTTAAAATACCAAAGCTAATGGATAAGGAAAAAATCTTAAAAGCTGCTAGAGAAAAAAAGGCAATCACCTACAAAGGAGCCCCCATAAGGATGACATCGGACTTCTCAACAGAAACACTTGAGGCCAGAAGGGAATGGCAAGATATAATCAAAGTAATGCAGAACAAGAACCTACAACCAAGACTACTTTATCCAGCAAGGCTAACGTTTAAAATGAAGGAGAAATAAAGAGCTTCCCAGAAAAAGAAAGCCTGAAGGAATTCATAAAAACCAAACCAATTCTGCAAGAGATACTAAGGGGCCCCTTGTGAACAGTTGAAAGGGAGGAATGAATAAAGCAAAAGAAGAATACAGCTTTAAAGAATAAAATGGCAATAAACAACTACATATCAATAATAACCTTAAATGTAAATGGATTAAATGATCCAATCAAAAGACATAGGGTAGCTGCATGGATAAAGAAACAGGACCCATACATATGCTGTCTACAAGAGACACACCTTAAAACAAAAGATGCTCATAGACTGAAGGTAAAAGGATGGAAAAAAATATTTCATGCAAATGGAAATGAAAAAAAAGCCGGGGTAGCAATACTTATATCAGACAAAATGGACTTTAAAACAAAGGCTGTAGTAAGAGATAAAGGAGGACACTACATAATGATAAAGGGAACAATTCAACAGGAAGATATAACTATTGTAAATATCTATGCACCAAATATAGGAGCCCCGACATACATAAAGCAGACTTTGATGGATATAAAGGGCGAGATTAACAGCAATACTATCATAGTAGGGGATTTCAATACCCCTCTAACAACACTGGATAGATCCTCAAGAAAGAAAATTAATAAAGAAACAGCAGACTTAAAGGATACACTAGATCAACTTGATTTAAAAGATATCTTCAGAACTTTTCACCCTAAAGCAGTAGAATATACATTCTTCTCAAGCGCTCATGGTACGTTTTCTAGGATAGACCACATGTTAGGACACAAAAATGGCCTCAATAAATTTAAGAAGATTGAAATCATATCAAGCATTTTCTCTGATCACAGTGCCATGAAACTAGAAATTAACCACAAAAGAAAAACTGAAAAATACTCAAACACTTGGAAACTAAATAGCATGTTATTAAATAATGAATGGATTAACAATGAGATCAAAGAAGAAATAAAAAAGTTTCTAGAAACAAATGATAATGAGCATACATCAACTCAAAATTTATGGGACACAGCAAAAGCAGTTCTGAGAGGGAAGTTTATTGCACTACAGGCATATCATAAGAAGCTAGAAAAAGCTCAAATAAGCAACCTAACCCTGCATCTAAAAGAACTAGAAAAACAACAACAAATAAAACCCAAGACAAGTAGAAGGAAGGAAATAATAAAGGTCAGAGCAGAAATAAATGACATAGAGGCTAAGGAAACAATACAGAGGATCAATGAAACAAGAAGCTGGTTCTTTGAAAAGGTAAACAAGATTGATGAACCTTTAACTAGACTCACCAAGAAAAAAAGAGAGAGGACTCAAATAAATAAAATTAGAAAGGACAGTGGAGAAATAACAACTGACACAACAGAAATACAAAGCATTGTAAGAAAATACTATGAAGAACTATATGCCAAAAAATTAGACAATCTTGGTGAAATGGACAAATTTCTTGAATCATATAACCTTCCAAAAATCAATCTGGAAGAATCAGAACACCTAAACAGACCAATTACAGCAAATGAGATCGAAACAGTTATCAAAAAACTCCCAAAAAAGAAAAGTCCTGGGCCTGATGGCTTCACAAGTGAATTCTATCAAAAATTCAAAGAAGAACTAACTCCTATTCTCCTTAAGCTATTTCAAAAAATTCAAGAGGAAGGAAGACTTCCAAACTCCTTTTATGAGGCGAGCATATTTCTGATCCCAAAACCGGGCAAAGACAACACAAAGAAAGAAAATTATAGGCCTATATCCCTGATGAATTTAGACGCTAAAATTCTCAACAAAATATTAGCCAACCGGATCCAGCAATATATGAAAAAAATCATACACCACGATCAAGTGGGATTTATCTGGAGAGGCAAGGCTGGTTCAATATTCGCAAATCAATCAATGTGATTCACCACATAAACAAAAGGAAGGACAAAAATCACATGATAATTTCAATAGATGCAGAAAAGGCATTTGATAAAATCCAGCACCCATTCATGCTCAAAACTCTCAGTAAAGTGGGAATACAGGGATCATTCCTTAACATGATAAAGGCCATCTACGATAAACCGACAGCAAACATCATACTAAATGGACAAAGATTAAAAGCAATCCCCTTAAGATCAGGAACCAGGCAGGGTTGCCCACTTTCACCACTCTTATTCAACATAGTTCTGGAAGTCCTAGCTACAGCAATCAGACAAGAAGAAGAAATAAAAGGCATCCAAATTGGAAAAGAAGAAGTAAAACTGTCATTATTTGCAGATGATATGATATTGTATATTGAAAACCCTAAAGTCTCAGTCAAAAAACTACTGGACCTTATAAATGATTTCAGCAAGGTGGCAGGATTTAAAATTAATACTCAGAAATCAGAGGCATTTCTATACACCAACAATGAAATATCAGCAAAAGAAATTAAGGAAACAATCCCCTTCACTATTGCAGCCAAAAAAATAAAGTACCTAGGAGTAAATTTAACCAAGGAGGTTAAGGACTTGTACTCGGAAAATTATAGAACATTGATAAAAGAAATCAAGGAAGATACAAACAGGTGGTAGCATATACCGTGCTCATGGCTAGGAACAATAAACATCATTAAAATGTCTATATTACCTAAAGCAATTTATAAATTCAATGTAATACCAATTAAAATACCAATGACATACTTCAAAGATATAGAACACATATTCCAAAAATTTATATGGAACCAAAAGAGAACACGAATAGCCTCAGCAATCTTAAAAAGAAAAAATAAAGCAGGAGGTATCACGCTTCCTGATATCAAGGTTTACTATAAGGCCATTATACTCAAGACAGCCTGGTACTGGCATAAGAACAGGCACATAGATCAATGGAACAGAACAGAGAACCCAGAAATAAACCCACAGCTTTATGGACAACTGATATTTGACAAAGGAGGAAAGAACATACAATGGAGTAAAGACAGCCTCTTTAACAAATGGTGATGGGAAAATTGGACATCTACCTGCAAAAAAATGAAACTAGACCATCAACTTACACCATTCACAAAAACAAACTCAATATGGATAAAAGACTTAAATGTAAGCCGTGAAACCATAAGCATCTTAGAAGAAAACATAGGCAGCAAGCTCTCCGACATCTGTAGCAGCGGTATATTTGCCGATTTATCTCCACGGCAACTGAAATAAAAGGCAAGATAAACAAATGGGACTATATCAAACTAAAAAGTTTTTTCACAGCTAAAGACAATAGGAACAGAATAAAAAGACAAACCACACAATGGGAGAACATATTCGACAGCACATCTGATAAGGGGTTAATAACTAAAATTTATAAAGAACTTATAAAACGCAACACCAGGAAGACAAACAACCCAATCAAAAAATGGGCAAAAGAAATGAATAGAAATTTCTCCAAAGAGGACATACAGATGGCCAATAGGCATCTGAAAAATTGCTCAACATCATTAATCATTAGAGAAATGCAAATTAAAACCACAATGAGATATCACCTCACACCAGTCAGAATGGCACTTATCAGCAAAACAACACAGAATAAGTGCTGGCGAGGATGTGGAGAAAAGGGAACCCTTTTGCACTGCTGGTGGGAATGCAGACTGGTGCAGCCACTGTGGAAAACAGTTTGGAGATTCCTCAGAAAATTAAAAATCGAATTGCCTTTTGACCCAGCTATCCCACTTTTAGGAATATACCCTAAGAACACCATAGCACTGTTCGAAAAGAAGAAATGCGCCCCCATGTTCGTGGCAGCATTGTTCACAATAGCGAAGATCTGGAACCAGCCCAAGTGTCCGTCAGAAGACGAGAGGATTAAAAAGCTATGGTACATATATACTATGGAATACTACTCAGCCATAGGAAACGATGACATTGGATCATTTATAACAAAATGGATGTACCTTGATAACATTATACGGAGTGAAATAAGTAAATCAGAAAAAAAGAAAAACTGAGAACAGCACGATTACATACATAGGTGGGACATGAAAGTGAGGGTATGAGACATGGACAAGAGAGTGTTCGTTATGGGATAGGGGGAGGGAGGGAAGAGTGGGATAGGGAGGAGGGGAGGGACACAGGGAAAACCAGATTGAAGGTGACAGAGGACAATTTGACTTTTGGTGATGGGTATGCAACACAATTGAATGATAAGATAACCTGGAGATGTTTTCATTGTACATATGTACCCTGATTTATTGGTGTCACCCCATTATAATTAATAATAAAAAAATATATATTAAAAAAAAGAAAATATTAATTACTTGAGTGGCTGCTGAAAAATTCAGAATAAGGAATGGTCACATAGACCCATAAGCTGGTATATGAACTTCTGACTAACTTATACCTTAAGACAAATACAGAATAGCTGAGACTTTGGAAGTATTAGAAAACCAATTAAGAAGGGTTAAGTCTTTAATATTGAAGTTTTACCAAATACAAAAGCAATCTAGGAAAATATAAAAGATTAATGTTATATTATTCTTTCTCTTCCTATAGCGCCCTACCACCTCTGCTATACATTATATTTGGTTGCTACACTTTCCTAAAACTTTGGATAAAGTTTTTCTTGAAAATAGTGTTTTTCTAAACAATTAGCTATTTGAGAATTTCAGCAGAGAAGTAATTATCTCCAGAATTTATGGGAACAAAGTCCCTAATGTTTCTTTAGTCACCAGGCCATTGGTGATACTAAATTGTTTCAGACTCACGATTAGATAATAATTGAGTTTCTAAATTAATTGAACAAATTCCAGTCTGTGCTGAAAAACAATGAAAAAGATACTCTCTTTAAATTTTTTTTTAAAACAGTTTTAGATTTACTGCAAAAGTGAGAGGAAGGTGCAAATATTTATAATACAACCCTAATTCCAACCATGCATAGCCTCCCCCATAATCATCCTTCTCTAGAGCAATAAATTTATTACAATTTATGATATATACTGACACATCATAATCACCTAAAGTCTATAGTTTGCATTAAAATTTATAATTGGTGTTATACATTTTATGGGTTTAGACAAAAGTAGAGTGACATGTATTTATCATTATAGCATCATACAGAGAAATTACACTACCCTAAAAATTTTCTGTGCTTTGCCTGTTTATCCCTCTACCATACTCAATTATCTTTTTATTATCTCCTTAGTTTTGTATTTTTCAGAATGTCATATATTTGGAATTATACAGTATGTAGCCTTTTCAGATTGGTTCTTGTGCTTAGTAAAATATATTTAAGCTTCCACCATGTCTTTTTATGACTTGATAGTTATTTTCTTTTTAGTGCAGAATAGCATTCATTCCATTGTCTGGTTGTACTACAGTTTATTTATCTATCCACTCTCTGAGCAACATCTTGGTTGCTTACAAGTTTTAGCTATTATGAATAAAGCTGCCATAAAGAACCATGTGCAAGTCTTTGTGTGGATGTAAGTTTTTAACTCCTTGGATAAATACCATGGATGGTAAATATGTGGTTAATTTTTTAAGAAACAACCAAACTTTCTTTCAAAGTAGCTGTACTATTTTGCATTTTCACCAGTAATTAATGAGAGTTCTTATTCCAAATCTTCGCTGACATTTGGAGTTGTCAGTATTTTAGATTTTGGCAATCATAATAGATGTGTAGTACAATCTCATTTTGTTTGACTTTACATTTCCCTGCTGACATGTGATGTGGAGAATCTTTTCATATGCTTATTTGCCATCTGTGAAGTCTTTGTTAAGGTCTTTTGGCCCATTTATTATTGAGTGTTAAGTGCTCTTTGTATATTTTGGATTAGAATATTTTATCAGATGTGTTTTTTGACTTCTGTTTAGACCTCATTGATCATGACTGTGTCATATTGCAGTCTTTCACCTCAAATACTCTTAGGAAAGTTAGTTTTTACCTTTTCAGTGTCTGCCACAAAAGACAGCAATGAAAAGATGATTGTGAATGAAGATAAAAGAGCCAAACTGTTGTGTCTGCCACAGTGATAAATTCAAGTTCTGAATTCTGGTATGCAAAGTTCATCTGTATTTCTTTTAACATACACTCCCTTCAGGAAAAAAACATGTATTGTTTTTGAATGCTAAAAATAAGATAATAAGACAAAATAAAAGTGTTGCTATTTAAATGAACTCTTGTTTTTCACTTATAGATGTAATTTTCCTATTTTTATTGAGTATAAACAAAATTTAATGATCACATTTAAATGGAATAGTGATCTTAAGATACCAATATAAATTATTACTAGAACATATAATTAGAAGAGGATGTGTAGATATTCTGTGTGGCTGAATCTAATTGATCACCATACTGTCTTCTCCTTACTTGTCTCACAACCAGATTTCTTTGATCGGCTTCTGTTATGAACATGTTCTAACTGGTGGAAGTTTATCAGAAATATTGTTCTCCTTTTCTTCAGTTGGACCATACCAATGTTCCATGCTAATCCACCATGTTGCTGACCCCCAACTATTATTGTAGCAGATTCTCTGGGTGTAAGAAATGGTGGAACCTCAAGATAGAAATAGCCATCTGAAGATGAGAAAACTGACATTGGTCAAGATCTGAAAGTGAGCAGACATTAACATTCGTTGTGTTAAAGCATGAAATTTAGGGGCTTACCAATTAGAACATTTAGAGCCTTAAAAAAAGTTATGTTTAGATACATATAGAAGGATAGAAAGAGCTCATTTGTAGTTAAATTTGGACTCAGCCTAGCCTTCTTTTCAGTCATGACCAGAGAGCAGCCCTCAAAGTGAAGACTGGTCATGTTGGCCCTAGCCAGTTGGCTCAGCGGTAGTGTCGGCACGGTGTGTGCATATCCTGGGTTAGATTCCCAGCCAGGGAACACAGGAGAAGCATCCATCTGCTTCTTCACCCTTCCCTCTCTCCTTTCTCTCTATATCTCTCTTTCCCACCCACAGCCAAGGCTCCATTAGAGCAAACTTGGCCTGGGCACTGAGGAGGGCTCCATGGCCTCTGCCTCAGGCACTAGAATGGCTCCATTTGCAATGGAGCAATGCCTCAGATGGGCAGAGGATCGCCTCCTAGTGGGCATGCGGGTGGATCCCGGTTGGGCACATGCAGGAGTTTGTCTCTCTGCCTCCCTGTTTCTCACTTCAGAAAAATACAAAAAAAAAAAAAGACCAGTTGTGTCCACTCAGGAGGGAAGAGATTTCAGAGTATTTGACTATCCCTGCTTAATGAAGCTCATGCAGATCTCTCAAGTTTGTCCTACTCAAGCTTTCTTTAGAAATTAGCTTGTATTCACAACTACTTAAATAAAGTAAGGGCAGTTCTATTGGATTTTCCAGGCTAAAGAGCTAGACAATAAAACTTTATGAATAAATAAACTATACACTTTTATCTATAACTTATATCAAATAAACATTTGCAAACACCTATTTTAAAAAAAAATTTACCATAAAGTATATATATGCTTTATGTCCTTTCATTAAAGTATATATGCTTTATGTCCTTTTATATCTCAAGTGATATTGCCCTGTATTTTCTATGTATTGCATAATGTCTAGACATTTATGAACCACTAGATGCCAGATTAAGTACCAACATGATAAAAATATTCTTTTCGATGTCCTTCTGAATAAGGCTGCCTTGACTCTTTTACTGAGCACATTAAAATCAACTGATATTGTCTTTACTTTGTAGCCTGTCTCTCCTCACTGGATCATTAGTTTCTTGAGGTCAAGGCCTTATCTTACTGTGTCTTTGTATTCTAAAGGCCTTCAACTGTGCCAAGCCTACAGTGGACATTAAACAAATATTAGGTGACTAAATGAATTAATGACTTAGGGAAGCATATAAACTGTTACAGCTCTATGTATAACCTGAAGTTCCATCAATAACAAAAAATTACATTTTCTTAAAAGAGATCAATACCAATTTAACTTAAAATCCAAAAGCTGGCATTTATCAATAAAATATTTTGTGATGACATGAAAAATAGCATCGATCATTTAACAGAATTTGATCATAAAGACAAAGTGATCTGAGAAGAAAAATAAATTGAGGAACTCTATTAAAATGCTTGTGTGATGGGAAGTAATACTAACAAAATGTGAACCTGTCAAATGTCACTGCTTATGATGACTGATGCTCCAGCCTGCCACCTCAGGTGGTTTACTTCCATTTATTCTGACCTGGCATCTTTCCTCTGGGCTTGCCTAGCAAACATGTGAAGATGTACATGGGAAAATGGAGTCTGAACAATCTAAAATTTACTGTATCATGTAATAGCTCCCTGGTCTGACACTGCCTGACTTTGCAAGTCAGTGTCTTCCAAACTTATTTAGCACCACCCAGTTCTCTACATCCAACACTCTAGTTGTATTCAGTTTCTCAAGAATACTGCCTTTCCAAAAATCACCATTTACATAAATATCTTTACTTAGAATGCCCAGCACGAGTCTGTGGCTCGAACAAACTCCTTTTTTTATTGTCTAGGATGTGGCACTGCATCTTCTCTGACTCATTTCAGACTTGTCCCACTTGTAGGCTGTTGCTTATTGAGACATTCTATAGTCTCTTCATGTTATTTCATTTATTACTCTTTGTTTACAGTTATGTGTTTATAAATGAGTGTCCTTTATTTGATATGTGGCTCTTGACTTGTAGAATTATTTGTACTCAGGGCATCACCATAGTTAGAAAGATAGCTTTGAGAATGATAAAAGAACAAATGAGTTGATTAAAAAAGCAGTTCTGGACCAAGGCAGACTAGAATGTATACCCATGACGGCCTCATGGATGTACACTAAGCAGAGACAACAATAATAAGAGATTAATCATGGAGGACATATGTAAATCCCAAGATAGGTCATGGAACTTCTCAAGTACTTTTGTTTTCTAAAAACCCCTTGAATAAAACCACCTGGCATATCCCCAGAAGTCTATGTTCATAGTTTGAGTTAGAGTAATTGAATCATTTTATGTATGATTGGACTTTTGTGATAAACATTAATTTTAGTTCTATCAAGATCCCTCTTGCTTGTTTTTCTCCTCAAGTCCCTGAAAGCATATGCTGGAACTGAGGGGCAGGTCAGACTGAAAGGGTTGCTGCCCTTAAAACACTGCCTGCTCTTGTCCCTGCTTGTTTCTGCCCTGGACCATTACATCAACACACCACAGCTTTCGTTCTCCCTGCCTCCCAGGCAGCTTGGAGAGCACACAGCACAGCAGCCTCACATGCCTGGAAGAACCCAGCGACCTCAACACTTTGATGCTGACCACATTTTCAGTGGCACGTACCTTAAAGCAAGCAGCGATTCCCAAATGTCAGATGGTTGTCTGTATCTTTAGAGAAGAGACTTGAAATATGGCTTTTCTGACATTTGACATAGAAATGTGATGTACGGAGTATTGAGTATGTAATTTTTTAGTAAATTGGGTCCTATGAACAAGACAAAAGCAAAGGTATGAGAAGATTGTGTTTCAACAGGCATTTTTTGATTTAAAATTGTGTGTCAATAGGCATTTTTATTTATTTAAAAAAGAGTTTATTACATATGTCTAATCCTTATCAAAGTGCCCACACACATACAGTAACACAAATACACATACATGGTTTTAAAACAAATTAGAAAGACAATTCCTTATAAAAAAGAATGCAGATAGATCAAAATCATGATGTCAAGACAAATGGAAAATGAGAAACATGGGTCCAAGTTAATGTTTTAGCATTATAGTGGACATGTCTCACTTGCCCTTGCTCTTAATTTTCTCCCTTGAGCATGTGCATAACCATGATTAGTCTATAAAGGAGAGGAAAAGCTTCCGCAAGAGTTGCTAAAGGGGAATCAGCTAACATGACTGTCTCTGGTGATTAATACCTGAGTTTCACACTAGAATAGAAATAAGAGCAAAGTCTTCCTATCTTTTTCATCTTCATTCACCTCTATAATAGTCAGAAGATAAGAGATTTCCCTGTTCAGAAACTATAAAAATAATTCACACAGAGTATGCTAAAGGTTTGGATAAATAAATAAATTCACCATGTTTCTTACATGGTTTCCAGTTGTGATGAGAAAAATAATTCTTTTTAATTCTTAGCTTAATGAAGAAGTTTGTATATTTTTGTAGCTCAATCATTTTTTGAAGGATAATTCAAATTCTAGACACTTCACTGAAGCACATTACTTAGCTATGCAAAAACGTTAAAATCTAGGTTTACAAACTAATTCAGTCCCTTCATCTGATGTTGCATTCCCTGTCAGACTTTGTGTTCAGATGCTCACCAAATCACAAATTCATTGTCAAATGTATAAAATATACAACTACAAGTCATCTTTGATGTTAATGATTATATTTTCGGTGTCTATACATATGTTTATGTATATATGTATGCATATTTGTGTATGTATATGGATGTATCAGCTTTTATTTTTGAAACTTCCAAATATTGGAGTTGATTCTTTATTAAAAGATATTCCCTGTTATCCTGTGTTAGCAAGCAAATTTTCTCTTTATGTTAAGAAAACCCTTCAATGATTTTTCATATCCACAAGGTAAAGTATAGATTCTTAGGTTGGCGCATTTTCCACCACACACCCCCCCCCCAACATCTTCCCAGATGGAAATTCTCATCTCTACTTTGTTACATCACCATTTTCTGTGTACCTTTCCTGTGACACCATATTTTATAACAATGTATTTATATGGTAAAAACTACTAGACGAAATTATGAGAAAAGCCCATATCTTCACCTTTCCACCAGTATGGTGGCTGAACATGAAAAATGCTCAAATGAGGCTCATAAGCTGAATTAAACCCTTGAACACATTCCCTTTGTTGAATAAAACATATTATAAAAATTATATAAACATTTTTCAAGTTTCCTCTTAGGTGGTGATAATGAGAAAGTAAGATAAATGCTTTATGAAACTGGCAGACAAAAAAGCTCCCTGTCAAGCTTGACACGCAGGATGCTTCTCCTGGTCCCTGTGTGGCGAAGCTGATGTACAATGGACTGACCCCCTTTGAGATAAGCAGTTCTTATTCTGGAGCAAGGTTTGCTCTCATTGTTTCAAAAGAAAAACTAAAGCAAGCACTGTGAGCAGAATAGCCTAATTCCTGAACAAAATCCACAAATGTGGGTAGAAGGAAGGTGAGAGGATAAGAATAAGAGGAATACAAAAAAGCAACAGAGAATTTTAGCAGTCAATTTTGCTGAAATTTGAAATAGTTTATTTCATTTTTTTAAGTGAAAGAATGGGAGATAGAGAGATAGACTTCTGCATGCTCACCAACTAGGATCCATCTGGCAACCTCCGTCTAGGGCCAATGCTTGAATCAACCAAATTATTTTTAGCACTTAAGGTTGATGTGTTCACACCAACTGAATTATCCCCAGCACTTGGGTCCACACTCAGATGAATGAAGCCACTGGCTGCTGGAGGGGAAGAGGAAGAGAAGGAGGAGAGGGAGAGGAGAAAACCAGACAGTCACTTCTATTGTGTGTCCTGACCTGTAATCGAACCTGAGACATCCATACATCAGGTTGATGCTCTATTAACTAGTTCAACTAGCCAGGGCTTATAGTGATTTAAAATGTGGCATGATATTAGTTAGCATCTAAGACCAGGCAGGACACTCATGTACTGGCTCTTGTAATTGCATCATACAAAGAAATGTTATGGAGTGAGGTTTCTTCCTTAGAATATATGCACCGAAGTTCCCCAGCAGTACGGATTCAGGTCAGATCTAAGCTTCTAAGCATTTTGAACTGAAGTCAACTAAAATAGGCAAAAAAAAGAAAAGAAAAAGAAGAAAGGTTTTTCCACCAGTGATGGCTTTTTCATGTGCTTGTTTTTATTATTCTCATCCAGATGTCTAATTTTCTGCTGCAACTGCTTCCAGCTGTACCCCTCTGCAAATGCACACAAAATGCCAGCAGTAACTGCTCTTAAATGTGTAGGTTCCCATTTAATGTCCAGAGTCCCAGAGTACGGCAGAAATATTTTTGGAAGGCAGTCTTTTTGAGTAATAATGACTGGATGACTGGTAATAACCAAGAATTTGCTTTGTGCTAGGCAGAATTATGAATACTCTGCCCATAATATCTGTTTAATCCTCACAACAATATTATGATAAAATCATTATTTTTATCTGCATTTCACAGATGGGAAAGCTGAAGCATAAAGAAGTGAGATAAATTGTCAAAATGAGAGAGAATTAAGGTTCAATGAATCCAAGCTAGGCTAAACTAATAGCAGAAGCTGAATGTTTACCCTATGCTGTACTGCTTCCTTCTGGGCAATTTGTAACCTGAAAGGATAAAACTTTTAGACAGTTCTTCCTCTCTTCCCTTCCTTGCTCCTCCTCTTCTTCCCTCCCTCCCATATTTCCTTCCTTCCTTCCTTCCTTTCTTCCTTCCTTCCTTCCTTCCTTCCTTCCTTCCTTCCTTCCTTCCTTCCTTCCTTCCTTCCTTCCTTCCTCTATTCTCCTCCTCTTTTTTCCTTCTTCTCTCCCTCCCTCTCACATTGCCTGCCTTCCTTCTCTCCTTCCTTCCTCCCCTTTCCCTCCATCTCTCCCTTTCTGGGGTCCTCTCTTTCATTACCTCTTTCTTTTTATAAATCTCTTACATTGTTTTACTTAAATAAAGTCATATGCTTAGAAAATGTGAAACATGTGAAAAAATAATATTTTTCAGTGTGACATATACCATGTCAGATACTTCAGATATTTTAGTTCCTCCCCATTATTAGTTCAGTTTGTAACAATGGCTTGAGACACTACCTATCTGCTTGTTCTGTCAGGTGCTGGATCCTATTGGTAATTGTTGCATATTTACCATAGTCACTGAAGTGCCATCATGGATAGACGTATGGCAAAAATAATCTTGAGTTTTAGATTTTATTATTGTAATTACCGACCGAGGCTATAATTCCTGAGCAATGAAGACAGATCGGCAGGAAAAAAGCCACAGGCAGAGAAGTGTGAAAGAGAAGAGAGAAATGATTCACAAAGTTTCCCCAACTTAAAACATTTTATAGACATGCTTTTCAACATTTATCTTGTAGTTCCTAGAAGTCCTCAGGCACAAAGAGTGAACATTTCTTGATCCATTAACATAGCTCTGTGGTTAGCTCATTATATGCCAGGCAGAGCCCTTGAAATGAATCCATCTCTTTAATTTACAATTGATGCAAATTCCACTCTCTTCATATAAGAAAATAAATTTTAGCCTGTACTGGAAGAGGGGAGGATAATCAGTGGGGTACTTGGCCTCATCTACATAAGATGCTGTGAAATATGACATAACACAGAAGTCAGGAGCAAAAAGAAGCTTTTATTATTAGAGTATATTGGGAGTCAGCTTGCATGCTGCCTATAGATCTGTTGGGTCTAAAGATATGTAGTCAAGTTTGTTTATTTTAGCTGCATAGGTTAGAAGTAATTCAGATACTAAGCTGATAATGCAAATTTCATTTATATATGGTTCAGTTATCATTATTTCGTTCTATCCTTGTAAAGCTGAGCTATGTGTACAGTTTGGCAGCTACTAACCCTATATGGCTATTTAGCACTTAACAAGTGGATTTCTGAATTGAAATGTTTTTTAAAATACACATTAGGTATTAAAGATTATTATGAAATAAAAATATAAAATTTTATTTTTATATTGATTACATGTTGAAATGATACATTTTTGACATATTGCATTAAGTAAATCATTAAAATTATATTTTTATGTTTCTTTTACTTTTTAGATATAGCTACTAGAGTATTTAAAATTACATGTATGACGCACATATATGTGTCATATGATATTTCTGTCAGTCAACACTTCTCTCGATTTTTCTCTTCTCCTTCTCCAGATACTTATAAATATTTTAAGTAATTAGTAAAATGGCATGAGGTAGTGTGGATCTGTGTCTCAATATATTATTATTTGGCTCATGGAAAAAAAAATTTTTTAATTCCCATTAATAGATGGGGTATTTGCTGTTTGAAGAAAATAAAAGTTATATATTTTATAAGAAGTTTTTAATTTGACCTTTAATGTGACTGAGTCCATATTTAAATAGAGCTTTTGATTGTATGTTTAATAAATAGAATTTGCCACCATCATTACAGGAAAATTCTAGAATATCATTTCAGATCAATAATGGAAATTGAAATTATAAGCAAAATGTTTATGGAAATGAATTAGCAAGGCATATTTTCAAGGAACCAGGCTTTTGCACATTTTGATTTGCCATCGCTGGGGTGTCAGAATAGTCCCCTGGGATTGCAGGGTGGCTGCTGTGGTCCAGGGGACATTTATTCCCAGGAAAGGAAAAAAGCCAATGAAAGCAAAGGAGCCATCACTCTTTTTTGGGTTTCCTTTTAAGAGTAATTAAACATTTAGCAGAAACCATGTGGTAGTCTTTCACGTTTTGTTAATTGAAATTTTATCAAAATCTCATGACTAAACCAGTCACTGCCAAGGAGTGATGGAATAAGTACGGACGGAGGACTGAGAAATGTCAGGACCACTGTCAGAGAATGCAGTCCACGTACTCAAAAGCCCATGGCCTCACAGAGGAGGGGTGATAACTGAACACATCAGTTTTGAAAATAAGGAAGAAAGAGAAAGCGGTTGGTGGAGAGGGATGTTGGGTAGATAGCCATGGCTGCCTGCTAACGCTGCAACTGGACACATTCTCCAGTACACAATTGTTTTCAGTTTTAAATTATAAATGCCATCCCTTGAACAAGTTCACTTTAAAAATGTAGGCCAAAATTAGGACTTTTATTTTTAAAATTATTTTAAATTATAGTTGACATTCAATATAATATTAGTTTCAGGTGTGCAACATAGTGGTTAGACATTTACATAATTTATGAAGTAATCCCCTTGATAAGTTTAGTACTCATCTGGCAATATACATAGTTATTGCAATAATACTGACTATATATATTTCCTGTGTTGGACTTTATATCCCTGTAAATATTGAACAATTCTGTTTTTAAAATAATGAAGCATAATATTTTGAAGACCTTGCTATCCTTGGTTTTAATTAAAATTAAATAACTATTTACTGATGTAGTCATAAATTTTTGCAAGGTCATATCTTGCAAATATATGAAAACTGAGGCAATTCAAATGAAATATATCCTGTGGCCTTGATTCCTTGCTTTTCTTTTCTATTATTTTTAAAATGCTTAATATATTTTTTCAGAAACAGTGATCCAGAAAATAAATTCTAATTTTGTTTTTTTAAAGATTTTGACTTTGCTTTAAAGTTTAACATTTTGTTAAGCATTTGCACACTATATCATACAAATAAACATTTGATCAATGAAAGATATAATAAGAAATAAATAATTTGAAAGTTGGAAATAATTCTTCCACACTCAGATGACACAACCGAGATAGAAGGGTCACACACATACTTAGTCATATTCATTTATAAAACCAGTCAAGAAATAAACAGTAAGTACCTACAATGTATATGCTGAAGTGTTACCATAAGGATGATCAGAAATATGATTACTGTTTGCATGTGGATGGCTATGAAAGAAAATCAACAAGCATGAAACAAAAATTAGATAATCACCAAGCACACAAGATAAGAAGAGCAAAAATAAAGTAGATACAGTGTATTGTAAGATGGTTTCTCAGTGTCTAGACTGAGAAATACCAAAGCATGGGAAGGAAAGGAAAATGAACATTCCTGGCAGAGGGAATAAGATCAAAGAACTAGAGGTAAAAATATGCTTGGTCTGTTTAAGAAAATCACAGAAGTTAATATAACTGAAAGAAGTAGGGGAGTCAAGGTATAGAATAATCTACTCTAATGCCTTGAATGTAGTCTAATGGCAAACTATAAAAGGCCTTTATAAAAAATGTTATTTTAAAGGTAACCTAAAACTACTTAAAAAGTTGAAGCAAGAAAATAAATCATTTGATTTACTTTTTAAATAGATTACTCTAGTTTAGCTGTTATTGCAAAGAGATTAAGGAGTGGCATCAGTGAGAACAAGGAGGTCAGTCTATTGCAGCAGTCCAGGTGAAATAATATAGTGACTTGGACCAGGTAGATAGTTGTGCAACTTATAAAAAATATTGTTGTATTCAGATTTTTAAAAATAGAACCTGTAGGATGTACTGATTGATTATATAAACAGTGTGAAAAAAATGGAAAGGTAAAGAATGGATTCTAGTTTTCTGAAATTACTGAAATGGATAAGAAGGTATAGATATCAGGTGCATGGAAGCATTCCTAATATTGAGAAGCCCATGACAGAAACCATGTGGAGATGACAACTGGGATTTGGACGTATATGTTTCTATACAGATAGAAGGGAAGAAGCTCAGGCCAAAACCATAGTATCTGCTTCATTAGGGATTGGGCAAAGGGAAGTATGAGAAGAAAACTTAGATGGAAAAAAACAATGATGAAGAAGATAATAAAATAATATGGTATATACGAAGTGAAGAGAAAAGATATTTACTTCAATAAGTGGGTAGGCTAATTGATACTCATTCTGAAATTTTGCAAGTCAAATTCAGTGTATTGGAAAGATAGAAATGAGATTGGGGCAGACTGAAGAATACATTGGAGTTGAGAATTAGGAGACAATATGCGAAAACAATTTTTTAAAAGAAGTGTGACTATTAATAAAGAACAGAGACTTGTGGCCATAATTGGAATGAATTTTAAATCAAAAGAATGAGAAAAATATACTTTTACAACCAATTCAGTACTGATTTTATTATACCACAAAGCTTATGGAATAATTAATCCTCATTTTGTAATTCTTAGGTAAAGCTAATAATTTCTTCTTAACTTCTTAATATGTAAATAAGTCATTTATTTGTTGATCCACTATTGGAAAGCTTAGTATATATTGGATTGTGTAACTGGTACAGAGTCCAACAATGAAGAGGATGGTTCAAGTTCTCAAAAAGCTAAAGAGTAAGAAACAGTGGTTTGGAGAGAGCACTAAAATTGGATAAATTCTTGACCGAGTCCTATGGCCAGAACATAGACTAAGATGTGAGAAGTGGTGAAAAATGAAGTGATAGAAGGAAACTGCATGTATGCATATATGCTTCTGTGTTGGCGGCATTACAATAGCCATGATGGTAGGCTGGTCTGGTGTGACAGAGGATTTGACACAAAAGAGCCTTTAAAATGTTTTTAAAATAACATCACATGTTTAGGCCCTGGTCAGTTGGTTCAATGGCAGAGCATTGGCCATCATGTGGAAGCCCTGAATTCAATTCCTGGGCAGGGTACACAAGAAGCATGACCATCTTCTTCTCCACCCCTACCCCTTCTCACTCTCTCTCTCTCTTCTTCCTGCAGCCATGGCTTGCTTGGTTCCAGTACATTGACTGGGGTGATGAGGATGGCTCTGTGGACCCTTGCCTCAGGCGCTAAAAATAGTTCAATTGCAATCATGGCCCTAGCTAGGCAGAGCATTGGCCCCAGACAGGGGTTCTTGGGTGGGTCCCAGTCAGGGCACATGCAGGAGTCTTTCTATCTTCTTTCTCTCACTTGGAAAAAGAAGGAAAAAAATATAACACCAGGTATGCCTTTGTCCATTTGAAATAAGTTTTTATACATAAAGCACTACATTGATGCTAATGATAGCAAAGATAGGAAAATAATGGTACAGGACATTCAGGTAAATTTAAATTTCAGTTTAAGGAACTTTTTTTTTCATATATATATGTATGTTCCAAATATGTCATTGCATATAATTAGACTTAAAAATATTTATTGCTTATCTGAAATTCAAATTTAACTGGGAATTCTGTATTTTTATTTGCTCAACCTAGAAACCCTAGGTGGTACAAATATTTCTCTCTGGTCGGTCTGGCCTCAAGGTTGTGTTCTTTCTTATTACCCTGAATTATTACCATATTATTCTATGTACTTGATATAAAAAATTACAGGCAAGGGTACTTGAAAAAAATACTAGGGCAAGGGTAACTTAAAATAAGAAAATACAGCCTGGCCTGACAAGGCGGTGGCGAAGTGGATAGAGCGTCGGACTGGGATGTGCAAGGACCCAGGTTCGAGACCCCGAGCTCGCCAGCTTGAGCGAGGGCCCATCTGGCTTGAGCAAAAAAGCTCACCAGCTTGGACCCAAGGTCGCTGGCTCCAGCAAGGGGTTGCTCGGTCTCCTGAAGGCCTGCAGTCAAGGCACATGTAAGAAAGCAATCAATGAACAACTGTGGTGTCTCAACGGCAACAAAAAACTAATGATTGATGCTTCTCACCTCTCTCCATTCTTGTCTGTCCCTATCTGTCTCTCTCTCTGACTCTCTCTCTGTGTCCCTGTAAAAAATAAAAAGAAAAGAAAAAATAAAATACAGCCTGACCAGGCAGTGTTGCAGTGGATAGAGTGTTGAACTGGGATGCGAAGGACCCAGATTCAAAACCCTTAGGTCACCAGCTTGAGCGTGGGCTCATCTGCTTTAAGCAAGGCTCACCAGCTTAAGCCCAAGGTCCTTGGCTTGAGCAAGAGGTCACTCACTCTGCTGGAACCCCTGGTCAAGGCACATATGAGAAAGCAATCTATAAAATACTAAGGTGCCACAATGAAGAATTGATGTTTCTCATCTCTCTCCCTTCCTATCTGTCTTTCTGTCCCTATCTGTCACTCTCTCTATCTCTGTCACAAAAATAAAATAAAATAAAGTAAAATAAAATAAAAAAGATATACCATAAAAATTTTTTCTCACTTGAATATTCATTATTATCTTCATTATCAAGGTTGTAGGTATAATCCTACCTGGCATGCCACTTGACACCTACATTATTAGATCCTTCACGTATTTCCCATATTACCTTAAATGAGACTGTTTTCTATTTCATAGAGTAATTATAATTATTTATATGTGCACATGGTTGTTTTAATGCATATCTGTATTTACCTCCAACCCATAATCTCCATGACAGCATTAGTTCTTTTTTTTTTTAAACAGCTGGTATTTTATTTTTAATTTCTTTTTTTAAATTTTATTCATTTTAGAGAAGAGACACAGAGTGAGTGAGAGAGAGAGAGAGAGAGAGAGAGAGAGAGAGAGAGAAAGAGGGGAGGAGCTGGAAGCATCAACTCCCCTATGTGCCTTGACCAGACCAGTGCAGGGTTTTGAACTGGTGACCTCAGTGTTCCCAAGTCGACGCTTTTATCCACTGCGCCACCACAGGTCAGGCAGCATTAGTTCTTTCTGCTTATTCAGCAGGTCTCATATAACATCCATCACCTACTAAGCATTAGGTATTTACTAAATGAATTAGTGAATAAGTTCCTTTTTAGATTATGTTTTATACAAGTTATTTTTCTGAATTCTATAAAATCTGTAAGATATTTGCTACAAATAATGTCATATATTGTCTGATGTCAGATGATTCTGTGAAATTGCTATCTTCCAGGAGTCATGTTAAGTCCTGATATTTCTTTAAATGATTAATTACTTTTCTGCTTTAAAAAATAAAATGTGACTTAATTATTACATAGATTGAACTGAAAATTTCTATTTGCCTGTTAAATTTTCATCAACCCTACTAATCAAAGAGAATGAAAAAATTTATCTTCCAGAAATAAGTTTTTTGAAAATTTCACATGAAAGGAGGAGAGAGCAATGCATTATATGCATTTTGGGTTCAATGTCTTTGGCACTAACTACATGCATGGACTAGAATTCACTTCACCTATACTTGAAATTGTCACTTAACTAAAAGATTTTTAAAATTAGCTCTGAATAGAGAAATACATATGTTTCCCAAACAACCAAACAAAAAATAATGTTCATGTGAAAGGGCTAAGGAATACATTAATTTCATGTATTTTCAGTAAAACAATCAAACAAATGACCCACTATAAAAATTATAAGCCCATATTGTTCTGAGCTATTTAATAGCTCTCTGTATTTGAACAAACTGCTCTACAATTAAAGTATGATGCTCTTTTTAAATGACATTTAGTTTATTCTTTGTTGATACTATTTTGTTTATAAGATCTTGAAGTGTGTGAATCTGCTATAGTATTTAATCCAGTACCTTGCTCATAGTAAATCCTTTGAAGTATCTTTGAATACAACCTGAAAAATGGAAGAGAATGAGTAGAGGTTTGAGATTTATATCCATGTTTACATTGTCTGCATGTTAACCTGTGACATCTGATTGCATTATACTTTATTATTTGTATCAGTAGAGTTCCATCAGAAAAACAGAACTAGCAGAAGATATTAAATGATTTATAACAATAATTTGGCTTACATGATTGTAAGGGCCAGGTAGCCATGTCCCAAATCCATAAGGCAGGCAGGCTGTCAAGAGAGCAGAGTGGAACTCTGTGCCTGAGCTCAAGCTGCACTCAGGAACTGACTTTCTTCTATGGGGAAGTCTCAGTTTTCTTTGCTTATTGAATCTGGCCCATACTCATTATATAAGATAATCTCCCTTACTTAAAGTGAATTTATCATAACTTATTAATATCTTCAGAAAATTTTATATAAATGCTTAGTTTAGGGTTTGATTGAATTGCTGGGGATCACAGCCTAGCCAAGTGAATACAAAAAAATTATCACACAGTATTCTCATGAAAACTAAAATACTTGTGTCTTGCATGGTATTAAAAATGTGAGTAGTTGGAAAAGATACTCTTCAAATTCCCTCTCAGCACTATATGATGAGAAGCAGTAATTACCCAAAGAGAAACACCAAGATTTGTCTCCCATATTACAGAGTGGCTGGCTAGGAAGGAAGACGTGATTCAGAATGGTGATGAGTTTCAAGGACTTTTGGAAAGAAACCTTGTTTTAGACATATTAACCATCTGTAAATTTTCATTGGTTAATGTCAAAACCTTGAAAAACAGGAAAACACAAAGAATGTGTGTGAATCAATGTTTTCAACCATGTCTTTATGAAAAATGGCTGCTTTTGCTCTAAATATTTCAAAACCAAACATTCAGTAGTATATGAATTCATGAATATTTTTATGAGTGTAATTTTAAACAACTGAAAAAGTTGAAAGAGATTAAGAGTAGAAGAGGAAGAGAGGAAGAGGGGAAGGGGAAGTAGATGAAGAAGAAGAAGAAAGGAGAAACAAAACTTGTAAAAAAAATGGCAAATTGCTTTAAAGATTATTTCTGCTTAAAAGTTTTATTCTTTCTTTTTCTGTTTAAGATTTAGGAGATGTTTAATTGGTTTTAAACAGAGGTGAAGGAATTAACGTAAAAAATTCATAGATATAGACAACAGCAGAAGTGGATTAAGGTTGGTGGAGGCCCCGGGCACAGAAGAAAATATTGGGCTTCTTAAAAAAAAGAGAGAGACAGGGAAAATAAAAATACATGTTAAACATATTTTTAAATAAATAAAAAATATTATGTACTATTAATGTTTTATTTCCAGTAAAATTTGAATATAGTATATTTATAATATAATTAATAGTATAATAATGATCACAGAATTTGAACTAATAGTTGAACATATGTATATGTATAATTATAATTAATAATAGTATACGTATAATAGAAGTAGTAATCAGAAATTTTAACAAAAAGATTGTAGAATTTTACTTAAAATTAAAATTATAAATGTGAAAATATTTAAATAATCTTTTTCTTGCTTTTTGTTTTGCAAACTTATTAACTATCTCGTCACATCCATTCTATTGCTCCAATGAGCCATAGCGCAGTGGCAGGGGCCTATGCAGCATAGTAATGAAATAATGAAAATAAGTGAATAAAACATACTATCAGGTTTTACTGCCAATTGAAAACTTGTACATAATTAAATTGCACATATGAAACCAAACTTGGTGTCATCGCAAAAAAGTGTAAAGTTGGAGTTTTGCAGGGCCCTTTAGAAGTCTGGGCCCTTGGCGGGTGCTCGGTTTGCCCGTTAAATCCTCTTCTGGACATCAGCATGATGATTACAAGAGAGAAAAGGGAATGGGGGAAGGTAGAAGAGGGTAAAGGAGAGATGAATGGTGATAGAAGGAGAGATGTCTTGAGGTGGTGAACATACAATAAAATAATGTGTTTTAGAATGGTAGACCTTAGTTATGGCTGGTTAGCGCAGTGGTAGAGCACCGCCCTGGCTTGTAGAAGTCCTGGGTTTAATTTCTGGACAGGGCACTCAAGAGAAGCAATCATCTGCTTCTCCACCACTATTTCTCTCTCTTTCAATTTCTCTCTCTCTCTCTCCCTTTTTGCAGACATGACTCGACTGGTTAGAGCAAATTGGCTCCAGGTGCTGAGGATGGCTCCATGACCTCCCTTCAGGTTGTCAAGCAACAGGGAAGGGATATCAGATGGACAGAGCATCTCCCCCTTGTGGGCATGCCAGGTGGATCCCAGTCAGGGCGCATTAGGGAGTCTGTCTCTCTGCCTCCCCACATTTCACCCCCTAATTTAATTTCAAAAAGAAATGTGTATACCTTAAACCTATATAATTTTGTTAACCAATGTCAGTCCAATAAATTTAATTAAAATAATTCACTGGGTCAGATTACATGTTAGATTCTATCTACACAACGTAAGAGTTGAAAGCAAAGTAGACAATTGCTTATAGTCTGACCTATTTTCTGACCTATTTTCTAACCCCCTATTTTGTCTCGACTGTGAAAACAGAGAATGGATATATATGTTAATGTACTGACTGTTACTATTTGACTCCTTTGTTCTGCCTTTTCAAGACTTTATGGATATATATGATGTTGAAAGTAAAATAATTTTTTAGTCTTGCCTGACCTATGGTGGCACAGTGGTTAAAGTGTCGACCTGGAATGCTGAAGTTGCCAGTTCAAAACTCCTGGCTTGCCTGGTCTAGGTACATATGGTAGAAAATGCTTCCTGCTCCTCCTACGTACTCTCTCTTTCTCTCTCTATCTCCTTCCCTCTCACTCTCTTTTCCGCTCTGCCCTCTCTAAAAATAAAAATAAAAAATTAATTTTTTTTTTAGTTTAAACAATGAATAAAATTTTAAAATACTATTACATGTTGTAAAAAATAGTGATAATATGAATACTCAAGTATGATAGTTTATTGTGTACCTCTAATCATAGAAAACCAGAGAAAAATAGTGGATTTTTACTAATTAAGTAGGATTTATTTTCATTTTGATATCTCCATTGTTACCACCCAGGTTCAACCTGAGTCCTAATGGGTCTTTTAAATTTTTCTCTGCTCTTTTCCAGTCTATTTTCAACTTGCCAACAGAGTGCTCTTTAAAAAATATGAACTTACTTGACCAGGTGGTGGCACAGTGGATTGAGCATTGGCCTGGGATGCTGAGGACCCAGGCTTGAAACCCCAAAGTTGTCAGCTTGAGCACAGACTCACCAGCTTGTGCACAGGGTCACTGGCTTGAGCATGGGATCATAGACATGACCCTATAGTTGCTGGCTTGAGCAAGGGGTCACTGGCTAGGCTGGAGCTCCCCCCCTCCTCCAACCCCCATAAAGGCACATATGAGAAAGCAATCAAGGAACAACTAAAGTGCTACAACAAAGAATTCATGCTTCTCATTTTTTTCCTTTCCATTCTGTCTGTCCTTCTCTCTCTAAAAAAATAAAGTAAAAAAAAAGTATGAATTTGAAAGTGCGTGGTCTCTATTTATAACTCTATTAGGCATTTATTTATTTGTAATTGAAGAGCACCATTATTAACAAAAGTATAAACATGGTGCCCATAACTTCTCATGGTCTGGATAGTGCCTTTCTAACCAGCCCCATTTCAGGCTCTTAAGCTTTAAACAGACTGGTGTTTTCCTGTTTTCTCCCTGGGTTTTTTATGTACTATTCATCTGCCTAAATAAGCCTGTTCTGCTGCCTGCATACTGATTTCCATGCAATCACTTAGCACTTATATATTTTTACTCATCTTTTTGAACAGAGCTTAAAAAGGTTTCTTTGAGGAAGACCCCGGCTTTTCTTTATTTTAACCCAGATTAAGCCAGTCTTTCTTTTTATAATCTTTCAAAAACATTTTGAACTTCCTTTTTCAGGATTTAGCAAATAATTTTATAACTAATTTTGGAATTCTTTGTTCTAATTTTGTCTTCCCTGCTAAAACATAAACTCTATTAGTTTAGACCTTTTGTCCTCTACTGTATACTGCTCTAGCTCTTCAATAACTAATGACTTGCCCATGTGGGTACTCCATTAATATTTGTTCAATGAATAAATTAATGAAAATGTTTTGATCCAGACAACCGTAAATTTAGATCCCAGTTCTACCCATTTCTAACATTTTACTTATTAAATACCTTCATTGTGAAGGTATTTCATTCATTTATTCATTTTTTTTTCTTTTCCTCTTTTTTGTTTTGGCAGACAGACAAGAAGGGATAGAGATGAGAAGCATCAGCTCATAGCTGTGACACTTTTAGTTGGTTATTGATTGCTTTCTCATATGTGCTTTGACTGGAGAGCTTTGTCTGAGACAGTGACACTTTGCTCAAGCCAGCAACCTTGGGTTTCAATCCAGTGACTATGAGATAATGTCTATGAATACGTGCTCAATATGGTGACTCCGTGTTCAAGCCAGTGACCTCGGGGTTTTGAACCTGGGACCTCAGCAGCCAAAGTTTATGCTTTATCCACTACGCCACCACTACTCAGGCATTCTTTATTATCTGGAGGCAATGGCATCTTCCTCAGGCAGGTTATATATAAAATGCTTCACACGTCGTAGGTACCTGGTAAACATTAGTGCTCATAAAAACAAAATTTATCATTGTTTATATTAGCCCATAGCCATCTTAAGCTCAGCTACTCAAAGAGTGGTAGACAGTCCTCAGTCGATTGTTAGAAATGTAGTCTCCAGGACCACCCCAGAACAACTGAAACAAAATCTGATTTTGAACAAGAATCTTAGATGATTGTCTCTTTAAAATTTGAGAACTATTATATCTAGAGTTCATTTATTTCAATTATTTTATATAATTTCGGGGCACACCAAAAATGTTCTATGTGTCATCCATTCTAATCTAATCAAATGAAAAGAAGACTGAGAATTCTTCCATTTCTTGAGTCTTACTTTAGCTTTAACCTGCCATTTTTTTATTTAAAGCATACCTGTGGCTGAAACTGATTTATTATTCAATGGCTGAATAACTTGGAGTCCTGTAGCTAGTTTCCTGGTTGAGGAACATTAACTTTCTAAGAAATATTTGTACTTACCTTTCCTTTTACTGCAATATATCTATAAGAATAGTATCAAGCAACGCAGCCCAAGCAAATTTCATCACTAGCTAAGCTCCTTGTGGGATGAATCCCCCGAATCAATAGTGTAGGTAACACAATTACTCCTTAACAATTTGTATCCAAGTTTCCCTGAGATGATAGAACAGAGTTCATTGTTGTGATAGAAACAATATTCTGAAAGAAGGAGACCCAAGTGTCTGGAGATTAAAAGATATTGGCAGAGAAATTTAGCAGTGTGTAGGGATGGGGAGCATTTTCTTATTATTTAACTTAGTGTCATATAGTAATTTGTTTGCTGCTTTTATCTCAAAGGCATTGGCCCGCATCTTGTCCTGCTTAGCATCCCTGCTGAGCTGAACCAAGAACTAAAGTCCCTTTGAAGCTAAAGGGAGTTCTGTGCTCTGATTAGCCCTACAGGATTTGTGCAGTAAAGCAAGAAACAGTCCCTTTGTCTATATTGGCATTTGTGTAATCACAGGGGAAAACAACTATTACTCAGAAAGATGCCTTTTACAGTAGTGGAGATAGTTGCAATTTCATGTCGGCTTTAGTCTTTCGTTTTTTTTTTTTCTTTATTAGTAATTTACTCAGTGCTAGCAATCTATTCTTGGAATTTCTATGCCTACCTTAATTGAAAGGGCATTGGACAAATAGAAGACTTGCATTCCAGTCCTAACCCTGGTACTTAACTAGCCTAACTAGTCATGTATCCTTGGGAAAACCACCTCACCTCTCTGGGATATAGGGAAATCAGATACGATAATCTCTAAAGTTTTCCAGAGGAAATTTCGTTTTTGCTTTTTCTTTCTTTCTTTCTTTCTTTTTTTTTTTTTTTTTTTTTTTTTTACAGAGACAGAGAGACAGTCAGAGGGATAGATAGGGACAGACAGACAGGAACGAAGAGAGATGAGAAGAATCAATCATCAGGTTTTTGTTTTGACACTTTAGTTGTTCATTGATTACTTTCTTCTATGTGCCTTGACCGTGGGCCTTCATCAGACCGAGTAACCCCTTGCTCGAGGCAGCAACTTTGGACACAAGCTGGTGAGCTTCTGCTCAAACCAGATGAGCCCACACTCAAACCGGTGACCTCAGGGTCCCGAACCTGGGTCCTCCGCATCCCAGTCCAATGCTCTATCCACTGTGCCACTGTCTGGTCAGCCTCCAGAGGAAATTTTTATAATTAGAGATATTAATTTAAAAGAAACTCCTTTTAGAAAGGAAGAAAAGTTATTAAGAGAATACCAGAAATATTAAGAGAATTCCAAAGATGCCATTTAAGAAGTTTAAGAAATAAGTTATGTAGAAAATTGTCTGTGTTTGCTTCCATGAAGTCATGGACAAAGTCCAAGGCTATCAGATTTCTGAATGGGTCTGTGACTCAAAATTGTAGGAAAAATATAATAGGAGCACAAAATAAGAATTAGAGTTCCTATTTCAAAGGAAGCTTAATATGATCGACAAATATACTTTTATTTCTTAAGTAGAATTTTTAACATATTTATAAAATTTTAATAGTGATTAAGTTTTGACAGCAGCACAGATACACACACACACACACACACACACACACACACACACACACACACACCTGAAATAATTTATCCTGTACTCAGCTAACCTCATGAATTGCTTTTTATTCAACCAATTATAAACTAATTCAAATTGTTAAAATTACTACTTCACAGGCAACTCAGCAGTCACAGAAAATTAAGGAAATAATAAAAAAGCAACCGGCTTATAGAAGAGAATCCCATGTAAGTTTTAAAGAATAGTGATGCTTTTCTGGAAAAGAGTAATTTTAAAGGTGTAATTTTAAGTAACTGAAGGATCTTGACATTGCTTTAGATTTATTTCTTTTATATTTTTTCCAAAATTGAATTCTATCAAATGCCATACATTTTTCTGGAGAAAATGTGATTTACCATAGTAATCTCCTGTTTACCTTATCATTTGAGAGAGAATATCTGACTGCAAACATGTCTATGCTAGTTAATTTGCTTTCAAATGTCTTTCTAGATACTATCATCTGAGATCAGATTTAGCTCTGTGAATAATTTTTGAGTGATATAATTATTTTTAAAGTATCAGAAACATTTAAAATAAAAATTTTGCAAGTAAAATGGCACTAGCATTATATAAAATTCTGTTTTTCTATGTTCATTGTTTTAATCGATATTTTACTTGGGTGATAAGTAGAGAGATTTTGTGCTTTCAATAAACATTGCCTTGTGGTTTTATTTTTTAAAAAATGGTGTCTTAAATCAAGATGGAACAGATGGAAGCTTTGTTGTTTAAACAAAGAACTACACTTCAGGGCAGAAACAAAAGAATCATAGGTTCCACAAAGAACTTAAGAATCTTTCATAAATATCTAAATTTTCTTTTTAGTAGCATTCCAATTACATTCACAGATTGTTTTTTAACAAAATAAAACAGTGGGTTTTGTATATCTGCTTTCCATCCTCCTCAATTTTCTGTAATATAAAAGCAACCTATCATCATCTCTTCACCCCCAAAATGATTATCCATAAATCTCTTTCCTGTGGAATAGATTTCATTAGTTGCTGATAATTAGAATTTTGGGCACAACTTTCCAACTAGTTTTATTACATGGAAGATGGCTTTCTAACTCCCAGAAAGTCATGAACATAACCATTCTCACTGTGAGAAACAACACTGGTGAGGGATATGACTACAGAGCCAAATGTTTTGGAACCAGGAAGTGCACATTTTTTTCAAGGCCACACTGCCTATGAGGAACAGAAATAGAACCCCATCAGTATCTACCAATACACATTGAAGTAAATTGCATTCCACCCTTTGACTCAGTATCTCAACTGAATCAGGTTCAAAGCCTGCTTATTTCTTTGAGAAAAAATGAGACAATTGGAATATTTTCTTAGCTGATTTAATTTAAAATTTAAACTGCTGATCATTTTTTTTTTGGCCTGATAATGAAAGTTGCTGGCACATGGCCCAGCCTGAAGAGTTATCTATAAATAAATAAAGTTGTATGTTAGTTTGGCCCTAAAGAATGTAATACTATAGCTAGCAGCAGATAGGTCAAATGCATACTGGGAGAGATCTATGCCACTATCAGAAATGGAGCAGTTAGTCTATCAGTGAAGCTTTGCAATAGCAATATGCTCATATAAAAATGCATATAATATACTTTTGCATATAAAAGAAATCCTCTTTCAAAGCTATTTTTTTCTCCTAAATACCTATTTAATTAGCTGTTTGGTTAAAGATTTTGATGTCTATTTGATCAACTAGTAGATTTTAATGAATTTAACAAGAATTAATTTCTATTTTCTAGATATTGTTGGGAATAGAGCAAGACAGCATAGGTCCCGAAATCGCTGAGATTATAGCTTTAAGTATTGTGAAGTGTTTTCTGTTGTTGTTCATGTGTGTGTTTTGCTGTTTGTTTGTTTGTTTTGTTTATAATGGTGATGTTAGGGGTGAAGGCTGGAAAATAGGCACCACACAAAGAATGAAACTAAAATCATTATGAGCACTGTGAGAAACACAGCACATAAACTGCTTCTGGGCTATTCCTCTCTTCTGTTACCATTACCTGTCATTTTTGCTTGACTGAATTCTACTCAATTGTCACGTCTCAGAGAAAATGTTACTTTCTTAGCAAATCTTTTATCTAACTTTGATAGCCCTATCATAAACTTAATGTGTCTTACTTTTTTTATTTTTTATTTTTCTGAAGAGAGAAGCAGGGAGGCAGAGAGACAGACTTCCTCCCGCATGTGCCCAACCAGGATCCACCCAGCAAGCCCACTAGGAGATGATTCTCTGCCCATCTGGGGCATTGCTCTATTGCAACCGGAGCCATTCTAGTGCCTGAGGTGAAGGCCATGGAGCCATCCTCAGTGCCTGGGCCAACTTTGCTCCGATGGAGCCTTGGTTGCGGAGGGAAAGAGAGAGATAGAGAGAAAAAAGATGGGGGGAGGGGGAGAAGCAGATGGGCTCTTCTCCTGTGTGCCCTGGCTGGGAATCAAACCTGGAACTTCCACACAATGGGCCGACACTCTACCACTGAACCAACTGGCCAGGGCCCCTATGTTTTTATTTCAAGCCCTTAACACATTAGATACTATATTACTATTTATTTCACCAGGTTGTTAGATTCAGAAGAGCAGGAATCTAGCCTATTTTGTCCTCTACCACATCTGTGTTTCCTACTGTGTCTGACAAATAGTAATAATACTAAAAAGCTAGCATGTCACATACTGTGTGTTGAACATTTATTTTGTATTCAAAGTTTTTTATTAACACTCCAAATCTCTTTAAAGCATGTACCATAATACTTCCCATTTTGCAGATGGAAAAACTGAGGGAAATAATACTTAACTTCTACAAGCTTCTACAGCTACTAAGGGGATAAGACTTTGTGCATAGATTGAGTTTGCACTTACCCATTTTGTTATGCTGTCTTTGTAATAACTCTTTATTGAATGAGTGAAGGAATCAATGATTTAGACAAACCAATACCAGAGTGTCCAGCCTACTTTGGTAGTCATGAATGGCCTTCTGAAGGTGTAAGAGCTGAAATGAGCCAAGCCCTGAAGGCAACAGTAGAAGTGGAATTTAGCTGAAGAGATACCGGTTAGGATATTGGGCACAGAAGGTAGATGTACAAAAACTATGTTCTAGGTAAGACAAAACTAAAGAATGAAATTTTTGAGACAGGTGATTATAGTTATTTCTATAAGTGAATGCAGAGACCCTGAAAAAGAGTGGAAGTTCATTTAATCTGACAAGTGTGCCAAGTGTGACATGTAGCTTGATAGGATATGAGGCTGTTGCCCAAGGAAGGGCCTAAATCAGGGATCCCCAAACTTTTTACACAGGACGCTAGTTCACTGTCCCTCAGACCGTTGGAGGGCCAGACTATAAAAAAACTATGAACAAATCCCTATGCACACTGCACATATCTTATTTTAAAGTAAAAAAATAAAACGGGAACAAATACAATATTTAAAATAAAGAACAAATAAATTTAAATCAACAAACTGACCAGTATTTCAATGGAACCTATGGGTTCAGATGCATCTTGTGCTCCTCTCATTGACCACCAATGAAAGAGGTGCCCCTTCCGCAAGTACGGTGGGGGGCTGGATAAATGGCCTCAGGGGGTTACATGCAGCCAGTGGGCCGTAGTTTTGGGACCCCTGGCCTAAATCATGGAAAGCTTTAAAAATACTTTAGAAGTGACTTTATGGGATTTGACTGAAGGGCTTTGAAGAGAGAAGTAAAACAATTGGATGTGCATTTTGAAAAAAGTGCTGTCTATAGAAAACTATTTCAAAAAAAAACAAGATCAAATGTAGAACAGGGTGGCTTGAACTTGCAGGGTGGGGAGAATTGTTTGGATGTTATTTATATTTAGAATTTAGAAAGCTCAGTGATTGGATATGGGAACCAAAAGGAGAAGTTAAATGTTTTCAGTTATTGAAGTAAAAAGCTGAAGTAGGATGTGGGGATGGAAAAAAATAAAAGATCAGTGCAAAGAGTGAAACCCTAGTGTGGTACTCCAGTGACTGTGATTCTTAAAAAGTGGAGTATGTTTTTCTTGAGCTTAAAAGATAGGTCTGGGCTGGAAATATAAATTTGGGATAGTTTAATTAGCAATTGAAACCGTGGGAACCCATAGAAAGAGCAAAGAATTACTAGAACAGATGGTCCAGGACTTGTCTAAGTGAACTAAAAATTTGTTAATATTTCTTAGACTCTGGTTTCTCTTTTATAAAATGTCAATTAGTAGCATATACTCCACTGTGTTGAAGTTAGGCTGTTAAGAACATTTATGAAAACCTCTGGCATGTGAGGAACATTCACTGAAATTTAGTTTTTATCTTTGCATGTATATATTTAATGATTCTCTTTCTATAGCAATCTAAGAAATGCAAAATAACACTTAAGAGAAGATTTTAAAACCTAAACACAAATAAAGAATTAGCTGTGTCTAACCAACTGTTTAATCCACCTACTAGATTTTTTTAAATTTCTTTTTTATTTTATTCATTTTAGAGAGGAGCAGAGAGAGAGAGAGAGAGAGAGAGAGAGAGAGAGAGAGAGAGAAAGGGGGGAGGAGCTGGAAGCATCAACTCCCATATGTGTCTTGACCAGACCAGTGCAGGGTTTTGAACTGGCGACCTCAGTGTTCCCAGGTCGACACTTTATCCACTGCACCACCACAGGTCAGGCCTCCATCTACTAGATTTTTAATTTCACTGATTATATATATCTTATTTCTAAAATTCCACTTAATCATTTTTCAAATTGGCCTTTATTTATTTTTTCTATGGTTCTTTTATTTTTCAATAATAATTATAAACTTATTTATTTTGACTTTCCATTAGAAAATAAATGGTAAACTTTCAATGATTATGATTAGAGTTTGTAGGAAAAAGATGGGATTGTATTTCCAAATGAATATAGATTCTTATTCAAATCCCCAAAACTAAAGGACTAAAATTTGAAAAGGAAACCAAAAAAGCATTAAAAATTTATTTAAGGATAAATTTCCATCTGAAAGGCAGGATGAACCAAAAACCACAGGAAGAACCAAAAACATAAAGCTATTGTGCTCAAAAGGATCTTGGATTCAAGCCAGCTGAGACCAGCAAAAGGGTGTTAGCTCCAAACTGTGGAATAAACATTAGATTTAGGAGCTCAGGCTTTTGATGGCATAGAGTTACTTGCACCTGCTCATGCTCAGATTAGCATATTAGGATTTGTGACCTTGGTTACTGACTTGATATTGGTCAGGAAAGGGGTAATTCTGCTGCAGAAACACAAGTTCCTTTTTGATGTAGCACAGGCTTGGTGTCCTTGGTAAATTCTGAAGACACCCAAGAGGTCAGGAATCACCCAGGAATACCTGAGATCTGAATCTGTGGCTAGGCTTTTACAAACAACTATTGTGATTTAAACTCCCCTAATAGTCAGGGCCCTCTCCAATTCAAGCTTTCCCAGATATTTCTGTGAAGGTAACTTTTTGCTACATTTCAAAGTGAAGTCCAGGAAGCCACTAAGAGAAAGAATAGCAAGCAAATTAACTACAACCTTACAGTGGAGGATGAGAATATTTTATTTTGAACCTGGTTGAGAAGTTGGGTGAGGGGAATTTGAGTTTCACAGGGGTTAATTTAAGCCTAACACCATCCACTACATTTGTTTTTGGTTTTGTTTTTGTTTTTAGGCCTAAAATATATACATTTTTCTTGCAATGATAAAATAATTGGAATCTACATATCCAATAATGAAAGAGTCAAAGTTATTGTAGTAACAGAAAGAAAGGTATCTTTCATGATCATAAGCTTTAACATTAAGAGATGTAAAATGGACTCTGAAGAGGTTTTTTTTAGGTAAAAAATAATAAAAGATAGATTTTTTACTAGATCTTTATAATATTAATATCTTGAAATCAGCAAGTAAATATGAGGTTTAAAAAACTGTAGAAAATTACAAAGATACAATTATCCCTAATAGACATGACCTATGCTTTTATAAGGATTCAATGAGAAATTTGATCAGATAACTATATTATTAAATTCTCTCCCCACAAAATTTGTGGGAAAGACAACATAGTTACTGCATTAATTATTTTTCACACACACACAACTTGTTGCTTCTTAACTCAGTCTAAAGATGTGCTTTATACTAGCTCAAACCCAAGAGTTTTATCAGAATCTAATATAAAATTTTTACGAACATTATGGTGGTAATTCATATGCGTCTAGTTTAGTAAAAGTGTTCATCATTCTAAAGTGCCTGACAATAATGGAGAATTATTGCATAATTTTACTTTAAGATTCTCTTTTCAGTTCATTGGACATATACAGCTTCATCCTTCTATGCCCATTTTAGAGCAGTCCTGAAAAAGGCATATGTAAATTTACACCATGTTGGAAAATGTCAAGTGCATTTAATTTTATGTCTGACAATTGATAGACAGATTTCTTCATTCAATTTCATCATTGTATTTCTTTAGATGTGAAGGCCTCTCCTCAGATTAATATGCAGACATGTATTAAATAGACCAGCATAGAGACTTCTTCGTGATAATGATACATTTGGGGTTCTAAATTATCTGTTCTTTTAAAGTCACTGATTATTATTTTATGTAGATATAATTCAGGTGATTATTCTATCACAGAACTTCTCCAGCTCTTGGTGCATTAGAGATCCTACTGGAACGTCTCAAATAATTCTGAATCTGTCTTGCCACCTACTACCTACCCAAGTTCTCTTGTCCCCTAGAATGTAAACCCAGACTCATACTTTGTAGTTTTGCATCCCGGTTCTGCCACTCAATTCTGTGGGATCTTGGGCAAATCATTCTGCACTTCAGTGTCTGCACATGTAGTATGAAAGCAATCATATATCACCTGGCTCAGAAGATTTATGAACTTTATGTAATTGTTAGACATAAAGTGCTTTGACTAAGTCTTGGAACATAGTAATTGTTTAGCACATTTTAACAATTATAATTATTGCTAACATTATTACTTGAGAAAACATCAGAATAAAGAAAATATTATTTTTAAATATTCAGAGGTTCTTCCTATTGGATAAAGAAAAAATGCATGGCCCTGGCCAGTTGGGTTATTGGATAGAGTGTCAGCCTGGTGTATAGATGTTCTGGGTTTGGTTCCTGGTCAGGGTACACAAGGGAAGCAACCATTTGCTTCTCTTCTCCTCTCTCTCCTCCTCCTCCTCATTCTCTTTTCCTCCCACAGTCAGTGGCTTGATTGGTCAAGGCATGGGCTCTAGATGCTGAGGATAACTCAATTGGTTTGAGGGCCAACATTAGGTACTAAAAATAGCTCAGTTGATTCAAGCATTGGCTCCAGAAGAGGTTTACCAGGTGGATTGCAATCGGGGCTCATGTGAAAGTCTGTCTCACTATCTGCCCTCCTCTCACTTAAAAAAAAATGCATAGTGCAAAATTCCACTCGTGACTCTGGATCTCAGAGTTAAGGGACAAATGGAATAAAAGACACAGGTAGGGTATATTTTACTGAACAGAGGTGCATAGAAACAGAAGCAAGGAAGGAAAGAACTAAAATTCAAAATTTATCCTGGTTGTCCAAATCTCTGTGTACTAAGGTTCTAGAAACAAATGTGAAAATTTTCTATAGAAACATAGACATACCCTCAGCTTTTTTTGTGATAATAAAAATAATAATGAATTTCTCCTGTAGGTGTTCCAATTTTTTGTTCCTTCATTACTGTAAGTCCCTCAATTTCAGCAGATATTTTCTCATATTTTATTGAGAAAATAAAATCAAGAGATCTGAATTCTATGTGCTCTTCCTCAAATTGCAGTATCTCTGTATTTATATGACTTCTCTCCATTCTTACTCTGTCATCATGGGACTTGTCTCTCTTTTCAAATAAATTTAATTCCTTTATCTTATCCTTGATCACCTCCCTTTCCATTTCCTTTGAGACATCTTGCTCCATCAATTTCTCCTACTTAATGGATTCTTTCAGTTATTTTATCTCTTTCTCCTTATACATTTTCTCCCACATCTACAAATATTTTAATTCAAAGACAGTATCATTTTCTCAATGATTTTACAAGTTTATATATTATTTTTCCTTCTCTTGACCATAAATATTTTGACAATAACTCTAGTGAAGATAATCAATGATTTCTTAGTCATATAATTCAATGCTTTTATTGAAGAATCTCCCTTTATAATCTTTCTATATAATTTGACATTTTTGTCACCATTTGTATTTTTTTTACCATTTGTCTTTTGAAACTGATTTTGTTATTTAGAGTCTTCTAACCTATTCATTTGTTTTATTTTATTTTTCTTTATAGTTTATTTAAGGATAAAACATAAGAATTCTTTAGTTTATTTACATTTGCTATTTTACTACTTTTTTTCTGTAATCTTAGCCTATTCTTTTTTTGTGGCTGCAAGTATGATTTTAACTTAGGTGACTTTCAAATCTGCAATTTCTATTGAAAATCTTTACTGGTGTGCCACATAGGCAACTCAGATTCACCCGTCATAAATTCTGACATCACCCTTAACTACATTTTTTACTCTTATTCCTGTTTAAGCTCCTTTTTACTTATGTTCTCCAAGTTTCTTGGCTTTCCAATTTAGATTAACTTTGCCAATAACTATTTCTAAATATTTTCATTACCCTTCAATCTAACTTACTAAAATTTTCATTTCTTTTTGTTCCTTAAATATGGCTACAACTCCATTTTATACTCTATGAGATGTCTCATATAGTTAACACATTATGTTTTGCACAATTTTAAGAGTGCCATTCACAAAGATATGAAAAAGAGTGTTCATTATTGCTTTGTACTGCAAAATCTGTAGAAATGCATGCAACTTTGCTGTCAATTCTCACTACATGAACCATTAACAAAACCTCATAGCCAATCTTTTATTTTTATTTTTATATTTTAATGCCAGTGTTGGTCTTTCATTTGCCAGACATGTTTTAATCATATTAAAAATGAAACAGCCTGATCAGGCAGTGGTGCAGTGGATAGAGCGTTGGACTGGGTTGTGGAGGACCCAGGTTCAAGACCCCAAGGCTGCCTGCTTGAGTGCAAGCTCATCTGGTTTGAGCAAAAGCTCACCAGCTTGAGCCCAAGGTTGCTGGTTCGAGCAAGGGGGTCACTAGGTCTGCTGTAGCCTCCCCGGTCAAGGCACATATGAGAAATCAATCAATGAACAACAGTGTCAAAACGAAAAACTGATGATTGATGCTTCTCATCTCTCTCTGTTCCTGTCTGTCTGTCTCTATCTGTCCCTCTCTCTCTGACTCTGTCCCACAAAAAAAAAGAAAAAAAGAATAAAACATTCCAAATCTTTTGGGGGCTGTGGCAAGAGGGTACATGGTAAAATGTGGTAAACTAAAAGGATGAGAAACACCTTTTCACAATTTAAGAACCATCACAGCAGCTCAGAATGGACTTATGAAATCATCTTACTTGCTCTTCCAAAAATGTAATGATACTTTTTGTGTATATTTCTAACACAGAGAATTAAAAGATGTTTGAAGATCTAATGTATAATATGGCAACCTCAGTTGATAACACTTTTGTATGATTAACACTTTTGCTACGAGATTAGAACATAAATGTTCTCATACAATAAAAGTAAATACGTGACATGATGGGTGTGTTAATGAACTCAATGGGATTTGCTGTTACAATTTATATGAGTATGCAGTCATCACAATGTATACTTCAAATATATTACAAATTTATGTTATTTATATCAGTCTTCTAACCTTAGTTTTCTGTTTAAAATAAACCACACTACAACTTACCTTTTCTAAAGTTTAGTTCCAGACATACCATCTTCCCACTTTAGAGTTTTCAATGGTTTTGTCATATCTTACTGAATGAAGTACAAACTCCTTAATGTTGTAATGAAGGTCTGTGTCAAAATAGCTCCAACTTCTAGCCACAAAGATGAACCTTGTGCTCTTTTTAAACGCACCTATTTAAAAAAGATATTGCCGTGAATTAATTAAGACCTAGTTACTCTTTTATATATAAATTGGTTGTTATTTCAAGTACAAGTTGGAATTAATTTTAGTAGAAAAAGACTATCTCAGGTATTTTAGGAAGTATAAAGATAGAATAACACAAAATAAACAAAAAATATAAAGCAAATCTTACAAAGTTTGTGGTACAATGCTGTTTTTAAGACTCTACATACCAGAAATTCGTAAGATTTCCCTTGTTATAATAGAGAAAATATTCATGTTAAAATTTATTCATGACCCTTGTTAAAGATGAGAAGACAGATTTGATTCTGCAGGACTACTACAATGAGATTTTGTAATAAGAGAGAAAGATCAAGCTCAACTCAGGGAACAAAAAGGACAGGTGGAAATTTATAGTTAGGGAGTGCAATGGGGATCAGTGAATGAAAAATTACTAAAAAGAAACTTCAAGGCAATGGGGTTCTCACTAGACTAGACCGATTTATTACTGAAGTTAGACCAGGGTGAGAAAACATACAAAGTGGTAGATAAGAAATTTGATCAGATATCAAGGTTGGTAGATTTTTGTCATGTGAGCCAGTAGAATTCTTAATAAAACTAGACTAAAGTGGCTTAGGACAAAGCTCAAGGTCAAGGCCTTGATGGTTTAGAGAACCCTGACTAGAGATAGGTTAAGGAGAGACCTTTTTACCCACTAGATTATTAATTCTAAACTGGGTTAACAAAAGCTCCAAGAATCTGTGCAACTCAGTTAAAAATATCACACTCTAAGAAGAAATAATATTATAAATTCTCCAGCATTTTAGGGTCACTTCACAGTCATCTTCTTTATTGAAACTTTCTTTGTTCCCCTGAAGAGATTGTGGCCCTATTTTCCTATGACTCCTCTGGAATATGAGGATATTTGTCAAACATTATATTTATTTATTTTTATATAATTATATTTGTCAACATCCTAACTAACTCATTAACTCAAAGAATGTTCTATTACCTTAAGTTTCTTCATCTCAGACTTTTTTTTTATCTTTCTCTTTTTCTTCTTTTTGAAGTGAGAGGAGGAGAAATAGTGAAAGAAACATCTGCATGCTCTCTGACTGGGATCCAGATGGCAACCCTTATCAGGGGCTGATGCTCTGTCCATTTGGGGCCATGCTCACAACTGAGCTGTTTTGAGCAACTAAGGCAGACTATCCATAGAGCCATCCTCAGTGCTGATGCATTTGAACCAATAAGCTATGGCTGAAGGAGGGGAAGAGAAAAAGAGTGGGAGAAGGGGGAGGGGGAGTGGTGGAGAATCAGATGGTCTATGTGCCTTGATGGGGAATTCAACCAGGACATCCATTTGCCAGCTAATGTTCTACCACTAAGCAAACCAGGCAGGGCTACTATACTTTTCAAGGGGAAGGTACAACAATATCTGCCTTAGAATCTGTCTTAGTAAATAATTATTAGATTAAAATGAATTAAAAGTGTTATATCTTGAGTTATTGTATTACATAAATTCCTTTGAATTAGAAAAGAAGAAATGCATCCTGGTCTTTTTTTTTTAATTTATTTTATTTTTATTTTATTCATTTTAGAGAGGAGACACAGAGTGAGAGAGAGAGAGAGAGAGAAAGAGATAAAGGGGGGAGGAGCTGGAAGCATCAACTCCCATATGTGCCTTGACCAGACCAGTGCAGGGTTTTGAACTGGCGACCTCAGTGTTCCCAGGTCGACACTTTAACCACTGCGCCACCACAGGTCAGGCGCATCCTGGTCTTTAAGATCATTTTCTCCTCCTCCCAATGCCTCCCGTTCAAAGCACTTTTTATAACATCCTGTGATGCTGCCTCAGAAAATGTGCTGACCAAAGTCAGCTTCATCAAGCATCCTTTATCTTGTCAGTTGGGATTTTCTTTATAAACATATTCCTCCACATTTTCAATCCAGTGTGATTCTACGGTGCACTCAATATACATTATTGATGCCTAGAGTCTGAGGTATCACATTTTGAGTTAAAACCAGATTCTTAATTACACAGCTTGACACTTGATTATCCAAGACAGTGATTTGTATTTCTATTGGATAGACCACTTTTGGAATCTTGAGGTGCCATATTTCTTCTTCTGCCTCTGCTTATGGGCAATTTTACATATTTGACCAAATACTGTTCACATTTTGATAGAATTTAAAGTAATTATAGCTACTAACACCTTATTTTAATATAATGAGTTGCCCAGCCTTCTAAAAAAATTTCCACTAAGATTTCTAAGTTTAATTTAGGTCACCAAAAAAAAAAAAAAGAATAAAAATAAACAAAGAATGTCCTTAAAACTTTACTATTGTAACCCAGTAAAAGTGTCACTGAATTAGGCAAACATAGATAGTAAAATGCATTACTAAGATTGGGTGCATGGTAATTATATTAAAAATATAAGGAGTTCGTGTTAGTTATAAGTAATACAGTTTTTCTATACTAAACTAAAATAAATGTATCTGAAGTTGGCTTAGGGGAAAGAAATAAATTAAGTTACCATCATATTGCTGTGCTTCCAATTTAAACATAGGGAGAAAATTCAGAGGAAAAAGAAGGCTGCTGTGTCCCACCAGTCTAGCTTTTAATGTGTCGGTAGTGTGTTCTCATGTTCAAGAGCTTTGTGAACTAATCTGGCAGCAGCACTGAAGTGCTAAAACATTTCTTTTATCTGCCATTCTGTGTCAAGTAATGCCCACTACATTATTACTATGCATTAGGACTCACATGATGTTAAAATACACAAGAAAACACTGAGCAAGTCTAAAATACTCTGGTAATAGTTCACGATTTACATAGTAAATTTTTCATTAAATGTTTTGAAATTAAATGAATGCCATCTGCAAAGCTTTGAAAACCTGGAATTATTATGGAAACAGATGACAGGGGAAATTCCTCAGGGAGGCCCCTCCCCCCATTAATTCAAGCTATGAGATTTTTTTCCTCAATTCTCTCTTTCTTTACCCAGCTTCTTGAGTTAGTCTGTCATTAATGTCCTGTAACTAAAATGTACAGAGTGCTTTGCAGGGATTATTTTTCAATCACCAACCAGTAATTTAAAATTGAGTAAACACCATCAGGCTCCATTCACTTGGGCAAGGACTCATGATTCTAATTGCTGTTCCCTAAGTGTCATATATTGTTTGGGCAAAATAGCACTGCTTTCCTTCAGATAATCAGTTCAATGACAGCTGCAATGAATATTCTTCCCACTATTCAGTGTCAGGTGCATCCTCACCACTTTCCTGTCTCCCTTTTGTGAGTGCTAAATTATCCCAGTCTTCCGAGCTTAATATTTATGCTGACGCATCTGTATTCTGTAAGACTATGCTGCAGAAAGAAATCTGAATTTATTCTGTAAGTGTGTTACCCCTGCTTTTCTCCTCTGTTGTCACCTTGTCTTCTTTGATATCATGACTAAAGGAAGGAAGGCCAATTTCCATGAACATTTTGCAGCAATATTAGTGAAGTAACAGGTGAACTTTAAAATGGCAGTGGTTTCATGTAATGTATTTATATCTCACCCAAATATTCATGAGTTTACTTATTCATCCAATAATTCTCTCATTCACTTAACCAAAATCGTTTTTTGCTTTACTACCCTGTCAGCTTCTGGGGACAGGGGATGGCAAATTCAGTCAGAAGTGCTGCTTTTGCTCTAAAGAAAACATGTATAAACAGTACTTTAACAAAATTCTTCACAAATCTAACAGAAACCTCTATGGTGTGCCCAGAACAGTGTTATATCATTCCAAACATTATCTCAAGTAATTCAGCTAGAAGCAATGACTTTATTCATGTTCTTTTTCTTTAAGAAATAAAATCATATATAGCAATTATGAGTTCTGAGTGGTAGTTCTTTGATTTCGCACTTCCAAGCCAAAGTAGTTCTCTAATGCAGATAGAAGATTTACACATCCCAATACCACTAATAATTAAAAAGGAAGACACAGTGTATTGTAACATCATATTTATGCTTCAAGGCATGTGTTTGCAGGGGTTTTCCTCAAGGGTCATTACTGATAATTGTTGCCCATCAGGCAGTGTGCCCAGTCCTTCAAATTAACTTCCCAGAATCTTGCAGATACATTTTAGCATTTTGATTTTTGAAGCATTTGCAATTTATATAACAATGCATCCATTGTGCAGATATTGGATTATGTCCTTAAAATCTTTTTTCTCCTGCTTATGCAATTAGTTTAACATGTATTGTTTTTACTCTTTCTATATTATGTAAGAAGAAATTACATGACAGTATATGAAAGTTTAATATACAGGTACATGTATTCTATTTAAACAAATGGCAGCTCAATACTCTAGCATCTGTACATGAATATATGTTCATCTACTCATTGGACTGGGGGCTTTGTACTATTTGGAATAGTCAGTATATAGCATAATGCTTCAGGATTACCAGCTCTAAATGATTTCAATATATATCTAACATGGGATTTATTCATTATTATATTAGGGATACGTGATAGGTGTCTTGTTGAGGTGAAATTAACTTACTAATTGTAAAAGGGGATATATGCTTCCAATAAGGTATAGGGACATTGACAATGAATGAAAACAATAAGCTCTTTTACTTAAGCTCAGTTGACTTAAAAGCAAAGTTATAAAATATAGTTCTTGATAAACATTTTATTAAAATGTTCACATGAATATTAATGTTTCTAATGAGTACTTCATTTCACATTTTACTTAATTTGAGAGGTGAGTATTTTGTAACATTTTTATATATGAATGATTATATGAGTTCAATAACACTGAGGAACAAAATTTTTGCTGCATCTACAAAAACCACTTGTTCTTATCTAATCGAGTGTGCTGATCTCAAATTTGACATTAGTTTTTCTCTGTAAACTACAGATTTTTTACAATTCAAGATTTTAGGTTTTCATCATATTGTAAAATTTTCAACATTTAGTTTAACATAATGAAGTTGACTATCTTCTTGGGCATCATCTATGTGAAAATATAATAATTTATATAATGCAGTAAATACAGTAATACACTAAAAGATATGATTGCATCAGAATTAGTTTATAATTTCAAAACAGAACATATTAAAAGACTTATTTTAATCATGAAATTTGCACAAAACTTATTTAAATTCTATTCAGACAAAAATTTGCCTTTGTAGCTTGTGTGTTTGTGTACTTGTTGAGGACAATCTCATTTGATGCTCCAGCAGTATTCAGCCATCACTAACAGCTCTAAGATTTTCGGGAAACTTATCAAGGTGACTGTTCAGGAAGTGAATCTTAATGCTCATGTTACATTCAATGTTGTGGAAAGCCAACAGCATCCTTTGAACCAGAAGTTCATAGTTTTCTGCTTTTTTGTTGCCAAGGAAGTTCTTTGTAACTGCCATAAAAGACTGCCATGCTGCTTTCTTCTCCGTATTCATCTTCCTGGCAAATTCTTCATCATGTATGAGGGTTCGAATTTGAGGTCCATTGAATACACCTGCTTTTATCTTCTTGAAAAACAAGGCAGATAAAGCAGAAATAATATGTTGAAAGCATTCACTTTCTTTATTCAAAGCCAGAACAAGCTGCTTCATTAAGCCAAGTTAAATGTGAAGTGGGGGAAAAATAATCCTGTCTCAATTAATTACACGTTCATTCAAAATATTTTGCATCCCTACTTCCAGAGCTTCACATTTCGGCCACTCCTTCTGTGTCCAGTGTTTCTCCCAAGCTCGGCTGTCCTACAAACACAGAAAGCAAGGATACTTTGTGAAACCTCTCTGTTGCCCTAGCAGGAAATTTACCATTTTAAGATTCAAACAAATAATGCAGTTATGCTCCTCATAATTCAGAAAGTTGAAGACATTTTTATGTCATTGTAATCTTCTCGCAGATGAATTGAATAACCAATTGGAACCCTTGCATAAACGTTACCATTGTGTAGGAGAACAGACTTCGTTGAGAGGTGTCAAGAAATAGCCGCCATTCTCTTGGACTGTAAGTGGTAACACCTAGCTAACTGAGAAGACTTCTGATATCGTGACAGTAAACAAAGTGTTTGTCTTTGGAAAAAAGGTCCACAGAAATTTGTTCACACTTCCTGAAATGGGATACTTTAGCTGACTGGTGAAGTACATTCTTTTTTTGAAGCCTGGAGGCTAATAACTCAGCTGCTTTCTTTGATAGGTCCAAATCTCTTACTAAGTCATTCAATTTGGGTTGGCTAAACTGTTGAGGAGTTAGTGACTGCTTGGCATCAGAAGAAGACCCTTCAGATTGCACAACCATTTCCTCATGCATCTTATCAAAACATACTTGATCACCATGTTCACTTTCTTCATCCTTAGAAGAAATAAAACCATTGAAAACTGGTACTAGGAGTGTCTCAGAGTGTGGGATAGGTCGTATTGCTGAAAGAATATTAAAATATGCGATCATATGCCATTTCTTTTTTCTTTCTGATGCCCTTTCTATGGATCAGACTAAATAACAGTCACTGATGTGGTCCTTCGGTTCATGTCAAACCATGGTTATACCAAAAGTCATTTTTTTTCGTTTTTCTTTTGTCCAGTCACGAAGCATTTTCTCACAATTATGACACACAATATGAGGAACCCAATTCTTGTCTTTATCATCAAGGGGAAGTTGAAAATAAGCAATATATGTACATGTCACAAATGATGAAATATTGCGCCTTTGACATTGAAGTGTGTAACAGCCACATATATAACAGAAGGAGTCATGCCTATTCTTACATTTATGCCTACTTGAAGAAGCTGTGATTCAATCTTAAAACAAAATAAGAGGGTGTTTTTATCAGATAATAATATTTTACATTTAAAAACAACTACAATTATGTAAAAATGATGTTTGTGAAACATCCATTGCCTTGGGGTTATGTTCAATCCAAGAGTTGTTGCCTTTTCTTTATCTCCAATTTAAAAACCAATGAATGCCATTAACTGTAACAAAAAGAAATTAAAATTGCATAAACACTAGAGCATACACTAAAAAACAGATTTCAGATTTGGAATCATCGATGCAGAAATATATAAAAACATTCTAAAACCTCATGCAACAGAAAATGAAAAAAAAGTTGTTCCCCAGTGTAATTAATTTTTTTTTCTTAAGAGCTCCCAAACTATTTATTTCAAATTGAATTCAAATAATCAAAGTTTTATATGAGCTTCAGGGCTTACAAGTATCCTTGTCAATGTCCTTATGAAAATTAACTCCTTATCATAGTATTTTGAAAACTTTTGACAGGAATTTGACTTTGAAGAATAGTCTGTATCCATCTGGATAGTCTAGATTATGCTGTGGTGATGATATAATAACTCAGTGTCTTAAAATAACAGAGGTGTATTTAAAATTTTTTTTTAGATTTTACTTATTAATTTTTGGAGAGAGACTGGAGAGAGATTGGAGAGAGAGGAACAATGAGAAAGAGGGGACAGGTGCAGGAAACATCTACTCATAGTAGTTGCTTTCTGTATGTGCCTTGACCTGGCAAGCTCAGGGATTTGAAATAGTGACCTAAGTGTTCCAGGTCAATTCTTTATCCACTGTGCCACTATAGGTCAAACAACAGACGTGGGTTTTTAAATCACACTTTATATATGCCATATTTTCCTGGGGGATACTGTTCCATGTTTTCCTCATTTGGAGACTTCACATGAGGGAAGCCCCATCACCTGTGTTGGTTTTCACTACTACTTGGGAGGGTAGGGAAATTTTCACTAGTTCTTAAACTCATTTCTCCTAAAGGTGTACTTACCTTTTGAACATGTTATGTTAAACAAGACTCTCGTGGCCATGCTTGACTTCCAGGTACAGAGAATTAATTGTAGTTTTACCATATGCCCAGCATGACAAGAACCAGAAATATCAGTGAGAAGTATCAACATCTGTTGTGAGGTTATTAATGAAGAAAAGAGAAGAAAAGAAAAGAGGAGAAGAAGGGAGGGAGGTGGGAGAAGGAAGGGTGACAGGAAGAAAAAGAGAGAAAGAGTGTATGAGAGAAATTAATCAGGACAAGAGGAAAAGGAAGAAAGGAAAAACCAACAGATTTACATCTTCAAAATGTGCACCTATATTGTGTGTGTGAGCATATATGTATCTTTTAATAGCAATATGTGTGTCAGTCTAGCCTGACCTGTGGTGGCGCAGTGGATAAAGCGTCGACCTGGGAACACTGAGGTTGCCAGTTCAAAAAAAAAAACCCTGCACTGGTCTGGTCAAGGCGCATATGGGAGTTGATGCTTCCAGCTCCTCCCCTCTTTCTCTCTCTCTCTCTCTCTCTCTCTCTCTCTCTCTCTCTCTCTCTCTCTGTGTCTCCTCTCTATAATGAATAAAAGAAAAAAAAAGATTCTAAAAAAAAATATGTGTGCCAGTCTACATATATAATTTACAAGGTGAGTTAAGAAAAGCTTTTGTGGATGAGGTGGCAGTTGAGCATCATCTTGAGGAAGAGAGATAGTATTTATCAGGCTGAAAGTGTGGTTAACAGGATTCCAGGCATGAGATTATCATGGCCGACAATATAGAGTCAACAAAAAGGCATTCAGAACTAGATATGGATTTTATTTATTTAGTTTTGAAATAAGTGAATGTGATACCTTGGATTTTTTGGTCTTCAAATATTTACTCCCCTCTTCTTCAGCAGTGGAACAAATATACACTTCTGCCTCATCGATATATTTTTAGGTTTGACCATATGACATTTCTGGCCAACAGAATGTAAATGGAATAGACAAGATGCCAATTCTGAGCTTTGTCATTAAGAGGTGTCAGGGGTCTCTGTTTGCACATAGGCAGTCTCTGACTGTTTACATAAAAGAACATGCCCAAAGAGCTTATATCACCCAACGTGGGTTGGTGAATGAGATGTGAAACAATGATGCTCTAGATAAATAGCAGATGATATGACTTTCATATCTATAAAGGGGATAGTAAATGGTTATCATTACTTTACTGAATCCTGTGGTGGTTCCCTCCTGTTACATAGAATTATTGTGTCAGCAGTGAATAATGCAGTACAATACATTAATATTTTGAGTTTTTCAAGATTGAGTTAAGTGAGTAACTTGATTTTTAAAATGTTTTTATTAATTTTATTGGGGTGATACTGGATAATAAAATTATATAAATTTCAGAGGTTTGATATTACTGTACATCATCTATAAATTGCACTGTGTGCTCACCACCCCAAGTCAAGTTTCCTTTATCATCATTTACCCCCCTTGCCCTTTCTTTCCTTCTCTTACCCACCTTTTTCTCTGGTATTTCACCATACTGTTGTATGTCAATAAGGATTACTTTTTTCCTTAATCCCTTCACCATTTCCACCCAGGGACACAACCCCACTCCCTTCCAACAGCTGTCAGTCTGTCCTCTCTATCTACAAGTCTACCTGTATTTAGTTTGTTAGTTACTTTTTACATTGGTTTCCACATACAAGTGAAATCATGGGACAGTTGTTTTTCTTTGACTGGCTTATTTCACTTAGCATAATAATGTCAAGGTTTATCCAAGCTGTTGCAAAATGTAAGATTTCCTAATTTTTTTACGGCATGTAGTATTCCACTGTGTAAAAATACTACTGCATTTTTTATCCCCTCATCACCAATGGACACTTGGGCTGCTTCCAAGTCTTAGTTATTGTAATAACACTTCAAAGAACATAAGGGTGCATATATTCTATCAAATTAGTATTAAAGGTTTCTTCAGATATATTCCCTGAAGTGGAATCACTGGGTCATAAAGCATTTCATTTTAAAATTAGTGTGGTAACTCCACAGTGTTTTCCACAGTGGCTGCACCAGTCTTCATTCTCACCAACAGAGTATAAGGGCTCTCTTCTCTTCACATTCTTGATAACACTTGTGCAGGTTGGTTTATTGATGATAGCCATGCTGACTATGAAGTGATATCTCATTGTGGTTTAACTCATATATCTCTGATGATTAGTACATCTTTTCACATATCTATTGGCCTTCTATATGTCCTCTTTGGAGAAGTGTCTATTTAGGCCCTTTGTCCATTTTAAATTGAATATTTTTATTATGGTGTTGAGTTTTATAAGTTCTTTATAAATTTTGACATTAACCCTTTATCAGATATCTCATTGGCAAATATGTTCTTCCATTCAGTGGGTTGTCTTTTCATTTTGTTGATGGTTTTCTTTGCTATGTAAAAACTTCCCAGT